>OX454319.1:86591458-88015898 GCA_949715965.1 Dysmachus trigonus | reverse complement strand
AGTGGGCTCAGTAGTCGGAGGTCTCTTTTCGGCAACTTTTTCAACACTTTTCACTGTTTCTACTCTTTCTGCTGTTTCTTCTGTTTCAACTGTTTCTACTCTTTCTACTGTTTCTACTGGTTCTACTGTTTCTATAGGTTCGGACGACGGAATTGTAATGTCTTCGGATAGATCATGTGTGCTATTGTTTGTGCTACTTGTTGGTGCATCGTATCTAACGAGGATAACATCGTCATCATCTGAATATATAGAAAATATTGATCATGGAATAATAATAATCATTGCTTTTTATAGGTAGAGCATCTTACCTTCTTGTTTAACTTGTGATGGGCTTAATCGCAGTGATTCTTGCAGTACTCGGTATTGTTCTAGAGACGCCTGATTGTTTATTACCGTAGTTTTATAGAGATTGTAATCTAATACTTTAAATATACAGTCCCTGCAAATTTTTGTGGATAACGGTCCATTGACGACCAACTGTAAAGAAATAAAGAAATAATTATAATATTTTTAATTAATTATTTTGTGGGAATTAACAAATGTGTTAAATTATTATTTCTGAGAGACCCAGACAATTTATAATTCGATTTTAAAAAACCTCTGTTAAGCCCATTTTCATTTTCTTAACGGTGATAATATTATCTTTAATTTTATGATTACTAGGGAATTCCAGGCTATAGAAACAAAAGCTAGATTTCTGATTTCAAGTAAATTAAATAAGTTAGTCCTTTAATTTACTCAGGTAGGAAAAATCTTTACACAAATTTTTGATTAATGTGAGTTCACCAAATTTTTACAATACAAAAATTAGATTGTAAACAAGCAAATGTTACAATAAATAAAATTAATAAATTCGAGTTAGGCTCCAAAAAGTTACAAATTTTATTAAATCTCCAGTTTATTAATCGGAACTGGAATTTAAGTCTGGTAAATAATTTAATTATATATAAAATTATTATCAGAGCCGTTTTATAAGGTACCTTGTCTTATAAAAGTCGATAAATTTCACATTGTTTTTATAAAACAGTAAATAGCGTTAATTTAGTGAAATACAGGCATCCCTCGAATAGCACGGCTAAAAATCAACTCGATCACACAGTGCATATGTACATATATCAGGTCAGTCCAAAACTTCGTGCGCATTTGTGGGAAATTTTTAAATAGCGTAAATAAAACACAATTTAATATTTTAATCAGTGACATATTTTCCTCCACTATCTATAATGTTTCGCCATCTTACAGGTAGCTTTTTAATTCCATTGCTGTAGTAAGCTTCTGGTTTTGATGCAAAGAAACTTGAAAGTGCATTTTGTACATCCTGTTTAGAATTTAACTTTTTCTCTAGTAAAAAAATCAAAATCAATTTTGAAAGGTACGAAATAAGTGAAAATCACTTGGGTCAATATCCGGGGAGTACGTCCCAAGTGATTTTCACTTATTTCATACCTGTCAACATTTTTTACTAGGGAAAAAATTAAATTCTAAACAGGATGTACAAAATTTTTTGCCTTGGTTCTGGTTTTAAATGTTGTCGGCCAGAGTTATCTTAGATAAACGTATCTACTAAAGCAAGCAACCTGATGGAATAGTACTTAAAACAAGAACAGATAGCCCGTAACAATTGTTAATTTTTTTACATGATTTGCTAGATGTTCAGTTAATACCTTTATTACTTTTGGGAAACTTCAATCAGAAGATGAATTGGAAGTTTAAAATGTAAATACAATAAATAAAAAAACTCCTTCGACAGAATACCAAACCAATACCAATGCAATCATTTCCCATCGTCTTTAAAAAAAAAGCATAAAAAAATGTGAATTTTTTGGTTATTATATCTCTCTCTATATTTCTTACAAGGATTTACAAAGGTACTAGTCCTCACCTGCTTTGTCCAATCGACAATTTTGCTAGGTGTATTTTTGAGAGCTTACGAATGGGTTTGTATTTTGAGACCGTATTAGAGAGTTTTGCTTTTTGTTATTATTGATATTCTTTGGTTCTAGTGCTAAACGGGAGCTGCGTTTTTTTAAATGATCTATATAGATCCGGACAGATTATTAAAACAAAAACTATAAGGAATTATATATTTAATGTGGAACCGAACTAATTTTCACTGTCTTCAGATAGATATTAATTCTTTTTTAAACTTAAGGTATGTTTAACACAATAATAGGTTTTAATTTGACATAAATGGGTATTTCCAAATTTGTAGCCGATTACTAATAATCAGGAATTTCTCACAGAATATTATCAACTAGTTAAGTATTTCCAAATTTCTGACCGATGAAATACATACCGATTACTTGAGTAATCACAATTTTTGGAGTACAAATTACACTGGTCGACAAAATTTAATATTTAATTTTTCCAACAAGTTATATATCATTTTTATAGGATTTTTTCCGTAGATTACGAATATGTAAACAAAAATATTCTATCACGTCACATTTTTGAAAAAAATAGGGATGAAAAATACAAAATATCGTATTTCAGCCATTTTTAAAAATTCGTAATAAAATAAGGGAACGTGTAAAAAGTTCGTAACATGACTCAAAAGAGAGCGTGAATCCTTATCGATATATATATAAAATAGCACTAATCTATAGCACTTATAAAGCGTCTTCGGGAATAAGATTTTCATAAGCGTGCGCAAGCAGTGATCTTCATTCATTTATCTATTGTATGAAGTAAGCGGCTTATGGAGAAAAGTGTATTCCACGGAATATTTCGAAAAGTATTATAGCCTCTCGTTTTTTAATATAAGAAGTAAAGGTTCATGCTTTTATTTCAGCTACTTTACAAGCTCCTACAAGAATTCGTTATTTTTTAATTAATTTGCAAAAATTGCCAAAATACGGTCTTTTGCACTTTTCAAACCTATTTTTTTTAAAAAACGTGACGTGATAGGACATTTTCGTTTGCGAATTCGTAATCTACGAAAAATTCATAAAAAAATGATATAACACTTATTCTACGGCGAAATTGGTGTCGACCAGTGTTATCGGTATTTGAGTATTCATAAATATTGCCTGACCAATTACTGATTATTTAAGCAAAGGACAATTCTATAACAATGATTATCTGATTGCTGACTTATAGACTGCTGATCTTGTACAAAAACTTCCTTCGAAAATAAGACCAAATTTTGACCGAATTGTAACTATGTCTTACTCTTGTCTAAGTCCCGCAGGCTGCCAACTTTAAAAAAAGTCATTCAAATAACAAAGTGAAGGTGGTATGTACGTATACTACTTTTTTTTTGTTATCTTCGTTTATGATACATCGCATTGATGAGAATTGAAAAATAAATGAACTCATGACAAATGTAATTGTAAATTGCCCGCTAACTCCCAACACTCATCACAAGCTGCAAATTTTAACCTTGGTTAGTATATACGTGAAATATGAAATTTAGACTAAGGCAGAGAAAATGATTTTTATATCTATCTTTGTTATTCATAAGTCTCCAGCTGAATGCCGCGAAGAACGCTTTTGTGAAAAACTGAAAATGATGAGTAGGGGAGACCGGGGATAGTTAACCATAGGGGTAGGTTGACTAATTGTGAAAAACTCGACTAGTTCAAAAGTGTTGCATCATCCAACTAGGCGTGAGAAACCGTTACCTCCTCCCCCTCAGTCGTCTCGAATGCGGCATCGCGTACGCACGTAGTTCGGGAGAAGGAGCATAATATTGAAAAAGAATACACTTAAGTAATTTTTTTCCTTGTTATATTATTTGTAATGACGCCTATATACTTGTTATTGTTCATTTGCAAATAATTTAAAATAAAAGTTTGATTGTTAATCTTTATGTTACATATCATTCTTTTTAATTTCGCTGCAGTTTTGAGGTTATGACACGTGTGTAAAAATTGCAAAGTGATCCGGGGCTGGTTGACTACCTAGTCCCATACAAAATGTGTAAATGGCAATCTATTGTTTGTTTAATGTAAATATTGCACCTCTGATTTAGAAGACTGGTTTCATAATTTGATCTCATAAATGATGTATCTATTCCTTCAAATCATATAATTATAATAATTATATCAGTTAAGACTGTTACCAACTAATTAAAATTAACAAAATTGTCATAGAATTGATAATTATTTGTTTGAATGAAGAAAATGTTATTTCAATTACTTCTTGTTATTTTAATTTTATATATCCGTAGATCTTGCACTATTTAATTTGTAGGTCAACTTACTCCCAGTGACAAGTCAACCTACCCCATGTCTGGGGTAGGTTGACTCAAATTTCATATTCCACCAGATCATGCTTGTACTCTATATTATAACTGATTGCGAGACTTTTGTCATTTGTTTTTATAGCTTAATAGTGTACCTATCAAATTTATTGGTTTTTACAATAATATACACTAAAACAAAAAACATATAAGCATCTAAACTGAAATTTGGTCAACCATCCCCGGTCTCCCCTAATATAAGAGAAATTGGTTTAAGACAATTTAATTATTTCGAGGATGGTCCCATTTAAATTTGAAAAACTATCCAACCTTTAGAGTTGGAAAATTAGGGGATGAATCCTGTTTATTGAATTTCACCCACTTCCTGTTAACTAACTAAAACCCGCTGGTCTAGAATTTTCAAAACATTGACTTTTTTTCGATATTTCGAAAGTATAGTCTTTCAACAATATACTGTAAAATGTTTGCAAGGATATTGACAGTATTTCAGGTTCTACAGCTTTATTAGTAGGTAGCGAATGGTCGGTCCGCTCACATATATAAAACTTTGAACTCATTTATCTTGAAACTATTTTTTTTTTTGCATGGTGTTGTGAAAAAACCAAATACCATTCACCTTTTACATTTAAAAAGTGGTAAGAAAAAGGCTTCTTTTTCAGAGTTTCAATTTCAAAAGCGCGTCAATTTTAAATTTTTTGTTTGTTCTAGTTCCAATCATAACTGCACTCATACTGATTAATAATTTTCTTAGTTTTTAGTTTTCAGGTAAATAGAAGAGTCAAAATCTACCACACCACCCAGGTGCATTTTTTAGAAGGGGTCTTATTTAGCGCCATTTTTAACATAACTAAAAAATACCTAGAAAGTTTCAATATCGTTGTTTATTAATTTAACCTTAAAAAAAAAATTCTAAAAATACCTCAAAATGTTGGGCCCTAGACCACCGGGTCTCTTTAAAGAAAAGAGTATTAAAGGACAACAAACAAAATTATTGACACTTAATATTTACAATATTTAATCAGTTATTTTTGGAGTTGGTGCCAGCCAAGGCAAGTTTATAAACTCAAATTACTGTAGGTTTATAAACTTGATCTGGGTGCAACCGACTCCAAAAATAGCTGATTAGATATTGTAAATATTTAAGTATCAATAATTTTGTATATTGTACTTTATTGCTCGTTTCTTTAAAGTAATACAAAATATTATTTGTAACTTTTTAGTTTAAGTTTGTACACATAGGCAAAGTTTTGAAGTAGGTTTTTATTTTTTTGTGTAAAAATTTACTTTTAATCAGCATGATCGGCCCTATGAAGATTGAGCCTGTGCTAAAAATTGTCGTTTTTCAGACCTTGGTCAACAGTCGAGTTCTTAAACCTCGGTGGCTCTGAAGTTCGCAATATTATGAGATGGGGAATTTCTAAGACTCTTCTTAATTCGGATAGAGGCTCAGGATAAAAAGATGCACCTCCACTTTGTATGAGATCTATACAGATCATTAATAAAAACTGCAGCTAAGACACCATAATTCAAGAGTAATTCTTTATCGTAAATTGTTGCTGAATATGTTTGTATACGAGAGAGAGAGACTGAGATGGTTATATAATTATGGAACGATACAATTACTCCGAGATGGAGCATATTCGAAAAGCTTTTAAAAAATTCGAATTCGTACAAAACAGAACATTCCCCTCATTTTCAGATGGAGCTCTTTCCAGTAAAAAGCTCAACTTCCACTCCTCCTCTTGTCAGCCGTCAAATTTCTTTTGGATGCATTTGAAGAGAATGTAAAAAGAACAAATGGTACACAATTTCAATTATCACAAAATTACTCTAGTTATGTACGGCAAGGACTCCTTTCCTCCTGCTTACCTCAATTCCGAAGCAATCTTGAACAGTTACAGCGATCGGGTCGTCGGCGCAATCCTTCATCGATTGCTGCTTTGGTTTAATGCAAAGCCGACAGCATTCCTTCACGTCGAGCATCACTGCCTTTTTTCCGCAATTCGGGCACTTGAATCGACTCGGATATCAGAAACGGCGCAATCCAGCGCGTTTTTATTTTCCACGCAAAGCTTCACCAAACACTACGCAGAGAGAGCGAGCACAGGCGACAGAGCGATAAAATGCAAACTGTCTGAATTCACGGCTGTCAAAAAGAAGAAGAAGAAAGTATTCGACATTCGATTTTTCGAAGTTCGAATTTCAGTGACTTTAGACAAGAAGAGATAGTTTGATTTCGAAACATTTGAACATTTCCTCGAATTCTGTTATATGCATGTAGTTGTGCGAGGAAAAAGATTGCTGCGTGTTTAATTTTCCTTGCTGTAGAATCTAGGCAATGAAATTAGCTCAGAAGATGACTTTCTCAATGTTGTAGCTTCCTTGGCGCCCTGCGTCTGCGCGCTTTGATTTGCTTTAGCTGAAAAGAGAAAGAAACCTCGGGCACTTTGCATTATGTGCAGAGTAGGAAATAAGTTCCATTTTGAGGAGAGTAAATTTGACAGTTTTATCCAAAAATGGCGGAGAGAAGGTTTGGTTATAATTTTAAGGCCGAGTTTGCAATTACGATCGGATTGATCTAAAGACCACATTTGTGTCCACTTATATAATTTAAGGGCTTAGAATAATCTGATTTATTTCCATAAATTCAATCCAGATCATTTCGAGCGGGTAAAGACAAATTGAGCAAATCTAACCTAAAATTTAGTTGTCATTCTTTTTTAAACTAGGAGTTAACTACGCACACTGACATAACGAAAGGACTGCTGATCCCGTACAAAAACTCGCTTCGAAAGTAAGACCAAATTTTGACCGAATTCTAGCTGTCTCGCTCTTGCTTAAGTCCCGCAGGCAGACAACTTTACAAAAAAATTATTCCAATAGCCAAATGAAGGTGGCACTATGTATGTGCACTTGTTTCGGTTTTTTCTAGTATCTTCGCGTGTGATATTGTCTTTTTGATACCCCCAATCGATAAATAAGAGTAAACACATACTTTTTGAGCCTGTGCTAAAAATGGTCGCATTTTTCAGACGACAGTTAGCATTCCAGTTCTTTCATGTCAGTGCTTTAGGTCCTTTGCGTTACGTGCAACAAGAATAGGAAATAGGAAGTTCATCCATTTTGTTTAGAGTACATTTGACAGCTCAAGCCAAAAATGGCGTAGAGAAGAAGATTTGGTTATAATTTTAAGGCCGAGTTTGCAATTACGATCGGATTGATCTGAGCACTACATTTATGTCCATTTTAAGGGCTTAAAATAATCTGATTTATTTCCATAAATTCAATACAGTTCAATCAAGATCATTTGGAGCCAGCAAAGACCGATTGAACAAATCTAACCTAAAATTTATTTGTCATTCTTTGTTAAACTAAGAGTTAAGTAAGCATAAATAATTGATTTCTGTAGTAAAAATGAATACAGGGGAGGGTAAGATTTGAAATTAACTTCTTCCATTATTGAGATTCAATTCACGACATCAACAGTCGACACAAAACACAAATGACGTTTAGTCTCCTTCTTTTCGAACTCGGTTTGAATGAGTTCATATGTTCCTCTCCTGAGCCTGTACTATTTGACCAATTTCAACCGTTAATGTTTCATTTTATTCGTTCTATTTAACTGCGTGTTATAACCTAGAATTTCCTTTCGAAAACTTCAAAATGGCGGCAATAGGATGCCATATTTTTAAAGATGGAAAAAATATTCCATTAAATTCCAGCATGATGGATATCGAATTAAAGGGCTTGAAAAAACGATTTAAATAATATAGAATATATGCCAAGTGTAGAACAAGTCGAGGCATCGAAAACCGAAATTATTATTTACAAGCATTTTTGTTCCCGCGGCTTCGCTCGTGCCTAATTAAGCACTGCGAATGCATAAATGCCTATGCCTATGAGTATGGGAATCAAGAGATTTAGAATTTAGAGCATTAAATGATGAAACCAGAAATATAATTTTTTTTAAATAAATATAATACAATAATAGCTTGTTCATTTTTTATACGTTAACTATTAGTGATTTCGATTAGTCTAGGAAATTTTTTGGGTTGGGCGTTTGAATTTAAGAAGTTCTAGAATGAGTTTCTGTTAATATCTAAAAAATATATAATTTCAAATTCGTAATCGGGAAAGTGAAGGAAACTCAAGAATTATTCAAAATTCTGATGTTTTGACGTCAGCAAAAAATAAAGATTTTCAAAAATAAGGGTATTTTAATTTTTTCTTTTAAATATTATATTTATTTCCCTTATATTGTCTTATAATTAACCAAAATGTTGACCACAAATTCGTAATTTCGAAGATTAGTCGAATACTGAATTTGAGACGAATCGGAAAGTACAATAAATTACAAAATTATTTTTTATTTAGGAAGTCATGCTGAATATTTAAAATTAATCAAAAATTCGTAATCCACGAACCGCTCAATATCAAATCAATGACTTTATGAACTTATCTGCCACATTGGCGCCGCCATTTTGAATTTTCTAAATTTTGAACTGAAGATCATAGGGGGCCGTTCAAATATTACGTAAGCAGATTTATTACAATTATTTACCCCCCCATCCCCCTTGTCAGCAAAAGTAAGCAAAGCTCTTACCCCCTCCACCATGCTTACGTAAACATTTTTCAATTATAAATATATTTTTTTTTTATATTATAATTATAATTTTAAAAATAGATCCCCGAAAATGCGTTTCGTTTTCAAGCATAGACAATGTGAGGGTTGCCATTCGTGTAAAAAAGTAAATAACTACCGATGACGTAATCATCATCTAGACTCCCCTACCCCCATGTCATCCAAAATAAGCAAAACAAAGACCCCCCCACCCCCCATAGTGCTTACGTAATACTTGAACGGCCCTTAGGCTGCGACTCCGAAAACCCTCAATATCAAATTTTAATCGAATCTAGCCATAAGTAAAAAAAAAAAACCTTATTCACCAAATTTTCTATTACCAAATTTTGAGCAATAATTCATAATCGCCAATCCCGAAAAAATCCTCAATATTAATTTGAATTTGAATTGTACCAGCAGTTTAAGAGTTATATGTAAAAATGCGAAAAACGAGTTATTGAAATTTTTTGCTGTTTGATTTATATCAAGTGTTTCTTTCGATTAATAACTTTCAAAATTATAAAGGAATAGAACATTCACACAGCCACATAATCTTTAAAAATCACCGATTAGGGATTTTTTGGATCTAGAAATCAATGTCAGGGTCTCAAATTTGGGAAAATTCATTTAGTCGAGTTATAGCCGGATTTCTCTAATATTGACACTTCCGCTCTCATGTTTTATTCAGCTTTACATTCAGCTATTGGGTGCCAGTCACCGGTGAGCGGCGTGGCAGCCAAAGTGCTAGTGATAGTAAAAAAGAAAATGCTCTTAAAATTTCGCCTCGTTCAATATTTCAGTCAGTATAGTTAGACTTGAGACTTATTTTAAAAACTGATTAAAGTTGATCTTTAATATTTTCTTTTCGTCCCTTTTTTATAAATTAAATAATGAGTTAATTCATTTTTTTGAACGAAAGAAATTCTTTAATATTGTAGAATAAAATTATGAAAATTTGTATTAAATCAAAGAGGGGAAAATACAAATGAATTATATAATATTAAACAACTCACCTTATTGTCTTCCAGAAAAGAAGTATTTCACACAGATTTGAAAAGTTTGATTTTAAAATATTTAATAGCAATTCACTTTGAGGGCGAGTAAATAATTTGATACCTTTTGATTTACATGAAGTAATTTTTATTACATCAAAAAATTCATATAAATATAATGTTATGGTCAAAACAATAACAATTTAGTAAACGCCTGTTGTTCATATTATAAAGATAACTGAGTGATGAGTTTTTAGGATCAAATAAAAACATTTAAGTGAAATTTTAAATAGGCATATATAAAGACAAACGTTTGAATTATTATTAATCTTGTTGCATTTGTATGCGCGTGAGTTTGCATATACACAATACAATTTTATAAATAAATTACTTTCTTAATATTCTTCTTTTTTTTTAATTTTACGATCTGTCTACTATGGCTGTTTTCAAGATTTCAGTTTCTGTAGCTTACTACGCAATTCAGCTATTGATTTTTTCTAACCTGAATTGGGCTGAATTGAATTCTTAAAAATGAAGATATCTGTTTAATGGCTGAATTACATATAAAAGTTCTCATGAAAAGTATGTTAAAAATTCAGCTATAAAAATGTCTATGCGTTTACAATTGTACCAAATAATAAAACGATAATAATAAACACACTGAATGCCACGTTTTATTCAGCTATTGGGTGTCGGTCCCGGGGGACCAGCGTGGCAATCAATGTGTTAAACAATCATGACTCCAGATTATTCTAGCGAAAATTTAATATATTGTACTTTACCAGTTTACTTAGTAAGAATTAATCAGTCAATTTTTCAAATTTCGAAATCTACGTTAGCTGTGAATCTGTGATGTTATTAAAAATACTGTGAATTTTATTTATTAATGCACGCTGAACTCGGAATTTTGATTAATCTGGTTTTTCGAAAAACACACTTAAAAAGTGCTTTTCACATTTCAAAAACAAAAATAAAATAAAAGCTTGAAACAAAAGATATTCATCAAATATGATTCCGTAGATTGCTCAATTTAGGTACGCACATACAAATTATATTCCAATTTATATTAAAACTATTACCTAAAGTTCAAGCTTTCATTTGATATGAATTACAACATTTCATGACGTTTTGTTACATTTAAAAGAATTTCACAAATTTGCCAAAAATGACAATTCTGATTTTATATAATTTTTTTTTTTTTAGAAACTTTACATCATTTTCTTTTCCAGAATTGTAATTCTATCAAACAGCCTATCACATGTTTTATAACTAAAATCTTGTTGATTTTACTGTTTAATCTTTCTTTTGCGTTATTTTAAGAGCTTATAATGTTCTAAATTATATTTTGATTATACATAAAAAAAATAAGAAATATGTATTTTTATCAGCCATAAGAATTAAAGAAAAATCGTCTAAAAAAAAAAAATTTGTATGAACAAAATTGTATTTATGATCTAATTTAACATAAAAAAAAAATGTTTTAAATCTAAACTTTACTTCAACGAGATCCTTGCCAATATTTATGTTAATTAAAAAAATATTAATCTTCCAACAATATTCATGTTTCAATTAATCTATATACATCTATATACAGGTATTCAAATTTTAATGTTTAATGTTTTATCCTTGCATTGATTGTAAAATGAATGGTTGTGAGTTAATCGATTGACATAATAATTGTGTTTGAAAATCTAGTTTCTGCAGCTAAATGGCGAAATTTTACCCTTTGCACTTGGAAACTTATCGTAAGCAATAGCTGAATGGTGCCCCAGAAGGGACATCCGAGCGTAAAGGATTAATTCTTGAGTCGTTTATTCAATTCAGCTTCACAAGTGCAATTGCTGAATTGCGCAATCAATAAGAGAAACTGAATTCTGAATCACAGGATGTAAATTGTCATTGGTTAATGTTAATCGATTACCTTACTTGAAAAGATGAGATGGTAAATGAAGAAAATGTGTGAAACCCTTAAATAATACCTCTTGTTTCAATGACATATAGAGTGGACTTATGACCAACGAAAACCTTGTCCAAATATAGTTTTTAATTGTTCAATAGTTTCATCATCTGGTGTTGAAGTTTTAAACACATCCGTTAAATTGTTCCAAATATTTGGACTCATCAAACTGCTGCGGATATCAGAAAGTTCTTCAGAGGTCACAGATTCGAAATCTATAATATTTTTGTACTGATCACAATATCTAAAATTGACACTGTCTTTGGATCTTAATAGTGTAATAGTTATGATTCGCTTAGAATTTCTTGTTCGACTATTTGATTGACTACGTTCAAAGCCCAAATAAGGTGATGATGCAGATGAATTGATAGATAAAGTTGCAGATGATGATGTTTCTGTTCTTGGCATCATTTGTTGACTTAAAGCAAGTTGTGCTATAGCCCTTGGTAATTCAGATGAAATACTGTTCTTTCTCGCCGTAATTCCAGTGCAAGTTCTACGTCTATATTTTTCAGGTGTGAACAAATTCTGACGAGCTTGAGACTGTGCAATGCGAGCACTTCTCCTTATTGTTGTTGAATCAGGTTCTGAATGCCTCTTCTTACCTCTCTTTTTAATTGATGGTGCCCTCTCAGTATCCTCTGTATGTTCTTTGATGTGGCTGTCGAGATCTTTTAGAGACTCAAATTTACTAGAACATTCAGAACAGGCAAATTCTGTGCTACTTATACTAGATTTACTTATATTTTGTGGTATTTTAGGTGATGAAGTCGAAGAATGAGGGGTTTCGATAATTCTATATCCTTTACTTACATTATCCCTTCGCAGAATGACTCGCGGATTACTACGTAAAGACTCATCTTCTGATTCTTTGTGATGTGATTTGTTATCTGTTTTCTTCGTAGCATTATTATTTAGATTTTCTTCCCGAGATTCTGATGAACTACTATTTTGTGGTGATTGTAATGCTCTGGATGTGCTGGGTAATAATTCCATCCTCTTTGGTTCTCCTTGATCTTTAGCAGGACTTAGGACTGATGAGGTGACTGCATCGATGGCTGCATATTCATCAGTAATATTAGTTTCATTTTCAGTCTTGATATCTTCTTGGGCGGCTGTACCTGGGATTCCAGAAGTCGATATAGCACAACTTGAACTTAGTCTGTTTTCTTGTTCAGTTCCTTTGTTTGGTGGTTCATTTTCGTTTGATGGTTCACATTCGTTTGATTGTGTCCTTGAATTTGACTCTTCTGTAGAAGTTCCTGGACTTGATTTTCCACTATCTGGACTTGGGATGGGATCTGGAAATGTTTTCTCCGCTTTTACTTGTAGATTCTGTGATCGGGAGGTTGTGGCCTTGGTATTGCTTCTCTTTGGGCCTTTATTAGAATCATTATTTTCATGAACTATATCTAATATATCATTAATTTCTGAGTCAGTTACTTGATTCGGAACAGGGCGTTTCTTTTTCTGCTTACTCGTACTCGCAGTGGGACTACCTGTGGTTTCTGTTTCGCTTAGGTCAATTATTTCTTGCTTTATAGCTGTTTGCCTTTGTAATATTTTAGCTTTTATTGTTTCATATTCCCTTATTATTGATTGGCATTCCATCACAGTTTTTTTAAATGCTTTAAAATTCATTGTTTTTTCAAAGCATTTATTACATATGCTTGTAGTGGTATCATTCGGAGATATCTGAAATCAAATAAAAATTGTCGTGTAATTTAAGCTAGAATTTATTTCATTTTTTATCTTAGAATAAATTTTCTTTATAGAAATAAGTTATATTAATACAAAAACCATTGCAGAAGTTTATTCTTGTTAACTGATAAGGTTGAGTTTCAAAGTAATTGTTTTTATTTGATTTGATTTTGGGAAAGTATGCGATTTTAACCCGTTAAGGCCCAAACGGACGCATTTT
This sequence comes from Dysmachus trigonus, assembly GCA_949715965.1. NCBI lineage: Eukaryota > Metazoa > Arthropoda > Insecta > Diptera > Asilidae > Dysmachus > Dysmachus trigonus. The sequence goes on along the minus strand of OX454319.1, from coordinate 88,002,203 downwards.
GTGAAACCTTCACATAAAAATTCTGAATTGGTCAATACTGATATAAAATTTCATAAACTTTTAGAATATGATAATGATTTTTAATTAAAATGGGAACTACAAAGGTTATGTTCGCTTAATTTTAAAAAAATCGGTTTTTTTTTTAAAAAATTTAATCAGCGACCCTAAAAACCCCTCAGTGCAAATTTTTGTTCAGATCCATGTGATTTTAATTGTTTTGTCCGCCATCTCGAATCCTCCACTTTTATCTCTGCAAATCTGACCTCAGATTCACAATCAGCGACCCCGAAAGCCCCCTAGAGCTATTTTATGCTCAGATTTATAAAATTTTAATGTCTTTGTCTGCCATCTTGAACCCACCATTTTCAATTTCTTAAATTTGACCTCAAATTCGCAACCACCGAACTCAATAACCTCCCTTCATCGGAGGGCAGTAAAAATCGTATTTTGCTTTATCTGGCAACGCCTTGCACAAAATGTTGTTTAGCAAAACATCTAAAGATAATGCTAATTTTAAATGAAATCAAATGCAATTAACAAGAAAATGTCAACGAAATACTAAGAAAATAGTCATTTCTATAATTTTTAATTCTAACAAAAAAACGCAAAAAATCCACAAGTTTTTTTGACTCCTCCTTATTCTAGATAAAATCAACTATAAATTGCAACATAAATCTCAGCATCGGCAAACAGCGCTAATATTTAAACATTTTAACAAACTTTATAAAGTGAATAAAACCCTATTTTTTTTTTATTTAAAAATTTGAAAGTTTTTGTTAAGATGCTCTTCGTAGCAGTTAATTTTATTGCAATATTATTTTAATCGAATTTTGTTGTTAAGAGGCAGTTTTACAGAAATAAGTGTGAAATAAGGTTAAGTTTTCAAATAGTTATTCTTATGGTTTGTTTTTTATTCGAGAACTGTAATATTGAGTTTTTATTTGCATAACATAACAATCTCAAAGTTGTAATGGTTAATTAAAAAATAAACATAATATAAGCTTGGGTCTATGACAAATAAAAACTACAAACAAAAAAGTTACAGATTTATAACACGAAAATCGTTCAGATAAACTATTCGCGTGTCAGCCACCGGTGGTACATGCCGGCGTTAACGTATTAAGCCCCTATAATGTAGTTTTTATTTTAATAAATTTCCTATTTAAAATAATCGCGTGGAAAAGAGATTAATACCACTTTCTAAATTTTTGGATATGTAAACATTTTAGCATTTTAGACAGAATTTGATTTTTTTTTTATTACTCTACTTATAATTACATTTTAAATGGTTGTTTTTTTGAAAACATTTTAGAAATTCAAACCTATAAATTCAGAGAGGGAAAAATTATTTCACAGCTCCTTAAATAAAATTGGCATGCAAACATGCAAAATCAATCGGAATGCTTTCTGGCTCAAGATGGTTTATCTTTATTAACTTTTTTTAAATAAACTACTGTGCAGCATTGTGAAATCAATCGCTTATTTCATAAATATTAATAAAATACCTTGGGAACGAATTGTTATTATTATTTGAAACTCGAGCAAGACGTAAACTTATAAAGGAAATTGTTAGGAACGTTTAGGTAAATTTCCATTGAGTGAAATACACAGAACACCAAATTTTTCTCTTGGAAAATTGGCATATCATTCACATAGAAAACCAAAATTTTTTATCGCATTACGTTTTTAAGAAAAATAAGATTAAAAAGTCTAAAAACGTGTAATTTCTACTATTTTTTAATGTTCCAAAATAAAAGTGCATCGAAAGAATTCAAAACTCTTTTGACTTCTTAAAATTATTATTTCGCCGCTTGGCCTTACTTTCCAGTGAATGAAAACTCAAACCCAATTCCAGCAATTTTTCACTGATAAGTTGTTTATATTCGATGTTGAGAGGAGAGATATAAATAATCAAAAATAAATACAATTTTTAAATTTGTCAACATCATCAACGTCATATACACAAAAAAGCTAAAATATAAGGACTTTTCTCAGAGTTTCTTCGAAAGTGCCGACCATTTGATTAAAGCAAATTAAATAGTCAATTATAACTGACGAAGCCAAATGAACACCGGTTTCATTATTACTTCTCTGTTTGGACTTTAGCGCAGGTAGAAATTAACGTAGAACTCTTTCCGGAAAAGACACATTTTCATATACGAGGCTATCTAAATAAGTAAAATTGTCGTATTTGGTGCTCGGAAAATACATACGTAGTCTTAGATAAGCAATGCATCTTAAGCGTGTGAACTAAGATTTTTGAGTGGAGCACGCTACAGAGGCATGTTTTTGGCTTGAAATTGAGGAATTGGATTTGGGCGAGATCTAGTTTCAGCAGGATGTCACTACTTGCCACACAAGTTGTGCAACAATTGATCTTTTGCGCACTAAATTCAATAATCGTCTAATAAGCAATTTTGGAGATTTATCATGGTCACCGCGCAGCTGCGATTTGATGCTATTGGCCCCATTTTTGTGGGGTGTAATTTGCTTGTCCCATTATTCGAGCTAGAAAATGGGCTTACTTTCATTTTTAACGAATAATTTCTGAACGGAATTAGTTTTTGTAAATGTGATGATACATTTTAAAAATACACCAAATACCAAGAAGTTTTATGTGTCACATATGCTTTATATATAACTGTTTTAATTCAGGAGTTTAGCTTGTTCTATTATTCGGGCGAACCACTGTATGAAATCTTCACTGCGAGAAGAAGCTTATTTCATATATGCAATATTCATACTTTTTCATTAATGAAAACATCAGTGCTATCTCACGGAGAAAGTGGATATAATGACTATCTTCCTATGAAGATTAACGCACTGTTAATCTCACCGATGTTTTCACCAGATAAGTAGACGTTTGTAGCTATTGTCATCAATGAGAGATTTCATGTTCTCAGTGATGCTATCGCTGCTGGGTAGTCTTGCTTGCATTACTTGTATTGGTAATTGTAATGGTAATCGTAATGCTTTTCTTACTGCTCTGTTCACGGCTGTTGTTGGTTGTAGTGTCCCGGGGGTTTTGCCAGGGCAGAACCAGTTTTACAAACAAATAAATCCTGGTTAGCTAGTCCAAGGGACATTACCTGGATGGATCGTGAATATGGCCTTGAAGCCGAGACTAAATAAGACACTTTAAAGTTCACTACCGTATAGGATAGTGAGTAAAAGTAGACAAACAAACTTATCGGAACGTTTACTCTTTCCAATAAATAAAAAATCTTTGAATTATATTGAACACTGTTTATTTTATAGCATTTTTAAAAAGAAAGTAGCCAATGGCCTTTAGATAAGTTATGGAACTCGAAGTTGCTTTTGTTTTCTTATTAGTGCATCCAAACATACAAGCAAAATCCCCTTAAAAATGATAAAAAGAAGAAAATAGACGAGGTCTCCGGAAAGAAGCCGCTTTTCTCACTTTAAACTTCTTCTGGGCGTGCGCCCGAAGACTTGATCTTGTTTATAAATATTGATATCTGACATTAACAGATTTATTATCAAACTTTTTACGTATTACTCGCTAATTTGAAAAATCCCACCGCTTCCTTTCTGCAGGTAGATGTTTATAGTAGTCAATCCGCTCAAGAGTTAAACCGTGGCTAATTTCTCTCACGGAATGCAGCTCAAAACAAAAAACTACCTCAAAATACGCGAAGTGTTCTCACCTTGACTCCAAACAGTGCGCTGATGGTCTCCCGCATCTCGACGATGGAGGAGCAATCGATGCCGGACCCTTGGAGCACCTTCAGGCAGAGGCGGCATGCTTTCTCGTAGCACATCATTCCGTTGGGTCCACTTCGTAGCTCGAATTTACGCGTTTTTGTTCTAACATTAGATCAAACAAAACGAAAACACAACTGTCTTCTGTCCTCCCGACCGTCGGCTGTCATCTGGCAGCATACTGGTGACGTACAATCGCGACAGCAGCGCCATAGGCGGAGAGTAGTGTTCCAAGTGTAATCATTTTCGAAATTGTCTGAGCTTGAAGAGGGGAAAGTTACCGATTCACTTCCAGTTTTATTTACGGTATTAAGGTGGAGCTTTTTAAAGTTGTCTAGTGTTTTACTGTATTTTGAGTTACCGCTATTTTAAATAAACGTTCTTTTGCAGGATGTGGGCCTTTTTAAAGGATTCAAAATCAAGGACTTTTTGAACTTTACAAGACGCTTTTTTTAACCGAAATCAGTTAAGTTTAGAACCTTTTGCCCTTATTCTCTGCTCAATTCCGTAAAATGGGCTAAAGTTTCGAAAGCTGGAAGCGCGCCAAATTTTTAAAGATTGTCATGATGAAGGGAAGAACCTTTAAATTTGAATTGTGGGTAACGTTTGAGCAACATTTACTGGGAAAAAAGAAAAAGTTTAAAAAACTGTAATCCGACTACGGAAGAAAACAAATATAATTAAGGGAAAAAGGTTTCAAAACCTTTAACCCGACTAGGGATACATAAATAAAATAAACTGAAAAATAAGAAACAAGTTTCTTCTGGTAGTTTCCACATTAAAAACGTTATATGTAATTCAATTCAAATGCCGTGGTTATGCGTTGTCAACTAGAAAAAGCAAACATTATAATTTGTTATTTAGTGTGAGAATATGATTCCTTCCTTTTTTGTTAAAATAAAACACATTTGCTTTTTTAGAAAATTAAAAAAAAGTTTATTCAAAGTATGCTCCATTGGCAGCTACAACCTTTGCCCATTTTTCAGGTAATTTAAGTATTCCTTGCATGAAGAAATCCTAATCTTTTGAGCTGATCCAATTATCAATCTAAATTTTGATACTTTCGTAATCGTATGAAGTGACTGCATTTTTCGGAATAAGTGATGATCCCAAGGAGCTATGTCTGGCGAATATAGCGGGTGGAGTAGCACTTCCCAGTCCTGTCCATCTAAATATCTTTTCACGACTTGTGCGGTATGCGGTTTGGCATTATCCTGTTGAAGAATTAATTTACTATGCATATTCACCCATTCTGGTCGTTTTTCTTCTATGGCTCCCTTCAAACGCATTAGTTGTCGGTCGGTAAACTTCTCCATTAATAGTTTGAGAAGGTTCGAGCAACTCATAATAAACAACACCTCTCTCATCCCACCAAATGTAGAGCATAATCTTGTCACAGTGAATATTTCACCTTGGCTGTGATGGACCGGGTTCACCTGGCTTCACTCAAGCATTTTTACGTTTAGGATTCTCATAATATATCCATTTTTCATATCCTGTTATTATTCGATGCAAAAATCCTTTTCTTTGCTGCCTTTGAAGTAGCATTTCACAAATTGTTTTTCGACGTTCGATGTCTCTTTCTTTCATTTCATATGGAACCCAGTTACCAACTTTTTGAACCATTCCCATTGCTTTTAAACGTTTGCAACAGTTGATCGTTCAACATTTAATGCTTCAGCTAATTCTGATTGAGTTTGGCAAGAATCCTCTGCCAATAATGCTTCCAATTCAACATCTTCAAATTTGTTTGGTGGTTTTCCATGTTCTTTGTTCTCAGTGCCAAAATCATTATTTTGAAATCGTCGAAACCATTCCTTACAAATTGTATTAGATGGAGCATGCTCACCGTAAATCTCCACAAGCTAATGATGAGTTTGCGATGCACTTTTCTTTGCAATAAAATAGTGTAATAGTACTTCCCGCAAATGATGTTTAATTGGAACGAAGAAACCGACATTTTCAAGGAGGTAAAAGCACTTGATGCTAATATTTCAATCAAATGTCACGTAGTGCGTTTGACAGCTGACATAAAGTACTATCGAACACAAGTGTTGCCATTGATTAGTACACGTAAGCAATACTAAAAACGACATCTGTTGGGGAAGGGCGGAGTCATATTCACACACCCAATATTAATGGCTGTGTTCTGGCGAGACAAGACAAAATTAACGAACTAGGTGTCTCGTACGATGGCCGTCTATGTTTCAATGATCACTCGATAGTTAATAGGGTTACTCGATCATAGGATTTAATAAGAGATGGGCCAGGCAATTTCAAGATGCATACATTTTTGCGGCTACTTCATTGCTTGGAATATGGAGATTTCTTAGGATTCTTAACCACAGGACTAACTATGGTCTTCACTGGACTCTGAGTTCAATTTCTCGCTGTATTAACACTCCTTTCGAGCATATTGATTTTAATTTGACCAAGAATTGTGTAAAGGCTGGTGTCTCCGAAGCAACTTAAGTTTTTCTTTGGCATTCTTGAATGCAGACAAATAGCGACTAATTAGTGCTACACCCATTTCGAATATTAAAAAAATTAATCCAGAAGAAACATAAACCTCTCCCTGAATCAAATACAATAATACTAGATACTTTACGTGTGATGAAAAGGCCAATGCATTTTCTGAAATCTTGTCTGCAAATAATAAGATTTCTCTGCATTTAAGTGACCCTGAAACTACTGCTGAAGTTAAAAACAATATAAGAACGTGCTTTGAATACCATGAAATGGAAATGTATAGACGTATAAAGCCCAAAGAAATAAGAATGTGCATGAAGCAACTAAAACATAGGAAAACCTCTAATTTTCAATAAAACTCGTTAAAATCGAACAAATTTTGGTCGCCACTTTGGATTTGCACATTTTGATAATATTCGAAATTGGTGGTTCCAAAAAAATCGTACTAATTTTCATTAAAATCCGTAGAAGTCGAGAGATTTTGGTCACCATATTGGATCCGCAATCTTGGATTTGGAGATTTTGATAATATTCAAAATTATTGGCCTCAGAATAGTCATTATACTAATCGAGAAATCTTGGTCGCCATATTGGATCCGCCATCTTGGGTCCGCCATCTCGGATTTGTAAATTTTGATTACATTCTAAATCAGTCACCTCAAGAAAATCATTGCACTAATTTTCATTAAAAACCGTTGAAATCAAGAAATATTGGTCGCCATATTGGGTCCGCCATCTTGGATTTGTAAATTTTGATAACATTCAAAATCAGTGAACTCAAAATAATCATTGTACTAATTTTAATTAAAATTTGTTGAAATCTAGAAATCTTAGTCGCCATATGAATCCGAAATCTTGAATTTATAAATTTGGACGGCGGATTTGAAATCATTCAATGAAAACATTCCGCAAAGTACCAATTTTCATGAAAATCGCTTCAAATTTGAATTTTCGACCGCCATCTTGGATCCGCCATTATGTGACCCTACATATTATCCGAAAAAAATTAGCCTATATGTTAAGTTGGAATATGTACTATCTTCGGACAAAAAACGAAAAATATCGATGAAAGCGTTTAGGCGTGATTGAGCAACAAACAAACAAACAACTTTAATTTTTATATATGTATATATAGGGATGAGGTTTTGTACAAATATTTCCTCAAAAGATAACCTCAATCTGTAATAAATAAATACTTTCCCAATTAAAATATCTAAGGTGTAGAGATAAATATAAATAGAAAAATCTGAACTCTTTAAGCTTAAGAAATCTACTCTGTAAAAAAATATATGCTACGATAAATGGAAATAAAATAATAATAATCTTTAGTGCCCAATTATTTACTCTACTGGACAATTATTTATTTTCATACTTAATTGAATTTAATCTTGCATGATAAAGAAATTAATGGATTTTTTTTAATACTATATTACTATCTAATTTTTATGTGCCATGTTTTTTTTAAATTACTACGTATAACAAAATAATATTACTATCTACAACCTTTTTAAATTGCTTGATGTTACCGCTCAAATATATAAAAGTGTGGTAAAGTAATTTTTTCGCAATTGAAAATAGTAAATTAAAATTAATAAAATAAACATTCTTTTCACGTACAAAAACGGTGCTAAGTGTCTACAAAAATCTAACTTAAAGAAATTCACTTGTGATTTCTGCTCCCGTGTCTTTATAACCTACTTAAACTTTATGGGATGTAGTCTATGAAACTCCAGAAACCACTATAAGTGCACAACTTTTCCCATGCGGCATGTTCTGGGTTAGTTAGTTATTAAATGCAGTTGCATAAGCACTAAATATTTATCTTTCAGCCGGGGCCGGAAGATGCTGCCGAAGCTCATGGAAACTGCATCAGGTATATACATAATTGGAAATTTATGTAGGTAAATTAGACAGGGGAAATGGCCTAATAGTGAAATACGAGACCCAATTGGCTGAGAGTCGTGAATAATGAGATCCATTATTATAATTTTCTTTAAAAATTGGATCTCAGGGACCCTCTTGAGATAAGTAGAGAAAGTATTTTAACTTGGAAAATATCTAGTAGACGATGAAGATATATTGCGTTACCTGAATTTTATATGGAAGCGTTGAATTTTTTATACAGTGGATAATTAAGAAAGTAGGTTTTCTTGATTCCCCACTCTATGAAGCTCACTAAGGTGATTATTGATAAAAAACTAAAATCATATCCCCAAATTTTCTCTATTTGGGTATAATTTGAATTTTCTTTATCTGGTGCCATATGTTATCCAGTTTATTATATATTAAGTATATATATGATTTAATGTATGGTGTTTGGACACTTTTGACTATTTAAGCCTTAAAACTATGATATCTTGATAATTGGTGCGTCTTGTAGGAGGAAAAATGCTGAGTTAAAACCTCTTTGTGTATAATTTTTGACTTATTCTAACCTGTCCTTATTTATTCTAATATTCATAAATCTATTTTGGACTTTATGTTGTACTGTCCCTAGTCCATTCTTAATTTTTTTATTTTTGGGTTTCTAAATCTATTACATGCATCAAAGATTTAAATGGCTAGTTTCAGTGGCTTAGATGAGATGTTCCAATCGGCTATAGATTAAAAATACACCTATCCGTCGATTTACACGGTAGATACGTTCCTGAAAAAATCCTGCAAACCAAAACTATGTAAAACGAGACACTAAATTCATACAAAATAGAAGGATATGTTCAATTAAACTGCAAATCCTGTAAATCGATCTAAAGAAGATAAAGAAAAATCGAGGATATGTTCATTATAACCGTGTAAAGTGAGATAAGGATTAAATTAAAAAAAAGGGATTAGTTCATTAATTTTCAGAGACAATTTACCTTACAAATAAAAACAATAACAAATAAAATAATTCAAGCATAAAACAAATGACTTTGATGCTTGCGATTGAAGTTTTTGAAAAAGGTACCTTAACCATTAAATAGCGCAGTGTTGTTTAAAAACAACAGACAGTAAAATCCCTATATATAAATGAAAGTTCGTTTGTTTGTTGCTCAATCACGCCTAAACGCTTACATCGATATTTTTCATTTTTTGTCCGAAGGTAGTGCATATTGCAACTTAACATATAGGCTAATTTTTAGATAATACATAGGGTTTCAAAATGGCGGTTCAAAGATGACGGCTGAAAATTTTAAACTTCAAGCGATTTTCATGAAAATTGGTACATAGGGGTTTTGCGCAATGCTGATTTCAAATCCGCTGTCCAAATTTAGAAATTAAAGATGGCGGATCCAATATGGAGATTAAATGTCTCGATTTCAACGGATTTTAATGAAAATTAGTACGATGATTATTTTAAGGCGAATCCATAGAGGGGGTTTCGGGTTGAAACAACTTCTAGGATATAACAAACTAGAACATTTGAGAAGTGTGAAATTAGTAAATAATTACCCAACACCGGGTGAAACCGGGTACCCCAGCTAGTGTTATATAAATTCGGATATACCAACTTTTAAGATATATTGTTTTTTCTATTATTGTTAATATTTGATTGGGAAATTAAAACTGTATATTGGCAACACAACTAATTATTTTTTTCCTCCTCTATGGCCTTGTCAAAGTAACAACTACTAATGTCCGGAAGTTTTGACGGTGGATAAAGATTTTTATAAGAATTTTCTGATGAAGTTTGCAGGTAAGAATATGAAATATATATTATTGTTTATTACATAGAACTGTTTTTAAATAATAAAAGTTTATTTAAAAACTACTTTTGATTTGTTTACCACAGTTCATCATCTCTGGATTACGCAGTGTATTTCATAAACAACAATTGATTTTTTGAAATAAATATGTTTTTTAATATTTTTTATTTGACTTATATTCTAAATACTACCAAATATATTTTTTTCGCAATAAGAAGAAAAATCGCGCATTACTTAACCCTTAGTAACTTTTGATCGAGATTTTCCAAAGATTGCGTACTCTTTTAATTTATAAATGGTATAATACAAAACAATCAAAATAACATCCAAATTTTTGTTGTTTTGTTTCCATTTAAAAACCGTGTAAGCTCGAAACCATGTAAATTAAATACCGTGCAAGTCGAGGGATGGGTGTATGTTAAAATTAAGACAGAAAATATAGTAAACAGTAGAATTGAATGGAAAAAAGGTTTAAATTTCCAAATTGGTCAAATAGTAACTCAATTAAATAATTGTATTTTTATTCAGAGAACTAAACAAGTTTAAAGTTAAAAAATATTTAGAATTCCAGAATTTCTAAATATTTTGAAAAAAAGACTACGTTGTGTACTGGCTAAAAGAAATTAGTATTAAAAATCACTCTATTTTGAAATGTTGTAGCACATGTCTAAAAAGAGTACAAGACTCTTTTTATGTTTGGCATTCAATCTGAAATTTTAAGTCTTCAAAGTTAAAAATTGGTAAAAGTTTCAGTCAGTTTCTGCAAACTACTTATTATATTTTGTTATTATTTGAATTTTTAAAATTTCAAACTCATGTTGGAGACGGTTACAAAAGTACATTTATTTTTCCCTCCACAATTTTAATTCTAAACCTAACAACACACAAAAGACAAGTTTTAAAAATGTTATATTTCTTAGAATCGAATGATTCAATTTTATACTAAATTGAATAATTAACAAAATACTTTTTGAAAATTACAATAAAACAAATTATTTGTTTTTGTAAATTTAGAAATATGTATTGAATTTTTTAATAAAAAAATATGTGAGCCATCGGTGGTACACACCGCCAGATGAACCAATTGCGTGTGAGCCACCGGTGGTACACGCCGGGTTGAACGTGTTAAATGTATTAAACAATTTGTTGTTTTACATCAAAATACCGCCCCTGGAATATTATTTTTTAAGCTTGGTGCCTTAGTAATAATTTTATTTACTTCTCATTAACCCATTAAGTCCGGGAAGAGCACAATTTTCATACGATGTATGAGACTTATTTTCTGCCATAAAAAATTGAAATAAAAAATTCCAATCATACCTATTCTACTATTTTTGAGGTCGCTCTTTCGATTGGTGCAGTCAGATTTGCATAATAATGACTTTAAAAACCAATATGGCGCATTTTAAATAAAAAAGAACAAAATTTTTTGCGTTTTTTTTTTTGTGAATTTTTTTCGCATCAATAAAGTTACTGAATCGATTCCAAACCACAACCAAAAGTGCACAAAATATCTAAACTTTAACTAGGAATATTTTTTTTTTGCGTCGAATCAACCTAACCTCTTTAAGATATCAATATGTAAAAAAAATGAACGTTATTTGATAAATTATGAATATTATCAATAAAATTCACATTTCTAATGGCATAATTGTCCCAAAAATATATATACAAGGTGTTTTTGAGGTCGCTGATCACGAATTTGAGGTTAGATTTTCAAAATTCAAGATGGCGGATCCAATATGGCCGACCAAATTTCATAAAATGCTTAAAGATTACAACAATATGTGTATAGGGGGTTTCTGAGGTTGCTGATCACGAATTTGAGGTTAGATTTTCAAAATTCAAGATGGCGGATCCAATATGGCCGACCAAATTTCATAAAATGCTTAAAGATTACAACAATATGTGTATAGGGGGGTTTCTGAGGTCGCTGATCACGAATTCGGAGTTAGATTTTCAAAATTCAAGATGGAGGATTTATAACCGAACAAATTTCATGAAATAACTAAAACTCATGCGATAATGTTTATTATACGGGGAGTTTAAGCTCGAAAATTGGTTGTTTCCGTCCGTTAGCCGTTTCATAAACGTTTCCCAACTCAAACCACGTGGAGGTGGACGGCAAGAGTCTTTTTTTTTTAATTTTTTTTTATTTTTTTTTTATTTTTTTTTATTTTTTTTTTATTTTTTTAAATTTTTTCTTTTCTGTTTTTCATTTTTTATTCATAAATATATGCATTACTAGAAGCTTCTTTTTTTATCTATGAATATAATTTATCGATAGAAAGCTTTTATTTTTTCTTTTTTTGTTCAAGATTTGCATGAAATGTGTCTCTACATTTTTTACAAAAATACAAATCACAAGTGCAGCAGTATATGTATGTGCGAACAACACATTCCTTTGTCGAACATTTTTTTTTGACTCGTTTTGCGACAAAGCTCATGTTTTTTTTTATACCTCTTCTGTCCAATATTCAAATAATGTCTAGCAATACTTATAGCTATTTCTTTTGTACCAGTCTTTTGAGATTCAACGTTCGACAAATTATGAATCACAAGTGCATTTGTTATTGCGGCTTGAATATTTAAAATTACGAATATTTGAATATTAATTATTAGCTCTAATTTACAAGTGACAGATAACTACATTTGAATTATGAAAATATAAAGGTTTTACAAGGTTCCAGTTGGGAAACGTTTATGAAACGGCTAACGGACGGAAACAACCAATTTTCGAGCGTAAAGTCCCCGTATAATAAACATTATCGCATGAGTGTTAGTTATTTCATGAAATTTGGTCGGTTATAAATCCTCCATCTTGAATTTTGAAAATCTAACCTCAAATTCGTGATCAGCAACCTCAGAAACCCCCCTATACACATATTGTTGTAATCTTTAAGCATTTTATGAAATTTGGTCGGCCATATTGGATCCGCCATCTTGAATTTTGAAAATCTAACCTCAAATTCGTGATCAGCGACCTCAAAAACACCTTGTATATATATTTTTGGGACAATTATTCCATTAGAAATGTGAATTTTATTGATAATATTCATAATTTATCAAATAACGTTCATTTTTTTTACATATTGATATCTTGAAGAGGTTAGGTTGATTCGACGCAAAAAAAAAATATTCCTAGTTAAAGTTTAGATATTTTGTGCACTTTTGGTTGTGGTTTGGAATCGATTCAGTAACTTTATTGATGCGAAAAAATTTCACAAAAAAAAAAAAACCAAAAAATTTTGTTCTTTTTTATTTAAAATGCGCCATATTGGTTTATAAAGTCATTATTATGCAAATCTAACTGCACCAATCGAAAGAGCGACCTCAAAAATAGTAGAATAGGTATGATTGGAATTTTTTATTTCAATTTTTTATGGCAGAAAATAAGTCTCATACATCGTATGAAAATTGTGCTCTTCCCGGACTTAATGGGTTAAGATATCAATATGTAAAAAAAATGAACGTTATTTGATAAATTATGAATATTATCAATAAAATTCACATTTCTAATGGCATAATTGTCCCAAAAATATATATACAAGGTGTTTTTGAGGTCGCTGATCACGAATTTGAGGTTAGATTTTCAAAATTCAAGATGGCGGATCCAATATGGCCGACCAAATTTCATAAAATGCTTAAAGATTACAACAATATGTGTATAGGGGGTTTCTGAGGTTGCTGATCACGAATTTGAGGTTAGATTTTCAAAATTCAAGATGGCGGATCCAATATGGCCGACCAAATTTCATAAAATGCTTAAAGATTACAACAATATGTGTATAGGGGGGTTTCTGAGGTCGCTGATCACGAATTCGGAGTTAGATTTTCAAAATTCAAGATGGAGGATTTATAACCGAACAAATTTCATGAAATAACTAAAACTCATGCGATAATGTTTATTATACGGGGAGTTTAAGCTCGAAAATTGGTTGTTTCCGTCCGTTAGCCGTTTCATAAACGTTTCCCAACTCAAACCACGTGGAGGTGGACGGCAAGAGTCTTTTTTTTTTAATTTTTTTTTATTTTTTTTTTATTTTTTTTTATTTTTTTTTTATTTTTTTAAATTTTTTCTTTTCTGTTTTTCATTTTTTATTCATAAATATATGCATTACTAGAAGCTTCTTTTTTTATCTATGAATATAATTTATCGATAGAAAGCTTTTATTTTTTCTTTTTTTGTTCAAGATTTGCATGAAATGTGTCTCTACATTTTTTACAAAAATACAAATCACAAGTGCAGCAGTATATGTATGTGCGAACAACACATTCCTTTGTCGAACATTTTTTTTTGACTCGTTTTGCGACAAAGCTCATGTTTTTTTTTATACCTCTTCTGTCCAATATTCAAATAATGTCTAGCAATACTTATAGCTATTTCTTTTGTACCAGTCTTTTGAGATTCAACGTTCGACAAATTATGAATCACAAGTGCATTTGTTATTGCGGCTTGAATATTTAAAATTACGAATATTTGAATATTAATTATTAGCTCTAATTTACAAGTGACAGATAACTACATTTGAATTATGAAAATATAAAGGTTTTACAAGGTTCCAGTTGGGAAACGTTTATGAAACGGCTAACGGACGGAAACAACCAATTTTCGAGCGTAAAGTCCCCGTATAATAAACATTATCGCATGAGTGTTAGTTATTTCATGAAATTTGGTCGGTTATAAATCCTCCATCTTGAATTTTGAAAATCTAACCTCAAATTCGTGATCAGCAACCTCAGAAACCCCCCTATACACATATTGTTGTAATCTTTAAGCATTTTATGAAATTTGGTCGGCCATATTGGATCCGCCATCTTGAATTTTGAAAATCTAACCTCAAATTCGTGATCAGCGACCTCAAAAACACCTTGTATATATATTTTTGGGACAATTATTCCATTAGAAATGTGAATTTTATTGATAATATTCATAATTTATCAAATAACGTTCATTTTTTTTACATATTGATATCTTGAAGAGGTTAGGTTGATTCGACGCAAAAAAAAAATATTCCTAGTTAAAGTTTAGATATTTTGTGCACTTTTGGTTGTGGTTTGGAATCGATTCAGTAACTTTATTGATGCGAAAAAATTTCACAAAAAAAAAAAAACCAAAAAATTTTGTTCTTTTTTATTTAAAATGCGCCATATTGGTTTATAAAGTCATTATTATGCAAATCTAACTGCACCAATCGAAAGAGCGACCTCAAAAATAGTAGAATAGGTATGATTGGAATTTTTTATTTCAATTTTTTATGGCAGAAAATAAGTCTCATACATCGTATGAAAATTGTGCTCTTCCCGGACTTAATGGGTTAAGACGTTAACACGAGTTTTATTATAAAAAAATATTTTACTTAGGTCCAAATCGTTAATTCTCCTTCTAAAAAAACAACATCCAAATATTACCAAACTCTCTGTTGATTTAATTAACTTGTTTTTTCTCGGTAAAAATGTCTAAGATAAGTTGACTGTTAAATTTCTCTTTCGCTAAAAGAATAAGTAATTCAAGGTGAGGAAGCACACACCCACTTTTCCCGAAATTTATTTTTAGCAGACAAAGTCCCAGGATTTTAGTAGAATATGCGGAAATATCTGATGACCTCGGACTTATCCGGGTGGAATTAATGAGATATTTGCTATGCTAATTCTGAGAACAAATTAAGCCTAATTAAAAGCGTTCCCAAAGACGACGGTGGCGGCGGCGGCGGCAGCAACTGGTTAATAATAAAAATCAGCAAATTAATTTTCTGGCTATAGAGTGGGACAAGAAATGTATATCCCCGCGAAATGAGCGTAATAAGCAGCTTGCTTGGATTGGTCAAGCAGCCCAGCGCGAGGGGAGCGCGAAAGGACCCTCTAAGTCCTTACGAGAATATCTTTCTTATCGCGCATTTTGAAACTGAGAAATTTGCAATAAAAACCAAAGACGTTCCCATTTATATGCAAATTTGGGCTCTTTCCCCGACGAGACCATTGTGAAGGATAATATAAGTTAATTTCAAGGAGGATTTACTTCGGAGGGAAAAAATTAAAATGATTATGCGTGGTGGGAGACAGGGGGGGAGGGGGTTGGACAGATTTGAGGGTCTTGGTAGTTTTTATCAAAGTTAGTTAGAAAGGACATCAAGACTTATTGCTCTGGACCAGTAAATTGTTTGCGTTTTTATTGCCTGATTCATCGGAGCACCACTTTCAGTCTGGAGAAAATGTTGGGGTGCTAATCCGATTTACTAAGTTTGGAAAATTTTTATACTTTGGCGAAATAAAGATTTTTTAAAGCGTACTTATGATTGAAGAAATTGTTTTTAAAATTTACTTAACGACAGCATTAAAAACTACATTCAGAAAAATAAAGTTGGTCAATTTAAACAAAAGTTACTATTTTTAACACGCTTTTATTAGCTTCACCTGCAACAATGTAACAAAATCTTACAAATCACTTTTCACCCACTTCTAATTGCCGTATCGATTTGAAACTTTGCAAACTTATGCAGTTCTGGTGACAATATAATAATATGGTACCACAGAGCTTGTATGACGAAGGGGGCGGGAGGTGGCCATAGGGACTCCTAAATGGCTAACTATAGGTTCATCGAGTTTGGGCTCGTTTGACTTGTCTCAATGAGTACTTTGGTTACATATTGTGATCAAGAGGGTCTGATAATTGATACTACAAATTTCCATGATTTTTATCCATACAAAACTTTAAAACTTCAATAATACTAATAATATTTTTACCAATAGAATAATCTTGCAAAATGATATAAGTATATGATACATTTTGATTGTCAAATTCCCTTGCACATTTTAAATCGCCTTACCCACATACAAATTTTAAGCGAAAGAACACATTTATTACACAAAAAGATATAAACCTTACATACTAATGTATAAATTCACATAATATTGGTTATATTTAACATTACAAAAAAATACCGGAGATGCCCCGAACGGCCAAATTCCCATTTTTCCTCTATAAATGTATTAAAAAACAAATCCATGCAATAAATTAATTAATTAGGCACCCTTATATAGGGGAAAAAACGGCCAAGTGCGAGTTGGATACGCAGGGGGTTCCGTATCATAATTTCTAGTATTTTTAAAAATCTATAAAACCTAGGACTTTCGTTATAATTTTCCTGTAAACTTCAACTAAGGTATTATTTTCCTTTATTTTAAAAAATTTTTCGGTGCAGTAGTTTCGAAAATAAGGGGGAAGGATTACTCTACTTTCGCATGTAGTATTTTTCAAAATATCTTTTTAAATATGCTATTTTAAATTATGAACAAAATAATTTTGTATTCCATCTAACAAGACCTTTTAAATGATATCCTATTTACATGATATATAAAATTAAATAATGTTTTTGTTCGAGGACCTATTTTGCTCCCTTGCGTTTGTTGTTGTATTGGCAAGTATTAGGCCCTTTTGTCGTTATGCTTTAAATATATGGCAAAAATGTCAAAAAACTTCTTTTTTTTTGAGTTTTGAGACGTAATAATCGTTACTAAAAGAATGTTTTTACCTAAAAATAAGTCCTAGAATTTTTGTGGTCATAGGGGTGAGCATGGCGCTCTTTAATTTTAAGGTTATATGTCAATATCGAAAAAAATTAATTTTTTCGATTTTTAAGACGTAAAAATCGATCCTGTAATCATGTTTTCAACTGGAAATGAGTCCTAGACTTTTTGTGGTTGCATGTGTAGGTATAGCGCCCTTGAATTTTGAGGTTATGCCTTAAATAAGTGGCAAAGTTGCAAAAAAAAAATGGTTTTTTCGATTTTTCGGAATGACGCATCCTGACATTCGATATTTTGATTGTGCCATTCGAAAGAATGGAAAAAAGGATTTAAAAAACAATGGTTTAAAACTTGGTGAACAATAGGGTTCCTAACCTAAAAGTAATTTGAAAAATTAAAATGGCACTCTTGACCCCAATTTTAGAGGCAAAAATCTGCAAAAATCCACGATTATTGGTAACATAAAAACTGCACCCGTATGAATTTATTTTCGAAAAAATGGCCCGAAACCAATTTTACCGGTAATTGTAGACCAAGAGGGCTAAAAATTGGCATGGAGGCATCTTTGGACACAACCTATCGAAAGCGCCACCCGTGGTAGCGATTCCGCTGGGGGCAGATTTCACGACCTTATCCCGCCATAGCCTTTTGATATGATATTTGAGATATGATTCTCCAGGGATTGAACCACGAACTGTCGCCATTTTTTTTATTTTTCGATGGAAATTTATCCTTTTGGTTCAATCCTTAGAGATTTTCATACTAATTAAAACCCTTTTTTCCAGTGTTCTCGTGACTCAAAGTCGTGTACACCGTAGTTTTTTGAGAGTTTTTTTCGAAAAAATTCCACCAGCCAAAAAAAAGCATGGAACATTTTTTTTGTATTATTTGAAGACTTAAAAATAAATATGCAAAGTTTCATAAATATATCTCTTTTTTCCCTAAAATTTTCCAATTTTTCAAAAAAAACCAAAATTTCAACTTCTGGGTCTGTCAAGTCCCCTTAAAGTGTCAAATAGTGACAGACGGACAGACAGATGCGAGTGATCTTAAGCCAGTAAAAATTAACTCTTAAATGGTATCATGGGTGAAATTTCACCCCAAGAACTTTGATGATAACGATTTTTAACATGGATGTTCTTGTATACATTTATGAGGTCACTATAAAACTAAGGTTATCATGAAATATAACATTCATTAATGATAATAATATATTTAATTGCATCTGAATTTCTTTATTAAACTTAAAATGTATAGGTATATTCTGGGGTGAAATTTCAGCCATGATACCCTTAACTAGATTTATTTTGATGATACCTTTTAAGGATTAATTACAAATTTCTACTTATCAGACTTAAGGACTAAACCTTCAACAAAAGTTGTATTCTAAATGAATTAGTGATATAGATCTTAAACTACTTCCACAATTACGATTGACAATTTTCCAAATGCCTTGACCTATAAAATGTCCTGAAATGTTTTCCCTAAATTTCGTGGAGTCCAATTAACCTTCATCGCATTCAAAGTTGTTTATGTAGCCAGGTAGGGTACAGACTACATCATCCGTTTTGTCCTACGATGCCATGGCCATTTCTGCTTGCCAGCCCGCCCAGTGGCCTGATATAAGCTCTACAATATTTACCCATTCGCCTTAATTTCTCTAATCAAGTTGTGAATTTAAAGGAAAAAATTCCAAACCTGATGATGATGATGATGAACCCACAACAGAGGGAGCCGCCACCGTAGACCCCGAATTGAAACCGGAGGCAGCATTAGTTTGGCAAACATGGGGTTAGCGCAGAGTCAGACGTGCTTCCTCTTTTAAGATTATATTTTCCCCGACGGCGAAGTTAAACAAAAGGGCTTTTAGTTACGTTCCGTAATCACTCAAATGGTTTTTAGCATTTCTCATTTATGGAAGTGTGGTCCTGGACCCCGCGTGTGCCCCATTCCTTCATCCCGGCTATCCAGATCCCACACTGAGGACTGACGTGCTTCCAGTTAGCCATAAACTTTGATGAACTTGGTCGTTAAGGAAATTGTCGAATTTACCTTAAAATCCTGAAAGTGGACGAGGAATAGAGGAAACCAAGTTTTAGGATATATAGTATCTCCTAATTAATGTAGTAGTTATTGGTTTATTTGTTACAACTATTGTTTTATTATTTGCGATAGTCAACTCTATCATTGAATGCCTGAATTTCAACTCAAATTAACTTAAATCGGTATCTTACATTCGTTTATTACTTCACTTGCGCTTTTAATTTTTCTTTAAAATAAATAAAATCTGAGAGCGTTTAAAAACATGTCAATTATGATTTTAAAGTAAGCGTTTCACTATAAAAAATATATTTTGAAAATATGCATATTTATTGTCTAAAATACATTGCAAAAAACCTAACCTTCATACATAGATTTATATGATAAAATATTTTTCTATTTAACTTTCGAGCGAGGAAAAATTCCGTAATATAAATATTAGTCATCATACTGGGTCCGCCATGTTGAATTTGAAATTGATACGCATAACCCTTCTATACTTATTTGCATGATTTTCGCCGAGCGATGATAAGTTCGAAATCGTACTTATTTGCATGAGTTTTAAATTTTGATTGGTGGTTGGTTTCAACCTAATTTTTTATAATTTTTAGAAATCAGATTCATAATCAGCGACCCCAAAAACACCTTAGTGTAAATTTTCGCTCAGATCCATGTGATTTAAATTTTTTCGTCCGCCATCTTGGATCAGCTATTTTTATCTTTTCAAATCTGACCTTAAATTCGCAATCAGCGACTCCGAAACCCCCTAGAGCTATTTTATGCTCAGATTTATAAAATTTGTCCGCCATCATGAAGCCGCCATTTTGAATTTCTTAAATTTGACCCCAGATCAGCAATCAGCCAACTCAAAAACCTCTCTGTATAAGTTTCTAAATAAATCCATTAAGAATTTATTTTTTAATAGTCATAATATTATATGTCTTTGAATATTCGATTTCAAACGCCATTTTGGATACCGCCATTTTGAATTTCAAAGCGTACGCATCTGCAAATTAAGGAACAGGGTCTATTCATTGGTTTCGAGCCATAAATAATGATTTTCTAAAAAAAATTTTGAAAAAAACACGATTTTTGTTAATAAAAGCGAACATAACCTCTGTAGTTTAATTAAAAATTATTATCATATTCTGAAAGTTCATGAAATTTTACATTGATATTGACCAATTCAGAATTTTTATGTGAAGGTTTCAGTAGAATTTAGGTTGGCTGAAACACCTTATGAAAATTCGTCCGTTTGGAGCTTAAATAAATTATTAAAGTTTCTTAATGAAGGAGACCTGACAAGAAGTTTGTGTATTTGGAAGAAAATCTACAACAATAGATCTGTAGCAGCACATTTTCCATTATTTTAATTTACATCATTTTTATACTCAATGCTTTCATATATTCTCTACATTCTTTCATATTTTCTCAATTTTATTTCCAGCTCGGAAATGTGAAAAATCTTTTCATTTTCCCAATCTCGCCAACAATAAGTTTCCTTATAAATTGTTCACTGTGGAATCTCTTGTTGAATCCCTCCGAAAGCCATGCACCAGAACGTTGTCGTTTATTAATGCGCCGAAACGCATGAAAACCCCTTTGTTCGTGTTATATGAAATTCTTCGGGTGGAGTACGCTAAACCACTCTTATTAATAATATCCGCGCTTCGGCACAAAAACAATTTCAAGTATATCCGTGCAGGAGGATGTACTGCATTGAGTGAGAGGCCCTTCATCCAGCTATTGCGAAAATTCGCGAACGTTCATTTTACTTCCAACTGAAAAATTCTCCTCTACGGCCGCGCGGCGCCCAGCAACAGCCCCAAAAGCCAGCTCCAACGTTGCCGGAATAATAAAACCAGATTAGGTCTGAAATGCTCTCCTGTGCCCGTTTTTGTGCAATTCACTTTTATGCGATCCAAAACACAAGACTAATGTGTCTGACCTGAAATATTAACTTTGTGTGTTTTCATTCATTCGCGGGATGTGTTGCACACGTGAGGCGATTAGAGTGTGTAGTGTATTTCTCTGCCGACACTTTTATTCATATATGAATGGATTTTAATAAAGCCGACAACTATATTCTGGCAAATTATGCAAAATTTCTAAACAAAATATTGTGGACGTTTCACATTTTATAGGTATCTAAAGCGGCTACATTAAGTAGGATTTTACTCTTTGTTAAGATATTAATATTAGGTGAAATATTTAATATTAAAGGATATCTAATATATAGCGTTAGTATAGTGCTTAGTAATGGTTTGGTTAATATAATCTATGTTAAGTAAAAGTGCTTGTTATAATCTACAAAGTGGGTTTTTTAATACGCTATAAATGTCCATTACATTCCAACAAAGCAACATTTGTGGGAAGCTTTACTTTTATAATTTAATCCAAAAGAAACGTGCCACTGAAAGTCATCGCGTGCTTGTGGAAATTTGCGGTGAACAAACTTTGTCGATTTAAACATATAAATATTGGATTAGGAAATTAGAACACAAGCCATGTTTTTCACTAAAAGGAGGAAATCAAGCTTCTTACTAACATCAAATCTCAAAATAAACGGTGTTGAAATTATGTGGTCCGAAAACATTAGGTTGTCAAAATAAGAATCAGCCATCAGACGTAAAGCATTCTTTAAAAAATGGATATTTCTTGCAGAGACCTTCGACTGCTATTGCTGCATGACTTCCGTCTAGGTCACAAAGCGACACAAGCAGTACCTAATGTAGGTATGTATTTCGATGGGTGAGAACGCGTTTAGTTATGACACTGCCAAATGTTGGTTCCAACGATTTCATAAAGGCAATTTCGACCTTGAAGATGAACCACACCAAAGAAGACAGTCAGTCTATCTAGAATTTAAAAAAAAAATAGTAGAGGAGAACCCACGTTCTGCTACACGAGGTCTTTGCAGATCAGCTCGGATTCTCCCATAGTATGACTTATCATAGACAACTTAGACTTGACTTATGTCTACAAAACCTAGCTTTCCATGGGAACTTTGATTGGATTCGTTCCCTCATTACTGGTGATGAAAAGTGAGTATGCTACATAAATCATACACAAAAACGTCAATGGCTTAATCCTGGACAAAAACCTATAGTAACATCGAAATCCGATTTGAACAAAAATTATGTTAAGCGTATGGTGGGGAATCAGTGGCGTAATAAATTGGGAACTTTTACCAACTAATTGCATAGTGATAGTTCAATTGTACTGTTCGCAGCTTGATCGAGTAGCAGAGAAACTTAAAGAAAAACTGGACAAAATTTATTTCTTACATGATAATGCAAGATCACATGTTGCTAGAGAAACCAAGGAAAAATTATTAAAGCTTGGCTGGACAATAATTGCACATCTTCCGTATTCGCCAGACCTTGCGCCAACGGATTACCACCTGTTTATATCATTGGCTCATCATTTGGTAGAAAAAAAATTCGATAATGAGGAAGATCTTAGGATGGCACTGACCAACTTTTTCAGTAAAAAGCCAAAAGAGTGTTACGAGCGTCGCATTCTCACATTGGCTAAACGTTATAATACTTAATAGATCTTTTTATTTATAAATAATAATAAATAATATTTTGTGAGATGGCGGATTCATATTTTGACAACCTTATATTTAATATCTATGCATTAGATAAAACCCTAACCTATAAAGCCCACATCACGCAAGATGAATGTACTAACTATACCCTTTTTTTTATACCTTTTTATTAATCGTAAATCAACCCTAAGCCTGGACAATAATCCACTAATATATAAAGTTATCTTCCACGCCGTATTAATGTATGTCACACCAGTATGGAATGAGTGTGCAAGCACACATAAGAAGAAACTACAAATCGCTGAAAATAAAATATTAAAGTTAATCTTTAACTTTCCTTGACACCACTCCACAAAACACTTGCACCTCATTGCAGATTTAGAATTAGTGGATTATAAGTTAAAAAGACTAAATAAAAACTTCTTTTAAAAATGTGAACATTCTCCAAAACCCTTTATCCGGCAACTTTGCCCAGTTTAGCTAGTAATTATAATAGTATATAGCGTAATATAGAGACAGTGTAGGATAGATACATTTAAGTGTTATTCATGAGATTTTCATCGTTTTCATCGACATTAATAAAATATTAGTTAATAAAAATGTTTGCAAAAAAATTACTACCAAATACATATATTCAAGGTGTAAGGAATATACTAAGACAATTCCAAACACTTAGAAAAATATTATTTACTCTGTAAACATTGATGTTATAATATAATACAATAACAATAAATAATAAACACAACTTCCAACAGCATTAAATTTAAGTCGACAAGTTAGAGGTAAACGTCTACAAGTCATTGGATAGAGTCAGAAAGAAGTAAAATATACATATACCACATGATTTGATAGAAAGAAAGTTTGATGACTCGTGAAATTTTGCTTCAAATACAAGAAATGAAGTAATTTTTACATCGAACTCTGTGTGACTGACAAAAGGATCTATTTCGATAATCTTCAATATAAAAAAGTGTATGGAAAAAGAGGCGCACCACTACCATCGACGTCAACATAGTCATCATACTGCAAAAGTTACGCTGTGTGTTTGTTGGGATCAGAAGGGCATTTGATTTTATGAGTTGTTCAAACCTGCTGAAACTATTACAGTCGATCGTTATAAATAACATTTAATCGCATTAAACCAAGTATTTAACAAAAAATGCCTTGAATATGCCAGAAGATACGACAAGGTGATTTTTTTGCACGACAACGCTCGGCCACATATTGCGAAATTGGTCAAAAATACATTAGAAGCTTTAAGCTGGGATATCCTACGTCACCCGCCGTACTGACCAGACTCTTGCTGACTATCTACACAGCACTTTCCCTTTTATGAAGAAGTCCAAAAATGTGTTTACTGTCATCTGTTACCAGAAAGATAGCAAAAAGTTATAGACAGACATAGACGATAATTTGATTAAAATAAAATTTATTATAGTTATTTTTAATAAAAAATCCTTTAAACTTAAGTACCACACATTTAATAAATATAAATCTAGTTCGAAGAAGTCGAAATCTAAATTTATTACTGGAAATCCTCGAAAATCAACTTTAGTTGGAATTTTGCTAGATTCTAGAACACATTCATAGTGCTGTTCACTTGACGCAAGTCCGTATGAATTAAATTGCAGACGGGATAAGGGATTTCCTTTTCTTGTGGAATAGCTTCCGCGGGATATAGGGCCGAAACTTGTCCCATTGAAAGTGCTTTCAGATAATCAAACTTTTACGACATAAATCTTCTTTGGGGCTCTTAGTATAAGTCTTTGGGTATTGAAATAAATTCCACTTTGGGAAGGAATTTTTTATGTCCATACATATGCCAGAAATCACCTAATGTAGTGGGCGGCAGGGGTATGAGTAAAGAGACGGGTACACTATACACTTAGCCAGGACTTCCCTTGCATGCCGCCAGAGTGAGTTCAATTCCAAGTCAATAAATCAATTCTTTGTCTAAGTTTCCCCCGGTTCGTGTTGATTTCATTCATTCAACGGGTGCCAGAAAAAGGACTCCGCTACCGACAAAAACGAATAGATTGGGTCACCCTTTGAATGGGACAGGAGAGTAATTATTTTTATGACTTCCGAAACTTTGGTCCAGGAATGAGATTATTTATAACAGCGACACAGTGGCCATTGTCAGCGGAAATATTCTAAAAGTTTCCTGGAAAAGTCCTTCGAGGACAGAAATAGCTCATCTTGTGACCTTAAATTTTTGGGTTGGCTATAAAGTGGCACTCCAATGGGGGTTTCTTCCTCTAATCTTTTCGTTCGGGGAAAACTAGGTTTTATTTTATTTTTTTTAATTTTAATGGGCCATCTTAAAAGTTTTCAACAAATTCATCTCCGTTGCAACAATTTCAGTAACCGAATAAAGTTTTATTAACTTGAGCTATAAAAGTTTTGAGGATTTATCTACTGATGCTTAAAGAAAAGATTATTTTCAACAATCTTGCAAATCTTATCGTAATTGAAGTTATGAAATAATTTCCGCGATGAGTTAAGGCCGGGATGGAGGTTCCTATTACAATTTACATATAATATTCGCTGAAACTTCAAGCTTTCAAAATTATATTACATAAGATTACACAAATTTCCATAATTATTAGTTCATTCAAAATTAAAAACTATGGCTCGATAGGTTATATAGGTTATAACTACGAGGTTACTTAATTAAAAACTTTTTGAATTTTACACATCATGCTGATGATGAAACGCAATTTTTAACAGAGGATAACTCAACGCCAATGCATTAATCCATTGATACAGTGACAGGGAATTTTTTTTTTTGCATTTCAGGGAATATTTAGGTTTTATGATGTTAAGTTTTTTTCGAAAAAAAAAATTTATTAATTTTTTTCCATAGAAAAAATAAGGAAATGTTCAAACACAAACTCCTTAATTTATTTTATTTTATTCAAATTATTCATATATATTAGTACAAAAAATAATGTTAAACGTAATATAAAATTTCTTAAATATAAAAAAATAAACTAAAACATATATTCAGTCCTTCAATAAATAATGATAGGGACTTAATCACAATATTATAACCTTAGGTGTGATGTCATGCATTTGACCGGAAGGGGCTCTAGTAACATTAAGACAAGATTACATATTAAAAAAGGAAGGCGTGTATTAAATTATGAAATTAAGTTACAAAACGGGGGGAGGGTTTTTCTAGTGTGGTCTTAAAATTACCTCTTTTTGTTCGTTTACTTTTAGAGCCACTACCAGTAGGTGGGAAAAGTTACAACAAACATAGAAATTTTCGCGTGTCCGTACCCCACTCTATAATAATAATAAAATAAGACTGTTAAAATTATATAGTCTTGAATATTTACCTTCAAAATCTTCTTTCATTTCACCAACCGTTTCTTTAAAAACATCTTCGATATGTTTCATCTTTGATATCTCCCATATTGAGCAACAATATCTCTAACAAGGAGAAGGCACCTACTCGTCATCACCGATTTCGCTCAAATTTGTAGCACATGTAGGGCTTGGCTACAAATGAAAGTACCTGAAGCGGAAACTCCAGATGGCCAAGCGTTTACAAAATAATAGTATACAAAAATGTTCACACGGCGCTAAATCCCGTTCATTGTAGTACTTACCCAAAGCGGTGGCTGGTATAGTGGTTAACACTTGCGTTTGTGATTCAGTGGTCACGGGTTCGGGTTCCTTGCTGTGGAGGTTTTCTTTCGGATCAAATGCTTCTAAAACTTCAAAAACTTTTTTCTAAACATACAAAACAAAGCAATCTCTACTTACTTAATATATCTTTACTTGATATAATTTAACCATCGGTCACCTTCCTAATATTGGTGAATATGCGTCTGTCACCAAACTTTGCCCGCACACATTTCACTTTCCACTCGCACTACATCTTGAGTATGAATGAAATGCGTTACCGACGCGGCATGGCCAACGTGACACATTGTGGCATAAAAAACTTAAAATTCAATCTGCTTGGATTGAAGTATTACCTTTTAATTTAATTTTAATCCAATTAATATTGAAAATTACTTCAACAAGATTACAAAATACTTTAACATATATTTTGGATTACTTTTCAATATAAAAATTATTGCATTTTTGAGTAATATTCGATGAATATTTAATATTCGATGAATATTTACTTTTAATTCGAATTCTCATATTTTGGATAAGCACAAAATTAGTTAGAAATTATTCTTTAAATTATTTTCCACAATTAAGTTTATTCAATTTAATTGTAATTATTAGTAATAATTAATTTAATCAATGTAAGTGTACTTGTTTTTATTCATAATTAAATGAAGGCATCGCTTAAATCATAAATAAAAACTTCAAAACTGTTTTCCGCTTTTTTAACTAAAATTGTAAAATCATTATTCAAATTCAATTTTATCAAAAATCACAACTAATAACTTGAATTTGGTTGTTTTTTAAATATGAAGTACCCTTTCGATAATTTCCAAAAAAATATATGTTGTAGCTTTGGGCCTAACTACAATATGGGAAAAAATTGGCGGTGGTACAAAACGGATTTAATAAAAAAATTATTTTTTGAAAATTTAAATATCTTTTTTTGCCCTTTTCTAATTAACGAAATTAATTTTCGACTATTTTTCCAAGACTGCTTTGGTACTCAGTATAATATATATTTTAGCCATAGAAATACGGTTTAGCCATTTTCGAGAAAAATCATTTTTTCAATTTTCCAAAAATTCGTTCTAGTGTAAAAAATATTTTTTTAAATTGAAACTTGGCATAAATTAATCCCAGTACCGTAGCAAATTACCACAGTAAAATCTAAATAAGAATAAAATAAGTGAGTATGATCTATTAATATATTTTTTATTATATCGTTATTACAATAATATTATTAATTGTTATTTTACTCTAGCTGTTTCTGATTTTATTTGCGTGTATATATCATATACAAAGTTTATATTTTATGTGAATTGTCCTAAAAATACAATTGACAAAAATGGTAAATCGAACCCCAATTGTTTTTAACAATATTTTTATTTGATACGTTTAACACATAAAATATAAATATTATTTCAATTTTACATAAAGATGGTTGTCTCATTTTTTGTGCCTATTTTAAAGATTTTTTCCGAATTATTTTAACAAAATGTTTGAGTTTTATTTTTACTTTTATAAATAGGTAAGGTATACTATAAATTTATTAAAGAGGCAAAAAATGACTTAACTTCTCACCACATCGGCATTTTTATACCTCGGGCGAACATTTTCATTTTGTAAAGTCTCCTGGGTACGAATATTTCCTTAAAACAAAAATTAGCAAAGGATTACTTAAAGGTTATTACGCCAATGAGAATGAAGAAGGAAAAATATTATTTGGTGATTGTGCGCACGTTTGAATTTTGAACCTTTTTAAATTTACCAGGTTTATTTTAATTTTTAAAATGTTTTAAAAAATATAAATTATACAGCATAAATTTTACCCTAGCTCACGTGACAATGGCAACATTAAAACAAAAACAGGAAATCAAAATGGGACTGTCTAAAGAAGACTGTAACGAAATTAAAATACTATATTTGAATTCAGACACTGAACTGTGTTATTGTGATTGTATTTCAATTATAGCAATAACAAAAACAATCGATTGCTGTTCTCATATCGAAAAATGAAGAGACAATTTTTTTTGGTTGATGTTCTTTTATCATAATTAATCGGATAGTGACAAAATCAGCCCATCTTATAAATAGGAATATCTTTTTATCTAATTGTAAGTAAAAAACTTGTCCAGATAATCTCAGTAAAGTTGTCTTTACAGCATGAACGGTCAAACTCAAAGAAAACCTAATTTGATAAGATTTAAATAGAAAAATAATTTTGATTCTTTATAAGAAAATTATACCCAAACTGGAAATATTTCTGATTATTTTTGAAAGCAGGATACCTTAGTAATAATTTAATTGTATAATTTTTGTAGCCGTGACACCACAAATAACTCAGTGCTTAAGAAAAGCTTATGAAATATCTAAACGAAGGATATTTTTAATTCTAAAAATTAAAGGCAACATTATTGGATGAATACAAAATCGGATAAGTTTTGCTGATTAATGCGAAAAAATGTTACAACACTTTTGATAACGACAGCGAAATCTCCATAGTGCTGGTTTCAGCATAACAATGGGAATGCGGACGTTAAGAATTTCTTCGAATATCATTGAATATTTCTTGCGGGCTCTTCCCGAATGAATGAAGGAGTGCACAATTTTCCAAATGACGTCTTATCGCAAACGTTGTCATTCAATCCGTATGAATAGAGCCGATATCGAATGCAAATAATCCGAAATATCCCTCCGAGTGGAATTGATTCTTCCGCCATTGTTCCCGGAATATATAATATTTCTACCATCCGCGATCCACATCTCTACGATTCTGAGTCTGTTCGAAAAGTTTAACGAGCTACTTCTACATGATTGGTTATGGTGTGTCACGTTCCACCTTACGCTTCAAGACTTCCTCACATCACATCCACAAGTTCTGAGTTCTGAGGGAATCCAGGGATTCCTTGTGCTCTCTCCTCCTCCGGTCCTATTTCAATTTACTTTCCTTATTAGGTGAAGGTTTTATACGAATGGGAGATGTAATCACATAATTCGGATGGCGACACGATTTTGTTGGGGATTTAATGATTTATTCATTCAAAAGAGCAACGTACAAGTTTCTCTGAGATGCGTTAATTAAATTAGGTCTTATTCAGTTCCGATCGAATTTACTATACATTCATATGTGTCTTGCAGACAGAAAACCACCAAATAAAGTAAAAATTAAGTTTCTTCACACACAAGAAGTGGGATATTTTCTTCAAATTTAAATGGGATCACCCTCGAGATATAGTCTATTTAATAAAAAATCATTAAAATCGGTTCACAATTGGCGAAGATAATGCGTTACATAAAAAAAAAAATTATAATAATACAGTCGAATTGAGAAACTCGTCCTTTTTTTGAAGTTTGTTAAAAATAAAGCAGGGAACATATTAATTTGGAGGTTTCTTCTCACAGAGTTTTGATGGAACACAGAAACCTTCATTTTTAGTCCCGATTTTGGTATATTCCATACAAATTTTCCTAGTAAAAAAAGTATAAATACCTTAAGTAAAAGATGTTACCACCAAAATTCCGTAAAAACCCTTGAAATTAACGAATAAAAGTGAAATACCTTCTTCGACCTATCGATGGTGACAAGCACGCATTTGTCTTGTAAAATGCCAAAATCTCATAAATCCTAAGAAAAAACTGGGCATGATTTAGATAGATTGTTGAAATTATGTAATACCCATAATTTGGGTGCAACATCATGAAAATGACTATCATGATATAATAGAAAATCAGCTAGCCAATGTCCACTTGGAAATATTTTTTTATAAGTCGATTGAATAATTCGAAAAAATAAGTTAATGGTGGTTTTAGTCAGATATAGATATATTTTTATATTTATAGTCACAGGCAGTGGTGTTAAATATCTTTACAAATTAATCAAAAGAAGTTGAACTGTATAGTAAAATTTTACAAGTTAAGTTTAAACACGCTATCCAAATTGTATAACTTTTGTCGTTATTTTTAAGTTGATTCAAACGGAAACTCTTAAATATCTCAATGTAGTAATAAATGGACTTATACCACTTTGAAAAACAACTTTTGCATAATTCATTATTATTGAAAGTGGTATAAGTCCATTGGTATCTAGAAAAATTGTTTGTTTTCTTGAACAATTATTTTGGCGTAATCAAATTTAATACGTTTAAAGTCTTAAAAACATTACCCGGACTGATTAACTTTTACCATTATTTTTTAGTTGCTTCAAATGCAAACCCTTAAAAATCTCACTTGACGAAAAAATGGACTTGAGTTGTTGTTTTTGAGAGTGGTATAATTAATTTTTAAGAAATATTTTTGATTCTGTTGTCTCTTTTATGATATAAAAAATAAGTTTATAAAAATCAACAAGTGGGTAATTTAAAAAGTCTTCGTGGGTTAGTGTCTGAACCGCGGGTCATAGGTTCTATACCATAGGAAGAACCAAGCATTTGTTTAATTCAATAAGAAAATGTATTTCTCTTACCTATGAGAAAAAAAAATGATTAGAATCTGCAAAAATATTCCAATATATCTTTCAGTTCTTGTTTTTTCAATACACAATGAGTAAAGAACAATTTCACGCTCTGATTATTCTTCTTACGATAGGACGATAGGTTTTTATGGACTGGCAGCC
This sequence comes from Dysmachus trigonus, assembly GCA_949715965.1. Taxonomy (NCBI): domain Eukaryota; kingdom Metazoa; phylum Arthropoda; class Insecta; order Diptera; family Asilidae; genus Dysmachus; species Dysmachus trigonus. The sequence continues at coordinate 87,970,963 of OX454319.1, read as the reverse complement.
GCAGTAAGTGAATGGTCCTAATAAAACAGAACTGGCGCAACAATGTAATGGAATCTAAATCTTTCGCAGCACCTGTACCTGGAGTCCAGGGCACAAGTGCATATATCAAAATGTAATTTCCTAACTGAGAGAGTTTAACCTGCCGTTGTGGGCCATTTATTATTTCGGGTATGACCACTGCAATAGACCAAAGCTTAGTGAATGATTTATATCGTTAGTTACCATCCGACTGCAGCACTGCAATACGACCTTGTTGGCTTTTTTCTAGTCTAACTAATTCGTTATTGGATGGGATTTGTTTTAAAAAACTTTTGAAAATACGATAGAACATCAAAAAGTTCTCCTGGGTATATCATGGTATGCTATAAAAGATCTATCTATCTTGAGGATAATGTTGGTTGACTTGTAGAGTCATGTGGGGCAAGTGTGCGCAGCGGGTAAGTGTACGCATTGTAAGTATCTCAAAAACGGTTTATAATTAAGAACCATCATTCCCCCCGTTCAGTGCCCCACGCAACGTCATGCAAAGCGTACGTGAGTCACTAGCCGCCGGCACGCCATTTTGTTTTCACAGGTAAGATTTGATTTTAGCTTAAATTATTGCGATTTTTGCATACAAGTTAACGTGTAATATTTTATTGACGTGTATACTCTATGAAAATTGCTATATATCAATGAGTACTGCGTAATATCTAGTGTGATTAGTTTAGTGGTGATCATTGAATTGTTATGATAATGCAATCGTGAGCAATTTTGATTGAATCTCGTTTTGATGGTTTGGGGCAAGTGTGCGCATACGCTTTTCGAGTAAGTTTGCACATGCGCACACTTACCCGCATCGTTTTGGCTTTCTATTTAAGCTGCATTTTGTTGTTTCAGAGTATAATTATTTATTGAAAATGCCCCGAAATTATCAAAGAAAGGTCACAGACTATGGAAGAGCTCAGAATCTCTGATTTTTGATGCTGCGTACACTTACCCCTATAGTAGGGGTAAGTGTGCGCATATTGACTATGTTTATTTTGCTAGTTTTTCAAAAAAATGTGCAATTGATGAATATTGTTTCTATGTTTAAGTTGTTGATTAATAAATACGTAATTAACCTTGTTTTGTTTCATTAAATATGCCATTTTTAATTTTATGACGCTTCAAACCTTAAGTGCGTACACTTGCCCCACATGACTCTACATTAATTTTCAACAATTTTCAAGAGGTAGGTGTTCAGAATTCTATATGACAACTATAAAAATTGAATTGAATTCTGTCTATTTGTCACTCTTTGACATATAAACTTTTGATACTTTGGCATAGAAAACTGCATCTTTAAGATAAATAAATCATTGATGCTTTTTTGCAGTCGGTTAAATTAAACTTTTTGATAACCCGTCATTTGAAAGACAAGAAAAAAGTCTTTCTAAACCAATATTTTAACGCTGTGATTACTATTTAATAGAATGTATAATTTAAGCATATTTGACTTCGAAATTTTATTCTTTCCACTCTCTCCGGTTTGACTTATTATTTTGCAATTTTCGTTACTACCAAAATATCGGAAATATGTTATAGTTAAAACATATAATCCCTTAGATCTAGGTGTTTGTTATCTGTTCCTTCTTACTAGAACGTCTTATGGCCAGCATGAATCTTTTATACTACTGTGATCAAAAAGTAAAGCCAATTTGTTTATAACTTTGATAATTTTTATTTATTCTTTCAAATCTATATCATCCCATTCAAAGTAGTCCCCGCCCGAAACAATACATTTATGTCAGCGATTTTTCCAATCCTCGAAACCCTTCTGAAACTCGATGATTGGAATGACCTTCAGTTCCTTCTTCGATTTTTCTTTTATCTCATCAGTTGATTCAAAACGGTGTCCCCGAAGCGGTCTTTTGAGCTTAGACAATAGCCAGAAGTCACATGAAGCTAAATCGGGCAAATACGGTGGTTGTGGAACGACATGCATCAAATTTTTGATGAAAAAGTCTCGAAGAACCAATGCAGTGCAGTGCAAGAAATTGAATGTTTTTGGAACCAATCGAGATGTGACTCTTCTCAAGCACAAATGTTCTTGCAAAATGGGTTGGACCGATCCAAATGAAATGTTTACAGTATCAGAAAGGTTTCTAATTGTCAACCGACGATTTTTGAGCACCTATTCTTTGATTTCATTGCCATGTTGTTCATTGATTGATGTTGATGGTCGTACGGGGCTCTCTTTGTCTTCAACGCTTTCTCTACCTTCTTTGAACTGTTGATACCACTTGTAAAAATTTTTTTCAGACAAAACCTGATTGCCCAAAAGCCTTCTGCAACATTCTAAACATTTCTGGAGCAGAAATTTCATTCTGCAAACAAAATTTAATGCAACTTCTTTGCTCAATAAAACCACACATTGTAAAAATCGAAAAATTCTCTTTTAGTTGCACAGAAAACACAACCAAACTAACCAAACAAATGACGTACTGACGTGAAATCTTACACAGATATTATACAGTGCTGCCAACCTAAAAACAATAAGATTTGCTCGAATCGATGTACCCACGCAATTTAAATTCAAAATTGGTTTAACTTCTTGATCACAGTAGTGTATTGTTCTATTTATAATCAACGATGAATCGTGTTCAATATAAAAAACTTTTCTAGTTTAGATCATACCTACATTTAGTTAGAGTTCATTTCTGAATGAATAAATAAATAATTCCACTCTTTAAAAATGTTTAAACTTGAAATGATAACATTTACCGGCAGAAGCAACATATTAAGCTTAACACCACTTTTAGCACTATCTAGTCTAGTATCAGAAAAAAAAATTTAGAATGTAGAACCTTGTTATTTTTAAGTGGAACTTTAATATTGTACGTAACATTTGATTTTTCTTCCTTCCTAGTCTCTACCATGAAGCTGATTTTTTATTCTACAAACATAAACTCGACGGTATAGTTTATATAGGTACTTATGCAAAATATATAAAAAAAAATTGCGGGCACGTTCCGCCTTTTCCAATCGGAAGCAGACAGTGCCTGCGGGGCTTTATGAACTCTCCCATCTGCATTGATGACCTAATTAAAGTTCCCTCTCGTTTCGCAAACCTTCGCCCTTCCGCTTCTCATCCCTTCCCTACACCTTCTATCGTCCTTTCTAAAGAAGAACTTTTATGTACATTGCCCCGACAACAATACGCCCCTAGCCTTATTAAGTTACTGACAGGAAGGAAGTTCAAATCAATTCACGCAATATCATGAAGAAGTAATGAATGGAAACGAGCTGCCCTGCACAGGGAAAGTTAATGGTCGTGTTAAGCAAAAAAAAAGGAAAATTATATTGGTGCTAATGCTTCTAACAATGCCCTGGAAAGAGATCGAATTTTTATAGTCTATTTACCAAAGAAATTTCTAAAATAATTAAAAGAAGGGAAGGCAAAGGAGGTTCATTTATCATCTAATATTGGGCTTTTTATAAATATGTATATATAGCTGGCATTCTATAAAATGTCTACAATGTAATTTTGGTGATATGTCAATCCCACACTTGGCACCAATTAAAAAGATTTTAAAACGCAAAGGAATTGTCTTGAATTGAACTACGTGCATACTTCTTTCGAAAGCTAGATTTAAATAGAGAATGAAAATAAACACTTTTATTTTAATAAAACAGTCATATTCAAAAACTACTATAATTGTAGTTAGTAGGCTGTACGTAATCCGCTTTATTTCAATTTCCCGTTAGCATGATTTTATAAATTATGCAATACGGGAAAATTAAATATAACTATTGTAATTATACTTGATTTGATGAAGAGTTATATTTAAATTATTTCACTTTTTGTCAATAATAAGAATTATATAATTAAATTAAATAATAACTTTATATATGTATATATGTGAAATTATCTACAGTTTTAAATATAAATAAAACTTTGTGAAGTCGAATCAGATTTAGAAAATTTGGTACATTTTCAGTGTTTCTTTTATAAGATCATCGTGTTCACACAACTTTTATCTTTTAAAAATTACATATTTTAAAACTTTTACTTACTTTTATGTGCAGCAGACACTTGAAATGGAGAAATTTGTTGTAGCATAAACTCAGGTCCACCACAAAACGAGAACAAATATATTCACCTCACGTACCGTCAAACCCAAAAAAGTGATTTTCTAATATGCTCGAAATTTAAAAATTTCCACTACAACATTGGATAAAAAGTTTTAGCTTACGAGCTGTTCGAAAATGAGAGAAAACTTTTTTAAACTTCCAACATCCAACCCTTGATGATATGGCCAAGGAGCGACAGATGTGTGTACGTGAGTTTTTATGCCATTAAGGAAAGTTTCGTCCACTGCATTAGCAAAATATTGGTTTTTAAAAAAATGAATAATTTATACTTTCGAGTAACGAGTGTGGACATCGAGGTCCTGCACTTTCTCTGGAAATTTTTGCATTTTAATTAATGCTAGTAGTTTGGGTTGTTCCCTCATTTGTGTTGGAAATTTTCCAGAGATAGAATGAATTAATTACACTGGCAAATATGAAATTGAGTGCTCTCTCTTTTTCTACGGAGAATGGATGGCATAAATATGAAAATTAATGTAGCCATGGAAAAACGTTAAATCTCTTTTTGCTTTATGCAGAATTAGATGGGAAAAAAGTGAATCTCGGTTTAAAAATATGAAGTAAATTCAAAGAAATACAGAATTATTCATTAGAGGAATTATATTTTTGAATGTTTTTTTTTTTTTTTACTTATAAGATTCATTCAAAGAACTCACAACATTATTAAAAAATCAATGAATACAATATCTTTTTTGCATTCATAAATTGAATTGTTTCATATTCATATTTTTTTCTCGAAGGTAATGCGAAAAAAATTGTTGAGTTTGAATCATACAAAAGAATTTTTTTTGTTATTAAAAACACAAGTTAGAATTTAACACAATAGCTTTCCATAGGATAAAGCAATTTAAAAAAACATAAAAACGATTATTAAAATATATGAGATTTTAGTTACTCTATATTGTTTTATATATGTTTTTTTTTTATCTATCTAGAACAACAAAATATTTTGTATTGAACGGAAGTTTACGAACAGGTACCCAAAATAAAGATTTCATATTTTTGTAAAAGTTCAACAAGTTGCCAGGATTCTGATTCATAAAAAAATTTCAAATTTTGAATTGAATCTTTGTCAGAGTAATTTTTAACTCAAAATTGTTTGTAAGTAAGATTTGATGTTATTTTTAAACAAAAATTATGCAGCGAAATTTAGAATTTGGCACACACCTACTCAATTGTAAAAATATTTAAATATTCTATTTCTATATGAATACTCCGTCAAACAACGATTTTGATATAAATTGTAATTTAATTTCAAGGCAATATTAGCTGCGTTTTTTCTTTCTTCGTTTCCAGAACATAAGGAAATTATCCATTGAATTGAAATTTTTCATGAGTAACACAGCCATTATTTAATTTTTTTTTTTAAATAACATCAAATTACCATGACACACCACAACCACTTTTGAGTCAAAAATTACTCTAAAAAATGTTCAGTTCAAAATTTGAAGAATATGTAAGTAAGCTTCAATTCAAGACAATGTGTTTTATTGTTGTGGATAGACGAAAAAAATGCAGCTATAATAATTCTAAAACTGAGTACACTTAAAATTCTAAATTTCGTTCATAGTGTGTCACTAGTATATTCCATATAGTATAAGGTAACTTTTAATCCGAGTAATACTTATACCAAAAAACGCAAAGAGATCTACCGAAAACAATCCTAATTGCTTGTATTTGAAAAATTGTTATGAAATTCGATAATATGCCTTTCTTGGACATTAATAAAGCGTTTAAAAATGTATGTGTATCTTAACCCTCTAACACCACTAGTGTGACATTTTGAAAAATCTTTCGATAGTATACCTTAAAAATAACATACTTAAATTTGAAGTGTATATCTCGAATAGTTTTTGAGTTACAGCCATCTGAAGAGTAGCCTCCCATCGTATCGAGGTATTGAGAAATGTATGAATTAAACTTTAAACGCGTTTTTCTCGAAACTAGAATTTTCAACTTTGCTGCAGTCAAATTCGAAAACAAATAATCCGATCTATTAGATTCTTATTGCAGCTTCTTTTATATATGTTTCTCCATACCATGAACCTTCAGTTTTCCGATCGAATAAAAAATGTAATTTTGGCAGGCCAAAAATAATCAAATTTTCGCGCGAAATTTGAAACTTGTTTTAAGAACTCCGCCATTTTGTTACATTTAAATTTTTTTTTCGATCGAAGATACGGACAATACCTTCTAGCACTAGTTTAATAAACTTTTTGGTTTTTTGGTTTTAGGTGAAGGTCGCTATCACTGCAACAGTGGGGAACTTTTTTTGTCTGGAGTTTTGGGAGATTACGAAAAACTCGCTGAATTTTCAATTTTGTGGTCCAAAAATTTAAGCATGTGTTTATTACATATCCACAAATATATCCTGAAAACATTAAAACATTCCATGTAGTAGTTTTCTTTAAAAAAAATCCCAAACACCACCATTTTTTAGGCCGTCACACTAGTGGTGCCTCTTAATTCAACATTACATTTATTATTCAAACTAATATCTAAGAAAGGTAGAGGCAAACAAATTTGCTAATTTGCTTTGTAAAAATTTTAAGACAAAAAACTCTCGGTCTAAATCAAGGACATTGAAAAAAAGGGGCATTGTTTTTCTCCCCCTGTACTATAAAAATAAATACTTTGGTGGGAATTTCGAGTGGCATTGGGCCTTTTGCTGACGGGAGAATCCATCAAAAAAGGTTACCTGTACCCTCGAAGTTTTTTCCTTTATTTTTTTTTTAAACGTAGATGTTCTCCTCATCCAAACTTATCTCATCATTAATCACTGGCGTTGACAGCCCTCAGATTGCCAATTTTCTTAATTTGGGGATGCTGACAATGGCTTTTCAAGGTTGTGTAAACATCATTTGTTAAGGGCGCCAAGGTACATGGATATCAGTTGTCTGCGTTTCATTAATGGTCCCGAGGGAGGATGGGGACCAAACAGCACTCCGATCCGAATCCCCTGCGTTTTTTCGTTTCGCTTTTAAGATATCGCGTTATCTTTGGATCACTGGGTTTCGGGAATTGCGAAAAGAAAACCTTTTTGTGTGTGACAAGAACAAATGGTGACTATCACAATCACCATCTTCGAAGGAAAATTGTTCGCAGACTTTTCCTTTTCTTTAAAGATCAATCATCTTCCCTTCGAAAAATTGTTGTCGTCATTAAAGGATGCGACCCTTATCTCCAAGTATTACTTTATTTTTATGTATAAAGCGAAGTGAAAAGATATTGATGAAAAATTTGAATAATTATCAAAATTAGCTTAACGACATTAAATCTCTTTCATGTTTTCAGGGCTTGTTGAACCCTTATAAAAATCACTCATGCATTCATCTGTCTGTTTCTCAAAGACGATTTGGAATAGACATTTAAAATTCGGCACAAAAATAAAGTTACTGACCTGCAAAATTTCTTACAGTAAGAATTTTTCATTAAGCAATTGAAATAAATTGTTTTTTATTTTATTTTTGACCTTTATATTATATGGGGTGTCATTCAAAAATCAAAAACTCTCCACTTAAAGTACAATTTCGATCAGAAATATCTCGATTAATGTCGACACAGAATTATCATATTGGATAATATAAATAGCGAAGCATTTCAATACCCAAACTAAACGAAACTTTTCTACTTTGCATATAAAGTGGAGTTTTAACGTTTGGCACTATTATTTATGAATTTATAATTTTGCGATAATTTTTTTAAAATTTCGATTTTCTAGATTTCATTGAAAAAAAAACCAAAGTAACAAACACAATTAAAAATTCTTGTGTATAGCATTTAAGAACAAAAAATCACAACGAATAAGTCAAAACCACCGGCCTAATTTAGGTTTTTTAGCGAGATTTTCGCTTTCTGGTTATACATATATTTGTGCCAAAATGCAGAATGTTCTGAAAAAGTAACCGCTTTGCCGAAAAAAGATATTTCGTGGCGGAGACAATTTTGAACCCCAAACTCCAAGAATTTAATTTGAGTTGAAATCCTCTGAGCTATCGAGTTTGTTGGTTAACCCGTCTTAAAGAGATTTTTATATCTAGCCTATATATTAAATATCGCCATCACCTGCACTCAGAAAAATAACATCTCTGGATTCTTTAAATGTTCTACACTTAAATATAAAATATCATATTAGAACCTCATTTAAATAAAATACCTTTAAAATAAACGATTTTTCTGAGATATATAAGAATATTTATAATATCGGCAAACAAAATTTCTTATAAAGAAAAAGTAGTTCTTTTTTTATTTAAACATATTTTTATTTAAGGACAATCAAACAGGCCTAAATAAAAATTATATTTCTTCGATACGAAAGAAAATTTCGCTCTAAAATTGAAGTAGCTATTTTTTAGTCTACGAATAAGATTTCTTAAATGTCTTAGAAATAAAAAAATTTGCTCTTAAAATCTTTATCCTTACATTATTTATTTTGTCGTTTTTAAAAAATAATTATTTATTATTGTAGAAAATGAGACTAATCGTCAATTATATACACATATTTTTTAATTGCATACAGAAATTCTTACCAAAAATATTAAATGTATATGGGTAGTTCTACAAACTAAGGAATTTTTGGCGGCTCAGCCAAAATATGATAGAAAAATTGTTAATAACAATTTTTTTTGGATGGAATACTATTAATTACAATTGTTTCTAGATGGTCACTAAAAATAATTAAGATTCAAAATTCTTTTCTGAACAAAATTACTGTGCAAAGTGCCGAATTCTCAGGATCCTGCAGTGTCCCTCGTACATATTTTAGTTCAAAGTGCGTCGTGATACGTTTACTTATACATTAGGGTCTTAAAAGAATCCCAAATTAATAAATTTACTATTTTTCCTGGCTAGGTAGAACAATTACTATAGTATTTACTTCAAAAATATTAAAAAAAACTTGTTTACATTTTGTCCCCACCATTTTATCTCAGTATCCTGTTCGCTGTTGAATTAGCAAATATTTACTAGACTATTTGCCTTGCGTCTTTACCATTCCGCTGAGTCGATAGTACCTACGAAAGAGATAAAGAATGTCATCTATCTATTCTCACTTAACACGTTGTTTAGTGAGCCTAGTGCGTTCGGCGAGTGAAGTGGTGTCGTAATCAGTGAAGTTCTCAGGATCCTGGTAAGATTTTTCTTTACGAAATAAATAATGAATATGACTAATTTTAGCGTATTGATATGTAAGATGCTAGCGCATAGGCCTAGTTTAGGTTAATTTTTGTTGAAAGTTATAAATTGGTTTGTTTATTTTATTTTTAGACAGAAATTCTCAGGAACCTGGCCTCAGGATCCTGTCCAATTGGTACTGAGAACCATCCAGGATCCTGAGAAGATCATATTAAAAATATTGTTTCTGTGTAATAATAGTATTTTTTTACACATAAACATTAAACTACAAATAAATAATTTAATAAATAAATTGAACTTACTCTCATAATTTGTTTATATACAGTTATTTCGTTTTGGTGGTGGTCTAAGTTTAAGTTTAAATGGACATAAATCAAAAAATATTAAATTTTTTGACTGTTCCCTTTAGGATAAGCTAAAAGACACTGTACTCTAGTTATTAGACTGAATTCTGCCACCAGAATGTATAAAAAATGTCGGGCCGAAATCAGACTCGAATTCTTCCTTAGTTTGTAGAACTACCCATATATATTATATACATTAGGGTGCTTTTTTTTCGCGACTAGTTTTTTTTTTCAGTCCCACCTCGAAATTTTGTGGCAAATACCTAAACAAAAATTCCTTGAAAATTGGAGCCCTCAATATTAATATTAAGTGCTAGACCAAGGCGTATAAAGATTTCCCATATAAAATACACATAAACTTTGATTATTTTTCTTCAAAATTCTACAGTTCAGAGGCATTTTATGGTATAATCTTGGTCAATGATAGGATTTCTTCAGAATTGAATGCTCTACAAAAGTGTCCATTGCGGTGTTACCCTAACTCCCATCAGCGAGGTAGTACGGATCACTAACCCCAATTTTTCCATCAAATTCTCGCTTTTTGCCCCTATTTCGTAAACAACAAGAGCTACAGAAAAAGTGAATATGACAAACTTGTAGGAAATTCAATTCCATACAAAAAAGTTCTTGAACACCAAATCGCTAACATCGATATTTCTTGAGATATTGGGCTTTGAAGTTGAGGTAGTGTGGAATTTTCATGGATTATTGAGCTAATTGTAGAAACACTTTTAATAATTTACAGTATAAACATCCTTATTAAAGTTTTTATATAAAAGAAAATATGTATGTAGCTTAACTTTATATTATTATATTATGAATTTGTATTTATTATGCATTTTTGTTTAGAGAAGAAAACCCGATAATACAAAATTAAAAATAATTTATTTGTTATTTATTAAACTACAGTAAATCTTAGCATAACAAAAGTATTTCTAAATTATTTTACTCAGCTGGGTAAACTTTTAATCCTAAGATATCAGAAATACTACTTACCGATTAAATTACAACCGCATTTATGTGTTAATTTTTACCATAATAAATGGTAATTTCTTTGATTTATAATAAAAAAAATATGAGCTTAAAAGTAATACTGCGGATATTAAATTTTTTAATAATCTATTAACTAAATTTTAATACACACAAATATTAGAAGGAAATCTAATATATTTTTGGTGTGATCATATATATTAGGGTGCTTTTTTTTCGCGACTATTTTTTTTTTTCAGTCCCACCTCAAAATTTTGTGGGAAATACCTAAACAAAAATTTCCTGAAAATTTGAGCCCTTAATATTAATATTGAGTGCTCGACCATTGCTTATAAAGATTTCCCTTATAAAATACACATAAACTTTGATTTTTTTTCTTCAAAACTCTACAGCTCAGAGGCATTTTATGGTATGATCTTGGTCAATGATAGGGTTTCTTCAGAATTGAATGCTATACAAAAGTGTCCAGTGCGGCGTAACCCTAATTCCCACCAGCGAGGAAGTCCGGGTCACGAAACCCAATTTGTACACGAAATTCTCATTTTTTTGCCCCTATCTCGTAAATAACAAGAGCTACAGCAAAAATGTAAACGACAAACTTGTAGGAAATTCAATTTTCTACAAAAAGTGCTAGAACACCAAATCACTAACATCGATATTTCTTGAGATATTGGGTTTTCAAGTTGAGGTAGTGTTTCTACAATTTAGCTCAATAATCCATAAAAATTCCACACTACCTCAATTTCAAAGCCCAATATCTCAAGAAATATCGATGTTAGCTATTTGGTGTTCAGAACTTTTTTGTAGGGAATTGAATTTTCTACAAGTTTGTCATATTCACTTTTTCTGTACCTCTTGTTGTTTACAAGATAGGGGCAAAAAGCGAGAATTTCGTGGAAAAATTGGGGTCAATGACCCGTACTACCTCGCTGGTGGGAGTTAGGGTTACACCGAAATAGACACTTTTGTAGAGCATTGAATTCTGAAGAAATCCTACCATTGACCAAGATTATACCATAAAATGCCTCTGAGCTGTAGAGTTTTAAAGAAAAATAATCAAAGTTTAGGTGTATTTTATATGGGAAATCCTTATACGCCTTGGTCTACTACTTAATATTAATATTAAGGGCTCCAATTTTCAGGGAACTTTTGTTTAGGTATTTCCCACAAAATTTCGAGTAGAGACTGAAAAAAAAATTGTCGCGAAAAAAAGCACCCTAATATACAGGGTGTCCAGGAAATAGTGCGCCAAAATTAAGGGGATGGTAGCTTAGGTCATGACCTACCAGAATGTCAAAATATGACCTTAGTAAGAACCTCACCGTTTTCGAGATATTTGGGTTTTTATGAAAAATTAAATTTCAGATTATTGACTAGTTGTTGCACATAAAAAGACAAGTTCTAATTTTTGTTTTTTTTGCTAAAATATTCTAGATAAGTGCCCTCTGGTAAGCATGTCATTTTTTATTACTAACACAAGACCGTCGAAAAAAAAAATAATCAAATTTTTTTTTTGCTGTTCAAAATTATTTGACTCTACTGTGACCTTAACTGGCGAAAAAAATGTACTAGGCAGTGATGGGAAAGCAACTCAAAAAATTGCTTAATTAATGCAGATTTCAGAATCACCCATTTTATTCATGAATAACAAGATATTGCCATGTTCATTTTAAATCAAATTTAATGTTTCATAAAAACCCAAATATCTCGAAAACGGTGAGGTTTTCACTAAGGTCATATTTTGATATTCTGGTAGCTCATGACCCAAGCTACCATCCCCTTAATTTTGGCGCACTACTTTTAATTATATTTAATAAAAGGGATTTTACTAGAATCAAGTTAAATGCTTTAATAATATTTGAGTTATTAGGAACGTGTTTAAGAATAAATTTCTTTGAATTTTCTTTAATTTTAATAAATACTATAATTTGAGTGTGCAATCGAAATCAGACATGTTCTTTCAAACTAGCTCATGAAGCAGTATGTAAATAACTAAAACCATTTGTGGTGCTACAAATAAATAAATTATTATGCTGTTTAATAAACTTATATAGAACAAACTCGCTTAGTAATAAAACGGCGGTATCGAATTAATTCGTACTGTACTAAAACAAAACCTACAATGTAAATTTCTATATTTTAACTAAATACGATTACAATACGGCGGCTTTTTGTTTTGTTTAAAAGTAATTGTATCTTCTTTTATTAAGTTTATGTATTTCTTAACTTGTTGGACAACTGTCGCCGGTCGTAAATGCGGTACCTACCGAATTAAATGTTATCTCGGCATGAAACCATTATGATACCATTAAATTTGGACATAAAACGAGCTCATTGAAAGAACAAGATTAAAAGGCTATTGCTGAAGAGGCAGGACTACAAGACAAGGGCTTCATTTACTTTCACTTTGATTTCCTCATAAACTGGCGTTTCCTAAACTTTCTCATGATTTCCTCCTTCCATTTTTTGGTAAGGGCTCGTAACCTTAAAAACGAAATGTTTGCGGGAGAACAATAAATGCTGCATTTACTGAACGTGCCCCATACTCTAGTACGCATCGCTACAGGCGGGATTTTCTTTTTTTTCTTTTGGGGGGGAGTAAGGACCAAAAAGCCTTCTTTATTGCTTAAGTTAAATCCTTACGCGCTTACCTTTTATTTTATTTGACAGCCATAAAAAAGAGTCTGCCTGTTTTTGTTCCAGGTTCCTTTTTGATGTAATTAAGTCGCCTGATGGCAAGTGTTGCGGCTCAGTTTTGCGATATTCCCAAGCTGAGGGAATTCAGAACTCATTGATCAGCAAACTGCCCACGGCATTTATCTCTTAATTAGGATTCATTAGCTGCGGCATAATAAAGGGACCTGGAGGCAACACCAAAATTCCAGTGATATTAATTTCAGCTCAACTGCCGCACCTGCTAATACTCGTAATTGCTTTCGCTGGCGGGAAACGCTACAAGCCCACATATTGGATTAGTTGCTTCGATTAACCAACAACTGGTGAAATTGAGGTGGACCAACTCGATGTATTGACTTTCTATTCTATCCCTAGGTTTTTTATTTATGACGTTATATTTCATCTAATCGTATTTATTGTTTTTTTCTATCAATTGAAAAAAAAACCATTTTTGTGTAATATGAAACATAAAAAACAGTTAAAGGATTATTACCCTTGGATTTGATGAAAATCCACCTCCATAAAGTGGGTTTAACTACCCCCAAGCACCAAAACAGTAGTAAATCATAAAGTATCTCGTGAAAAATCGAGCTAGTTTTAGGTACGGCTGATTAGTAAATACTAGCTTAATAAGAGGGGTAGTTAACTCTTTATTTAAGGGAATGTTTAGAGTCTAGAACAATGAATCTTGCTTTTTGCATAAGTTCATGACCAGGCAAAAATTTTGAGCACTTATACGATACATTTTATTAATTCCAATCCAGGCTAAAAAACCTGTTTTTTGTGGTAAATCCTTACCTAGCAAGCACATAAACAGGGCCAATTCTATTGATTTTGGTGCAGGTAAAAAATCCTTATTATTTAACTCTTTCGGCCCTACCGCCGCCTATAGTCGACATCTACGAAACATTCTCTGGATACGACCGCCGCCTAAAATCGACATTTACGGAAAGCTCTGTGGATACAACCGCTGCCTATAGTCCTATTCAAATGATTGAAAGTTCGCATTTATGGAAAACTCCGTGCAACCACTCTCGTGGAAAGCCTTCTCATATTGGGAATATATAACCGTACCGAAAGGGTTAAGCTATGACTGGAACTTTATCGCATTTACGTTTAGAACTATTTAAAATATTTTTTAGTGAAAATAATTTCCCTATCATCCGGAATAGTGTTACGTTCCCCGTGTACGCAACGTTTAAGGCTAGCTAGGGAGAAGGTCCGGGTTCAAAGAAGAAAAGAAATTATGCGTTGCTGTTGAATGGAAAAGAAAAAGTATATATAGGTAATACAGGGCGCCACGTGGTTTTCTAACCGGCTAAACCACGAAACCACAATCAAAGCCGAATGCTAAAATTTCCTTCAAATAATTTATTTGGGCGTGCTAATATGCTACAATATAATTCAGTATTCGCGAATAATTAATTTAATTAAGTGGTACAAAATCAAAAAGGGATGAAGAGTTATGTTTTTGTCATAATGAACAATGCGTAAAATATATGAACATTAGTTACTAATAATAATTCGAAAATAGAAACAAATCGAAAAGTGAGGGAATTATCATAGTACCCAGCTCGCCACAATCAACAAATATTATATATATATATTAGTAATAATAATAAGAAAAAAAAAGAGTTTAATAATTGTTTGTTAATGTACTTAACTTCTGCTGCTCTCCCTGCTTCCGTGCCATAATCCAGTCCTTATTAATCCTTTACTATTTTTGTTTTTAGTCCTCTTTTTCTTTCTCCTTTATTGAACTATTATTTAATCCTCTTTTTGTTTAACCATTGCTTGGTTTTATTTTTTTTTTTTCACTTTAATTTCTGCCTTTTTCTTAAGGGCCACCACTTGTAGTCACCGCACCGACACTATAGAAAACGTGCTAGAAAAGAGGAAGTGTGGAGCGAATTTTGGAGCTTTTAAAGCCTCGCTGCCGTCAACTTCACTCCGGAACTGGTGATTTAAGTAAGGTGGATATACCCTCATATGGCAATCGGTACGATGACCGTATAAGTGTTTAATTTGAAAGGATCATTAATAGTTGAGCTACTTTACTTATTATTATTATGATTATTATTTTTTTTTTTTAAAAAAGGACCTTATTTTTCTTTTGGCTTAGGCAGAGCAGCTAGATTAATTTAATTTCCGTAAATTCGCTTTCTTTTCTTTTGTGTTTAAGATTACAAAAACAGAATTAATATTGAAGTGGCGCATTGGGTACGTTTATATTATTGACTTATGTTAGGTAACTAACTAAGAAATCCAAATATATATTCGGTATATTCCAAACGTTTATAAATACAGCATGCAAATATTTAAGAGAACAAAACTTAGTCTGCAATTTAGCAAAAATAATCTTGGAAAAATTATTGAATGATTTGGCCAAATTCAAAAATTATTTTCTAAGCATGCAAATAATACCATTACTAAATTTCTTAATACTAGAGTACAATTCAACTTAATCACGCCCAAATTCTCTATCCTCTATATTATAATATTTACGATGAGGCTCGGGTCCCATGTGTCTGTGTATATGTTTCACTGCTGATATGGATGTGGTTGTGTTGTTGTGCATGAACTATTGCAAATCGTGCAATAGTGACTGTAGTTGCATGTGTGTAGTGTGTATGTAAATTGTGGAACATGTGTATGTGAAATCCAGATGAATGTGTGAGTGTATGGACGACAGATTGACCGCTGATTTGGAGTGTAACGTTGAGCGTGGGTGTGTGTGAATGTGTGAGTGTGAGTATGGCTCCCCAAAACGTATGTGTGATGTCTTTGCAAGTGTGTATGCGAGTAGGACCACTAACTCCTTTTGCATGTCGCCGGCAATCGTTCTAAAAAAAATAAATTCTTGAGCAGTATCGGCAAATCATTCCTAGAGTTCCATTGGGAACATAACACACCTCCTCTTCCCCCGGGAGATTTCCTTGAAATCTCGTGTAATATCTTCACAAGAAAATAAAACAACAATCTCATATAAGACAATGAAATACTCTGGAGATCGTTGTCCTCAAAGGAAAGCAAGGTAATAATAAAGAAAATCAAAATATTACTTTAAACTTAAGCTCGAGGTTGCAAATGCAACATAAGACGTTACCTATGACACGAGCATGGAATGTAATCAATCACCTACTTCTCCTGGGACAAAAGGTTTCAAATCTTTGCTATGCCAAATACCTTGACTCTTTCCAGCCTGATCCCCTAGCTCGTAAGTCCAAGGTGAGACAATTTTTACGACCTTATAAGGACCTATATACTTCGGCGCTAGTTTAGCATTAAAATACTTAGAAGCTTCAGACAGAACGAAGTTTTTCCGCCAAACTAAATCATTAACGTAATATCGTTCATTTCGCCTACGTAAATTATAAGATTTGCAACTGGATGCAGATAACTTAATAAGCCTCTTTTTTACATCTGCTCTAACATCTTCTAAAGCTCTCGATCGAGCTTTCGCATCGAATACGTCCTCTCGATTTGAAGTACTATGTGACTTTCCATTCACTACCATTTCTCTTCCAAAGTTGACGAAAAACGGTGTCAGTTTTGTCGCTTCATGAGTTGCTGTCCGAATCGCACAAGCAATCTTAGCCAGATAATGATCCCAATTTCTATGGTTATCAGCGACGTAAGCGCGAAGCATAGATTTTATAACTTGGTTCGTTCTTTCCGAAGGATTTGCTTGCGGATGGTAGTAAGCTGTGTAGCTAATATCTACGCCATAAGAATTGCACAAATTTTTAAACTCTCTGCTCCTGAACTGAACACCATTATCGCATATAATCGTCCTTGGCACCCCGAATAATAAAAATACATGATCCTCTAATACTTTCATAACAGAATTAGTAGTCGCTGAGCGTAGAGGAAACAATAATGGAAACTTACTGAAATTATCTACAACCGTCAAAATGTACAAAAATCCGCGATTAGAGCGCGGTAAAGGTCCTATAAGATCCATACTCAACATTTCCCACGGTTTTCCAGCAATTTTTCTAATTGCCATGTGCCCTGCAGGACGTTTACGAATCGGTTTCGTAGATTGGCAGACCGAACATCTCCTCACATACGAAACTACGTCTTGTTTCATCTTCGGCCAGTAAAAGTTCTGACAAAGGCGGTCATAAGTCTTATGAACACCACAATGACCAGCTAAGGGTGCATCATGTGCTTTATACATTAGAGCTTTCCTACTAGATTTTTGAACTACTTCCTTCCATGAATCTGACTCGGACGCTAGTGCTGGATAACGAGGCCTTATGTGCTTGTAAAGTTTATCGTTTTCAATTCGCCAATCTGAATACTTCCCCGGCTCTTTTCTAACTACATCTAACATTCTGCTGAACCATTTATCGGGCAATGAATTAGATTCTGCAATGGTATCAACTGACGGTACTGATCGAGATAACCAGTCGGGCAATAAATGCTCTTTTCCTTTACGGTGGATGATTTCAAAATCATATTGTTGCATTTTCATTGCCCACCTGGCCAGCCTTCCAGTAGGGTCTTTGAGGTTATGAAGCCATACTAGGGATGCATGGTCCGTAACTACAGTGAATTTCATGCCTTCTAAATAGGGACGTAACTTGTCGATAGCCCAAAGGACAGCTAAACACTCTCGCTCTGTTGTAGAATAATTGCGCTCGCAACGATTTAACGAACGGCTGAGATAAGCGACCACCTTACTTTCCCCATTGATCTCCTGTGTTAAGACTGCCCCCAGGCCAAAGCCAGAAGCATCTGTATGAACAATAAAGGGAAAATCAAAATCAGGGCAACTTAAAATTGGTGCGCTAACCAATTCCTCTTTCACTTTACGAAAAGCTTCTCCACAAGCTTCCGACCAAATAAACTTTTTCTTTTTCTTTAGCAACTCTGTGATAGGAACGATCAAACTGGAAAAATTGGGAACAAATCTCCTGTACCACGCCACGACCCCAATAAAACGACGTACCTCTGATACGTTCTTTGGGCTCGGAATATCTAAAATACATTTTATTTTATCAGGATCAACCTGTAGCCCTCGTTCGCCGACTACATAACCTAAGTAGCGTAATTCAGATCGGCAAAATTCGCATTTCTCATAATTAATTACAAGTCCTGCCTGACTTAATTTTTCAAGAACTTCCCATAGAACTCTTTTATGCTCCTTGAATGATTGTGTAACTATTATTACGTCATCTAAATAGACGAATACATATTGCTCTAAGTCCCCTGATAAAACTCGGTCTATTAATCGTTGCCAAGTAGCTGGCGAATTGGTTAATCCAAAAGGCATTCGCCGGAATTGGAACAAACCTCGACCAGGAACAGTAAAAGCCGTAAACTGTTTTGAGCCTTCTGCCATAGGGACCTGCCAAAATGCTGACTTGATGTCGAGCGAAGACATATATTTGGCATTTCGTAACTTATCTAAGGTGTGAGTAACATATGGCAGAGGATAGGCGTCCTTTTTCGTTACTTTATTTAACTTCCTGTAGTCTACGCAAAATCTATACGAGCCATCCTTTTTCCTTACCATAACTATGGGTGAAGCCCAAGAGCTATTTGATGGTTCTACGATATTATCCTCCAGCATTTTATCTAATTCCGTATTAATAATTTTCTGGATTGCTGGTGATACAGGATAATATCGTTGTTTTATAGGGGCTGAGGAAGTTTCTATTACATGTTCTACCTGATTTGCACAACCGAGTCCGCTGCCCATCATACTTTTAGCGTTTTCAATAATACTATCTAGTTCTCGCTGCTGTTGCAAGGTTAATTTCGAACGGCCCTCTAGACTACTAACATGACATTCTGTGTCCTCTTCTAAGAAGTCCCAAGAATCATCTTTGAGATTAACAGAAATACCCATTAATTTCCAAAAATCGGCACCGAAAATCAAGGTATGCGGAAGATTAGGTATAACTAAAACTTGGCATATTCTAACATGATCCTTCAATTTTATAGGCAAGCTAACTTCACCAAGAACATCGACCCTATGTCCATTCGCAAGTACAACGTTTCCAATCTCTGCGTTATACAACTTTAAATTTGCCGCGCGTAATAATTCCCAACCGGGCTGGCCTAAAATTGTGCGAGTCGCACCAGAGTCAAGCAATCCTATTATTTCTAAACCAAAAATTGATACTTTAAGGTAGGGACGGGTATCATTTTCAACCTGTGCAAAAGTATAATCCACAATAGTGCTGCGCCCTACGCCCTCATTCACAATAACTTCCTTCAATTCAATTTTTACTTCTGGACCTTGATTTCGTGCGGCATTATTTATTCTTACAGAGTTCGTTTCACCGCTCTCTAACGAACTCTGTCTTCGTTTCCCGATGAAGTTGATGGACTAGATGTCGCTTGATTACTATTTAAGCTACTAAAAGACCGCCCAGCTGCACTAGGCTCGGAGGATTGATTTTTTTGAGTGCGGTTCAGACTATTATTTTTACACTTCTCACAGTTTGGACGAGTTATTCCAGGGGATCCGCAACCATAGCACTTAATATCTCTTCGACAAAACCGAGCAATATGACCAGCACGGCCACACTTATTACATTTTGGAGATGGCTTTTGTTTTGCCGATTGTTCTGAATTTGATAAATCTCTGGAAACCGGAGCAATGACTGGCACTTGGGAGGATACATAAGCTAAATCTGGCTCAAGCAAACTAGTATTTTTCTTAGATGGTGGAGGAATAAAAGATTCGACAGAGTTTCGAATAGCTTCTAACTTCCTACCTACTTCTACTAATTCTGCAATATTTTTGACTTCAGTCAGACCCAACTGAGTCTGGTAAAAAGGGCTAACGCTTTTCTTTAAAATCTTGAGCTTCTGTTCCTCCGTCAATGGTGTAGTAAGCCGCGAAAATAGGCTTTTCATCACCGCTACATATGTACCAATAGTTTCGTCCTTTCCCTGTGTCCTCCTTTTAATCTCTTCAGTAAGCTTTTCGTCATAGTCGCTAGGTAAAAATTCTTTTCTCATCTCACTAACTAAATCTGACCATGAATTTAATCGGCTTTTATTAGACCGATACCAAATCAAAGCACGACCCGAAAGCAAATCTAGCACTGAATGGAAAAGCTGATTTTTTGAAACTCCCCTGGCTTCTGCCAACTCTAATATTCGCTCAAGGAAAGAATTTAGTGACTGCCCGTGTTCACCGGAAAAATTAACTTTCCACTTATACAATGCAACCCTGGAACGATTATTCGCTAATAAAGTTGTATTGAGTGAAGATTCTTCACTCGAACCACCGCTGTCGCTGTCGTCATCATCGCCTCGAATCTTGGTTTGCAGAGTTGCTAGAGCCGAAACCAATTGCGCTCTAATCCTACCCTTTTCCTTCAGTTTGCTTGCCTCTGTAGTTTCTATTTTACCGAGTCTCCTAAAAGCCCAATTCGACTTTGCCATTATTTTATGATAATCTAACGCTTCAACCTGACTGCTGATAAGCCCATGTATTTCTTCCAATTTGAGATCCAGAGCCTCGATGTCTTGATCTGCCGTAAACGGGTAAGGATCCACAAAGATTGACGTAGGATTTAATTTCTCCGCTTTAACGTGAGCTCCTCCTGGCTCAACCGGTTAATATTCATCATAAAAAAAAGGACCTAAGGCGACGTTAACAAAAAAAATTGAACAGAACTTGATCAAGTATAATCTTTACCAGAGATCTATAGGGTCTTTAAGATTTGTCCCAAAGCTGATAATTTATTTATTACAAGGAAGCAATATTAGCAACAAGTGAAATCTCTAAGACAAGGTTCAAGCCTTTTTCTTTATTTGCAGCAGTCCCATCTAAACGCAAAAAAGTAATCCGGATCTATAAAAATATTAGTAGAGTTGTGCAATGATCCCGTAACTATAAAATCTACGGTACTTGCGATGAAGATATTGTAATCCCCAATAAGGAAAATTTCAACAGAAATTTACTTGATTATCCCCAAAAACCCAAAATTCTAACAATTAAATTAAATATCAAAGAAATTTCCAGCGACCAGTTCAAATTAGGTACAACATCAGCAATACCAATAACAAATTCAAAAACTAAACTAAAAAAAAAAAATCTGAAATCACAATCCAATTTATTTTTATTATAAGTGGTAGAAGTAAATGGTCAGACGCATGTGATGTCAAGGGCTAGCGTAAAAAAACATTAAAAAAAATATAAACTAAAAATGCAATAGTACAAATAATGTAGAACCCAATGACATTCAGCTGTAGATTATCCATCACTAATTTTTAGGTGTGGAGTTCCAGGCGAATATCTTCAGCAAAAAAAAAGAATGCACAACAAAATATGTATAATAGGTATAACGTCGGCCAGCATATGCGAAGTATTAACGTGATACTATAAACAACAGGGAAATAATATTGGCTCACCCAAAAAAAATCGTACAAATGATGATGGTACTTCTACGGATGTCCCGCTGACCCCGTTTCAGCATTCAAGGGCACTCTTCCAGCTGTTTCTGAGAGCTGCACTGGCACTCACCAACAAAAATTAAACTTTGACTTTCCTTATTTTACCACAATAAATTTTGCAAAAAACTTCCAGGTAGAGGCGGTGTGTTATATAACCCACGAGATTGAGATTATTTTCAATTACTTGAGTCTAAATATGTGGCGGCTGGGTTTTCCTCTATTAGATGCACTGATATTTCACAAATTAAATAGATGCCCATTGCACTACTTATTCTTGAGAAGAGACTGATTAACCGCGACTGATTACCAGACGCAACTGACCACTGACTACCGAATTCGTTTATTCCACGGTCTTCATGCGTGTACTTGCGGAGAAAAATATAAAGCAACAGTGCAGTCTCCGACTGGACCTAACTGTTGGGCTGAGGCGTTATGCCTATTATTTCTCATGTATGTTGCAGCACCCAAATATTATAAAAAAAAATTGAGGAAAATTAGCAAGGCAGATATTTTAAAAAAAAATAAAACAATTTTTTTTTTCTTTTATTCAAAATGCTTTTCTTTTTCTTCTTTACTAAATTTTAATAAGAATTTCCTTTCTTTCGGGCCCCACGTTGGGCGCCAAAATATGTTACGTTCCCCGTGTACGCAACGTTTAAGGCTAGCTAGGGAGAAGGTCCGGGTTCAAAGAAGAAAAGAAATTATGCGTTGCTGTTGAATGGAAAAGAAAAAGTATATATAGGTAATACAGGGCGCCACGTGGTTTTCTAACCGGCTAAACCACGAAACCACAATCAAAGCCGAATGCTAAAATTTCCTTCAAATAATTTATTTGGGCGTGCTAATATGCTACAATATAATTCAGTATTCGCGAATAATTAATTTAATTAAGTGGTACAAAATCAAAAAGGGATGAAGAGTTATGTTTTTGTCATAATGAACAATGCGTAAAATATATGAACATTAGTTACTAATAATAATTCGAAAATAGAAACAAATCGAAAAGTGAGGGAATTATCATAGTACCCAGCTCGCCACAATCAACAAATATTATATATATATATTAGTAATAATAATAAGAAAAAAAAAAGAGTTTAATAATTGTTTGTTAATGTACTTAACTTCTGCTGCTCTCCCTGCTTCCGTGCCATAATCCAGTCCTTATTAATCCTTTACTATTTTTGTTTTTAGTCCTCTTTTTCTTTCTCCTTTATTGAACTATTATTTAATCCTCTTTTTGTTTAACCATTGCTTGGTTTTATTTTTTTTTTTCACTTTAATTTCTGCCTTTTTCTTCAGGGCCACCACTTGTAGTCACCGCACCGACACTATAGAAAACGTGCTAGAAAAGAGGAAGTGTGGAGCGAATTTTGGAGCTTTTAAAGCCTCGCTGCCGTCAACTTCACTCCGGAACTGGTGATTTAAGTAAGGTGGATATACCCTCATATGGCAATCGGTACGATGACCGTATAAGTGTTTAATTTGAAAGGATCATTAATAGTTGAGCTACTTTACTTATTATTATTATGATTATTATTTTTTTTTTTTAAAAAAGGACCTTATTTTTCTTTTGGCTTAGGCAGAGCAGCTAGATTAATTTAATTTCCGTAAATTCGCTTTCTTTTCTTTTGTGTTTAAGATTACAAAAACAGAATTAATATTGAAGTGGCGCATTGGGTACGTTTATATTATTGACTTATGTTAGGTAACTAACTAAGAAATCCAAATATATATTCGGTATATTCCAAACGTTTATAAATACAGCATGCAAATATTTAAGAGAACAAAACTTAGTCTGCAATTTAGCAAAAATAATCTTGGAAAAATTATTGAATGATTTGGCCAAATTCAAAAATTATTTTCTAAGCATGCAAATAATACCATTACTAAATTTCTTAATACTAGAGTACAATTCAACTTAATCACGCCCAAATTCTCTATCCTCTATATTATAATATTTACGATGAGGCTCGGGTCCCATGTGTCTGTGTATATGTTTCACTGCTGATATGGATGTGGTTGTGTTGTTGTGCATGAACTATTGCAAATCGTGCAATCCCAACTAACAATTTTTGTCTCATAAGACTCTACTAGCATCCTATGAGAGGAATTTGAGAGAATAGTACCCTCATAATTCACCCTTGTAAAGTACTATGAGTGCTTTATGAATGCGTTGTCAGAATTAAATGGCGCACTTATGAGAGTTATTTTTGTCTTATAAAAATACGTTTGCTCTCTTTGTAAGAGTACGTAGGCTTCATAAGAAAAATATTTGAATTTTTATGAGAGTATATAAGTTCTCTCATAAGGGTATCATAATAATTAGCATAATCTTGTTGTAAAAGCTACACTTTCCTTACCAGTACTGTTAGAAAGGGAGCAATATATAGACAACCTCGTCGGTTTTATTTTTGTAGAGTAAAGATAAATTAATGAGAGTTAATTTATTAGCAAATCGATAAATTACATTTTCGATGGCATAGATTAAAGTAGACTAGAATTTATATGTATTATAGACTTTAGAAAATGATTTTTTTCGAAAATATAAGCTAAGATTTTATGGGGATTGAAATTTTATTGGTAATAATAGCCATTTTACTTCGAAAAAAAGTAAAGCGCCTCAAAAATAATCAAAATCTAAAATATTTTATTAATTGCTATTTAATATGGAGAAAAATAAAAACCTTAGTACTACCCAATAATTTCGTTCAAATTCATGTAACGGCATTTACTATCTAAAAAATGTAATTTTCTATATTTTATACATTCTAAATTGCATAAATTGGCTACATTTGCGTAATTCTGTTTTACTATAAAACGAACCTCCATATTAAAGGAAAATATGGCCGCTGTTGACTATATAAGTTTTCTTATGAGAATAAAATTCTGGTAATGAGCAGGTTAACTTTCGTTACAAGAGTTGTACACTTTTATTTTGGCCATATGAGAGTGTTATTCTTTTTATGAGAACTAAAGATTTCATATTAGACATTAACTCTTGTTATGAAATCATAACTCTCACAATGAAAATAAAGCCTTTGTTATGAGCGTTTCACACGATAACGATTAAAATTCACAATTATTGTTTTTTTGGCTGTAACACTCCTGGGTGTATTATCTATTAATTCACGATAAATTTTCTGAATTTTCCTTCGAAAATTAGTGGATCTCTTAACTGTTTTCCAATTAAATTTATCCATTTTGACGGATCAACATCAAAACAAGTTATGTTGACTGACAGAGTGGTTCTTATCATATGAGTGACTTCTATGGTAGTTTTTATGAGAGTAATAATCTTTTTGTACTCGTAAGAGTCTCCTTATGCGTGTTTTAACATTTTACGTCTCATAAGAGCATCTTTATAAGTAGTTTTATACTTGAACTCTTACAAGAGCTTTCTTATAAGTATCATAACACTTTACTACTCATATGAACATTTTTTTGAGAGTATAACTCTTTAAGAGTTGAAGTTTCATAAAAAAGGCTCAATAAGAATATAGGTTTTCTGCCACTCAAAACAAGAGTACAAAGTTGATCTTATTATAAGAGTAAAAGGCTTAGTAACTCTAGTAGACTTATTATCTCATAATAACAGTACTATGAGATTTAATTTAAGTCTTATTACAAGAATTATGTTATGAGACTATCCAAGTGTGTTAAGAGAATCTTATGAGATATTTTCGCAATTTGCAAGAGTTTTGATCTGGAGAGTTTGTTAGTTGGGATAGTGACTGTAGTTGCATGTGTGTAGTGTGTATGTAAATTGTGGAACATGTGTATGTGAAATCCAGATGAATGTGTGAGTGTATGGACGACAGATTGACCGCTGATTTGGAGTGTAACGTTGAGCGTGGGTGTGTGTGAATGTGTGAGTGTGAGTATGGCTCCCCAAAACGTATGTGTGATGTCTTTGCAAGTGTGTATGCGAAGTAGGACCACTAACTCCTTTTGCATGTCGCCGGCAATCGTTCTAAAAAAAATAAATTCTTGAGCAGTATCGGCAAATCATTCCTAGAGTTCCATTGGGAACATAACAATAGTTAAAATTTTCCCTTAAAAGTGAGACGGTATGACACTGCTGCCAGGTTTGACACAATAAATTAAAATTAATTAAAACGTCTCTGCGGTGCTTAGCTCCATATAAAAAAAAAAAATGTGTTCGGTATGTGTGAGCTTGGGAAACGCAGGCACATCGGAATTAATTAAAACTAAGCAATCCTTAAGGCGCTAATGCGACGTGAAGTGCCCCCCCCCCCCTCCCCCCAAACTATGTAAACAGGCATGCCAATGAAGGAGCTGAGCACACAAGTAATTTAATCCCCCCCGACTGATGCACGTTTGAGACCCCACTTCGTCGAGATTTCGCAAAACATAACAAAACACTCCCTCACTCAATCCAGCGGGAACTGTCCCTCCCGGATCCTCGGGTATGCTCCCGTAGGCTTATGCTCGCCTATTTCGAAATAATCGCACATTCTCATAAACACGTGTACCAACATGCTGAGGATGTTCACAGGAGGGGTGGGGAGATTCCGTATCCGCCCCCCACCCACCACCAGACATGGGCGCTAAGCTTTAAAGCAAATACCGAAAAGTACCTTTCTCGAAAACAACTAAACTTGCAGAGGATTCGTAATCCTTGTTTACTGCCGGGGGGCGTGAAACCAATGCAAGCAACGCACTAAATATACGTTTGGCGGGGGGGCGGAGGCGCTAACTAGAGCACAATTCCCAATATTTCCCAGGCACCTTGAGGGCGGCTGTGCCCGTTTTTAGAGACACGTACGTTTTATCCAGGACGAACATCATTCGTCCAATTCGCCCGCCGCGCCGCCCTAGTTCGATTTTAGAGGAGACGTGCATGGGACTTTTTGGCGAGAAAATTCATTTATGTATGTATGTTTGGTAAATATTCAAAATTTATTGGTGTCCCGGACTATGACCGGGATATGTTTGCTCTACGAATTGGTTTACAAAGAGTTCACATGTTTGCACCGATGAAGTGAATAAGGGGTGTACCGAAAAGGGATGAGTTTCTAAATTTAGAACCCTATCATCCAAAGTTGGTTCTATTTGTGACATATTGCTCTTAATTAATATCATACTTGGTCGTAAAAGGGAATTTGAATTACTAGTTTGAATGGGAAAACACAAAATCTAAAATAATAGGATTACACAAAATTAAAAGGAGAGCACCTTTCCAACGATACCCCACTTGTTAGGATATATCTAAACATGTAAGAGGCAGAGAACCCATATTACAAAAAAAAAAAGGAATGCTTTCCATAGAAAGTTTTTATTAAAACAGAATAAAACCGCAATTTTATTATGAAAATTCCGATAAATTTTGAGCTTGAGACCCTCTGCCTTTTACATATTTGGACGTCCTGCGATCTTTTTGCAAGGACCTATAAGGACTTAGCTGAGCGAATTTCTAAAAACATTCAACGGCGATTTTGAGGGGTTAGGGTATTTTACGAGAGGAGGGGGAGGAGGTCAAGAACAAAAGTTTGCTCAGAACATTCCAGTCGATTGGTATAGCGTTTCCTACGTTGAATCGGACAAAAAGACAAAATTATTGATACTTAAATATTTACAATATCTAATCAATTATTTTTGGAGTCGGTGCAAACTCAAATTACTGTAGGTTCATAAACTTCCCTTGGCTGGCACCGACTCCAAAAATAACTGATTAGATATTCTAAATATTTAAGTATCAATAATTTTGTATATTGTCCTTTAATGCCCTTTTCTTTATAGAAATAAAAAATATTATTTTTAAGTTTGCACATATAGACAAAGTTTTGAAGTCGGCTTTTATTTGTTTGTAGAAATTTTCAAATAGTGGCATTTCATTAGATATTGGATAAGTATAATTTTTGGTAGATAATACTGGCGCAAAATAAAAGGTACCTTCAAACTATTATTTTTTTATGAGCTATAAACTGGTACCTTTTATTTATTTCTGGCAAAAAATAACAGATTTCGTGCCGCTAAATTTGGAATTTTGTTAATCTTACAAAAAAAAATCTAAAATAGAAAAAAAAAACTATAAAATGAACATCTGAAGAAGGTAGTTTTATTTTTTTTTAAACTAACGTTTATTTTGAATCTGTTTTCAATCTTACGAATAAAGTGTTTTTCATCATCCAAAAATATTATATAATATAAATAAAAGATCTTTCTACCAATTTTCGCTTCATTGAAAAAATAAAAGTTTAAAAAGACTTTGCTAGAACAAAAAAAAAAAAAATGATTTTTTACTAATTTACACTAATAATATTTATGAGTTTTTCATGTACTATGCAACTATATTTATAGCTTTTATTTGAGACTTTATACATACAATTTATGAGTGAATTACTCACAAATCTGCATTAAAAAATGTTTAATTACAAATTATGAGTAATTCACTTATAAAAGTGAACTGAGCATGAGCATGATATTGTAAGATTTGTCGCATTTTGATTTAAATCTCTTTTCCGAAGAAGACTTTAACATTGTAAAATTTCGTTTATAATATTTATATATTCAAATAATTTAAAAAAATAAAACAGATTTTTAACTCAGACCTTAAAACTGTACTTTTATTATGTAATAAAAAATAAAATAAAAAAATAAAAAATTTTAATAATTCATGAAATTTATGCATGATCATTTACCACGCATTCTAATTAATTATTAGAATTATTTTATTTTAATTTATTTATTTATGTATTTATTTTTTCAGTCTACAGAGTACAATTTTTACAAACTATAATCTCTAACTAAATTTATGTATGATCAAACTAGCAAATTCAAATAAAATTATTCAAAACTATAAGTTACTTAAATTGGGCACGATTCATTGATAAATCAACATTATTATCAAAGACAGAATAGAATTTATTAGAACAAAACATGTTGGCTATAAGAATTTATGTGATAAATCACCATCGTTCGACTTCCACCTCTCCAAGTCATCCCTTCGGAATGCCCTGAAACGCCCCCCTAGATCTTAGTTTATTCATATATTCTAGCGTTTAAGTATGTATGCTTGTGTTTGTATGTATGTATGTATACTGTATAGCTTGCATTAAGCTTAAATAAATAAAGAAATAATAACAAATACCCAGATCTAAGATATTAAATAAAGTTGACAATTCCGACGAATAAATTTTATGACAAAGAGTATCTCTTATAAACATTATTGCTGTAATTCCATACTCCATACTTCAAGGGGTTGTAAACCTAAAAGTTTACTCCTTACATCATAATCGGTATATTTAGTAAGACTTTTTTGAATCCGTTCAATTATTAAATAAGCGTAGCTTGCCCTAGACAGGCCCTGTATCAAAATTTATCGGGGGGCCCTTCTACCCGACTGCGGTGAAGTGTAAATGGAGGGTAAAGATTTTTCACAAAAGAAACGCGCGCATTGCATAAAATAAATATATATTGATTATAATTACTTACAATTAATGCTCCTAGGAGCCAAGTTAGCAAACGTATATACAATAAAAAACAATTATTGTATATAAACTCTTCTCGCCTTTTTTTCGGTAAACTTATTTATGATCATCCGTAGCTGAAGAGGATTTTAGTTTTTCGAGATTTTCTGCTCTATAGACAGTACTGACAAGTCCGAGAGCCATTCTTGGCCCATAGAAGTCCTAAGATAATTTTTAATCACTTATTTCGAAAAGCTGTTGTAGTTGTAACCGGAAGGGCCAAAAATAGAAAGCATGCTGTTATTACCTCAGGAAAACTGGATGCAAGGCTATTGAATTTTATCAGTAATAATTCTGCGAATTCCTTAATGGAATGAGTTTTCTGAATTTCAGATTTTGAGCATGTTTAAAAAGCAATTAATTGTTCATACAGATCAACTGACATGTCTTTACTATACTTAGCAGTCAGTTATCCGGCTTCATTTTTTATTACTTCGTTTGAAAACGATAAGAGTTTCTCTGGTTGTAACACTTCGAACGTATAACTCAGATCACACAGGATTTAAAAACTTTGTTTAGTTTGAGAAATTAATATATCTAAACAGCCATAGTACACATAGCTTTTGAAGTACGCTTCCGGGTCTGAAATTCTCTCATCTTCTGATAACTCAACAAAAAAATGTTCCGTTGTCTTCCGTCTTTTATTTTCGAAAACAGTTTGTACCCCCCACTCTTTTGCTCGATCTCTAGAGTTCTTTAATAAATCATGGAATGAATTTTGATTTCTTATTTTGCTCAGCCTATTCAAAAGATAACTAAGTAAAATACTGGCTTTCTGTAAGTCATTATTTTCGTGCTGTAAGCGATTCTATCTTTCACCGCTTGGATTCAATAACAGTATTCAAATGTGTCTGTCACCTGTGTAGTTTACCTTAAACCGATTACTACTTTGTCATTTTATTCTCCAGTGTTTTTGTTATGTTTAGTATCTATTCCATGTTGAATATGTTTTATGGTTGAGCTAAACTAATGTTTTAAGTTCTTTTGAATGTGTGAAACGATTTTTTATTAATCGTTTTCTTTTGTATGAAAAATCTTAACTATATGATAAAATATGAAATACCAATTAGTTTTGCGTTAATATTTAAGCTTTCCTTTACTAGAACATAAAAAAATTGGCTGCCTATTCCTGCCTACACAGGAGTTTTAAGAATTGTTTTCACCATAGTTTATGTCATTGAACAGGAAATGTGTATTTATCATATAGTAACCATAGCATATAATGTTTTTTTTACAATATTATTCAAAACCAAAAATACTTTTTACCCAATTTAAGGGGGTAACCCACTGTTGAAAAAAAAAATTTTCGATTTTTTTCTTTTTATATATTTGGATAGATTAGCACTTCAAGAATATGTGTGTAAGATTTCAGATCGATATCTATATAATTGTTCTTTCTACAGCTCTCACAGTCCACCTCCGTTCAACTACGATTTCGGAGCGCGCGCGGCCTTGTAGCAGCTCAAACAGCTGCCGCGTGTATTACCTATTATAATACTTTCTAAATGTATATTACATAATACACTAATACATAGTTCCTTATACTATTATAATTAGAAGGTCCCCACTATCACCTGGGATTCACTGATTAAGGGTTTAGTTGAAAATTTTTTTACTTATGTCACAAAATTTCTTTAAGAAAACTTTAAATGCGTTTTTCTCAAAACGCTCTTTTTCGGTGCGCGTCGTAAAATTGTGAAAAAACTATTGGGCCGATTTACTTCAAATTTTGCATACACCTTTATTAAGTACTTAACTATAGAAGTAACCTATTATTAGAGTAAAACAACAAATTTTGTTGATTTAGGATCAACTTTTTCGTGTTAAAACATAACGAAAATCGATACATCAATGTTCGAACGTGCACTAAATCAACAGATTTTTTTTTTTTGCTGTAAAAATAGGTTACTTCTATCCTTTATAACAAATATTGAAGGATTTTTCTTTGGTAGGTGTTTGAAAATGCATACTTTGGCCAGGATTTTATGAGGCCCAATTTGCATTTTTTTTTTGGACTGCGTGCGCGCTGCATCGTAACGGCCGCCATTTTGTAAATTTTTTTTTTTTTATAATCAAAATGTAAACTTTAGTCCTCAGTAAAGAAGTATGGAAAAAATCGAAAAGATATCTCTGATAGTTTTTTTTTACCGATTTTTTAAAAAAAGTTCCATTTTCTGGCCTTCAATAGTGGGTTACCCCCTTAAAGTGACTTTTAGGTATTCTACTAAGAATGTGAATTATAGTGATCATTAATCACTTTACAAAATTCAATATTTCGAGTTTATAATTTCTCTTAACCTTTTCATAATTAATGGGTTACATGGGTCTTAAAGGTATAAAAAAAACGACTTCTTTAAAAAATTGTATTTCAAAAACGAAAAATCTTTTTTATTAAAACATATGAAAGTAAAGTACTTAAAGTACTTGTAAAAAAATTTTCAGCCAAAAATATTGAAAATTTTCCATTTTCAAGCCGTTTTTCGCCGTCAACCTTTTTTTTTGCGGTGGACACGATTTCTCGAAAATAAATTG
This sequence comes from Dysmachus trigonus, assembly GCA_949715965.1. Lineage (NCBI taxonomy): Eukaryota > Metazoa > Arthropoda > Insecta > Diptera > Asilidae > Dysmachus > Dysmachus trigonus. The sequence continues at coordinate 87,939,261 of OX454319.1, read as the reverse complement.
ATCGATTTGGTTGAAACTTTGCACAGTTATTCTTTATAGTATTGTTTCGTGATTGAACGAAGGACTTGAAAAAAAAAAAAAATGAAATTTGACATTTTGACATGAGTTTGAATCAATTTTCGTCTCAAATTTTTATGCGTCTCATCATTTTTAAAAGGTCTTTTTCGTATAAAACAAGAACGACTTGACCGAATGAAAATTCCTTCAATCACGAAACAATACTATAAAGAATAACTGTGCAAAGTTTCAACCAAATCGGTGAATTTATTTTCGAGAAATCGTGTCCACCGGAAAAATAAAGGTTGACGGCGAAAAACGGCTGGAAATTGGAAAATTTTCAATATTTTTGGCTGACATTTTTTTTACAAGTACTTTAAGTACTTTACTTTCATATGTTTAAATTTTACATAAAAAAAGATTTTTCGTTTTTGAAATAAAATTTTTTAAAGAAGTCGTTTTTTTTATACCCTTAAGACCCATGTAACCCCTTAAAAAAATAAATTTTCATTGTATTATCGTCAGGAACACTAATTGTAATTAAACTAAATGATTCAAAATTACTATAAGCATAAATGAATTTTTACCCCGACGCACAGTGTCTTTTCAAATAAGACACTGTGCGTCGGGGCCCCTGAAGCCCGGGGGCCCCATATAATTGATACGGCTGATACGGCGGTAGCTACGCCCCTGATAAGGATCCTACACAACCGACCGATATTTGAGCCGTTCAGTGCACACATCGATTAACTCCACTTTTTGAAAAATCTTAAATTTAAGTGTCAAAGCACTTGGTATAGTCATAACTTTTTATATATATAATAACTTTCCTGAATAATAAAGATTAACACCATTAAACGGCAAAATTTTTTTGGCCACTGAATAATAAGTAATTTATGTACCGGGAAAAATAGAAATATTAAAACTGTCTTAAGTTTATTGAAACTTGTTCAAAGTACGGAAATAAGGACTGAGTCAATTAAAATCAAATTTTTGGTAAGTGGACATAGCTATTTGCCTAATGAGATTTTGCCATTATTGAGTCACATGCGAAAAAAAATCAACATATTTTTTCACCAGATGATTGGAACAATATAATCAAAACATGTAAAAAGAAGGCGCAATTTAATTTAATCCAAATGACCCACCAAGATTTTTTTTCAACAAAACCTTTAGAAAAATCAATCATTAACAGAAAAGTAACCATTACAGGATTTCCAGTAAATTGGCTTAAAATACGCTGGATAACGTTTAAAAGGTCCAAACCCCATCTCATACGATTCAAATGTGATTATAATGAAGATTCAGAATTTAATGCCATTAATATAAGGAAATCTGTAGCAGGTAGAATGCAAAGTTTAAAAAATGTAGATCAACCTTTATTATATCCTAAAGGTAGAACTATGACAAGGGAAAAAGGAGAGACATGATGCATAGACATAGACTGCTAAAATTCATTCCTCCTGTTAAACATGATTACTATAAAAACTTGACAACAAATCGAAATGACGCAATTATTTATGTTGCTGATGAATTAATCACAAATAATATATTACAACAGAAATGTCAACATTCATTTTTATGGAAAATCTGTAATAAAAATATATAATAACTAACTAAAAAGACTGAATTTAACTTTATTACTTTTTTCAGTTGCTAAATCGATTAACTCCACCAGTCACATAAAAATTGTAACATTACTGACTATTATTTTTTGGCTATTCTTTCTTATTAATTTTACATACCGTTAGATGAAAGCTATATCTGCATTTATGCATTCCACAATATATATTTGAATTTATATTATAAAGGGAATTTTAAAAAACAATGTACATTATTACATCGCATTTCTCAACTTTTTGTTTTATGGAGTTAATCAATTTGTACACTGAACGGCTCATTTATTGATAGAACGAACCAATGAAACGAATGATACTTTCAAATCGAAGGGATCTTGAAAGTTAGTAGAATTACATTTTATAAAACCTTTTATTTTAAAAGCCTTCTTGCAAATATAGCTCACATGTAGGATAGATTCCTAATTAAGGATCAAATAATTGCAATAATCAAATAACATACTCACCAATTGAATAACAATAAACAAGTACTCGATTGAGCTCAATAATCCATGTAAACTTTTTTGGAGGAAATTGAATTTCCTACAAGTTTGTCATTGACATTTTTTCCGTACCTCTTGTTATTTAAGAGATGGGGGCAAAAAAACGAGAATTTCATGAAAAAATTGGGTTTAGTAACCGGTACTATCTCGCTGGTGGGAGTTAGGGTTACACCCCAATGGACATTTTTGTAGAGCATTCATTTCTGAGGAAACCCTGTCATTGACCAAGATTATACCATAAAATGCCTCTGAGCTGTAGAGTTTTGAAGAAAAAAAATCGAAGTTTACGCAATTTTATACGGGAAATCTTTATACTTCGAGTACTTACTATTAATATTAAGGGCTAAAATTTTCATGGAATTTTCTTTTAGGTATTTCCCCACAAAATTTCGCGGTGGGAGTGAAAAAAAATAGTCAAGAAAAAAAAGCATCCTAGTGCTATACCTATTTTAAGCCATTGTAGACCTCAATCGGAATGCTGCGAGCCATTTTGCACTCTTTTGAGTGGTAAAATTATAAAGATCACGTGGTTTTAGCGGCCATATTGAATTTTGAGCAATCCAAAAAAAAATTTTGCGATACAGCTTTTGAAAACAGAAGTCAAAAGCTTTCATTTGGGCCTTTGTAGACCTCAATCGGAATGATGCGATCCATTTTATAGCCCCATAAGTAGTAAAAGTAATGGAGGTCACGTGGTTTTAGCCGCCATATTGGGCTCTGTATCGGCGGACTCTTCGAAAGCCAATGTGCATTCGAAAGTAGAAACCAAAACCTTCCTTTTGAGCCTTGGTAGACCTTAAATGGAGCTCACCATTTTTGGACAGCAGGGGGTGGTCCGTTCGCAAAGAATGCCTCATATATAAATATTGTTTTGAATAAAATTTTTTTAAAATAATATTTTATTTCTTTTAAAAAACTTAGATTCGACAAAATAGTTATATACTCAATATCCAGTAATCTAGTGTTAATTGAAGTAAATACTATGCGAATTATGCGTAATATGATCTAATTTTTGTCTCCTTGTTGCTTTTGTTCAATTATTTATTTTATTATTTGCCCCTGTATTCTTTTTTTTTTGGTCTTTAAACGTTTATATACGGGTATCATGTATTCTAAATAATTCAAATTTAACAAAAATAAAAATATAAATTTGCAGACGGGCTCTGCATGGGAGGTTTTATAGATAAAAATAACATCTTTAAGCATTTAAACCGAAGAAACTTGTATTTCTCAAAATTTTCCGGCATTCCAATGGGAATATGCTGTATTGACAGGAAATTGGTGCATACTATATATGTAATACGTATACATATTTTCTTTAAAGGGAAGATTTTCGCGATTACGTCTCATGAATACGAATATGTGTTTGGATAAAGTTTTTTTTTTTTTTTCTTTAAATTGTGCGCATAGAATGAAGACTGTGTATGGCAGGACAGAGGAACTGTGAGAGCATCTTCTTGAAACTCTTCACCGGAAGGGTTGACTTTGCAAGTTCCACATTTGTTTTTTTCTTTCTTTTTTATGGTTCTATCGATCGACTTCCTCCCAATAGATTCGTTCGTGTGGAATTGATCGAATAAAATTCGCATCGGAATTATCTAAACAGACATAAATAACTCGGGAATGAAGGGGAAACTTTTCTAAATGCAATAAGATGCCTGAAAGAATTTATCTTAATAAAAGCGGGACTCCCGGGGAGGATTTTGCGGGAGCGGCTTCTTTTCCAGGAAAGAAGAAGAAAAAAAAGTATTTTTATTGATATATATATATATATATTAGAGATGCCACGAATATTCGGCAACTATTCGGTATTCGGCTATTCGGCCACTTTTTTTCGCTATTCGGTATTCGGCCGAATATGGTTAACCATTCGGCCGAATACCGAATAGCAATTTATTTATTATTTTTTTATTACTAGCTATTTTCCCGCGACTTCGTCCGCGTAAATTATAGCCCATGTCCTTTCTAAGGCTCTAGAGTATCTGTGTACCAAATTTCATTTAAATCGGTTCAGCAGTTTTGGCGTGAAATCGTGATAAATAGATTTACTTTCGTATTTATGATAAAATATAGTAAGGATTACCAAATAAATCATGAAAAAAGAACTCAAAATATTACTCACAAAGATATTTATTTAACCAAAAAAAGAACTAACAAATTAACAAGTGACGAGTTTGTGACTTGTCGCCGGCAGAAAGTACTAAGTGTGGCCGAATATTCGGCTGCCGAATGTTCGGCGCTTCGGCCAAGAACCTCGCCGAACATTCGGTATTCGGTATTCGGCCAAATTACTATTCGTGGCATCTCTAATATATATGTATAGCAGAAGAGCATATATACAAATATACATAATAATCAAACTTGTGATTCCTCGGGAAAATCTCCGAATCTCACGAAAGCGCAAAACTCGCCCCGGGCGTTATCTAAAGTGTCATTCTACTTTAAAAATACTTCGTCGTGGAGATATTTATTGCTCTCAAAAGTGAAGTAAAAAGAAGCTTTCAAACAATATTGCAGTGGCGGCGCGCAGTGAAAGTCTCCGCCACCGCTGCCTTTCGTTTACAACTTTTGGAATGGTGTGGCGAACAACATAATGGCAAACATATTGCTGATAGGATACTGCGGGGAAGGCGGGGGACGACTGCGGGGGATGTGTGTATGTTTGTTATCATGTCTGGCATTTGCCGGGTGCCACTAAAAGGCGCTGTATTTTCGGCACAAGAGCTGCTTTTTCACAATTATCGCGACGTAAAGAGGGGACCATCTTGTATACCGAGCAATATTCATAACTTCTACTTTCCTCAGGAGTTCGATGGCGTTCCAAAGGAACGAATTTGTGGTCAAAATATGTTCGGGTGTCTGTGCAAAAAGCATCTCAGCGGAGTTGGTTGCCCTTTTACGACAGCCAGCTGTTCATTTCAAAAAGGTTTCTCAATAATGTATTATGGATTCTCAGACAGGTAAATTGGATTCATCGTATTAATCAAATTATCAATTTCAATCATAGTGCAACAAGCAATCTTCTGAATAATATTAGGATCGTTCTTTATAAAATAATACAAACATTTTATACTATCCCCTTTCTTCCGACAAAACGCCTGTCTGTCTGCCCGACCGTTCAGAAATATAACTCAATAACAATTATTTAATTGATTATGATAAATTTGTTTTTTATTTACGGAACAACTTTAACGCCACAGTTTGTTCATTGATCCAAAACTCTGTAGCACCCTAGGGCGCCCTGAGAATTGTCAAAAAACGTGGGGCGTCCCAGTGCTTGTCAGTTCAACGAACAAATTATTAAAAAGCAGAACTATCAACTACCTTTTGATAATTTCCACATCGAAATGCTGAAATTAACTTCTTCTTCTAATTCCACTTTAAATACCACATCTATTAACAATTAAACTTGATATTCGTCATTAGCCCTGAGTTTAACCCCAATTATAGCTTGGGTAAAACCGGGGCGCCCCAGGGTACCACAGGTTTCTCAAATAAAAGCGAACTGGCATTTGACGTTTAAATACCAGTGTGGGTAGGGCACACTGTGGTACCACAGGGTTTTCAACGAACAGGCCTCCTAGTAGTCTTAAGCAAATCAAGACCAAGACCAAGACGAAGACTATGATAGTTTGTACTATGATAGTCTTGGTCCTGCATCAACAGACTTAGTCTTGGTTTTCTCTGTCAAGTCTTGGTCTCGTTTGCAAGACTCTTGCAGTCTTGTATTTCCACACTTAAATATTTTTGATACTTATATATACTTGTATTTAGTTGATCTTATAAGTAAAGCGAGTACGAGTAAATGACTTTCAGCCACTTACATAATTTAAAGCCATTTCAGGGAAAATGAAATGTTGATAGGGCACCACTAGTGTGAAATTTAGTTTTTTTGCATATTTCGATAATCTATACCTTTAAAACAAACATACTAAAATTTCGAGTGCATATCTCAAATAGTTTTTGGGTTACAGCCATCTGAAGAGCAGCCGCTCTTCGTATCGAGGAATTGAGAAATGTATGAATTAAACTTTAAACGCGTTTTTCTCGAAACTAAATTTTACAAATTTATTGCAGTTATAACTCGGAAAAATCATCCGATCGATTTGATTCTTATTGTAGCTTCTTTTATATATGTTTCTCCATACCATGAACCTCCAGTTTTCCGATCGAAAACTTGGTGATATTTTTACTCGAAAATGATCAATTTTACGAATGAATTTTATAGGACAAAAAGTGCTTATTATTAGCCAAAGAATAATGTTAATTTTTTCAGATTTTGGACAACGTTTGTCGAAATTGAAAAATCACAAATTACATCAGATCCCCATGCAAATTTGGAGAGTATTCTTTGACTAATTCTAAGACATTTTTGTTCTTAAAAATTTGTTTAGTAAAGCCTATAGTTTGCGAGAAAAAAATTTGTCAAGTTCCGAAAAAAAAAAACAAAAATTTGTTATACCAAAATTTTTTTACATAAAAATAACCGCATATATTTTTAGCTCAGACATCGAGGTGGTGATTTTAATAGTTTTAGCCATGAACAAAAAACGAAAGAAAACGAAAAATCAGTTTAATCAAAAAAATATCATAAAAAAATCACTTTTTTTTGCGTAATTTAATGTTTTCATAGTTCGATTTCTACTGGAGAAATTTTAACCATCCCCATTGAAAAGAACACCCTCAAAAACGTAGGAAACAGTGGTCACCGATTTTTTTTTTTTCGAATTCATCACATGGCGACAATTCAAACACAGATACCAAAATTTCATCCTGTGAGCGTTAATGGGTTAATTACTAATCAATACCCAGTCAAATCACCCGCCTTAATATTTCAATTATACACCAGTTATTTCCTTTTATTGAACATCAGTATTTAATTTTTTGCTTTTAATTTTAAACTGACATTTACCATTTAAACAATTTGGAAAAATGCATAATATATATATATTATAACAAGAAAAAATACCCAGTAATACATTTTGGAATATTTATCCAAACTTTCTGTATTACATACATATATAAACACAACAAAAATTTAAATAAATTAGAATACTTTCCAAATATTATAAAAAAATTCAATTTTTCTTTTATTAAAATATATGATACTATATATCTGCCAGATATTATCTATGTATGACAGCAATGCAATACTTAAAATATAGGGAATTATTATAGTACAATTATATCACATCTATATTCGACCGAAAAATTAATTTCTATTTTTATGGTTAAGAATTTTAAACTATTGTAGAAATATTCAAAGGTATTAAATTCGTCAGATTTGGAATTAATTCTATACTTCTTTATGAAGTAATTTTGAAAAGAATATATTTTAGTCTCAAAATGATTTAAAACGTTGCTCAATTTTATTCAGCCATTTATTCAGCCATTTATTCAGCCATTTATTCAGCCATTTATTCAGCCATTTATTCAGCTACTGCGTGTAATGCACATGTGGGTCAAATGGAAAACGCTTTATACTTCAAAAGAATTAATAAATTGATCCAAAATGTTTACCATAATATCTTAAATCTTGATAGAATTAGTGTTAAGATTTCTGCGGGGGCTCCTAGGTTTAACTGCGAAGGTTTGATGAGATGAGTTCAATCCGAAATAGCAAGTTCAGCAAGTATTATATAATAGAAGGATGTGGCTCCTGCCCGAAAATCACGTAGTCAACTTGGCCCCGATATGGAAGAATGGCTGCAGGACCTGGCAAAGTCCGGGAATTTAACTCCAGCTGAGTCAGTTTCAACTCCCGGGGATTATTAGTGCGGTTTCGCTACGAGACTGCGAAGATCCCTGGGTATTGTGGTCGTCTTAATTAATTTAATTTTGCTTGCTGCCGGCGAACTTCCCCATTTATTTATCTTCGCACATCAGAATTCTCAATGACCGTATTTTCTCGGTTAAATTAAATCCCGGGGAATTAACACCGAAACTCCCGAAGACTCCTCCAGAATTGTGCTGCTAAATAGGAACAGAACGAATATCCAGGATCCAGAATCCAGGCCCCGTCCTAGGGGCTATGCTCCCCGGATTCCCGAGGAAACGAACATAGCTGAAAGGTAACGTCTAAAGTTTCACTTAGCCCCAGCAAAAGAAAGTTTCTAGTTTTATCAAGTTCTGACAGTCTCACTTGTCTGCTAATATTTCTCGAGAGGTGTGCTGCTGAGAATATCTTAAGTAAGTGGGGAATCTGATTATGCATCTACTGAAATTTATCTCCTGACAGGCATATTAAAATATTTTATGAAAAGCGGCGAAGACGGCGACTAATATACAACTCCACATTTGTGTTTTTCTCTCGCCCTAAAAAGTTCAGATAGTTCTCCACTGCAGCAATCATTGCACCCGAGAATTTTACGCGCAATTACTGCAGATGACGTCGCCTAGAATTTCTTCAGTGGCTTCTTGCACTTGCAACAGAAAGAAATTGCATTGAGCTCTGTACGTCTTGAGAGATTCTTGATGCATCAACTTTTGTGTCAGTCGCAGTTCTCTACTGAGAAGTTGGCAAAAATAGATGAACAAAGTTTTTAAGTTTTTCACCCTCGATTTACGATAGATAAATTTTACGAAAACTACTTCAGCTTCTACTTTTATCTTCCCGTTTTGATGTTCCATCAAAGATATGCTTACTAGTCCCAAAACTGTTTCATAGCGACAACAATATTCGTCAAACGAACGAAGGAAATTTAAAATACCCTTTATATACATACATATGTCCATACTATACATAGGTATATATACTAGAGATGATTGTTGTAAATTCAATACCCTATCACTAACTTAGTAAAAGTGCAAATGAATTCCAATACCACTGATATTATAGTAGCACAAATTCAATGAACGATCAGTCATTATCATCAAATTACAACTTCATTACCACAGATTGATTGAATCCACTATCATTGAGTGGAATAAGGGTTTTGGTAGACGTTGATTTCAAATAATATTATCAAAATTAAAAGGAAATTCCAAATTTGTATGGAAGTTTAGGCCTATTGCAAACACTTATCAAACTAGTGTTCAATAAAAGCATACGTAGCTCTGAAAAAAAGGACTATAACAAATCTCCAGAATTTGGAAATTCGGAGATACAGGGTAACTCAATTTAAAAGAAAAAAAGTATCGAAAAAAAATTAATAACATTTGAACGGGTTGACCAATTTGTATGGGTTTTTGACATGTTATACAGGGTGGGCCATCTGTTTGGAATTGGAACTATAGGTTATTTTGAGGTTGGAAGGTTTGATGACATTTCCGATGTGATAGAAAGTTAGTTTTATGTTTGACATTTATGAAATGGGTCGCTTTTCGCTTGAACAAAGTTGGGAAATATTAAAAACTTATTTCCAAAGTGGTGAAATTGTAAGAAATTTACGGAAAAAATTTGACAAAAAGGATGTGCTAAAACGCAGTTTGTGGATCAATTTGTGAAGCGAGTTCGTGAAACTGAATCGTTGTTGGATAAAACAACCCGTCTACGTACTCATCCAGTGCGCTCAACCGAAAACATCGCTGCTGTTGCTCAGAGTGTGCGTCTCAAGAATTGAACATTTCACGCACTTCTTTGAGAAGAATTTTGCATAAAGATCTCGGTATGAATGCGTACAAAGTTCAATTAGTGCAAGAGCTGAAGCCGCATGACCATCCGATGCGTTTTCGGTTTGCTCAATAGGCCGAAGACCGCTTGATCGAAGATGGACATTTTTACCGAAAAATCATCTTTTTAGATGAAGCTCATTTCCACCTCGGAGGATACGTCAATAAACAAAATTGTCGTATCTGGTGAAACCAATGCATCTACAACGACTGTCTGGCGCGGATTTTGGTCTGGCGGCGTTATTGGGCCATTTTTCTTCGAAAATGAGCAAAAAAACTCCCGTTACAGTGAATGGCGATCGCTACCGCGCCATGCTAAGCAATTTTTTGTGTCCCAAAATTGAAGAGTATGACATAGATGACATTTGGTTTCAACAGGACGGTGCAACGTGCCACACAGCCAACGTAACAATCGATATTTTGCGCACTGTTTTCGGAAATCGCATAATCAGCCGAAATGCTGATGTCAATTGGCTACCTCGAAGCTGCGATTTCACTCCGTTAGACGTTTTCTTGTGGGGAGCCGTTAAGGACAAGTGTTACGCTAACTATCCAGAGACGATTGACGACTTGAAATGTGAAATCGAAGTTGCCATTGACGAAATGGCCCAAACAATCGAAAATGTACTGAAAAATTGGACTGATCGAATGGGGTATTGTAAGGCTAGCCGTGGCAGTCATTTGAATGATGTTGTCTTCTATTCCTAAATGGAAAGGTTCAATGTTTCTAATAAACTCATAACTTTGAAAAAATATTCATTTGTTTTTTTTTTATAGCCGATTCAAATTTCAAATCTTAAATGGCCCACACTGTAGAAGTCCCTGAGGTGCATCACAGAAAAAATCAGTAGATCTGAAAACTAAATATAACTTCAAAAAATTTATATACTTTTTTAAAAAATTGTTTTCACCTATTTTGAATTTTAGTACAATCACCAAAATTTTTTTATAACTTTCTAACACAGTTTTATGTAACACATATTTTCCAGATTTTTCTTCCCACCTGCGTGTCACCCAAATAAACTAAAATATCGGTTTTTATTTGTTTTTTGTCAGTAATGTTTGTCGTATAGTCACCAAATTGGCGATTGTATCAAAATTCAAAATGGTTGGGTACAACAAAATTATAACTTTAAATATAAGTTTTCAGATCTACCGATTTTTTCTGTGATGCGCCAAATCGGTCAGCCCATTCAAAAGTTGTTAATTTTCTTCAATATTTTTTAAATTAATTCCCACCCCTTGGGGGTTAATTATTACGAAATTAAACTTGGCCAAATTGTTACTAGTGTTAGTACTGACAATAAAAAAATATAACGGCCACAATCGGCGTATATTAAGTATATAGTAAAAAAGTGAAGTTGGTGTGTAACTCGAAATCCAAGGTCATTAGGTTCGTCCAATATTATCAAAAGTTACGAGTGACAAATCTCTCTGTAACTTTTATTTGTTTTCCTGCTTTCTTGAATAGTTTTATAAATAAAAAAAACAATCACCCTGTATCTCGCTACTCTCAGCTTCTAGAGCTTTGGTGTTGAAGTTTGAAGAGTATTGGTAGAAAACAAAAATTAAGCCAGAAATCGACATTATTCTTTAAACTTCATCGAATGTTAATAAAAAATTACACTGAAATCATGGAATACAGACAGATAGAGGTGGTAATGAAGTTTTATTTTAATCCTTAAGTGAATTGGTTTGGTAGTTTCTGAGATTACTTATTACATACAAACAAACTCTCTCTATTTACTTATGTAATAATATATAAATAATATAAATATACTAGTATAGATACAGAAGTATACATTGTGAATTTTGATTCAGAATATACTTGGATTTTCTTTGATTTTAAATAAACCCATCACAAGTTCTGGTGGCGCCCGTCCAGGAAATCAATTTGACCCATTGGTTTAATTTGCTTTTTGTTTAAATAAATGTGCAAATGCTATATTATAATACCTTTAATTTACTTACAGGATGTAAAAATAGAGCCTTAAAAGAATTTCTCAATATGTAGTACAGCGTTTTTAAAAACAATTTCCGAAAATCTCTTTTTTTTTAATGGGTGGATACTTCAGAAACTTTCAACGGGCTCATCAGGAGCGTCATCTAGCCTTTTTAATCGCTTCCTGACTCTTTCAAATAATTTCAAAGGCGCGCACAAATCGCGGCTTGTCTGCACTTGAATAATTCCTTCCATGATTGCGCTTTTTTCCCCACACTCAGCAGCGTCTCGAATGTCCTTTGTTTGAATGTGATTCCCGACAGAAGTCTAAAAGGATCCGGGAGCACTCTTCCTGGCTCCCGACTGCACACACTCTAACGGAAAAGCGTTCATTTTAATTTTAACTGCATTGCTACGGATGCACAATTCAAAGGTGCTTCTTAGCCTTAAACATGGCCGAGAAGGACTCGCCGCGACGAGCAGTGCAGCCATGGTGGTGCGGCCGTGATGCAGAATTTCTTTCCGTATTTCTCTGCGTCGTCTCCAGTTGGCACAGCAAGAAAGTAGGACTACACTGTCGCAAAAGGGCCCATTAAAAGCTTTTTGATCTCCGACGTTACCCGGGGATTCCCCGCAAATGATAATGGCCGTGCATTATGCACGTGTTAACCTCAATTCTAATTGTATTCTTTCTGAGCAAATTTTCAAGATGGGCAATTTAATGTAGACCTCAGGTGTTAAGGACTGAGACCAACCCTTGTGAAGCCTTGGAGAAAAAGCGCTAAGTACTATGTGTAGCTCTAGATTTCTTTAAGCAAACAGACATTTAAAATAGTGAACAGAGCCCCTAAAATGATAAAAATATATGAATAAAAGTTTGGCTTGAAAAACAATCCTTCGGGCGAAATTCAAGAATTCATAATAAGGTAATAAACTTACGTTTTTTGCTTAACCAAATGTTTCAATTGCTAAACATTTTCAAAATGTAATCAGTTAAGAGTAATACCTACTTTTTTTGGAAGAAAAATTCGAAAATTCAATTGAGTTTATATGTAGTCCCTCGAACATCTAAATACACATTAAAATCACAAAATTGTCGGCTGACGCTTATCAATAATATCCAAAAGAAAAATTTTAAAGTACATAGGTGTATTTGTCTAGAGATTACATTTTAAAACTTGGAACCATAATTTCTCAGTTATCAATCAGATCGACTGATTTGGAATTTGGTGAGCGTATTAAGAACACATCTTGATATCAGACAATTCACTAAATTAAACTAACAATATTTATAGAATCTATAAGGCTGAAAGAAGTAAAATTTTAAATATGTATATTGAATTTAAATTGAAATTTCGAAAATATCTAAAATTAAATATACAAATATGAAATTGTTAAAAATACAAGAAAAAAAAATAATTACTCGAACATTTCAATAGCGATGATTCGTAGGTCGAAATCTTTATTAAAATTGCGTATATTGAATTCCTTTTTAATATTAAAAAATTATAATTAATTGAATGAATGTTATATTTATGTACTCGTTTATGAATATGTACATACACAACTGTTTTTACTCTGTAAATTCATCACGCTCTTAATATATTAATCTTCAATATATATATTTTGTTATTGAGTTGAAAATGGAAGTAAGTAGTGTGCATATCCGCCATTGTCTTCTATACGAATTTCATCAAGGAAAAAGTGCTGCTGAAGCTCAAAGAATAAAATCTGTGCAACTTATGGTGACAGTTCTATTGATGACAGTACGTGTCAAAGATGGTTTCGAAAATTTACAAATAGAGATTTCAATTTAAATGATAAACCACGCTCTGGAAAACCTCCAACAATCAGTGACGAGGAATTGCAAGAATTACTGGACCAAGATTCTGCGCAAATATAACAACAATTTGCAGAAAAGTTAAACGTCACTCAATAAGCTATTTCTAAAAGATTACATGCTTTAGGTAAGATTCAGAAAGAAGGAAAATGGGTACCCCATGAATTAACCCCAGAACAACGTGAAAGACGAGTTGACACCTGTCTGGCGTTGCTTTCACGGCAGCTAAAAAAAGGTTGTTTGTGGAAACTCGTAACAGGTGACGAAAAGTGGGTTTATTATGAGGATCCTAAACGCCGAACACATTTGGTAGACCCAGGACAACCAACGACATCAACACTAAAACGTAATGTATTTGGAAACAAAATATTGCTTTGTATTTGGTGGGATGAATGGGGCGTGCTATATTATGAGTTGCTCAAACCAGGAGAACCGTTACTAGAGAACGCTATAGTTGTCAATTAAAAAAATTAGCAGATAAAATCAATGAAAAAAGACAATTTGTGAGACAAAAACTTCGACCAGTTATACTACAGCATGATAACGCCTGACCTCATAGAAGTTCAATCGTCCTACATACTATAAATGATTTACAGTAAGAAGTTTTACCGCACCCGGCGTATTCACCAGACATTGCACCGTGTGATTTTCACCTATTCCGGTCGTTACAAAATTACTTGGCAGGCAAACACTAACAAAACGAAAATGACGTGCACAAAATAGTAGACGATTTTATTTCGTCAAGAAATCAAGCCTTTTATCGCCATGGCATTCATCAGTTGCCTGAGTGTGGGCAAAGTGTAGTAGATGGTGGTTATATTGATTAAGATTTGTTTGTATTTTATTTAAAATTTTTAAATTTTGTAATGTTGTTAGAACTTGCTTGTACACCTAATATTTTGTTAGTACATTACATGCTCTTTAATATATTACAAATCAACAAACGATTTCAATGTATTTGCGTTATAATTAATAATTATTTAAAAAGTATATCTTATTAAAACTAATACTGAAAACTATAATTTTCATCCACTTGTATTTTGCTTTTGGTCCAAAATGAATTTTTCTAAATATACATCCATTTAAATTCAGATAATTACCATAAAACCCAATGAGTGTCTAATTAATTAATTAGTATTAAAATTTGAAGCATTCGCTTTTGTTGTTTGCATTGGGATTGTTAAGAGTACTCCATTTGCAGGATTTAGTTTGAAAAGGCAAAAGTTATTTAATTTGTGATACCAAACGCAAATAATCGGGTTTTATTATACTTGTGCATTTAATTCGATGATGAATAATGAATATAGTTGTGGAATCGAAATTTATGAAGCAACCACTTTAATTAATTAAATCATTGAAAACAATGAATAATATTGATTAGCACGAAAGCAAGAGGTTAAGATAAATAAATAATTCTAAATATGTATGTATATATTCAATACATTGCGGTTTTAAAGGACACAATTTCTCTGCATATTTAATTTGAAACAATGAAATTTTTTTTTACAATATACTAGATATGGGTTTTAGCAAAAATATATTATATTTCTTAAAGCGAATTGGCTCATAGATGCTAGAATAAATATACAAGCATAGTTTGTGTCTTACAATAATATACAAAAAACTTTACCATTTATAATGAAATTGTGATGGTGTTTAAGTCGCATTAGTTAAAGAAAGTAGTAATGAAAAATTAATAGCAAGAATAAGCTTGGTTTTTGTTACTTTCTTGTTGATTATTCAACATTCCACGCCTTTATACATTTTTTTGATTGGTTTTTGTCTTTGGATGGCAGATGTAGTTCTAATTTGGGATCCAGAGAATTAAAATTGTAAAACACTTGGGTCCAGGAGAAGTAAGAAGAATAATTATAGAAAAAATAAATAAATGTAACAAAGGAAAAAAATGAAACAAATAAATAACAGAAAATCTGCATTTATAAATGATGAAATAATTAACTTTAATATGCGATATTCATTTCAAGAATATAAATTTTATAACTAGAAGAAATAAATTAAATTCAAAATTTTGTCAGTGTATTTTTTACACATATTAGAGGATCTTTAGATTTTTAAGATAGTTGTTTTTATATTTATATAAAAAATATAATGGACTAACAATAAATTTTCTAAATCCCAAAAATAAACATCTCTGAAACTTACAACAAATTAAATGTTTGTTTCACGAGAAAATTCGATCCAGAAAACCCTTAGCTACTCAATTTTATGAAATTTAAAAATTTACATCCACTAGAAATTGTAGCTCTTTTTGGAGTTCACTGAACTGATTATCGCTTGTGTAAGTAATAGAGTGTTGAAAAACACGGATTTTAGTTTTTATGTGAATCGAATTGATAAAGAGATCTTTTTTTATGTTTAGAATATATTGAATACTTAATACTTTTGTTTTATTTCGCTGGTTTACGTGATATCCATTCAGATCGTCTTTAAATCGATTAAGTTCAGATCAGTAGCGGCTCGTGATCTCCTCGACATTCAAAAATTTTGTTTGCTACCTCAAGTTCGTTGTCTCCTGTTTCCAAGCTTTTTTCTATACTCAAAAGGACTATATCCGATAAAACAAATGATCTTAGCCCATTTTTTTTTTCTAAAACCTTTTTTTTTTTTTAAGTACAAACGCTTTTTTTGATTTGATAATAGGACTTATGTAACTGACAAATAATATCTGCGCATTTTAATGTACACATTTAATAAACAAATAACTTTGGATGAAACTCCTCTGTTAATGTTTAGGTGTTAAATTTATAAAAATTAAAAACTGCTCATATGGCAACCTATCGTCTGTTGTGGAACAATATTTCGCATTGTTATTTCTTAAGCCATAATATCTCATCAACGAAGGCCTGCCGCCCATGCAGCTTTGGTATAGAAATTCTTATTAGAACATAATATCCTGCATATGCCAATACATATATCAGTTTGATAATAAACCGATCTGCGACTAGCCTTCTCTACCACATAGAACAGAATTCTCCTGTCTGAAAAAAATGTCAATCGCTACCGCTCTCAGGCCTGTAGATATATTTTGCAGATTGCAGCACTCTTGCTTATAACTCATGAGCGACAGCCACTTTTTTGAGAGTGGTTTTCTTTCGTATCATATCATCATATTCATATCAGAAAGGCTAGCCTCCTCTATCACGCATACACAGAATTCTCCGGCCAGAATTTCTTCTAAACAAATTACGTCAAGGCTCTTAATATGTTTTGCTTCGTTCTATCTTTTCTCATAAAATTTTAGGAGGCTAGCTTCTTCAAAGACGCATTTTTCACGTGAAATCGAAGTGTTTTCATTACGTTAAAAATTGCTTGTAGAGACCAGCTGTTATAAAAAATATCAATAGTGCCAGAGTTTAGTGTAAGACTGTTTTACAAAATTTGTATTTTTCATGTGCATTCTATTCCAAGAATATTCTTCTTTTCTCCGTTTTGTTTAACTCACAGTCTAAGAACTACGAATCTTGATAGAGGAGGCACTGCCTCTCCTGAGACGAGCCACTATTGGGTCATATGCAATCCAAGTCCAAACTACAAGACTCAAGCACGTACGTAATGTGAATAGTGGACTTAGCTAAGTCCATTTGAAATATCTTCACATGCTGGAAATGCCAAAACGTATGCAGTGCTTTCATAAGCCTCAGAGCACGTACTAATTGAATTTTTATGGTATAGCTCTTACGTAATCTTCATTTCAATAACGTTGGCCCTTTGCGGCTTTTAGCCATCTTTAACAGAATTTATTCAGTTTTGTGAGAGGGGGGCAAATAAAAAATGTTTATAGCCGAGCCATATTCCACGACCCTCGTCTGAATTTATTACCTTTTTAGGCTGTATACTATTTCCCATAAACAAATTTCTTCGTGACCTAGGGCTATTAAGCAACCGTTTATTGAGGCTCAAAGGGCGTCTATAAGCATCCTTGGTGAAAAGGTCCTGAGTGCCAAGGTGCATTTCGAAGTGCTCCAATGGGCCATTCTTATCTTGAATGTCTGCCATAAGGAGAGTGGTTAGTATCTTCTTTAAGAGATTGAATAGCTTTTGATTTGAAACGATGTGAGGATGCTATGATGTAGGACCACTCGCCAGGAGGCAGCATCGTTTGGCTGTTAAGAAAGAAGATCCTATACTATACTATACTATACTATATAAAGCTTCTGGTCGAAGTAAAGTGCTTTTATCCATCCTTGAACGGCGAGATAAAAAGTGAGGGAAAAAAATATATATCTTCTAGAAATATTGCGAATCTTTTTTTTTTTTTATAATTTTAATTCGCTAGAAGCGCCTGGTAGGTTGGTAATAATTCAGCTGGAAGTACTCTGTCAAGTTCACCCCCCAAAAATAGCCTTATTATGGCGATATATCTGCTTTTGCATGGGTTTAAGCACTTTTAATAAATTCCTTGGCCATATTTCACGTGAAAGGATTGTGCCAAGGGCAGACAGAAGTGGGATCCTCCGATTCTTCGTTTTAATTTAAGCTAAGTAGTTACCGTCCTCTTAAAAGGGAAAATTCTTCGCCAAAGGTTTTTAGGGAATTTATGCTTTGGATATTCGGCCATTAAATACCATAAATGTCCCTTTCCCTGCTTCTCCTCTCCACCAATTCTCCGGTATCCAAAAGATTACGTTTAAATTTTCATTTCTTGCAAAATCATGCATCTTTGTCGTAAAATTAATCGTTGGTAAAGTGTGCACTGTGGCAGTGGTGCGTGTGTCGTTTTTTTCTTCATTATATCACTTAATAGAAAGACCCCAGGATTTGAGTAAAGCTGCGAATAAATTGCTTAATCCGGCGAATGATGAGCCAAGAATCTCTCGCCTGTTTTGTATTAAAGTTTAATACTTCGGGTAATTGCCCTTTTGTGAACCCCAAGATACCTTCACCTCTCCCCGTAAAAAGGCCAGTGCGGGTAGTAGCTCCAGAGTTGTGCATTTACATTTTAATCTTTTATATATGAGTGAACTCTGGGGGTATATATATATAGTACGTAGAAAAAATCCTCCCCCGAAGGACTCGTTTCGGATTTACTCGTCTGCTTATTATTATAATTAGGGTGCTCCCTCTGGAAGGACATTCGATAGGGATTTTCTCGCATTTTGCGGAATAAGTAGCGCTTCAGAGATTCTCCTTTGGTGGTGATGATGACGAAGACATAGACGAAGACGACGATGGCCCCGCTCTCTCGTCTGAATTATGCTTTTAAGGGACGGATAAGATGCTCCCGCAGTGGCTTAATGCCATTTTTATGGTAACGAGACACCGCTGACTTTGATCTATTGGTCTATTTAAGGTCCAATCGAAAGGTCCTTTGAATATAATGGGTGGATTTCTTTCTTTTTTAAAAGAGTTCTCTAGAGGAGTAGATGAATCGACAGAAATGTGTCATCTTTAAATGAAGAAAATCAAAAAAGATTGTAAATTTCGACGGTTGGGACAGTAAGATGATAGAGATTCTGTTTTAAAGAGATAACAAACTTAAATCCATTGAAAACAATTTAGGAATGATATTGAAGAAGTATTTTCCTACAGAGAATTATTGGCTAAATCAATTTCATAATCCCTTTAAGAATTTATCCTGATTTCTGACACGAAATATACTTTAAATATGTTTTTTTTCCGGAAAAATACCCAAAATATAAATTAAATTGATTTTCCACTAATATTGTTAAGCATTAGAACTTTTCCAACTTTCTTGTTTTTGGTTTTTGTTAAGACCATTTAAGTGGCTTAACTGAAAAAAGGTGCCAGATCAAAGTTGTAGTAATTTAAAAATGATATATATCAAACTCTTAAAGCTAAATTCAAAGAAACAAGTAAACAAAAAATAACAAAATTTCAAATAAAATAAATTATTCAGCTGTATGGTGCTCTTTTCGTCGGAAATTCATCTAAAAAAATAGAGAATAATGATAAATTCTTAGTGTAGTCCTTCTTGGTTGGGTATATGTCACTAGGTGTTTGATAAAGGTCTAAGAATTGGTTAGCTAACTACGCTAGTCACAGGAATTTATAGTTAACGCAACATGTTAACTGTGTAGGAGAAAATAGCTTAATACCCTATAGAAATAATTACTCAAGCCAATCAATACTTTAACTATCTTTGGGACGTAAGCTCAATACGCTTAGAAGATGAGTGAGCGATCAGATTACAAGGTCAATCCCCTTATGCTTTTAGGTCAATACGCTATAACCTCAATTTTGCGACTGCTGCTGATTGATCGAGCTGCTTTTAATAATGGGCTACAGTCCGAGTCAAGTTGAGGACTACGAGGTGAGGTACTACCTTATTCAAGTTGGAGGTATTTTGAAGGTGTAAAATTAAAATTAAAATTAATTTGTAAGGTAGGTGCGGGTAATAAGGCCTAGCTAAGGGAGATTTGAAATAAAATAAAAAGTATGTATCCGAATCAACAAAAGCGTCGCAAAAAGTTTCAGGTGCCATCGATGAGTGTTAGCTACCTGCGATTATGACCTTGAGAGACATCGATCATTTAAAATTATATTTTTTGTTATTTAGGCTTTATTAGCCGACAGGCCTTATTACCCGCACCTACCTTATTATGTGACGCCTTTGTATTTTTCTGTCTAAAAGGTAATTTGAGGGAATTTTGTACCTTTGTAGGATTAATTTTGTTGTAATATGTTAATTCAATGAGTTATAGCAACCAAAGCGCTAGAAGGATATTGAGAGAAAGGTAACTTTAAATACGTTTTTTCGTAACCACTTTATTCTAATCTCCCTAATCATCCCATTTGCATAATTTTGGTCTTAAAACATTTAGAGACGTCGTCTTCATAAAGAACACTAAAGTTATAAAAAAGAATATTTTTTTTTATTCAATAAAATTTTTAGGTGGTAACTCAGTTAAAAATTATTATTTTAATTTGTTTCTAGTCTTCTTTATGCCCTACACTATCCACTAGAAAAAAAATCTTAAATATAAAATCTATTAATATTAAAACTTAGTTTTTTAATTCTTAGAATAAAAGTCTCCAGAAAATTTTTATTTTTGAAGTCTTATAATAGAATAATTAGATTTAGTATTCAAATAAATTTCCATAGAACATTTTTATTTCTTAGACTACTGATTATGAAACAGTCCGGTTTATTTTTCAGACACTCACTTCGAAAGTGAGTACATCTCCAGTTAGCTCCTGGATTCAGTTGGATTGCCTGGATTTCATAATAGAGATGAACAAATTCCTATTCCTAATTTTCAATAAATATGAATTATTATGTATTTGTTTTTGGCTTTATAATTTTTTGAAAATAGGTAATTTTTCCATATTATATTCTGTGTTCTCGTAATGAATTAAACAAAAATTTCCTATGTACTTATACATATAAAAATGAAAGTTTGTTTGTTTGTTTGTTGCTCAATCACGCCTAAACGCTTGTATCGATATTTTTCATATCTTGTCCGGTAGTAGGTTGAAGGTAGTACATATTCCAACTTAACATATTGGTTAATTATTTTCGGATAATACATAGGGTTTCAAAATGGCGGATCCAAGATGGCGGCTGAAAATTTTAAATTTGAAGCGATTTTCATGAAAATTGATACATAGGGGATTTGCGGAATGCTGAGTTCAAATCCGCTGTCCAAATTGAGAAATTCCAGATGGCGGATCCAATATGGCGACCAAGATTTCTCGAATTCAACGGATTGTAATGAAAATTAGTACAACGATTATTCTGAGGCCACTAATTTCGAATATTGCGGAATGCTGAGTTCAAATCCGCTGTCCAAATTTCCAAATTCAAGATGGCGGATCCAATATGGCAAAATTTCTCGATTTCAACGATTTCATTTTATTGAAAATTGGTACAATGATTATTTTAAGGCTACTAATTTTAAATATTATTAAGATTTGGAAATTCAGGATGGCGGACCCATTAAGGGGTTTTCGAGTTGAAACAATTTCTAGGATATAACGAACTAGAACATTTGAGAAGTGTTTAATTAGTATGTGTTTACCCAACGCCGGGTGAAATGTTTGTTTCAAATACATTTTGACCTCTAATAACATTGCATTATTTTTGTTAAACAAATTTTCAAAAATGGGCAAAACATAGTTCATTCATTTTTGAATTCTGTTTTTCGAAGAATCGCGGTTATAGAACATTTAAAATTAAGCTGTGAGCTTAATTAAGTTATTTTTGTCACACACACTCATTCTTTGTAATTTTCTAATTCTTTATATTTTGGTTAAAATATTTTACTATCTATTTTGAATTTTGGTTTTTTGGACTTACCATGATATTTAGAAATTGTGTATTTGTGACCGTGAAGAATGTAATCTTTTAGCAACGTGGGCTTTTAAACAAATTTCTAAATATTGCGGTAAGTCCGAAATAAATCCGATATAGTAAAATGAATAGTTCCCGAGAAGCAACAAATTTTAAAGTTAATATGTAATGTATATTATTATGTTTTAGAAGGATACTTATAATTTAAAAGTTCAAGATCGCGTTTCTTATAAATCAAACTGGTTTTAGCGGGCTTTCTTTAAATCAAATTAAATATGTTACTGTGCATTTTTAATAATAGATGATTCAGTTAGTCTTTTATTAAATTTAAATAGATTATATAGGAATCTTTATAATTAGTTTGCATTAATTGAGGGTTTTGTTCGGTTGACTGTATATTACAACGAAAGGAATAATTAAATTAATTTTGATTGACAAATGAAAGTCGGGACCGAGGTTTATGTACTATATATAATAAATACTTGGAAAAAGGAGAAAAAGTACATGGCATATTTCTTTTTTTAAATTGCCCTTCTTATTATACATTAAAAATAAGAAAAGTAATTAAGAGTTTTACAGAAAATTTAATCTCTTGATACCTTATGTATTTACATTGTTTACTTTCCTTAGAATGTCGTGATGTTAATAATAAAAGTTTTCACGCGATCCAAATGGGGCTCATTTCGAATTTATATGTCACCTCATATTAATCAACGCTAAGTGGGAGCACGCAAATTACACGTGGCACAGAGGCACAGGCATGGAGGTACGGGGTATCTTTTCAGGTATAATAAAACGGAACAAAAATTATAAATAAAGCAAATTATCCTGCACATCTTTGCGACATGATTGATGATGAAAATTTGTGTAATGAATGTAAACGGAGAAGGGTGTGACGGACGAGGCGAGGGCTGTTCCCTTTTATTGATCACCATTCCGCCCTATACACACATGTGCAAGTGCTGTTGAATTACTGCTCAATTTATGACAAGAAATGGCCACATACTGCCTAACACGCAAAAAGCAAGAGCTCCACTGGATAGAATGTCTTGCAGATTACGTTTCGCATCAGGTGTTCACAAAGTTTAATTGTAATAAATTACAGCCATTCTTGTATGATGTTAAATTAACTCCTATTTTTAGAGCGAACACACTAACCAACACACTCGCACGCGTTTGAGGTTATGTACCTAGTCCTGGGGGGTGGGGGTGGGGGTGTAAGGACCTAAATGCTGTGGAAAAACCTGGCGAGTCCGCACCCTTTTTGCAGCTTGCCAAAGCTCCAACTTTAACTCCAACTACCGCCAGCTGAGTCATATTGCTTTGAGAAATTGTTCTTTGTCGTACTTTGTTGGAAAATCTCCAGAATTACAGATTTCCTGGAAGAAATGTGAGTGACACACGACACCAATTACTAAACCAGGAGAAATCTACACGTATCAGATTACAATGTCGTCTCGCTGCCAGGCAATTTTGAATGGTAATTGCGGCCAAATTGGGCACGGTACACGTTTTGAATCAAAAGTTGTTATGTTTTTATATTGGAATTGAACTTAATGGCATACTGGAGTACATATTTCATGAGAAATTGTTCATACAAATGGTTTATTTTATAGAATAAGATAGGTTTAACAAGTTCATTTCAGCTTGAACCATTGGTGGTCCACAGGCTTTGCTTTTATCTGGCGGTGTGGACCACCGGTGGTCCACATCTAGTTTCCTCTATAAATAGAGTTGTATGTGCACATGCTAACAATTTTACGAAATTAAGCAGACAGTTATACATAATTTGGTCATTCACTTCTTGTGATAAACTAAGCGCAAACCACTGATAATGTAAACAAGCAATAAATCAAATAAGAATAAGCAATTTGTAATCTCGTAATAATTTAATTTTCGTAATATTTTAGAAGTTTTTAATAACAGACGAAAGACATGCAAAGTGATAAAAAATCACAATCTTTATATTTAATTGTAAAGGTTGTCATTTTTATTACGTAAAGTCTGTTCCACAGCAACGGTTCTAAGTCGTAGAAAGTTATTTCCAAAATCAGGGCTTAGCTAAAATAAAACTTCGGGCTATTCGTCGTGTTATTGAAAATGTCCAACTCTAAAACATCGGGATGTTTACGACTTGTAGTTTCAACAAGACGGCGCTTTGCGCCATACAGCTACGGAAACAATCGATTTATTGAAAGGAAAATTTGACGAAAATCTTGTTTGAAGAAATGGACTTGCCAATTGGCTACTACGATAGTATGATTTAACACCGTTGGACTATTGTTGTCGAGATATGTGAAAGTCAACATAAAGCATTTAGTTGCAGACATACGATCCCAAATACTCGAAACAGTGGTCAAAAATTGGACTGATAAGATGCGCTATGTAACTGGTAGTCGATAGTTTTTCTTTATTTTTAGCAATTATTCTTTTATTTACTAAAATTTTTATATAAAATTAATTTTTTCATTTAAATATCGTTTGCAACGCTACTGATCGACGAATAAAAAAAACTTTTTGTTGGTGAATGACAAAATGTCTCGTCTGCAGGCAAAAAAAGCATTACATTTAGTTAAACTTTGATGTACTTATGGTTCGAACTACAAAGATAAATTATTGTTTTTTTTTTTTCAAACGATGAATGTGCAAAGTTAAATTGTGAATTTTAATGAAAAAACTGTCGGATTCTTTTAAAATGTGATAGACATATCATCGTTCTTTTAGTTCAGACCAAAAAGCAATATATTTTTTTCATTCTGATAACATTTCATATCGATTGATTCAATATTCTTTCAAATCTTGCCATCCACTTGCAGAGACATTGATTGGAGAAAGATGCGTTTAATTAATTTAGATTCGGTTTACCTATCAAAGCTTCAAAGCTGAGATGCTAAGAAAATTAGTGTCATCGATAGTCGAGTCGACCGAAATCGGCTTTTATATTAGGGTTCAATGTGCATCAACTGCAGCCGATAAATTATGTATCTGCAAAATCTTTATCTGCGTATGTACTAATTTTAATTGATGGTATTAATAAGCAATAATATAAATATCCCCTAAAATTAGTCGAAATCAGTACATTTAAATTTTTGTAAATAATAGTTCCCTATCTCTCTTTTACTCATTACCCTTATCAATTCCAAATTTCGTTCGATAACAGCTCTGTTGATTGGCCAGTTTTCAGTTGTATTATGTTTATTTATTTATTTTTATAAACACCATCCCTCTGTCTACAAAGTTGACACAATGAAATTTATAATCGACCGCTATCAACTGTCCGTTTAAATTAAGCATTCTCGACAGCATAATTAAGTCACGAAATTCATAACTAATTTGCATAATAAATTCCGCATTAGTCCGGAATAATGAAACGTGCCCAGAGACATCGCTAATTAAAAGGATGATAAGGGTCATTTTTATTTTTGGCAAATTTGGTTGAATTTTCCGGTATGCGGTCAAGTTTTCAACGGAAATATTTTTCATAAATAAATTAATTGCTATCACTTTAGGTTTTTAAAAAAAAAAATATTGATATGCGATAAAATTGTCATAATAATCGATGTTGATATTTTGGATGTATTAGGGTGCTTTTTTTTTCGCGACTATGTTTTTTTCAGTCCCACCTCGAAATTTTGTGGCCAATACCTAAACAAAAATTCCCTGAAAATTGGAGCCCTTAATATTAATATTAAGTACTAGACCAAGGCGTATGAAGATTTCCCATATAAAATACACGTAAACTTTGATTATTTTTCTTCTAAACTCTACAGCTCAGAGGCATTTTATGGTATAATCTTGGTCAATGATAGGGTTTCTTCAAAATTGAATGCTCTACAAAAGTGCCCATTGCAGTGTAACCCTAACTCCCACCAGCGAAGTAGTACGAGTCACTAACCCTAATTTGTCCATGAAATTCTCGCTTTTTACCCCTATCTCGTAAACAACAAGAGGTGCAGAAAAAGTGAATATGACAAGCTTGTAGGAAATTCAATTTCCTACAAAAAAGTTGTGAACACCAAATCGCTAACATCAATATTTCTTGAGATATTGGGCTTTGAAGTTGAGGTAGTGTTTCTACAATTTAGCTCAATAATCCATGAAATTCCACTCTACCTAACTTTAAGGGGTTTCAAATTTCAAGTATATAGGGATTTTCAGTTTAACATATTTTAATGAAAACGGATATGTAGGGATTTTCAAGTCGAACATATTAAATTTTAAGATGTTGGATCAATGATTACCAACATTCCGCAGGTCCAAGGGATTTCAACGAACATATATACATGTGGGATCGGTCGCACTTCTCATCAGAACTCGCAATTACTCGAAGAGATCGGCGACCAGCCGCTGTAGCTCAGTTGGTTAGAGAATCGGAGCTCAAATCCATAGGTTCGGGCCCTGTCTGTGTTTCTACATACAAACATTCAGTGCAAAGCCCCATTCTAAAATTACGATAGATTTTTTTTAAATCAAGAAACATGACAAAATTTTTACTTTATGAGTATATCGATTATAATTAAGAACAAATAATCTAAGTTGTGTAAACAATCTAAATTTAAGAATTTTGTGTCTAAAAATAAGCATAAATATTTACATTTAGAATATGCTTCCAAAAATGAGGAACGAATATTCTCAGTTGTCGAACAATCGACATTATTGAGTTTGATAAACATTGTTTTGTATATGAAATAGGTCAAGACCTAAATATATATTGTGTTAAGAGGATCGATACATTCACGAGTCCTCCTTTATGTAACACGTTGTTTGCCCAATTTTATTCAGCCACTTATTCAGCTATTGCGTGTTACGATCACGGGAGTCAAAGTGTTAATTAATAACGGAAAAACTTATTTATAAATAAATAACATTTAAAGTTTACATTGTGTTTCAAACGACATCGTATTGAAAGATTTTAAATGGTATTTGGCTTACTTGGGAAATGTATAGTGGTTATATTTTCTCGTTTAAATATTATATAATACCACTAGCAATGAATACTACTATTATATTTGTAAATAAAATAAGAATAACTTTCAAATAGAAGCGCTATTGGAAGTCACACTTCGGATAATAAGATATTGCATGCTTGAATGAAGAAAGTTCTTATCTTAGTTTTTAAGAACACTGAAGGTTAATTTAAGAATACTATATTATTATCAATCTTGTTTCAAGAAACGACGAGCTTAAACAAAGAATTTAAGAATTAGTTAAGATTTTCGTTCTTGAATGAAGTTGTTTCACATCAAACTAATTAATGGAGTTTTTTATGTTAAGAGTGATTTTGCTTAATATTCGATATCTTTTTTCTCTAACAAGGAGACGGCCCCACCGTGGGGGGTTGGGGATTTGCCTGAATTTGTTTGTGGTGAAAGAGGACCTGTAGCACCTCACGTGGTTAAAGCAGTAGGATGCACTACTCGGAAAATTCCAAGAAAAATCGATCCAAAATTTCCTAGGCGCCTTATGAGTTAAAAATGTGAAGGGTTTCTCAAGCCCCTATCTAGACTAGATGGTTAGGGCTCGGTCTTATGTGCCGAAGGTACTGCGTTCGATTCCTCCCTCGGGTCTTACTGTTTTTTTTTTTTTTTTTTTTTTTTTTTTTTTTTTTTTTTTTTTTTTTTTTTTTTTTTTTTGTTATCCTAACAATTATTAAAAGCGTTTCTCATTCCTATATTATTTTTAAACACATCTGCGCATAGGACTGTGCGTTAGTCTGTGAGAATTCAAAACATAAAAAAAAAAAAAAATAAGACCCGAGGGAGGAATCGAACCGGGACCTTCGGCATCATATTTGAAAATTTATTGATTTAGAGTTATTGTTTTTTTTATCGTAAAGTAAATACAAAAAAGCAAGAAACTCGAGATAAATGAAATTTTTTATGATTATTAAAAATTTTTCTTTTAAGCTGCTATGGATGTAACTTTAATCTTGCTTTCTTACTTAGAATTCTGGTGATTATTTTTGGGAAAAAGCGCTTCCAGAATTGTCGCATAACTGCCATAAATTCATTTATTTTATAGGGGCGAAAATTTGTGCCAGCTACTTAGAGAATAAAACTGGATGGCTTCTCGAATTTTATCGCCGCAAGTGCAAATAATTTCTTCTGCTGTAAAATTTTACGGGCCCAGCCTTTTTGATGGTTTTTCGTCAACAGTTGGACCAAGGAAAAAAAGGACCCGCCCGCATTTACTTGCAATATGTCGAGCTGCACGAGCTCACTTTCACACTCCATTTTCTGCTCCCCGGTGTTCGATTTCATTTCGATTCCGAAAAGCCCTAGGTCGCACTACGGGGAACAGGAGTTGGAGTGGGAGTATGTTTTATTGAAAGGGCCCTTGACAGCCTTTTCATTTTCAAGGAGTAGCAGAGTTCTTATCATTTTAGCTCTTTAGTGAGCGCAGCGGGCGCGTATCATCCTCGGAACGACGACATTTATAAATTGAATAACGCGGAAATGTGAGGAAATTCGAGTTTCGTCGACAAACTTTGTAATTCTTTTCTTTTTTTTTTCCTCCTACGGCACTCATTCATCATCTGCATGAGGAAACTTGTGTAATTTCGCCTAATGCAGACAGTACCTGCCTATAAAATCAAATTGGGAAATCTCTACCTTACTCTACCCCGTATCGTTCTGTGTCGTTCGCTGCCCTTCGTCAGCGTTCGTTATAGAAATTTGCGGCGAAAGCACAAAGGCATAGCAAAAAAAGTTGATCACGTCCACCACATAAATTCAAGTCGTAAAACTTTTTAATGTCAATATTATCGAATTCCTGGGGAATGTCCTTCGGAACGTGAATCGTAAAAGTTTTTGTATCAGAATTAGATTACGCTTTCCAATGCTATATGAAAGGTTTCAGCAGCGATGCTATTGAACATGAACTCGATCAAAAACATGACTTTCATTTTGAAAGTTTTCACGAGGAAAACTTTTTCGATTGTTAACATCTCTTCTGGATCAGGAGTTCAGCCGACAAGAATTAGCAATTGTTTTACATCTCCGGTATATGCGCTTACTGCTTCGGCTGAAGTTAACAATTTCCCTTTTAAATTAATGGAACAAAAATCGGTCTTTCCCTTTTATCGATTTTGCACATTGTTTCAAGTAGGCTCATACTACAATGATCAAAAGGAAAGGGGATTTTGACCGTACAGTGCCATCTGTTGTTCAATTGTAATACTTTTTTTTTTTTGTTGGGTGGGTAGAACCTTCAGTGATGTTCTCTATAAATTGTGGGGTAGTACATTGACATTTGTAATATTCACAGGGTTTTATTGACATCATCTTTCATACTTCAATTTGGCACTTTTTACTAGTGCAAAACAAAATCAACTTGTGTAAACTAACATTTTTATTCAAAATATACCAAAAACAACAAATGTCTAATTTTTCAAAAAATCAAAATAATAATAATCTTCAGTTTTTACAATGATACCTCGACAGTAGCGGAGAGTGGGCCAAGATTTAGTAATAAGGTATATTTAATATTTACCAGAGTCCAAGTATGATAGAAATAAGTTAGAAATTTTTATTACAACATTAGTCATTTATCGGATCAACAATGCTTTAAAAAGATAATATAGTTATGGATGGTAAGACGTTTTACTTCATGTCAAAGCTTAATATTAGGTTGAACAAGTTCGCACTTATTTTTGAATTACTGACCATTACATCGTTAATTTCGAAGTGAGTGACGCAAGGTGGGGTAAATATTATTAGCGTATTATAATATAATTTACAATTAAGATTAATAGTTTAAACTTATTTAAATTAAAACCCTTGTAAATAGGCATTGAAGGACATTCAAACACTCAAGGCTTGTATTTTAAATAGCTAATTTCAAAATTTCTAATAATCCTGCTTATAAATTAACTATACCATACTACCCCACCTGTGGTTGTAGGAGGGGGAGTAGACGGGGTAAAGAGCATTTTTTTTTGTTTTATTTATTTCAACTATAATTCATAACTATTTTGTTGTTCTAAATCATAAAAAAGCCAAGATATCAGAGATTATTTTCTAAAATGAAATATGCTGCTAAATTATAAATTATAAGTTTTATTGTCCTCCAAACGTTAACTACCCTGTCATCATTTTCCTCTATATGTATTGAATTGGCACATAAATAATGAGCGTTTAGTAAAAAGTTTTCTAGTTTTTTCAAGAAACGTCTAGAGCATTCTGTGGTCGAGGGTATATAAACAGCGAGCGGCGCTTGTTCATCTCAGTCATAATTTTGGCATCGAAGTGTAAACATCATCATGGACGATACCAAAACTCACGTTAGACTTTGCTTGCTCTACGAATACCAGTCTGGCCATTCAGCGGCTGAAGCTGTGGGGAACATATACCAATGTGTAGCTCCCATGCCGTATCAGAAGCTATAACAAAAAGATGGTTCCAGCGATTTCGTATTGGCGACTACACGCTGAGTGATCAACCCAGGTCTGGCCGACCAGTGGAAATGGGCATCGATAGATTAAAGTCGTTAACTGAGGAATATCCCAGGCTTTCATCGCGTACTTTGGCTATACTTCTCGAATGTTCTCACACCATAATAGAAAGACATTTGCAAGAATTGGGAAAAGATGGTACATATATGGTGTTTCGATACCGCATCAGTTAAGTCCGTGTCAACTTAAATATCGCATAGACGTCTGTACACAACCTTATTACTGGGAATGAAAAGTGGGTTCTGTATATTAACCATACTCACAACCGCCAATGGTTAGGTCCAAATAAACCCGGAAAACCAACCCTGAAGGAAGACTTTCACCCTAAAAAAGTTATAAAAGGGATATTCATGGAATCATATATTGGGACCTCCTTCCTAGTAATACTACCATGACCGTCAGTGTCTACTGTAACCATTTTAACGAGTTGAAAACTGACATCGAACTTAAACGTCCACAACAGGATAAAATTTTCTTTTTACATGACAACGCTCAACCACATATTGCAAAAACAGTGCAACAAAAATTATTGGAGTTTGCTTGGAAGATAATTGTTCATCCAACGTACTTGCAAGACTTGGCACCGACAGATTATTGTTTATTTAAGTCCCTGAGTAATGCACTTTCTGGAAAAAAAAATTCGATGATGAGGTCCACCTGTGACAATTCTTATACAAATTCTTTAAGTTAAAACTAAAACAGTTCTACACAGATGCTATTCATTCTTTGCCAGATAGGTTGTAACGTGTTGTTGATTCCGACGGTGCTTATCTTATTGACAAATAAATAACATAAGTTATAAATACATATATGGTCTTTTTCATTTTGTCATAATCGCTCATTATTTATGTGCCAACCCAATATATAAGTTTAATGTTTTCGAGATTTTAAAATTGTCTATATTAAAAATTTATATAGTAAGTCATTGCTGAAAAAAAAAACAATCATTTTCATTTTTGAAAATCACCTCTAAATCAGCAAATATATTCATCATAAAAATTCACTGAGAAATATCTAGTTGAAAAACACGTTTAAGCTCAAAACCTCGCCACAATATCCTTTTCAATTTGCAAAAAAATAATTGCTCGGTAAATAAAGCAATTTAAACACGTGCATTCAATGCAGATTTGTTAGTGAAAAAAAGAGAAAAGTTGAAAAATATTTGCAATTAGCACTTTTGTATGGTATAACACGTACGAACCTTGGCTTCTGAATAGTTCGACAAAAATAGTTCACATAATGGCTGCATGTGCTCGAAAATTCGCAATGAAAACAGACAAATTTAAAATAACACTTAATAGGGATGAGTATTTACATTTAATTTCGATCAGAAGAGATTTTGTAATGTAAAGAAGAATACTCATTTTGTATGGGGCTCAGTACAAAATTGAACAGCAATAAAAATGTATGTATAAATAGAATTTATCCTACTTTTTAAAATCATAATAAGAAGAATTACTTCTATATGCAATGCATATATTCGTATATTGTGACAGATTGCCCCGAACTGTTACTATCTCTTAATATTAACGTACCGACAAGAAATTTGCGAAATTTTGATTTTTTACATGTTGAGATGTTTACTCGGTTAAGCTGAATTTAAATTTAAATAGAGAGCACTCTTTCACTCTTTGTATTTATTTTTATATAATTAAATAAATAAACTGAGAATTGAATATGCTATTGCAGTCCTCTCTTAATCTAGGGTAATGATAGATATTATAAGATAAGTAAAGATTTAACTATAAACCCAATTAAATCTGCACATATGTGGAAAAATGTTTTGTGTATAAGCTTATAATATTTTATATTGGAATATAAGAATTAAGAATATACCTATTTCCCGATTTGCACCGTTCTTTTTTTTACACGATCTCGCTGTTATATTGTTTTCGAAATAAGGGAATTAAAAAAAAAAACTGGTAAAAGTGAAGATTTTAAATGCATAAATATTCCTATTGCCATTTTTTAATTTCATTCAAAATAAAAATCGTTTAAGTAAGCGTTTATTTAATACACAAATGAGGTAATATTTTTTACCAAAATAACCTGAATGTTGAACGAGATTTTCAATTTAATCGATATATTATTAAATGTTCTATAAAGATTTAACCAAAAACCAAACACAATTGTTAATTACGAATTTTATTACCAAGTTTCGCCGATTAAAGATTGTCTCTTATTCCCCTACCATCGAGCCAGAATCGCATCGCAAATTCATTGACTATCGAGCAATGAAAGTAACATAATACCAATTAGGAAGAAAAAATTAATAATCTTTGAAAGTAATGTTAGTGTTTTTATGTTTTTCAAAATATACGAGTATTTACTTTTATTTTACGTTGAAATAAATGAATGAATCAAACACATTTTAGTCTCTTTACGATTTACATGGATTTACGTATTCAAAATTTTGATTTAATTTTACACGGTTTTTTGAGGAACCTACTTACTGTGTAAATCGGGAGATAGGTGTACTTTTTATTATTGCATCATTCTTAGTTTAACTTTTATATTATATTCTGTCGAAATGCAATTGAAGGATTACAAGTCTTTCATTATTCCTTAAAGTTTTAGAAATTCATTTCAGCTAACTTTGATTTATATCAGTATAAATTAAAAGCCTCAAGGAAATTCAGCTGCATTATTTAATTTTTAAAATTTAATTCAGATCAAAGATAGTGAAATGACATTTTTTGATGAAAATAGCTTGTTTCGATTTCGTTCACAATTTAGGATAAAGGTAAATAACAAAAATAAACTGAAATGAAGAATTTTATTTAATTTCACATACAAATGTTAAAGGAAATTAAAACGTATTTTTTGAGATTATAAAATTTAAATAAAATGTTGCCTTTCTTTAATGGTTACAAAAATATTCAAAGCTCTGTAACAACAATAGAATTATGAGAAAATGCTGCTTTGACCTTCAGAAATTTAAAAGAAAATTAAATTAATGATTTCAATCTAACATTATTAATATAATTAAATTATGTGTGCATATTTCTATCTGTCTGTTTGTTAGTGGTATGCTGTTGTAATGTTAAGTAATAACACAAATCCAGCATTTAATGAAAACTTAATTATTAAAAACATACGGACAAGTGCGTTTGAGTTTTGTGTAGTTTCGGTATCAGATATTGAATAACTTTCCACATTAAAAATTAATGATTTGAATTTATTGAATTTTTTCTTTATTTCTGTTATGAGACCTTCCTTTGTGTCAAATTTCAAGATTCTAGGGTTTGATGTGTCAGTCAGTGGGTTAGTCTGATAGTAAAACCCAAAAATTAATAAAGTTGCCGTATTTATATAGTCAACTGACGAACCGAATAGCTTTTACAATTATTAGAGTCTAGAATTTGAATGTGTCATAAACTCGGTGAAAGCGTATTAAATACTTTATTCACTTTTCTTGAAATAGCCAATTTTGATTAGACCTATTGAACTTTTGTAATTAAATTTTAAATAAAGTTGTTATAATTTTGTATAATTTGCGAATGTAGTGTTCTATTTTATAAATAAAATACAAACTATAATTCTTCATTCCGGGTTCTGTGAGATATTACATATATTCTTGGTATCAGTCTTTAAAAAGGTCTCGTTTTTAAATTTCCTATTCGTTGACTTTGAGTTAGAATTCAAATCTTAGCATGTGCTATTGAAGACTTGAGTCCGCTCAGTTTAGAATTTTTTGAACTGAATTCAACATTTAAGACATAATACTTAACATAAGTAGAGTTGATTGACATGAGTGGATGATGTCAAAGTTTTTGAGTTGCTTCTTTTTGTAGAAAGTAGAGAGAGGGTGAAGTTGTTATGTTCATACTGCAGAATTTTGTTGAGTAAATATACATTATTAATCGAAAACTATTATTTTATCTATTATGTAGCAGTTTTTAAAGTTATATAAATAGTTATTTGCGAATTTCTAAAAATCTCAATTTTGTTACATAATCCATTCATGCCTCCAATTATTTATAAGTTTACAAGTTTTTATAATACTTTTTCGTCAACACAATAATTCCACACACTATAAATTTAAGGGGACTTGACACAGCCCTATTTTCAAAAAATCAGTATTTTTTGTATGATTGATTTTGATAGGAAATAACTTCAAGAATAAGAATTTCATTAAAGTCGAATTCGGTTTCGGTGCAGCCATTGCAGATTAAATTTAGGTAAGCTTTTCCTTTAAAAATATCATTAAAAAACTTAACATTTTCCCAGTTTCATCAGATTTTTCGGGCCAAAAACGTTTTTGTAAAAATGCCGCAATTTTGTTTTTTCCTTTTGGTTCAATCCTTATAGATTTTCATACCAATTAAAATGTTATTGTCAGACTAAAAGTCGCGTACACCGTTATTTTTTGAGTTTTTTTTTTTTTTTAAATTCCACCAGCTAAAAAACAGCTTGGAAAAATCTTAGTATTCTTTGAAGATTAAGAAATAAATATGCAAAATTTCATTAATACATATATATCTCTTTTTTCACTTCTATTTTCCAATTTTCCAGAATACAAAAATTTCAACTTTTGGGTCTCACTTAACTGAAATTAATATATAATACTTTAAGCTGTTAAGAATAATATTCTAACCTCTTAAGACACTATTTTTATTCTGTAAACATGCATTATGCTTGAATTAATAAATAGGTAATAATAATAATAAAATTAATATTTGAGCCCATTCTCGATTTGAGCTTACGCCACTCGCTTAAAACTTGAGTGGGCTTAGATTTTGAGTTGAGTGATGAGTTGATCTTGACCAAAAGTCGTAAAAATTCACGAAACTGAAAGACTTTAATTTGAACTTATTTTTGATTTAAGAACATTCAAAGAATTTAGAGGAATACCTTTCTATGTATTGCCAAAATTCGTGTTCGCCCCAAAAACCAGAGTTTGAAGAAATTTTAGCTGCAATGTGTGTTCTCACTAAAATACCGATGAAATAGATTTAGTGCATAAAATATCGTACACCTTTCCCTTTAATTGCTCGGGGAGTTGGCCTCGAACTAATTTTGCTAATAGCGTTTGTCGTCGCCATCATTCAATGGCCTGCGGCTGCAGTTTCAATAAATCAATTCCCAATTAATTAGCATAGATGACGCCTTCAATTAAGGTGTAATCGGGAGTCCTGCACCTGAATCGCCTATGCAGGTGCTCTCGTAATAGGTTCACCGGATCCGAGTTGTGTGCGACTCTTCCACAACGTGACTCAACGCAATGCAACGCAACTCGGCCGGAAGCCTCCTTATGGAAATGCAGCCGAAAGCAGTAATAACCGAAGGGACTTCTCGTCAAAAATCCTTTTTTTTATGAAAATTGCAATAGTTCGAGGACGTTGGGTAGCTCGAATCCATCCGCAAACTGAATTGCTTTTCCCCAGCGTGAAATTTTCAGGGAGGCGTCTCTCGATTGACCTATTTCCAATTAGATTTTTCGATGGAATTTTTCATAGAATTTTTGCTGTTAGTTTCTGGTTTTGCGGACGAGGATGGTGAAAAAATTATACGAAAGGTCCTTTTTTGCTGCGGACTGAATCGTCAGACCGTCCGATACGCGTCCATAGTCGATAAAAAAAGCTATAGTGCATAGATATGTCTATCTCTATATTTTTTGTTGAATTCCCTACATAAAGGAAAATATAAATCCAGAGCTATGAATCTAAGGTAAACTACTTTCTCATAATCTTTTAAAGCAATCAAACAGTCTTTCTCTCAGCAGGGAATAAGGCATTTAAAAATTCGAAAACCTGCGTGCTCAAGAAGTGATGCCAATCATTGCTTTATTGAATGCATTCATGGAAAATGATTTCCTCTACTGTGAAAGGAAAGCGAAACAATAGACTTGGAATTTCTAATACGAGGAAGAGAGCGAATTTATTTTTCCATCTTCCTGCAGTGATTTTTTCGATTTAATTTAAAACGTTTGAGAAAGTCTTAATTTACTTTACCGTCCGATTTCAGAAACGGAATTAGATGTTGAGTTTCGCTATTTCAGGTGACGCCATTTACTCTTTTACCCTTTTCCTTATAAGTCCAATTAATTCTCTTACGATTTTTAACAATTATTCAGTTCTGTAGCTCTGGCCTAATGGACGTAAAAAAGTCATTTTCTTAAATTCGACTTACAGAGATAATTTTTCTTAGTTAAGTAACGTGGTTTTAGTTAATTAAATAGACAAATGCAAAAAACCCTAGATAAATCCAATTTTTCTACTATTTTTAACAATTTTTCTGTTCTGCAGTTCTGGTTTATTGGACGTAAAATAGTGATTTTCTTAAATTCGACTTATAGAGCTCTTTTTTTGTGTTAAGTAACGTGGTTTTAGTTAATTAAATAGACATATGCAAAAAACTCGAGATAAATCAAATTTTTCTACGATTTTTAACAATTTTTCAAATTTCCAGCTCTAGCCTACTGGATGTAAAAAAGTGATTTTCTTAAATTCGATAAGTTTTTTGCGTTAAGTAACGTGGTTTAATTAATTAAAAAGACATATGCAAAAAACCCGAGATAAATCCAATTTTTCTACGATTTATAACAATTTTTCAGTTTTGCAGCTCTGGCCTACTGGAGGTAAAAAAGTGATTATCTTAAATTCGACTTATAGAGCTAAGTTTTTTGCGTTAAGTAACGTGGTTTAATTAATTAAAAAGACATATGCAAAAAACCCGAGATAAATCCAATTTTTCTACGATTTATAACAATTTTTCAGTTTTGCAGCTCTGGCCTACGGGACGTAAAAAAAAGATTTTCTTAAATTCGACTTATAGAGCTTATTTTTTGTGTGTTAAGTAACGTGGTTTAATTAATTAAAAAGACATATGCAAAAAACCCGAGATAAATCCAATTTTTCTACGATTTTTAACAATTTTTCAGTTCTGCAGCTCTGGCCTACGGGACGTAAAAAAAAGATTTTCTTAAATTCGACTTATAGAGCTTATTTTTTGTGTGTTAAGTAACGTGGTTTAATTAATTAAAAAGACATATGCAAAAAACCCGAGATAAATCCAATTTTTCTACCATTTTTAACAACTTTTCAGTTCTGCAGCTCTGGTTTATTGGACGTAAAATAGTGATTTTCTTAAATTCGACTTATAGAGCTCTTTTTTTTGTGTTAAGTAACGTGGTTTTAGTTAATTAAATAGACATATGCAAAAAACTCGAGATAAATCAAATTTTTCTACGATTTGTAACAATTTTTCAAATTTGCAGCTCTAGCCTACTGGATGTAAAAAAGTGATTTTCTTAAATTCGACTTATAGAGCTAAGTTTTTTGCGTTAAGTAACGTGGTTTAATTAATTAAAAAGACATATGCAAAAAACCCGAGATAAATCCAATTTTTCTACGATTTTTAACAATTTTTCAGTTTTGCAGCTCTGGCCTACGGGACGTAAAAAAAAGATTTTCTTAAATTCGACTTATAGAGCTTATTTTTTGTGTGTTAAGTAACGTGGTTTAATTAATTAAAAAGACATATGCAAAAAACCCGAGATAAATCCAATTTTTCTACGATTTTTAACAATTTTTCAGTTCTGCAGCTCTGGCCTACGGGACGTAAAAAAAAGATTTTCTTAAATTCGACTTATAGAGCTTATTTTTTGTGTGTTAAGTAACGTGGTTTAATTAATTAAAAAGACATATGCAAAAAACCCGAGATAAATCCAATTTTTCTACGATTTATAACAATTTTTCAGTTTTGCAGCTCTGGCCTACTGGAGGTAAAAAAGTGATTATCTTAAATTCGACTTATAGAGCTAAGTTTTTTGCGTTAAGTAACGTGGTTTAATTAATTAAAAAGACATATGCAAAAAACCCGAGATAAATCCAATTTTTCTACGATTTATAACAATTTTTCAGTTTTGCAGCTCTGGCCTACGGGACGTAAAAAAAAGATTTTCTTAAATTCGACTTATAGAGCTTATTTTTTGTGTGTTAAGTAACGTGGTGTAATTAATTAAAAAGACATATGCAAAAAACCCGAGATAAATCCAATTTTTCTACGATTTTTAACAATTTTTCAGTTCTGCAGCTCTGGCCTACGGGACGTAAAAAAAAGATTTTCTTAAATTCGACTTATAGAGCTTATTTTTTGTGTGTTAAGTAACGTGGTTTAATTAATTAAAAAGACATATGCAAAAAACCCGAGATAAATCCAATTTTTCTACCATTTTTAACAACTTTTCAGTTCTGCAGCTCTGGTTTATTGGACGTAAAATAGTGATTTTCTTAAATTCGACTTATAGAGCTCTTTTTTTTGTGTTAAGTAACGTGGTTTTAGTTAATTAAATAGACATATGCAAAAAACTCGAGATAAATCAAATTTTTCTACGATTTTTAACAATTTTTCAAATTTCCAGCTCTAGCCTACTGGATGTAAAAAGTGATTTTCTTAAATTCGACTTATAGAGCTAAGTTTTTTGCGTTAAGTAACGTGGTTTAATTAATTAAAAAGACATATGCAAAAAACCCGAGATAAATCCAATTTTTCTACGATTTATAACAATTTTTCAGTTTTGCAGCTCTGGCCTACGGGACGTAAAAAAAAGATTTTCTTAAATTCGACTTATAGAGCTTATTTTTTGTGTGTTAAGTAACGTGGTTTAATTAATTAAAAAGACATATGCAAAAAACCCGAGATAAATCAAATTTTTCTACGATTTATAACAATTTTTCAGTTTTGCAGCTCTGGCCTACTGGAGGTAAAAAAGTGATTATCTTAAATTCGACTTATAGAGCTAAGTTTTTTGCGTTAAGTAACGTGGTTTAATTAATTAAAAAGACATATGCAAAAAACCCGAGATAAATCCAATTTTTCTACGATTTATAACAATTTTTCAGTTTTGCAGCTCTGGCCTACGGGACGTAAAAAAAAGATTTTCTTAAATTCGACTTATAGAGCTTATTTTTTGTGTGTTAAGTAACGTGGTTTAATTAATTAAAAAGACATATGCAAAAAACCCGAGATAAATCCAATTTTTCCACGATTTATAACAATTTTTCAGTTTTGCAGCTCTGGCCTACGGGACGTAAAAAAAAGATTTTCTTAAATTCGACTTATAGAGCTTATTTTTTGTGTGTTAAGTAACGTGGTTTAATTAATTAAAAAGACATATGCAAAAAACCCGAGATAAATCCAATTTTTCTACGATTTTTAACAATTTTTCAGTTTTGCAGCTCTGGCCTACGGGACGTAAAAAAAAGATTTTCTTAAATTCGACTTATAGAGCTAAGTTTTTTGCGTTAAGTAACGTGGTTTTAGTTAATTAAATAGACAAATGCAAAAAACCCTAGATAAATCCAATTTTTCTACGATTTATAACAATTTTTCAGTTTTGCAGCTCTGGCCTACGGGACGTAAAAAAAAGATTTTCTTAAATTCGACTTATAGAGCTTATTTTTTGTGTGTTAAGTAACGTGGTTTAATTAATTAAAAAGACATATGCAAAAAACCCGAGATAAATCCAATTTTTCTACGATTTATAACAATTTTTCAGTTTTGCAGCTCTGGCCTACGGGACGTAAAAAAAAGATTTTCTTAAATTCGACTTATAGAGCTTATTTTTTGTGTGTTAAGTAACGTGGTTTAATTAATTAAAAAGACATATGCAAAAAACCCGAGATAAATCCAATTTTTCTACGATTTATAACAATTTTTCAGTTTTGCAGCTCTGGCCTACGGGACGTAAAAAAAAGATTTTCTTAAATTCGACTTATAGAGCTTATTTTTTGTGTGTTAAGTAACGTGGTTTAATTAATTAAAAAGACATATGCAAAAAACCCGAGATAAATCCAATTTTTCTACGATTTATAACAATTTTTCAGTTTTGCAGCTCTGGCCTACTGGAGGTAAAAAAGTGATTATCTTAAATTCGACTTATAGAGCTAAGTTTTTTTGCGTTAAGTAACGTGGTTTAATTAATTAAAAAGACATATGCAAAAAACCCTAGATAAATCCAATTTTTCCACGATTTATAACAATTTTTCAGTTTTGCAGCTCTGGCCTACGGGACATAAAAAAAAGATTTTCTTAAATTCGACTTATAGAGCTTATTTTTTGTGTGTTAAGTAACGTGGTTTAATTAATTAAAAAGACATATGCAAAAAACCCGAGATAAATCCAATTTTTCCACGATTTATAACAATTTTTCAGTTTTGCAGCTCTGGCCTACGGGACGTAAAAAAAAGATTTTCTTAAATTCGACTTATAGAGCTTATTTTTTGTGTGTTAAGTAACGTGGTTTAATTAATTAAAAAGACATATGCAAAAAACCCGAGATAAATCCAATTTTTCTACGATTTATAACAATTTTTCAGTTTTGCAGCTCTGGCCTACGGGACGTAAAAAAAAGATTTTCTTAAATTCGACTTATAGAGCTTATTTTTTGTGTGTTAAGTAACGTGGTTTAATTAATTAAAAAGACATATGCAAAAAACCCGAGATAAATCCAATTTTTCTACGATTTATAACAATTTTTCAGTTTTGCAGCTCTGGCCTACTGGAGGTAAAAAAGTGATTATCTTAAATTCGACTTATAGAGCTAAGTTTTTTTGCGTTAAGTAACGTGGTTTAATTAATTAAAAAGACATATGCAAAGAACCCTAGATAAATCCAATTTTTCCACGATTTATAACAATTTTTCAGTTTTGCAGCTCTGGCCTACGGGACATAAAAAAAAGATTTTCTTAAATTCGACTTATAGAGCTTATTTTTTGTGTGTTAAGTAACGTGGTTTAATTAATTAAAAAGACATATGCAAAAAACCCGAGATAAATCCAATTTTTCCACGATTTATAACAATTTTTCAGTTTTGCAGCTCTGGCCTACGGGACGTAAAAAAAAGATTTTCTTAAATTCGACTTATAGAGCTTATTTTTTGTGTGTTAAGTAACGTGGTTTAATTAATTAAAAAGACATATGCAAAAAACCCGAGATAAATCCAATTTTTCTACGATTTTTAACAATTTTTCAGTTTTGCAGCTCTGGCCTACGGGACGTAAAAAAAAGATTTTCTTAAATTCGACTTATAGAGCTAAGTTTTTTGCGTTAAGTAACGTGGTTTTAGTTAATTAAATAGACAAATGCAAAAAACCCTAGATAAATCCAATTTTTCTACGATTTATAACAATTTTTCAGTTTTGCAGCTCTGGCCTACGGGACGTAAAAAAAAGATTTTCTTAAATTCGACTTATAGAGCTTATTTTTTGTGTGTTAAGTAACGTGGTTTAATTAATTAAAAAGACATATGCAAAAAACCCGAGATAAATCCAATTTTTCTACGATTTATAACAATTTTTCAGTTTTGCAGCTCTGGCCTACTGGAGGTAAAAAAGTGATTATCTTAAATTCGACCTATAGAGCTAAGTTTTTTGCGTTAAGTAACGTGGTTTAATTAATTAAAAAGACATATGCAAAAAACCCGAGATAAATCCAATTTTTCTACGATTTATAAAAATTTTTCAGTTTTGCAGCTCTGGCCTACGGGACGTAAAAAAAAGATTTTCTTAAATTCGACTTATAGAGCTAAGTTTTTTGCGTAAAGTAACGTGGTTTTAGTTAATTAAATAGACAAATGCAAAAAACCCTAGATAAATCCAATTTTTCTACCATTTTTAACAACTTTTCAGTTCTGCAGCTCTGGTTTATTGGACGTAAAATAGTGATTTTCTTAAATTCGAGTTATAGAGCTCTTTTTTTTGTGTTAAGTAACGTGGTTTTAGTTAATTAAATAGACATATGCAAAAAACTCGAGATAAATCAAATTTTTCTACGATTTTTAACAATTTTTCAAATTTCCAGCTCTAGCCTACTGGATGTAAAAAAGTGATTTTCTTAAATTCGACTTATAGAGCTAAGTTTTTTGCGTTAAGTAACGTGGTTTAATTAATTAAAAAGACATATGCAAAAAACCCGAGATAAATCCAATTTTTCTACGATTTATAACAATCTTTCAGTTTTGCAGCTCTGGCCTACGGGACGTAAAAAAAAGATTTTCTTAAATTCGACTTATAGAGCTTATTTTTGTGTGTTAAGTAACGTGGTTTAATTAATTAAAAAGACATATGCAAAAAACCCGAGATAAATCCAATTTTTCTACGATTTTTAACAATTTTTCAGTTCTGCAGCTCTGGCGTACGGGACGTAAAAAAAAGATTTTCTTAAATTCGACTCATAGAGCTAAGTTTTTTGCGTTAAGTAACGTGGTTTTAGTTAATTAAATAGACAAATGTAAAAAACCCTAGATAAATCCAATTTTTCTACCATTTTTAACAACTTTTCAGTTCTGCAGCTCTGGTTTATTGGACGTAAAATAGTGATTTTCTTAAATTCGACTTATAGAGCTCTTTTTTTTGTGTTAAGTAACGTGGTTTTAGTTAATTAAATAGACATATGCAAAAAACTCGAGATAAATCAAATTTTTCTACGATTTGTAACAATTTTTCAAATTTGCAGCTCTAGCCTACTGGATGTAAAAAAGTGATTTTCTTAAATTCGACTTATAGAGCTAAGTTTTTTGCGTTAAGTAACGTGGTTTAATTAATTAAAAAGACATATGCAAAAAACCCGAGATAAATCCAATTTTTCTACGATTTATAACAATCTTTCAGTTTTGCAGCTCTGGCCTACGGGACGTAAAAAAAAGATTTTCTTAAATTCGACTTATAGAGCTTATTTTTGTGTGTTAAGTAACGTGGTTTAATTAATTAAAAAGACATATGCAAAAAACCCGAGATAAATTCAATTTTTCTACGATTTTTAACAATTTTTCAGTTTTGCAGCTCTGGCCTACGGGACGTAAAAAAAAGATTTTCTTAAATTCGACTTATAGAGCTAAGTTTTTTGCGTTAAGTAACGTGGTTTTAGTTAATTAAATAGACAAATGTAAAAAACCCTAGATAAATCCAATTTTTCTACCATTTTTAACAACTTTTCAGTTCTGCAGCTCTGGTTTATTGGACGTAAAATAGTGATTTTCTTAAATTCGACTTATAGAGCTCTTTTTTTTGTGTTAAGTAACGTGGTTTTAGTTAATTAAATAGACATATGCAAAAAACTCGAGATAAATCAAATGTTTCTACGATTTTTAACAATTTTTCAAATTTCCAGCTCTAGCCTACTGGATGTAAAAAAGTGATTTTCTTAAATTCGACTTATAGAGCTAAGTTTTTTGCGTTAAGTAACGTGGTTTAATTAATTAAAAAGACATATGCAAAAAACCCGAGATAAATCCAATTTTTCTACGATTTATAACAATTTTTCAGTTTTGCAGCTCTGGCCTACGGGACGTAAAAAAAAGATTTTCTTAAATTCGACTTATAGAGCTTATTTTTTGTGTGTTAAGTAACGTGGTTTAATTAATTAAAAAGACATATGCAAAAAACCCGAGATAAATCCAATTTTTCTACGATTTTTAACAATTTTTCAGTTCTGCAGCTCTGGCCTACGGGACGTAAAAAAAAGATTTTCTTAAATTCGACTTATAGAGCTAAGTTTTGTGTGTTAAGTAACGTGGTTTAATTAATTAAAAAGACATATGCAAAAAAACCGAGATAAATCCAATTTTTCTACCATTTTTAACAACTTTTCAGTTCTGCAGCTCTGGTTTATTGGACGTAAAATAGTGATTTTCTTAAATTCGACTTATAGAGCTCTTTTTTTTGTGTTAAGTAACGTGGTTTTAGTTAATTAAATAGACATATGCAAAAAACTCGAGATAAATCAAATTTTTCTACGATTTTTAACAATTTTTCAAATTTCCAGCTCTAGCCTACTGGATGTAAAAAAGTGATTTTCTTAAATTCGACTTATAGAGCTAAGTTTTTGCGTTAAGTAACGTGGTTTAATTAATTAAAAAGACATATGCAAAAAACCCGAGATAAATCCAATTTTTCTACGATTTATAACAATCTTTCAGTTTTGCAGCTCTGGCCTACGGGACGTAAAAAAAAGATTTTCTTAAATTCGACTTATAGAGCTTATTTTTGTGTGTTAAGTAACGTGGTTTAATTAATTAAAAAGACATATGCAAAAAACCCGAGATAAATCCAATTTTTCTACGATTTTTAACAATTTTTCAGTTCTGCAGCTCTGGCCTACGGGACGTAAAAAAAAGATTTTCTTAAATTCGACTTATAGAGCTAAGTTTTTTGCGTTAAGTAACGTGGTTTTAGTTAATTAAATAGACAAACGCAAAAAACCCTAGATAAATCCAATTTTTCTACCATTTTTAACAACGTTTCAGTTCTGCAGCTCTGGTTTATTGGACGTAAAATAGTGATTTTCTTAAATTCGACTTATAGAGCTCTTTTTTTTGTGTTAAGTAACGTGGTTTTAGTTAATTAAATAGACATATGCAAAAAACTCGAGATAAATCAAATTTTTTTACGATTTTTAACAATTTTTCAAATTTCCAGCTCTAGCCTACTGGATGTAAAAAAGTGATTTTCTTAAATTCGACTTATAGAGCTAAGTTTTTGCGTTAAGTAACGTGGTTTAATTAATTAAAAAGACATATGCAAAAAACCCGAGATAAATCCAATTTTTCTACGATTTATAACAATCTTTCAGTTTTGCAGCTCTGGCCTACGGGACGTAAAAAAAAGATTTTCTTAAATTCGACTTATAGAGCTTATTTTTGTGTGTTAAGTAACGTGGTTTAATTAATTAAAAAGACATATGCAAAAAACCCGAGATAAATCCAATTTTTCTACGATTTTTAACAATTTTTCAGTTCTGCAGCTCTGGCCTACGGGACGTAA
This sequence comes from Dysmachus trigonus, assembly GCA_949715965.1. Lineage (NCBI taxonomy): Eukaryota > Metazoa > Arthropoda > Insecta > Diptera > Asilidae > Dysmachus > Dysmachus trigonus. Next base: position 87,894,263 of record OX454319.1, on the reverse strand, counting down.
AAAAAAGATTTTCTTAAATTCGACTTATAGAGCTAAGTTTTGTGTGTTAAGTAACGTGGTTTAATTAATTAAAAAGACATATGCAAAAAACCCGAGATAAATCCAATTTTTCTACCATTTTTAACAACTTTTCAGTTCTGCAGCTCTGGTTTATTGGACGTAAAATAGTGATTTTCTTAAATTCGACTTATAGAGCTCTTTTTTTTTGTGTTAAGTAACGTGGTTTTAGTTAATTAAATAGACATATGCAAAAAACTCGAGATAAATCAAATTTTTCTACGATTTTTAACAATTTTTCAAATTTCCAGCTCTAGCCTACTGGATGTAAAAAAGTGATTTTCTTAAATTCGACTTATAGAGCTAAGTTTTTTGCGTTAAGTAACGTGGTTTAATTAATTAAAAAGACATATGCAAAAAACCCGAGATAAATCCAATTTTTCTACGATTTATAACAATTTTTCAGTTTTGCAGCTCTGGCCTACGGGACGTAAAAAAAAGATTTTCTTAAATTCGACTTATAGAGCTTATTTTTTGTGTGTTAAGTAACGTGGTTTAATTAATTAAAAAGACATATGCAAAAAACCCGAGATAAATCCAATTTTTCTACGATTTATAACAATTTTTCAGTTTTGCAGCTCTGGCCTACGGGACGTAAAAAAAAGATTTTCTTAAATTCGACTTATAGAGCTTATTTTTTGTGTGTTAAGTAACGTGGTTTAATTAATTAAAAAGACATATGCAAAAAACCCGAGATAAATCCAATTTTTCTACGATTTTTAACAATTTTTCAGTTCTGCAGCTCTGGCCTACGGGACGTAAAAAAAAGATTTTCTTAAATTCGACTTATAGAGCTAAGTTTTGTGTGTTAAGTAACGTGGTTTAATTAATTAAAAAGACATATGCAAAAAACCCGAGATAAATCCAATTTTTCTACCATTTTTAACAACTTTTCAGTTCTGCAGCTCTGGTTTATTGGACGTAAAATAGTGATTTTCTTAAATTCGACTTATAGAGCTCTTTTTTTTGTGTTAAGTAACGTGGTTTTAGTTAATTAAATAGACATATGCAAAAAACTCGAGATAAATCAAATTTTTCTACGATTTTTAACAATTTTTCAAATTTCCAGCTCTAGCCTACTGGATGTAAAAAAGTGATTTTCTTAAATTCGACTTATAGAGCTAAGTTTTTTGCGTTAAGTAACGTGGTTTAATTAATTAAAAAGACATATGCAAAAAACCCGAGATAAATCCAATTTTTCTACGATTTATAACAATTTTTCAGTTTTGCAGCTCTGGCCTACGGGACGTAAAAAAAAGATTTTCTTAAATTCGACTTATAGAGCTTATTTTTTGTGTGTTAAGTAACGTGGTTTAATTAATTAAAAAGACATATGCAAAAGACCCGAGATAAATCCAATTTTTCTACGATTTATAACAATTTTTCAGTTTTGCAGCTCTGGCCTACGGGACGTAAAAAAAAGATTTTCTTAAATTCGACTTATAGAGCTTATTTTTTGTGTGTTAAGTAACGTGGTTTAATTAATTAAAAAGACATATGCAAAAAACCCGAGATAAATCCAATTTTTCTACGATTTTTAACAATTTTTCAGTTTTGCAGCTCTGGCCTACGGGACGTAAAAAAAAGATTTTCTTAAATTCGACTTATAGAGCTAAGTTTTTTGCGTTAAGTAACGTGGTTTTAGTTAATTAAATAGACAAATGCAAAAAACCCTAGATAAATCCAATTTTTCTACCATTTTTAACAACTTTTCAGTTCTGCAGCTCTGGTTTATTGGACGTAAAATAGTGATCTTCTTAAATTCGACTTATAGAGCTCTTTTTTTTGTGTTAAGTAACGTGGTTTTAGTTAATTAAATAGACATATGCAAAAAACTCGAGATAAATCAAATTTTTCTACGATTTTTAACAATTTTCCAAATTTCCAGCTCTAGCCTACTGGATGTAAAAAAGTGATTTTCTTAAATTCGACTTATAGAGCTAAGTTTTTTGCGTTAAGTAACGTGGTTTAATTAATTAAAAAGACATATGCAAAAAACCCGAGATAAATCCAATTTTTCTACGATTTATAACAATTTTTCAGTTTTGCAGCTCTGGCCTACGGGACGTAAAAAAAAGATTTTCTTAAATTCGACTTATAGAGCTTATTTTTTGTGTGTTAAGTAACGTGGTTTAATTAATTAAAAAGACATATGCAAAACACCCGAGATAAATCCAATTTTTCTACGATTTTTAACAATTTTTCAGTTCTGCAGCTCTGGCCTACGGGACGTAAAAAAAAGATTTTCTTAAATTCGACTTATAGAGCTAAGTTTTTTGCGTTAAGTAACGTGGTTTTAGTTAATTAAATAGACAAATGCAAAAAACCCTAGATAAATCCAATTTTTCTACCATTTTTAACAACTTTTCAGTTCTGCAGCTCTGGTTTATTGGACGTAAAATAGTGATTTTCTTAAATTCGACTTATAGAGCTCTTTTTTTTGTGTTAAGTAACGTGGTTTTAGTTAATTAAATAGACATATGCAAAAAACTCGAGATAAATCAAATTTTTCTACGATTTTTAACAATTTTTCAAATTTCCAGCTCTAGCCTACTGGATGTAAAAAAGTGATTTTCTTAAATTCGACTTATAGAGCTAAGTTTTTTGCGTTAAGTAACGTGGTTTAATTAATTAAAAAGACATATGCAAAAAACCCGAGATAAATCCAATTTGTCTACGATTTATAACAATTTTTCAATTTTGCAGCTCTGGCCTACTGGAGGTAAAAAAGTGATTATCTTAAATTCGACTTATAGAGCTAAGTTTTTTTGCGTTAAGTAACGTGGTTTAATTAATTAAAAAGACATATGCAAAAAACCCGAGATAAATCCAATTTTTCTACGATTTATAACAATTTTTCAGTTTTGCAGCTCTGACCTACGGGACGTAAAAAAAAGATTTTCTTAAATTCGACTTATAGAGCTTATTTTTTGTGTGTTAAGTAACGTGGTTTAATTAATTAAAAAGACATATGCAAAAAACCCGAGATAAATCCAATTTTTCTACGATTTTTAACAATTTTTCAGTTCTGCAGCTCTGGCCTACGGGACGTAAAAAAAAGATTTTCTTAAATTCGACTTATAGAGCTAAGTTTTTTGCGTTAAGTAACGTGGTTTTAGTTAATTAAATAGACAAATGCAAAAAACCCTAGATAAATCCAATTTTTCTACCATTTTTAACAACTTTTCAGTTCTGCAGCTCTGGTTTATTGGACGTAAAATAGTGATTTTCTTAAATTCGACTTATAGAGCTCTTTTTTTGTGTTAAGTAACGTGGTTTTAGTTAATTAAATAGACATATGCAAAAAACTCGAGATAAATCAAATTTTTCTACGATTTTTAACAATTTTCCAAATTTCCAGCTCTAGCCTACTGGATGTAAAAAAGTGATTTTCTTAAATTCGACTTATAGAGCTAAGTTTTTTGCGTTAAGTAACGTGGTTTAATTAATTAAAAAGACATATGCAAAAAACCCGAGATAAATCCAATTTTTCTACGATTTATAACAATTTTTCAGTTTTGCAGCTCTGGCCTACGGGACGTAAAAAAAAGATTTTCTTAAATTCGACTTATAGAGCTTATTTTTTGTGTGTTAAGTAACGTGGTTTAATTAATTAAAAAGACATATGCAAAAAACCCGAGATAAATCCAATTTTCTACGATTTTTAACAATTTTTCAGTTCTGCAGCTCTGGCCTACGGGACGTAAAAAAAAGATTTTCTTAAATTCGACTTATAGAGCTAAGTTTTTTGCGTTAAGTAACGTCGTTTTAGTTAATTAAATAGACAAATGCAAAAAACCCTAGATAAATCCAATTTTTCTACCATTTTTAACAACTTTTCAGTTCTGCAGCTCTGGTTTATTGGACGTAAAATAGTGATTTTCTTAAATTCGACTTATAGAGCTCTTTTTTTGTGTTAAGTAACGTGGTTTTAGTTAATTAAATAGACATATGCAAAAAACTCGAGATAAATCAAATATTTCTACGATTTTTAACAATTTTCCAAATTTCCAGCTCTAGCCTACTGGATGTAAAAAAGTGATTTTCTTAAATTCGACTTATAGAGCTAAGTTTTTTGCGTTAAGTAACGTGGTTTAATTAATTAAAAAGACATATGCAAAAAACCCGAGATAAATCCAATTTTTCTACGATTTATAACAATTTTTCAGTTTTGCAGCTCTGGCCTACGGGACGTAAAAAAAAGATTTTCTTAAATTCGACTTATAGAGCTAAGTTTTTTGCGTTAAGTAACGTGGTTTTAGTTAATTAAATAGACAAATGCAAAAAACCCTAGATAAATCCAATTTTTCTACCATTTTTAACAACTTTTCAGTTCTGCAGCTCTGGTTTATTGGACGTAAAATAGTGATTTTCTTAAATTCGACTTATAGAGCTCTTTTTTTTGTGTTAAGTAACGTGGTTTTAGTTAATTAAATAGACATATGCAAAAAAATCGAGATAAATCAAATTTTTCTACGATTTTTAACAATTTTTCAAATTTCCAGCTCTAGCCTACTGGATGTAAAAAAGTGATTTTCTTAAATTCGACTTATAGAGCTAAGTTTTTTGCGTTAAGTAACGTGGTTTAATTAATTAAAAAGACATATGCAAAAAACCCGAGATAAATCCAATTTTTCTACGATTTATAACAATTTTTCAGTTTTGCAGCTCTGGCCTACGGGACGTAAAAAAAAGATTTTCTTAAATTCGACTTATAGAGCTAAGTTTTTTGCGTTAAGTAACGTGGTTTTAGTTAATTAAATAGACAAATGCAAAAAACCCTAGATAAATCCAATTTTTCTACCATTTTTAACAACGTTTCAGTTCTGCAGCTCTGGTTTATTGGACGTAAAATAGTGATTTTCTTAAATTCGACTTATAGAGCTCTTTTTTTGTGTTAAGTAACGTGGTTTTAATTAATTAAATAGACATATGCAAAAAACTCGAGATAAATCAAATTTTTCTACGATTTTTAACAATTTTTCAAATTTCCAGCTCTAGCCTACTGGATGTAAAAAAGTGATTTTCTTAAATTCGACTTATAGAGCTAAGTTTTTTGCGTTAAGTAACGTGGTTTAATTAATTAAAAAGACATATGCAAAAAACCCGAGATAAATCCAATTTTTCTACGATTTATAACAATTTTTCAGTTTTGCAGCTCTGGCCTACGGGACGTAAAAAAAAGATTTTCTTAAATTCGACTTATAGAGCTTATTTTTTGTGTGTTAAGTAACGTGGTTTAATTAATTAAAAAGACATATGCAAAAAACCCGAGATAAATCCAATTTTTCTACGATTTTTAACAATTTTTCAGTTCTGCAGCTCTGGCCTACGGGACGTAAAAAAAAGATTTTCTTAAATTCGACTTATAGAGCTAAGTTTTTTGCGTTAAGTAACGTGGTTTTAGTTAATTAAATAGACAAATTCAAAAAACCCTAGATAAATCCAATTTTTCTACCATTTTTAACAACTTTTCAGTTCTGCAGCTCTGGTTTATTGGACGTAAAATAGTGATTTTCTTAAATTCGACTTATAGAGCTCTTTTTTTGTGTTAAGTAACGTGGTTTTAGTTAATTAAATAGACATATGCAAAAAACTCGAGATAAATCAAATTTTTCTACGATTTTTAACAATTTTTCAGTTCTGCAGCTCTGGCCTACGGGACGTAAAAAAAAGATTTTCTTAAATTCGACTTATAGAGCTAAGTTTTTTGCGTTAAGTAACGTGGTTTAATTAATTAAAAAGACATATGCAAAAAACCCGAGATAAATCCAATTTTTCTACGATTTATAACAATTTTTCAGTTTTGCAGCTCTGGCCTACGGGACGTAAAAAAAAGATTTTCTTAAATTCGACTTATAGAGCTTATTTTTTGTGTGTTAAGTAACGTGGTTTAATTAATTAAAAAGACATATGCAAAAAACCCGAGATAAATCCAATTTTTCTACGATTTTTAACAATTTTTCAGTTCTGCAGCTCTGGCCTACGGGACGTAAAAAAAAGATTTTCTTAAATTCGACTTATAGAGCTTATTTTTTGTGTGTTAAGTAACGTGGTTTAATTAATTAAAAAGACATATGCAAAAAACCCGAGATAAATCCAATTTTTCTACCATTTTTAACAACTTTTCAGTTCTGCAGCTCTGGTTTATTGGACGTAAAATAGTGATTTTCTTAAATTCGACTTATAGAGCTCTTTTTTTTGTGTTAAGTAACGTGGTTTTAGTTAATTAAATAGACATATGCAAAAAACTCGAGATAAATCAAATTTTTCTACGATTTTTAACAATTTTTCAAATTTCCAGCTCTAGCCTACTGGATGTAAAAAAGTGATTTTCTTAAATTCGACTTATAGAGCTAAGTTTTTTGCGTTAAGTAACGTGGTTTAATTAATTAAAAAGACATATGCAAAAAACCCGAGATAAATCCAATTTTTCTACGATTTATAACAATTTTTCAGTTTTGCAGCTCTGGCCTACGGGACGTAAAAAAAAGATTTTCTTAAATTCGACTTATAGAGCTTATTTTTTGTGTGTTAAGTAACGTGGTTTAATTAATTAAAAAGACATATGCAAAAAACCCGAGATAAATCCAATTTTTCCACGATTTATAACAATTTTTCAGTTTTGCAGCTCTGGCCTACGGGACGTAAAAAAAAGATTTTCTTAAATTCGACTTATAGAGCTTATTTTTTGTGTGTTAAGTAACGTGGTTTAATTAATTAAAAAGACATATGCAAAAAACCCGAGATAAATCCAATTTTTCTACGATTTTTAACAATTTTTCAGTTTTGCAGCTCTGGCCTACGGGACGTAAAAAAAAGATTTTCTTAAATTCGACTTATAGAGCTAAGTTTTTTGCGTTAAGTAACGTGGTTTTAGTTAATTAAATAGACAAATGCAAAAAACCCTAGATAAATCCAATTTTTCTACCATTTTTAACAACTTTTCAGTTCTGCAGCTCTGGTTTATTGGACGTAAAATAGTGATTTTCTTAAATTCGACTTATAGAGCTCTTTTTTTTGTGTTAAGTAACGTGGTTTTAGTTAATTAAATAGACATATGCAAAAAACTCGAGATAAATCAAATTTTTCTACGATTTTTAACAATTTTCCAAATTTCCAGCTCTAGCCTACTGGATGTAAAAAAGTGATTTTCTTAAATTCGACTTATAGAGCTAAGTTTTTTGCGTTAAGTAACGTGGTTTAATTAATTAAAAAGACATATGCAAAAAACCCGAGATAAATCCAATTTTTCTACGATTTATAACAATTTTTCAGTTTTGCAGCTCTGGCCTACGGGACGTAAAAAAAAGATTTTCTTAAATTCGACTTATAGAGCTTATTTTTTGTGTGTTAAGTAACGTGGTTTAATTAATTAAAAAGACATATGCAAAACACCCGAGATAAATCCAATTTTTCTACGATTTTTAACAATTTTTCAGTTCTGCAGCTCTGGCCTACGGGACGTAAAAAAAAGATTTTCTTAAATTCGACTTATAGAGCTAAGTTTTTTGCGTTAAGTAACGTGGTTTTAGTTAATTAAATAGACAAATGCAAAAAACCCTAGATAAATCCAATTTTTCTACCATTTTTAACAACTTTTCAGTTCTGCAGCTCTGGTTTATTGGACGTAAAATAGTGATTTTCTTAAATTCGACTTATAGAGCTCTTTTTTTTGTGTTAAGTAACGTGGTTTTAGTTAATTAAATAGACATATGCAAAAAACTCGAGATAAATCAAATTTTTCTACGATTTTTAACAATTTTTCAAATTTCCAGCTCTAGCCTACTGGATGTAAAAAAGTGATTTTCTTAAATTCGACTTATAGAGCTAAGTTTTTTGCGTTAAGTAACGTGGTTTAATTAATTAAAAAGACATATGCAAAAAACCCGAGATAAATCCAATTTGTCTACGATTTATAACAATTTTTCAATTTTGCAGCTCTGGCCTACTGGAGGTAAAAAAGTGATTATCTTAAATTCGACTTATAGAGCTAAGTTTTTTTGCGTTAAGTAACGTGGTTTAATTAATTAAAAAGACATATGCAAAAAACCCGAGATAAATCCAATTTTTCTACGATTTATAACAATTTTTCAGTTTTGCAGCTCTGACCTACGGGACGTAAAAAAAAGATTTTCTTAAATTCGACTTATAGAGCTTATTTTTTGTGTGTTAAGTAACGTGGTTTAATTAATTAAAAAGACATATGCAAAAAACCCGAGATAAATCCAATTTTTCTACGATTTTTAACAATTTTTCAGTTCTGCAGCTCTGGCCTACGGGACGTAAAAAAAAGATTTTCTTAAATTCGACTTATAGAGCTAAGTTTTTTGCGTTAAGTAACGTGGTTTTAGTTAATTAAATAGACAAATGCAAAAAACCCTAGATAAATCCAATTTTTCTACCATTTTTAACAACTTTTCAGTTCTGCAGCTCTGGTTTATTGGACGTAAAATAGTGATTTTCTTAAATTCGACTTATAGAGCTCTTTTTTTGTGTTAAGTAACGTGGTTTTAGTTAATTAAATGGACATATGCAAAAAACTCGAGATAAATCAAATTTTTCTACGATTTTTAACAATTTTTCAAATTTCCAGCTCTAGCCTACTGGATGTAAAAAAGTGATTTTCTTAAATTCGACTTATAGAGCTAAGTTTTTTGCGTTAAGTAACGTGGTTTAATTAATTAAAAAGACATATGCAAAAAACCCGAGATAAATCCAATTTTTCTACGATTTATAACAATTTTTCAGTTTTGCAGCTCTGGCCTACGGGACGTAAAAAAAAGATTTTCTTAAATTCGACTTATAGAGCTTATTTTTTGTGTGTTAAGTAACGTGGTTTAATTAATTAAAAAGACATATGCAAAAAACCCGAGATAAATCCAATTTTTCTACGATTTTTAACAATTTTTCAGTTCTGCAGCTCTGGCCTACGGGACGTAAAAAAAAGATTTTCTTAAATTCGACTTATAGAGCTAAGTTTTTTGCGTTAAGTAACGTGGTTTTAGTTAATTAAATAGACAAATGCGAAAAACCCTAGATAAATCCAATTTTTCTACCATTTTTAACAACTTTTCAGTTCTGCAGCTCTGGTTTATTGGACGTAAAATAGTGATTTTCTTAAATTCGACTTATAGAGCTCTTTTTTTGTGTTAAGTAACGTGGTTTTAGTTAATTAAATAGACATATGCAAAAAACTCGAGATAAATCAAATTTTTCTACGATTTTTAACAATTTTTCAAATTTCCAGCTCTAGCCTACTGGATGTAAAAAAGTGATTTTCTTAAATTCGACTTATAGAGCTAAGTTTTTTGCGTTAAGTAACGTGGTTTAATTAATTAAAAAGACATATGCAAAAAACCCGAGATAAATCCAATTTTTCTACGATTTATAACAATTTTTCAGTTTTGCAGCTCTGGCCTACGGGACGTAAAAAAAAGATTTTCTTAAATTCGACTTATAGAGCTTATTTTTTGTGTGTTAAGTAACGTGATTTTAGTTAATTAAATAGACAATTGCAAGATTTTTTTTTTTTTTAATAAAAATAAAATCAGCTCTACAAGTATAATTTGAGATAGAAATAAATTTTTAGATATTTCTAAAGCTAAGTTCAAAGATTGATTTTAAAAATTTATAATTTTGATGGTCAAGATTATAAAATGCGCTTATTATTTTGGATATATATTGTATATGAAGGGCATTTTATTAAGAATAATTAAATCTCTTAAATATACATAGCTTACTTACTGTAGGTAAAAATTATCAGACAAAATAAAGATATAGACTTTTGAAAAGTATAAGCTAATGTATAAATTGGAATAGGTCTCTGACTGAAATTCACGATAATTAGAATTTCTTTTGAGCTTAATTCCGACTTTATAGCGGATACAGATTTTGGGTATAGTTTGAGCTTATTATTTTGGGGTATTCAATATTCAGATATTTTTAAAATTCCTTCCTTATCTCTTTTAGTAGTTTGGTTTCTGAAATAACAATTTTATTGCTATAAAGTTCTGTAGAAAAGACCTCGAATTCTAAATGGAGTGAAAAAGAAATCCTTTAAAAGAATTGTTTCGTTTAAAGATAAAAGGTCCATCGATTCATTTCCACAAAATAGCACTAAAATGCGTCGCAATCATTTTTGATTACAATCAGCTAGAAGAAAAGGAGGAAAAACGAATTTTAAAATCCTCGAGCAATATAGCAACATGGAGTTTTAGTACTTCGTTCAGAGAGTTCATTACTCCTAGCAATTTCTAATGAAAGTTGGGTAGTTTTCCGCCCGGGAAAAAGCCCTCAGCTTACGGCTCTTATTGCTTTAGCTTTCGCTGTAACTTTTTTTTTTTATAGACTTTCCTTTGTAATTGATGGAAACATGAACGGTTCCGTTCGTTCGACGTTGCACTGCGAGGCTCCGTTCGGAATGGAAGAGGGCGCCACGGTGCAGCGCGTTATAAATTCTGTAACTTCCGAGTTGAGGCAAATTTCATTTCGCGTAATTGTGTAGGTTTTCTCCGAAGTGGAAGTTTCCGATGCATTTTGTATTATTCAAGATGCAAATGGCCTGTCTATGTGTGCGCTCACGAGAAGCACATTATTGGCAAACGATTTTCTTTAAGATTTTCTTTAAGCAGAGTAAATGCAAAACTCATAAATTTATTTTCGATGATTTGCAGAAAATGTCTTTCATGTTTTACGTACATCAACTGCGCATAAAATTTAATAGTATTTCCCAATTTAACAGAAAACATGACTAAAATATGGATTTAATTTCAGTTTCGTAGCTCTTTTAGCTAAAATCAGACAGATCTCTTTATTTTTAACCCACTTCGAAAAAAGGAGGAGGTTCTCAATTCGACTCTATTTTTTGTTGTGTGTGTATGTTACGCGATATCTTCGACGATTGTGAAACGATTTTAATGATTCCTTTTGTATTGAATAGGCTATATTTTCAGGTGGTCCCTTTAATCTACTTTAAGTGTAGTATTAAGCAATTTTTTTTTTTCCACAATATGTTTGTAACATAGGAAACACTACCAACTCTTTTCTTAACCTCATTTGTTTCTATATTTTTAATTTGAAAGTATGGAACTTGGTTTCTTCCCCAGTTTTTAGCCTGAATCAAAAGACAACTCGATAAAAAATTAATTTGAAGAATAAAGTGGAACAGACAGATAGACATACATATGTAAGGGTTCATTTTTACACTTTTAGTGCGGAACACCAGAATAGGTAGGTTCGAAAACATAAAATTGTTTCAATACAATTAAAAACATTTGGCAAGTCAATCACTCACTATTACGAATTTACTCTAAAAACTATTTGCGCCAAACTGAAATAATAACAAAATTCAAAAATCAACTTGAAAAGTTAAACTAGGATTTTAAAAAAGAGATATCGATTAAAAGGTCAATCCTGGTTTGTCTTATCCGATCGTGGTGTGATCTCCTGATTCCGACCCTTTTAGGGTAAACCCTAATTTATCTTATCCGGCTCTGATGAGGCAGTCTGATACTTACCCTTTGGTGTTACATACTGGTCCCTAATCTAGCCCTAGAATTTTTTTTTAGTCAGGAAAATTTTTAATTCTTTACGTGACTAGACAAAAATAAAATTTACCCCAAAAATTGTTATTTTACGTTCATCATTTCTATATACAGTCAAGTCTCCTATAACGTTGTGTTTTTATAGCGCGATTCCCATATAACGCGGTGTGAAAAATGCGACAAGTTCTTCTATAATGCGGCCTCTTTATAATGCGTTTTTGTTACAAGAACATTCCAACTCAAATGGATTGAGAAATTTATTTATGACAAAACTTATTCGATGTGTTAAATTTTTGTATGTACATAGTTAACATTTGTTGTGTATTCCCCTGTTTGTCAATTCTAGTATTCATTAAACCTAAATTTAAATATGTAAAAATCTACATATTCATTGTCATTTCTATTATAAAATTTTATTTATTAACTTATCAGTCACAACATGTTTTGTTGAGAATGCAATTTTTATATTGATCTGATTTATATAGAATTTAATTATTTCTGAGATTCCATATAACGCGGTACGAATCAATTAATTTGTATTAATTCTGAGTTTCTTATAACGCGGTTTCCATAGAACGCGGCGGTGGTTTCCATATAACTCGGTATAGATTATTCTGATTTATCTTATTTCTATGTTTCTCAAAACGCGGTTTCAACAGCACGCATATCCTGATTTGAATTAATTCTAAGTTTCTCATAGCACGGTTTCCATATAGCGCGGTATGAAAACAAAAGCGGCAAATACGTACGGATCTTATCTGGCAAAAAGATATTTTCTTTTCAAAAAATCAATTATAATATCAGAAAAACCAATTATATATGAAACGAAGGTTAGTAACAGCAAACCAGTATTTATTATCCATATATGTATTTAGTTGAAAATAAATTTTTCTGAAATTTTTACGGATTTCCATTACACTCAAGTCTCCTATAACGCGATTGAGTGTAATGGAAATCCGTAAAAATTTCAGGAAAAACTTATTTTGAACTAAATATATGGATAAAAAATTCTGGTTTGCTGTTACTAGCCTTCGTTTCATATATAATTGGTTTTTCTGATATTATAATTGATTTGTCGATAAGAAAATATCTTTTTTACGGATAAGATCCGTACGTATTTGCCGCTTTTGTTTTGGCATTATTTTCAGCATTTTTCATCATTGCTTGTCAATCAACCTTGAATGTCTGTTCAATTAAACCTCGGGAACATTGGTTCTAATGCAATTTCGGTTACATGAAGAATGGGGTTGAGTATAAATTAGACTTAAATGCAACTGTCATATATCTTTTAAAAATACATACAACAGTACATGGGTAGCAGGCAGGAACTAGAAACTTACACTTTCATAATATCAAAGAAAACACTGTAATAATATAAGTTATGGAAAATATTACTCGTATAAAAATAACCTATATTATATTTGTTGTCTTTTTATCACTCTTTCTTTCTCACGAATTTTGAATTAAATTCTCGTCCTATGAAATTCAACGTTTAATAAAGACATATTTTCATTCCTGTTCACTCAGCTTTCTAACTGGGCCTGACTAACTATAGGATTTTGCCAGGGTTCTTTATATCGACATTTATTATAAAAGCTCGAAAAAGCTATTTTAACATAATTTTTTTAATAGAAATTGAACCTCTTTTAAAGTGATACCTTTTTTTTGTAATATTAAATATTCATACATTAAATTTGAATCTTAAATCTTTATTAAGCTATAATAAGCTTTTTGTTTTTTTTCTTCACAAAAAATGTATAAAAATTATTTCACGAAAACCGTGAAATTTACACGGTAGATACGTTCCAAGAAAAATTGTATTAATAGACACTGTGTAGAATAAGATTCCGCATATACCCATATAAAAAAGAAGGATAGGTTCAAATAATCTTTAAGTCTTGTAAATCGAAGCAAAGAATTTAAAGAAAAGGCGTAGAAAAACTCATAATTACCGTGTCAATTAAAACAAAGATTTTATGATAAAATGAAAATTGGTTCTACTAACTACGAAGCCTCGAAATCGAAGCTCTAGTATTTATATAAAAAATTCAAAGTCTCAGAGTTTTTACGTTACATTACTATTTCAATTCATCAAAATAAAAGCAATAAACATGAATTAGTAATGTTCTTTAATAAATAACAAACAATTGAAATAAAAACGTAAATCTGATATGCTCCATTATTAATATTAAAAATACACAAATTTTTCATATTTGTTTTGGATTTCATTTTTGTTTGTGCTTGTTTGTTTAGTTGTGGTCAAGGTCACATTTGGACGCAAAACTTCTGCTCTTTCCAAATCCGCAGTAACAATGCAGGTTCCCTTTTAAAGACCTTTGAGGTCATGGTTAAGATCATAGTCGGACGTAGAATTTTCCGCTCTTTCCATTTCCGTGGTCAAAAATAAGGGTTGCCATTTAAAAAAGTCACCTTGACCTTGAAATGACCTTGAAATGACCTGCAGGACCATGGTCAAGGTAAAATCTACGGCCACCATTGAATAGCCAGCGAAAATTCTTGGAATTTTAGCCTAAAACTATTTTCTACAAAATGCATTCTTCGAAAGTTATATAGCCGTTTTCATACTTTTGGATCACCCTGTATTTAAAAACCATGTAAAAGCGAAACAGTGTAAATCAAGTATCATGCAAATCGAAGGCTAGGTGTAATATAAATAATAAAAGTTTAAAAAAACAAGCATTTATTTGAAAAAGGGTATAATGTGTATTAGGTATCGATTTATATGTATATGTATGCAGAATTGTAGCTCAATTTATTGCAAATTTTGAAAATAAATATTTTATATTTTGTTATATGCTTCTCGATTTGCTGTTGAGCTAAGGGAATCTATAACATGAAATGTAAATTTTCAAAATCTGATGGAAAATCAAGAAAAATTTTATTCATGTAGGTTTATGCATGTGTCTTTTGGTAAAATATCTTAAAGAATCAAATGAATACTCCGAAAAGACAAAATCGATTTAAAAAATTGCATTGAAAGTTAACTCTCATCAAATTTCCACACAAAAGGAGAACGCTGAAAACTTTTTAAACATTTTGCAAATGACAATGAATTAACGCGTCGCAGTCCTGACGAAAGAGATCAATTAGCGAAACCGAGTTGATTAATGGCAACGACCAATAGAGCCATATTTTCATGTCAGTCCTCCATTGAGCCAAACATTTTTAGGGAGCTCCTCGCGGGCCCCGATATAAATTGCTCGTTGAGCTGAGTAATTAAATTAAGCGATTTATCATAACCTCCGGGGGATTCCAAGCAAGCACTAGAAAATGGACGCTCAATTTATATTGTAGGGTTGAAAACATCGACCTGATTTATGGATTTCTCAGAAATTTTTCGCTCACTCAGGCATCGACGGTGAGTGGGCTCTTTTGCAGCATTTTATCTGCGAACTTTATAAAATTGTAATTCATTGAAAAAGTGTAAAGTTTGCAGTTTTTGTATGGCAATCTTTTATTCTATCGAAGTCATTTAAGAACACAAAAAACAACTTTCCATGATCGAGAGCTTTGGGTTATTTAATATAACCAATTATGAATTTAAACGTAGAGAAATTGAAATTTCTGAAGCAAGTTTAAAATAAGCAAATCTGGGAAATCGTAAATGCGCATTTTGAAGGAAATTGTATTTTCTTGTATCGTTGAAGTTCCTCTATCAAAGTTGAAAATTTAGAGTCAAAGTTGTGTTCATCAAAAGTGAACACTGAACATGTATGCAAAATTTGAAAAGAATCTTTTCAGTGAAGCGCCGGAACTTAAAACACAAAATCAAGATTCTTATATAACAGAGGTATCAAGTTAAATAAAATTATTTAGTAATGAGTAAAGGCCAAAAATTTTGTATAAGAAAATGTTCGAATGACTTGCAAGGGTTTTAGCAATATATATACAATAGTATTTACCGAATTGACTAAATTTTGATCCTTGTAGTTTTCTTTAACTAATAAATTTGATAAGGATTTAGATAATCATGTGCGTGTCAATAATTTGTAGGCAACACACTACATTTTCAAAAATAAGTAATAATTTCTATTTCGGAAGATGTATACCGAAATCGTCTTTTGTCGTCAGATAGAAATAATTAAAAAATTATTAAAATTATAATTAATTTTTTTTTTCATATCTTTTATTTGCCCGATCTGATATTTTTAAAATATATGAAATAATGCGCCAAACATCTAAATTTTTCGCCGGTTATACTGACTTATCTCTTTTAAGGAATCAACCAGAAAACAAAATAAAATATATTATTTTCCGGGACTTTTTTTTAATTTGTAAAATTTGTTTTAACTGATTAAGTATAAGATGTAATAAATCTTAACCTTTAGAGGACCGGAAAACCGATATATCGGCTTTGGAGGAAAATCAATTATTTTTTGTCATAAACAAGATCCAGGGCGTTTTTGGGGTTGCTGATCACGAATCTGGAGTCAGATTTGATAAATGTTTTCACCCAAAAATGAGGCATTTGAAGAGTAGGGGAGGGGGTAGTACTCTTCAAAGAGAGAGTAGGGGAGGGGGTAGTACTCTTCAAATGCCTCATTTTTTTGTACTCCCGAAACTCGGTGAAAACTTGACCATCGGGGTTGTCGGGGTTGCTGATGACAAATCTGGGGTCAGATTTGATAAGTTCACACACTCCTACTCTTCTCACACCCTCTACTCTTGGAACTTGGTATAAAAGTGACCCTAGAGGGATCTAGAGTGGGGGGTAGGGATATGTAAATTGATCAAATCTCACCCCGGATACGTAATCATCGACCCCGAAAACCCCTAGAGTCACATTTTCACCGAATTTCAGCAATTTCATAAAATTTAATACTACAAAAACATTTTTCAAAGTATATGTATACAAAGAAAACGTTTCATATCCAAGTAATTTTCGGTAAAAACGTAGCTAGTCATTGTAAAAAAAAAAAGATACTGATTACACAGTCATTCAAAAAACATTTTACGTAGATTTTGAAGAAATTTAATTAATTATAGAGATCTTGATGTCAAGACTTTGATATCACTAGATCAAAAGTTCATAATTGTAACTGAATGAATGAATGAATGAATGAATTTTTAAACACTTCCACAAATTTTAACTTATCCTGCATTGTTTTTTACATTTATATTTTACAAAATCGAAAAACCAATTTTTTATTTACATATATGAACCATTTAATGCACTATGTTGCCAATTGCCAATTTCCAACTGACCACTTAAAATTCTTCAAAAATACACTTTTATTATCAAATATTTTGTAATAAAAACTCTGATACATTAAAAAACTCTCAATTAACTTTTAAAATAGTTAAAGTTTATATATTTTCTGCATAAATTTGTACATTACTTCTAAATTATAATGTGTAAAGTTATAAGAATCAATGTTATAAAGTCTAAAGACTAAAAGATCGTAAACGAAAATGTGCCATTAAGTTTACGTTTTTGGATTCAAATAAAAAGCTCCTTATAATATTTAAATCAAAGCCTGAATCTATATATGTCTAATGATACCAAACTTTTCTCTATGTGCATTTTGTAATCTTTGTTCACAATCTATTGTATGGAAAATTAGTTTATAGAAAAAAGTATTAAAACCTCTCGTATTTTGGTATAGTAACTGAATGCTCAAGCTTTTATTAAAGGTTCGTTACAACCTTTTATGAGTATTCGATACTCTCTTTATATTTATTTATCTAAAATTCCCAAAATACCGTCTTTTATACATTTTAACCATTTTTTTTTTTTTCAAAATCGTGACGTGATGGCGTTTACGAATTCGTAATCTATGAAGATCCTTTAGATACTATACTATATATTTATTATGAAGTAGGACGTCATTATGTGTTGTGACATATATTACTTCATTATAACTGACATTTTTGCCGCGTAAAGGTAAAAATCGCGAAGTTTGAATTTAACAGTGACAATGCCCCAGTTTATGATTCAGTGGTGTCTTTTAAAAAAGCGATTATTTATAGAACCAACATAAAACCAAAAGATTTGATTCATTGATCCAAAAACAAGTAAAGTAACGCTCTCACAGTTGATTTTCTGTGTTCTGATTTTGAATTTCAAAAACCTCTTTATTTAATGACTATCGCATACAGGAAAACTTACAAATAATAGTAGCTCTTTTAATAATTTTCGAATAAATTAAGTCGCTCGAGCTTGATGCCATCGACACACTACACTTCATTATGAAGTAGGACGTCATTAATTTCTATTTCTAATGACTTGGTGACTTGTTGGCATTTTACTTCATTACGTGTGAGAATCTTTCCCGACGTGTGAGAATCTTTCCCGACGTGTGAGAATCTTTCCCGACTAGTTTGATCCAAAAAAGTGCCATGCTCAGAGTTGATTCTGTGTATTCCTACTTTGAATATCAAAACCCCCTTTACTTTCAACGACTTTCGCAAATAGATTGGCTTAGAAAAACTACAAGTAGTAGTAGCTCGGGCTTTATTTTGGCTACTTCATTATGAACCAATTTTCCTTCATAATGAAATCCTACTTCAAAATGAAGTATAGTGTGTCGGTGGTATTATTTTGGGTACTTCATTATGCACCCTCCACTTCAACGACCGAAAAGTTGAACAAAATTTATGACGAAAAGTGAGTAGGAGGTTTCGTTTGTCACCACTAAATACATATACGAAAAACCACTCAAACGAAAATCACCCGAGAAAGGATAGTTGATTTAAGCTCAAGTCTCCATTTTTTCAGATAGTCGTAAACAAATTATTAAAATAAATAAAAAAATTAAAAAAAAAAAAAATAAATTGTAAAGTAATAATAATTAAAAGTATATTGAAATTGGATTATCTAAAAAAATGGGAATTTGATCATAAAACGAATGATACTCGGACGATTTTCGTTTGAGTGGATTTTCGTATACTTAGTGATGACAAACGCAACCTCATACTCACTTTTCGTCGTCATTTTTGTTTAACTTTTCGATCGTTGAGACGGGGTATATATGAACAAATTTTACTTCATAATTGGTGGCAAAATTGATGTTGACCTGTGTTTTAATTTATGTGTTTATGTATGGATGTTTTCATGCATCTACAAGTTAAAGACGAAAAATATTTGCAAATTTGCATAATCCCCATTGAGTGGAAGACGCTCCAAATTCCTACCTGTCGTTTTTAATTGAGATGACAAGGGAGCTGTCTCATCGTCTCCGAAGCGATAATACTCATTCAAGAAATAATTGTCGCATCCGTCTGCCGTCGTCCCGCCTCGCACGGCTATCTGAGCATCTGTTCCAGAGGAATGGATCCCGGTTTCCCGGAATCCCGGATCGGGACTCGCTGCTCAATATACATGAGCACATTCATTACATTTTGTAACAAGGAGTAATTCCTGCAATTAGTTCATCTCTGAGGATAGACAATCCCGATGTCGGGAGTTCATTAAGAAAAACAGTTTCTGCAACGAGGAACGGGCGCCCTGTGATATATCTCTTCCGGGGAATTGCTCTTCTGCTTGACTTGGATCTGGATGGGATTTAACAGGGTGATGTGATTGTGCATTGTTCTAGGTCAGCACACAAATTACTTTTGCCATTCTGATTTGGATTTCTCCAGTGTGCTCCAAAAAAAAGAAAAAAAAACAACGCGTCTGAACACCGAAACCGAGCGCTTGCTTTCGGGGCGTTTTTGCAGAGCCACCCTGTGCGTTCGCAGTATGACCTAGTTAGGGCAAGAACCCAATTCTGCAGCACATAGTGCAAAAACAATTTGAGCACTGTTATTGCACATCTCAGTGGAATGCAACCTTCTTGCAATTACAAGTACCACTGCTCGGAAATAATTTGTTCCTTCTCAAATGTGCAACATTTGAAAAACAGGCACAATAACGAACTTCAACTGATTTTTTTTCGAGTTGACCAATTAGTAGACCTAGTTTTTGTTCAAATTTGTTTGTCAATTTTACATTTCTATCTTGCTATTCTGCATTTTACAACTGTGTTATCGTAAATTTAGTGAGATGCACTAGTTCAAAAGTGCCCCTTAAAAACCATATGTACTATTACTCATGGTAAACAAATGAACATAAATTAATGTGTTTTGTTACAGTTTATTAAACAAAATAAATTTACACAGGGTTTTCTGGATATACCAGATTTAATCGTCAAAACAAATTAACATTTTTCACAAAGCATCGCTGATTTCAAATCTTCTTTCAAAATTGATGAATACAAGATGACGGGTCTGTAAAATTTTAAACTTTATACGATTTCCGCGAAAATGGGTACATAGAGGTTTCAAAATCAAAGTTTACAAATACAATATTTTGGCCTAGTAAAGTGTTGAAATGCTAAATTTTGAAATAAAGTAAATTTATAGAGCGATGGGTGATGGTCAAAATTTGAGAATTTATTTGACATTTGTAATACATCGATACTATCTAATTAATCAAGTTTCATTATTATCTTACATAAGATACAGTTTAATATTTGTATTTGGTTTTTCAAAACGCAGAATCCCTATATACTACTGTGATCAAAAAGTAAAGCCAATTTTGAATTTAAATTGCGCGGGTACATCGATTCGAGCAAATCTTTTTGTTTTTAGGTTTGGAGCACTGTGTTTTCACGCCAGTACGTCATTGGTTTGGTTAGTATCGTTGTGTTTTTTGATTTTTACAATGTGTGGTTTTATTGAGCAAAGAAGTTCAATTTAAATTTGTTTGTGGAATGAAATTTCTGCTGCAGAAACATTTAGAATGTTGCAGAAGGCCTTCGGCGATCAGGTTTTGTCTGAAAGAAATGTTTACAAGTGGTATAAACAGTTCAAAGAAGGTAGAGAAAGCGTTGAAGACAAAGAGAATCCCAAACGACCTTCAACATCAATCAATGAACAACATGTGAATGAAATCAAAGATTTGGTGCTCAAAAATCGTCGGTTGATAATTAGAGACCTTGCTGATACCGTAAACATTTCATTTGGATTGGTCCAAATCATATTGAAATAACATTTGTAGGTACTTGAGAAGAGCCACATCTCGATTAGTTCCAAAAACACTCAATTTCTTGCACTGCACTGCATTGGTTCTTGGGCTTTTTCATCAAAAATTCGATGCATGTCGTTCCACAACCACCGTATTCTCCCGATTTAGCTCCATGTGACTTCTGGCTATTCTCTAAGCTCAAAATACCGCTTCGGGGACACCGTTTTGAATCGACTGATGAAATAGAAGAAAAATCGAAGAAGGAACTGAAGGTCATTCAAAACATCGAGTTTCAGAGTATTTCGAGTATTGGAAAAATCGCTGGCATAGGTGTATTGTATCCAACGGGGACTACTTTGAAGCGGATGATATAGATTTGGAAGAATAAATAATAATTTTCAAAGTTATAAACAAATTGGCTTTACTTTTTGATCACAGTAGTATATGTATACATTTATTATAATTTATTTTTTTTTAGTTTTCTTACTTGACTCGTTGAACTTTTAATTTTAATTAATCATATTTTATATATATTAAGCGTGGTTCTGATGGATACTCGTCTTTACTTAGTCTCAGTGATGTTACTAGCGACGATCCTCGGAAGACTTCTGATTACTTTGGTGACTTTATTGATTTTATGAAACTGCTTTTTTTATTACTATTTTTAACCGACCTTCAAAATATGAGGAAGTTCACAATTCGACTGAATTTTTTTTTTTTTTTTGTGTGTATGTTATGCGATATCTTCGCCGATTGTGAATCGATTTTATTGATTCTTTTTGTTTTTTATATAGGGTATATCTCGACGGTGGTCCCATTTACATTTGAAGAAAGCATTCTACCTCTAAAAGTGGAAAATTTGCATTTTTTACTTTATCCCCCTTTTTACATATTCGCAGTGTTACCATATTTCTATTATATATTTGAATTTTCATTCTTGAATGAGAATGTTAATGCAAGAATTTTTATTCTTGAATGAGAATTTTAATTCGTGAATTTTTATTCTTGAATGAGAGTTTTAATTCAAGAATTTTAATTCGTAAATTTTTATTCTTGAATTAAAATTACGTAGATAATTTTAATTCAAGAATTTTAATTTAGAAATTTTAATCCAAAAGTCACAATAATAAAAATTCACGAATTAAAATTATGTCTAAGAATAAAAATTCACGGGAATAAAAATTCTCGAATTAAAATTTACTTTCGAGCAATACAAATTTTTAATTTAAAATGTTTTTATGCATGATTTTAAATTTTTCAGTTGATATTATACTTTAATATTATTGTAATTTATTATTATGAACACTAATTTCCCTGTGAATAATTTAAAAAAAATATTTTTCGATTAATAAATTCTTTTTATACTATTAAATAGTAAAGCGGCGTGCCATACATATAGAGTGTTTTAACGACCCACTATATAATAATAATAATAATTGTTTTATTATTAGTAAGTATCAAGAGAAAATACCTTACAAATGGTACATTTTCGTTTCCCTTTTCGTTAAAAGCATAAAATTCATCCAAAATATAATTCAATTACTCAGGGGAGCCCACACTTCACACCAAGTTGAACATTTGAGCAAATTTTGCAAACTGTGTCACCATCGCATGCAGGCCGGAGCGGAAGGCGGGTTTGGGTACATTTTGGTGATTTAAATTTAGTAATATTTACTTAGCGTAATTTCATGACAGACTTTTGTTCGCAATCGACCACACTAGGACTCGTCGCACCGCGTCTTTCCGTAATGCTTTAATTATCCTGGTTTTTGCAGTGCGCCAAGACGCGACTCGGCGCCATGGAATCCAAGGCAATGAGAGACGTCACTTGTCGGCGAACACGAGTGCGCGTAAATTTAATTAGGACTTTACCGCATCTGGCTCATCACTGTAACTAGCTGTAAGCCAGATAATTAGGGCGAAATTTCTGGAATCTTTTAGAACCCCCTGGATAAATGCACAAGCCATCCGAAAAGTGGTCCTGGGGGAATGTCGTTAAAATATATTTTATGTGCGGCAAGTGAGACTGCCTGTAGTTTTTTTTCGGTTTAATTACATCGCCAAACAAAATTTTCGCTAAAAATAAATGTCACCAAGAAAATTTGGGGCAGTTTTTTTTCGCGGGACAATGTTTGAAAAGTTTTCGCGTAAATGTTTAACCCCCTTCTCTTCTGCTTGTATCTTTGAGCAATTAATGCTAAGGCAATTTATAAAGTAATTAATTAGCTTGTTCTTGTTAGATTGTATCCACTGTATATGAATGTATATATGTGTTAGTGTAAAAGTCTGAATGTTAAGTAGATGTCCTTCAGCTAGGCTAAATCATATACTGAGAGGAAAGCTTTAATAAATTTAACTCGAAGGGGTGGCCATTGGCTGGTTTCTTTTTTAAAGTGATATAAAATAAACACTGTTCAATATTTTTCAATATTTGTTGATTTATTGAAAATAGTAAACCTTCCGATTAGTTATGGAATATGATTTAATTTAAGCTGCTTCCTCAGCAGGCTTGGCAGTAGCCTATCCAATCAACCCAATTTTGTAGCAAATTTTCGATTGTTTGGGGTCCTATTTCACAAATAGCTCGATTAATATTGTGCTTCAGAGTCTGAATCGTTTCTGGATTGTCAGAACAACATTCAAATTACAGCTGCGCTGTGGCCATATGGAATATCTCCAAAACGGCTGATTTCACGATTATTGCTTGTCAATTGTTGAAGGCTTGTGTGGTATGTAGCGCCATCCTGCTGGAATCAAAGCTCGCCCAAGACCAATTCCTGAGTCAGTTGGACCTTGTTAGTGGATAAGCCGTGATCTTTATACAGAAATTTCTTCAGTTGCTGAAATCTGTGGGGAGTTGAACGAACATAAAATTAACTTTTATTATGAATTACCATGCCAATCACACTGTTTTGGCAACAAAGAACTCGTAAATCTATTCATTTCGTACCGTGGATATTTGATATTGTTTCTGTCAATTTTTTGAGGACGAAAGAAAATTTACTATATTAAATTTGCTGGTTAATTTTGAATGGACATTAAGGATTAAATATACTTTCGTAATATGTACAAATTTTTAAGTATTAATTGCATAACAATAGCCAGAAACATGAATATTTTAAATAAGTTTAAGTTTTGTAATTAATCTAAAGTATGAAAACATTTGTGTTAACAGTCATCTTCGACAGAATTTATTTATTCGTAGTTTTGGTCTATTTAAAAATGTGAAAATGACTTATTGAAATGTTATAAATTTTTGATAGAGTTATTTTTAATTGTTTAATTTTTTTTAATATAAAGTGTTTTGGAAATGTTTTATGTTTTCTCAAATCCCAGCCTGAAAATATTAAAGGAAAAATGGATTTTGAATTAGCTGTCAAAATTTAGAAATTCAAAATGATGCATCTCATTTTGCAACTACAATTCGTAAAATTAAATAAATATTATTAATGAAAATTCTCAAAAGTACAAAACCGGTTTAAAAACGAGTTTATAAAGGGTGTCTCCGTAAGAATGCACTTTTTAAATTTTGTGTTATTTTTTTTTTAGCGCAGTTGGCAACTGTGAAATTTGACAGTTGCCACCTATGATTGTTCCGATTATTAAAAATGGAGCGCTACACGAAAGAAGAAAGCCTTGTCATTGTGAAAACCCATTATAAAAATGGGGAAAGTTACGCTGAGACCAAGGCATTCGTTACATGATCTGGACGACATGTGGTTTCAGCAAGACGGCGCCACCTGCCACACCGCGTATGATATAATCGATTTATTGCAGCAACGATTGCCAGACTTAAATGCTTCAACGCTTATTCGACCTTTACCGGCTTCAGTGAGTTCGTAAAGCGATTGGCATGAGTTGAATCAAGAAATTTTCATCATGTGAGCTTTAGACCCCTATTTCTTTTAATATATCTTATTATCAACGGAACTACTGATAGGGATAATTTTACGGTAGTGCTTAACATCCTTTTCGAAATGAGATTAAACTGCCAATGCCAATCCTGATTAATATAAGTATTCTAGAAAAGTCAATTCTTATGAATTTACCGAAAAAAAAGGGGAGAAATAAATAGCAAAAGAGAAGGACTTCGTTTTTTCCGCTTTATTAGGTCACAGACTCGTTGACCCTTAAAGCGGCTTTACAAGGGAATGTTTCTGGAAAGGGATCGTATTACTTTTGACGACGTGGCCATTCATTCAACCATTAGTAATTTAATTGCTCGTCAAGAATGATCCGTATCCAGGAAATCGAGTTCTTCTGTTTTCTCAAAATCCTCGGCCAAATCCCGAGCTATTTATCTACTGCTTTAAAATTTAAACGGATTAGATCCTGAAAAGCTGCAGGCTCTTAGAAAGTACGTTATTAAATCATTTACTTATACACTGCGAAGGTCTTTCTTTAAAAGGTTCAAGTGAATTGAGAGGCATTTCCTGCGTCTCGGGGAATCTCCATGAACTCAATAATGTGTATTTCCTTATTTAAAAATTCCCCAAAGTGGTATACACGAATGCCTTTCTTAACCTTTCATCAGTAGAATGGAGGTGCTTTATATCCGTTGAGGGTCAATTGTCAGTACCTTTAATGGATGTTATTTTCCACGGATGTTCCGGTGGGATGGCAAGAACCCTATAAGAGGGATGGGAGGGACTTTCTATCGTTGCCTTCAACCGGAATGGTTATCTACTGCTTCTACTGTGGAAACTTCTTCCTTCGAATGAATCACTTTTATTGATGTGATTTAGTTGAAACTTTCTAGATATTATCTTTCATATCACGTCTAACTTGAAAAAGTTTCCACCTTAAGAGAAAATTGTTGCTGCTTCTGACTGAACGGCGCGGGAGGAGAGGGGGAATTACAACAAGGACGAAATGAAAAACGAAAACACAATAAGAAATGTTCATGTATTCGTAAATAATGCGAGGGTGGGCCCTACGACAAGTGTAATGGCATTACATCGGGAAAAGGGCTCATCCTTCGTCTTGTAGTTTCCATTTTTTACTTTCGGTAGAAATTAGATATGTAAAGGAAAAAAATGTAATCCTATAAATCCTTAGCATTAAATTCGTCTATCGAAATCTATTTAAGCTCCTAAACTGAGTAAGTGTAGGGTATCCTAATGTATGACACGCGAAACTAAATTTGCATCCAAAAAGGATTTGAAAAGGACTTAGCAGTGCATACAACATTCGGAGATCTTTTGCTTTTACAAGAAAACTACATTACGGATTTATTGAAGAAAGCCTTATTTCTTTCTGAAGTCCTTAGCAAATTGTGCCCTGATTTTAATCTTTTGTTTATTTCCTTAAGGGAACAGTAGCGTCCTTTGCACTTAAATTTTAGCAATGTTCGGACCTCTTTCCCTGTCTTGCTGAAAATGTTGGTGGTATGTAGGGTTTTTTAGTGACTAGAGGGTTCTTTAAGGATCATTTTGGAAAAAACAACTTTTTATTTTACTCCACTTTAACTAGGTTTCTATACTCTATAAAACAAAACATTACAAAATAACATACAATCACTGTGCGCAGACTTTCTCAGACTCTGATGAACATATCTGATCGAAAATTATTTTTAATTTATATATATTATTTAAATAAATATCTGTTTATATGCTTGCTAAGGAGGGTCCAGGAATAAAATTTTTTTTTTTCAAAAATCCATACTACTTATTATTTATATTATTTATATATACGCTTAATTAATCCGGAAGCATGAAGCAATTAATTTTAATTTAAGATTAATTAACGTTAATTAGACTTTAAAGAGCTATTCTTTCATCTATAAATTTAATAAAGATAATTTTTGAATAAAATTGCCGTTTTTGAGAAAAAAATTCATGCATTTTTAAAAATTTTCTATCTTGATGAAATCCTAAATTTCGGTCTTATATATAGGAAAAAAATTGACAGAAGATTGATTAGAAAGATTTAAAAAATACTCAGGTGTTAGGAGGTCGCTAGTGATGAATACAATGTCAGATGTGAAAAAAATTCATAATGTAGGATCCAATATGGCCAATATGGATTTCATCAAGATAGAAAATTTTTAAAAATGCATGAATTTTTTTCTCAAAAACGGCAATTTTATTCAAAAATTTGCAAGAGACATTTCTTACTTAGAATTTTATGCAGAATATCATGGTATTTTTTTTATTCATATTCCCTTCATTTTTGAAAAGTTGGCCGCCATATTGGATCCGCCATTTTGAATTTTTCAAAACGTCAGGTCAATTTCTGAAGGGTAAATATAGACTAAAAATGTAAGCCCAAAAACAATTTTCTAGGTCTTGATGATTTTTGGTCATTTAGGTGGCCGGTTGACGTGGAATGTCCGATATACAGGGTGTTCAGAGGTGGGAGGTCAATACTGAAGGGGGTGAAAGGTCAGACCGAGACAAGCAAAAAATCGTATGGGTGGGGGGGGGGGCATCTCGCACCGTTTGGCAGTTACAGGGTGATTCGTAAATCAGGATTTTGCCTTATATGGGAACCGCTCTTGTATTTTTATCTTTTTTTCTACGCATCGCAGCGGCCCCAAACTGATTTCAAAAAATCACTATTTGGAAGCCCTTTCCAAAAAAGTTTACACCACCCCCATATCCCCAACCCCTTGGCCACAATCCCCCCTGCAAGTTGAAAAAATTAACTTTTATTTAAGGATTTTTCACCTTTCGCCCCACTTTTCTCCCAAATTCATGTTATTAACATACCTACTTTTTATTTTTTTTAAGTTGCCTATCTAATTACCTTTCCAAAAAGGTGCAACATGCCCAGGTAGGAAAAGGATACGAAAATTTATTTACAAAAATCCTTTTACAGAATATCATGACAATTCGAATTTTTAAGAAATTATACTTAAGTTAACTAAAAAATACATTTTGTTCGCTTAAAAACTAATTACAATTAAAACGTTTGTCCTTTAAAAGCTTTTCAAAATGTTCTCCGCTAGTTTCGATGCATGCAAGTAGCCTTCGTTTTATTTCACGTTTGAGGTCTATGGTAGCCAGTCTCTCCCGTATTTTCGTGGCTGCAGTCACAATCCTGGTAACTAATTCTTCTCTGGTGTTGATTGGTCTTGAGTAAACTTCATCTTTCATCATTCCCCATAAGAAAAAGTCCAGTGGAGTAAGGTCCGGTGACCTAGCAGGCCAAGGAATCGGTCCACCTCGTCCAATCCAGCGCTCTGGGTAATTTTCATTTAACCTTGCCCTAACAATGTTCCCAGTATGCGCAGGTGCTCCGTCGAGCTGTAAATAAATTGCGCTTCTGGTGGCCAGGGGGATGTCCTCCAACAGATCCGGAAGGATATTCTCCAAAAAGTCCGAGTATAGCTGACTATTCGGCACTTGGGGCAAGATGAAGGGTTCTATCAACTGGTTGCCGATGATGCCAGCCCAGACATTGACACTAAATCTTTGCTGGAAGGACCGACACCTGGTCCTATGTGGGTTCACATCTGACCAGGTGTGGAGGTTGTGTAAGTTTGTGATGCCATCCCGGGTGAATTGCGATTCATCTGTCCACAGAATTCGGTCTAGAAACCTTCTGTTTTCGATGTCAGACTCGAACAGCCAAGTACAGAATTGCAATCGTCCTTCGGAATCTCCTTCCCTAGTGCTTGGACCGGGATATGGTGGTATGGATGTAGTCCCTCTCGGTTCACAACGGTCCAAACTCTCCCTGAAGACAATCCTGACCTTCGTGCGACCTGCCTGATGCTTATTACAGGGCTGTTCCTGACGATGTTGAGGATTTGTTGGTCGGGGTCCGCTGAATCGCCCGATTTTCCTGCTCGGGTTTCTGCTCTGGGGGTGGTTACACTTCCGGTTTCTTTTAACCTTCTGAAAGTCCTTGAAAATACCCTTCTGTTGAGTACCCGCCGATTCGGGAATCTCCTTTGGTATTCTCGTACGGCCTCACTATCATTTCCTTCTACTAAACCGTGCACGTAAATTATATCGGCATACTCGTCAACACTGAATTCTGCCATTTTATCTTAATTTTTTCTATTAAACACCCGGTTTTATCGATTGCTTCTTCAACTGTGGTCAATGTCCTTTCAAACTTACCCATTTTTATACCATAATTCATAGGAGGTATTAGAAACGGAGCGTCAGGATACTTAAGAGTCAATACTGGATATAATAAACTAATAACGCTATTTAACGGGATTACATTTATTATTTTATTACTGTTTTGCTGAAAAAATAAAAATGTATTACCTCTGTTTCCTAAACAAACATTTGCGAACTTGCTGTCATAAAAATTGTTTACTTAACGACATTTTCCATTATGGTGCAATAAAGTAATTAGGTACCTGTGAGGATGTTTTAATTTCAGGACTTTTGCAACTCTTTTCTACCTGGGCATGTTGCACCTTTTTGGAAAGGTAATTAGATAGGCAACTTAAAAAAAATAAAAAGTAGGTATGTTAATAACATGAATTTCGGAGAAAAGTGGGGCGAAAGGTGAAAAATCGTTAAATAAAAGTTAATTTTTTCAACTTGCAGGGGGGATTGTGGCCAAGGGGTTGGGGATAGGGGGGTGGTGTAAACTTTTTTGGAAAGGGCTTCCAAATAGTGATTTTTTTAAATCAGTTTGGGACCGCTGCGATGCGTAGAAAAAAAGATAAAAATACAAGAGCGGTTCCCATATAAGGAAAAATCCTGATCTACGAATCACCCTGTAACTGCCGAACGGTGCGAGATGCCCCCCCCCCCACCCGTACGATTTTTTGCTTGTCTCGGTCTGACCTTTCACCCCCTTCAGTATTGACCTCCCACCTCTGAACACCCTGTATATATAGAATCAAAAAACAATTTTTCAATCAATACTTCAGAGTTTTTAAAAAACAAAGTGTACTTTTTTTCCAATTTAGAAAGCAAATTTCCCCTTAACCCGTTAAAGCCCAAACGGACGCATTTTCAAGTTTCGCCAGCCGCCCTAAATTCTACTGAAACCTTCACATAAAAATTCTGAATTGGTCAATACTGATATAAAATTTCATGAACTTTCAGAATATGATAATGATTTTTAATTAAAATAGGAACTACAGAGGTTATGTTATGTTCGCTTATTTTAAGAAAAATCGGTTCTTTTCAACCCTTTTTTTTTTAGAAAATCATTATTTATGGCTCGAAGCTAATGAAAAATTTGGCGGAAAAGCAACAATATCGCGTCCATGGACCATATTCCTTAATTTGCATATGAGTACGCTTTGAAATTTAAAATAGCAGTGTCCAAAATGGCGGCGTCCAAAATGGCGGTGTCCAAAATGGCGTTTGAAAGTCGAAAATTCAATGACATATAATGTTATGACAATTAAAAAAGTTCTTAATATATTTATTTAAAAATTTATACAGGGAGGTTTTTGAGTTCGCTGATTGCGAATCTGTGATCAAATTTAAGAAATTCAAAATAGCGGTTTCAAGATGGCGGACAAAGACATTAAAATTTTATAAATCTGAGCATAAAATAGCTCTAGGGGGTTTTCGGGGTCGCTGATTGCGAATCTGAGGTCAGTAAAGGCAGTAAAATTAAAAAATTATGGGAATGATTCATAGCGTTTTTATTATTTTATGTGATTTGGAAAGATTACTAATATAAAAATCTCCAAAATAGGATTTCCAAGCTTAAATTTTCTTGGTAAAAATTAAAATTTTCTAATTTGTCGAAGGAAACCTGCATCTAAAATCAAATAATTTTAATTTTGGTTCCAAATTAAATTTAATTTTGATATTCAGTCTCGGAAAATTTATCCTGGTTGTGATTTGTTCCCTCGGGACTATATTTGGCGAAATATCTCTGTACTATACTTAAAGAAAACTTAATTAAATATGAAATATCGCGATTTTATAGTATTGAAGCGAAGAAAACTTTATATCTAATATTTAACATTTGAAATCTCTGAAAATTTAACTGTCATCATCATAAAGTATAGCCAGAAGGAAATTTGCCATGTACACATAATAAATTCAGCAAAATCCCAGAGAGCTGTTTCCCATATAACTTTGCCAGTGTCGACAGTCGAGATGGAAAAGGCATTAATCCGGAAGACTATTACTAGAATATCTGCAGCTTACTTAAATAGTCCATGAGTCCATAAACCAGAGAGTTCCACTCAGGCACTCTGGCTGAGATTGGAATTGTTTAAACTAAACAAAATTTTGAGGGAGTGTATTTCGAAGCAGAGCTCCGAGATGTTTATTTGAAGGCCTCATTGCATGCAAGAGGAAGCAGATTGAAAACACAGCAGAGATTTTATGTCCTCAGTGACACAGAGACTCCCAGGCGATGAAGCCCAGAAGAACCTTGCTCGGGGAACTGGGGCTCCATAAATGTCCACAGTCCTTAAAAATTAAAAACGATTTACCCTGCCATAGTAGGACATGGGTTTATGTATTAAAAGGCCGCAAAAAAGTCCTTTTTGCCACAGTCTGACGTAGTGCATTTACACCCCTTCCATACCCAGCAATTCAGCTAGTTTTCCTTATTTTCACACAAACATCAGCAGAGTGTAAAAAATTCCATGAAACTTTCCACGTCGCCTTTTGTTTTCGGTACTAAGGACTTTTTAATTATTTACTCTTTTTCTTGATTTATATTTCATGAAATTGAGGCTTATCCCTTTCCTATGCGCAGGGATTCTCGTTCAGCTGCGGTACATAGCCGCAAGTTTTAATGGTTCCAGGATTTTTCCCCGATTTTCTGTTTTTTTTTTTTTCTTGGTTTATCCCAGGATAGAAAAGTGGGTACGATGGACCCGCAGGACCTTGGCAAGAAGGGAAAAATAAAAGCTCATGGAAAAATGACAACGGCGGACTCAACAATAACAAAAGTTTTTTGATTGAAATTCAGGGAAATGGATGAGCAAAGTTCAGGAGAAAGTTTCGTCTGCTCGGCTTAATGAAAGTTGTTTTCACTTTCTTTTGTTTTCCGCCTTTTGCATTTTTCGCTCGCATCCGAAATTTTTTTATGCTACTTAAACTCTGACGCCGCCCTGTGCTCTTCAGCTTAAAGCAATATTTTTGCACGAATGCCCTTTTCTCGTATAATTGAGTTTTTGAGCGGTGATGCCGTCGAATTGAAGTTTTCTTGCACGTGGTGTGCATTATGTTTATAAATAGGAAAATTAGTAATGCAAATTTCTGGCATTTTCGACGAGATGTTTTAAGTCAATATTTAGTTTTTGTACTCAATTACTTGAATTTCAAACGACTTTCGCTGATATTATTAAAACATAGAGATTTTTAAAGAGGGTGATTTTAAAATTTCTGTCAAAAATAAATTCAAGATCACGAACTGTCAAATTCTAAACATTATGTGATTTTCGTGAAAATTGGTACATGGAGATTTCAGAGATAGCTGAGTTCAAATCGGTTGTCAAACGAATTCAACATTGTGGGCTGTCAAAATACTGCAATGCTAAACTTTATTTCATTATTTGTAGTTCTTCATACTGAAAAATATATATGCGACATTTGATGTCAAATGAATCACCCTACCTACACAAAAATTGATTTGGCCAATTTTGACGTATAAGGTCTCAAAATGTTCGCCTTTAAGAAACTTTCAAAAGCAAAGCGGTGTTTTGAGTAATTCAATATGGCGGATCAAATATGGCGCCTACAAAGTCAACTCTTCATGGTAAATTTAGGAAAAACCATGTTGATCATTTTCAAGCTTTTTCACATTTATAAATCTTTCTCCGTTGTGAACGGATATGCGAAAAAAAATCTGATAATTACAAACATATCAAATGAATGACATTTCCTTGGAAATAACTTCAAAATAACTCATTCAGTCAAAAGTACAAAAACATAATAGATATAAATAAGGCCAGTTGAGTTGTTAAATCGATTCTTAATTCGTGAATAAGATTTTTTCAATTACTTTTCATTTACTTTACCACTTCTTGCATAACAATTCTATATTTAATTATCATCGGTGTCATTAGTTATTATCACTACTATTTAAATTAGTAATGCATTAGTTTGGAATGTAATTGGAATCAGTAATGATTACTACAACTTTTGTAATTATATTTAGAAATGTATCAACTGCCTTTTTAGAGAAATGTGTTAAATTTAAAAAAAATATCAATAATTTAGCGTAATTTATTTATTTATTTACTTCGCTTAATACAAGCGACAAAACTTAAAACTAAGCTTAGACTAAAACTAAAACTAAACTAAGACTACAACTGAAAAAGTTAAAAGGTGACAACGAGGGAGAGGGGGCAATAATTATGGTGGTGGGTCATGCTGGTAAAGGGCATGTCTGAGGGAGGTTTTATCTAAATGAAAATTGAAGGCGGGAGAGTTGTTAGTTTTTTACATTCTAGTAATAGGTTCGAGGTGTCCGTAGTTGGTGCAGTGACTGTTTAGACGAAATATATTTAAAAAAGTATCAACTGAACAGCAAATTATATTTCAGAAAATCTTATTTTGCTATTTATAAATTATAAACTTGAGTTTGAGGTTTCTTCACACATGAAAGGTTTATTTTGGGTGAAAATTGATGAACATACAAACAATTTCGTCAATCGCTTGTACTTCTCATAATATTTAACTTTAAAATTTCACAAAGTTACATTTTTCAGCGATTTTCTGCATTTTTTCACAACGTATCCTGAAAATAAGAACATTTTTCATTTCTTCCATCTGCTATTTCACAAGACAAATGCGTGCTTGTCACCGTCAGACAAGTGGAAAAAAATATTTTTCTTCAATTCTTGCAGATTTTTTACCACGGAAAATTGGGAACATCTTTAATTTAAAATATTTACATAATTTGCAACGAAATTTATACGGAATATGCAGAAATTCTGGAGAAAGTACATTTATATACCAAATTCAAAAAATTGATGAACATACAAAAAATTTTGTTGATCGCTTGTACTTCCCGTAATATTTAACTTTAAAATATCACAAAGTTAAATTTTTTCCGCAATTTTCTGCATTTTTTCACTACGTTTCCTGAAAATCAGGATATTTTTCAATTCTTTGATCTGCTATTTCACAAGACAAATGCGTGCTTGTCACCGTCGGAGAAGTCGAAAAAGACATTTTCCTTCAATTCTTGCAGATTTTTTACCACGCAAAATTGGGATCTTCTTTAATTTAAGGTATTTACATAATTTGCAACAAAATTTGTACGGAATATGCAAAATTTTCTAATGAATTGTGTATTTCTGCCCACTAAAATTATTTGCTTTTTATTTACAGGCAATCATTAAATTTTTGCTTTAGAACTAATTAGTATAATTACTAATAAAAATATTTAACTTATGTTGCTATACCGAATACTATAATATATCTGTATAATTAAAAAACGAATGCATTTAAAACCAATTTCCAATAAACCTGCACATTTGATATAGCCCGAGTCCATAAAACACGTACGCTAGGAATATATCATTCGGCAAACGAATCCAATTCAAGTTTTAAGTGTAAAGTTGTTTATTTATGTATATCTTCATGAATATCAAGGAAACCAATTTGACTATCAAGATGCAAAGTTTGTTGCCTGTGAGGCTATTTCATATGGAAATGCATTTGGTGAAGAGAAGAAGAAGGCGTAAATATGCCTCCAGTGAATAAATAGAAAAGGTGAAACCTTCTCGGAATCTTTGATGCAAGATGGGGTGTTAATTAATATCTGTTCCAAAAACGACATTTTTAGAAAATAAAATATGTTTTATGTCTTTTTTTTGTACATTGGTCTCATTTTTTAATTTATACTAAAGATTGGGTATGTGTTCATCACAGATAAAAGAATCATAAGCTATATTTGACATCATCGAAAAAAGGATATTAGTCAAAATGATCAATGAAAAATAATTCCAAAAAAATATTACATTTGAAGAATTTGTGAAAGATTTTCTGAAACCAATTTGTTGGGGTCTTATAGGAAATTCTTCTTTAATTGAGAATTTTTTAATATAATAGTGCTTCTTTTTCATAAATTAAAGAAATACCATCCATTCCTTGAAGTGTAAAACATTCAAGATTGTTCACTTCCTTCCCCCTAAAATCGAACGTTCGGTTTCAAAATAAGTTTTGAAAATTTAGATGACATGCGCTTATGATCACTCATATGCTTCTTAATCCTTTCAAAGACCTCCCAGGATTAAGGCTGAGAATTTGTGAGAAAGAGGACGTTTTATATTTCCCAACGATATGTAATAACATCAAAAAGGAGTTAGCAGGTTAAGAGGGGTCTGGCGGCCCAGAGAGGGTTTGATAAAATCGACCCCAAAACCTTGAAGAGGGCAAAAAAAAAAAATTTTTAAGATTTTTTTCGACCCCCTGGACCCACCCCCTCCCCCCTTAAACGAAAAAATTTGTTTTTTTGATATTTGATTTTTTTTCGAGCATGTACATCAATTTATAAGCGGTTTCAACGCTACTTAAAATTTGTTTGGGGTGTGTAGATGTCCCCTGAATTTTTTCAGATTTTACTCTTATGTTTAATCGAGTGAAACATAGCTTTGAAACCAAAAAAATCGTTAAAAATCGCGTTTTTTTAAAAACAAGCCCATGGGATTTGAGTGTAGACTTGATCAAAAATAACGGCCGAAATAGGGTTGAAAGATACACTCTTCCCCTACAAAATGGCGCCAAGCGAAGCCAATTTGGTTGCGTGTAGCCGCCGACATTTGAACTTGAGTAAAACGCGAATTTTGAAAGTATGAAATTTTGAACTCTAAAATTAGTCGAAGTTGATCTAAACAAAAAAATCACAACAAATAATGTATATTGGGGTTTTCGAGGTCGCTGAACAAGAATTTGATGTCAAAATTATGTTTTGACAATTGACAGTTGTCAAAAATGCTGTCAACAAGAAACAAAAGTTTGATTTCTTCAATTTCTTTGATGAATGATAATGAAATGCTTACTTAATCTACGGGATTTTCAGACTCGTTTATTATGAAAAACGTTCATATTAAAAACATGTTTTGGCAGTTGACAGCTGTCAAAAATGTTGTCAAAAAAAAGAACGGTTTTTTAATTTTTTCCAATAGAGGCATAATGGAATCAATCTAGGGTTTTTTTCAAAGTAGCTATAATCATGATTTCGAGGTTAAAAACATATGTTGGCAACAAACAGGTGTAATTACACTAGAACGACGGAGGCAGTCATTTGGACGTTTTCAGAAATTAAAACTTATCCTGTGCCTTCAATTTTTGTCCGATTACTTTAAAACTTTTTGACATTTATTTTTTTGATCCACAAAAAGTATTTCTGTGTTAAAATATTGATTATGTTAATTACGTTAGAAGATTTTACATTACCTCCTAGAACGACGAGAGGCAGTCATTTTGACTGCGTCAATTAAAAATATGACGTATTGTGAAAAAATCATCTAAAAAAATTCATATTTGACTCGAGAGACTGTTTTATTAATAATTTGTTGTGTGAAAACAATTTTTATCGTGATTACACATGTTTATTTATTGAATTTCTAAATGTCGCTTACGACCGTCAAGCACATAACCAAACAAGCATGGCGCTGACTGGGTCGCAAAGTACATCTCACTTTTTGACAAATTAACATAAATGTTGTCAAATAATCAACAATATTTTTATTAATATAGTGAAAGAAGAGTATGCTGAATCATATTATGAACAATGAACGTATTTTTAACAACAAATTATTTAATTTTTCATAGGCAGTCAATACGTCATATTTTTAATTGAAGCAGTCAAAATGACTGCCGCTCGTCGTTCTAGGAGGTAATGTAAAATCTTCTAACGTAATTAACATAATCAATATTTTAGCACAGAAATACTTTTTGTGGATCAAAAAAATAAATGTCAAAAAATTTTAAAGTAATTGGACAAAAATTTAAGGCACAGGATAAGTTTTAATTTCTGAAAACGTCCAAATGACTGCCTCCGTCGTTCTAGTGTAATTACACCTGTTTGTTGCCAACATATGTTTTTAACCTCGAAATCATGATTATAGCTACTTTGAAAAAAACCCTAGATTGATTCCATTATGCCTCTATTGGAAAAAATTAAAAAACGATTCTTTTTTTTTGACAAAATTTTTGACAGCTGTCAACTGCCAAAACATGTTTTTAATATGAACGTTTTCCATAATAAACGAGTCAGAAAATCCCGTAGATTAAGCATTTCATTATCATTCATCAAAGAAATTGAAGAAATCAAACTTTTGTTTCTTGTTGACAGCATTTTTGACAACTGTCTATTGTCAAAACATAATTTTGACATCAAATTCTTGTTCAGCGACCTCGAAAAGCCCTAATATACATTATTTGTTGTGATTTTTTTTGTTTAGATAAACTTCGACTAATTTTAGAGTTCAAAATTTCATACTTTCAAAATTCGCGTTTTACTCAAGTTCAAATGTCGGCGGCTACACGCAACCAAATTGGCTTCGCTTGGCGCCATTTTGTAGGGGAAGATGTATCTTTCAACCCTATTTCGGCCGTTACTTTTGATCAAGTCTACACTCAAATCCCATGGGCTTGTTTTTAAAAAACCGCGATTTTTAACGATTTTTTTGGTTTCAAAGCTATGTTTCACTCGATTAAACATAAGAGTAAAATCTGAAAAAATTCAGGGGACATCTACACACCCCAAACAAATTTTAAGTAGCGTTGAAACCGCTTATAAATTGATGTACATGCTCGAAAAAAAATCAAATATAAAAAAAACACATTTTTTTCGTTTAAGGGGGGAGGGGGTGGGTCCAGGGTTTTTTTTTTTCCCCTCTTTAAGGTTTTGGGGTCGATTTTATCAAACCCTCTGGGGGCCGCCAGACCCCTCTTAACCTGCTAACTCCTTTGTGAAAAATTATACCAAAGTCCATATCTAATATTACAGACCCTGGCTATCGAATTATGAACATTTGCAAAAGTATTAAGAAATACGTTTTTGTATGAAAAAAAAAAGTGTATTTGAAGCAAAATAAAGAAATTCAGTTAAAATTTTCTGAAACTACATATTGTTAAGATTATTAATAATATAATATTAGTGAGCTTAGATCTTAGCGGCACCCTTATTTTTAATAATATGTAGCTCTAATCCTATCCGGCATACTCTCAATGCACCTTGTGATAACGTCCCTTAATGAAACATCTTCCTTCCAAATTTTTTTAATATTTCTAACCAAATCATCTTTATTTTGATTTGTCAAACTATAAACTCTACTTTTCATGTAGCTCCACACGTTGTCTATTGGATTAATATCCGTAGAATTAGCGGGCTAAGGAATGATTGGAATATTTTTTGAAATCTAAAATTCTTTTATTATTTTTGCCGTATGACAAGGCGCATTATCTTGCATAAATTTTATATCGGAATGTTCTCTTCTTAATTGGTTAAAATAAGGAAAATGATGTCTCGTTGTACTTGTAAATATTGAAACCTTATTCATATTTTCATCCACGATATACAGGGGTCCGGGTCCTTTTCCACTAATGACACCCTAAATCATTACTGAAGAAGGATTTCTTACTTTGGTTTGGATACAGGAGGGATTAAACTTTTTGCAAGGGCGCCGCCTAACCCAATTACACAATTCCGTTTGTGCACGAAAAGTCGAATCGTCACTAAATAGAATCTGAAAAAATTTAAAAATTTTAGATTTTTTGAAATGACAAATTTTTATTAGCGATAATTTATAAGGATAGTAAATACCTTATTCCAATCTGCAACAGTAAGGTTTTTAAATTTTTTGGCGAAGTCTAATCTCGATTTTCGCATCCTGGTTATCAGCAGAGGCTTCTTGACTGGACGTCTGCAATGAAGGTTAGCTTAGGTTCTTTGCTCCTTCGTCTGAGTATACGCTCAGATATTTCTATTCCTTCTTCAGCTAGAATCCTTGTAAATTCATTAAAGGAATATCTCCGGTGTGCGGCAAGTGTTGCAATAATCCTACGGTCCGTTCTCGCTGAAGTCATTCGGATTCCTCTACATATTTGCCTGCCTGGGGTTCCTACACTAACACTTTCCTGTCTTGCTATTTCGCGCATTGTAAGATGTATGACAAATCGGGCCGTTTACCCATTGTTTAAAATAACTCTGGCTGAGTTTAAGAGCACAATTTTCTAAAATATCACAACACTTTTGACAATTACCGGGACTTACCGTTAAAAATATTTTATAATATCTTGTATTAAACAATTGGCATACACTATACAAGAAAAAATCCACCAAGCAAAGGAAATAAACGAAATATTTAGGAGACACAACTTGTTTGAAATTTGCTACTCAAATGATAACTTTACCTAAAATGGGATATATTTATTACTGGAATCCTTAAAACATTTAAAATTTCCAATCAGTCATTCTTAACAATTCAAGGAATTTGAAATATGGTTTTACTGCCCTGTAAAATTACTCGAATTGTCATAAAAGCAGGTAAAATGTGCACGTGTTCATAATTCGATGGCCGGGGACTGTAGGTTTCCCGGGCGGGTCATTATGACCCATTTCAAACTTCGTGAGGGACATTACAGAAATCATTTACATTTGTTCTGCCACTTGTATTGACTTTTATCCAACCATAAAGCCATATGAAAACTTCTTTTAGAATCTTATAATTTTCACAAGTTGCATTTTTTATTATATAAAGATTGTGAATAAAATAAAAATGTATTATATGAAGAAAATTTGAAAAGAATTTCACGAACACCTACCAAGTGGTATTAAGGTAATTTTAGAGTTGTTAGAGTTGTAATATAAGCAAAGAAAATTCTTAGAATGGAATTTTATAGTGATAAATCAAAATAACTAGTGTAAAAATATAATGAATGTTGTTTTATAATTCGTGTTAAATCAAAATTGTGTAAAAACAGAATTGGGTGTATACTTTTCATTCGTTTCATTTACAAGATCATTGTGTAAAATTATGTCGGTTTTCAATTAGTTTTTTAAAGTAAATGACATGAAATGACTTTGTTCATGGGTCAAATTGACCCGTATGTCTCGGTAGAGATAGGATCAGTGGCGGATTTACACATTTGCCGCCAGTAGGCTATTTTGCCGCCCTTCCGTACTCTACATTTCGAGACCCTAGTTCACAATCATATTAATTAACGATTTAGATAAGATTGCGCAAGAAATAGGTTTTGGGTATATTTCTGAGCTAATACAAGCTCAATTATGTACTACTAATAAGGCGGGGTAAGGTATGTCTTAATACTACTTACAAAACAATGTACAATCGGTAAAAGTAATTAAAAAATTTGTATTGCGTTTACGTACAGTTGAAAAACAATATATTCCATTATCTGGTAACAATCTGGCTGATGATGAAGATGAAATTCAATTAATTAAAATATGAAAGTTTTACAATACCTTTTTGCGCGATTTTCTATTCTGTATATTTGCTTTGCTGCAAATTACATGACTTTCTTTGGGAATTGTGAGATGTGTTACAATTTTAATTTCAAATATTTTTCTATTTATTCTTTATACACTTACTTTATTCCTTTTGGTTTTCATTTTTTGTTGTTATTTAAAACAAAGTGTGCAGTCTACTCGTAATAGCCTTTCGATTTATTATCTCTTATATTTATATACAATTTATATCTACTGGTAGGATGAGGGCGCTTGATTCTGAGAGTCTCGCCTACGGCGACAGCCGGCGAAACCAAGGACTACTATTTTCGGTATATAAATATGAATCTTTTTAATTTTTGTAAAATATAAAAAAAATTTTGGTCCCAAATTTGCCGCCCCTAAAATCTGCCGCCCTAGGCTCCAGCCTACTCAGCCTGCTGGTAAATCCACCACTGGATAGGATAGATAAGAAATGTCGGTAACACACAATATATCACATGTTGGGTACCATTAGAAAGGATGAATTGTTCTCTTTGCCACAAAAAGGACCTTACAACCATTTGAGTAAGTAACCATGACCTACAATTTTCGAAATCTATTTTGAGATGAAGTGTTGATTTCATGGGAAAAGAATGGGGAAGGAAGTGGTTTCAACGAATATAAATACTTCTAAGAATCAATGGTATTAATGCGGCATTAATTAATTAAAAGTTTCAGTATTGCTAGTGGGGGAATTTAATTTTAAAATTTTTGCTCATACAATTTTATCATTCATACTTATGCCACTAACGTGGGCAATCACCACTACGGCACGTAAAAAAAGCGAGAACATTGAGGCCTTCAACACGTTTTGTTTTTTGTTTTTATATCCAAGAAGTGTGTGTTAATAAGGCTTTATTTTAATATCAAACTGAACGAAGTTTTCCTAATTATATCGCATAATTTCCTCTGCTGCGTGCCAGACCAAATCTTTTCAAAGGCACGTTAATTAGCTTTGATATAAAATTGCAGAACTTTTGAAACGATGAAAATTCAAGGAACTCATAATTTTTGCCAAAAGGACGCAGCAGGATGTGAAATTTGGTATGCGGATGGAGCTTGAGTCATTTCATCTAATTAATAATTCAATTAAAATATCATTTGTCCCATTCCCCACTCTTATATTTTGATGAGTATGTTTTCATGAACATCAACCACAAAATTTTCTTTTGATCTAATTCACGCGAATACTGATTGCTTTGAAAAAGGGGTAGATAGAAATGAAAAGAAAAATATACAATATAAATGAATATAACGTAATCACAATTAACGATCCAAGATCCAAGTTTCGGTAGAATGTCTCAATTTGCAGGGTCTTCGTCGACATTCTTAACTTTTCCGGTTAAAGGCAAAGAGACGGAAATCACTTCGTTACTAAAGCGACAATACTCATTTAGATAATAATTGTTTTGTCGCCTCCTTTCCTTCATTTCCAGCCTTTTTGGGCCAACCGTCGA
Source organism: Dysmachus trigonus (assembly GCA_949715965.1). Taxonomy (NCBI): domain Eukaryota; kingdom Metazoa; phylum Arthropoda; class Insecta; order Diptera; family Asilidae; genus Dysmachus; species Dysmachus trigonus. The sequence goes on along the minus strand of OX454319.1, from coordinate 87,852,876 downwards.
AGGCTCTGTAACTCTCCAAAATTGATTGAGACTTGCCTCGGAGTCCAGAGTTTTGGTGTGCTCATTACTAAAGAGAAATTCCAGCAATTAGTCCCTGGCAAATGGATAGACAATCCTAAGATATCGGGAGTTCATTAAGAAAAACAGTTTTCACATCGAGGAATGGCTTAAATTTATCTTTTCGGAGATTTGTGCCATCTTTGCTATATACCCTAGGAACCAGAAGATGCCTAAAGCTGAGGGCTTGAATGTTTAACACACCGAATAATTGGGGCCGACTTGCTTCAGGTCAATATTTGCACGAATTTATTTTTAGTACTATAAATCCTTCGTTTTTGGATCTGTTAAGGAATAAGTTATACAATAATTTATCGGATAAAGAGAAGTTTTCGGTCGATATTAAGTGGTGGAATATTTTGGAATGGTTTAGTAAAATATGAGTAATTAATTTGATCATTTAGGAAATTGTTAAGTTAAATAAGGGATTTCCCGATCGGCCTTAATGGGAGCTTTTAGATATCAAATTGTCTGCAAATTTACTATAAATTGAATAATAACAAGGGCTGCGACGTACAGATTTTAATTGACTTTATACAATTTTGACTAGTAAAAAAAACATTCATAGAAGTAAAATTTTATTGAAATATGTTGGTTTATTATCTGCTGATCTGGATCTGAAATTTTGCATTGAATTGAAATTTTTGAATAGTTACTCATATAACATCAATGTGCATTGACTTGCCCATTTTATGTCAAAAAATTAATTTAATAATTTTTTTCAGTTAAAAATTTGGAATTTGCATGGGTAAAATTCAATTTTTAAAAATCTTTTCCACAGGTCGGATTAAACCATTAATGCGCAAAATAAGAATTTTGTGCACGCAAGTTCAATTGTACGATTAGAAAGGGGAATGGGGCGTTTTTTTTCCAAAATCGTATATAGAGGGTTTTTGGGGATGCTCTTTCAGAATTTGGCATTTGTTTTGCATAAAAATTTCAAAAACGCTATTATTTTTTGGTTTTTTTAAAAAAAGTGCTGTTTTTTGGTCTTTTTTCATTTCAAAGTCGATTATCTTGATGTTGCTGCTATTGAATTATCATATGACCACCAGAAATCGCCATCCGAATGTCTAAACTTTCTTAAACCATTGTTCTGAAAAAAAATTTTTGGTTTGGTTTTTGAAAAATGGTGATTTTGTACAGCATTGTAATAAAAAATTTTGGGTTGTTATACACGAAAACGATCAACTTTATAAAAAAAAATTTATAGAACAGAAAATGCTTGAAATTAGCCAAAGAACACGTGTGCATTTTTTCAGAATTTTTTTTCAACTATTTGTGGTTTTTTGGATCTAGCCAATTTTTGAAAAATCCATAAAATGTTCCGAAAAATTCTTTAAAAATTCACACGTATTTTTTGGCACTTTTTCTCCTATAAAATATCTTCGTAAAATTGATTCTTTCTAAGTAAAAATATCACAAAATTTCATCATAAAGAACGTTTTTTTTAAAAAACTTAAGAAATAATAAGGTTTTTGGATCTTTTATGCAAAATAAATGCCAGATTCGAATAGAACAGAAAATGCTCAAAATCAGCCAAAGAACACGTGTGAATTTTTTCGATAATTTTTGGTGTTTTAGATTTGGCCAATTTTTGAAAAATCCAGATGTGTAAAGAAAATTCTGAAAAAATTCACACGTATTCTTTGGCTAATTATATGCGTGTTCTGTTCTATTCTTCTTGTTTTTGTTCTATCAAATTTATTCGTAAAATTGATTCTTTTTGAGTAAAAATATCACCAATTTTTTTATGATGAAATTTGGTGATATTTACTCAAAAAGGATCAATAACAAATAAATTTTATAAGAAGTGCTTATAATTAGCCAAAGAATACGTGTGAATTTTTTCAGAGTTTTTCGGGACATTTTCGGATTTTTCAAAAATTGGCCAAATAGTCCGAGAAAATAAAAAAATAATTTCTAGCATTTTCTGTTTTATAAAATTTTTTTGTAAAGCTAATCCTTTTTGTGTAAAAAAATCGTGAACGTTTATTATATATTACGATATTTTTCTCTCGGTATACTTATATTGAAGTTGTATGAAATATTTTAATTCTAGCATTTAAAATTCCAATCTTATCATAAAAAAATCGTGAATTCTCAATAAATTGAATTTGTTGTAAAGTGGATATTTATATCAATAAAATTGTGTCAAATATACTTTTTTTTATACATAGATATTTTCAAAAATCCTATCTTTTATTTCTCCTGTCGTCTGTCCCCCCATCTTTTAACTGTGGATCATGAAAATTACGACCTAATTGAATCAGCCTTTTCGCGGAAATCCTTTTAAATTCCCCCTCGAACCCTGAAAACTGGTCGGGCCGATAGGTCGAGGGGTAAAAACTTTTCCCTTTGCTAATTGTATTTTAAAAATGTAGCGGTAAGGAGCAGCTAAATCGGAATACAGCGCCTGATTTGATTTCCATGCGCTCATCATTCGAATCACGTGCCCCCAAAAAAATAAAGAGGATTTCTTTAGAGTTATGTCTGGGTCCCACCGAACTTTACTTGATGAGATTAGGCTTTTCTTTCCTTCCTTTTAAAATAGAAGGGCAGAAGTTTTGTCCGCCCTTTTTCTTTAAAAGAAAAAAAAATATATAAATATATATGTAAAAGAAAACCGGAGGATTTTTCTGTATTCAATAAAGGAATGATGATAAGACGTTAAAAGTTCTGCTACTCGCCGTCGCCGAAGGGTTTGCGCTGTACAGAGTATTGGTCCAAAGTACTAAAAATCTTTTCGAGGGGAATTAATCTTTCCTTTTAATTAAACAAAAGCTAACCAGTTTCAGAATAGCGTGAACAAGATGATCCCGGAAGGAGTTCATCAGTAATCCTAAAGGGTATTAATCAGATTTAACATGAAATTTAGGAGCCAGTTTGAAGGATCTTAGAAGGCTCCTTTTTCTATAGGAGGGGAGGGGGTCTCTTCCTGGGAATTACTATGCCATGTCACGTCGCAAACAGCACGAACGGACGAAAAGGAAAAACCAAAGCTGGGAAAATGTCTCCGACAAGCTCGTGAGCTGTAAGTTGAAACCACGTTCGCCTCCTCCTTACAGTCTCTCCCCAGACCCTAAACCCATCCCGAAAAATAAACAGGATACTCTATACATCGCTTGGGATCGGTCTCTTCCCATAAAAGATAAAACGGCGTGATTCTGATTAATTCCCTTCCCTTTCCTTTTGCGAGCCTGTGGCACTGTGCCAGGCAATTTTCCACTCAATAAAATTACCAAGCAGCCGCTGAAAAATGCCTCAAAGGACTTCACATTAATAGTTGTATGCGATATTAAGTCCTGGTTAACGTCGATTAATTGCCAACGCTCAGCGGCTCTGTTGGCACTGATGTAATTTTCCTGAAAATCCTGCTGCGGATCCAACATAGAACCCCGTCTGGGACTCCGTCCAAAATTTCTAAAGACATCCTTTCTCTGTTCGAGCCGCTCCCAAATCCCTGACCTAGTTGGATAACAAACGTACTTTTGGATGCTGCAGTTTTTCCTGGCACATTAAGACTCTGCTGCTGTATGTAGTTATTAATTATGACCTAAATCAGGGCTAGAAAAAATACTCAGGTTTTCTGAGCGTGAGACGAGGAGCTGCATAGTCCTTCTTGAATTTAATCTGAGAAAAAGCAAGTCCTTAATCACTTAACCCTAATGGATTTAAGGATACTACAAACATTTCTTCGGGGGAGGTTTTTTCGCTCCATAACTTGTATATACCTCTCAATGAAATTAAAAAAATACAAAGTCATGATGACATTGTTGAATATTAAACGGATTTTCCCGAATAAAGACATAAATAAAGCGATGCTGGGTTCTTTCACCGCCTGGTAAAAGATCATCCAAATCCTAGATGTCGGCACTGTATTATGTTTAAGTCATGTTTTTGCAAATATACATAATGTAGCTGTTTTTTTTAGTAGAAGGGTTAGTATAATTTTATTCATGCGCTGGTATAGATATAAATCTGGGCCACAAATTGACATTATTCAAATTTATTAGACAAAAATCGGTATGGGGAAAATGCTTGGAATTAGCAACTCCGAAAATCCATTGTACTTATTTTTATGAAAATCGTAAAATGTTGGGATGTTTAGAATCCATCACTTTAATTGTGCTTTAATTTTTATATGTGATATTTGATCGTCAACGGCGCCACGCGGAAAACAATCAGAAGATAATTCAATCATAATTTGCCATTATCTTGGCTACAATTTTTTCCATAATAGATTTCCTTTGGAACAGCGATGCAAAAACACTTCATTTTTGAAAATACTCGTTAATCAGCCAACTCAGTCTTCAATTCAAAGATTAGAGGAAACATCTAAAAGGACTAGTTTGCTTAGCAGTCACGGGAGTTATTACATTTCAACCAGTGATTTATATTTTTTTATATATTTCAATATAATGGTTAATAGTAAGAGAAATCTTGAAAATCATCAAAGTTCAAATGGTCTAGCCGGCTAGAAAGGTGAAAAATGCTGACATAATCTCAAAAAAAAAAAAATTAGAACATGATTTTTAGTTTTTTGGCGATATTTCGGTTTCTCGTGGACATTTCAACAACAGTGCAAAATAACTTGAATATGTGCCAACACAAAAAACTTAAAAATGTCTTACTCGTAACTTAATATTGCCTTTATCTTTGTCTTTAGGAGGAAAACCGTTGATATATGATCTTCTTTATGAACCGAAATGTTTTAAATTTATATTCCAGTTTATATTTGGATGTTTACAAAGTATAGCTAAGGATTGTAAAAAAAAAATAACCTAAAATGATAACGTTGAAATATGGTCTCTTTGTGAACTGAAATGCTTCAATTTTCTATTTCAAAATATGCTTGGATGATTTTAAGGTAAAAAATTTCTAAAAAAAATTTAGACCTTACAAAAGAAGTAAAGATACCGAAAAATGCTGAAAATTTCACGTTACTATTGTTTTATATTATTTTAATTGAATTTAAAAATTTCGAACGCATATAAAAATTTGAATTTCCCGCCAACAAATTTCGAAAATATATCACGCTGAAGCTGACAAAACAAAAACCATATAATTTGAAAAAAGAAGAAATTTTTACGTCCACAAAAAGCCGAAATATCGCAAAAAAACTGAAAATCACGTTTTAATTTTTTTGAGGCTATGTGAAGGTCTATGGGTCTGAAAATTTCGGCAAAGAGGTATTTTTTGATGTACTATATACGGATAGTTTTTGTTTTTTAAAAGAGTTGGGGGCATTTTTACCTTCTTAACCGGCTAAATGCTTTGAACCTGAAAAATTATAATTATAATTATACAGAGAAAAAAAAGTGCAACAACTAGTCAAATATAGGGTTTATAACATGGTCAAAATATTGAACACACAATACAATAAAAATATTTTCGAGTAAATCGAGTGAAAGCATTTTGAAGTGTTGGTCCTTTAATTTTGAACGCCAGTGTATTTTTAGTAGATTTTGTTTACACAGCCTTTTATGTTTTTTATTATTTGTGTTCTATATTTCCGTCTAGATTATATAACATTATAACAATTTTTTTATTGTATCTATCTTTCTACATACCAGAAGTTTCTATGACGTCAAGGACTGAGAGGTATCAGCTTCATAATGTTTGGCAAAAAGAAAAGAAGCAAACATATTAGAAATATTAATAGTGGGGGTAAGTATTCAAGGTTTCCGGATCATAAATGATTTTCTAAAATTTCATAAAGCGCATTTGTACAATCTTTTATTCATCAAATCTTGCATTTCAATTTTGGCTCACTTCCTCATATCCTATCGATTTTAAAATTTGCATGCATATGTAATTTCGATGACAACGCAATATTTATAAATTAAATAAATGGTATAATATATATATATATATTAAGGTGTTTTTTTTTCGGCACAATTTTTTTTTTCAGTCCCACCTCGACATTTAGTGGCAAATACCTAAACAAAAATTCCCTGAAAATTGGAGTCCTTAATATTAATATTAAGTACTAGACCAAGGCGTATAAAGATTTCCCGTATAAAATACACGTAAACTTTGAGTGTTTTTTTTCAAATCTCTACAGCTCAGAGGCATTTTATGGTATAATCTTGGCCAATGATAGGGTTTCTTCAGAATTGAATGCTCTGCAAAAGTGTCCATTGCGGTGTAACCCTAACTCCCACCAGCGAGGTAGTACGGGTGACTAACCCCATTTTTTCCATGAAATTCTCGCTTTTTACCGCTATCTCGTAAACAAAAAGAGGTACAGAAAAAGTGAATATGACAAACTTGTAGGAAATTCAATTTTCTACAAAAAAGTTGTGAACACCAAATTGCTAACATCGATATTTCTTGAGATATTGGGCTTTGAAGTTGAGGTAGTGTTTCTACAATTTAGCACAATAATACATGAAAATTCCACGCTACCTCAACTTGAAAGCCCAAAATCTCAAGAAATATCGATGTTAGCGATTTGGTGTTTCGAACTTTTTTATAGGAAATTGAATTTCCTACAAGTTTGTCATATTCATTTTTTCCGTACCTCTTTTTGTTTACGAGATAGGGGCAAAAAGCGAGAATTTCATGGAAAAATTGGGTTTAGTGACCCGTACTACCTCGCTGGTGGGAGTTAGGGTTACACCGCAATGGACACTTTTGCAGAGCATTCAATTCTGAAGAAACCCTATCATTGGCCAAGATTATACCATAAAATGCCTCTGAGCTGTAGAGTTTTGAAAAAAAAAACTCAAAGTTTACGTGTATTTTATACGGGAAATCTTTATACGCCTTGGTCTAGTACTTAATATTAATATTAATATTAAGGGCTCCAATTTTCCGCGAATTTTTGTTTAGGTATTTGCCACAAAATGTCGAGGTGGGACTGAAAAAAAAAAAAAAAAATTGTGCCGAAAAAAAAGCACTCTAATATATATATATAATATATAAAATAAATGGTATGAACACTTCGATTAGAATTAAAGTGTAGATTCGGATTGCATTTCACTTTTGACAAGGTCATAATATCTTTTGAATAAGCTTCAACAAATATTTCTTCAATTTAATTTTCCAGATTTCATTGTACCTATCGGATAGAAAGTAGATTGTTAAAATACATGATTCATTCTCTCATATTATTGACGCCCTTTCTGGAGTGCCGCAGGGAAGCCACTGTTGTCCTATTCTGTTTATAATATTTATAAATGGCATTCTTAAAAGTTTTTTGTATGCTAAGTGTGTAACCTATACAGATATTTCTTCAAATTTGTGATTCTCATTGTTGCTTAAGGCTACAAGAAGATTTAAATAATTTATTATATGGCTGGTGTATCAGAAATGGTGTACTATACACCTAAATATATCTAAATGCCACATAATATTGTTTTATTGATCTGTAAATTGTACTTTATTTAAGTGGGTATTTCGCAGCGAAGGATTTTTTTTTATTCTAATAACCCTCAAAAATATGCATGCAAATAGGTTTTTGGAAATTCGTTAAATTAAGGGAGTTGTAGGGCTTAGAAGTTCGACGCGCATGTTTTGTAAATAAATATTTAATAAAAAAAAAACATGCAAAATCGCACGTTTCTCTTTGTATTGGCATTAGTTTCGTAACTTTCTATATTCTAACTTCTTTAAAATAAGTTAAATAATATATATTTATGTACAAAAAGGATGTATTTATATATTTATAAAAAAAATACTCCAAAATCTTTTACTGATCCCAAGAAAAAATCCCTAAAATTACAATCCAAAAGCGGCTGCCGCTGCGGAATATCCCCTTAATTTTTAATTGGTTTACATTACAGACGGAATGTGCTTTGTTTATTAAACAATTTTTATAAAATGATATTAATTGTGCTGAATTGCTTTTTATGATAAATATATATGCGTCGGAAAGACCGCTTCGTTCGAGAAAATTGTGATTAATTATGGTTCTCAAGAAATAGTCACCAGATGTATTAATAAATTTGATTTGTACAACGATAGATCTAGATCTGAGTTTAATGGACCTGCATAAACTAAACTAATTTAACGAAAATCAACTCCTAAATCGCTTAACCATAATTGATTTATTTCTTCTCCACACATTCCTTCCGCATATATTTTTTTTGCAACACATTATCCCCGCAAAAAAATCCAAAGAACACGAAGTCATGACGACATTGTTGCATACATATTAAGCAGATTTTCCCGAAAATAGGCACGGAAAAAGGTACAAAATTCCTCTCGTCACCCTGTACTTGCCCCAGGCGGGATAATAAAGTCGACCTTTTTTTTTGGAGCATTTTAATTTTTAACAAATCATCATTGACCTGATGAGATTTTCGTGAAAAGGTTCCACCAACAGACAAGAAAGGGAAAAATATTTGGTAAACATTTTCATGTAAAATTTACGCGAGGGAATCTTGCAATCCTCGCCTAGGAAATGCCTTCAAAAATGAAACAGGCTAGAATTCTGTGGAATTTCACCACAATGGTGGCGCTTTCAAGGATTTCGGAACGTTTCCCCCCGAAAATGGCGGAGGTGTCCCTTTCCATGAGCTCATCGTGAAAGGTAAGCGAGGCTAAAATTATAATATCAAATATTAAACTCAGCAATTTACGTGAAAAGGCAGCGCTGTTTAACCCTCGCTTTTATTCATAAGAGGCATTCCACTTCTGATTGCTGCAGAATCTCGAGAATTTGTGGAATTTAATAGAATTTCTAGAGTACCCCGGGAGGAAATCTACTGAATTATTTATATATGTATGTTCTACTTTTAAAAAATGGATAAGGGCTTTACGTAACAATTTGTTGTTAAATACTTGAAGGAAATATTAAGAATCTTTTAAAGTTCAGTTCAATTTCAAACAATGCACCAAATAAAAGTAAACAAACATTTTTAAATCAAGCTTTTATGTATATTACATATAAATTTTTATTTTTATATAAATATCTATAATTATAATATAATATAATTTCCTTTCATCTCACAGCTATTGTAGGTATAAATTTTTATTAGTTGTTCATTTTAGTTAAACGCTATTATAATATTTCTTTACTTTTATTTATTTTATACCTTTTAGTCTAAATTTGTTTCATAGTACTCGTCAAACCCTTTCACTTGATACCCATGTCACGTGGGTTGCGAAGAAAAAAGGTAATCCACCATTTTGAGATGTTCGCCATATTGGATTTAGAACGATATTAATTACACTATACTTCATTGTCACGAAACTTACATAAGTCTGTCAAATCTTATCAAAATCGTATAATAGGAAGTGAGATAAAATTCGAATACAAATTTTGAACCAGAAAGGCGGAGAAGAAAATACATGCATATGAACAAGTCAAGCTAAATTAAAGCTTGAAAAATTAGCAAACGAAATGCAATAATTTGAAAGATAAAGATACGATATCAACGACTCTGGAAACCCCTGGGTGCCTGTTTTTATTACATTCTCTTGAAAAGAGCTCCTCCTAAATGTATGTCCGTGTAATTTGAAAAAATATTCTAAATTATATTCTGTGAGAAAGGAGTTAAAAAATTACACTTCGTTCGACCCACTACACATAATTAATGATATTTGATAGAGCATCTGTCTCGGGAATTCCCAGAAATAATTTTCCAGCAATTTTGCTACTTTACTACTTTACTTTAATATTTTTGATATACCTATTTATTCCCCATAGCTTAATTCTTATCTAAAACTGAAATAAGTCTTTTGTTGATGTTATTTTATAAAAGAACTCAAATATATTAATTAAAATAGGAGTAAATAACCTATTTTTATATCATAGAAAATTTCAAAAGTTCCTATGGCTGACAATTTTCTAAAAGTAATATATAAATACCAAAATGCAAAATAATATTTCTAATATAATTCATTATTTCGGGCAGATTTTTCAATAGTCAGATTTTATTTATTGTTTAAAAAATCAATAGGTAATTAACACTTCTCGACGAATTTTCGAACAGATAAGCTGGGTTTCACTTCTAACCTAAGCATTTCTACTAATCAACAATAATTGTTAATTTTGAAGGGAAATCATTTCTTCAATCCTAGATAAATTTATATTATTTTTTGAAGTGAACTTTCGTAAACGAGGGCCAATCTGATACCTGAAAAGTCAGTTCAAGATTGGAATTAAGTTTTGAATGGACTCAAATTACGAATTTATTCTTATAGCTGAATAACGTTCAAATTCTAATTGGAATCATACCCATGAAATTCAGCTATTAAAGTTTACCTAGACAAAAAGAAGCCATTAAACTTGCAAATTTTCATTTTGTTTTCATTGTTCGTCATCACTTCAACCGGTTGCTACTTGTGGATGCAGTTTATTTTGGGTTTTCTAATTATAAAATATAAAGTAAAACTAGGTGCAAAGCACTAAGTAGTGAAAAGAGAGTTCTTGCAATAAAGGTTAAAATGACACCTCAACGAAATGCTACTCTGAGGATGCTGCTGCAACCGGATGTCTGAAATCATCGCTGATTATGCTCACGATGAAAATGGAGTTTTCCACTTTTTCAGGTAGGAGTTGGAAGGAAATGATTTAATCTCTTTTCAGGTATTATTATTATAAGTTAACAAAAATGAGTGTACTTTTAGAATAACGCAAGAGAATAACGCTAATAGATAACTCAACACTTTCCGAAGATTTTATCGATCGACTTGAGTCTGCACAACGATTGTATCTCAGGTTTTCAGTGTATGTAAGTACGTGTTCATAAATCTTTATACTAAGAAAAAATGTATAGTTATTCATTATATGCAATTTATTACTTTTTTAACTCGAAATTCCCAATATTTCTGCTATATCTTAGAATTTTTAGATCTATTAAAAATAAAACCTGAATTCATTTACAATTTATTTAGCTTTTTAATCCAAATAGGTATCAATATTTTTTAAAAATTATTTTATTTATCACTTGAAAGGGCTTTATTTAAAGACTGTTTAATCTTTTCAGATTTGTACGTTATTCGAATATTCAGACAATTTTGTAAGAAAACAATTCTAATTTTCTACATTCTTTAAGAAAAAACTGTAGCGGTTTTAAAATATTCTGAAAAAGTGATAAATACAAAAATGTTGGTCCAAACTGTTGATATATGGAAGTGATTTTAGTAGATATTTCTTCCGTACGAGGAGAAAATTTCCCATATTTTATTTTTAACGAGAAGACAACTCTGAAATATAGGAGTAATTACAAAATATTTAGTATCTTCTTAAATGTACTTTATAAAAAAGTCTAATCATCTGAGTATTTTCTGAACCTTCTTTTAAGGGTTTTCTATAAATTCTATCTAAGTTTAAGAATTTTCTATATTCACAATTTTTTTCGAAAAATTTAAAATCTTTATGAATTTTTAAGTTTATTAACCCTTATTATAAATTTACCCTACTTAGTTTACCTCAATATTATCTACGTAGAGCTAGTTCTAATTTCTGCTTTATGGGTTTTTAATTTTTCTTATTTTTGCTGACAAATTGAGAGGGTAGTTCAAAAAATTCTTATACAAGATTTTCTATTCATCGGATTAACTAAAAAATATTAAGAATAACAACTCTTAGTGTGCTTTGAATCCGATTTAAGAATTTCTAATTATTTCGATATATAAAAAGCCTAGTTTTTTTATGTATGAAAGCTGATATTAGGTACTAGGACAAAATATTAGAGGTTTTCGGATTATAATAAAACCCTTCGTGGAGGCAAACACACGTATTTGGAATCGCTGATCTATCTACATTTATAGAATACATAGACGTGCTCAGTGTATTACTGATTTTAATATTGTTTTCAAAATTTCGATATCAATAACAATATTGGATTAGCCATTTTCAAAATGTCTTAATAAATAAATATAAAATAAATAAATTCTAAATTTTTTATGCGCATTGTAAATATTAAGCTAAGCTATTTTAATTTCTTTAATGTGGACAACTTCTTATAATACAGTCTATTACAAATTTTCAAAATTGCAAATTGTCTTCACATTACACCTTAGACAGGTTGGGAACGAAATTCAGAAATTCGTGTATAAACAATTTTAAAAAATCTTATCATCTTTGAATTTGTTATGAAAATTCAGTTGAATATTACACTTTAATTTCAATGAAATATGATAATTTTGAAATCGACAACGATCCAAATTCTAAATTATGCCCAGGGTATTACAGAAAATATATGAAATGTATAGTAATTTTATATTTCCGTGTAGATTGCCAATTTGAGAAAGAAAGTTCTATTACATTCTCGAAAATACTTGGTAAAAAGTAAAAAAAAGCTATATTTACAAAATTTTTTAAAATTAATAAAAAAAAATAACAACATATTGTTAGATGTTCAATAATCAGTAATAAAGACAATTAGTTTGCCTATTGGATTAAGGGGGTATTCTAGTCTAGATGTATGAATTTCAGGTAATTTTTGAAGTGTCGTAAAAAAAAGGCAATTAATAGTTTTACTATCCATTTTTTTATAAGTTATTTATTAACATTATAAGAATAGAGAAAAAAATTAAAAAATAAAAAAATTAAAAAATTCCACACATTAGCAGCTGATGAAGTGGGGGGTCTCAAAAAATTGGCACGTGACCATACCCACGATTTCAACCCTCCTAGCAATCTGAAACCAAGCAAACAAAAAATTATTAATCTAGAATAATGTCGCAATGGTTGGAACTACGGAAAAGTTGGAAAAAATTTTTCTCACGAAATGGCGACAGCCTGAAAAAAAAAACACTTTTTGGACCACTTTTTCGGATTGTTTCGAATTTTTTAAAAATAGTAAAAATTGAAATTTGGGGATGGGGTAGTTCCAGCCATAGACAAATCTATAAAGAAGGCTCTCTAAAAATTTCAAGTAAATCGGTCCAGTAGAACCTGAGAAATAGTGGGTATCGTTTTGAAAAAGACAGTTTCGAGAAAAACGCGTTTAAAGTTTCGCGTAAAGTTTTTTGCAGTCTAAGTCATGAAATGCCGGGTCAGCAAAATACCTATAACTCCGAAAATAATTTGAATTTTGAAAAATCCTCTTGTAGACATATTCTTGAATAGTTTAACTTTGAAAATAGCAAAAACAAAAAAAAAAATCGATTTTTTTTAATTTCTAGATTAGAATACCCCTTTAATATCAGTCAGATATCTCGCCAATTTTAATCATTTGGTAAAATCGAAGGACTCAATATTGAAAGTAGTAGCAGAGGATTTCCAAGTAATACATCATATATATTTAATATTTTTTAAGGCTTGTAATTCTTTGGTAAGGGATTCCATTTTCGTTACAGCTTTTATTTGATGATACATATTTAGTGTTACTCGAGTCAAAATTATAAATTTATTTTCCCACTTAAAACTTGGAGAAAAAAATCAGAATTAATGTTATAGATATTCTATCCCTATATATATATAAAAATGAAAGTTTGTTTGTTGCTCAATCACGCCTAAACGTTTGCATTGATATTTTTCATTTTTTGTCCGAATGTAGTACATATTCCAACTTAACATATAGGCTAATTTTTTTTCGGGTAATATATAGGGTTTCAAAATGGCGGATCCAAGATGGCGGCTGAAAATTTTAAATTTGATGCTATTTTCATGAATAGGGCATATAGGGGTTTTACGGAATGCTGCTTTCAAATTCACTGTCCAAATTTAGAAATTCGAGATGTCGAACCCAATATTGCGTCCAAAATTTCTCGATTTTAACGGATTTTAATGAAAATTAGTACAATGATTGTTTTGAGGTCACTGATTTTGAATATTATAAAAATTTACAAATCCAAGATGGCGGCCAATATTTCTCGATTTTGATTTTCGTCGTACAATGATTATTCTGAGGCTACAAATTTCGAATATTATCAAAATTTGTTAATCCAAGATGGCGGGTGCAATAAGAGACCAAATGTCTCGACTTCAACGGATTTTAATTAAAATTGGTACAATGATTATTTTAAGGCCACTAATTTTTGAATATTTTTAAGATTTGGAAATTCAAGATGGCGGATCCATAAAGGGGTTTTCGGGTTGAAACAACTTCGAGGATATAACAAACTAGAACATTTGAGAAGTGTTTAATTAGTAAGTATTTACCCAACGCCGGGTGAAACCGGGTAACCCAGCTAGTAATATACAGGGTGTTCAGAGGTGGGTGGTCAATACTGCAGGGGGTGAAAGGTCAGACCGAGGCAAGCAAAAAATCGTATGGGTGGGGGGGGGGCATCTTGCACCGTTTGGCAGTTACAGGGTGATTCATAAATCAGGATTTTTCTTTATATGGGAACCGCTCTTGTATTTTTATCTTTTTTTCTACACATCGCAGCGGCCCCAAACTGATTTCAAAAAATCACTATTTGGAAGCCCTTTCCAAAAAAGTTTACACCACCCCCCTATCCCCAACCCCTTGGCCACAATCCCCCCTGCAAGTTGAAAAAATTAACTTTTATTTCACGATTTTTCACCTTTCGCCCCACTTTTCTCCCAAATTCATGTTATTAACATACCTACTTTTTATTTTTTTTAAGTTGCCTATCTAATTACCTTTCCAAAAAGGTGCAACATGCCCAGGTAGGAAAAGGATACGAAAATTTATTTACAAAAATCCTTTTACAGAATATCATGACAATTCGAATTTTTAAGAAATTATACTTAAGTTAACTAAAAAATACATTTTGTTCGCTTAAAAACTAATTACAATTAAAACGTTTGTCCTTTAAAAGCTGTTCAAAATGTTCTCCGCTAGTTTCGATGCATGCAAGTAGCCTTCGTTTTATTTCACGTTTGAGGTCTATGGTAGCCAGTCTCTCCCGTATTTTCGTGGCTGCAGTCACAATCCTGGTAACTAATTCTTCTCTGGTGTTGATTGGTCTTGAGTAAACTTCATCTTTCATCATTCCCTATAAGAAAAAGTCCAGTGGAGTAAGGTCCGGTGACCTAGCAGGCCAAGGAATCGGTCCACCTCGTCCAATCCAGCGCTCTGGGTAATTTTCATTTAACCTTGCCCTAACAATGTTCCCAGTATGCGCAGGTGCTCCGTCGAGCTGTAAATAAATTGCGCTTCTGGTGGCTAGGGGGATGTCCTCCAACAGATCCGGAAGGATATTCTCCAAAAAGTCCGAGTATAGCTGACTATTCGGCACTTGGGGCAAGATGAAGGGTTCTATCAACTGGTTGCCGATGATGCCAGCCCAGACATTGACACTAAATCTTTGCTGGAAGGACCGACACCTGGTCCTATGTGGGTTCACATCTGACCAGGTGTGGAGGTTGTGTAAGTTTGTGATGCCATCCCGGGTGAATTGCGATTCATTCGTCCACAGAATTCGGTCTAGAAACCTTCTGTTTTCGATGTCAGACTCGAACAGCCAAGTGCAGAATTGCAATCGTCCTTCGGAATCTCCTTCCCTAGTGCTTGGACCGGGATATGGTGGTATGGATGTAGTCCCTCTCGGTTCACAACGGTCCAAACTCTCCCTGAAGACAATCCTGACCTTCGTGCGACCTGCCTGATGCTTATTACAGGGCTGTTCCTGACGATGTTGAGGATTTGTTGGTCGGGCTCCGCTGAATCGGCCGATTTTCCTGCTCGCATTTCTGCTCTGGGGGCGGTTACACTTCCGGTTTCTTTTAACCTTCTGAAAGTCCTTGAAAATACCCTTCTGTCGGGTACCCGCCGATTCGGGAATCTCCTTTGGTATTCTCGTACGGCCTCACTGTCATTTCCTTCTACTAAACCGTACACGTAAATTATATCGGCATACTCGTCAACACTGAATTCTGCCATTTTATCTTAATTTTTTCTATTAAACACCCGTTCTTATCGCTTGCTTCTTCAACTGTGGTCAATGTCCTTTCAAACTTACCCATTTTTATACCATAATTCATAGGAGGTATTAGAAACGGAGCGTCAGGATACTTAAGAGTCAATACTGGATATAATAAACTAATAACGCTATTTAACGGGATTACATTTATTATTTTATTACTGTTTTGCTGAAAAAATAAAAATGTATTACCTCTGTTTCCTAAACAAACATTTCCGAACTTGCTGTCATAAAAATTGTTGACTTAACGACATTTTCCATTATGGTGCAATAAAGTAATTAGGTACCTGTGAGGATGTTTTAATTTCAGGACTTTTGCAACCCTTTTCTACCTGGGCATGTTGCACCTTTTTGGAAAGGTAATTAGATAGGCAACTTAAAAAAAATAAAAAGTAGGTATGTTAATAACATGAATTTCGGAGAAAAGTGGGGCGAAAGGTGAAAAATCGTTAAATAAAAGTTAATTTTTTCAACTTGCAGGGGGGATTGTGGCCAAGGGGTTGGGGATAGGGGGGTGGTGTAAACTTTTTTGGAAAGGGCTTCCAAATAGTGATTTTTTGAAATCAGTTTGGGGCTGCTGCGATGCGTAGAAAAAAAGATAAAAATACAAGAGCGGTTCCCATATAAGGCAAAATCCTGATTTACGAATCACCCTGTAACTGCCAAACGGTGCGAGATGCCCCCCCCCCACCCATACGATTTTTTCCTTGTCTCGGTCTGACCTTTCACCCCCTTCAGTATTGACCTCCCACCTCTGAACACCCTGTATAAAGTAAACCATATTTTTGGATGTTGGATACGCCCGCTTCAGAAAGGTTCAGAAGTTTATAAGAATTTATTAAGTCTACTTAGCTTGTCTATGTCCCAATGATAAGAATGGGGTATAACTCTAATTTGATCCTGGAAATCCTAACGTAGGAGAAGGTTCTTACACAAAAGACTGATTATTCTTAAAAATTACAATTAATAAATATATTTTATTTATTTCAGAATGAAGAAGTCACGAATAAGCTCTATTTTTATACTTTAAAACTTTTTCAAGGTTCAATAGTTAAGTTTAATTTTGAGTGGCATACTGAATGCAAAAGAAATCGTGAACTTTAGGCATTTTAGTAGTCTCTCAAATTATAGTATTGTATTGTTTGACGATAAATTAACTATAAATCTTTTTCAATCTGAAAGGTTTTTTTTATCAATTAAAGTATCGTTTTAATCGAAATTAGAATCCTAAATAGCTTGGTAGTGATAATTCTTAACTTATTGTACTATAGTATCTTTTAGCATTCTTGAGATAATTTGATGTTATAAATAAAATCAACGAGCCTCAAAACCCCCATACACGAAATTTAGTAGTGAGAGACCGTTAACTCACCGAAATTGGTTCATGCGTTCCAAAGTTATGTACTAAAAAAGTGAATTTTTGAACCATTCTCTTTTAATCATTATTCTGTGGTAATTTTGTTAGTCTGATTTGAAAAGAACACATTCAAAAACAGCAAGACATAGAAAGTAATCAAAATTAAACTAGATCAATATAGAAAAAGTTCAAATAATGAAAATGGACAATCAATTTAAATTATCAATGAATAAAAAACTTTTTTTGAAATTATCCGAAGATTAATTGAACTGATGCAACATAATTTCAGAATTAGTTAATATACACTAAAAAGGTAACGAGCTGTGTTTATATTGAGCTAATTTAAATTAACGCAAATTTAATTTATAAGTACTTTGAAAACATTTCTAAATTAAAGTTCAAGACAGAAAAGTCTCATGGGCGTTAAACTTGAAAGGAAAACTTCTTTTCCTCGTTCATTTAATTTAAAATAATATATATATATATATATATACGAGTATATAATGAGGCAACAGTTTGTATTTACTCATTTGTTTTGTATACATTTTTAGCGAACGCCATTTTGTTAAGTAATTACGTTTTCTTTACACTCAAAAGCTTCCTCCTTCCTTTTTTTTTTTTTGCATAAAACATCATAAGTACTTCTGCTAAAATACGAGCTTTACATTTTAATTTTAATTGCGTCGCAAATGAATTACAATTACTTCTAGGGTGGTAAACATCTATGTCGTACTTGCGCCGCCCGGTGACATTTTACCTGTTTTGAATATCAAAAGGACATAGCTCTTACGTACCTTTAAATAAGATGAGAAATTTAATTCGTATTTATGTTAGGGGAGAAACTGTGTCACTGGCTTTCTGAGTTTTTCGGTCCAAAATATGTTTCTAGTTAGGCAAGAGGAATGTAATTTGAGCGGTTCTAATTTTTATTTTTGATTCATATTTTGCTGAGTGATCACATTCAGATTTCATAGATTTTATATCTGTACTATGTCGCAAAAGTGAGCTCCTCAGATTTTTATAGAGACTTTGGGATAATACTTTTTTTCTCGTAAATTCACCAAACTAGTTTTACAGTCTGTTTGGTAATTCAGTGATGTGATAAAAGGTAATAATTTTCTAGTTAACCCTGTACTGGTAACAAACAATCTGAAGATTTTTAAATATAACAAAATCATAGTGATAAGAGCACATTAACGATGAATTTGATCTATCGAATCCAAAATTTCCCACAAGTATTTGCGTTTCTTGTCGGATCTTTCGTTGAGGTTGGGTCGATTTTGGAACTCTTGGAAGTTTTATTTTTAAACCTCTGCACAAAGCTGGTCCTCGTAATGAGGTTTGTAATTACAGAGGGATCGCTAAACTGATGCCTAATATAAACTTTTTGAGCGTTTAGTTAAAGATAAACTTCAATTTATGATTAAAGAAGCTATTTGTCAGCAGCAGCATGGGTTTATGAACGGGAAATCTACTTTGACTAATTTAGCATTTTTCAAAAGTATTGCCATTAATTCCATTGAACAGGGTTCACAATTAGATGTTGTATTTACCGATTTTGTAAAGGCTTTCGATCGGGTTAGTTAACACTTCTTCACGAAAAACTGAAAGTTTTTGGTCTCCACTCATCTTTTCTTCAGTGGATTGCTTCATATCTCATTAACACGTTCACGCCGGCGCGTACCACCGGTGGCCCGCACTAGACTATCTCATCGGGCGGCGCGTACCACCGGTGGCTTACATCAGCTTTGCGTAACACATAATAAATAAAACTACTATGTCTTAATAAACGTATAGTAAAAGGAAACTGCACTTTTGAAGTTTTGCTAAACAATATTTTGTGCAAGGCGCCGCACAGTGGGCCCAGCGGGACTTTTTCGTCTCATAAATCTGTAACTATTTTGTTTGTTGACATATCTGTATGAAATTTTTTACATATAATATTGAGAATATAGGCTTTCTAACTGTAGTGCCAAATGTAAATAATTATTTTTTTTTAATATAAAAATAAATATTTGAAAAAGCAGTTCCACTTTGTCATACTAAAACCTAAGCCTATATTATGTGTATTTTTGAATTAACTATTACAACTTTAAGATTGCTATGTTTAACAATTATAAACTCAATATTACAGTTCTCGAGTACACAGAACTCATAAAAATAAGTACGTGAAAACTTAACCTTATTTTAAACTTATCGGTGTATAACTCCCTTTTAACAACAAAATTCGTTAAAAATAATATTGTAATAAAATTAACGGTTAAAAATAGAACCCTGACAAAAACTGTCAAATTTTTAAATAAAAAAATATAGGGTTTTATTCACTTTATAAAGTTTGTTAAAATTTTTAAATCTTAACGGTGTTTGCCGATGCCGAGATTTATATTGCATTTTATGGTCAATTTTATCTGGAATAAGGAGGAGTAAAAAAAACTTGCGGATTTTTTGCGCTTTTTTTTTAGACTTAAAAATTGTAGAAATGACGATTTCCTTAGTATTTCCTTGACACTTTCTCGTTAATTTCATTGGATTTCACTCAAAATCAGCAATATATTATCAGTAAACATTCAACGAATTTATCCAATAAAAAGATAATTAAAATAAATAAAACAAAAAATTAATTAATTTAGTTAAAAAAAATTATTACAAAAAAAATTATATTATTAATAAGAAATATTTTTTTTTTATTTTGTTCTTTCTGCTAAATTACCTCCAATTATTATTTTAATTTATTTTTAATTTTTTTAAATTTTTTTTTAATTTTTTTAAATTTTTTTTTAAATTTTTATTTTTTTATTATTTATGATTATACTTTAGTTCATTTTTTATTTTATTTTCCGTTCGTTGAATGCTTACTGATAGTATATTGCTAATTTTAAATGAAATCCAACGAAATTAGCAGAAAATGTCAAGGAAATACTAAGGAAATCGTCATTTCTACAATTTTTAAGTCTAAAAAAAAAAAGCGCAAAAAATCCGCAAGTTTTTTTTACTCCTCCTTATTCCAGATAAAATTGACCATAAAATGCAATATAAATCTCGGCATCGGCAAACACCGTTAAGATTTAAAAATTTTAACAAACTTTATAAAGTGAATAAAACCCTATATTTTTTTATTTAAAAATTTGACAGTTTTTGTCAGGGTTCTATTTTTAACCGTTAATTTTATTACAATATTATTTTTAACGAATTTTGTTGTTAAAAGGGAGTTATACACCGATAAGTTTAAAATAAGGTTAAGTTTTCACGTACTTATTTTTATGAGTTCTGTGTACTCGAGAACTGTAATATTGAGTTTATAATTGTTAAACATAGCAATCTTAAAGTTGTAATAGTTAATTCAAAAATACACATAATATAGGCTTAGGTTTTAGTATGACAAAGTGGAACTGCTTTTTCAAATATTTATTTTTATATTAAAAAAAAATAATTATTTACATTTGGCACTACAGTTAGAAAGCCTATATTCTCAATATTATATGTAAAAAATTTCATACAGATATGTCAACAAACATAATAGTTACATATTTATGAGACGAAAAAGTCCCGCTGGGCCCACTGTGCGCCGCAAGATAAAGCAAAATTCCCTTGGGAACGCGTGGTATCTAGTAGATACAAAGCTTTAAAAATTTGGTTGTGAAAATTAACGTTAGTATTTCTTCCAAAGAGATAAATGCTATTATTAAAATAAAAAAATATTATAATTTGTTCAAAATAAACTGTTTTAATGGATGAGTACTTATTTATCTCAGTTTTATCTCCCAGATACATCGCGCGCTCCGAGGGTTAACTGCCGCCCGATGAAGTGAAATACAAAAAACTGCGCCGGCGTGAACGTGTTAATCGCAAACAGGCTGTTTTAATTGACTCTGTGCAATCAAGAGTGGTTGATGTTCTCTCAGGAGTTCCACAGGGAAGCCATTTAGGTCCTCTTTTTTTTTTATAATATTCATCAATGATGCCTACTTATGTTTTTCTTTTGCCCAGTGTTTGCTCTTTGCTGACGATATAAAAATGTTTGCTACTATTCATGATTTAGCTGATATTTATAGGAGGAGATTGATAAATTCAAGATTTAGTGTAATGCCAATGGGCTTGAATTAAACCCATTGAAGTGCAAGGTGTTTTCCTTTCACAGGTTAAAGAATCCTGTTTTTTCCCAATGTGTGATCCAAAATTGTGTTCTTGATCATCCCGATATTATTCGTGATTTCGTTGTGTACTTTGATGGCAATATGGGTTGCACACATCATATCGATTATATTATTTCAAGAGTTTTTATGATATTAGGCTTTATTAATAGGAACTCGAAAGATTTTCAGCACGTTTTCACCTTAAAATATCTTTATTCCTCTTTGGTTTATTCGATTCTTGAGTATGCTTCAATTGTGTTGTCTCCGTATTCAGTTTTTCATTCCTCGCGCGTGGAGTCAGTACAAAAGTCTTTTACAAGGTTCGCACTAAGAAAATTGAACTGGGTAATTTCCACTACATCTTATAAATCTAGGTGCCTTCTTCTTGGCCTGGAGACTTTGGAATCTAGGAGGAAAATCGCGGCGGTTTTATTCATAGGAGATATCTTATGCTATCGTATTATGTCTCCCGACCTTCTTACAATGCTAAATATATATGCTCCGGGAACCTTTTTAAGGACTAGAGGTATTTTTCTGAAAATCCTAGTGCACAGAACTACCTATGGTAGCAATGAACCGATTGCGCAATGTTCTACATTTTTTAATGAAGTTTATAGTGCGGTGGATTTATCCATGAACAGAGTTACCTTTCGTGAATCGGTTAGACTTTATTACTCTATTACTTCGCCTAGTCATTTCTTGAGTTCTCAGCTTTTTTATAGTTTCTAATTTGCCTTTAATGCTAGTAATTGTTAACCAAAATATAAAATTGTATTCTTGTGTTGGCACTCGCTATGTTAAATGATATATTGTTAGTGCATGCTAATTGTTTTATTTTTTATATTTTTTTTGTTTTTATTTTGTTCTTTTTTTTCGCTTAATAATTATTAGTATGGAACAGTAGTTTGTAGGCGTGGTCAATAAATAAATAAATAAATCACTATTAGTGAACGAGAAAAGGTTAATTCTAAAAGACCTCTTGAAAAATTTGATGTAAATAATGATCTCGAAATAATCTGGTACCTTCGATCAACACTACAAAATTCTAGTAATATAGATGTAGATGGATATAATTATATGGATATAATGGTTGTTTTAATGTTCATTAAATATTACAGTTCAAATACTTTTCCTTAATGCCAAAAACGTCCTTTGCGAAATGCAAGTCATTTCGGTCAATCATATCTAAATACTACAAGACATCCGGCAAGTAGTCGACACTTTTTTCCTCTGAAAACTTCTTACACGACTTCATTATAAATGATGTATGCCTTCATCAGCTCCAACTCCATTTAAGTCCTTTGTAAAGAAATACAGCATCAAAACATTTATAGTATAAGGTACTCATGTTAAAAATTGATTTTACTCAGAGAAAATCCAATAGAGAATTAGATTTTAATCATGAGGCGCATACCTGCAGATAATATCCATTCCATCCATCACTTTAGATTTTGTTGTTGGAATTCGCTCTTACCACACTGTATATAAAAGTAATTCTAACCAAATAATAAATACCAAAGCTGTAAAGCTTAAAAGTCAGAAGATATAACATAGGATGATTCAGTTAACACATTAAGCGCAGTGTCAGTCCGTGGGGACTGACAGTGAACTTTCCGTTTAGCCAGCGTCAGTCCGTGGGGACTGACAGTGCACTTTTCGTTTGGGTTTATATTTTATATTCTGCATTGGTTGCAACATTCTCATAGCTCAAATGGTAGTGAAACAAAATAGTCACCGCGACGTGTGTGCTATCTTCTTCTTTTTATACTCTGAAACCGAACACCTCGTGGAGTAATTGACGCTGTGTACCATCTGAATGGAAAACATGATTGATTTTTGATTGATTTTGATAGGAAATACCTTCAAGAATAAGAATTTCATTATATTAAAGTTGAATTCGGTTTCGGTACAGGCATTGCAGATTAAATTTAGGTAAGCTTTTCCTTTAAACATATCTTTTAAAAACTTTAAACGTGATTTTCTCAAAACCGCGTTTTTAGAGTTGGTGTTCACGATTAAAAAACACTATTGGATCGATCGGTCTGAAACTTTGATATGTTATTAGACACGTGATTTTCCATGGATTGAACGACAGACAAAAAAGATTTTTCGGAAAATTTTCCGATTTTCATTTCTGGACCAAAATTGTGCGTTTTTTGAAATTTGTTATTTTTCAATGAAATTTTTTCCTTTTAGTTCAATCCGTAGCGATTGTCATACCAATTTAAACCTTTTTTTCTTTCTTGTCAGATGTTCCAGTGACTCAAAATCGCGTACACTGTGATTTTTTGAAAAAATTCCACCAGCCAAGAAATCGCCTGGTGAAATCTGAAAATAATTTTTTTCTGTATTCTTTCAATTTTCCAATTTTCAAAAAAAAAAAAATTCAACTATTGGGGTCAAGAATGATGAAATAGAAAAGTAATCCCTTTAAAATGATTTTTGATAGCAGTTAAGGGATTAAGAGCTCTATTAATAATAATTTATACAAAGCGTTTTGGTATCGAAAAAGGAGAATACCTCTTTTATTCAAGTAATCCCTCGTAATGCCAAGTATTGATTAATAATTCTTTATATGGATAAGTAAGGTACTACTACTTAGTACATTATATACTTCTAATATAAATAATGGAAAATGCTATATATGTATAATCTATATATAAAAATCAAAGTTTGTTTGTTTGTTTGTTGCTCAATCACGCCTAAGCGCTTGCATCGATATTTTTCATTTTTTGTCCGAAGGTAGTACATATTCCATCTTAATATATAGGCTAATTTTTTTCGGATAATACATGGGTTTCAAAACGGCGGATCCAAGATGGCGCCTGAAAATTTTAAATTTGAAACGATTTTCACGAAAATTGGTACATAGGGTTTTTTTTTGGCATGCTGATTTCAAATCCGCCGTGCAAATTTAGAAATTCAAGATGGCGGATCCAATATGGCGACCAATATTTCTCGATTTCAATGGATTTTAATGAAAATGAGTACAATGATTATTTGAAGGCTACTAATTTTGAATATTAATAAGATTTGGAAATTCAAGATGGCGGATCCATAAAGGGGTTTTCGGGTTGAAACAAATTCTAGGATATAACAAACTAGAACATTTGAGAAGTATTTAATTAGTAAGTATTTACCCAACGCCGCGCCGGGTGAAACCGGGTAACCCAGCTAGTAATTTAAATAAAAATATTCCATGTAATAATATTAGAAATCAACATGCTATCTATTATGCATGGGAGCTTATCGTTTGTAATGTAAATCATTAAAGACTCTTACGCTGTTCAAATAAGAGCAGAACAGTAAATGTAACTCGAAAATCCTGAAATTTATCTTTAATTTGCAGTCTAAACACGACATCATACATATCATTAATGCCTCAATCACAACATTTTGATTTCAGGCAATTTGTCGATGGAGGAGACATTTACCTTCAAAATCAGGCAACATTAAAGGCGATGTTCTCAGCATAATTCGTGAAAATAAAACAAACCCTTTGGCGTTATTTTGCTTACCGAAACGAAAACACATTTCATTGCTACTTTTCATCAAGGTACGGGCTTTAAATATTAAAATCGGAGAGATTTAAGCTCTAGAACATTGTCACCATACACTTGTTAAATTTCAGCATGGTTTCAAAACATTTCAGTATACATGTGTGCTTTTGTACACATATTCTGCAAAAAAAAATTATCACCGATTTTGTGAGCGACATGGCGGGAAGGTTGTGAATTTTTTTAAAAAAAACCACCATCATTTCGTTGACAGAATAATCTGTGAATTATGCGCCCTGGTGAAATTTTAGGTACTGCAATGAAATGTTCTGCCACCCTTAAATATACAGGATGACGGCGCGATGGTTCATTGTCACGTGTGCACCTGTACGAAAGTTTTTCTAGAACCACGTTCAAATAAAATCTAAATATATTCACCATCCAACTAGGTGTGGCAGTTAATTAACAGGAGAATGTATGATGTTGTATTATACGTATTTGTCTTTTTTATATTTTTAATAGTACATGCAGGTGCAATTCCATGGTCCAAAGTTCCCAAATAATAATGGTATATATGCTTTTCAGCTATGTCCTTTTTATTGCGCTTGAAATTTCGCTGCTGCTGTTTTGAATGCGAAATCATTTCTGTTTTTTATAACATAGAGAAGAGAGACCATGTGAATTTATAGTAAAAAATTTTAATGTTCTAATTTATCCTTGCGGGATGTTAAAAATAAAAATAAAAAACAAAAAACCATCCGTCCTGTATTTACTAGAAACATCGTCTGCAGGAAGATCTCTACGTTCGCTAGATAATTCTAGTGATAAAGTCGTAAAAGAGTAAAAAGGGTTTTTCGCAATCATTTAACTTCCACCCCCCTCCAACTGGTTAGTTTTTGTCTGTTCCAGAGAAATATCAGAAGTGGGATTTTCATCAGACAAATTCATTGCAGTTGAGGGAAGGGGAAAAAAGTGTTATTTTCCAAACATTAATTTGAATTCTCTTCTCTTTAGAAAAACAAAATAAAATAAAAAATAAAATTAATATTATGCACTCTATGTAATTTGCGTAATTTCCTGGCAAACACAGTGCAAAATTTGTTGTTTTTCTTTTTCCTCTCAACTCTCCAGGGTAAGAGTTCACTTAATTTTCAGGAAAAGTTTTATTTACAACCACTCAGCCCTGCAGACGTTTATGCTCCACTGGAGAAGGGGAGTTTAAGGGGGTTGAGGACCGTATATACGTTAGTTAGTAGTGCCATATTTCTACCATTTAATCTCCGGAAATCCATTCTAAACGAAGATATGTCCAGGAAATACAGTCGCCGAAATATACAACTTCTCGAAAATCTTGTATTGTGTGCACAATTTTCCTGGCAGAGGGATGACAATCCCTCTTACCCTTTTCCCCCTTTAACCCTTTCCGCCGTGCGGTAATCCTTTGGGGTCCGAATTTAACGACGTTGTCTTACAAAATGGCCAGACGGGTCATACGCCTTCTTCCCTACACATCCCAGGGATATTAAATGGCTTAATTTCCGCTTTGTTTCAAGTGTTCCAACTCGACCCCGCCCCAAGGTACCCATAGACGAAACGTTCTTTGGACACAACGAATGACTTGAAGATCTCTCTCTCGCTATTTTGCATATTTTACATTTATGGGATAGTCAAGATTTGCATTTAGGGGACAATTTTATCTTGTATCCTTCTGCAAGTGATATTGTGTAATAGTCCACAGCGGGTTGCTACTGCCAATCGTATGAAATTGCCATGTAATTGTGTATTACACTGATTTATCTCGAACACTTTATTTTTTAATTTGTTCTTAATGTCTACAATCCATCTCTTTTATTGAATTTTTTTAGAGATATTCATAATCGTAGTGTGGATAATTAACCCATTGCATCTGTGACACACTATGTATCTAAATACTATATGTCCTGGTTGACTGATTTATCACTGTCGTGCCGAAACCGATGAAGCTATAAACATGAAAATTGGCCAATAGTTTTATTTTATCGCCTTGGGACTACATAAGAAAGGATTTTTTAAAAAAGTCTAAGGGGGTTGAAAGTTTGTATGGAGAAATATTATTAAACATTTCTACCGACTTAAAACTTAGCAGAAGTACTCTTAAAAAAAAAGACATATTTTACATTTTTTTTTTTTTTTTTTTTTTTGAAATCCAACCTTAAGAGATGAAATAGAGTATCAAATTTTGTATTCAGAAAAGTTTCTCAGATGGTCACCGAAAACTTGAAAACTCAAGGGATATGGGAGGATCCTGATTTTGAATCTGGTAAGAGAATTGAGAAATTCGAAATAGTTGACTCGATAGAGACTTATATTTTTCACTTTTGATGGAATATAAATAAAATTTATTTTTAAAATTAGTACAAAGGGTATATTGAGACTAGCATTTCTTCAATTTCAAGGGATTTTAATTTCGGACCAATATTTCTTAATTTTGATAAAAATCAATATAAAGGTTTAACGCTTTTTTCAAATTTTTATATAAATCGAAAACCGGCTCATAGGAGTTTTTGGGACTACTACTTTCAAATCTACAGTCAGAATTTGCAAATTCAAGATAGTGAGTCCAATTAAAATTTACCAAAATTTCTAATATAATTCAAATGGTTTTGATGAAAGTGAACATACAGGGTGTTTCCTTTGTGGTCATCCAAAAGATGGGGTGATAGAACGCACCTAGGTTAACAAAAAATTGTATGATAGAAGAGGGACATTTCAACTTATTCTGTGTTACAGGGTGATTATTAAATTCAACTTTTTGGTGCAAGTATCTTTTATATTTTGTTGTTTTTAAAGTAAAGTAAAGTTATAAAGTTTTTTGTTTTTTTCCCAATTATCAGTTGGAAAGTTCATCAAATATTAAATTTAATAAAAATAACAAAAATATGTTATTTACATAAATTTTTTAAAACAATTGATGAAAAACCAAAATTTTGTTATGATTAAAAATTAAATTTTAAATTTTCTACGTGCGTTACAGCGAGTAGATACATTTTCTTTTTGTTTTAGATAGGGTTTATTGTTAGTAATATTTTGGCGTTGGACTGATGTCTCTGTGGTAAGTATAAACATTATTTACCTTGCTTACCTACCAACATTCGATTTGCTTTTTTGAGTTTTTAAATATCTGAACTTTGCTAGTATTATTTAAAATCAGTCCGACGAGTAGTTTACCCTATTTTTTTTCTTGCTGCAGTTTTCCAAAATACCATTTAAGAAAAACTCTTTTTAATTTCAAATATAATCTAAGCTATGCATCCTACCTTTTAAATTATTGCAGGATCTGAATTATCTCGAATTTCTTGATAAAATATTTAATAGTATATTTCTTAGATGTATTTAATAAGCACATTGAAATATCCGAAAGAAAATGTTTTGAAATATTTAAACCAAATGGATTTTAATGCATTTTAATTTAAGGCTTACAAGAATTTGCTAACTCTATGTCCCAAATTTAGAATGGAATAATTGCTCTAATTTGAGTCGCACACAAATGATAAATGATTCATGGAAATTTTATTTACTATTAGTTTATTAGTACTTTTTAATATACATTTTACTTATTCTTTAATAATAACGATAATATTGTAATAAATGTCTGTTGACAATGAAAAAAGATATTATAATAAAATGTATTGATCTATATCGGGGATACAAAGGTTCAAATAAGAATAGGTCACGAATAGAGCTTAAAAAATAATAATTATTTTAATCCTTTAAAAATTGTTCAAGCATCTAAATTTAAAGGTTCAAAAGTAGAGTTTAATTTTGAGCGGCAGACAGAATACAAAAGAAAACGCGGTTTTTGGGATCCAAACATTTCCACTCGTGTAATTTTTTAATGTGAATTTTCAATTATTAAAACAGAACTTAACACATTTCAGTGGGAGATTTGAAGCCTTCCCTATCATTAATTAAGGTTTTAAAGCATTTATCTAGAAACTCAACAGTATTTTATATTTATATGCATTAATTATAAAATATATACAATTAAAAAAATTAATAAGAAAATGAAGACATTTTAAGCTTAAAAGTTCATTTAAAATTTATTGTTTTCGGTGTCCTAAAATTAAACATGATTTAATTTGAAAATAATAATACATGTATCTTAAAGTTTCCTAAAGACGAATAATAATATTTACTATTATGTTAATATTTTTTATTACGATTTCAAAAATATTCTAGAATGTTTTTTACTCTTCCACGTGACGGTATAAAAGGGTGGGCATGCGTTCCAGTTGGACAGAAATGTCTTCGATCACGCAGGAGCAACTTCGGGTGATTATGTTCTACGAGTGGCAGCGTGGTACGAACGCAAGCACGACTACTAAAAATATACAGAATGCCTTCAGCGAGAACGTCGTTTCTCATCGAATAGTCCGTTGGTACAATCGTTGTAAATCTTGATGCGCAAGGCTTGAAGATAAGGAACGTTCTGGACGACCCTCGACCATCGATGATGACGCATTACTCCACTGCATCAAAGCGGATCCTGAACCAAGTACGCACGAGCTTTCAAGATTTCAAGAGAACTTGGCTGCACCCAACCATCAATAGTAAACCACTTACACAACTTGGGATACAGGAAAGTTCTAGCTCGATGGATACCACACCGTCTCACCGACGACATTAAGAACTGCCGCATGACCATCTGCCAGTTTCTCCCACTTCGTCATCATCGCAAGGAGTTTTTAGAAGATCTTGTGACGGGAGATGAAAGCTGGCTTCCTATCGGAGAAAAGCCGCCCCAGCAACCGAAATCTGATCCCCACTCATGAAAGATTTTGTTGTGCTGTTTCAGGGACGCAAAGGGAATGCTCTTTCACAATTTCCCCCTTACAGAGAAGACGATCTCCTCTACACGATACATCGAGAATCTCCAGGAATTGGCAAAAGCTATAAGAGAAAAACGGCCAAGACGTGCGACTGTCCGCCTTCTCCACGATAACGCGAGACCGCACGTCGCAAAGGAAACCCACAAAACAATCACTGAGCTTCACTGGAATACCGTTCCTCAGCTACTGTACTCTCCCGACATCACGCCGTCTTACTATCATTTGTACAAACATTTGAAGTCATATTTGAGGAACAAAATTTTCAACAATGCTAACGATCTCACGGAGGATCTGTCCAATTTCTTCGAGTCACAGTCGCTGCAGTTTTGGACAAAAGTAATTAACGACTTGCCTGCAAGATGAGTGTTATAGAATTAGATGGCGAATATATTGTTGATTAGAAATGTTTTGCATAAGACATATGAACTTTTTTATCAACCTAATAGATACCTTTATTTATTCTTTGTGAAGTTGAGGATTTTGCAAAATAAAAGGAATGGCGCCAAAAGATTTAATTTTGAAAAGTTTGTGGCTATTTTGTTCAACAAGGAACAACATACCTAAAATTCTGATATTAAAGAAGATACTACGTATAAGATATCAATTTCTTGATGAGATTAGTACTAAAGTTGTTTGCATTTTACTTTTACTTTAACCAAAAAAATTAATTGACAAATCTTATTTTTTTTTAATTTCCAATCCTGAAAATATCAAGGTTTTGTTTTTTTAAAGATAATTTGTGTTTTAACATTTTGAAACCATATTTGAGCCGTCTACTGTTGAAGGAAATCAATTTTAAAGTTGCTACAAATTTTCTCACCAAACAATGAAATTTGTCCAACTTCAAAAAGGGTTACAGGGTACATTGACCTTGAATCCCAAATTTAGACTTGTGAATATTTTTACGTCGGCATTTTCCTCAGCGGAAGAATAAAAATATTCCCATTGAAAAATTTTCTTTTAATAAAACGTCGTCATAGGGGCGAAAGGGCGAAAATTCCACGGGATTCGGATGGGTTTTCGGAGCGGACAAAGTCGATGTTAAAATCCAAATAATTCCGAGCATTAATAATTCATGGACAAGAGATGGAAGCAGTGGCGGCGCGCAGTGTCGGTGTTAGAACGGAGGGGCATCTAGGAACATTTTGATGGGATTTTATGTTGGATATTAATACCAATTACTCGCTCGGGCAGGGGTACCGTTTATTACACTCCTAATAAGATTTTATGGCTCTAATTATGTCAGAATGTTGTAATTAAATCCAAAAGCTTGAATCGTTCAGGTGTTCGGCAAGGTATTTTGAAATGAAACGAGGTAAAAAGGGTGCAGGATAATGATTTAAATTAAAGCATTCGCGAGGGTTGTTTTCATTTTAATATATATTCTCGGGACCATTGTAACCCCAAAACGAAAATAAATATATATATGTAGTTCCAAATATGCTGACGTCCTGGAAAAATTTATATTTTCCTTTCTCATTCATCTGCGGTGGAGCTACAAAAATGATTTTTTCTTCAACTTTGAAAAATAGCCCAGAAGTTTTTAATATTCTTGAGAAATTCTACTTTGTGTCAGTGTGAAGCGAGGGGAAAAAAAGTAAAATACCAAAAAGAAACGCACAAACGGAATAAAAGCAATTTTCCTCGCTTTAGAAAAGTACATCAAAAGCTTAGCAACTGTGCATTTTACTTTTAATAAAACTTTTGATTGAAATTTACGACAGATCCCAAAAAAAAAAAAAAATAATAATAATAATCTTTGGGGAGAGAGAGAGCAGAATAATATTTTTTCTCGCTTTTACTTTTTCTATGGGAGCTCTTTCAGGAAATCCCTAGAAATTAAAACTGTTATCGCTAAGCATCAATGAATTTTCCCTTTGGACTAAAAGATTTCTTTTGCTCACCATTTCCTTTTTTTCTGGCTTCGTTAGGAAGTTGGAGGTGATTTGTGAAAGAAATGTTCTTTCTTCTTCGTTTTAGTGTCCAAAGGACTCTCTCACAGCAAATGAAAGCAAAGCGTAAACGCTTTTGTGTCCAAATTGGTGATTATGTCAGTCAACTTATTGCGAAAACGTTCTCTTGGAAAAGACTCTAGTTATTTTTATTATTTGTCTCCAACTTATGCGATAAGAGGATTTTTTTTCGCATCTTGACCACATAGAGAAATTTCAGTATAAGATGGTTACGATGAGTCGATGAAAAGGGATTTTTGAAGAGTCTGTCTAGACAGAAACGTTTAGCAAAGAGTAGAATTTTATACTCGCTTTTAATCATTTTGGAGTAGTTATTGAAATGGAACGTTTGTTTTTTTGGATCTTAAATACTCTAATCACTTGAAAATTTTACTGCTCAATAAATAAATAATTCAGTGATATTTTGCGCATGATTCAGTGATATTTTGCGCATACCTCTATTACATACATAGGGGAAATACGTACAAAATGACATACAATTTTGTTTTTGGGTCATAACTCTTTATTAATAAATCACAGCACATTCATATTGTACACAAGTAATCTTTGGTTTTATACCTTTGAATTTTAATAGATATTTAAAAGATAAACAAACTAGAAGAAATAATAATTTTAATTTGACTGAGATCAACGAAATCCATTTTGTCCATATGCTATAGACAAAATGGCATATCACATATGGACTAAATGACATACACGACAAAAGTTATAAAATTAAAGGCAAAGCTCGCAAATGAACCGGAAGAGGCGTGGGCTCAATGCGAACATCTTAAACATCATGTTTTGACGGGTTGGTATGAGCCGGTAGGGTCACGTGATGTAGGTATCTATGGCGGGCTAGAAACGGCAGATTTGAAATATGATGCCTGTGTCATTTTGTCCGTGTATGTCATTTTGTACGTACTTCCCTACGTGGCAAAACTCCAGTTCAAGATCTTGTATGCTAATGCCAAATATTTCAAAATTTAAACTTTAGTTTGGTTATACGAAAAAGCAACCGCTGGTGTAAATTAAAGTTCTAACAGCTACCTTTTATAATGCTTTGATCTGGAAGTTTGTATTGAATTAAAATTTTTGAATAGTTATTTATAGCAAAACTTTTTAATTTGCTAAAAGAACACCAAATTTTATTGACTTATATCAATTTTATGTCAAACAATGATTAAATTAATTTTTTCAGTTAAAGATTCAGTAGTTTGGATGGGTAAAAATGATGACAATTTGATGCGTTTATTGCAAAATTTCTATTTATTCATTAAAAAAACGCAGCTAACATTTCTTGCTTGTTTTGAATGGATCTTGATTGTCCCTTCTTCGCAACTTAATTTACCGTAATAGTTAATCATTAATCCCGTTATTAATATTTTTAAATTCCTAAATGAAATTTTATTATATTAACAATGGAAAGCATCTCTAAATATTTATCTAAATGACCATAGCAACTATAGTACAGATCAAATAGGCAAACCAATTGCCAAACATCGGAAAAATTCCGATGGAGTTGAAAATTTGCATATAGACCTTTAAATCATCATTCTAAATGAAATGAATTGAATGAATAAGAGGAAGAAGAAAGAAGTCCAACTGTTCATATAGAATTTGAGGATATTTAATCAAAACTTTATTTTTTTTTTTTAAATCTATAACAAAGCATTCTTGTTTCATATTTGACTATAACAATATTTTCTGTTTAAACGATATGAATCTATTTTTTAATCAGATCATACTGTGGATTATAGCTACTGGGGACACCACGTACAAAAATGCGTCTAGTAGTCTACTTCCAAGGTGGTGCAGAAAAGGGTGCATACTATGAAACATTTTTAAATCGTGATAACTATACGAAAAAAGTGTAGGAATCTTTTTTGTAGAGAATCTCATGCTTTATAAATTTTATATAAATTACTTTTACAAAAAAACTTGCATAAACCGTGAAGTAGAAAATGCATTTTTGTGAAATTAGTCAATTTTATTTGTTAGTTTATTATTCCTTTTAAATATAAATATTACTTATAATAATAAAAATTATGCAATCCATTTCTACAGTAATGAAAAAAATACTCTGATAAAATAAATAATAGTAAATATGTAAAAATGCTTCAGATTTATTTCAGAGATCCAATAAGTTCAAACGAAAAGTAAGAAATCACGAATAAACTCTATTTTGATCCCCTTTTGTCTATTACCTTTTTTTCACACACATTAAAAATAAGGCTCATAATGATAAAACGGAGAATTTAAAAGGAATAAATAAAAAAGGCCTCCGCATAATTTCATTTGTATCATTAACATACAATTTTTGATTTAAAACTAAATATTTGACGCTATTTTTTACATTAGCGATCCAAGATACCATTTTTATGTGTAAATGTGAATAATGTTAAGGAACTTAATATACTGACTCATATATACAAAACTCATTAATTTAATAAATTTTACGCCCAGTAATTCAATTAATTTTCATAACTTTATTCTTAAAATATCGATTCTAGTAAAAAACTCATTATGGCAAAACAACAGAGCATATGTACCATTTTTGGCTTTGTTATGATGTGAAATATGTAAAATTTAAAGAAATTCCCGATTAAATCATTAAAAATACTAAAATCATATAACCAGCCTGCTTAAAATAATAAATTAATTATGTAATATAATAATATGATAACACATTAAATAACGAAACATATTGTCACAGATGCTATAAAGATAATAGTTTAATGCATATGCTTATTGTGTGTATTTACTTGGAAGGGAAGAGAAAAGAGTTGAATTTAAATTATAATAAATTTAATAAACCTGTTCCTATTTCTGGAAAAGCCAAAAGTCCAAACCAATAAAACATTTACAGTCTATTAAAAATTAATTAGAATAAGTCAAGCTAAAGGAAGCTTATTTAATATGTAGTAAACTCTTTTGCAGCATTTTGCGATTTGTAAAAAAATCGTAAAGAGAATGAAACAATAAATAATGGGGTTAAAGATTTCAGAGCGAAAATCAGAAAATTAGTTCATTGTTCGTTTTTCTTATATTTGATAAAAGTCTGCCCCCCCCAATAGATAACCACTAACTACGCCTATGCCCAGACGGACGTATTTTCATAAGTTTTTTCAGCAGTCCTCAATTTTACTGCAACTTTTACATAAACATTCGGAATTGCTCAATACTGATGTAAAATTTCATGAACTTTCAGAATATGATAATGATTTTTAATTAAAATTGGAACTACAGAGGTTATGTTCGCTTTTTTTTTTAAACAAAAATCGTGTTTTTTGAAATTTTTTTTTTTAGAAAATCAATATTTCTGGCTCGAAACCAATAAACAATTTGGCGGAAAAGCAATAATATCGCGTCCATGGACCCTGTTCCTTAATTTGCAGATGTGTACGCTTTGAAATTCAAAACGGCGATATCCAAAATGGCGTTTGAAATTCGAAAATTCCATGACATATAATATTGTTACAATTTTGCCCGCCGAGCGGCTGGCCGGCAAAACTACACTATCTGCCTTCGCCACAATTCAGCGACTAACGGACAGACAGGCGGACGTAGGGACATTTTTGTTGGGAATATTACTCGTCCACCGAAGTAGACAAGCCCAAAAAATCGATGAGTGTTTCGATCCGAGAAGCCAAGCTGATCTCTTCAGTATGGCGCTTGGCTTCTCTGCCGTAGACACTCACAAAGGAGGGATCGAAAGCTAATCCCTATATGTGCCCGATCGCAACTTCAAGTGTGAATTATAAGCGAAGGCAAATTCTGTAACAATGTTATGACTATTAAAAAAGAACTTCTTAATGGATTTATTTAGAAACTTATAAATGGAGGTTTTTGAGTTCTCTGATTGCGGACCTGAGGTAAAATATAAGAAATTCAAAATGGCGGGCTCAAGATGGCGGACAAAGACATTGAATTTTTATAAATCTGAGCATAAAATAGCTTTAGGGGGTTTTCGGGGTCGCTGATTGTGAATCTGAGGTCAGATTTGAAAAGATAAAAATGGCGGATCCAACGATGGCGTATAAAAAAATTAAAAACACATGGATCTGAGTAAAAATGTGCATTGAGGGGTTTTTGGGGTCGCTGATTACGAATCATTTTCAAGTATCTATGCAAATTTATTCATAAGCTGATGAAGCGAGTCACCTTTTTCTGATAGTACTCTGCAGTCTGAAAGATTCGAAGTATTGAAAATTAAAACTAATTTGAATCCTAGTTAAGATTTTTGCTATTGAAGTCCGTAGGGAAATCAAAAAATATCAATTTTTGATAAAATTATGCATTTAAAAAAAAATAAAAATTGTGTTTTCGGTAAAAAAAAACTCGCCGAAATAATTACTTTTCAGAAAAAGTCCTCAACATATAAAAAATTTAATGTTTCCGGTCAGTTTAAAAAATGTAGATTTAAGAAAAAGGCGTTTAAAGTTTTATGCAGAGTACCAAAAAGACGGAATAGTTTATTAAAATATGTATTTCACATAAAACCTTATTGACTCTAAAGTATCATTTAATTTT
Organism: Dysmachus trigonus; assembly: GCA_949715965.1. Classification (NCBI taxonomy): domain Eukaryota; kingdom Metazoa; phylum Arthropoda; class Insecta; order Diptera; family Asilidae; genus Dysmachus; species Dysmachus trigonus. Next base: position 87,816,684 of record OX454319.1, on the reverse strand, counting down.
CCCACAGTTTTCATAATAATACCCTTAACTGAAAAAAAGAAACATAAAAATTATAAATTGATATAACATTAAAAAAATAAATTTAAACATTATTTCGAGTCTAGATTTATATTTTTAGATAAACAGTTTTCCACATTTGAGGATAAATAACATTTTTATTTATTATTTATTTCATTATGTACAAAAATAATTATTCAAATTGTACAGGTAACCAGGAGAGACAAATTGTTATTCTCTTAGGATTACTAACAGACATTTATTTTACCATAAAGCTCGGACAGATGTGAAATGTACAGACCACTTGTTTGTCAAATAGGTGCACTTAGAGCCAACCTAAGTAAAACAGAAAACAATTCCACTTTAATCCGCATACAAAGCACATCTCCTCCTTAAGACTAAAGGCCCAAGTCATGTTCAATTACAAGGGCCGTCCATTTGTGAGGACAAATACCTCTTGAGCCCCAAAAGACGGTAGGGCCTAAGTGACGATGTGATTGTTGCTTTCTGTCCTGCGTCCGTGATTAAATCAAATCTAAATTTCTGTCATGTTTGATGATGTGCCACATTTGTTAGCCGGACACAGCATCCTCTTTCTGCAAATATGAGCTGAATGTGCTGACCAGTCAGTAAATTTGCGTTAAAATTTAAGCGTGTCATCAATTTTCTGCTGCCTGATTCATTTCCGAATATATTCCAAGTGGGTTTTTGGGGGATGGCACAACGTCTGACAACAAAGACCAGTTCAGAAAGAGCGGGCCGAGGGGCAATACTGCTGACGGAGATATGGAGGGGATTAATTTAGGCTCAACAACAAAGGGAAATGCAATCAATTTGAAACCTACCGTGATCCCTCCTATTACTTGGGGCATCTTGCTATTGCTCAACACCCTCCAGAACAGAAACCCCTAAAAACACCAGGCACACAATTCTCTTTGCCAGCAAATTCGATGTGGAACTTATTGAAAGGACCCCGCACATTTTGTATGGAAAAGTGCGTACAGTCAAATCGACTGAAAATTTAGTATGTTGTACTTCAGGACATCCTGATCAAAAGTTCCCATGGGCGCAACTTCAAAAAATGGCCAGTTTTAGAGATACAGGGTGTTTCATTTTAATAGACGTACTCACATATCTCGAAAACTACGCATCCTAGGAAAAAATGTTTCGGACAAAAGTTATAGAGTACCACAAGGGTTAACTAGCGGTGACCTTGCATTTGACCTTGAAGTCAAGGATCAAGGTCATTTCAAGGTCAAATCAATTTTTACATAGTGATCCCTACTTCTGACCCCGGAAATGGAAAAAGCGCAACATTTTGCATGAACATGAACAATGAGTATATGTATGTCGCTAATATGTTTAGTTTCTTTAATTATTTCGATTACCAGCGTCTCTTATATTATCAAGTAAAGTGACGCTTGGATATGTGATATGAGGCTGGTGTCGCGCATACCCTAAGAACCATAACACACTTGCGACATGTGCACAGCAACCTAATGTTCTCGAACCTGATACACAAGTACAGTAATAACCTCTTATAGGCTCATTATTCTGATCCTCATGAGGTCTATAAGTTATCCATAACTGATACCTTGTCGAATTTCGGAAGCGGGAGTACAGCCGTACCCTGAGGAAACCATTTTCATACCGGTGCTCATCAAATTCAAAAAATTCGGATCCATCGCGTACTAGTTTATCCTGAATATAAGCAGGTGCTAAATTAATCTGATAAATACCGACAGTTAGCTCTTTCAGACATTCGATATCTAATCTTGGAAAATCAAGAACGAGTCTTCTGTGAGGGTAGAAAAATATTAGTTCGAATGGAGTTGAACTTAGATAGGGAGTCGGGAATTGTTGGATTTTAGTCATTCCGGTTCTCCACTTTTGTCTTTGGATCTTTTCAACCTGCGGACTTATTAATTTTGGCGATTTTGTATTTTGTTGCTTTTTGAATATAAGAGACGCTGGTAATCGAAATAATTAAAGAAACTAAACATATTAGCGACATACATATACTCATTGTTCATGTTCATGCAAAATGTTGCGCTTTTTCCATTTCCGGGGTCAGAAGTAGGGATCACTATGAAAAATTGATTTGACCTTGAAATTACCTTGATCCTTGACTTCAAGGTCAAAGGCAAGGTCACCGCTAGTTAACCCTTGTGGTACTCTATAACTTTTGTCCGAAACATTTTTTCCTAGGATGCGTAGTTTTCGAGATATGTGAGTACGTCTATTAAAATGAAACACCCTGTATCTCTAAAACTGGCCATTTTTTGAAGTTGCGCCCATGGGAACTTTTGATCAGGATATCCTGAAGTACAACATACTAAATTTTCAGTCGATTTGACTGTACGCACTTTTCCATACAAAATGTGCGGGGTCCTTTATTTTGCCATCGAACGATGAAAATCAACGAAAATTATGCGGTCTATTTAGGGGTTTTGGGGCTGTTCACAAGGCTTCCTCCCCTGATATATATTTTGAAATCGATGTGGCTAGGAATCAATAGAATTTTAAGCTGGTCCTTTTCTCTTTCTAATATTTGGATATGTCCCTTCGTGGCAGATTTTAAACTATAACAGTCATTTGCAATAATGCTTCCCTCAATAACATATTAAATATAAAGGCAAGAGAAACATTAATTTGTGAATATGTAGGAGCTTAAAATGCAGGATTGTTCAACTGAAACATTAAATCCGCTCAAATTTGCGTTTGCAGACTCACTTTTAGTTGAATAGACTCGAACATTGAGTTGAGTATAGCAAGTTGACAGGATTATCTGAAATTGAATGGGCTGGAATTTCAATATTAATGTTAGACGAATTACGTTTTCTATTTTTTTTCAGTAATCAAATTTGATTAGATATTAAAAAAAATTGACCTTCTGCACTAATATTAAAATAAAAAACAAAAAACGGTCAGTTGAAGTAAAATATCTTATATTAAAAAAATAAGAATCATTAATTTCCATGATGATGATATAGAGTCGTTCATCTATTGGTTTCTTTTTAAATTATATATTATTCTGATATAGACAGCTCTCTTGCCCTCAAAAAATTGATAGAAACATAGCATCATATCTCCGCGTTAGGTAATTAATAGATTTACGCTCACACAATGCTGGCAAATATTGAAAACTTTTTTTCAAAGTAAGTGGTGTGCTGTCTAAAGCGTGAATTTTGAAGAGACACTTCCAGAACCGATTCAGGCACTTCATCATAATATTGATCGATCTATTCGTGAAAAAGGGACCTGAATCATCGAAAATGTGTTGCAAAGTCGAGTTGAGAGGATGGGTTACTGCTAAGCCAGTCGAGGTAACCATTTAAATAAAATTATATTCAAGAAATAATCGGAAGGTTTACTCTTTTCAATGAATTAATAAACGTTGAAAAGTGTTGAACAGTGTTTATTTTATAGCAATTTTAAAACAGAACCAGCCGATGGCCCACCTTCTTCAATTCAGTGTAACATTTAATCTTCAATTTTATCAACATATGCATTTCAAATAACTATGAAAATCCACAAAATATCAGTTTTCATTAGCTGCATTTTTTTAAAAATCTTGTTCGGATTAGATTTAATAGTAAATTTTTTACCTACAGATTGCAAACATTAATTCGAAAATTTTCCAGTATAAAACTTTAAGTTTTATTAGCGAAAAACTATGACAATTTAATGCAAAATTTTTCGATCGGATAATGAAAAAAAACTCTCACACGCCGCTAGCCAGAATTATAGATTTCCATTGAGATTTTAGAGACCTAGGTCATTAACGCGCGAACATTTCAAGAAAATCGTAAATGTTACAACAATGTTTGATATTTTAATTGCTAATTTCAATGAAAATTTTAATATGAATCAGGAGTATTTGTTCACAAATTTTGAGCGCCAAAAATTACTTATTCTTCCATACTTTTAATTTATTTATTTAATATCCACAGTTTGAAAATCGTACAGACTGGCATACCTAAACAATATAAAATTTAATTAAAAATAGTTTTTATATACTTAGATTTTAAAAGAGCTACTTTAATTTGTAATGTTTGAATCTTTTTTTTTCAAAACCCTGCTAGAATGAATGTTTTTTCAATATTTTACTGAATTTAAAAAAAAAATAAAAAGTTATCGGAATTCGTACTGCAATTTATCTAGATTTACCTATAGCTACCTATAGTCATTTTCGAGCTTAATTGCTTAACATTCATGAGGCATATAATTAAATTTCTTCAGTTCGATACCGGAAATCTCGTTAAGCTGGTTCATTTCATTTCGGGGCAGAAATCCAGTTTTTGCAATTTACCATTCCCATCACGTCGTCTTTTTTGGAGCAACAAGGAGCTACCGAGCACGACCATTCAGGCCGAGGACAGAGTTAATCCCGAGCATTTCGATAAGAGCGTTATAATAGACTTTTGTGATTGCCGGGAAAACTCTGTCCTGACCTATTTTCGTTGGATCACGTTAAAAATTGCGAAAACTTCCCCAGAGACTGTAAAAATTTTGACGACAAGCCAAAGTTTCGCAATAGATGTTTTATTTTCTGATTTTTTATGGCAGCAGTGCCTTGAATTGTGGCGTGCACTATGAATGGAATCTTAAAATCATTTGTACTTTTATGTGATCTATATAAATATATCTCGTTTAATAAACCAAACTATAAAAAAGTACCTAGAAGCTTAACTTCAATAAAAATTAATGCAAATATCATTCATAATATTCTGCATTTGCTTTCTGTTGCAACACAAATTCTTTGTAATAATGTCGATTAGTAGTTTCTAGTTAACTAGAGTTTTTGAAAAATTATTAAAAATGGTTGAAAAATCTAGTTTATTCCGGATTTTTTGCATTTGTCTTTTGAATTATGCTAAGACACGTTACTTAACCCAACAAAAATCCACTTTATAAGCTTAATTTGAGAAAATCATATTTTTACCTACAATAAACTGCAGCTGCGAAAGTGAAAAATTATTAAAAATGGTAAAACAATCTAGTTTATTCCGGATTTTTTGCATTTGTCTTTTGAATTATGCTAAAACACGGTACTTAACACAAAAAAAATAAACTCTATAAGCTTAATTTGAGAAAATCATATTTTTACCTATAATAAATTGGAGCTGCAAAAGTGAAAAATTATTAAAAATGGTAAAACAATCTAGTTTATTCCGGATATTTTGCATTTGTCTTTTGAATTATGCTAAAACACGTTGCTTAACACCAAAAAATCAACTCTATAAGCTCAATTTGAGAAATTCATATTTTTACCTATAATACACTGGAGCTGCAAAAGTGAAAAATTTTTGAAACTGGCAAAACAATCGAATTTATTCCGGATTTTTTGCATTTGTCTTTTAAATTATGCTAAAATACGTTGCTTAACACAAAAAAATCCACTCTATAAGCTCAATTTGAGAAAATCATATTTTTACCTATAAAAACTGGAGCTGCAAAAGTGAAAATTTTTTGAAAATGGCAAAACAATCGAATTTATTCCGGATTTTTTGCATTTGTCTTTTGAATTATGCTAAAACACGTTACTTAACACAAAAAAATCCACTCTGTAAGCTTAATTTGAGAAAATCACTTTTTTACCTATAATAAACTGGAGCTGCAAAAGTGAAAAATTTTTGAAAATGGCAAAACAATCGAATTTATTCCGGATTTTTTGCATTTGTCTTTTAAATTATGCTAAAACACGTTGCTTAACATAAAAAAATCAACTCTATAAGCTTAATTTGAGAAAATCACTTTTTTACCTATCATAAACTGGAGCTGCAGAAGTGAAAAATTTTTGAAAATGGCAAAACAATCGAATTTATTCCGGATTTTTTGCATTTGTCTTTTAAATTATGCTAAAATACGTTGCTTAACACAAAAAAATCAACTCTATAAGCTCAATTTGAGAAAATCATATTTTTACCTTTAATAAACTGGAGCTGCAAAAGTGAAAATTATTAAAAATGGTAAAAAAATTGAATTTATTCAGGATTTTTTGTATTTGTCTTTTGAATTATGCTAAAACGCGTTACTTAACACAAAAAAAATCCATTCTATAAGCTTAATTTGAGAAAATCACTTTTTTAACTATAATAAATTGTAGCTGCAGAAGTGAAAAATTGTTAAAAATGGTAAAAAAATCGATTTTATCCAGGATTTTTTGCATTGTCCTTTAAATTATGCCAAAACCCGTTACTTAATACAAAAAAAAAAAAAAAATCCACTCTATAAACTTAATTTGAGAAAATCATTTGTTTACCTACATATAATAAACTCGATTTGCAGAAGTGGAAAATTTAAAAAGTACCACATTACGTATACTTTTGAAAACTATAAGATTCGAAATTAAAACTAAAATTGTACCCTTTCCTATCATCAAATTCCCGAATGCTAAATAATAGCTTATTACAAAATTTACTATTACAATTAAATCGTTTGTAAATGAGAACAGGAAGCAAATGTAGAATTTAGTAATTTTTCGGCATTCTGGACAGTATAAAGAAATATAATTACTATTTTTAACGATAAAGAAATATAACTACTATTTTTAACGTTTTTTATAGAGTTTTTTTTTAAAACTCTTTTCGACAATCAACATTAATTTTTTAGTAACATAGAAACTTTTATATATTTTCTATATTAATTTAGCAATAATGTATTTAAAATTCACTATTATTTATTATTTATTGATAGTGAGTTTACAGAACACTAAACTTGACAATTTAAAGAGTTAGACTGACTTTTTTAAAAATTGTTTTCATTATTTTTTCATATAACTTAAAGTCTTAAGAATAATTTAATTCGAAATTCATTAAAAAATTTGCTGAGTTCTAGCAATTTGAAAATAAAGGGTGTTTTATTAAACGCGTCCGGCATTTATTCGAAATATAATTTTTTAACATTTAATACTTAAATTGAATTTCATCTATATTTTTATTATTGTCCTTTCAATAAATTGATGGTTTCGGTCGCTGTGTGGCATGTAGCGCCAGCCTGTTGAAACCACAATATCAATGCCCCGAAGTTTGGGAAACAAAACGTTGCGAATCATTATCAAATATGACCCTTGAACTCTAATATTACCCTTTAATGATAGTGAATTTTTAAGTTTATTATTTTCTAACAATTTAGTGATAGCACTACTCACAATTTTTTCAAAATGTAGTATTAAAATTGTCTGAGTTCTTAAATCTTATGATATAACTAATATACATAGAAAGAGATACCATGCATATTTTTGCTACTTTAGGTTAGTAACTAAAAGAATTAATGTCTAATTCCAGTATACTCGTACACGTCAACTTAAAAATGAACTTTCAATTTCGTTTCATGTTTCTATACTTTATAAAATTTGAAACGTGTTAGAAATCGAATCCTCTTAATCATGTCCTTATGTTGTCCTTGAAAATGCTTTCAGACATTTGAAATGAGAAACTTTTTATGAAATCAATATCAAACTCCTTGTAGTACGTCGAGTGTCGACGCTGGAGCCGAATAAAACAAAACAAGACAACTGGACGATGGCCTCGAGGAAGCCATCAGAGCTCAATTCTTACCAGAAATAGGAGCACTCCATCCGCACTCCACCGTCGTTTTCTTCTGAACCTGTCCATCCGTCCGGCTGTCAATTAGAGGCTCCTTACAGACAACTTTAATAAGGCAACCAATATGACAAGGGCACACGAGTACAAATTATTTCCAGTCTCTTTCCGCAAGGATTTGCTTTCAATTACGGGCCAACGTGGATTGACTGAAATTTAATAGAAATCTCGACGATCAAAAGATACGAAGCTCAAGGATTTTGAGGGATTTTGGGGTGAGGGTTGATTTTGAATCCACTATCATCTATGACAATCTAGGTGCTAGAATAGATACCCATCCGGGGGCAAGGGGAGGGGATTTAATTGACTTTTCCTGTTTCTATCGTGAACGTATGAAGCGAACCAAAAGCCCCGTCGGATTCATGGATTCTTTCAGAAGCTTGAAAATGTTTATAAAATTTGCATATAAATCACCTTCGCAACAACTTCACCATCCTCTTTTTCATTTGTGTGTGTGGGTGTGTGGGTTTGTAAAGCAATTTCAGAATCTTAACATTTTCTGGACCCTCCCTCGTTGGTAATTTCAGTGAATTGCTCTCGTTTGTTTTGCTAGAACGAAAAGTGTCGCCTCTTTTCTCCCATCTCTCATATTTCACGGTGAATTAATGAAATTTATGATCAGCCACTATCAAATGTCTGCTGTCGGAACACTCCCCAAACTCTCTTTTGCGACAACGACAATGATAACGACTACAGTGGCGGCGGTGTTTGGTGCGGGATGGAAAAAGAGGACAAGTTCAGCAGCTAAATTGAGTCATGAATTTCATAAATAATTTTAATAATAAATTCATCATTAGCGTAAAATTATGCGATGTGACCAAATTCGCTAATTAAAGGTATGTCATCCGTTAATTTGGGCAATTTTCGGATGACATGAATTTATCTCTCCGCGGACACCACCAATCGGGATAATTTTCTGGTTTTTAAAAAAAAAAGAACCATCCCATGTGAAAATGTTTCATCGAAAATCGTAATGATTATTTTAAATAATTACTTTTACCAGGTTAACTGCTCTGAACACGTACTGGAGAACCGCCCGACCGCAGTAAGTTTTAATTTCAATAATGAGAGGTGGTACAATTAAGCGATATATAAAACCGAACGAATCCTATTATGCATATTACCTGTGCGAAATTTTATTCGTGCCACTCTAAAAATAATCAATTTTTATCCAAATGATATTGGGCAAATAAAATCGAATTAATGCTGTTTTACCTCTGTAGATAGTATTACATCGTCGTTCTTTTTTTTATAATTGATATCATGAGTACTTTTTCAATAATATGAAATATTGTAAAAAATCAATAACCTATTTTCAGAGCAATGTTCTGACCATTTTAAAACGTTTTTAAATTTTCCACAGAAGAGGCCACAAAAACATAAATGTTTTATTTATGACCGATTTTACAAGGCAAAATTTAAACGAGTGTAATTTCATATAAAAAAAACATTGCAACAGGGAAAAACAAAAATTGGTCTAAACAATCAATAAAACATAAAAACCCGGCGATTTCGAGAAATTGTCCTGCTACAATACAATAGTATATACTCGTAAATATGGTATATATATATATTATGGTAAAACTTTAAGGTTATGGGCCTGACCCCGCCTCCCCGTGTAATTGAGACAACCCCTCATAAAATTTAATCATTTCCTTCCTGTGCGGGGATGACCCACTTCCGGGGCCCCAACTTTAGCCAAAGTTTAACCTTTTTAAGTGAACATATCAGGAAGGGCGTTCGAAGGATTCCAGGAATATTCCTGGGCCCAGGTATCCCATGGCTCCCGTAAAATGTGTGAACCTGCCATACCTCATGCAATAAACTAAGCAAGTTACTGCCTCATGCGGGTATTCTATGAGATTTCCTCTGGGGCTTTCCAATTTTCTTTTTGTTATCTTATGTATGACCTCTTTTCATGTGATTCCCGTAAATTTCCATACAGGATGGTATGGGACCCTTTATATAGATATTTCGATATCCTATTGTATGACTATAGGGGGCGCCCTGGTTTACCGGGAAAATCTTTCGAGGCTATCAACTTTTATTAATAAAGGGATCAAAGATCGGGTCACAGAGAAAGTTGTAATTTTTTTGATTTTAAGTTTTAAACTTGTTTTTGTTATTGCTACACTTTGATTAGATATTATTTCATAAATTAATTCTCCGATCAATTGCTTCTAATATCCTTTTTGAGTAAAAATATCACCAAGTTTTTATTGATGAAATTTGGGGCATTTTTGGATTTTTAAAAAATAGGCCAAATCCAAAAAACCAAAAATAGTTGAAAAATGCATACGTATTCTTTGGCTAATTTCAAGCATTTTCTGTTCTATAAATTTTTTTGTAAATTTGATCCTTTTCGTGTAAAAATTTCGCGAAGTTTTTTATTACATTGCTGTATAAAATGTCCATTTTGCAAAAACCAAAGCAAAAAACAACTTTCAAAACCATAGTTTGAGAAAGTTTAGACATTCGGACCGCGATTTTTGTTGGTGATATGATCATTAAATAGAAGCAAGGTCAAGATAATCGACTTTAAAAAGAAAAAATACCAAAAAAGTCAGATTTTTGTTTTTTAAAAACCCAAAAAATAATAGGGCTTTTGAAGCTTTTATGTAAAACAAATGTCAGATTCTGAAAGAGCATCCCTAAAAACACCTTATATACGACTTTGGAAGAAAATTGAACCATTTTTCTATTCGAATTGTACAATTGAACTTGCGTGCACAAAATTCTCTTTATGTGCATTAATGGTTAAGATCGAGCATCTGAAAATATGCCATTTTTCATACACTTAATTTCAAAAATAATTCACTTCAGTTTTTATATACAGGGTGATCAAAAAGTATGGAAACGGCTAAATAACTTTCGAGGAATGCATTTTGGAGAAAAACGTTTTAGGAATTTTCTCTGGGAATTCAATGGTGGCCGTAAATTTGATCTTGACCATGGCCTTGAAGCTCATTTCAAGGTCAAGTTGATTTTTTGAATGAGAACCTATATTTTTGACCACGGAAACGGAAAGAGCGGAAAATTTTATGTCCAACTATGCTCTTGACCATGGTTTTTTGAAGGGGAACGGAACATTTTACGTTCCCCTTTAAAGAACCATCTTGACCTTGATATGACCTTCGAGGTCATGGTCAAGGTCATAGTCTTTCCATTTCCGTGGCCAAAAATATGCTTTCCACTTTAAAAACAACCTTGACCTTGATATGACCTTCGAGGTCATGGTCAAGACCAAGGTTATGGTCAAAAACACACTCGGGCGCAGGACTTCTGCTCTTTCCAAAACCGCAGCAACAATGTAGGTTCTCTTTGAAGAACCATCTTCAGTTAATATGACCTTCCAAGTCATGGTAAAGGTCATAGTCGGACGTAAAATTTTTCGCTCTTTCCATTTCCGTGGTCAAAAATATAGGTTCCCATTTAAAAAAATCAACTTGACCTTGAAATTACCTTCAAGGCCATGGTCAGGGTCGAATCTAAGGTCACCATTGAATAGCCAGAGAAAATTCATAAAACTTTTGTTTAAAACAGGATTGTATGATTGCATACTATATGCATTACCCAAAATGAGTTTTGAATACCAAATATTTCTAAAAATGTCGTGGAAGTGTCAAAAATCGCTAAAAAAAAAGCGTTTTTGAGGGTTTTTCGCGTTTTTGGAGGTGGCCCATCATTCGGAAAAATTTGAAAAAAATCAGGAGTATATTTTTCAATAAAGTAAACTAAAAATCAAAATAATTGGCCTTGCTTGTGGAAAAAATGAAGAATATTTAAATCAACATTTAGGTTATGTAATATATAAAAAGCGAAATGAAGCGACTCGTCAAAGAAATTTTAGCTAGAAGAGTAATCTGGATCTACTCGGTTCGAAACATTGAGGGGTCTTATATACAAGAAGTGTTGATAGAAAAAAAATAACGTATATAATTTTAAAATTTGTAACAAATTGTATTATTGACTTTATTCTTTTACAAAAAAATGCTATGATTGAGCTGTTCTCATTTGCTTAAATCTACTAATCCTTTTCTTCGGGGCATGAGCATCAACAAATTTCTCGGTAGGCAGAGGTTCTGGTTCAGTAATGGGATTTTCGACAATTTCACCCATAATCTAATGAAAAAAATATAATAAATTACAAAATGTCTTCCATTATTAATTATTTATGCTACCGTATTAAAATCACAATATTCATCCTGAACCTTTTTCTTCTTAACCTTTTTCTGTTGAGGTTCCTTGGCTCTAGCTTCTTGTTTCACATCATCTGTGTTTTTTAAAATAGATTTAACATTTCCATTAGCCACACTCTGATCACTTAAATGGCTACTGTTTTCCTTATCCTCAGTTTTGCTTGGAGTAAGGAACTGAAAATTATTAAATCAAAGTTAACTTTTTATTCGGTTTGAATTGTGCTGCTGAAAAAATGACTACCTTAATTCTTACATCCTCATAGGCATCTTCATGACTTGATCGCTTTTCAGAAGGAGTCTGTTGTTTTGGAAGTTCAGAATTTGTTGCAATGTTGAACATTTTATAAATTTCGGCAGGACTTCCAATTATATTGGATGCCTCCTCATTTTTTTCTACATCATATCCTGGATATTGGAACGTTTGCTCTGAGTGGTTGAATTTTATGGATAATGTTTTCCCTTTTTGCACTTCCGCATTTAAAATTTTATCTATTAAATTAAAATCCTGCTGACTTTGGTTCTCAGATATGAACCTACAGCTTTGTTCAACTTTTTTAAGAATTGTTGATTTTCTATCTCTAACAGAATTTTGATTATTATTGTCCTCATCTGCAGAATGTGTTTGTGAATATTGCGATATTTCTGGATTAAATATTGGATCTAATTTAATTATATTCTTGTTGCCTTCTCCTCTAAACATTGAATCAACTGTCGCGTTTTTATCTATGTACTGTACTTCGTCTTCTACAGCAAATGAGATTGATTTTTTCTTTCGAGATTTTTCCTTTCTGGGTTTTGATTTAATTTCTTTCTCCTTTTCTTCTGAAGAAGAGCTCGTATCTTCGTTATCTACATCATCTTTTAAGATTTCAAGGTAATCCATGAAATACTCCCGGACTTCTCGCAGATGAACTTTTCGTTCCATATCATCAAGATTGTGAAGCTTTAAATTCTTCAGGGATTTTTCAGTTTCTTTAATTTTTGCTTTAAATACTTTTATTCGACGCTTCTTACTGAGGTGTACAATGTCCTTTTCTACCTGTAAAACCTCTTCAGGAATATCACCTGTGGAAGAATCGTTCGAGTCATCACTACCAGTTTTATTAAAATCATCGGAATTAGGAATGCTGTTGTTGTTTGTGAAATCCGTTGGAAGTTCTAAGTCCGGAAAGTTTACATCTTTATATTTATTCGATATTTCTTCAACTATGGAAGCAAGTCGCTTATTGTCTTTCCTACTTTCGTTAAAATTTTCCATGCCTACAACTACATCGGACTTTTCTGAAATGTGGGATATTCTTTTCTTTTCTGGAGGTAATTTTATTTCCCCGGACATGAGCTTGTGCAGAGTATCGTCGTCTTCAATTTGAAGCTCCTGCAGTTCCTGTTCCAGTTCTTCCATCAATTCTAATTCATCCAGCGCGTTCATTATTTCTTCGTATGTTTTCTGTTCAGAATCCCTTAAAGAATTTTCACGTCTCCTTTCTTCCACTGACATATAAGAATTGGACTGCTGATCCTGTACAAAAATTCGCTCGAAAATAAGACCAAATTTTGGCCGAATTCTAACTACAGTCGAAAACGGATAAGTGCAACTCCCTCAGGCAAAATAAATTTGTGCCCTTAAGCAGTAATTGCACTTACGGATAAGTGCATATTTTTGCACTTACGAATAAGTGTATCTTCTTGCACTTGAAGTTTGAATGTTTGCATTAAAAAGAAAAAAAAAAAATTTAGAAACAAAATTTATTTAAGAAAATCTTGTAACTTCAAAACTTAAAAAAAACTTAAGAAGAATAACCACGCTGGAACTTTTAATATATATGTATGTAAATTCAGACAAATAAAATTAGTGAAAAATCACATTTGGGAGAAAAACAAAACAAAAATGTTATAATTTACGTGATTGTTAGAGTTCTTGCTTTATGTATGTACCTCGCAATGATTCAAAAGCTACTTAAAATATTTCTCAATAGTCGTTTGGAACAACTTCGTTTTTACTGAATTAAAAATTTCATCTTCAACTTTTTCGATTGAATTTAATACCCCTGACACATTCCGGTCGAAATTTAGAATTTCGGCTCTGTTCTCCATTTCGACCTACATTTCAACTCAATTTGGAAATTGAGTTTTTACCTTTCAATTTCGTGCGAAATGAAGAAAATAGTATACAAATTTTGCGTCAGGTGGCGCGCTTACTACTTAATTCCCAGTCAAACGCGACATTCGAATTGTTAAAAACGGGGCTGACTAATAAAGTTAAAAAAAAGAAAGTACAAAAACAGAAAAATTTGGAGCCGGGGCGAAGTGGTATCTTTAATAGATAAGTGGAAGGACTACATACCACTTATAAGAAACTCAAAACGAAATTCCCATGTCTTTAAAGACATGAGCCGCGAACTAAAAATGGCTGGAGTAAACGTTGAACCGTGAAGCTACTTAAGCTGATTTAAGGGGAGGTTCTCATCTAGAACGTCAAAAAGTAGGTAAAGTTCGTGATTTTTTTGAAGGCAAATGACAAGACATAGGGAAATGATATTTGGCATTATCTTTTATTGTATATTTATCTGTACGAAAAAATTTTTTTATTAAAAAAAAAAACAAAATGGCGCCCGTTATTCAACTTCTCCGGAGGCATGTTTTTCGAAAATGGCCCAGCTGCGTACAATTTAGGGGTCGCAGATTGGTCTGAAATCAAATAATGATGACATTATTATAAACTAGACTAAATTTGTCTCAGAAAGAGTGGACGACTTTCAAAAAAAATTTAAAATTGACGGACTGGCGCGATTTTGAAATTTTAAGGCCGTTTTCGGCCGTTTTTTTTCATAGTTTATCACTTACAAAAAGGAGATAATGTTACAATTTTCAAAATGTGCTCCACTCTTTCTATGAAGAAAATTGTTTACTTTAATATGCACGAAACTAGAAGTTGATCGGTTGAACCGTTTTTGAGTTATCTTGTACGCAAATTTGAAAAATCTTGAAAAACAAAGTTCCGAGATAATCGTGATTGAACGGCACGGCACAGGCTGAGCGCCCCACTACGATCATGACACCGCCAGAATCAATGGGCTGTAGAATCCGTTCTAGTGCTCGGATCGACTAAATATTTTAAAGCAACATTCTAGACATATTAAACTTTAATAATATGAAATAAAAAAAAAATCGAAAATTTCAAGATTCTAGATGAGAACCTCCCCTTAACGAAATCAATATTTCGTTTGAAGTCTTCTCTGAAATTTTGAAATTTTCATTGACAACTGAAATGGAGAAGAGCAATGTGTCAGGGGTAAACGAAATTAACTTCGAAATTCTCAATTTCAACTCAGTGTGTCAAGGGTATAAAGAAAGATTGTGTTGTACAAAATAAGTTCTAATTGTGTCGTACTAGAAGGCAAATTGTATTAGAGAAAAGAAATTGCACTTATCAATGTGAAACTGCAAAGAAATGAGCTTTTGGGGCTATAAATCAGCTTGCAGTTATGCGGTTTTTGCACTTAACCGTATTGCTGTTATCCGATTGGAAATTAAACAAGACAACTTGGGGGCTTAGAAAATATTTGCAGTTATGCGAATTTTTCACTTCATCGTCTATATTCTGAAGAAGGAAAAGGGCTCTTTTCAAGCAGAATGAATATTTTGGTTATTGTCTTTTGAATTTTTTTGTATTCAAAATTTAAATTCTAAATCAAATCTCTTCCAGGTCATATGCAACAAGGTGGCTCTCCTACACCTTTTGATAGAAATATGGGTACTACAATGGCAGCTAAATGCGTTCAGTGGCTTGTAGAGCAACTCAATACTCACAAGCAAAGTGATGGTACTATTGTTTGCGATACTGCTGACACTGCATGCTTACTAGGAATCGTCCGCCGCCAGTACAAGTTTACTCCATTAGCCGACTTGATATGTGAAACTAATTTCGAGTAATTATTTTTGAAACTGGTTTTGCTATTTAATATTAATTAATTTTCTATCGATAGGCCCAAGAAACAATGGTGGCTTAAACTCCGTCCTCTATTGCGAATTTTGGCTAAAAATGATTCAGCCTACGAGGAAGAAGGCATGTACATAACTGTTGAGGAGGAATGCACTCACGATGCTGCGCTTGAATAAAGTCTTAAATATCTAACGAAGTATTGCATCATCCAAAATAAATTAAATATATAAATACATACATTAGACATCTTCAGAATTAATCATGATTTCATCTAGAGATTATGGCCATTTCGAGCAATATTTATAACATATTGTAAATGTGTATTTTTAGTGTAATTCACATGCCTCAGGGTTAAACTTTATTTACTCTCTTTTCTCTAAAGATTGATTATATTTTTATGACTAACGTTTTACCCTTTTTTTTATAATTTTTCTTTTACCTGGAGATTATTATATATTTCAAGATTTTACGAGTATTAAAATTTACTAGCTAATTGCTGTTGTTGAAATTCTAATAAATATAAATTTAGTGAGAGTGTTATCAGTTTTTAAACTGTGACAATTTAAAATTCGTGATCGGAGCGGGAGTGATTGAAGACTCATTGCAACGGACAAAGAGGTCTCTATCAATTGATACCTTGAAGAGGTTCATAGAATGTGTGTTAAGAAAATTGAATTATTCAAACGATTAATTTTGTGGTTCATTTAACTACTTTTTTTTCACCTTAAAAGATGGCTAGTAATCATGACAAGAGATCTTATTCTTCAAGCTACATATCTGGTTGAAACGAAATGATGGAATTAGTTCAGTCAAGAAAGCCTAGTGTACATCTATATCTAATCAGAAGGCTAGTCGATTAGAGCTTTGGTATTAAATATCTTTAAAGCAACTTGGTATTTACACTAAAAGAAAAATGATATTCTAAAATCAAGAATGATGAAGATTAAGTTAAGATTGAAGTTGTAAATTATCCTTATCAAAAAACACTCTTGAATACAAATAATAATAATATAAAAAATAAGTGTACAGCTTTAAGGGGTTACGTGGGTTTTGAATTCCAAAAAATTCACAATTTTTCGGATTTTTTTCTACGAAATTTATTTTTTAATTTTTTTTATTTTTTTCCATATTTTGTTTATTGAATCTTTCTAGACAATTTAGAAACTGACAATAAGTGTTCAAATCTTACGACCTAAATAACTAGCAGTAGTTCTTCAGTAATTCAAATCATTATATGTAGATATAATTAGTTAAGTGCATATGGGTTTAGATAAGAGAAAGCTCTGCTATATCTTTTCTATTGAGACTTCTGGAATATTGTCGTAAAAGTAGATTTTTGGCTAGACTGTTTGGGTGGTTTTGCAGTTTTGCTGAATATCAGTCTGCGTGTTTGATTATTTCATCCTGTACCGTTAAGATTCCTAAGTCCTTATGTAAGTTTTTGTTTTTTATATACCATGGTGCTCCTGTGATTGTTCTCAGTATTTTTGATTGTACTCGTTGTAGTTTGGCTACGTTTGATGCTGATGCTGAACCCCATAGTTGCATGCCATATTCCCAGATTGGTTTGATAAGAGCACGGAAGATCAACACTTTGTATTCCAATTTCATTTTGGAATGGTTTGAAATTTATAAAAGTGATTTATTTAAACTATTAGGATAAATTGTAAAAAAAAAATTGATGAAAAAAAAAAAGTGAAAAGTGAGCCATTGACAGCTGTTTTACGAAAATCGATGATTTTTTACCGTAGGCATGATTTCTCAAAAACTAATAATGCAATCTTACTGAAATTTTCTACACTTCTTCAACATAGTATTGACTTGTACTTGAACGACGGATTTTTAATTTCGTCCATTACAAGTCGTTTTACTAGTAGAAAATCACCAAAATATCAAAAAATTTTCACGGAAATGTAAAAAAAAATAAATTTTTGTTAAAAAACTTTGACAAAAATTTAACTTTAATTTTTATATCAAATTGTTAGTCCAAATACAATCCATATGCATCTACTAATAGACAAAATTTTGTTTTTGGATTTCAGATAAGCCTATCTCGAGTTATTCTGCCTACGGTAAAAAAAAAATCGATTTTCGTAAACCAGCTGTCAATGTCTCTATTTCCAGTTTTTTTCATGAAATTTTTTTACAACTTGTTCAAGTGATGTATTTTTATATCCTAATAGTTGAAATAAATCACTTCATAAATTTCGTAAAAAAAAATTAGAAAAATTGTAATTTTTTATAGAATTCAAAACCCACGTAAACCCTTAAATAAATTAAAAGAAAACTACATTAAAATATATCACTATCAACTATAATTTCTAATATTCTTTCCAATTTCTAATATTTTCGTAGTCCTAGACTAGTTAGGTAATAATATTGTGATTGGATTAATGTTTTATTTGTTCTCGTAGATTGTAATGATACATATATAGTATACAAATTCGCGAAAGAAGTTGGGAATGAAATAAAGACATTATAATAAAATTCCCTTAAAAGTGCTTCATAATGCCAAATATTCGTTTTAAATTTTGGTAACATCGAATAACGATTCAAAACCTATGATACAAACTCACAATACAAGACGTTCTTTTTAAGAAAACAAATGTTTTGATAGTTTGTTTATAGTAATAGATTTTGATGTTAAAATCGAAATCAAAATTCAAATGTGATATATCATAATACACCTAAATCGCATATATAATATTTTCAGGTATAATATACATATAATATGTAGCTCGTTATTAATGATTTTTTTTTGTAGCACAATAACTACCTCAAATAGATTTTATAGAATTTGCAGCATTCTTCATATAATAATTCTCAATATTTAAATAAAAATATTTATAGGACCTTTAGTAGGCAAAAAATGTTTCAGAAATATCAATTTCGTAGTGAAATTTGGCACAAAAATAATTTTGGTTTAACAAGAAGGCCCCTAATCGTCATCGCTCAAATTTATAGCACATGTACGGCTTGGCTAGAAATGAAAGTACCCAAAGTGGCAATTCCAGATGGCCAAGCGTTTACAAAATAATAGTATATAAAAATGTTCACGTGGCTCAAAATCCCATTCATTGTAACACTTTCCAAAAGGGGCGGCTGGTGTAGTGGTTAATACTTGAGCTTGTAATTCAGTGGTCATGGGTTCAAATCTCTGCGTGAGGAGGCTTTTTTTCCGGATCTTTCCCAATTTTTATAAGAGTCGGGTCCACAATTAAGCGAAGTGATAAATTTTTTATTTTTGTTATTTATTTATATGCTAAAGGCATAGATAAGGAAAAAAATTGGAATTGCGGATTTTTCAGCAAATGATTGTAATTAAAGCGCATACCAACGTACATTAAAATTCAAACTTTTGTTATTTTTCATGATGATGATTTACATTTGGCGGGGTGATATTCATTATAGAAGCAGGGGAAGCAGTGATTATTTCTACATCTAGCACAGGTTATAAAGCCGCGCGAAAATTTTTGTATACTATTATTTTGTAAACGTTTGGCCATCTGGAGTTCCCACTTCGGGTAGTTTCATTTGTAGCCAAGCCCTGCATGTGCTATAAACTTGAGCGAAATCGGTGATGACGAGTAGGTGCCTTCTCCTTGTAAGTTTATATATAGGCGAAAATGACAGTGACTTAATTTGATCTTTTTGATAACGAAGGTTTTTCAAAATCTCGAAAATTAATTAATAATTATAATTATATAAACAAAGAAAATAATATCAAATTCATTGTAGTCAATTCTAAAATTAAGTAGGAATGGGGGTTTTTTTTATCTGTACATTTTAAATTGCTGAAAAATAAAAAGTAAAATAAAATAAATGCGTATTAAGGTCAAAGCTTTTTATTGTCATTATTTTCAGATATCAACATAATAAGCTTGCAGCTGCTGATTTTCGCCCTCATTACGATGAAAAGAATTTATTAAATGGCAGAAGATTTAAGCCAACCATAAGATTCATAATTGTTCCTGTTGTCCCCAATATTCAAATATTAAAATAGAATTTAAGTCCATTAAAATAATTATGTCGTAGATTGCCATTGTTATTAGCATCCACCATAATGTAGGGTATATTGTTTTCTTCTCAAGAAACATGCTTTTTTCGTTGCAATCGATTTTTTTTTCCGTAGTAAAAAGATGAAAAATTTACCTCCCACAGTTCTTCTCAAGACCAAGCCGGGGAACTTAAACACATTGAAAATATGAGTCGTCTTCTAGGAAGATGCGGAGCTCTTTTGAACTGTGTACGTAAGTAGTCTAGCTGCCTTCTACCTGGTGTGAGCGTTTCGCAAACTTTAAATGGGATGTCGCAGAGCAGTCCTTTTCGCTATTCACAGGTGAAAGCGTTTTCAAAATTGAGACGGTTCGCCTAATTCCCTTTGAGGTTAGGTGAAAGGCGCCTTTAAGTTTTAGAGATGTTGCTTTCTTTTTAAAATGACATCTTCTTCTTCCCTTGAGCAAATGTTTACGTTTTGATATGCAAAATATGGTCACATCAAAACGTTTACTTATGGTCTCAAAACTTGTAGTTTGGCACGATGTTGCCGATGTTGGCGATGATGTTGGCAAAATGTTAATATGTTTTTCACGACGAGCGCTGGGCGAAAGTACCTTGGGAGTATATCTCAGCATATATCCGAGTGAGTATCTGGAGCTTTAAGAATGCGATTTTAAAATATTTACAGCCATCGGGGCATCTGTCTAACGTGCGGCAAAACCGGCAGAGTTGGAATGCAACGAAATTGTTTCGCCTCCATAATGGCCTTTTTATGGTTTGAAGCTTAATCTAGGACCACCATAGGGACCGTGGATGAGAGGGGATATAAAGGGATATGCGGTACTCGCTTCCTTGCACCATGTTTTCCATTATCCCGCTGGCATTTATAGGGTAAAGTGTAGAAACAGAAAATGAAAAACAACTTTATTATGGAAAGTCGTAATAACTAGTAGTTTATGAGATCCGAAATTAACCACATCTCCTCTGTTTTTGCGGTGCAGTTGAGCCTTGCTCGCGCACAATGAAACGATCCTGTGGAATTGCCCTCAGATGAAATATACTAAATGCAACTTAATATTTATTTTCGGGATTGTTTTCTTTGTTTCGACTGCCAGGAGAAATTTTTTGCTGTAGTGAAAAATCTCATGTATGTCTGTCTAGAGGGAATTGAGTAAATCTTTCGGTTGAGAAGGATTAAAATTCCATTGAAATGTCGTTAAGTAAATTTTTAAAATTCTCTGAAAAAGGATATAGTGGGGTAAGAAAGGCTAAAGTGCCTTTGTGCCGGTTATATTTTTTTATCGTCAGCTCTAACACTAGTCACAATATGATCAAATTTCATGGCTTAATAAAAAAAACTCCCAGGGCGACAGAATTAATTTTAAAAATTTCGAAAAAAATAATTACTATAATAAAAATCTTAAAACTGAATATAACCTAAAAAAATATTTTTTTTTTAAGTTTTTTTCACCCATTTTGAATTTTGGTACAATCGCCAAAATTTGTTTATAGCTTTCTTACATGGTTTTTTATAGCATTTATTTAATTTTTCCAGATTTTCATTCCACCTGCATGACACCTAAAAACAAAGTAAAATGTCGATTTTTATGTGTTTTTTTAGGTTATATTTGCCGTACAATTCTTAAGGATGAAATTTGCCCAAATTATTACTAGTGTTAGTACTGAAAATAAAAAAATATAAAACTTTACCCCTACTTATCCTCCTATGACCTTTATTTGTTGTAGATAATTTGCAATATATTTTAAGTTGGTTTTTGTTTGACTTTGATTGGTATACATAAATTTGGATTTAGTTTGTAATTTGGTATTTTGGTTGGTGATAGCAAATTTCTTTGTTTCTTTCGATATTTTATTCTTTTCTAATTTACTAAGAGATTACTGAATTTGACTGATATTAAAATTCGGAAGCTTCTTTCGAAAGTTCTACGGCTGTTTCTCTATTTTTAAATTGGGTTTCCAACTTCAACCTTTATTCAACATATCTGCCAGTAACTTTATGAATTTTTTCATAAGATTTTGTAACTGCAGAGTGCTCTGAAATTGCGAAAACGTGGAAAAAATCATTTAAAAAGGTCATAATAGTCTTAAAAAATTTACTCATCGAAGTCAGACGATATTTGCAGTTTTAAACTTTTTCAACTTAGACACCTAATGAAAAATTGTAAAAACTAGAAGGCCCTTTTTTGTAATTGCATAAAATGTAAGCAGCAGTTCTAAGAAACTGAATTTTTAAACGCTAAACTCTGGTTTAAAAGCGCAATTGAATATTTTGAAGAAACATTGCAAGGTTTATAAGTAAAATCTGAAGTTTTGAACGCAACCAAACTTTATATTTCGTTAAGCGATATTAAATTTTTTTGCATCTTAATCGTAGTCAATGAATAAATGAATAAAATGACGAAAAAGACAAGCTTTTATTTAACTTCATCTGTTTTTCTTTCCGTCTGTAATGAATTCTTGCAAGTCGATTTTTACTCATCTTCCGCTGTCTTATTGACCTGCAATTTTGTATACATGAGTAGATTCTATGACAATGCACTGATCTATTTTTAATTTTTTTAGTTCTTCAAAGTCTATAAAAACTTGTTTTTTAAAAACATTTTTTTACTTTAATTTTCTTGTTTTTAATGCAGTTTAGCTTTAGCCTCCACACATACAATTTAAACCTCTATACATAAAATTTGAGTTAGAAAAAAACTTATCCGCTTTTGAATGCTGTCGATAACTTTATATTGGTAGTTGAAAGGGCTGGAATACGAACTATAATACATGTATGAAAAAATGACCTTAGTATTTGAAAAAAGCTATGTTACATCAAATTGCGAGTTTATAATTTAAATACCGAAGTTTTGGGGTGAAGATTTAGAGTTTCAACATTATTACATAGATAGAAGGTTCTTTAACCCGTTCGCTACCAGGGTCTCCTGGAGAAAGCCCCCACAAGCCCAAGACTTTTTTCAAGATTATATGAAACCAATTGGAATAAATTTAACGTATACTTATTTAAAAAAATCTAAAAACACAAAATAAACATTCTCTCAAACTGACACAAATATGTGACGCTAGGCTATAGATAAAAACTTGACAGTATTGCCCAATACACAATATGTTTAAACATGCCTTGGTAAGTTGACAATAAACGTCTGTCACATATATGTGACGTCGGGCTGTGGTAAGAAACTGCCGTGTCACATATGTGTGACGGTTGGCAGCGAACGGGTTAATCTCTCAACTCTTAAAAATCTATTTAATGTTGCGTAATAACACAAATAATACAAGATGAAAAAACTCTTCGAAATTCAGAATTTAAATTTAATATTCAAAAGCGTTGATTATCTCAATTCCTCGTAAATGCACTTATCCAAAATAAATATTTTTCAATAATGAGAGCTAAAATAAAACAAAATTTAAAATTATAGACAATTTTAAAGATTACAATAAAAAGTCTGTGCTTATAAATAATTTTTGAAGAATAATTTCCGGTTTGTTTAACACCTGACGATGGCACCATATGGTGCCACAATTGTCGAAATGTGTATTTGGAAACTTACAAATATAATGTAAGTGTTTTTTAAAGATGGATCTCAAGTAAAGACTTAGAAAGCAAGCTAAAATATTGGCTTACTGATTTGAACAAATGTAGAAATACACGCCTGGCTTAAGCTAAGTTCAAACCTGCTTGGTTTAAGATTCGCTAAAAATTAGTTCAAGCTTAGCATAACTGGATTAATCTGAATTAAAATTGGCTCAAGATGGACTAAGCTTGAATTAAGCCGAACTTAGCTTAACTCAAGCCGATGTTATCTTCGCTCTATCCTACCTTAAGCAGTAGCCCGCTATATATAGTATAGTATGTGAACAATATATGATTTTTACGAATTGAATTTTTGGGAACATTTTCAACCCTAAAAAGTGATTTTATATTTTGGGTAAGTTCACTAAAATGTATAAAATTGGAATGAAAAGCAAATATTATGAGAAAAATTGTGATTTTAAAATATTCAATCAGTTTACAAAAATCTATCGATAAGAAAAATCATAAGTATTGATTTTCGTTCAATGTAATTAATTTAATCAACCGTTTTACTTGGTGCAACGCCTTTTTTGTTTGCTTTTGAGAAAATTTTCAAATTTTGATTCAAATAACAAAATCGACCTAAATATGTTGTTTCACATTTTAAAAAACCGGACAAAAGTTCTCGATTTTTGTATTGAAAATCTGAGTTTTATTCCATTGTAAAAATTAGGATTGACCTGACTGGAAGAAATATTTGTTGATAGAAAAATTAAGTTACATTTTGAAGATTGGCATACACAAACTGAAAACAAGGTGTTTGATCCATCCTGATTTCTTCTTTTTAAAAAATAATCATATTTGAAAATACTTCCCAAAATTATAAATTTTTGACTGGTATGGTCCGGGTACTTTATCTATAATTTTTCGTTTTTATTGACACGAAAACCCAGAATTTCTACATTAATTTAGCTGAAATGTGTACAAAATCAAATATAAAACCGAAAATGTGACTAAAAAGCGGAAAATTATGAATTATTTGATGAAGGACATCGTGTTAAAACCAAAATGAATTAACCCAATTCTGTTCGTACAATTCTCATAATCCCAAAACCCAGTGGATGAGATCAATTACAGAAGTGTATAAATTGCAATTTCCATAAATTTTCCCGTCAAGTAGCAGGGATTTCGTAAATTCGATTCGATACAGCAAAAATAATTAAATCAGGGCCACAGACTCATTAACTGGGAAACATCGGACCAGTAAGCTCCTTCGAAAATTTACGTTAACAAGCTCTGCTGCTGTGAAGAGAGCTCTCTCTTTCTCTATATAAAGATGAAATGGTGTGATTGTGATTAATTTCTTGATCCAAGAAGTTTGGAACTGTGCCAAGTAATTTTCCACTTAATAAATTCACAAACGGCCTCTAGGAGGCATATTGAAAGGGATTTCATTAAAAGTTGGATATTAAACACAGATACGAAACCCCAGACATGGACCTTTATGGCATAAAGAACAGGGAAAAAAAAACAAAAAATCGACAGTCAAAGAGACGGGTAATTACGCAAAGTAATGCTGCAATGTCCAAGTTTAATTATAAATGGCAGATAACGAATAAAAATGCTATAGCAAAATTAATACACAGCAAAATGTTTCCTTTTATGTATTAATTGTAAGTGTCTTAAAAATGTCAGATTTCAACAATCGGAAGTTTGAGATATTGTATTCCAATTAATTAAGGAAACAATGCATTTCGTATGGTTCTACATTTGTTCAAATCAATAAGAGAATTATAATTTAATTAATATTACTTTAAATCCGTCATTACTGCTTGATTTTAAGCCAATATTTTTAGCTTGCCTTCTAAGTCAGTTTTTGAGATCCATATTTAAAAAAAAACATTTATATTATGTCTTTTAGGTTCCAAAAATGCATTTAAATAATTGTGGCACCATATGGTGCCATTGTCGAGTAGCAACAAACAATTTTCTAGAAATTCAATAAATTCAGGACGCACATTTACGTTAAAAATTATAATCCTCAAAGGATTTTAAATCATTTAAATCACATTTAAATAAATGTTGTATCTTTCACCATTCTCGAGATAATCTATGATATATCTTATTGCTGGAAATGGTGTAACTTTGAGGATCTTTTATGTATTCTACATGAAGGAATGGTAAAATTTCGGGCAGAACATTTCGCTAAATATAGTCTAGGTTTTACCGACTATAGCTTAGTCAAAATTGTGTACAAATAATAAAGGACTAATGGTTAAAGCATACGATTTATGTTGTCCCAAAATGAAGAAAAATATTTAGTCGAATCTTTAAAAGAGCTTAATTAGGATGAATTTAATGTAACAATACCTTTGGATTTATTCTCCCTCTGAAGGAATTTTAAAATTTTTACTTTATTACCTAAGGCTTTATGAAATCGCTTTAAGTACGTCTTTAAGATTTTTTTTTTGTTATGTCAATCTCTCTCACTGAACATTTTAACAAGCAAACATCGCAAATATTGCTTCATTTTTAAGCTTTCTCCCTTATTAAATTCTTTTCGGCGATTTAATATTTTTTCCACATGAATTCTTCTGTATTCTTAAATTGGCTTTTTCTTCGTATACAATTTGAAGGTATTCGTTTTTGGGAAAATTGCAGGTGTTTGTAATCTACTTAAATGTCTGCTTCAGTATTATTCTATTTGTAACAATATTTTATTTTTTTAAGCCGATTCAAAGTGGAGTTTTCTGATATGAAGTCAATCAGTTGAAGAAAATTATAGAAATAAAATACAGAGGTGAAATGGAAGTTAAGGCTTAAATACTGCGGAGTTGATTTTAAAGGCAAATTTCTTTACATTTGTATCAAGTTTTTTTTTCTTGTCAGTCTAAATGATTTCAGTAAATTTTCTAATACTCAAAAGTGTAAAAAGGGAACCCTAAAGGTTCGTTAATTTTTCGTTCTTTGTGTATGGGTTTTGCAAGTAAAACGGACTTTGATGTACCGTAGACAGTCAGGGATATAAAAAATTCTTTATCAAGAACAGCATTTGTTTATCTTGCCATATGGCATTTTAATTGAGAAGTGCGAAAGATAATCTCATCAGAAATGCTTCTAGCTATTCTGCTCTTCTTGCCCTTTTATGATTTATTTATTTGTCCAAAAATGCTGAAAAATTATTATTATAATTTCTAGATTTTGAGCGATTGAAGAAAGTTTATTATTATCTATAAAGTTTTGAAAATAATTCGGGCTGGAGGCAAAAGCGAAAACCAAAACTTTTCCTATGTATTTGTGGATCTTTAACTAATTTTTTTTTTTATAAAATATAATCCCAGAATAAGAGAATGAAAATGTGAGCTAAATGTGCGCTGAACAATGTATAAATATACAGGGTGACCCAAAAGTATGGAAACTGCTAAATAACTTTCGAGGAATGCATTTTGAAGGCAAACCATATTTTTGGCCACGGAAATGGAAAGAGCGGAAAATTTTACGTTCCCCTTTAAAGATCCATCTTGACCCTGATATGACCTTCGAGGTCATGGTCAAGGTCATTGTCTTTCCATTTCCGTGGCCAAAAATATGGTTTCTCCTTCAAAAAACACCTTGACCTTGATGTGACCTTCGACGTCATGGTCAAGATCAAGGTTGTGGTCAAGATCACATTCGGATGTAAAACTTCCACTCTTTCCAAATCCGCAGTAAAAATGCAGGTTATCTTTTAAAGAGCCATCTTGACCTTGATATGACCTTCGAGGTCATGGTTAAGATCATAGTCGGATGTAGAATTTTCCGCTCTTTTCATTTCCGTGGTCAAAAATATGGGTTCCAATTTAAAAAAAAAAGTCAATTTGACCTTGAAATGACCTTCAAGGCCACGGTCAAGGTCAAATCTACAGCCATCATTGTATAGCTAGGGAAAATTCCAAAGACTTTTGTCTAAAGCTCTTTTCTCTAAAGTGCATTCCTCGAAAGTTATTTAGCCGTTTCCATACTTTTGGATCACTCTGTATAGAACTCTAATTTCAGTAAATTTTGAAGTTTGTAATCCAAAAATACCATTTATTTTTCAACCCAATTCTAACTTAAGCCCGATTTGTAAATAAGTAGATCTGTAAAGTAGTAGTTTCTATATAGTACCTCAGTAGATTGTTGCGGAATCCGAAATAAATATGTATATAAAAATTTTTTAACAGGGTCTGAAAACGGATAAGTTTTTATTCGATTTTGATCTTGCCAATTGGAGATGTGTGTGGAGTCAATAAACAAATTCGCTTTAAAATCCTATTGAAATTTTCTATTTGATAAAGTTACTTTTAAAATTGTGCATTATTTAACATAATAAGACACGTAGAGAAAATTTTGAAAAATCACCATAAAATTGACATATTCATCATGTTTAGCTCAAAAGAGTATATCTTAAAGGTTTAAGTTGATGCCACTATTTTAATTATTTCCAATTAATAATACAGACTTATTATTATACAAAAAGTCTCAAAGATATTGAGTTTTTGGTAAAAATGTCTCACACACAAGAATCACGATTTTAAAAAATAATTGCGATGATGATGATGGTATTTATTTGACCTTGGACTGCTCCTTTCAAAGTTTCACTTCTTTTCCATACTAAACATTTAAATTTGTTTTTGATTGGACATTTTAAGCTCATTACAGGCAAATGATTTCTTAAAATCCTACAAATTTTGTTTGAATAATGTTTCTTAGAAATTAAATTCCTCTGAATTATTGGAATTTATTTTCAATGCAAAAATAACATTTATTTTGTTAAACATTTTAACAAAGTGAAATCGGAGGAGAAGATGGTTTCGACAAAAATTGTTTGTTTTTTCACGAAAAATAAATCAATAAAAAAAAATTCGACCTCGATACGACTCTTTAAAGGACATTTCAACCTTGAAAATCATGAAACTTTTGTATGAAACATTTTTACCAGAAATTCGCGGTCGATATTATAAATTTCAAAAACTCCATAAATTGAAGCGAAGGGAAACAAATATTTTACGTTCTTAAAACTACAAAAGCTGACAGAGTAATTGTCCTTAATAATACTATACAGAGGTACTCCTACTTAATTGTGAGCTAAAACGTTGCTGAAACACACGAAAACTCCCTGTTAAAAGGAATTACAAAATATTATACCGCGTGTCTGCATCTCGAAGGAAGTGTGCAATTTCAACAAGTGGAACAGCAGAACCACCTTTGTTCGTCCTGTTGCCGCCGTGTGTTGATACGAATCCTACAGTTTACGGGTAAGCTTAATTCCCACCCTGTAGATTTGTGCATGCATTTGCTTTCCCGGGGAATGGCAAATGTAAAACTATTTGCAAACAAGAACCAGGAGAAATGTGTACAGAAGAACTTCTGGTGCCTATTGCTGAATCCAGGATGGAATTAATGCCTGACGATGTTTCTAGATCTAGCAAGTCCTGGCTAATTTACACACATGGCCAGAGTTGCATTGTTAAGAGGATAAATTTTGTAGCTCACCATTGACGTTCTATTTGGTTTTTGTCCACATTTCACGTTATTAGGACTAAGAATCGCTCTTGTTGGGCAAATTAACTTATACCAGCGATTTATGAACGTTTGAAGGACTCCAACCTTATGGACATTGGATCCTTTTTGGTTTTGTTCGTAACTAACGTTGTTACGAATCCTTCAATAAATAGACATCTTCATACGGTTGGCTGGAGGAACTAACCGAGACAAATAGTCCTTAGAATATTAAATTAAGCGGGCTGCGTTCGTTAAGGAGCCCTCGGTCAGAGACAGATTATTCACACTGTTTGACGTACTGTAGATACGCGGTACCTTTCTAGAAACCCTCATTGCGGAAACCTGCATGGTTGAAAGTAAATTTCACTTTGTTACAGATTGTTCAAGCACATGTGAGTAATTATGGACAGAGTAAAGTATTCCCAGTCTAGACGATCTTGGTTTTTTCCTTTTACGTAGATAGGTACTTTGATTGCTTTGGAATAGAATAGAGAAATGCTTTTTAGATGAATCATTAGGGATTACATTATACATATTAGAAGTTAAGTGAGTAATAATTTAAATTTGTCCCAGAATAAATTGGAACAAAATCGTAACTATTCTTAAAAAGTAGCTAGGAGCGTAAAATATCAAAAAGAAAAAAAAATGTTTAAAATCCTGTTCATAAATAATATTTAACAAAAAATCAAGTGTTATTGCAACACTTTTATTAACTTTCTGTTGTGTGGGAAAAAAATTGTTAAACAATATTTCGGCCACTTCTTGTTAAGCTAGAGCTTTGAAATTTTGCATTCATGTTTAAGTTAGATGACATTACGAGATGGGCTATTTCATATAATTATTTTTTTAAACAGGGTAAAGTATAATAAGTTATGTGCCGTCATTACAAATTCAATATGACAGACGATGGTGAAAGCTTGTAGTCAAGTTCATTTAAATTATTATCATATTTGAGTTCTTGTTTACAAATGTTTAAGGGACCAGAAATACATTCAGACTCTCTTAAAACAGCGCTAAATTAAAAATTAAAAATTAAAGAGGTTTCATTTAAAAAAATTAAAAAAATAATGATCAAAAATTTGTAATTTAAAAAATATTAAGAAATTATTATTTTTTATAAAAGTTTAAATATAAAAGCTCAATTTTCATGACATTTTTACGCTTTTGTTGGCAATTAAAAAAAATGTAATCCACACTTTTGGAATATCGTAAATCTATCTAACGAAAAAAATGAGACTGGTTTTGGTGCAGTAGTTTTTAAAATATTTTTGGCTTTGAAAAACAATGTTTTGAGGAAACAGTAAAGAAAGGATAATGTTGTTATTTACAAAATGGGTACTTTTTTTATGAAAATTCTTTTGCAAATTTTCTTCTTTTCGCTTTGATATTTCTCAATCATTTGTGAAAATGTATCTGCTTTAAAATTTAATGATCTTCAATATTTAACGAGATGTGCGAGATTTCCGAATAATAATCGTCTTTATTGGTTTAGTTAATTAATTGCAATAAAATTAAAATAAATATATTTTCAAGATTGAGAAATTTTGAGCTATTATGAATTTACATATTAGGGTAATTCTTTTACAAACCGAACACCTTTTTGACCGACACATCTCCGATTTGGCTGAAACTTCCGAGGATTTTTTTTTGTTCCGCAGGATTTTTTTTTGTTCCGCATATTTTCGATAATACTAGTAATCGAAAATGTGAGAATAATGAATTTTTTGGCTTGGAGACTCATTTTCAAAAATTTATAACTCTGGTTTTATTTGAGCTACAAACTTCTTTTCTTTTTCATTTTAAATCTAAAGGACTGAGTTTTGAGAAAAAAATAATTTTAATAAAAATTATTAACAAATTCATATTGTTATTAACAATTTAATTGTTTAAATCAATTTTTAACAATTGCCCCCACCTCATAGCAAGTTTTTAGTATATTTATTGTATTCTCCGTCATATTTTACATAAAAAACATGTTTTCAAAATATGGAGCCTTCATTATTACTATTTTTAAAACATTAATTTATATAGCGCGACACGTCAAAAAAACCGGTTTTTTGTTAATAAAAAGAAAATTATAGCTCGGATCAAAAAAAGTGAAATATAAAAGTTGTAGATAATAAAAAGACCTACAATTCTTGTCTTAACTATTTTTCGACATAACCTCAAACTTTTCGAATAAAATACAAAAAATGTTAAAAATCACCTTTTTGAAACATTATTTATTGAAAAAAAGAGTATAAAAAATTAAAAAAGAAATTAACATATAATTTTTGTGTTTTTAATATTTTTCTCAACTAACCATCAAACGAAATACATATGCGATCAAAAATGTTCTATCATTTATTATTAATTTATGTTTTTTTTATTGTATTGATTGCTAATAAATATTATTTGTTAAGAAGGACATAATAATTACTTATATTAAAAAAAAGAAACGACATGAGGCAAAAAATGTGGCAAATAAATTTGGAAAAGGTGATTTTTAACATTTTTTTCAATTTATTCGAAAAGTTTGAGGTTATGTCGAAAAGTATTTGAGACAAGAATTGTAGGTCTTTTTATTATCTACAACTTTTATATTTCACTTTTTTTGATCCGAGCTATAATTTTCTTTTTATTAACAAAAAACCGGTTTTTTGACGTGTCGCGCTATATAAATTAATGTTTTAAAAATAGTAATAATAAAGGCTCCATATTTTGAAAACATGTTTTTTATGTAAAATATGACGGAGAATACAATAAATATACTAAAAACTTGCTATGAGGTGGGGGCAATTGTTAAAAATTGATTTAAACAATTAAATTGTTAATAACAATATGAATTTGTTAATAATTTTTATTAAAATTATTTTTTTCTCAAAACTCAGTCCTTTAGATT
The DNA here is from genome assembly GCA_949715965.1 of Dysmachus trigonus. NCBI lineage: Eukaryota > Metazoa > Arthropoda > Insecta > Diptera > Asilidae > Dysmachus > Dysmachus trigonus. Next base: position 87,785,000 of record OX454319.1, on the reverse strand, counting down.
TAAAATGAAAAAGAAAAGAAGTTTGTAGCTCAAATAAAACCAGAGTTATAAATTTTTGAAAATGAGTCTCCAAGCCAAAAAATTCATTATTCTCACATTTTCGATCACTAGTATTATCGAAAATATGCGGAACAAAAAAAAATCCTCGGACACGTATCTCTTATTTTTCGATATAGAACCCGTAAAAAAAGTTTCAGCCAAATCGGAGACATGTCGGTCAATTTTTATCAAAATCCGTACGGTTTGTAAAAGAATTACCCATTAGTGAGATTTTGAATACCTTTTTCAGATATTAACTAACAAGGTAACGTTCTCAGGTGTGTTTCACCGGTTTTGATGGAATTAATATGATTGATTGAATATGTTATAGAGTATCGAAAAATAAGAGACACGTATTTTTTTTTATTTGCGGATACGCACATTTAGGGGGTACTTTTGTTTATTGTTTTTTTAAATAAAAATTGGTGTATTTTTCAAAAGTTTCTCGGACATGTTGGATCCGCCATTTTGAATTTTTAAATTTAACATCACATAGGTAATCACCGACTCCAAAAACCCCTTAATACTGGTTATCACGATAAAACTGATGTCTGAAAGAATATACATCATTTACGTATTAGTGCTAGGGATTGTTTACCCCCTTGAGGAGCTTTTTTTACGAAAACTCAAAAACACATCATTTTTATTTTTCAAAATCGTATGTAAAAATGTTCAATGATTTTTAACTAAAACTGTTATTTTTGTGACGCAAAAATATTAAAAAAAAAAATCGTTTTTCTGCAATAAAAAATACGGGTTGCTACCCCGGTGATAATATTTTTGGTGCTTATCGTCATTTCCAAAACAATATGAGCATGTAGTTAAAAGGATATTATTTAAAAACAAAGTCAAAACAGATCTGTAAACAACTATTTCGAATTTTCGAATTTTCGAATTTTCGAATTTTCGAATTTTCGAATTTTCGAATTCTAGGGTAGGCTCCCTTTCACCTACATTAACTCTTTTAATTTAAAAAAAGGTCGATAGGTTAAATAGAATATTGTATATATGTTTGTATATAATTGTATTGAAAAATTTGATTCTAATTAAAAAGGCAACTTAAATTAGGAAAATAGTTTTCTTCGGTTTCTTTTATGAAATGTTTTAAAAATAATGCATAAGTGAAAAAATCTCTTTACTTTCAATTACAATAAATTTCCCAATTCCTTGTATTTCAGTAACGATAATTTATTATCAATTTTTTAATTACAAATACCAAGTAATAAGTTATTGCAATGCAAAACAAAGAATAAAAATATTACCTAATATATTTTTTGATATATTTGCTATTTTATTTTATTTCGCATAATTTAACAGAAAGATGTTCCCCCTTAATTTTTACAATGTCAAATTCTAAATTGAAATTAAAATCAGACTGGCTTAAGAACCCTTTTGATTTTATTGATGGTTTTGCGAATTACCCATTGAAATGGCGACAGAGCAAATAGCAAATAGCTCCGGATCATTGTCGGTAATTTAGCTTAAAGTAATAACAAATGTCCTGCCAAAATTCAAACTCTAAAGTGAATCATTTCATAATTTTATTGGAACTAAATCTGAAGGCAAACAAATCACGCTCGATTCGTCCATTCAAGTGGATGCCGCCGCCGTCGTTGCCGCCGCTTTTCATTTTCATCTTGAAGCGAAGATATGACCAGACGAGCTGAGGAAAAGAGTTCTTCCGGCTTTCTTAAGCGTTCTTTCTTACGAAACGTTCACGCCCCCTATTGATTTCTTAAAGTGCTGAATATTAAATTTTCTCGCACACAACTTTAGAGACTTTATAAAGTTTTAAGATTCAGCAATATTGCCAAAGTTTCACATTTTCTTTCCCCAAGAGAGCGGTTCAGCTGAGTCACACAATTTTTATTAATGATTTTGCTCTGAAAGAAAAAAAAGAATGTTCCTTGAAATTAATTTTTTAACAGCAAAAAAGAAGAAGAAAAAAAAATAAGAATGTAAAGAGATGATTTTTAAGGACAAACGTGACAGAAACCAGTCGGGAACACACCTTAATGTGGCGGGAAACATGATGGCAACACAATGCCACAACATCAGCGTAAAGGAAACGACCGCAATAAATTGTGAGCAATGTTTTATTTTATCGAATCCAAAGGGCCGTGAAGAGCTCCTTGAATAAACAATTATTTCCTTGCGAAGGAGAAATGTTGGCGGCAAAAATCCGATGTCGTAATATCTCGCATAGCCCCGCCCTCAGGGCACAGGGTGGTGTCATAAAATAAATTTACTGCCTGTTCAATTGTGAACTGGAACACCATCTACAAAACCTGGACAGGGGGACGGTGGGGGGCGATGGGGTGCGGGGGTGTCAGTGCGAATGTGAAAGTCAAATCAGGCAAGACAGCAGCTTCTGTAGGGCATATTACATAACTCAGTGTGTTGGGCACAGACACGGAGCCCGTAAAATATGCTCTCCAAATTGAATAATATTGACATAAAATGCTTTAATGCGAGATTTATTGGCACACGTGTCTTATCGCAAGCATCCATCAAGGAGCGTTCTGAGGCGCTTTTGAAAATCAATCAGTGCGGCCTGATTGAAATATTCCTCAAAATCAATTCACGGCTCTGAATATATGCGCCCTCGTCCATTTTTATCACCTATATGCGTGAACTAAAAAATTCCCTGTTAGCAATAAAATTTATTTTATAATCCTCATGAAATTTGCGCTAAGTACAATCTTGTTGGAATTTTTGTGTAGACTGCTTTTTTGAGTTGGGAAATTATTGGTTTTAAGGAAGAGGATTTTATGGTTGCTGTCTAAATAAAAACAATTGAAGCTTTCAATATCCTGGATGTATGTATATGGAATAAACAGATAAGAATATTAATGCTTTAGCGACTGTAAATCACAAATATTATACCTACCAAAGCGAAACATTTGAAATATTCGAGTAGGCATAAAATGTACAATATGTATTGTATATATATATAAACAGATTTAGATTTTTATAGATATAATCATTTTTGTGCAGGATTCAAGTTTAAATTGATAAAATCAATCTATAACTCGAGCGTGGTTCCATTTAAATTTGAAGAAAATATCCCAACTCTTGTGTGTATGTTAGGCGATGTTTTCACCAATTGTGAACCGATTTAAATGATTATTTTTATATTGAATAGGTAATGTCTCTAGGGTTGACCCATTTAAATTTAATAATAATACCACCACCACATTTAAAGGTGGAAAATTAGGGGATGAATCCTGTTTATTGAATTTCACCCACTTCGCGTTAATTCAAATTTGAAATATAATCTAATGTAATTTACGTTTAGTGTTAAAATATAGTTTAATAGTATTACCATTTCACGACATCGGTGTTTTCGAGAATTTTCGTTTCCCGGAATTTACCTTCGGCATTTTGATACTGAATCTTTGTTTTGTGAATTTCAGCGAATTTTCAGCGAATTTTCAGCAAATTTTCAGCGAATTTTCAGCAATTTGTGTGATTTTCACAGAAATTAAAGGCACACACGAAACTTTTTGTTCAAATCGATTACAGTTCAAAAATATATATGAGTCATAATGCAAAAATGTATTATAATAAATAGTAAAATAAATTCGGAGAAGTTAAAACATGATAAATTTCTAAATTAATCAAAAAGTATAACCATTAAAGTGGAACAATCACTCTGAGGAGTCAAAAATTGTCTAAATTGTGTGAATGTATTTACTGTTTATTTTTTAATTCATTATTTAAGGGTTGGTGAAATGAATATTTATGAAAAACCATTTAATAATTATAAAAAAAGGCCTATAAAATGTTGGTTTATTCAAACATATTCGTCCCACCAAAACAAGAAATGTAAATATCTTCAAAATTGGTGTAATTCTAGTAATCTAATTCTAGTTAATCGTAGCCGTTTTTCTAATTTTAAACTTTTGAAAAATTGGCGGTGTTTTAAAAAATATGTTCATTTTTTCGACCATTTTTTATCATACGATTAACCTTAAAACGTGGTAATTTTCAAAATTTTGGAAAATACTACGCTTAACGATAGCCACTACGATTGCAAATATTTTTGTAACAAGGAATTGGAAATCGGATTATTAGTCTTCACATTTTTAAGTTTAAGAGATTGAAAAAGTTGTTTTGAGGAAAGCATGATTGAAAATGTTAGTACAATTAATTAATTTTTAAAATTATGATTTGAAATTTATGATATTTTTTTGAGGACATATATGTTGAAAAAAAAGATGGTATGTTGAATTTTTCACACATCATAATTGTTTTCTCCTTTAAATAAGTTTACATTTATTCATTATAATTATTACTATACCCACTTTAAAAAATCATACTTAATAAGTAAAAGTAAAAAAACGTGAAAGTATTGTGGAAGAAAGTTATAATGAAATTAGAATAAAAATCACTCTATTTTGAAAAAGTAAAATGAATGTGTGACATATGTATATAGAGTATAAAACCTTTAAGCGTATATTTGAATATAGTATGTGAATATTATATGGGATCGATCACACTTCTTATTACAACTCGCAATTAAGGGGACCTTTACTTTCAAAATCGAAACTTTATAAAAGTTTTTTTTTGAAAAGACTATTATATTTATTATTCTGAAACCTTTTGTACATTATTGGTAAGATTATGAAAAATATTAAACATTTTTTTAAATGCAACTTTAGTTTATTTTAATGCCTGCAGAGGGCGTCATCCAAAATGCACTTTTAAACGGCCGCATTTCTCTAGGACTTCCTGTAACAGATAGAGTAAACATCTTTAGTGGATTGTTTTCATAAGACACAAAACTAGTACCTAAACCTAGAAAACCTTTTATTTTTAATAAATATATCATTTTATACACATTTTTCTAAAAAAGTTAAAAAACGATTATAAGTTAGAGGCATACTACCCCTCCGCATAAAAAAGTGAGAGGGGGGGGGGGGGGGAATAATATTTTTAAAGGTTTAGTTACTAGTATATTTGATAACGAATCGAATGGCGTTTGGTTTGTTAAAATCGGTTGAATAGTTTTTGAGATACAGATGCGGCCATTTTCAAAAATGTGATTTCGAGAAAAACGCGTTCAAAGTTTTTGTTATATCATTTTTGCATATAAAACGCGTAGAGGTACCGTTACAAATATAGGTATAACCTTTTTTCTTTTACGAATTTCTTAAAACGGTTTTAGGAGAGTATTTGTGTGATGTTAAGAAGCATTTTTATGAAAAAAAAAAAATAAAAAATTTGATTTTTTTCGATTTTGAAAGTAAAGGTCCCCTTAATTAGGAAAATAGTTCCAGGGCATCGGCAACTGGCCACCGTAACTCAGTTGGTTAGAGAATCGGAGTGCAACTCCGAAGATCGCAGGTTTGTGTCCGACCCGATCTTTTCCAATTATTCATATACTAGTAACAGCGACTATTATTATATACTTTAAAATTTCCAAAAATGACATTTTCCACCGAAATTGTCTGCATATTTGTAAAAAATGTTGGCGAAAGTTGTAAAAAATCCTTAAATAAAGGATATTTCCATCTTTCTTCGTTAAAGAAATCTGCAAGAGTACAAAAGACAATTTTAAATTATTTTGATTCGCCAATTTACAAATGCGTGCTTGTCATCATGGATAAGTCGAAAAAAATGTTTTCGTAAAATTCGTAAATTTGTGTTTTGTAGAATTGTTTGTATCACAAAGGTGGAAACATATTTAATTTAAGGTATTTAAACTAATTGCATCGAAACGATTCTAAATTTTAAAGTGAAATATCTGGCGAAGTAAAAAAGACTGAAAAAAATTTGGTTACCCTGCCAATTTTGATCCCAAATGAGCATTTATGCAATTTCTTATCAAAACCGATGAAGGAAACTTCAAACTCAATCTGTTTCCTCCATAGAATTGATTATACAAATTCCCAATAGCAAAGAAAAATTAAAAAGGTTTGGGAATAATAGGGAATTTTCCAATAAGAAAATTTTATACGATTTACAATTCTCCAGAGGAAAGGGTTACAGGTGGAAGAAAGTTTTCGCTTTAATTGTCAATCCGCTTCCAAACCTCTCCAAACTTGAAGTATGTATGTACTTTAAGTACGCAATATGCTCGGATCCTCCCAAGGAAGAAACAGGAGCAGATCGTAAATCTTGGCGAAATGCAAAATGCTCTGCGGAGTGCTCGTCTGGTGGCGGATTTTCGGCAAACCATAGATAAAAGATTCCCCGGGAAGCAGCCCCAGCGGAAATCAATAGAAAAATCCATTCAGAAATTTTTTGAAAGTATTGTTCAACCCATTTCTCGTAACCTTTCATCAAAAGCTGAACGTGCCTGCATCCTCCCTCGAGTAAAACTCATCCGGGGGGAAGAATATTTCCAATATTTTATCATGCCAAAATCGTAGACACCCGAGCTGGTGAAGGGATGCCGCTGGAGACTTCGCCCCAAAAGTGCCCCAAGCGAATCACTTTTACTCATATGATTCAGTTGAAACTTGTAGCTCATTTCGTTTCGTATCACGTCCTCCTTTAAAACTTCCCTTTTTTTTTTTTTTTGTTGAGAAAGGGAGCAAAAATTGGCAAGAGTTTTGTTAAAGGGGAGAAGAAGAGTTGTTATGACAGATGCAAGACAGATCCGGGAGCGCATAATGGTCCAATTGACGACCCCTTGGGCTCCAAGGATGCCTGCCTGAGGCGCAAGATAGACCCGAACGATTCAACTTAAGTGTAGGGACCAGAGATTCTAAAATCAATATCCAATTTATGTACAATATTACGGACTCTTGGCGTTGCATAAGATCTTCCATAATCTGTCGGGAAAACTAGGAGCAGCATATATTAGCTCACTTTTCGATATTAAATTTAACTGCGACCACTTCAATGCGGGGCTCCAGCTCCAGTTGAACCCCACTGTGAGTGCTCGTTACAAACTCACAAACAATTGCGACGAATGCACTTGACGATATGAGCGAACGTCTCAGACGCTGCAGTTGCATCGTCTTGAAAAATTCCTAATTTACTGGAACTCTGGATGTAATGTCTGGAGAACTTTTTGGAGAAGTTCCTTACCTCTAACCAGGTGTGAAATTCTATGAGGCAATTTACTTTTATTACGTCGCAATTCAAATTCACGAATGGATTCGCTGGCTGGAATAATGAACTAAATTCTGATGCTTGTTTTATAATGCACATGCAGTTGAAATCTAGCATACAGTTGAATATTTTGCGCTTCATGCCTTCCGAGTTCTGCTTAATTTTAAATGTTTAAACTCACTGAAATATTTAAGCTCAACTGGAAGACACCAACTGAAATTATATCTCAAGTTATGCCTTTAAGTGTAATTTATTTGCTTCTTAATTAAGTGTCACATTTTGTCCACACTTTTCAATAAATACAATTTAATATTCTAATTAAATAAAAAAATTAGAGATATGCCCTAGACAGACAGGGCACAAAATTAATAATCAGTTAATTACTCACTTAGCACTAATTACTAATTAATGATGTGGTGACAGACAGCCATTTCTTAATCATCATTTATCAGCTGTCAGTTATTCAGTAGTTCTTGTGCTTTTCTTCTTCGTGTTCTTTGTAATGGATAGTGCAAAGTAATGTTACAACTGGTATAAAAGAACAAGATCAGCTGAATTCTAGTGCACTTTTCATCATTTAGGTATAAATGATCATAAAATTTAGTCATTTAGTAAGTCATAAATGATCAAGATTAGTACTAATTAGTAATTTATGTGTACTAGTAGCCCTCTACACATTCTAATTAAAATCAGTCAACATATTTTTAAACAATATAACAAAAATTCTACAATGTATTTTTGGTATTTTAGAAAGACTAATTTCAAATCTTAAAAATTTATCAAGGATTTTGATTCGTATTTCATTATGAAAATTATTAGTAAATTAAGACCCCAAATATACGTATATCGGAGAAGAAGATCGCCATAAAAATTCGAAAAATTAAATTTTTATAAAATCCTAAAAGTTAAAAAATCTCTTATAAATAAAACATGTAAATTTTGCCTGTGATAACCAGAAAGAAGTTTAAGAATTTGAAAATAATTAAATTTAATTCGTTTGCTTTAACAAATTGTTCTGATCAATTATAAAAAAGCTATAAATTATTTTCTGTAACTTAAGAAAAAAACAAAATTTTATGTTGGATCAAATAAATTTATATCTTTAACAATTTTTTATCGTCTTATGGTTTCTACGATCGTCTCCAAAATTTATTACACTGGCGATCAAAATTAAGGGATCAGCCAAAACGATCGGCAAGTTTTGTTACTTTTTAAATTGCTGTATCTTCGTGAAAAATGAGCAACAAAAAGTGAAGTCTTTTAAAAAAGGTTTCCTTTTAAAACATTTGCCTAAGATTCTGCTTAAACAATCTATGACATGCCAAAGAAAAAAAGCTATTTGCAACTTTGAGATTTTATAACTCATACACTGATGACCGTACAGTAATCAGACAGAGGTCATTGAAAAGCTGAAAGTATCCTTTTCCAAATGCTTTTAGTCGATTTTCTCGAAAATATTTTGTTTTGTACTGCGTCTTCAATATTTTGATCACCTTAAAAACCCTTTGCATCCCCAATCGTTCCATTAAAAATCCAAAAAAGAAAAACCCAAAACATGAAGCTTTCTCGTGTGATATTGTTCAACTAAACTATGAGCTGTTAAAGCAAAAACGTCATTTTCAACTTTGAGCTTCCATATCTCGCAAAATAATGATCGTAGAGAAGTGTTTTCAACGCCTTTAGCAAGTTGAAAGTATCTATTTGAAAATATTTACACTCAATATTTACGAATTGGTATTTGCGTTTTCTCATCCTCTGTGCGTGCATATATTTGTGTGTGGTAAAATTCATACTGGCGAAACACAATTCTTTCGAAAATATCGAGTGTAATCATTTTCAAAATAACACTTTCAGCCTTCTAATAGCGTCGAAAACAATCCTCTACGATATTTATTTTAGGAGATATGGAAGCTCAAAGTTACAAATGATGTTTTTATTTTGACAGATCATAGCCTGGTTGAACAAAATCGTAAGCAAATATTCTAAAAAGCGTTTTAATTTTTCATAAAAAATTAAGGGATAAATTCTTTCTTCTACTACTTTTTGACACTAACTACAAATAACAAAACACTTACTTACAAAGTAGCAAAATTTGCCGATTCTTTTGGTTGATCTCTTAATTTTGATGGCCAGTGTATTGTTTTAGTGTACCTTAATATGCGTGGTTCTCAGCAAATTTAATCTTGAGGAATTTTGATAGTTTTATGTTCGTAGCTGACTTAGAAGCATACAAACAAGCGTTCTCTTTTATTAAATTAAATCGGGGATCATTCCGTAAAATTATCGGGCTGTTATACTAAGTACGATCTTATCCACTGATTTCATAACAAACTTCGTCCTTTCGCTTCGGTTAAATTCTATGAGCCCCTTTTCCGTTTTCCCAGGTGCCTAGCTTTTCCGGCCCAGTGGCCAGAAGGAGCCCCTCCACCCTGTTAAATATTAATTCCCTCATACACAGTGGAAGTCGACTTTTGTTGACAGTGCCAGGGTGCTCCATTGTGCCACCTCTGGCTCCTTTTATTCAAATATAATCCCCCGGGAAGTCGGTTAATCTCCTTCTACAAGTCGCTCAAACAAGACAATCTGAATCCGTAAAAGAAAAAAAAAATTGAATTTTTTTATTTTGTTGACCTTAATTAAAGAGGTGGTAACTTAAGCCGCTCAGGGTGAGGGCGGCACAATCAAGTTTATTGTTTTATTCGCAAATGATGAATAGAAAGCGTTCGCTCGGGGTGGACGGGGGAGACGAGCGTTGGTGTGGTGGTTTTTGGTATTTTCTTCGCCTTGGAACTTTTCCAGAAAATGGTAAAATTTTGTCTGGCGCTTTTCATAGGCAGGCCCCAGAAAACAAAAGGAGCGAGCCGCTTGCAAATTACAGGAAGGCAGTTAATGTGGGACTTCCCCTTACTTTGGTACAGAGTCAACTTCGAATTTTCTTTGTAGCACACTCTCTGGCGGGAAGTTGGGCTCGTTTGCCTTTCTTTTTTTCTTTTTATTCTAAGGAACGAACTTTTACATTTACATTCAGGGAAACGCGTCCTTGCAACGAATAATTTTCTCTTGTTTTTTATACATTCCTTCCATAAAGAAGGAGGAAGATTTTGGGAGTAACAAAAAAAAAAAAAAATTTTTGTGTATAGAGTTAATTAAAAGCAGTCCATTTGCAGGCGACTCGACTTAAAACATTTTACGCCTCTACCCCCCAGAAAAAGAAGGGCAATTTACAATGGGCACTTTTCGCTTTCGAATGCCTGATAATTAGCTCCTTACACTGTTCCTTCTGAAAGATCCGAACATAGAAATTCAACAAGGCGTAGATAAATAAACACGAAATCAAAAAACATAAAAGACGTAAAAAACAGAAGTCTGATTTTTAAATATAAAAAGAATTTTTGAAATAAGAACACCTAATTAATGAAGCACCGCGCCCACCTCTTTTTTGAAAACAAAATTTGTGTTTTAGCAAAAGAGTGATGAAAAATATTTAATTCCAAAAAATACACTAGCGTCCAAAATTAAAAGTTCATCCAAAAAAATCGGTAGATTTTCCTAATTTTTGAACCGCTGTATGTTCGCGAAAAATTAAATCCTTTAGTGTATATTACTATATATAATATTTACACAATTTGTTTGTGAATATATTAATAACTTGGCTATGTATTTACCCAAAGTTATAGTATAATAATAAAAAGGTGGCTCATATTACCACCTTTTCGACTATTTAAAATTTAAACAAGAAAAGACTTTTATACTCGAATTTATTGCACATCATGTTTTTCGCCAGTTCTAAAATTTTAAGCACGTTCTTGTCCTACAAAATTCCAACTTCTAGCTGGGGAAATAATCCTGGAAAATGCGGTGGTCCAAAATTCGACTATACTCTATAACATATAGACAAAAATGGCAATGGGCCACAATTTTCAAATAATTTCCGTTTTTACTTAGGGGATAAACATTTTCACGAGGATGTGGGTCTTTAATGGACTGTGATGTCCGAAAAAGGCACTAAGAGGTCTCATTTTGGGGAAATTGATATTTCTGGGCGAAAAGCGTTCGTCCAAGAAGCCCAAAACGACAAATGGTCATGAAACATTTTCACCTAAAAGGTTCGTTGCTCGTTGCTCGTTTTAAGTTGTGGGTTCGGAATCTATTATTAGAACCCATCCATTTAGCGGTTGAGTGCGGTGATTGATTTGCTACTTAAATGTTGTAGCACTTTGTTTTTGCTGCTCTCTTTTAGATCCGTTTACTCTGTAATTTGTAAAACATTTATCTTCAAGTAACATTTTTCTGCAATTTTCATGTATTTCCCTCTCACGGAATGGTTCTTAGAATAAATTTTGCTGTAGATTGCAAATTCGAAAATGAAAATGTTTCTTTATTCCACTCTTTCAAGAAAAATTAATAATTTCTAGAAATTTCTATAAAATGAAAGAGATATATAACCATATTGTTTTAATTAAGTGTAATTTGTGCATAAAATGTGGGCAATTTATTGGTTTGTTTTTAAATTGCATGTTATTTTGAAACAGACAGGTTTTTCCTGCTCCAAAAATTAACAGAAATACAGTATCGTATCTTTGCAGCATGAAACGAATAGAGTTACGCTTAAAAAACGTGGGAAAATGCTGGAAATTTATTATCAAAATGAGTGCTGTGTTGCCGAAAATTTAAAATTCGGTCAAAATAATGCGCCAAACTTCGACTGCTGTACGCAGTGAGGGGTGCTGTCAAAGATCGATATTTTGCTGACGTTCTACAAACGATTCAGGAACTTAAGCAAAATATTGATCATGCTATTCAAAAAATAGTGTCCAAAATCATCGAAAATCGAGTTGACAAGATGGGCTACTGCCAAGCCAGTCAAGACAGCCATCTAAATCAAATCATATTCTGTAACTAATCAGAAGGTTTACTCTTAACAATAACACAGCAAACTGTAAAAATATTGATAAAGGTTCACTTTATACCAGTTTTAAAAAGAAACCAGCAGATGGTCTACCCTATATAAAATAATAAGAGAGACACAATTTGATTTTGCGCTTAGTTTACGCATAAATTGTCTTTTTCATATTTTTCAGTTAAATTTTAAGCGTTCTAAGTTACTCACAATTTGTGTTTAAATATTTTTTCAGATTAGATTTTTAAGTTACTCATGTATTATACTTGAATAATATATAGTAAATATAGTTGTGCAGTATTTGGAGAACTTATAGATGTGGTATCATTTACAAATTATATTTATAATATTTATGAAAATGGTTTTTAGCATTATTCTGAACAAAGTTAAAAACATTATGCATAATACACGAACATAATTCATAGGTTAAAGACATTTTTAAATTAATAAATTATGAAACTACATTCTGCATTATACAATTCCTAGGTAATTTTTGTATCAGTGTAAATACGACGAAATTAAGTTAAATAACAACTACGGACTACTAATGTGCAAATGAGAAAATTTCTGAATAAGTCAGATGCATTGTCAACATAACAAATATTAGGTTGTAACATAATAATCTAATAATTTTTTCGGAAACGTTCTGGAAATTGTTTGCAACTTCGAGAAATTTCTGTGACTATGAGTATTAAATACCCGTGAGCGCGCTCAGTTCATCAGTGCAAGATTCGACAGCGCAGCGAGCAGCATTATGGAAAAATTCGATTTAAAAAGACGAGACATCCGCGTCCTTCTACTTTATGAGTTCCGTTTGAAGCATACAGCTAAGCAGGCGGCACAAAATATATGTCAATGTATGGGAGAAAATGCGGTCTCTTATCATACAGTAGTAGATTGGTTTCGACGTTTCTCGAATGGCGACTACAGCCTTGAAGATAAACCTCACGAAGGGCGGCCGGTTGAGGTTGATGTCGACCGACTAGCGCAGCTCATCGAGGAAGATCCAAGGAGGACTACTCGTCAACTTGAAGAAGAACTCGGATGCTCCCATACTACTATCGCTCGACATTTGAAAGTGATGGGTAAAGTGCACAGGCACAGTCAATGGGTACCCCACGATTTGACGAATGGTCAACGGATGATGCGAGTGGCGGTTTGTACGCAATTACTCACTTCACATCGTACTTTTGCTTGGCTTCGTAATTTGGTTACCGGAGATGAGAAGTGGATGCTTTATGTTAACCATAACAATAAGCGACAATGGCTTAGCGCGGGTCAAAGAGGAATACCGACAGTTAAATATAAAATTACTATACACAAGGTTATGTTGAGTGTTTGGTGGAATGTGCACGGCATTATCTACTGGGAACTATTACCACAAGGAACGACTATAAATAGTGAACGCTACTGTGATATGCTGGATAAGGTAGCCGTGAATCTTAAAGGAGAACAAGGCAATGTATACCTCCTCCACGACAATGCCCGCCCTCACACCCCTTCGATGATATGTACAAAAATTATGGAGCTAGGCTGGATTTCCTTAGCCCATCCTGCATACTCGCCGGATATGTCTCCTTCTGACTACCACTTGTTCCGATCGTTGCAGGCTCACATTAGCAGAAAATCTTTTGATGACCGAGATGCATTGGAGCAGTGGTTGTTGGAAGTTTTTAACTCTCGTGAGCCCAAGTTTAATGAGAATGGAATAATGTCGCTACCCTAACGTTGGCAGGAGATCATTGATAATGATGGACTATATGTTCAATAAAATGTTAAGCTAAATTGTACAAAAATATCAAAATAAAGTTTCTTAAAAAATTATCAGATTATTATGTTACAACCGTATATGTATTTTTTTTTTTTTATTAAATCGATTGGAAATTGGGACAACAAATATATTTCTAAATACAAATCTATGCGTCTAATCAATGCACAATATTTTTTTAAGATATCATATATTATAACTTGTAAGTAGTTTTAGTCAAATCTTACTTGTATAAGAACTTACTCATATATTATATTTTAGAGATATTATAAAAAAAAAACCATGAACCGCAGCTCGGAAATTATTAAAGCTACATATTTCCAAATTTCAATTTGTATCTACTTAATTTTTAATATGCTTAAAAAACTTTTCGAAAATGTTCACCGATTTGTGAATTTTAACCACCACAAGATTTACTTTTTCGAAGTTCTATATACATATTATATAGTACTCATTTCCCGATAAGCAGATTATTAATAATTCTCCCTTTATTTCGAACACCATTAAGAGATTAATTCGAAATTCAAATAATTTGGTGCAGTCGAAGCATTAAGTATTTTAAAATTCCCACAGTTGGATCAGACTTAATATTTTCGCCAGAAGTTTTTCACTCGAAAACATTTTCGCCGTAATGGTTAAAAGAGAGGAAATTCATTGCGATTGGCTAGGGGCTATTGAAAAACGTCGCAGCTTTTTTTCGCCAACACGGAGGAATTTATAAAATTTTATTTGTAATTTATTTCCCATTCTTTGATCAAGATTTCATCTCGTAGCAGTCATATTCCGCTGCCAATCAATCCGGTAGCAAAATATAGGGCTTTGGCAAAAAAAGAAAAATATATATATATATAGTATATTTTTTATCTCGGTTGCTGAGTACTATGGTTCTGGTTATTCGTTCCCTAAGGGTGGGAAATGAAGGGATGATGGTTTCCGAAAGGAGGGGACTCCGCAAAAAAAAAGGGGTGCACAATGGCCGGAGCTCTTGAGCAAGTATTCCTTTCAGGTCGTCTTTGGACCAGTAAGTCCATTTATCACTTGAAGAAAGCTCCTGGTTATAACACAATAAATTTTTCTTATTTCCCCGAGTATTTTTTCGAAAGGAAGGGGGCTCCCTGTCTGTGATACGGCCGGGTACGTGCATCTGAGGGAAATAAAATAAATATCTCCCATAAATCCCGAAAAAATTGAAGTAAATTTTTGAAATAGTGAAATAGCTACTTTAGCCAGTGGAAACAGCCATAATGGCTGTTACCTTATTTCAGCGAAGCCCTACGGCTCCCTGTTTCTGCCTCGATTCTTCCAGGACTATTATAGGGAGTGGATCTGATGTAAACATTTTATTTGATACCCGCCGCCTCCGACTCAGGATAAATGGCCCTGTTATCCTGGCAAAATTTTCTATACGAAAATTAATTTCACTCCCACAATCGCAGCGGGAGTGGAGTAATTGAAGTTGGGTTCCCGGTCCCTGGGGAGAGAATCTAATTAAAATTATCTCCTCTGTCTGCTAATGACGAAGAATGTCCTCTACTTAGACGAATAATTTTAGATACTTTGTCAATTCACCAGGAAAGTTATTGTACAATTTCTAAAAGGGAGGTACATTTTATGGTGGTGCGATGAGTTACCACAAAATGCGCATGAAAATGAGTAGTAAAAAGGCGTTTTATAGAAGAATATGAAAAAATAAAATTTAAATTTTATCTTAAAGAAAACAAGGAAAAAAAAAAAAAAAGAGGTATATTTGTATACCAATGGAATGTAAGATAATATAATAATAATTATAGTAACAGAAACAATTAATTGGTATAAAAAATATAAACCGTTCTACTTTTTCAAACATTTGCTCCTAATTTGGGATTATTAAGATTACTTGAAAAAGTTTTATTTTAAGTTTTTAAATCTATAGAAAACAACTCCAACAGACAATTCAATTAAACACACTAATACAGGGTGGGGTAGAAATGCAGGACATTTTTTTTTTGGCTCCCACTCTCTCCAAAATCACTCTTTCTATTTGAGCGGCTTCCACACGAATTTCTTCCCTCAGTTGTTCTAGTGTACGGGGTCTATGCTTGTATACTTGTGCGTTCAGGTGATCCCACAAGAAATAGTCGCACATGGACAGGTCAGGGGAACGAGGAAGCCAATTAATGTCACCAAACTGGGAAATGACGCGACCAGGGAAAAGAGGACAACTAATTGACATTGACATTCTTGCTGTGTGGGCTGTCGCCCCATCGTGCTGAACCGCTGTGCACGGCTCCATGACTTTGACTTAAACGAAATGGTCAGAGCTATTGAAAATGACACCTACTTTATGACTTTCTCACTATCGGGGCCTGAGCACTAACTTTTACAAAAACACTCGTCCTTTCTGTCCCACCCTGTATAAATATGTACTTACGAAGAACTAACAACTTTAAAACAGTTTTAGTTGAAAATCTAGTAAATCAATACCTTTTTATTTATAGTAAGTTATTAAATTTACTTGAGCAATATGTAATCGGCTTATGTTGCTCATAATTTATTTTGTGTTTATTACTATAAAACAATGATCTACACCTTAAAGATGAAGAGGGAATATATATATTGATGAAGGTAACAAGCGCAGTGGATTTAACGCGAAAAAAAAAATAATAATATCACGAACAAATATAGAAATAAAAAAGGTCGCGTCTCTAATTTATGTAGGCCCTGATTCAATACGTGAAGTATTAAGTGCATTATATGGATTCCAAATGATAGACCCGAGTGAGAACGAATCAAAGACACATAATAAATACCAATATTCTAACTTCTTTAGAACACTTACAATTAAATGTCACATATAAAATTGAGACGATATGAATTTTATATGAATATAACAAAAGTTTCCGAAAGTGGTAAGAGGAGAACTTTTTACATTTAGAGATAAATAAATAAATTAGAGAAGATCATTGCTTCGAGGAGAAATAATAAAACAGAAACTAAATAAGAAATTTGACGTTATTTATAAAAATTATAATTAAAAGTGGGCCAAGAGTACTTCCTTGAGGAACGCCCGATTTAAGTGATTTAGATAAGAAATAAACCATTTTAGAAGAGAATAATGAAACGCAAAAGTGTACAGCTTACTAAACATTAGCTGAATATTTATTCTGTCGAAAGCAGGACATGTTCGTTCGTATAAGAACTATAAGCGACTGTCACGCGGTTCAAAATGACATGAATGATTCAATTTATAACTTAATGTTATTAAATGCGAAATCATGACTTTCTGTAGAGTCCGTAATCCCCTGCGTTTTGATTATACCTTATCATATCACTCTCTACGACGTATTCATTCTGTCTGTGATTTGGGAACTATCCTGGATTGCAAATTAGAATTCGTTGAGGATATCAATTGTACGGTGGCTAAGGCTACTCTAGATCTACATGTACAAGGCTAGCTCTATGTTGAGATACATCTTCAAACAGATTTATTTTTCTTTTGTTAGACCAATTCTCGAATACGCTAGTCAAGTTTGGTCGCTCTATTCTTCTCTTCTTGACGTTACTATAAGCGATTATTTAATAATTAATTTAATATTATAAAAGCATTTAGTTTTCATTAGATTTTGTTCTTTATTTTTCACCAATTATTAGTTTGTGAAATAGACTCAGCTTCCTTTAAAGTTAGTGATATTTTATATTTTTTAGAATAAGATTAAGACTTTGTTTTGAGCCACTTTATAAGCTCCACCGACCATCTATTATTTTTTGATGTTTTCAAAAAAATTCGATTTTGAACTTTCAGCTCTATTTCACTTTTAATTTACGAAATTTTAATATACGAAATATGTATATCCCATAGAAATGATCTGGTACTCTTTTCGAAAAAGAAAGATTATATTTATGATATTAAATTTGTTAATTAGTGTAATCAGTCATATGCTACAAATTAATTCTATTATTTTACAAAGCTTTGATTAAGCTGATGATTCGTATAAAAAATAATAGATTTTATATTTATTGAAAAAACTAAACCATTGCAAATTCATTAAAAGTGGAAGATAAAAGATGTATAAATATTGTTGAAAAAAGAGCAGGTGCATAGAGTGTTGGATGAAAAGAAATATTTATAAAAAAAATTATTCTACTTTGAAAATCTAAAAGTGTGATGTAGCACATGTCTTAAAAAAGTATGAAGACTCTCTTAACCATCAGGGGAACACAGGCTACAGTATACCCTGTAACGCATAACCAGAGCGTAATATTCCTAAACTATGAGAGGTCGAGGGCTAAGGCTTAGAGTGGAAAAATCTTAGGATCCTCTACAACAAAACCCCTCACGATACCGAAAAAAAAAATTAAATGAAACTAATACACTAATTTCGCCGTCAGATGACTTAGGGGTACATATAGAATGATTTTATAATATTATTAAAATCAAAACATAGGCATTTTTCTGATATACCTACAAAATATCATTTTTTCGATATAAATTGCATGAAACCAACTTTTCGTTTTAAAAAGTCGATTTACGAAAATTGTATATCAAAAGTAGTGTTCAATACATTTATCACTTTTTTAATTCGCTACATAATCATTGGCAAATTGTAAAAATCTGCAAAGTTTTAGTCTGTTATTTATGACAAAATTTTCATATTTCATATCTATTAATTTATAAATAATTAATTAAGTTATTTTTAAGTTTTTATGTAATAATTTTTCAACTATTTATATTTATTCAAAATTAGCTTAGTTATATATCGAAATAAATATACTTTATGAAAGATATTGAATACTCAATTTCTTTCTCTTAAAATACCTACGAATAATTTTTGAAACCAGTCGATGTAATGGTTTTTCCATTATTCAAAATGAAACAGAAAATTTTTTCGAAGATTTTCTGATTTTTCAAAGTTTCTTCCTTCAATATGTCAAAAAGTAAAGCTTTTTTGACTACTTTATGGTCATCATCATTTTCTGCTCTCTGAAATGCACAAATTGATTTTCTTTCATCAGAAGCGCAAGTATATGCAATGTTATGTAAATACAGGGTATCTTATACCCATGTGATTCTATAACTCAAATTCACTATAATGCTTCCCTTCAGGGTTAAGATTATGTATGTTTGGTAGGTCCGGGTAGGGGAAATAATATATAAGCAGTGGTCTTAGGACCAAAAAAAAATCTCGCCATATTTTATGGATACGGCAAAGTAGCTAGCATTTTCAGAATAACTCCCAAAACCATACTCTACATACGGCAGAGTGGCCTAATGTCCGAAACAACTTCTCTGTGGATATTTGGCTAAAAAGTTTAAGGACCCATGCAATGAAGTGGGTTTACGTAACCACCGCCACTGTGCTCAAAAATTGGGTTACTTCCGCATCTGCAAACACATACACACACCCTGACATACATTTAAAACTCCTGAATATAATTTAATTAAATTTCATATTGCACTGATGGAGCCTAGTTATGTATGCGGCGACTCTTTTTAGTCCTCGCACCAGCGGCGAAAGGAATTCCCGGCATCTGTACGGCTGGGAAATTTATGTGAAAATGCATATTACTGCAAGGGAAAGTTGGAAAATTATTTTTCGTGGGGAATAGGACGGGACGAGTTTTAATATGAAGATTATGGCCCAGTAGTTGCGAGCAATAACAAAGGCGAATAATAATGGGAATATTTCTGGCATTTTATGCAGGGCTTTTCAGTGGGCACTCTCACCGAAATGGATATGGTAAAATCCTGGCAATTAAGTGGAAAGTTCACTGAGCCACTGTTTCGTAGTTTGATTTATAAACTCCGGGACACTGAGAACTTTGTTTTTATGCGGGAAAAGAGGACACGTCGTTTTCTTGTAATGAAATATTTCTTTTTTATTTTTGCTTAATTTTCTAGGAATTAAATTTGATGCTTTTGAAATGTAAGCGACTCGTGTTGTTGCAATTTCGTGACTACTGAGGATATAGTTTTTAAAGTACGGATTTTGAAATTGTGTCAATATTACTGTTCTGAGAAACAACGAGATTAAAATATCTTAAGATAATATTAGATGAGTTTTGGCTCTTTTCTCTATTTATCTCTTTTATCGAGTCCTTTTTTAGATGCTGGGCACTATTTTTTCAAACAGAAACATGCATTTTGTAAAATCACTCATGATTAGTATCAATGTTTAAGAGGATTTCTAATATCTATAATCTATATATCTATACTATATATTCACACCTCCAGTCTAAACGACTTGGTTGATTTTGATGACTAGACACATTTTTAACCTTTTTGGTACAGAATCCTTGAAAGCTGAAAAAAAAAAAATTTATGTAAAATATAATCAAAAATATCTGTCTAAGTTCACTTATTTCATTAGGCAATAAATAATATTAGTGTTGATATCTTAAGTCGATAATAATAATTTTATGCTTATAAATATATAAAATATTAGCCTCTGACTGAAGGCACCTACAATAATTTTAAATATTACCTTATTTATTAAAATTAGAACAACCAAATCGTTAAATTGAAGGGTTTCAAACTTATTACATAATTTATTCTAACTTATATAAAATAAGATTTCTTTTTGAATTTCTCACATTATATTAGGGGTATTTCTTTCATGATCTGATCCGGATCTTTAAGAAACAGCAGCACTGCAAAATAATTTGCATATGTGCCAACACAACAAAAAACTTAAAAATGTCTTATTCGTGTCTTAATATTGCCTTAATCTTGTCTTTAGGTAGAAAATCGTTGATATATGATCTCTTTATGAATTTAAATGTTTCAAATTTATCACTTTATATTTGGATGATTACAAGGTATAACTAAGGATTGAAAACCAAAAATAACCTAAAAATGCGTTATTCATGTCTTAATCTTGCCTTTAAGGGGAAAAACGTTGAAATATGGTCTATTTGTGAATTGAAATGTTTCAATTTTCTATTTCGAAATATGCTTGGATTATTACAAGGTAGGAAATGATTTTAAAAAAACTTCAGAACTAAAAAAAGAGGTAAAAATTCCGATAAATGCCGAAAAGCACTGTTTTTTGATATTTTCTTTGATTTATTTGATTGATCTTGCTAGCTTGATATCCAAAAAACAATATATTTTATATTATTCGGCGTTATTATTGTTTTAGTTATTTTTTAATTGAATTTTAAAAATTTCGAATGCGTATAAGGATTTGAACTTTTAGCCAAAAAATTTCGAAAAAAATATTATGTTGTAGCTGACAAAAACCCTACAATTTGGAAAAAAAAGAAATTTATACGTCCACAAGAAATCGAGATATCGCCAAAAATTTGAAAAACAAGTTTTAATTTTTTTTTTTTTTTTGAGGTTATGTGAGGGTCTATGGGTCTGAAAATGTCAGCAAAACTTGACTTTTTGATGTTCTACATATGTAAGGATATTTTTTGTTTTTCAAAAAAGCTGGGGGCATTTTTCATCTTCTTAACCGGCTAGACCCTTTAGCAATGAATTTAGTATTGAATTATAATTTTTGAATAGTTTACCCGTAGAAAAAAACGTTTTGCGAAATAGACATCAAATTGCCTTTTTCTGTATCTACTAAATTAAATCCAAAATCTAATAATTTTTCAGTTAACATTTTTAAATCTGGCTTGATCCTCAAATCAGATCATTAGAGAAACGCAGTTATCATATTGACTCTAATGCATTTACACTTTACTTTAGAAGTAATGGAAAAATGCATACAAAAAATATGTAAAATCCAGTTTTTTTCAAAATTAATATAGATCTCTGCAATATAGGCCGAAGTTGTTTTAGTATTGGGTGTGTGAATATGATTCCGTCCTTTCCCAAAATATGTCGTTTTTAGTATTGCTTACGTGTACTAATAAATATCAACACTTGTGTTCGATAGTACTTTATGTCAGCTGTCTACCGCACTATGTGACATTTGGTTGAAATATTAGCAACAAGTGCTTTTACCTACTTGAAATTGTTGGTTTTCGTTCCAAGTAAACAACAATTGCGGGAAGTATTATTACACTATTTTATTGCAAAGAAAAGTGCAGCGGAAACTCATCGTCTGCTTGTGGAGATTTACGGTGAGCATGCTCCATCTAATACAACTTGTAAGGAATTGTTTCGACGATTTCAAAATAATGATTTTAGAACTGAGGACAAATAACATGGAAAACCACCAAAAAAATTTGAAGATGCTGAATTGGAAGCATTATTGACAGAGGATTCTTGCTTAACTCAATCAGAATTGACTGCAGCATTAAATGTTGAAATATCAACTGTTACAAAGCGTTTAAAAGCAATTAGAATGGTTCAAAAAGTTGGTAACTGGGTTCCATATGGATTGAAAGAAAGAGACATCAAACATTGAAAACCAATTTGTGAAATGCTACTTCAAAGGCAGCAAAGAAAAGGATTTTTGCATACAATTATCACAGGAGATGAAAAATGGATATATTATGAGAATCCTAAATGTAAAAAAGCTTGGGTGAAGCCAGGTGAACCCGGCCCATCACAGCCAAGGAGAAATATTCACTGTGACAAGGTTATGCTCTGCATTTGTTGGGATCAGAGAGGCGTTGTTTATTGTGAGTTGCTCGAACCCTCTCAAACTATTAATGAAGGAAGTTTACCGACGACAACTAATGTGTTTAAATCGGAGCTGCCGATACCTTGAATAAACTATTCTTTAAATTTCTAACAAAGCAAATGTGTTTTATTTTAAGAAAAAAGGGCGGAGTCATATTCACACACCCAATATTATTTTAGTGAATACAAGAGCAGGTTGATTATTTTTCAATTTCTGTATGGAGCGACATCAAAAACCTCAATTATTATATTTTACATTCAATTTGTTGTTATATTTTTGTTTGAATATAAAACAATCCAGTTATGACTACTATTTATTAGCATATAGCATAATGTTACTATGGAAATTAGATATTTGATCCAAAAGTGTGAAAATTTTAATTACCAAAAAACACACTTCTGTGCATTATAAACGAAAATTCCTGATCCAAATTGTTTTTTCGAAGTTTTATACGAATGATTACTCAAATTATTCCTGAAGTTATAAAATAAAATAAAAAGTTCTTAACAGCTAATATTAATATTGGTAAGCGATTTTACTTTATTTTTTAATAACTATTTAAGTCAAAGCTCATTGGTTAGGCATTCTATCGGATTAGATAAAATTCTAGTCCGAATATCGTGAGCTAATAAAGAGTGGTTTTGGGTTCTTGGGATGAGTTCGCTTCAGTAGCCAGGGTCATTGCCTTTTGGCTTCTCACCTAGAACCACAAAATTATTGTGTTATTTCTACCAACGAACGCGTAACCTTTTTCATTTGAGGGCATCCTTTGATATTCATTCCCTCGAATTAATCCTCCAGAAAGTCAATTAATTCTCCCTAGATATTCGTGAAATTTGATTTAGGCAGAAATGCCTGAAATTCCCGCACACAAGGAGCTTTAATGAAGGGGCCACAATGAATAAAGCCGACAACCGGAAAGTGCTTAGTTTCAACTTTATGACATCGCACCCAAAATAGAATCTGGTGAAACTCCGTCACCTGGTGCGCTAAGCCGGGGCGCTATCACGGGCACGTATTATATAATATAAAACCCTTGTTTCCAGGCGAAACGACGCGACGAGCCTTCGAGCCAGTCACCTTAAACTGGCAGTAAATCCATGGTAAATCCCGAAAACCATTCCCATTCATCCATTTCGAGTGGAATTCAATTCAGGAGCTCGGTAAGGTAATAAATGCTCCATCTGGAGGTGGCTCGGTGTGGCATTGTATCGGTTTTCATTATTTAGAACAAGCACAAACACCCTGTTTGCAGCTACTTCCTGTATATACATATATATATACATATGGTACATATATATATATATTTTTTATATCAAAGGGGAAAAGCAAATACGACCGAGGATGGAATTATACAGAGCGCTTAATTTATCGTTAAGACATTGGCCTCAAGTAAGTATTATACGAACAGGAGCAACTTCTTGAAAAGGGGGTTGATGGGATGATGGGAAGCATTTTTCTTTGTTTGTTCGTTCGGCTTGTTTGTTTGTTTGTGTGTTTGTTTGTTTGCTCGTAAACTCTTCTTTGCATCTGAAAGGAGGCACTGCACATAAATGAAGAAAACGAACTTGAGGGTTGACTGTAGAGTGCAAGATAAACACTCTGCACCCCCAATCGACGTAGGGTGGAAGTGAGCATGGTCGGGTTTGTGGAAACATTCAAACCACAGAGCACATCTCAGTCCAAGTAACAACAATGCCCTGCTCCTATCAGACGTCAGCAGGGACTATTTACCTTAATATTACTACAAAGGGATCACAAGCCGCAAAATTGAGGCTTCTCAACTTTCTTATCTTTGAGGGAAAGTCAGTTTCCAGGTAGCTTTCCCTGGAAGTGGAATTATGGTATTCGAACAGGAAAACTGAAGGGGAATCTATACATCTTACTTAGTGTTCAATTTTAAAGGGATTTTTAATTCAAAATTCAATTCGATCAACACGACCGCGATTCTTATATTACTTATCTTTCCGATTAGAAATGAAGTAGAGCATGCTGGAATACTGCCAGGGCCGGATCAGGCAACAAAATAGCATTCCCTAATAGGGAAAGTCACTGGGGTCCTGATTGGATATGAATATAGAACCTATTAGGACATTCCTGATCAGGTTCGGTTTTAATATCCCTAGGTCAGGGGCAGTGTCCTAGTTTGTCTTATCCGGCCCTGGTATTATCTCCTGATTCCGGTCTTTTTTAGGGTCAGCTCTAATTTATCTTATTTGGACCAGATTTGGATGTCCGATTCGGGACCTTTTCTGATGAGGCCGTCTGATTTCGGCTCTTATGGGGTTAACTTCAGTTTATCTGATCAGACCTTTATATAATCTCTTGAGTTTTACCCATTTAGAGTCAACCCTAGTTTACTTCATCCAGACTTGATGTGACTAACTGAAGGTTTTAATTTTATCCAGGATTGATATATCTAATTGTAAATGGTTCAAATCTTTTTTATTACATATTTTTCAAATATGCACAATATATTTTATTTTAAATAATGAATTTCTCAGAAATAAAATTGTAATAAAACCAAATAATGATAAATAATATAATTATTATGAAATGAAAAATAATTAATTAATGAAAAATAACTATTAATTAGTGATAAATTACTTTTTTGTTCATAATTTTCATGACAATAGTCAATTGTGAATTAAATGATGTTTAACTATTGTGAATAACAATTTTGGTTCAGTTGAATATAATTTAAAATATAGAAAAATAGGTAGATATGTATGTTAAAGGAACGAGCTTAGTTAAATTAAAAATTTCCATAGTTAGTTAACAATTTCCTCAAAATTGTATAACGAAATAAATTTTTGATTAAAGTTAACAATTTAAGGATACTAATTGCAAACAAGTTTTGGTTTTTGATTTCACTTATTTTTTTCAAATAAGGCACTACGTTGAATTGAATAAACAAAAATGTAGTTAATTAATTATGGCGCTTAGATTTACCGAGTGGTCATTTTGACCCATTGCAGTATAATGTGAATTTATTTTCTCCAGTACAATGCATACTGTATTTTCTGAAAATATCTTGATTATTCTTTATACGACATGTATAACTAATGACTAATGACAAACTACAGACCAGTTGCAAAATTGTGCGCTATTGCTAAAATATTTGAGGTTCTTATTTATGATGTCCTGTGCTTCCACTGCAAGCCATTCTTAGGCTCTTTTCAGCACGGTTTTAGGAAAGGCAAATCAACATCGACTAACCTCCTAGATTTCTCGAATTTCTTTTTTGGCAGTCTTGGAGGAGGCTGGTAACCAAGTTTGTATTTTTACAGACTTTAGCAAACCTTTTGACCGAATTAGTCACGTCATTCTGCTTCATAAGCTCACTGCCCTCGGGATTCCTCAGTTGTTTGTAAACAGGGTTGGTTCTTATGTGTTGGGTCGCACTCAGATAGTATATTTTCGCGGATCCTTGTCTGACAAGATAGTTAATACGTCTGGGGTACCTCAAGGTAGCCATCTTATTTATTATTTATGTAAATGACTTGTCTGTGTGTTTAAAACACTAGAACATTCTGTGATATGCTGACGATGCAAAGATTTTTCGTGTTGTGCCTTCTCCAAACGACTGCTTCCTTTTGAATTCTGACCTGGACGCCCTCTATAAATGGTGCCCTGTAAACTGTGCCCCCTCAACGTAAGTAAGTGTATGTCTATATCCTTCTCAAGAAAAAGACTCTCTATTAACTTCGTCTATAACATAAATAACTGTGTACTGTAGTGGCGTGGGGTCCATATAACACGATTCCTACCGGCTTCCCTTTTGGGAACTCATCCTATTCCCGTAAATTTAAAACTTGTTCTATGCCTGTAAAATTCCTGGAAAGCGCTCCCAAAATTCATCTCGTAAAGAAAACATGGCAAAACAAGTGTTACAACCAAAAACAACCATAATCTGTTGTTGCACTACGATGGAACCTTCCCTCGCATCGGGTATGAAGCGCTCGCTCGCTGCTTCTGTAAGCCGGTCATTTTACGGCTTACTCAAGCCCACACTTTTCTCCACGAGTAACAAAGAAATCGTGTGTGATATCCTTTGCTCACTAAAAGCAAATCCTATAAGCAAATAACACGATAGAAACCGGCTTCTCGGTTGTTTTCATTTTGCATAAGTTGAAACTCGGGTCACTTCGGCGGGTGGTTGTTTATTTCTTAGAATGTCAGCTGATTCGTGTCTTCTCTATGAACGGGTGTGAGTGTAGTGGTGCTCTCTTATTATCCCTATAACACGGTAGAAAGCGGCTTCTCGGGTGAGTGGGGTTGGTTGCGGTGGGTTTGGTTATTAATTTTTTTTTCATAAACAATATTCAGCTGACTGTAAATTTCTTTGATACTGAAGGGGCTGTGAATTGTAGGAGTGAATGCACCCTTATTTCACAAGAACACGGCAGAAGTCGTCTTCTCGGAAGGGAGGTGTGTGGTTTTGTTTATTATATTTTAATAAAAAAATTGTTAACTTGTGTCTCTTTTTGCCTTGGTGCTCAACGGATTGTGACTTATGAGTGTGGTGTGGTGCTACTTTATTACCTCTCGATAACACGATAGAATCCGGCTTCTCGGGTTTTTTCGTTAGGTTCGGCTATTCGGATGACGATTATTTATTTGTTTCAATTTGTCAGTTGAAGGATTTGTCGTGCATGTTTGATTTAAAGTGAAGTGTAATTGTACTTTAATATATAGAATTTAATTGTGAAAAGCTGGTGAGAATTTTGTAAGGTTTGAATTTTGTATAGAAAAACACCTTCTTTTACAAATTAGAAATCAGTCTAATTTTTACAATGATGTTTTGGTCGAATTTATAAAAAAAAATCGTAGATTAATTTTGGAGTATAAGTAAGATTAATTATATTTCATATCAACTTTTCACAGTTTTTGTTAACCGCTTTAGTTTGATTGCACGATACACGCGACTATAACGGTTTTTTTCAAAGCCACTTATATTATTCTTGAAGTTCATTTTATGTGCATATTTATTCATAATATTCATATAGCACTTAACTTCCAATGACTTTAAGTATGATAGAAGTGGCCGACTAAATTTGACAAGAATACACGCAGTCACTGTTGAACACATTTTGTAATATCTGACTTCATTTGGTAAGTTTTTTTTCGCTATTAAGTTTCTGATTTTTGCACCGGCTTACCTTCTTAAAAATTTCACCCCACGCCACTGGTGTACTTTCCCAACTCGATAAGACCAAAGACCTGGGTATGTGGTTAAATTGTTCTTTTACATTTGACAATCATATTAATGCTATATGCAATAAAGCCAATGCTACTTCGGGCTTCATCAAGAGGTGGTCCAAGGAGTTCAACGATCCTTAGATAATTCGTCTGTTGTAGTGCACCTTTGTGAGGCCCATTCTAGAATATGTTAGTTGCGTTTGGTCACCTTTCTACACTAGTCACATCAATCGCATTGAAGCTGTGCAGCGACGATTTATCCGCTTTGCACTCCGTGGGCTTATATGGAATGATCCAATTATCTTGCCTCCTTATTTACACCGCCTCAAACTTATCAATCTTGATTCTTTGGCATGTCGACGCAAAACCTCCAGAACTGTTTTCGCTTTTGATTGCCTACTAGGCAACATTGATTCTTCGGTTTTGCAGTCCTGATATATTTCGGTTCCCACTCGTTCGCTGAGACACAGAGATTTTCTCCAAGTTCCTCAGCATCGCACTAAATATGGTAACAATGAGCCTATCACATCGATGTCTCGTTCTTTCAATGATAGCTTTGTTTATTTGGATTTTAATTTATCTAAAAGATGTATTAGGGCCAGACTTTGTTGATTTGTATGTCACTCTACTTTTTGTTCCTTTATTGTAAGTAATCAGTCATTGATGAAGTGTGTAAAATGATTAATCAAGAAATTTATAAAAAGTACGGTATAATTTTTGTTTGAAAGAATAAATTTGAAATAAACTGACACGGGTGAAAATGACCCTTCCGTGAACCTAGTGTTAATTAAAAAAAAAAATTTATTACCTACCTATCTTATGTATTTTTATTCCCCATAAAATATAAATGATTGTTCCAGCTTAATTTGGAATAATTTCGTACGTTTCGAATACGAATTGAATTTCGTCCGAATATTTATTATGATCTTTTCCCTAAATAATTCGATGGCGAACATTTTTTTTAAAATTGGTCGAATAGTTAAAATAATTTACCTTTTGCAAATAATATACAAATTTTAGCCTTTATGTTATAAATTTGGTATTTTACATCCTGTTTTTGGAAACAAAAAATTGTAATTAATTGCATTTTGTAATCATGTAATTAGTAATCGATTATAATTTACCCAACTCTGGTTAGTGTGATTGGGTAGTTGGACTATAAATTTTAGACTACTGACAGGTTTTCTGTGATATTAGATCTCACTTCAAATGCTTTTTAAGAGCATATTTTTAGCTTCACCTGGTTAGTATTATTTTCAATTTATATACCAATTGCTATCACCTAATGGTCTGTAATTTTGCACACATGTATAAAGTGTCAATACATTTTAACACTTCTTATACGAAAATTGTGTCTCCAAAGCGGTGGAAGTTATTTTTTCATTTACAATTTTATTTGATCCAAATTTCATATTGAGATATTTTTGGGGTCGCAAATTATAAATTTCGGATAAAAATGTAAACAGTCAAATTGGCGATTAGTATTTAAATAAAAGTTTAGGTACTTCAAATCGCTTTTTAATTTTTTTATTTATTTTCGTTAAAGTTTTATGGAAAAATTTTTATTTTTATTTTATTGGCAAATTATATTATACTAGCTGGGTTACCCGGTTTCACCCGGCGGCGTTGTGTAAATAATTCCTAATTAAACACTTCTAAAATGTTTGTTATATCGTAGAAATTGTTTCAACCTGAAAACCCATTTATGGATCATCCATCTTGAATATCCAAATCTTAATAATATTCAAAATTCAATAATTAGAGCACTAATTTTCATTAAAATCCGTTGAAATCAAGACATTTTGGTCGCCATTTTGGACCCGCCATCTGGGATTTGGAAATTTCGATAATATTCGAAATTAGTTGCCTCAGAATAATCATTGCACTAATTTTAATTTTAATCCGTTGTAATGAAGACATTTTAGTTGCCAAGTTGGATCCGCCATCTTGGATTTGGAAATTCAAAACAATAATTGAACTAATTTTCATTAATTCCGTTGAAATCGAGAAATCTTGGTCGCCATATTGGATCCGCCATTTCTAAATTTGGACAGCGGATTTGAAATCAGCGTTGCGCAAAACTCCTATGTACCAAATTTCATGAAAATCGCTTCAGATTTAAAATTTTCAACCGCCATTTTGGGTCCGTCATTTTGAAACCCTATGTATTATCCGAAAAGAAATTACCCTTACTTTTAAGTTGGAATATGTAGGTACAGTAAAACCCGTTTAAATGCAACCCGCTTTACTGCACAATTCCTTTTATTGCACACGATGCGAATGCACCGAATTTTTTGCCTTATTAATGTGTAGAAACAAAGACCGCATTATTGCACACCTCTTAAATACACAAACCTCTTATTTGCACATTAATTTCAGGCACGAATTTTCTATTTGAATTAAAAAATAACCGGATAAATGCAATATACATATTTTAAATGAACAGATCTGTAGAAGTGTAGTACTTTTACATTGTCCCCTCGGTGGTTACCATTTAAAGGCAAAGAAGAAGCAGAACACTTTCTCTTTTTGAGTTGGCGGGTGGACCTTGTAAATTGTGGATTGTAATTGTTTAATTTTGGTAAAATTTGTAAATTAAAGACGAAAACGGAACGCTATGTAATTACCAAACTGAAAAAAAGTAATCCGAGCTCTCTTAAATGCACAATATGTGCATTTATCTTAAAAACGTTTAAATGCACAAACCGTTTAAATGCACGAAATTTTCCGACAAATTGGATGTGCATTTAAGCGGGTTTTACTGTACTACTTTTGGACAAAAAATGAAATATATCGATGCAAGTATTTAGGCGTGATTGAGCAACAAACAAACAAACGAACTTTCATTTTTATATATATAGGGATTTTGACACCCACGAACCAAAGCTATGGAACGTGAAAATTAAGGTCTATTTCGTTTCCTGATTTTCGGTATATATATAAAAATACAAAGTTACTTGTTTCTCTCGGAATAAAGTTGTTCTTCAAGGGCTGCATTTTGTAGAAATTGTTAATTAAAGATTTTTAATAATTAAAGATTTTTAATTAAAAATTAAATTCGGCAGACTGTAAATTAATTTACAAAAATACCTGCTTACATTACTTAACTAATTTGCTTATTACATTAGATATTTTTAAAAAAATTCATTCTCTTAAAGTCTATAAGTAGATGTAAAATTGGTAAGGTTATGTAATATCGTTATTAAAAACCTTAATATGTAAACAGTTGTGTATTTAAAATTTTCGATTTTTCAATAAAACTCTTTGCATAAATACATAATTATGAAAGTATGACTTATTTAAATCATGCAGATTCCTTAACAGCATATAAATTTCGAATTCGAATCACAATACTTTCCCCAATCTTATTTGTTGAATAATGAGTAGAATCTCTAATTTGAAAATTATGGACACAATCAGATGCCTCTCTTTCGGAAAATATTTTTGGTTGATTTTCGCTACTGGCAAAAGGGTTTTCATTCCTGGCTCTGTTTCATTACTTCTTGGCTAGGAGAAAACGCAATTTTCTAGACGTATCTTACCAATAAGTCGTTCTTTAAATTAAAGAAAACTAGCCACAATGTTTAGATACTTTTATTGAGGAATTAATTGATAAAATCCCTTCCTTGGAGGCGCTCTAAGTAGCACAGAGTAACAACTTTAATTGGATATATGTATATATTTTATATAGTGTAGCATCAAATGGAATTTATATTGTATACCTCAGCAATGTTCCTTTTCCGGGACGTAATAGAGAATGAAGGAAGCATTTTCCCTTTTCTACAAATTCCAGATCAAATAAAAGAGTCCGACTTACATCTCAAGAAGGAACAAATCTACTTATACACTTGGTAACCCAAGCAAGAGAAGACCTGAAGAGCAAACAGAAGACAAAAGGATCCGATGCTCCTTTTTTCGAGCTTGAATAAATTCCACAATCCGGAAAAAAAGGAACAGAGAGAGAGAGGGGCTCTATTCTTGTCTTAAGTGTACGTTCACGACCCCGAAGACGTTATGAAGGGGTTTTCTGTGGTTTGATATAACACTTGGACGACTTCTTACTGAAATCCACTTAATTTTCACACACGTTTCACTTAGGTGAACACTGCATGAAGGACTTTCACTCGGACTATTCTTCAGATCCTTTGCATTCTTCATAGTCCCGGGCGTTGTCTTTTAATAGAAATGTCTTTTTCATACCTGTTACGTTTTAATTGTGTTAGAGGACAACAAAAGATAAACGTTTCAATGATCTCTTTTAATATTCCATAGGATTGCTATTGATTTAATTGCGTTCATTGTTCTTACAATTGTTGGAAATTTTCTAGTTTTAATTCAAACAAAGTGGTAAAGCGTACTTTTATATGTTGTGTCATCAACGTTGACCTTAACCTCCCTTCACAGATTAAAATTTTCTGTATTAAGCGTTCACCCTTAGTTGCACTGTGGTGACCTTTTTTTCTTTAAATTTTCATTGATTTTTTTCTATTTTACGGATTTGGGTATAAGTTCTATGACTTTACTTTATTCATAGGCGTAACTATGATTATTAACTGGGGAGGGCCAGGCTTCCTATACAACTATTCAACATTCAGAAACAGTTTTTAAAAAAAAATTATTTATTTATCAAAGAAGAATTATATTTGTGCATCTAAAGCGGCGTTTTTTTTTAATGATCTGATATGGATTTGGAATTTTGCATTGGATTGCATTTTTTAAATCCTGTCCTAAAACAAAGATTTTAAAATTTGCAATAAATGCATTAAATTGCCATAATTTTTACCCACCGAAAAATATTACAAAATCATTAACTGAAAACATTAATGGATTCATTTTTTGACACAGAATGGGTATAAGTAAATACAATTTGATGTTCTTTACAATTTTTTGTTCTTTTAGAAAAATTATAAAATTTTGCTAAGAGTTGTATTTAAATTCTTCAATTCAGTGCAAAATTTAAGATCCACATCAGATTTTTAAAAGGAAGTACTCCGTATGGCTCCTTGGATATAAAAGGGATTTTCCAAGTATTAGACAACTATGATGAAGTTGTATGGATGGGAATTCCCAAAACTATTTACTTGATAACTTAACATTATTTCTAATATCGGATTACGAAGTGGATTTGATGTCCGCCATGTTGGGTCCGTCATTTTAAATTTTGAAAATATAATAGATTTATTATCAGCGACCCGAAAAATTACTATGCATCAAGTTTTATAAAAAAATGTTCTAAGGGAAAATATATTCTTCGAAAGGTTCAAGAAATTTATGACTATCAAAACTTTGTGAAAATCTTTCTCAAAGTTTAAGTTTGAAGCACAATAATTCAGCTATTTTTGATATGTTGGTCCTTTCAAGGATTCACGAGCGATTTAAGGAAACATATTTTAACCCTATTTTGAGGGGGGAAGATTAATTTTACACGGACAATATAATCTTGGAATAAATTTATAATACTCTTGAAGAGTAAACGATTTTCCAACGTAACTAATATATAAAGTAGAATATTTTCATTTCATTAAATATATTATCAATATTTTTAAAACTAAAATGTGTCCTTTTTCGAATTCCTTCGTCTTTTATTAAAAACAGTATACAAAATTATTCCAAATCCGCCTTTTTCACAATCCTAGTTTTAAATTCCTAAATATAAGAATAGAAAGTAATTTTTGGTAGAATTGAAATCTAATACAATTATATTATAATATAATAATTCCTCAGTATTGCTTTGCATTCCTATTAACTTGTTTTTAATATTTGGAAAGTATTTTCTTAAAATTAAATTGCTTTTTTTTTATGTTATTATACCTATATATATTAGGGTGCTTTTTTTTTGCGAATATATTTTGTTTTTTTCACTCCAACCTCCAAATTTTGTGTGAAATACCTAAAAGAAAATTCCCTGATAATTGGAGCCTTTAATATTAATATTAAATGCTCGACCAAGGCGTATAAAGATAATATAAAGATATAAAATACACTTAAATTTTGATTTTTTTTTTCTTCGGAACTCTACAGCTCTGAGGCTTTTTATGGTATAATCTTGGTCAATGATAGGGTTTCTTCAGAATTGAATGCTCTCCATTGCGGCGTAACCCTAACTCCCACCAGCGAAGTAGTACGGGTCACTAACCCTATTTTTTTTATGAAATTCTCGTTTTTTTGCCCTTATCTTGTAAATAACAAGAGTTACAAAAAAATGTAAATGACAAACTTGTAGCAAATTCAATTACTACTAAAAAAGTTCCGGAACACCAACTCGCTAACATCCAATACAATTTAGCTCAATAATCCATGACAATTCCACACTACCTCAACTTCAAAGCCCAATATCTCAAGAAAAATAGTCGTAAACAAATGGCACCCTAATACATATGTATATATATATAATACAGAATATGTTAGGAAATGTTCCAAAATTGTTGATTCTTTTCCAAATTATTATTTATATCTAATATAAATTTGTCTATTCCTCTTTTCAGAATATTTCTAGTATTATTTGTATTACTTTATAAAAAATCGAGGTTATTTTTGATTATAAAATTAAACATTTCAGAATTGTCAATTTAAAAAATTACAAAAATTAAAACTTTATATAGAAATTCTGTGTTTTTAAACTATTTTAAAAATGTTTATCACAATTTAGCAATAATTACATATACGCCATATATACGTATAAACAATAAAATCAGGTACGATTGTTCTAGGATTTCGGGACGAAAATGTAAAAAGAAGAACGCCTAGAAACTGTGGAGACCTAACCTTAAATAAAATTGCATTATCAAAAACAAAAACAAACCCTTTAACTGTTTATGTCGAGTATACTCGGCATGAACAAACCACGATTTTTTCGATTGAATTCGCCACAATTATAAAAAATAGCATTTGTATTATCAATCAACGAAACGACAATAATTTTTATTTCTGAAAAAGGCCAAATAAAGAAATTTAAAAAAAATTTACATTTTAGAATATTCGTTAGTTTGCGGGCAGAAAAAGTTCTTAAAAACAAAATTAAACAGTTAAAGGGTTAATAAAACGACATAAAAGGTATTCTAAAAAAGAAAATACCAGGAACCGAAAATTATGTTTTGATTCTCATTTTTAAAATCAGAAATCAGAAAATCATTTTTATTTTTAAAATCAATAAACCATTTATATTTTTAAAGTCAGAAATAAAAATGGGAAAGTGATTTTTATTTTTAAAATTAAAAATAAAAATCAGAATATGAATCATCAGAATATCGGAAATGAAATTTATTTTTAAAATCAGGAATAAAAATCAAAAAATGTTTTTTATTATTAAAATCAACTAGCAATTAATATTTTTAAAATCTGAAATAAAAATGGCAAAATGACTTTTGTTTTTAAAATCTTTATAATTAAAAATGTAAATATTCATTTGTTCAAAATCTTAAATATCCGAAAGTTCTTTACAGATTGCTTGGAAATTTTGGCATAACGTTGCATTCGAATAAGCACGTGTTTTTATATACCAATCTTTTTTTTAAATTGCGCCATTGGTTGGACGCATAAGCAGCACATGCTATACTAAATATTTCTTAATTTTGATTTTGGATTTTAAGAGTAAAAACCATTTCCTGAATTTTTTTGACTTTTAGAGTAAGAATCATTTCTTGATTTTGATTTTTGGTTTTAATAGTAAAAATAATTTTTTGTTTTTATTTCGATTTTTGTTTTTAATATTAAAAATCTTTTTTTAAAGATATAAATCACTATCTGATTTTAAAAATAATAATCACTTCTTGATTTTTATTTTTGATTTTAATCATTCTCTGATTTTTATTTATGATTTTAGAAATAAAAATCGTTTTCTGATTTTTAATTTTGATTTTTACAATAAAAATCATATTCTGATTTTAAAAATAAAATTCATGTTTAAATTCTTACTTTTGTTTTTAGAAAAAAAAAAAAAAATTATAATCTGAAATCTAAAAAGCACATCTAATTTTTAAAGTTCATACCGTAAGAATCATAATGCTACATTTGAACCAATTTTCCCACAAATTTGTCTACCGATTTTTTTGGTTTGAAAAATTTAAAATAATTGTTATTTTCGATTCCTTTAAAATATAGATTGACCACAAATTGATTTTAATAACTCCTGTCCGTTTATAGGATGTTGAGTTTTTTAATTAAAGAAGTAGAGAAATTAATTAAAATTTTTCAAAATGATGTGTCTTTAATTTTAAACAAAAGAAGGTTTTCTTGAGAAAAGTAATTTTAAGATCAATTCTGGTTTCCAGATAATATTGTTGAGGATCGCCATTTTTTAAAATTAATACATATATGTATGTGTGCGTATTCTCGAAAAACTCGGGTTGGGTACAGGGATTGAACCTGGGACCTTTGGATTTGCGATCCAATTCTCTCACCATTGAGCTACCGTGGCTAGTTATCAATATACCCGACTATTTCCTATTTTATGATAACTGGTACCAATCCCACATACGTGCAGGTTATATAATAGGTAATTGAATACTACATAATAAGTACATATATTCTGCAAAATAAAAAATATTTGCTTTGTAGTAGAAGTGACTATTTTATTAGTTTATTATTACAAAAATGTAGCAGTTGCTATAATAAGAAAACAAATTAAAATAAAGTCCCTCCCATTGTAAATTTCGCATTCATACGAGATTTCAGTCAATTAAGGGTGCCTCTGCGTGAAGCCCAACAAATAACAAAAGTTTATTCCTAAAAAAGCATTTAATTTGCAGTCAAACAAAACATTTTACCCCCGCGAAATTAAATCACCGCTGAACAATGAAGCGAATTCCACCACCTTTGTGAAAACTGCTCTAAAGGTATTTAGTGTAAAAGAGCTTAAAGGGCCGCACACACGGCCAGCGAAACAGTCGTGACCCCATAAAACATGCATGTGCCATGATTTTGCAATTTGGCTGTGACTGCCTGAAAAATGGCAAAAGTTTCCATCTCATCCACTGAAATTCGTTTTAAAACATTATTTATCAAAATTTAGAGATTGTGATAAATTGCGCCGGATAATTAATTGTTAGCTGGCAGCTATTTTCTTATTGTTGTAAAAAAATTTTTTTTTCTTTTTTTGCAATCGTTTCTGAATGGAAATATGGCGGGTAATAAAAAGGCAATATGTAAAGGCTCAATTCATAAATCATTTCAGTTTTATTACTGAGCATTTTTTTAAATAATAAACCGAAAAAGGGCATTTTAACTTTATTACTTTTGTGAAATATATACAGTATTAAGCGTAATTGACTGATATGAAATTTTAAAAATATTTTAAAACAAGATTAAAATGGAAAACTGAAAATAAGTATTTATTCTTCGTAATCGATTAATTAGTAATTTATAATTTTAGTATAACAAGGTTGTCTACATAAGTAACTTTAAAATAACAAGTATGAGAATATGATAAAATGTGTTTTATTGTCAATTTTTATTTTCTTCAAATTATGACATGTTTATTGTATTTATCCCAGGCATATTTCTTAGATATCCATTCACAACAAAGATTTGGCTTAATTGTAAATAAAAAGTATATAAGTAAATAAAGTTTTAGTGAAATTCGATTTTGAGAGACGAGCTCGATCACAATTTGAATGAGATATAGCTCAGCTTTTCTATATAAAAGTCGAGACTACGCTTTTGTTCAATTTTTTAGGAATATGAGCCAGTATTTTATTTTAATAGTTATCATGATGGGTATCAAATGAAGGCTTGAAGTTCGAGTCCCGAAATAGCCGTCTACGGATTTTTGCGGAAGAAAGGCGACATCGGGGGCATTGTTAAATAATAATTAAATTACATTCCGTACAAAAAATTTTTGGAAATAAATGGATTTATTTTTCAAAATTTTAGATAAAAAATCGAAAATTTTCGATTCTTTTTGTAATATCTCGAAGAATAGTTCGTCGATAGCAACAAGTGAGATACCAAAAGAAAGATACGTATGACAGCTTTCAACATACCACAAATAATCAGAATCCATAGGGTGATTCACAAGTTATGAGCAATCATTTCCTTCAAGGAACATCCGAAGTCGAAAAATCGTTGAGGGGCTATAACTCGCTAGTCGTTAGGGAAGGGTTTTAGAGGGAGAGGGGTATGTGGAACGATTTTTTTGTCAGCTCACCTCAAGGAATCACGTGGTATACCCGCGGCACCTAGATCTGAATCACCCTGTATATATTTTGGTTTCTAATGTAAGTTTTTTTCTGGAAGGAAATATTTGTGATGAGGTCTAAAATTAACGAACATTAGCATTTAATAAACTAAGATAGTTGTTTTAATGAATTTAAGACAAACAACATTTTATACCGGAATTGACATTTTTAACTACCTAAACAGATTTTTATTTTTAATTTTTACAAGCTACAAATTCTATATAATCAATAAAAACAAAAAACTATAACGCTTTCAAATGATAAATAATTAAAAATTGTTAAAAAATTCACAATTTCCAAACTGAAATTACTAGGGTCCTTATTGCGATTGTCGACTATTAATCGAATAGATTAATCTTGATTGTGTCGACAAGTTTTAATTTTCGAAGGTATTGCGTAGCTCAATCGGTAGAAATTATTTATATATTATATTATAATTGTGAATTAAAAGAATAATACTTTATTGTGAATATTCTGTTTTTTTTTATATAATTTATTAACATTAAAAAATCGTTGTAAAGTAATTGTATTACGATGATGATAGTGATGAGTAAACTTTGGTTTGGTCGATATCGGTAAAAGTAGAATAATTTTTATTTATTATGATTTTCTTCAAAATTGTCGAATGTGTGGTTTTGATTCTGAAGGATATACAGCCAAGAAAATAAATATGAAAGACGAACGATCCAGTAGAAATTTCCATATTATGTATATCGTACCTTTAAAAATGTATTCGGACCAATTCTATTATTTTTATTATACATTTTATCATTAAAAAGTAAAACTTTGAACTATCGGGTCGATTTAGGAATCTTCTAGCCGTTCCTGAGCATTGTGATGTGCAACTATTTGAGCTTTTTATTACTAAAAGGTCTTTAATTACAAAAGGCCGTAGCAGGATAAGAGTGGGTGGGCTGCTCCCGCATGTATCTTGCCCATTTTAATGTGGTAAGTTGATGCGGTGATGGAATTAATTTATGCCAAATATCAATTTAAAAAAATTTTTTTTACACTAGTTATAACATATTTTTGGAAAATTGAAAAAATTAATTTTCTCGAAAATAGCCGAACTGATCTTGATGGGTAAAATATATGTTATACAAGGTGCCAAAGCAGTCTTGCAAAAAATGTCGAAAATTATTTTTGTTAATTATAAAGGGGTAAAAAAAATATTTAAAATTTCAAAAAATAATTTTTTTATGAAATCCTCTTTGTACCACTGCCAATTTTTCCACATAGTGTACTTAGATCCAAAGCTACAACATTTTTTTTTTTGGAAATTATCGAAAGGGTACTTCATAGTTAAAAAAGAAGAAAACTTGTATAACATATATTTTACCAATCAAGATCAGTTCAGCCATTTTTGAGAAAATCAATTTTTTTAATTTTCCAAAAATTCGTTATAACTAGTGTAAAAAAGATTTTTTGGAATTGATATTTGGCATAAATTAATTCCATCACCGTATCAACTTACCACATTAAAATGGGAGAGATACATGCGGGGGCAGCCCACCCACTCTTTCCCTGCGTCGGCCTTTTTAATTTTTTATTTTTAATATTATGCCCATATTTTTGATGTAACAACTCTTCTTTTACAGCAATAAACTTATAGTCTAAGAGCTGGTCGCCACTTCGACTAAGGTACAGCTACAAGGCTGAAACTTTTTGTACATACTATTTAATGTAATTGAAGTAAGAAAATCCACGTCTGGCAGGATTATCGCGGTTGCAACATTTTTTTTTTTTTTTTTGAAGTTGGCAATTTGTTATTAAAAAAAAAGGTACTACTACAAGTCTGGCATCTGAGTATATCTTAATTCACACTATTTTGAATACAAAAAAAATATTGCCAGACGTTTTTCGCGGTTACAAATGCCTGTGAGGTGGGTCTAAAGGTGCTAATATTTAGAGCACTGGTCGCCACTTCGACTAAAGTATAGCTACAAGGCTGAAACTTTTTGTACATACTATTTAATGTAATTGAAGAAAGAAAATCCACTTCTGGCAGGATTATCGCGGTTGCAAAATTTTTTTTTTTTTGAAGTTGGCAATTTATTATTTAAAAAAATGTACTACTACAAGTCTGGCATCTGGGTATATCTTAATTTACACTATTTTGAATACAAAAAAAATATTGCCAGACGTTTTTCGCGGTTACAAATCCCTGTCAGATGGGTCTAAAGGTGCTAATATTTGGAGAACTGGTCACCACTTCGATTAAGGTACAGCTGCAAAGCTGAAACTTTTTATACATACTATTTAATGTAATTGAAGTAAGAAAATCCACTTCTGGCAGGATTACAATTATATACAAGTCTGGCATCTGAGTATATCGTAATTCACACTATTTTTTACTGTATTTCTACTGAAAATGTTCTATGAAATATTCTAGGAAAATATTTTGAAAACCAGACAATACTTCCCAGATGAATATATTATTCACCATATGTAGTGGAAATACAGGTAAGATCAACTAATGCAGATCATGGGCGGAATTAGAGGTCATCCTTTGGGGGGGCAAACTTTTATCAAGTATAAGAAAAACGAACAAGGAACTAATTTTCCGATTTTCGGTCTGAAATCTTGGGGGGCAATGCCCTCTCGTAACTCCGCCCATGAATTGCAGATGCCTATTCGGAAAAGAGTTATGACAAATTATAATTATATTAAAACAGAGATTATATTATTATAGAAAGTAAAACAAATCACAAGGCATAGATTAATATTATATAATTTTTTTTTTAATTAAAAAAACATAATTCTGTACACAAAAAAAAAACATAATTCTGATGCTGAACAATTTGCTTTTTCATATTTTATTAGTTATTATTCTGTTTCTTCATCATAAACTATTTCGTCCTCTGAATTCAAAAAGCCTTCATTCTTCAAAGCCCAATATGTGAAGAAATATCAATGTTAGCCATTTGGTGTTCTAGAACTTTTTGGAGGAAATCGAATTTCCTACAAGTTTGTCATTTACATTTTTTCTGTAGCTCTTGTTATTTACAAGATAGGGGCAAAAAAAACAAGAATTTCATGAAACAATTGGGTTATTGACCCGTGCTACCTCCTTGGTGGGAGTTAGGGTTACGCCGCAACGGACACTTTTGTAGAGCATTCAATTCTGAAGAAACCCGACCATTGACCAAGATTATACCATAAAATGCCTCTGAGCTGTAAAGTCTTGAAGAAAAATAATCAAAGTTTACGTGTATTTTATATGGGAAATCTTTATACGCCTTGGTCTAGTACTTAATATTAATATTAAGGGCTCCAATTTTCAGGGAATTTTTCTTTGCCACAAAATTTCGAGGTGGGACTGAAAAAACAAAATAGTCGCGATAAAAAGAGCACCCTAATATATATATATACATACGTCTGTAAAAACATTTATAATGATTTGTTTTCCAGAGAGTGAAGAAAATATAGATGAAGGCTTTTTGAATTCAGAGGACGAAATAGTTTATGATGAAGAAACAGAATAATAACTAATAAAAAATGAAAAAGCAAATTGTTCAGCATCAGAATTATATTTTTTTTTTGTGTACAGAATTATGTTTTTTTAATTAAAAAAAAAATTATATAATATTAATCTATGCCTTGTGATTTGTTTTACTTTCTATAATAATATAATCTCTGTTTTAATATAATTATAATTTGTCATAACTCTTTTCCGAATAGGCATCTGCAATTCATGGGCGGAGTTACGAGAGGGCATTGCCCCCCAAGATTTCAGACCGAAAATCGGAAAATTAGTTCCTTGTTCGTTTTTCTTATACTTGATAAAAGTTTGCCCCCCCAAAGGATGACCTCTAATTCCGCCCATGATCTGCATTAGTTGATCTTACCTGTATTTCCACTACATATGGTGAATAATATATTCATCTGGGAAGTATTGTCTGGTTTTCAAAATATTTTCCTAGAATATTTCATAGAACATTTTCAGTAGAAATACAGTAAAAAATAGTGTGAATTACGATATACTCAGATGCCAGACTTGTAGTAGTACATTTTTTTAAATAATAAATTGCCAACTTGAAAAAAAAAAATTTTTTGCAATTGCGATAATCCTGCCAGAAGTGGATTTTCTTACTTCAATTACATTAAATAGTATGTATAAAAAGTTTCAGCTTTGCAGCTGTACCTTAATCGAAGTGGTGACCAGTTCTCCAAATATTAGCACCTTTAGACCCATCTGACAGGGATTTGTAACCGCGAAAAACGTCTGGCAATATTTTTTTTGTATTCAAAATAGTGTAAATTAAGATATACCCAGATGCCAGACTTGTAGTAGTACATTTTTTTAAATAATAAATTGCCAACTTCAAAAAAAAAAAAAATTTTGCAACCGCGATAATCCTGCCAGAAGTGGATTTTCTTTCTTCAATTACATTAAATAGTATGTACAAAAAGTTTCAGCCTTGTAGCTGTACTTGAGTCGAAGTGGCGACCAGTGCTCTAAATATTAGCACCTTTAGACCCACCTGACAGGCATTTGTAACCGCGAAAAACGTCTGGCAATATTTTTTTTGTATTCAAAATAGTGTGAATTAAGATATACTCAGATGCCAGACTTGTAGTAGTACCTTTTTTTTTAATAACAAATTGCCAACTTCAAAAAAAAAAAAAAAATGTTGCAACCGCGATAATCCTGCCAGACGTGGATTTTCTTACTTCAATTACATTAAATAGTATGTACAAAAAGTTTCAGCCTTGTAGCTGTACCTTAGTCGAAGTGGCGACCAGCTCTCCGACTATTATTATTGTTCCAGAAATTGCATTCAACATTCAACTATTGTAAAATTAAGAAGTATCAATCACAAACGAAATTCGCAATTTCGATTCAAATTTTGCAATCGATGGACGACAATTGATAATTCATTTATCGATTAATATAATCGAAAATCACAATAAAGGCCTTAAAAGTAAAAATCGATCGAATATCAATTGTAAATGCTATCTAAATTTTCAATATTCTAAAATATGAATGAAATAACAATCGAATGCACTTCAAAGTAACAAATTGTGATTATGAATTGTACTCGTAGCCATCAATTGCCCATATGTTTTAACAGAAAAGATTCCCCAGGATTAAAAGGGCCTGCAGGAATGTTGTTTGTTGAATACCATTCAGAATTGTGATTTATTTTACTGGGTACCACTCAATTTGCAGATTTATTGAGCTGTACAATATGTCGAATAAAGAAGTGTACGATCCCATAAAGCGAGGGCAATAAAAAGTTTAGCAGCAACCAGTACTCATTCATCGAGTCCACAAATACGCCCCCTATAACATGGACCAGACAAATTCAATTGTATCATTTGATTTAATGTCAATATGGCGAGTTTTATTTTATGGAATGTTTTACTCCTCATACCTCCGAATCCACAATAAATTTACTTTATTTGGTTTAAAAAGCGAAATGTTACGTTCTAATCGAAGAGATCTCCTCTCGTACGAATATATGCTATTTGGGATGTAAATATTGGTTCAATATATTGAATTCCTCCGATATGTTACACACGATTTGCTCGAAATATAACCAATTTTGCGTTCGTTTCATTTTATTGGAGAATATAAGTACTTTCTGAGAATATGATATTTATAGTATATATCAATAATCTCCTCTATTGGTTTTGGGGAAATCTTGTCCTTATTGGGAATAGGTATCTAATAAGATGGTATTTACAGACCCCCCCCCATAATATTAATATTTACCATACTTATTAATGGAATTGGTCCAATTATTTTAAAATATTTCAACTAAAATTTTGTACAGAAAGATAGGGATAGATTTACAATAGTACCACGTTAGTAATTTGTGTAAAATTAGGCAAGAGTTTGTTTACTTTACTAGATTTAACAAGTGAAAAGTTCAATGGTGAAGACTTAAAAACTGTCTAGCTGACAAATATCAATCATCTCATTGACGGTTGTAGAAATTTTAAAATCACAATAAATTAGTAAAATTACTATCAATTGCCATTCGAAAATGATCAGTATAAAATCGCAAAATGCTTTTCATGTGAAGATACTCCTTATTTCAAAAATATTTATACGTTAACTCTGCGGATTAGGATTTCCAAAAACATATATGCATTTAAATACAATATATACTGATTTTATCGAAAATGGAAAAGTGTATTCAAAATTTTATGGA
This sequence comes from Dysmachus trigonus, assembly GCA_949715965.1. Taxonomy (NCBI): domain Eukaryota; kingdom Metazoa; phylum Arthropoda; class Insecta; order Diptera; family Asilidae; genus Dysmachus; species Dysmachus trigonus. Next base: position 87,741,132 of record OX454319.1, on the reverse strand, counting down.
AGGAAGAACGAAAAGGAACTCACACACATATGAGTGGAATAGAAAATAAAATTTTTTTATACTTAGACATTAGACTAGGTGGGTCAAATAAATTTGTTTCATTAATAAACATTTATTAATTAATTTAAATATTTAAAACAGTGGTTTTAAGCTGCATTTACTTACACCACTATAACATTATTTTCAAAATATTCATAACATTGTATTATTATTGAAGTATCTGAGACTTTAAACCACTATATCCGCTCAATTTTTAAAAATATTCCGGTTTCTGTGGGGATTTTGTTCAGTTTCAAGTTTAATATGAAATAATTAGTATTTAATGGCTTTTAATAAAGCATTTTATGTTCTAATAAAAATTGTTTATTGAAATATAAATTACATGTATATGGAAAAGATTTGATTAAATTTCACGGTATGGGGGCGGTACGTTTGATCACAATTTAAAATATTTAAGAACGAAATCTTTCATTTAAAAAAAGAAGGAATATGCATTTCCAAAATTTCGCGTTTGAAATTTTTATTGTATCGAACAAAATATTAAAAATATCTCATCTTGAAAAATTAAAATCACGCAATTGTAGGAAAAGTTTTGTACTTTTACCCGATTTTTTACACATTCCTTTAAAGTATTATATAATATTTGTGGAAATCGTAGAAAATCTCTAAGGAAGCCTCGTTTAGGAGCTTTGAAACTTAAAACATAATTGATTTTTATTATATAATTATAATTGTATATATATTGTAAATAGTCATTAACAAATAATTTTTTCTGTTTAAGGATGTTTTATTGTATGTGTATTGTATTGTATGAAAAAACATTATTAAAAGTAAAAGAAATATTTTGTATTTACATATATGCTATATATAGTGCTTTCACCACCGGAGTTGTTCCACTGCATACACGATACGAGATGTAATTTTAATCGGAAACAAGAATCAAAAATATTTATTTCAATTATCTTCTATTTGAACTAAAAACAATTTTTAAAATAGTCACAAAATATATTTTGTATGGCACATTGAAAAAAATTTAAAATCAATTTTAGATAATTTTGTTTTACTAATTTTTTAGATTTGAAAAATTAAATTTTTAGATTTTGAAAAATAAAATTTTTTAGCATTTGAAAAATAAATTTTTTGAGAAAATGCGTTTAAAGTTTTGGCTTGCGCGACTGTTTACTACGTGGGGTTGGGTTCCATGGGCTATAACTTTGGAATTTGTCCGAATTTCTTTCTATAACTTTGCGATGATATTTTCACTAAATATTACTAACGATTAATGAAAAAAAAAAATTGTTTTTCTTCTCAACTTTCTAAACCAAGTTAAGTTGAAAATTTTACATTACTTTGAATTGTTATTTCCCTAAACAAATGCGTGCATCCGCCGTGCGTCGTCGGATAGAAAAATAAAATACAATATTTTCCTTCAATATAAAAAGTTTAAAATATTTTAAGGAGTTTTTCTAGAATTTGATCTTCATACAAGATTGTTGAAAAAAAATTTCAGTTTTTAAAATTATAAAAATTTCGTATCAACTTTTTACTTTCCTTCAACGTTTTATCAAAATCCGTGGGAAGATTTCAAATTTAATAAATTCCAATTCGAATAATTGAAAATGTTTAATATTTGAATGTTGGACTCAGTTAAAAATTAAGTAAATAAATTATTAGTAAAATTAAAATAGCAGTAATAACAATAATATCAATGTGAGATTTTGGCGATTATAGTGACGAGTTTTCAATTGGCGAGATTCTGAGGTTTTGAAATAATCAATTTATGTATCTGGGATTTATAAAACCAGATTTCAATTTTTTTTTCTATTATTAAAATTTTCTGCAAATCTTCATGGCAAAATGAAAATAATTACGTAATATTTTCATCTATGCATCATCTTATATAAGTAATAATAAAAATCAATTCTCGTTAACAAACAGTCTTATAAATTGCTTCTTACGTAAATCGAATTTTGCAAGTTCATTGGAATTGGTTGTAAATGTTCCCAACACTTTTTCATCCCAGAATCACGTACAGCAAAGTCGTAAATCGAACCTGCGGTAAGTTTAGATTGATAGCGGATATAATTTACTTTAACGGCATCTCATATTGGCTGATATAAAGAGGGCGGTCGGGTTCACTATTCCCAATGCTACTTACAAATGAATTAATTTGTCTCAAGTTACTTTACCCATTCAAGCAGATGTGCTCCGGCGTATTTTATTATGCAAAGATTACACAATAGGTAACGAATTTTCAATTAATCAATTAAATTCAAGACACTAACCTGTTCATGTTTAATTGAATATATAATTAAAGGTATTCATCTTGAAACGAAACTAGCTATGTTAGCTGAATTTTTGGATTTAAATAGAGAAATAATATATAGTATTTTAAAGCCAATGCTTAGTATTAAAAATACTGGTTAAACGATAATCTCGTTGCTATATAGGAGTTATTACATATGATTTATAGTGGAGATATGAGACTCTGTTTCTGTCGCATTTTTAAGCGCAAAAAAGCTGCCTGTGTCAAAATAACACGTAATTTAAAAAGAAACCAGCAGATGGCCCACCGATACAGATCTCTCGAACTGAAAACCTCATTATTTTAAAAAACAATTTATATTTTATGTTAAGGAAACCACCTGATTATATTTCAGATTGAGTTAAGAATGTATGTAGTTATTATACGTTTTTTAATTTAATTGAAAAAAAGGATTTTTGAATTAAAATAACACTTTTTCACATTCATAGTTCACAAGTTCCCATCTAAAGAGGTTCTAGCAAATTAGTGAAAAAAATGTCTTTTTGATGTATTTTCAAAGTAAATAAATTTCAAGAAATTGGTGAAAAAATTTGTCTTACTGCGCATTATCATATCTTCAAAAAGAATGAACTTTAAAGTAAAATTAAGTTTATTTTCCCCTTAGTCTAGAAAGATTTAAAATCGATATTTGGCGGCTTGTAGGGATCGCAGGTTTTTGAATTATTTGTTTAAATTTATTAAGAAGGAGGATGAAGATTTACAATATTTTACAAATTTTACAGTCCAATTCGACTTTCCAGGATCGCAGATTATCTTAATAGTAATATTTTAAAATACGAAAAGTAATAAAATATGTATAAGTAAAAAGAATATTGAAATACTGAAAGGGGTAAAATTATTATCATAAAAATTTGAATTTTTAATATAAAAATAATGTGTTTAAACTTTTACTGAAATTATTTTTGAATTATTGTATTATTATGTTAATAAAGAGCATATTATCAAAGGAGTTTGTAGTCTATAAAAAATATTAGGCAAGATTTTAATTTTTCGAATGAATGAAATGCCGAACACAGCAAATTTATTTTATTCTATTTTATTTTCGTAATTAAATCTTTTTTACTAATTTTTCAAGCTACCGGAAAAGAATAATTTAGCAATTAACAAAAAACGACAAAAGGCTACAATATATTAACGATTAATTGGTCGTTTATACTTCACAATTAATAATTTAAGAAAATAAAAGTAAAAAACAATTATTTGAAATAGAACTTTTATCTTTAGCGAGTCTCAATTTTAAATAAGTTGAGGTACATTAACATTGCTATCATGAAATATTTCTGGCTATAATTTTTATATTTTAGGAATTTCGAGTAATGTGAATTAGCATTACTACTAAAAAGAAAACCATCGAACCATGTAAAAAAAAAGGTAAGCCTAATAATAGTAAATTATAGTAAATATGATATATTTTTTTTAAAAAAATTGCATTCGGGCCTAACACGATCTCATCGGAATTCTACATGGCTTCGATTAAACATTGTAGCTTAAAATACGCTGAACCGATTTTAAAATATTTTTTTTTTTTTAAATATTTTTATCAGATATTGTTATTAATATGATGTGACATGACTTTAAATAAAAATTTCGTCTTATGATTGTTATAAACTTTATCGCATTTGATGTATTACTTCTCAAATTCAAAAATTGAAAGCCAACCAAGAAACAAACAGAAGTTAAAATTTTAAAAATTTTATTTAATGTAAAATAGATTATAAAACTTTTTTTCGGACAAAAACTAAGTATAAATGATACCCTTTGTTTCTCAAAGATTTCGTCAGAAATTTACAAGGCAGAGATTCCTATAAAATGCTATTACTTACAAGGAAACATTCTCAGGTGTGTCTCACTGATTTTAATGAAATTGAAATATGTTATAGAGTATTGAAAAATAAGAGCCACGTATTTTTTTTAGCTGAGGATACGCACATTTAGAGGGTGAAAACCACCCCTAAAGTTTGCCCCCAAAAACAGTTTTTCCTAAATATTTCAAGTCCTAATGAGTTTTTTCGAATGAAATAAAGTGGAAATGATGTCTCATAAATATACTAACCTTTTCTAAGTAATCCGGTTCCCGGAGGTGGCAACCCTTATTTTTTATTGCAGAAAAACGATTTTTTTTTTATATTTTTGCATCACAAAAATAACAGTTTTAGTTACAAATCATTCAAAAATATTTTTTTACATACGATTTTGAAAAATAAAGTCGACCTGTTTTTGCGTTTTCGTAAAAAAAGCTCCTCAAGGGGGTAAACAACCCCTAGCACTAATACGTAAATGATGTATGTTCTTTCAGACATCACTTTTTTCGTGAAAACCAATGTTAAGGGGTTTTTGGAGTCGCTGATTACGAATCTGATGTTTAATTTAAAAAATTCAAAATGGCGGATCCAACATGGCGGACAAACTTTTGAAAAATAGACCAATTTTTATTAAAAAAAAACAATAAATAAAAGTACCCACTAAATGTGCGTATCCGCAGAGAAAAAAAAAAAATACGTGTCTCTTATTTTTCGATACTCTACAACATATTTCAATTTCATCAAAATCGGTGAGATACACCTGAGAACGTTTCCCTGTTAGTCATTTCTTAAGATATTGATGAAACACTTTATACATAAACCGCCTCAATTAATGGCTTCTAAAAATATATAAAAATTATGTAAGTTCACACACAAACGTTAATTCTCTATTCAGCATGTACCTAATTAAACAGATTAATTTTGTAATCAAAAACCGAAAAGTCAAACATTTTGTTGCCAATGGTAATTTCACTCATCAAATTGATTTTTGCTGTATTTGTAATCTCAGTCGAATATTATTCCATAAAATTCAAAAACTCCAAAATAATTTGCCCATTGCCAATTATATATTTTATTCCGAGAATTGTATCATTACAATTCATATCGGAAGCAGAATGTTTGTAGTAGTCATTAAAAACAGACAAACGCTGTACCACAGACAATCTAAAACACGAGGTATTAAATTTCCTGGGCAAAAAAGATTCCAGCTCAAATTCGAATAATAAAGCACTTAGGTGGATTCAAAAGGGAGCGGGAAGTGATTTCATTAAATAAAAGTATTTGCCAATTGTTTGCTCTCCGAATATTTGCTTTTGTGTTATTCAGCTCCAAACCCCCAAAAACCTCCAAAACCCCCAAAATCCTGACCCATTGCGTATGAGTTTCTGGCGATAATTAACAGTAGCCAACCGTATGAAATTAATTTGACTGCATATATTTGTACGTTTTGATGAATGGGGCCCATAATGGGGCCCAAATGAACTCTGTAATAAATCCGGTCCAGGTAGGACCTGTGATGTTCCCACCAGTTCCCGGCTGTGTCTGGTTATAATGGTTATAATTAGCCAATTGAATGCCTTCGGCTCTACCTGGATACTTTGGGAATAAATACGTCGACAGGGAGTAAAATTACCCGGAACGAACGAAGAACAATTTTCATATATGATGAATGAAATATTCGACGTTCTCGGTATTAATTAAGATAAAATGAAAGCAGCAATAACGAGCCATAATGAGTTATACTACTTACATAAGTATGAAGGTAGTATTGATTTCTATTTGTAATATATTCTGTAACTGAGATGCCTTTTAGATAGATTGGTAGGTAGATGATATGTGAGGTTAAGTGGTTTCCTTGATATAGAATTTCTTCAGAATGTTCTCAATATTGTTTATTAAAAGTTTCCGCCATCTATCTCGTTTATTACAGAGAAAAAGACGGTCATGTGTGAGATAAATTTTCATATCAAATCATTATCTAACTTTAATTTTATCTTTAAAAGAAAATTCTCTTTTATTTAGAAAAGGCCTTTATGTACTTTTATACTCTTATTGCTAGTGTTTCAAAAGATAAAAAGGTGTGTCATCGATTTTTAGTGCTTTTTTGAAAATTAAACGGAGAACAAACTAAAAGAAACTTAATCTCAGAAGAATAGAACTATATTACTTATTGTATTTTTTACATTTTCATTGCTGCGTGTATTAACATAATTTTTAAAATAATATACTCACACTTAATGATAACTTATGCATTTTTAAAATGCTAAAATTATTCATTTTGAAGTTTTTTCTATTTATTAATTTCCGCATACAGTTATAAAAAATATAATTTTTCAGTTTTCGGGGATGACTCATCCATTTTTGGGGTTATTATATAGAATTATATATTTATATTATTATATATAGAATGATCCAAAAGTATGGAAACGGCTAAATAACTATCAAGGAATGTCTTTTGGAGAAAACAGTTGTAAAAGAGCGAAAGTTTTACGTCCGAATGTGACCTTGACCACAACCTTGATATTGACCATGACCTTGACCATGAACTCGAAGGTCACATCAAGGTTAAGGTGGTTTTTTGAAAGGGAAACCATATTTTTGGCGACGGAAATGGAAAGACTATGACCTTGACCATGACCTCGAAGGTCATATTAAGATCAAGATGGTTCTTTAAAGGGGAACGTAAAATTTTCCGCTCTTTCCATTTCCGTGGTCAAAAATATGGGTTCCCATTTAAAAAAGTTAACTTGACCTTGAAATGACCTTTAAGGTCATGGTCAACGTGAAATCTACGACCACCATAGAATAGCCAGGGAAAATTCCTAAAACTTTTGTCTACAACTTTTTTCTCCAAAATGCATTTCTCGAAAGTTATTTAGCCGTTTCTATACTTTTGGATCACCCTGTATAAGGATTGAAGGGGTCAGTATAAACGGAGTAGTTTTTCCAGATTATTGAAAGTAACCGGATGCATATCGTTTCATACGTTTTCTACAACACAGAACTAATTTTTGATGTTATTTTTACTCAAGGTTTGAAGGGGTGCAAATAGACAGGATAATTTTTCCTAATTTATAGCAAGTAGGAAGAAGAATATCGTTTCTTACATTTTCAAGAACGCAAAGTAGAGCAGAGAAATATTTTTGTAACTCAATTCAAACATTGACTAACGAGGATCAGCTTTAATTTATTTTAACGATAACACAGTCCGACAAAAAAAGAAAAGTTGTCTGTACTTTACATACAGTTTTCGATGTATTTTTGCCCGCTGAGCACGAATCTGCAGCCAGAATCGAGCATTCACATCAGAGTTATTTTCTAACCAAAAAACAGGTAAAAACTAGCAAAAATTTGGATAAATGTACAAGGAAAAATACCAAAAAATGTTTTATTCACATTTAGATAAACACTTTTATGTAAAAGAACCCGCTGAAACTAAATCTACTGTCAGGGTTGAGGTAACATGTCAAGTTTTTTTCCTAACCTCAAAAAATCCGGTCAGAAATGTTAATTTCCAAAAATCATTCGATTTACACTAAATTCCGTGTGTGGGGTTTTCAGGGGTCGCTGATCACGAATGTGATATTTATTTTGCAGAATTAAAGATGGCGAATCCGATATGGCGGACGAAATTTTCGAAACCAACCGATCTGCACCAAATTTGGTATGTGGGGTTTCTTGATTTTCACAGAAAATACATCGATATCACAATTACAAACTTTTTTTTTTGTAGGGCTGTGTAATTGGACACCCTGTAAATCGGTTTTACCTTTATACTGTACAATTGGAAAGTCCATGTCTATACTTTTATTTGATATGGGGGTTGCTACCCATTCTGCAAGTATATTTAGGAATAACCGCCTTAAAAGCGTCAGCAAATTGAAATCATGTATGCGTGACTTCGGCCGTTTAAGTGTTAAGATTCTAGTTTTAAGACGTTTAGTTATTTAAATGTATCTTTTTACATTAATTTTTTTCTGGATTTTAATTTTTGATATGCTAGATACATTTTTCTAACAATATTATTTTCGATTACTTGACCTGTTTTTTTTTATTGGCAAAATTTGGTTTGTTAGGAGAATTAACAAAATGATTTAATAATATTGGTGCATTGAACTCAAATAATTTTTTGTAAACATTAAGCTACAAAGACATAATAATATATTGTTAAATATTCCAAAACAATAGTCTTTAATTTATTACGCATAAAAAATATTTTGGTATGACTACCAACTAAAATATCAAGTACCTATAATCCAATATTTTTTATAAAAATGGAAATATTAAATTTGGGTCTGACAACTGATGTCTGAAAATGGAAGATTTGTATATAACTTTCGAACAAATAAAAATAAGTATTAATTGCGTGAAATTTTTTAACATTAGGTCGTACACAACATTAGATATTTTGAACCCAATATAGTTCACATTGCTTCAAATGCTCAGACAGGTGTTAAAAACGTTTTCATGCTGAATACAATTTAGTGGTTATATTTTAGATGATGAAGCTTCGTACATTTATAAAAGAAAAGATATTTGAGATAGTGAAACGAATCAATTTAATACTTTTTCCTACGAAAATCATGAATCTCTTCTGTTGTTTTTTCGGATTTGAGTTCTTTTTACAGATGTTAGTTTGTATTTAGATTTTAGTCTGGAATAAAATAAATGATTCATCGATTATAATCCCACGTATTCCGAAGAGAATATTATCATTTACTGGGTTTTCTTAAAGAAGAACAAATTTCGTCTAGGGTGTATTTTTTCGCAGAACGCGTTTTTCTCGAATTAAAAATTAACCCATGTTATTATAAAGAATTTTCATTTTTAACAAAATTTTATAAAGCTGTGTTGCGACTTAGCCTCAATAACCCTTACGTAGATCTGATGATTTTTAAACGTTATATCGTAACAATATCCCAGCATTGAATAACAAGTGAAAAATAATATTTAAGTAGATAGATAATTTGTTCAAGGACCTTTCCGTGTTTATCATATTATAATCTCACTTCCTGGTGAATTTCTGAAGGAGATATCACAAATTGATAAAAACATTTTTCTACTGTAGAAACTTGATAGAGTTTAAAAAGCAGCTGCAGACGTGACGAATCAGCTCTGAGATTGCACCCTTGCTGAAGGCTGTGAGCTCTTAACAACTCCTTATAATTTTTTAATATAATAATTGAAATTTTAAGCAACAAAAGTGTTCGGTTCAAACACTATCAGTTGAAAGGGTGCGATGATATTTCATAATCTTATTTTTGTGTATATATATCTATATCTATATACATATACTAGCTGGCCCGGCAGACGTTGTACTGCCCTTTCCGGTACATTTGGGGGCCTCAATAGCCCGGTTGGTAACGCGACGTGTTTACTGCGAGCCAGCAGGACGCTAGAGGTTGTGGGTTCGATTCCCACGAGAAACCCTGGTTACAAAAAAGTGGTATCACAATGGGCCTGTAATAATGGCCTAAGTGTGTCTTCGGACAACCACAACAATCTACATCTCTACATCTTCCGGTACATTTTCATTATTCCCTGTGCGTTGACCAATATTTGATCGTGTTTTTTCTTTTCGCATGTTTCTACAAATAATACCATTAATATAAGAAAACAGTGTTTCCGTTTCATATCCCTAATTAATTAATTGAACAAACTTACACGTTTTTTAATATTAAGTAAACCGTTTTACACTTCACAAATATTGGAAAATTACCCGGTTTCATCCGACGTTAGGTAAATACTTACTAATTAAACACTTCTCAAATGTTCTAGTTTGTTATATCCTAGAAATTGATTCAACCCGAAAACCCTTTTATGGATCCGCCATCTTGAATATCCAAATCTTGATAATTTTTAAAATTAGTGGCATTAACACAATTATTGTACCAAATTTCATTAAAACCCGTTGAAATCGAGAAATTTTTTATATATAATATATATTGGGTCCGCCATCTTCGATCTAGAAACTTTGATAATTCGATAATGATCAAAATTAGTGGCACCAAACAAATCGTACTAATTTTCATCAAAATCCGTTGAAGTCGAGAAATTTGCATCACCATATTGGATCCGCCATCTTGGATTTGGAAATTTTGATAATATTTAAAATTAGTGGTATCAGAATAATCATTGTATAAATTTTCATTAGAATCTGTTGAAATCGAGACATTATGGTCTCCCTATTGGACCCGCCATCTTGGATTTACAAATTTTACTAATATTCGAAATTAGTGGCCTCAGAATAATCATTATACCAATTTTCATTAAAATCTGTCCAAATTGAGACATTTTGGTCGCTGTGTTGGATCCGCCATCTTGAATTTGGAAATTTTGATAACATTTAAATTAGTGGCCTCAGAATAATTATAGTATGTACTAATTTCCGTTAAAATCGAAAAATTGTTGGTCACAATCTTGGATTTGGAAATCTCGATAATATTCTAAATAAGTTGCCTCAGAATAACCATTGTACTAATTTTCACTAAAATCCGTTGTAATTGAGACATTTTAATAGCCATGTTGGATCCGCCATCTTGGATTTGGAAATTTTGGTAATGTTCTAAATTAGTTTAATAAGAATAATCATTGTTATAATTTTCATTAAAATCCGTTGTAATCAAGACCATGTTGGATCCGTCATCTTGGATTTGGAAAATTTCGTAATATTCAAAATCAGTGACTCAAAAAAAATCATTGTACTAATTTTCATTCAAATCCGTTGAAATCGCGAACGCGCAAACGGTCAAAATCGCGAAGTATAAAATAAAAAATGCTATTAAAAAGTAGCGGTTGGTGGTAGAAGGGTAAAAATTTAGGACTAAATGTGTTTTTTAATGCCACACCATAAAAAAATTACCAAACAAAATTTTGTCCAAAAAATAAAAAAAATTTTTTTAGGGTGACCCACCCTTAACACTTAGGGGTATAAAAATTAGTTATAAACCTATTCTCATACCTACTGAATATACATATTAAATTTCATCAAAATCGGTCAAGCCGTTTCGGAGGAGTATGGCCACTAACACTGTGACAGAAGAATTTTATATATTAGATAAATGAAAGTCGTGTTAGTTACACTATTTATAACTCAAGAACGGCTGAACCGATTTGGCTGAAAATTGGTGGGGAGGTAGCTTAGAACCAGGAAACGGCTATAGGATACTTTGTAGGGTTTCAAAATGGCGGATCCAAGATGGCGGTTGAAAATTTTAAATTTGAAGCGATTTTCATGAAAAAATTGGTATATAGGGGTTTTGCGGGATGGGGATTTCAAATCCGCTGTCCAAATTTAGAAATTCAAAATGGCGGATCCAATATGGCGACCAAGATTTCCTGATTTTAACGGATTTTAATGAAAATTAGTACAATGAATGTTTTGAGGTCACTGATTTTGAATATTATCAAAATTTACAAATCCAAGATGGCGGACCCAATATGGTGACCAAGATTTCTCGATTTCAACGGATTTTAATGAAAATTAGTACAATGATTATCTTGAGGTCACTGATTTTGAATATTATCAAAATTTACAAATCCAACATGGCGGATCCAACATGACAACCAGAATGTCTTGATTTCAACGGGTTTTAATGAAAATTGGTACATACAATGATTATTCTGAGGATACAAGTTCCGAAAGCTGTAAATCCAAGATGGCGGATCCAATATGGCAACCGAATATCACGATTTCAACGGATTTTAATTAAAATTAGTACAATGATTATTCCGGAGCCACTAATTTCGAATATTATCAAAATTTCCATATCCAATATGGCAACCAAAATTTCTCGATTTCAACGGATTGTAATAGAAATTAGTACAGTGATTATTCTGAAACCACTAATTTTGTATATTATTAAAATTTCTAAATGCGAGATGGCGGACGACAACAACGTCCAGAATGTCTCGATTTCGACGGATTTTAATGAAAATTGGTACAATGATTATTCTAAAGCTATTGTACAAATTTCGAATATTATCAAAATTTGTAAATCCAAGATGGCTGGTCCAATATGAGACAACATTTCTTGATTTCAACGGATTTTACTGAAAATTAGAACAATGATTATTCTGAGGCCACTAAATTCGAATATTAGCCAAATTTCCAAACTCAAGATGGCGGATCCAATATGGCGACCAACATTTCTCGATTTCAACGGATTTGAATAAAAATTGGTACAATGATTATTTTATGGCCACTAATTTAGAATATTATTAAGATTTGGAATTTCAAGATAGCGGATCCATAAAGGGGTTTTCGGGTTGAAACAATTTCTAGGATATAACAAACTAGAACATTTGAGAAGTGTTTAATTAGTAAGTATTTACCCAACGCCTGGTGAAACCGGGTAATCCAGCTAGTTTCTAATAAAACCTCATTTATATTTAAAAAATTACAATTTAAAGAGTTTCATCTGTTTATTATATTGAATGAGTCTCAATTATATAATTGATTTGTAATCGCATGAACTGTTCATTTAGGTGAATCTTATCATTAAGATTTTATTTGTTTATGAAATGCGTTGAATTGAATCTTATTGATTTTTAAATTCCGATCATCATTATCTTCGTTTCGGTTTCATTTTAAGATTAAAATAAAATGTAAATAAGAAGACGAATTACGTTTTTGTGCCATCATATTTTTTAGCTCTATAGAAGAATTTTCACATTGTGCGAAGTATTTTTGACTTGATTTTCAAAAGATATAATACAATATAGTGTATACAGAGGCTGAATTTCATTTTTATAAGTTTGGTAAAAAGAGAAATTTATTTCAAAATGTTGTTGAAATGTTTAATGAAAAATTGAAATTTCTTTTACATCATAAATTCTGTATTCCTGTTAATGGATTTATTATTCTTTTGTTGTATATTTAAATAAGCAAACTTCTTCCGATTTTAATGTTGATTAAACTGTTGTTCAATGTTGCTATAAATAATTTCTAATACTTTCGTATTTATAGATATAAAGGATAGGTCACCGGATGGTTTGTTTTTAAAAGTGCTATACAATAAATATTGTTGGTTATTTTTCAAAGTTTGTTGATTTATTGAAAATAATAAACTTTCCGATTAGTTATGGAATATGATTTAATTTAAAGTAGCCCATACTATAAATTCAATTTTGCAGAACATTTTCGATGGTTTGTGGCCCTAAGGCTTAAGTGCCTGAATCGTTTGAATCGATTATCTATATGACATTGATTTTTACCGACACCCCATAAAAAATCCAATATTCTCAACCGAAATTTCTTTTCAAAATTCGAATTGTTTCAGCAGCACAGTACTCACTTTGGAAATAAGATTTAAATATTTCCCAACGTTATTCAATCTTAAATCTATTAATTTCGCACTGGGGAGTTATGATACTGTGTATCTGTCAATTTTCTGAGCTCAAAAGAATTGTCTGTGTCAAAATAATATGTATTTTATAAGGAAACCAACACATGAGCCACCTTTTATATGAAATATATTTTCTGTTCCTTTCATAAGCCAGGTGGATGGAAGTAAACTCTCTTTCCTCCCAGCGCCTGTAGGCATGCTTTTAACAAACCCACGTGCAAGTGAACCCAATCTTATTTAACCACGCGTCTAGGCCGTGTCATACCTGAATCAGGTAATTTTGAATGAATTTATGGCAAGTGGGGCGAGTGGAATCAAATAACGTCGAATAACATCGCCAGGCGTTATGCCTGCTATTAGCTAATGTGATAAATGCCTTCCGTTTGTCATGTTCGGTGGGAAGTTCCAACGTTTCTGGCATCTGCCCCGCGCGACACGCATAAACCATCAATTACACTTGGCATCGAATCGATTTTGAAATGTAGAAGCGGGTAATCTGGCGGAGATAATGTAAAAATAGCGTCACGTCGTCCCGGACATACTGCGGAGCAATTTGTTAGAATTTTGTAGGATTACTTCGCTAATATGTGTAAATCTCTGCCTGTAAGCGCCCCGTAACTTTTTGCCACCAAACCCCCAACAGCCCTATATAAGGATTTCGCTCCGTTTTTCTGGTGCTGTCACACAATTCGGGGGTTCGAAGTTTACCTCATGCTTACTTCTGGCCTATCCGGCCATGACAGATTCAGCATAATGTTGTATGTTGTATTATGTAAATAAGCCCTTTCTAATGGGCGCTCATGGAGAGTGCCATGTTTTTGCCGACTCCGACTCCAACTCTGGAGCACCGGCATCACGTACTCTCTCCTCCACTTCCCAACTTAGTCTCTGCAATTCAGAATAACTAAAACATATGTTACAGGAGTTTCTTGTAGCCACTTGCACAAAAGCTAGTCTAGCAGTAGTCGAGAGATGGTCCAGGTCTAAATCGGGCACCAGGATAAATTCAGGGCACGTTTTCGACTAAGTCAAAAGCATTTTTCTATTATGCGCAAATTTTAAGCTATGGTGATAAGTTGCACTCCTTTGAACTCTTTAAATATGCACAATGTGTCATTTTACCACCAGACTATATTCCGAAGAAATCGGCCAGTCACCTTACCACGATGATGAATGATTCTACTGCTTCCCGCCACATTTTTTAATTCATAATCCAATGAGATTTCATTTCATGTCTGATACTGGAACTCATCCAAGAAATTGTGCAGGTTTTTGTATCTTACTTTTAATCTCTACATTATTTTATATTTAAAAATTGTTATTTTTTTAAAATGTTTCTTTAGGCACGGTAATGTCAGTTAATTTATTAGGAATTTGAGTGAAACGAGGCATGCGCGTTTACTGACAATAATACAAAAATCGTAATTTAATATTCAGTCATTCTGTGTTTAATGTCACTCATTTGTAGGGATTTTAATTGAAAATGGTTTTCGGGAACGCTGAAATATATTGTGAAATATGAAATTAACATGAGGGACTGTAAAGTTTTGAATTTTATACGTTATGGATATTTTTATTAAGAACAATATTATATTAATTCAAGTTTATGGGCAGTTTACTTTTAGATAAATTTTGCTGAAATATATAATATATAATATTTGCCAATTATAACCTGAGACTGTCAAATCACCTGCAGTTCAATGCAGTATTATGTATATTATACAAATAACTAAATTTGAGACTTTGGCGCTAATGTAAAAATGGAAGTGGTTTGAAGCTATCAACAGATTATAAAATCGAAAATCCTAAATCTACCTTTCTGGCTGGTGGTGCCATATAAATTTTTAAACACTATGGAATATTAATTAAAACTAATATTTAGGAACTCTAAAAAATGTTTAATTGAAATATGTTACAGAAGTTGAAGAGTTTAAATTTAATTGTATACGTATGAATGAAAATTAATAATTGCTATTCTGTATTCTATAATTATGGACATGTTTATTTAAGTTTCACTTCAACTGTGCGTAATTTCAAATTAATTTACTATATTTGTTTTTTAATTTATACTGACTTCTATAACTTAAGGGGGGATATACATTTAGAATGACCAAAAAATTCAATTTTTTTTTTTTTGCATAAAAAGTTAGTAAATTTCCCGTAGAATACGCTCCTGAAACCCTTTTTTCGAAATTCGAACTCCAAGTGTCTTTTTTTTCATCGTTCCCGGGATTGCTGATTAAAATGTAAATACGATTTTTCGATAATTAAAACTTTCAACGCGTTTTTCTCAAAACAGCATTTTCGGAGTTTATGCCGGTAATAACTCGAAAACTAATTATCCGATTGAGCTGAAACTTATAGAATTTTTTTATTGTAGTATTACCTTCTATATGAATTAAAAATTATTGTAATATTTTATTATTAAATATGGAAAAATGTGATAAAATGGCGGAAGAAATGTTGATTTTTTTCGAAAAAGTTACGCCAAAAGTGTAAATTTTTTTTTTCACTTTTTTTTCAATTCATCTACTAACTGTGAATGTAATTAATGTAAATGTTTTTGATTTTTTGATTTCTGATCAAAATTGCGACCAGGAGAGCCGGCACAAGCAAAATACAACGACTTTTTCAACACCATCTAACGGCCGTCATTTTGTTGAAAAAATTTAAAAAAAAATATTTTTGTATACTACATGGATACACTTATAATTGTAAAAAAGTTTCGATTGATTTGAATAAAAACTTTCCTTTGAAAATTTTTTTTCAAAAATGAGTTTTTATTCTCGTTCTAAATGGATATCCCCCCTTAAAGATTCTTTTCAAACATCAAATTATTCTCAAATATACCTCTCATGAAAGAATTTGTATCTTACATTCGATGGTAAGAGAAAGTTCACTACGACTGTTTCTAAAGGTCCCTTTTTTATGATTAATTTATTTATTCTTTCTTAAGGTACTGCCCCAGTTATAAAGGTAAAAAACAGTCTAATTTCCAATATTTATTTTCTCTGTTCCGTTATTATATAACATTTTCAAAATTCTCTTACAATTTTATTATATTTTCAAGGTAGTAGAAAAAAAATTAATTTTTTTTGCAATTTTTTTTAATTTTTATAGGAGGGTTTTTTTACGTTTATAATCGGTTCTACCCCCTTAAATTAAGGGCTCGGAAGTATATATTATTACGGATACTTTAACACTAGAACAACTGTGGCTATAAATGCTTAACCTTAAATTAATTTTTAAAATAGCTTACTTTATATAGTTTCTGTATGTTATTTCCCTGAATTAGATTAAATATAATGTCACAAAGTTAGAAAAAATTTTGCTTTATATAAGTTTGAGCCCCATCAATTTGATGGATTGGTTGTTCTAGCGTTCAAGTAGTTTTATTCACATTTTTCTTATTTTTCCTAGTACAAAGCTTTATTCAAGTATATTTTTATACTTAATAATATTTTGTCAAATGGCCAACATTTTCCAAAATCATAATTTTCGGGTAATTAATTTGGATGAAATTTTTTTTTTAATAAAACGACAAAATTCACATTTTTGCCATAAAAAAAACCTTTTTTCATTTAATTTTTGCATAATTATGTTTAAAAAAGTATGCTGAAAGTGACCAGTCAATTGGATATGTAGTTTAAAAGTCATAGTGGTCACAAAAAAAAAAAAAAAAAAATTCAGCTTCGAGAAAAACGTGTTTAAAGTTTGGCATGCTGCATATAAATGTTTGTAATGTGTCTAACATAAACTCTTGTAACTTCGTAAATTTTTTGCAGATTAACATAAAATTTTAAATATGTATCCTAGAGTAGTTGTAGTTTATAAGTATGTAATTTCTATTCCTAATTTTATGGCTTAACTAGGTGTGATCCCAGTGGTGGATTTACCAGCAGGCTGAGTAGACTGGAGCCTAGGGCGGCACATTTTAGGGGCGGTAAATTTGGGGCCAACAATTTTCTGTTATTCTCTTACAGAAATTAAAAAGATTCATATGTATACACCTAGAATCACTAGAAGGTTACGCAAAATTATCAACTCTAACACCTTCGATTTTCATTCAGACAAAACTACCCTCAGAAATGCCCTTTACCAGCCCGACCCGCCACCATAATTATGCCCCCTCGATGTTACCTTTTAAGTTTTTCAGTTTTAGTTTTAGTTTTAGTTTAAGCTTAGTTTAAGTTTTTGTAGCTTGTATTAACGAATAAATAAATAAAGATTCGCAAATAAATAAACTAGTAGTCCATAGTTTCGCCGGCTGTCGCCGTAGGCGGGATTCTCGGGATCAAGCGCCCTCATCCTACCAGTAGATAAAAATTATATATAAATATCAGAGATAATAAATCGAAAGACTATTACGAGTAGACTGCACAATTTGCTTTAAATAACAACAAAAAATTAAAACCAAAAGGAATAAAGAACTGTATAAAGAATAAATAGAAAAACTTTTTGAAAATAAAGATTGTAACACATCTCACAATTCCCAAAGAAAATTCATAACTTAGTTAATTGAATTTCATTGTCGTCACCAGCCAGATTGTTACCAGATAATGGAAATATTTAGAATTAGCCAAAGAACACGTATGAATTTTTTCAGAATTGTTTTGGACTATATTTGGTTTTATGGATTTGTGAAATTTTTGAAAATATTTTTGAGCGTTTCCTGTACTATAAATTTTATTGTAAAGTTGATATTTTTCGTGAAAAAAAATCGCAAATTGTTTTATTACATTGCTGTACAAAATGACCATTTTGCAAAAACCCAAGGCAAAAAAAAAAAACTTTCATAACCATGGTTTGAGAAAGTTTAGACAGTTGGATCGCGATTTATGGTGGTTGTATGATCATCCAATAACAGCAATGATAAGATAATCGACTTTGAAAAGAAAAATGACAAAAAAAAATCAGCACTTTTTTTAAAAAAACCCAAAAAATAATAGGGTTTTTGAAGCTTTTATGCAAAACAAATGCCAGATTCTGAAAGAGCATCCCCAAAAACCTCTTATATACGAATTTGGAAGAAATTCGCCAAAAATTTGCTATTCGAATCGTACAATTGAACTTGCGTGCACAAAATCCTGGTTTTGCGCATTAATGGCTTAAGGTACTATTACCGTCTAGAATGCTAAAAAATGACATATATTCAACAATTTTTTTTTCACTTTCTATATTATATATTGTTATCAAACTTTTTTTACAGTATTAAACAGTTCTTGAAGATTACGAAAAAAACTTTTATTTTTATTTTCTATTAACTGTAAATTTAATACAGGGCGCTCAAATTTTCTTCTCAAAAAAACATTGCTGCATGGCGGACAGATAATCTCTGGAACGGTAAGTCTGAAACATAAAATTCAAAAAGAGTTACAAAAAGGAAGTGCTCTTACGTGATAGTTTACCAGAAAAATTGAAAAATCATTAAAAATAAAAAAATGGCGGACATTTCAAAATTTTTTTCAAAAATCGCCCTTTTTTTTGACCTTTTTTCAGGCTCAAAAATTTTACATATTTTTTTTGTGGTCAAATTGTGGTAAACTATCACGCAGGATATAACAACGAACAGAATGCTTCAAAGTTTATTAAAATCGGCCCAGTAGATCCGGAGATTAACTGTCCGCCAGTTAAAAAAACCTAAACTCGAGAAAAACGCATTTAAAGTTTATTTAGAACATGGGAACAGCCGAGAGCGCGCTTCAATTGAGTCGTTATATCTCGGCACTGGCTTCGAATTTCGATTTAATATTTTAGACAGTTATTATTGAAGGTATAAAGAATCTAAAAATGTAAAAAAAAAAAAATTCAATTTTTGAAAATTCTAGACGGTAATAGTACCTTAATGGGCCATTCCACACGTGTATTCTCGCAGCAGTATTCAAACTGTTTTGACAACACACAGTGGAGGGTCAGCGTTTCGACACGGGTATTCCTGCTGCTGATGCATATAGCTATACGAATAAGAATTAACAATGTGTGTGTGCCGCATTATTTAAAAATCCATCAAATCAATCAATCAAAAAAACCCCCGGGAATACATATAAACACAAGCCGTGAAGTAGAAAATGCATACGTAGTGATGTAGTCCGAGAAATGCCGTGAAATAACATTGCTTCTTATGGCGGATGATCCAAAGTATGCCACTCAACTCGCCTGAACTGCTAAACTATAACTTTTACGCGAAAATGATATTCTACTAACTATAACTATGGAGGAATACCTTTCTAGTGATCTGAAAAACGTTACAGTGGCAAGAACAAAATATTAGAGTTTTTTCCACTTAAACACAACTCTAACCATTTCCTCGAACAAAACAGCAGCGGCAGGTCGACTTGACAGCACGACTTTCCGTGGTAATTTGTTCGATGGGCAGTAAGAGTAACTTTTGAGCTCCAATATCTTTAATACTTTGTTCTTACCCCTATAATGATTTTGGTACCATAAGAACGGTATTCCTCCCCAGTTACAGTCAGTAGAACATCACTTTTTCGTAAAAGCGATAGTTTAGCAGATTCGCCCTCTGGAGCGGAATGAATGAGCTCTACCGCCATAAGAAGCAATGTTATTTCGGTGCAATCATCGGACTACATGACCCTATACATGGGGTAGTGAACAGGTCTACTTCACGGCTTGTATTTATTATTCCCGGGGGTTTTGATCAATCAAAACAACCCGCCTGCTCGTTTCGTTGTGTGTTAGTTCGTGACAACACAATAAATAGATTCGATTTGTGATGCACATTTATTCTCCAAAGTTCAGCGCTTTTGTAGAGATTTCTCCTCGCGTCACTTACTTCTCCCCTATAAAATCGGTTTGAATACGCTGCGAGAATACACGTGTGGAATGGCCCAATATGATTGTGAACTAGGGTATGGAATTGTAGAGGTCGGAAGAGGCGGCAAAATTTGAATAGTCTACTGGCGGCAAATGTGCAAATCCGCCACTGTGTGATCCCTTAAGAAAGATATGTATAGTACCAATAACAGACTGCTGGGTCGCTAAAAATTTCCTCTACTATTACTCGTGGATTTCAAGTCAAAAACCTTATTGTTCTGAACTAATTCATTCAGAATTATTTAATTTTCTGTCTGGAGAATTAATTAATTAATTTTTTCCAACTGGTTAAGTATCTGTTTATATCCCAGGATTGCATTAAATTAATTGGACATATCCAAGCCCACAGTAAGACAAATATGGTTACTTGGCTTGATCGAACAGAACTTGCAGCCACGGGCAGTAGTTGATTTCAGATAGCTCCCAAATAATTGACTATTTCATTAATGCGAAGATGTTTAATCTGTGCACTTATTAGATCAATGGTGCATTCAGTTTCCGTCTGCACGTCGGCTTTGGGCGGTGTAATGGCAAGGAAATGGTCTGTTAGGAATTGATTGAATAATTATCGGTTTAATTTGAAACTAAATATTCATATATTTAATGCCGGTCTGCAATGAATTTTGTAAACAATATTAAAATAAATATCTTATTTGGTGTATGTTTAAAGTGGAAGCTTCCAGTTTTAGGATTATATTTCATTTATTGTTAGTAGAGTTAAGTTAAACTTAACACTTAACGGACGGATCGAATCTGCTCTGTCTTTCCTAGTTTCCGGGAATTTTTCAGGGGAATTAAATAAACATGAATGTATGGATTTAAAGCGTTGTAACTACAATAAAACTTTATTAAATCAATTATATTTTTTATAATATTTCATAACGGTATTTATTAAAGCGTTTAGTATTTTTTAAGCGTGTGATATGCTGTAAAACATTCACCTTTATGCAGTGGAACCTGACAAAAATGACAAAGATATCTAGTTTCGCTCCTTTTTCCATTCACTCTCTGAAGAAGATAACCCACGTGCAATTTTTTTCCTGGGAGATAAAAATTCACTGTCGTTACTTTCTTCATCAAGGTTCTCAAACTCAACATCACTTCCGGATAAGTTTTCTAAAAACTCTTTGCTGCTTGCCATTTTTACCGTTATAAAATTATTTAGAAATATTTCCTAAAATCAAAACTACGCCATAGGAGCAACAGGCAGATAGTACTATAAACAATAGTATCAAGGAAAAATAACAGTGTGCATAAAAGAAAAGCCCAAATGTAACATACTAAAACTTCATGCAAAAACGTAGATCTACGTGGCCCGTCCTAGGAAGTCAGAATGGAAAAATGTAAATCTACGGGGCCCGTCCTAGGAAGTCAGAATGGAAAAACGTAAATCTACGATGCCCGTCCGTTAAGTGTTAATAGTAATAATTTGACTAACTAAAGGCAAAAGCTCATTGAACACGTTTGTATGAACTTGCATAAAGGTTTGTAATTCATTTCATGAAAAACCTTAATGATGTTCCTTTTATCAGAAATTCATTTCACTGTATTTAAATTGAATTAGTTTTTCCGCCCACAGAGTTAAAATTAGTCTGGTTTAAAAATGCAGCCTCATCTCCTTGATATTGACTTGAATCAAAGGTAATTGAAATTTAATATCTAAAAACTTAAGGAATCATAACGACTTTTGATGCAAAAGACTTTTTTTAAACTTTTCCGTTCCGACAGAATTCAGAATAAAAGGTAAACTGAGAATGATGTAATAAAAAGCCAACATTTTACGCGTTCAAACGATATTCGATTTTGTGTTGAGAACAAGGTAATTTTACACACTTTATTAAATTTATTAATTGTATTTTTTTTTTTAACATTTACAAAAGCAATAGCAGTTTTGCTATAACAAACGTGGATTTACACATATATTTAATAAGTATTCTTATACACCGATATGGACCCTAAAAATTAATTGAAATACGTTTTCAAAAAAAAAATTTTATAGTGCATTTCGAAGAAAATGAAGTGTGTAGTTCAGTTTGAAAAAATATCAATTATATTAATAATATTAGTTGTGGTACTTAATTTCAAAGGATTTCTAATATATAGTGTTACTAATGCTTAGTAATATTTTGGTGAATATAATTTATGTGAAGTTAAAGTGGATAGAAGTAAGAATAAACAAGTTTTTATTACGATATAAATGTCCAATTACATTCCAAGAAAGGGACAATTACGGGAAGCATTATTTTTATACTTTAATATAAAAAAAATCCACTAAAATATATCGCATGCTTGTGGAAATTTACGGTGAACAAACTCTATCGATTTCAGATTTAGAAGCGGCGATTTCAATGTGTGATTTAGTGGATTATTAGATGAAGATCCAAATCAGACACAAGAACAAGTTGTAACAGCATTAAATTTCATTCGAGAAGCTACAGGTAAACGTCTACAAGTCATGGGAGTGACGCAGAAAGAAGAAAAATTAATACCACTTGATTTGACGGAAAGCAGTATTGAAAGACGTTTGATGACTTGTGAAATCTTGCTTCAAAGACAAGAAATGAGGTAAGTTTTACATCGAATTGTGTGTGACTGAGAAAGGGATATATTTCAATAATACTTAAAATAAAAAAGTGTATGGAAAAAGATGCGAACCATTACCATCAACGTCAACATCGACACCAAAACAAAAAATGTATACTGCAAAAATTATACTGTGTGTTTCGTGGTATCAAAAGGACATTTTATTTTATGAGCTGTTAAAACCTGGTGAAATTATTACAGCCAATTGTTATAAACAACCGTTATTCGCATTAAACCGAGCATTGAAGTAAAAACATCCTGATTATGTAAAAAAGCACGACAAATTGATTATTTTTCACGACAACGCTCGCCCACATGTTGCGGTTAAAGATACATTTGAAGCACTCAGCTGTTCCTTGTGACTATCACTTCTTTCGGTCAATACTTCGAAAATTGGAATGCTTCGAAGTATGTTCAATTTTTTCACCGCAGAATTAGTCTGTTGCAAGAAAGATGGCAAAAGTTATAGACAGCGATGGACGATACTTTGATTGAAATAAAATTTATTTTTTATTTAAAAACACTAGCTATTTTTAAGAAAAAATGCTTCAAAATTAGATACCACACCTAATAAATTAACAGTTCGTTCTACAAAGTCTAGTGAAAAATCGCTAAAAATTAAAATACCAGTATATGGGTAAAAATTCAGAGTAGTGAGCATATTTATATATATATAGAAACATTACTTTAAAAATATTAAAGCTAATATTTTAAATTTGTCTTAACTTTCCAACTGCTATAATTTTAAGAAGCCCACATTCATTCATATAACTTATTTAAATTTCTTGTCAAAAACCACAATCCTACTTAATTTTCGTATCTCGCTTCCTTGAAATAAAATTATAAATATAGATTTAAGCTAAATTTATCTAATTTCCCTTTGAATCAGAACTTATACACATCAACGCGTCCCACACACAGTTGACTTGCTGAGTCTCGAATAAGCTCTCTACCATAGCCAAAAATTCAATTATCTCAATTAGATCACATCAGCTCCATTAAACCTTGCCGCCAAAAACTTTTTAATTGGAGTGTCACACTTGACAAAGAAATATTTTGAGCCTAAGAGGAAATTAATTCGCGAAAAGTAATTTAATAGAGATAAATTTCTTCACCTTTTTATTATTATTTTTTTATCAGTGCGGCAGCATTCAGTTCAGTTCAGGGTGAACGTAAAAAGGCGGGAAAAAATAGGAGTGAATGTGTGTATGGTGGTGGCGCCATCTCTTCCACAAATATGTAAAATACCCTAACTTAACCTTACGACTCTTAAGAATAGGGGATGGGATGAGAATGAGAGAGGGGATGAGATGGGGAGGGCAGGAGGAGAGAAAAAGGAATTCCCGCATTACTCCCGGGGGTGTCATAAATTATTTATTCCACAATAAGTTTAACGAGTTGTTTCCCACGAGTCCCGCACGTGTGTGTGTCACATCACGTCGTCCCTGGGAATTCGATTTTACTCCACGCAGGAAGGAGGCTGATATTCTGCATCCTTTAAATCAATAAAAGAGACCCCCGGCGGCGACAACGTTGACGGCGGTGGAGTTTCTGCCTGAACAGCCCCTCCCTGCCCCACTCCTCGACTTGGAGAAGAGCGGATTTAAGGATTCCGGGAGTTTTGCAGCAAAAATGACAATGCCACAGATTTCAACATTCCAGGACTCGCTAGAATCCGTCTCCTGCCCTATCTAAGCACTATGCTATCTAGCTAAAATACGGTCTTTGGTGGTGGAAGAATAGGGGGTTTGGGAGAGGAGTGTTGAGGGTGTTGCCGGTACTATCTCCCAGCATACGCTACATTTAACAAACATATTCATGTGAACAGGGTACTTCCAGGATGCTCCATCACTGCTGCATGGAATAGGGAAAAAACATAGTCCCGGCAAGGTGTTGGGTAAAACCATTTCTAGACTTACGCTTACGACACATCTCTGCCGGCCCCCCTCCGGCGAGGATGTTCATTTCCTCCGCAAGTAGGGTACCTTTTGCAGCCCATCGTGGGGTCCTTTTAAGGATCTCCTTAAGTGTCGCAAACAAAAGGTGTCGCTGTGACAAAGGAACATCGAAATGAGCTCCAGGCATTATTTCTACAGCGGCGTTTCCTTATTTTTGGTCTCACTGTATGCAGGCCTTTCCTTATCCCTTCTTCTTTCGATTCCCCTCCCCTCATCCCCTCCTCACATCCATAGGGCAGCGACGAAAGGCGTTTTATCCTGCTGCTGCAATTGTCAACAGTTATTATTATATCTTTTTTTTCGTTTTTTGTTTGTTTCGGGGTCCTTTCAGGAATAAAACAGGAACACTCTGGATTCGGGTGATGATGGAGGGGAGAGACTTGAAGAACACTTCGTGCTTCAGTCATATTTTGCAGGGTTTTTAGGAGATTTTCATGTTGACGATATTTTACAACATTTTTTTTATGGTCTTGCAGCGTGCTATTATCACATAGCGGGGAGGATACGAAATTACTTAGGGATAGAAAAACTTCCATTGAATCTCTATATATACAGCCTTCAGTAAAACAGTATAAAATAAAATAAAATGTGAAAATTAAAATAGAACAAGGGATGAATATTTGAGGAAAAACCATCGCGCTATGACAACGATATTTTATGGTATGATGGTATGATACATTGAAAAGAATGATCGATTTTTTCGATACATCGTTTAATTAATAAATGAGCAGCGGAACCGACTGAATGAAATTGAATGAAAATATAATAGTTATGGAATTAGCATTACCAATGAATCTAGCGACTATTCACTAGTGACATAGTACTAGTATTCATCAATTTTAATGAATGGTTAACTTTATATAAAGTTTGTTAGAAGATTAACGTCTTATTATCCTTAGCAGGTTGCTAATGAACTAACTAGGTAAGGCTCATTATCTCCGTTCCAAGATCCTGAACCAAAGCTGTGATAGAAGAATGGACTATGAATCAATAGTCTATAGATTGGGAAAATTTCCCTGGAATCCGGCAAGCTAAAAAACTCATAGACGTTTTGAGAAAAGCAGATCTCAGACTGTTGGTAGGCTACCTATCTGGCTATTATGGTATAATGAATTATAATATAGTATATTAAATTTTCAAGAAGTATTAAACGAATTTAATAATAGTGTAGCTTATATTGCAAACTTGTAAAATATTGAAAAAATTTTCGTTTTGAAACATATTTTATTTTCTATATAATAATAATAATAATAATAATAATAATAAATGGCTTGAAATCTCATTTATTAAAAAAGAATATCCTTTGTAATCGCGTAAAATATGCTTGTTTTTTATACAAAACAAGTTATATTAAACAGTATATATGCTGTAGAAATTCATTAATTAAATTAACATATTTCACTAACAGATTGTATAGGGTGGGACATCTGTTGGTTTTCTTTTTTAATTACATGTAATTTGTACACAAGTAGTAATTTCGCAGTCAAAAATTGATAGAAACGCATTATCATATCTCCGCGGTACGAAATAAATAGATTTACCTTTCAGCAACGTTGGGGAATATTGAAAACTTATTTTTAAGTGAGTGTTGTATTGTTGAAACAGTGTGAATTTCGGTCGAATCTACCATTTGCGTTTTTTGTGGGATGCTGTAAAATATTAATGTTATGCTCCCAATCTAGAAACGATTCAGGCAATTAAACACAATATTGATCAAGCTATTCTTGAAATAGGACCCATAAAGATTGAAATGTGCTGCAAAATTTGGTTGACCGGATGAAATACTGCTAAACCAGCCGAGGCAACCATTTAAATGAAATCATTTTAATTATAACTAATAGGAAGGGTTACTTTTTTCACTAAATCAATAAACTTTGAAAATTAACAAAGAAACTAGCCAATGGTCCACCCTTCAGAAGCTGTGTTTCGTCCTTTTCGCATTTGCCAATTCTCTAATAACAGTTTTAGTTAACTATGATGATATGATTATCAAAAAGGACATACAAATATCGAAGTTGATAGTTTGATTTTAATATCAATATCACCGATAAAAATATATCGATATATCAGAGTAAAATTATCGGAATTTCGATATTTTGCCAACATCCCTAGTCTAAGCATCTAGACATAAAAAAACGCTTGTTGAACCGACTTTTTCCCTCCCGGGTTATCCTCTTTTAGGGAATTTTACTACTTTTGAAACTTGATACCGTGACTTTGGGTCTTCCCATAAAAACTGTTCAGCTGTTCTGCACTTAATCGTTCTACAGTAAAATAAAAAGGAAGAAAAAAGCGGTTTACGGCCTTGTTTACGATTCCCTATACCCTATATAGTATAAAAAATAGCGACAAGCACTCGTCGATGTCTAAAAACCTCGGTCGTAACCGCATTTATTGACACGCTATAATGATCGCTGGTATAATATAAATAATTTTCTTCTTTTCTCTTAAATGTTTTCGGGATGACGGGACTCAGTTAGCACCCGAAAAGAAAAAGATGTTCATAAAAGTTGGAATTTTTTATTGTAAAATGCCAACTGCTCTCTCAGAGGCGTGTTCCTTGATTGATTTTTGATATCGCCTTTGGAAGGGTGTGTGTTATAAATTTTATAGCTTAGCGAAGTGTTCCCCAGTCAAATTCGTTGTACTAGGAAAGGTTATTTCAATCGGTATGAGGACTTTTTTTCATCGTCATGGAGATTTAAAAAGTAATCTATTGGCACTTTACAATTTACGTGCTTGTTGGATCCTTTACCCCATTGTATTGTAGTATAAATTCAAATACAAAATGTGCCAAACTGTTTTCTGGTTGATATTTTGAATATATAAAGCAAATTGTGGATCGTGTTAAATCACAAAAGTAATATAAGAGATTTACTATATATTATTATATAATATCTATTACTCAAATCAACAAAATTTCGATAAATGACAAATTGTTTCTATAAGATTTTTTTCGTGGATTACGAATCTGAAAACGAAAATGTGTGTTCGAGAAAAATAGTTGTATGCTCTATCTATTGTTTAAAATAAGTTCATTTAAGAGAAATGTGAATGTAAGTTAATATTTCATATTTTTATGTAATAGTCTAAAATTCGAACTTATATTTGAGCTATGGTTTAAACAATTTTGAAATATTGCTACATTATGTTTTATTTAAATGCAATATTACATTATTATTCGTTGAACTTCAATTTGAATAAAATGCAGTTTAAGAATTACTTTAACAATAGGAAATATTATTGGAATTGTTTGGTCTACTACTAGTATAAAATAAGCTCAGCAATTTTAAAAATGTCTGTTAAATAGACGATTTCTTATAATATATTTTATGCGATGCAATAATCAGAATTATTTAAAAAAAATACATTTATGTTGTTAGTTCACTTTTTAGGTGTATATATTAAATAAATGATAGAAAAAGTCGAAAAAACGACGAGAAGTAGCCAAGATAGTGAACAGCCAAATACGCGCTGATTCATAAATCTCAAATAGGCCTAGAAATGCTTCGAAATGTTTCTTTCTTGTGAACAAAAAAAGTGTAAGTCTCTCTCTATATTGGAATATTTTTGTTTCAACAAATTTTAAATTTTTCCAAGTCCTTAAATTAAAATATTTTTAAGTCTCAAAGGTGTCCCACAAGTGAAAATATGTCTAAGTGTCTAAGTTCAGTAATAGGAAAATTTTAAAGTTACTACAGACGTTTTACTAAAAAATATCGCAATAAATATTGCCACCGAAATTACGCAGATTTTTCAACATTAACACGATTTGATGTTAGTGTATCCTGAAATTTTTCATTCCAATTACATTATATGTCGTTCTGTTATCGGCCTGTTATCGTCGTTGATGGATTTAAAGAAAAATGTATCGACATTTTTTCGACTTTCTGTCGGTCTTCAACTAGTTTTAGGTGTCTATTCGGCCTCAAATGAACTTTTAGGCTACTTTTCAACATCTTTCCGGCCTTTATTTTTCACCTGGGTTAATTTTGGATTTGTCAATGAAATAACATCTTTTGTCTTTTCTTAATTATTTATTGACTTAGAGTTCGACTTACCAAAAACTGGGAAATATAAACTTCTAGAAAAAATTATGTTTGAAACCTTACATTGACCACTTTCAAATATTTAAATGATGTCGTTTAATTAAATATTGAATTTTTGGAGTAATAATTATATATGCATACATATATGTTATATCTTAATATATTTTTGGAGTTTTGACTGTTGAAAGTTTTTCGATGTAAGATATCAGTTTGATAGCTTAATTTAATTCCAAGGATATTCACTTTGAAAGAAAAATGTGGTATGAAACCCCTTTAAAATATTAAATCAGAATTATATACTTTTACCAAATTTATGAAAGTATAATATCCTCAAAACAAAAAGTCCTTACTCATATATTTTAAATCTTGCAATTTCGAAAAATTCGATTTAAAACTTCGTGATTTAATTATATGAAAATTAAATATTAGTTACGCATGATTGAAGTAATCACAATTTTAATTAATTAATTGTTTTACGACATAATCTTTAACAAAAAATCATTAAATTATCTCCTTTACAACGAATTACTCGAACAAAATAGAATTGCTAATTTTAAGTTTTAATTGTAACTATTTAGTCAACAAATTATTTTCATAATTATTTTTAAAAATTTGAAAGTTCTGTTAAACAATTTGAGCGCTTTTTTTATAAACATGATAAGAATTATGCAATGAAAAAATGATTAATCCCAAATGATTAATTAATTTTTAATTACATTAAAATTGAAATTACAATTACACACGGTCGAATCTTTAGGAATACTTTTTAATCCTTATTACGGATTAATGTAGAGTAAATTTAAATTTTTTTACAGATATTATTAAAGAACTAAATAACGTTAGGGTTAAAAATTAAGCTTTTAATATTAAAATAATTGTATTGAATACATTAAGTTTTCATTTTAATACATTTAATTTAAAAATTCTAATAAATCTCCCATTTATTGAATTTTGTGGTTCATTCTTCTGACTAATTGTTAATATTTAATGTTTTAAATAATACACTTACATATTAAAGACCAATCTGTTAAGATTACAACAGGTAATGTTAATGTAACAGCAACTTCTAATCTAATTTATTTCGTTTTTAGATTTAGGGATTAAATTGTAATCCAAAAGGATTAAAAATGACTCATTATGGTTTAAACTTTAATACAAATTGATTTGATTCTATGCCTTTCCTCTGCTGATACAAAGCCATATACGTGTTCGATAACTTCGATAGATTTTGGTTATCATTTCTATATCATTATGCCAGAAGAAGAAAAAATCCCAAAGTTTATCTTAACAAAGAGCATATATTTTGTAAAAAAAATATTATAGTACATATTATTATTTTTTTGTGTGAGGTTTGTAAAACAGAATTATTAAATGAGAATTTGAATTGCTTTTATATTATATTTTAGTATGAATTATTGATACAGCGACTCTGTAGCACGATATTTTTTTGTGAGTGTTCGGATAAGGAAAGGTGTTGGGTCAAAATCCTACGGCTTGAAACACGCTGATTTAAGTAAATATATATTTTATTAATTCTTTTTTTGGTATACTAAACAAATTCAGTCTTTTTCTTTTTAATACAAAATAAACAATATAAACGAAAATTAACAATTCTTACAAAATGAACAATAACGAAATAAATTTTTCTTAAAATTACCAAATCTGCTTCTCTCTGTAAATAAAAGAAACGAAATTGGTTCAATTAATTCATTCAAAATTACTCGGTGTTCGCGACGTATTATATCCAATAATATTGTCGGCATATACCTAACAATATTATCGAATGGGCTATTTATTTTAACTAACAAGCACTCACGGCATATACCTATGACCGCTTGTTCGTTTTCGATGTGATTCTATGTGACGAATCATCGGCGTATACCTAACAACATTACTGAATTTTTGGCGATTCTATTCGACGAAGTATATTCAGTAATATCATCGGCGTATACCTAACAATATTACTGAATTTTCTGTTTTAAAGGAAAACCAGCAAGCAGCTTCGGCATAAACCTATAATTGCCAACTTGTTTTGTCCTTAATCGTATTTTGCGGCATATACCTGCAACTTGGTCTTCCTCGGCATAAACCTGAGTACAGACTGACTTTTCTATGCACCCCAGCCTGCTTATACAGGGTGTTCAGAGGTGGGAGGTCAATACTGAAGGGGGTGAAAGGTCAGACCGAGACAAGCAAAAAATCGTATGGGTGGGGGGGGGGGGGGGGGGCATCTCGCACCGTTTGGCAGTTACAGGGTGATTCGTAAATCAGGATTTTGCCTTATATGGGAACCGCTCTTGTATTTTTATCTTGTTTTCTACGCATCGCAGCGGCCCCAAACTGATTTCAAAAAATCACTATTTGGAAGCCCTTTCCAAAAAAGTTTACACCACCCCCCTATCCCCAACCCCTTGGCCACAATCCCCCCTGGAAGTTGAAAAAATTAACTTTTATTTCACGATTTTTCACCTTTCGCCCCACTTTTCTCCGAAATTCATGTTATTAACATACCTACTTTTTATTTTTTTTAAGTTGCCTATCTAATTACCTTTCCAAAAAGGTGCAGCATGCCCAGGTAGGAAAAGGATACGAAAATTTATTTACAAAAATCCTTTTACAGAATATCATGATAATTCGAATTTTTAGGAAATTATACTTAAGTTAACTAAAAAATACATTTTGTTCGCTTAAAAACTAATTACAATTAAAACGTTTGTCCTTTAAAAGCTGTTCAAAATGTTTTCCGCTAGTTTCGATGCATGCAAGTAGCCTTCGTCTTATTTCGCGTTTGAGGTCTATGGTAGCCAGCCTCTCCCGTATTTTCGTGGCTGCAATCCCAATCCTGGTAACTAATTCTTCTCTGGTGTTGATTGGTCTTGAGTAAACTTCATCTTTCATCATTCCCTATAAGAAAAAGTCCAGTGGAGTAAGGTCCGGTGACCTAGCAGGCCAAGGAATCGGTCCACCTCGTCCAATCCAGCGCTCTGGGTAATTTTCATTTAACCTTGCCCTAACAATGTTCCCAGTATGCGCAGGTGCTCCGTCGAGCTGTAAATAAATTGCGGTTCTGGTGGCCAGGGGGATGTCCTCCAACAGATCCGAAAGGGTATTCTCCAAAAAGTCCGAGTATAGCTGACTATTCAGCACTTGGGGCAAGATGAAGGGTTCTATCAACTGGTTGCCGATGATGCCAGCCCAGACATTGACACTAAATCTTTGCTGGAAGGACCGACACCTGGTCCTATGTGGGTTCACATCTGACCAGGTGTGGAGGTTGTGTAAGTTTGTGATGCCATCCCGGGTGAATTGCGATTCATCCGTCCATAGAATTCGGTCTAGAAACCTTCTGTTTTCGATGTCAGACTCGAACAGCCAAGTGCAGAATTGCAATCGTCCTTCGG
Source organism: Dysmachus trigonus (assembly GCA_949715965.1). NCBI lineage: Eukaryota > Metazoa > Arthropoda > Insecta > Diptera > Asilidae > Dysmachus > Dysmachus trigonus. Next base: position 87,708,829 of record OX454319.1, on the reverse strand, counting down.
AATCTCCTTCCCTAGTGCTTGGACCGGGATATGGTGGTATGGATGTAGTCCCTCTCGGTTCACAACGGTCCAAACTCTCCCTGAAGACAATCCTGACCTTCGTGCGACCTGCCTGATGCTTATTACAGGGCTGTTCCTGACGATGTTGAGGATTTGTTGGTCGGGGTCCGCTGAATCGGCCGATTTTCCTGCTCGCGTTTCTGCTCTGGGGGCGGTTACACTTCCGGTTTCTTTTAACCTTCTGAAAGTCCTTGAAAATATCTTTCTGTTGAGTACCCGCCGATTCGGGAATCTCCTTTGGTATTCTCGTACGGCGTATCACTATCATTTCCTTCTACTAAACCGTGCACGTAAATTATATCGGCATACTCGTCAACACTGAATTCTGCCATTTTATCTTAATTTTTTCTATTAAACACCCGTTCTTTTCGCTTGCTTCTTCAACTGTGGTCAATGTCCTTTCAAACTCACCCATTTTTATACCATAATTCATAGGAGGTATTAGAAACGGAGCGTCAGGATACTTAGGAGTCAATACTGGATATAATAATCTAATAACGCTATTTAACGAGATTACATTTATTATTTTATTACTGTTTTGCTGAAAAAATAAAAATGTATTACCTCTGTTTCCTAAACAAACATTTCCGAACTTGCTGTCATAAAAATTGTTTACTTAACGACTTTTTCCATTATGGTGCAATAAAGTAATTAGGTACCTGTGAGGATGTTTTAATTTCAGGACTTTTGCAAGCCTTTTCTACCTGGGCATGTTGCACCTTTTTGGAAAGGTAATTAGATAGGCAACTTAAAAAAAATAAAAAGTAGGTATGTTAATAACATGAATTTCGGAGAAAAGTGGGGCGAAATGTGAAAAATCGTGAAATAAAAGTTAATTTTTTCAACTTCCAGGGGGGATTGTGGCCAAGGGGTTGGGGATAGGGGGGTGGTGTAAACTTTTTTGGAAAGGGCTTCCAAATAGTGATTTTTTTAAATCAGTTTGGGGCCGCTGCGATGCGTAGAAAAAAAGATAAAAATACAAGAGTGGTTCCCATATAAGGCAAAATCCTGATTTACGAATCACCCTGTAACTGCCAAACGGTGAGAGATGCCCCCCCCCCCCACCCATACGATTTTTTGCTTGTCTCGGTCTGACCTTTCACCCCCTTCAGTATTGACCACCCACCTCTGAACACCCTGTATAGCAAAATAGAGCAGTACTGGGATGCGTGTGGTGCACAGGGATTGTACGAATCCTTTTGTGAACTGAACCGTAATTCTTTATATTTCTTCATGTAAACGCAGATAGCGCTCGAAATAGTTTGGTGGTCCTAAATATCAGGACGCTTTATAGTTTGGTGGTCTTAAATATCAGGACAGCTGATTGTAAACGTCACCAAGTCAAAATGACATTTTCACTGTATTGGGTAAATTTGTTTCCCATTTCTTTTCTAATTAATGTATTATCTTTTCAGCATGTCGAAGCTGCGACAATTATACTGTATTTTTTTATTATAAAAGAATACTAAGTAATAAAAAATTACAAGGATTTTTTTTAATACGATTTTTATTGTTATTCTAACATTAAAAAAGTATTCCTTATTTATTTTATTCAGCTAGATTAGCTTTTAATCCTAATAAATTATGACGCTTAACCTTTACTGATTTAATTACAGTCACATTTATCTAATAAGTTTTAATATATTTTTATTGATTTATAATATTAAATTAAATTATATATTAAATTTTGTAGTAATTCATTAACTAAATTCTAATATTTTGGTATGGTTGTGTATATATATATAAAGATGTGCAATCCAAGAAAATGCTAAATTTATTCCAACATTTTCGACACGTGTATACTTCATTATTTAGAATGGTAATTAAATTGCTAATTACGATTACTAATCTAAAAAAATTTCAGTTTCAAGGAATGTTTATTCAGTAATTCCAAGAGGAATGAATACTTAGCAATTTTGTTCCATAATGCCAACACATGTTAGGGCGAAAAGAGAAGATTTAAGAAAAAATTAACAAAAGGTGGGAGGGTGCGTTCGTAAAACTTTCGCAGAACAATTAGAAACACGCTTCCCCACCAGCTGTTTCTTTTCTATGTAGGTTATTATGTAGGTTCGAAAAACAATTTCGCCTGATGTTAATTCTTCCGAATGCCCATCAGGACATCAGCACACGTAGTGTTGCCCTAATTTTCTTTTTAAAGTAATCCCCAGGAAGTAAACCGAAAAAGCGTTTTCTCCCTTGACTTTGGACGGCACAGCACACAACTGCTGTGCTCTATTTTAGGCGTGTGGGGAGGAGGCGGAGGGGAAGAATATGGGGATTAGCTTTGTCCTTAAGATGTTCCCAGCGACACGCTTCGCAGGACGTGACAAGAATTATGAGGCCTAACAGACGCACATTTCGGGCAGCCGTGGCATAGTCTGATTTAACGAGTTCTTAAAATTAAGTCCGGAAATTTAATTAGACAATGCGAGCGCTGAATAATCAAATCAAAGCTAAATAAATTGCGTGCTGTATTTGCATAAGGTCGCGCTTACGAATAAGTCGCTGAATCACAATCAGTTCGTATTTTGACAGATTTTCGGCTTGAGAGGCTCATTTCCGGATGGTAGGCGGGGTGCCTCAGGAGTCGTACCTATGACCCGTCCTTGATCAAAATTAGCAGATTTCCGGTACCCGTTCCCGTCGCATGTTTCTACGATTTTATATGGGAGAGAAGGTAGTGGGGTCTTACTGAGTTAATTTGCGCGTTGTTGTGAATCACTCTTCCCTTATTTTAAATTTGGCGCGCACATTAATTTATCCCTGGCAGTTTTTGTTGTACCGCCCTCCTCCCGCCCGTATAATTTTAGCTTTTTGCTGTTCACACAAAGTTGAAGCAGCCTCTCCCCCAGGACAGCTGGTTGTTATTCGGAATTCTAAATGGGAAGCGTTTGTGCATACGAGTCCTGTGGGATGCCATTTTCCATAATACATGCGAAGGAAAAGTTCCTCTAACTGGGGTAAGAACTTGAGATTATCTCTAGTCCCCGGTGATTATGATTTATCAAACCGTAGATTTAGCACACAATGGCGGTCTGTTGGGGCCTCTTTATATTTTTCAGAAAAAAAAAAACACATTCTCCTTTTTACATTAAAATGTAAAGGCCCTATTTTCTTTGTGAGCGATTCTGATTACATTATGACGCCGGTGAGATTTACTGCCTTAGAGGGACCTCGTGCCTTTATTTTCTTTTGAACGGACGAAATTGTAAAAGTGGTGGAAGAGATACACGTAAAATATGTTTGTCGTACGAAAGAAATTTGATTTCGCTGTGTATCAGTTAAATTTAAAACAAGAATTAGTTTAACCACTTCAGGGATACTGGCACATATGTGCGTACATTTATTTTCTGTCTGTCAAGCAAAGATAAATCAAAAATAACTACATTAAAAATAATTTGTTTACGAATTTTGAATATTCGTCTCTGAAGAGGGTAAAATGATTATCAAGGCATCTTAATTTAAATTATAATGAAGATGTACAATTTGGAAAGAAATACGTTACGATAAAAGAAATCCTAATCGAAAAAGAAAACTTGCTATACAGGGTGTTAGAAGAAGAAATATCCAAATGGAAAAGGCTGACGGACCATCTTATGGATATTCAAATAAGCTAAATTTCGGGACAATTGTTAAACTTAGTCAATGTCTCTATTTTGCAAATAAAGACTGATATAAAATTGTTTTATAGAAATTCTAGTACTAAATTATGAACAAAGCATTTTTTCTTATTTAATTTCTCCACTCTTAATTGTTTTAAGGATGTGTTGTCAAAATTTCAGTTCGAAATTACATGGTTTTTCAATAATGAGTAGCGAAGCCTGACAAAATTAATACTTGGATCAATTTAAACTTTGCTATCGGGTTGGCTAATAAATAATGAGCGACATAAATGACTTTATGTTTGTATTTATTTATTTAATAATTTACTATTAATCGTTAACAATATAATCACCGTCGTTATCTACTACCATCCGCCAACGATTCGGCAAAGAGTGGATGGCATCCCTGTAAAACTTCGCCGGTTTTGCTTTGAAGAATTCATCTATGTATTGTTGCAACTGATGTTCATCATCGAAGCTTTTTCCTTGTAAATGATTACTGAGAGACCGGAATAAACTGAAATCCGTTGGGGCTAAGTCCGGCGAATATGGAGGGTGTGGCACTATTTCCCAGTTGAGCTCCAGTAGCTTTAGTCGGGTACTCTTAGTGATGTGCGGCCGGGCATTGTCGTGAAGGAAAAATATTTTGTCATGTTGTGGACGTTTACGACGGAGTTCAAGCTTTAGATTTTCAAGTTGATTGCAGTATACTATTGCCGTCATCGTGGTATTAGTAGGAAGAATTTCCCAAAATATTACTCCATGTATGTCCCACCAGACCGAGAGCATCACTTTCCGAGTATGAGGATCTTTTTTTGGCGTAGGTTTACCTGGTTCGTTGCGTCCCAGCTACTTGCGCTTGCGTGTGTGGTTGATATAGATAACCCACTTTTCGTCTCCAGTAACGAGATGGTCTAGCCAGCTAAATGTGCGACGGAACGATAAAAAGTATGCACAGATATCTGCACGGTAAGTCAGTTGATCTTTGTTCAACTGGTGGGGTACCCAAACACCATATTTGTACGTCTTCCCCAAACCGTGCAGATACTTTTCCACCGTGCCATGAGAGCATCCGAGCTTAAGAGCCAAATTGCGCGTAGTGCTTCGAGGATCTTCTTCAATTAATGCCTTCAGTTTATTTATATCTATTTCTACCGGACGCCCAGACCTTGGTTGATCGATCAAGGAATAGTTACCCTTACGGAATTTTTGGAACCACCTCTTTGCTGTAGCCTCGGAGACTGCATCATCAGCTATCCTCTGGCATATATAACGTGCAGCTTCTACAGCCAAATGCCCAGATTGGTACGCGCATAATAAACAGTGCCGAATATGCGTTTTAATATCACTCATTTTTTTCGTGGTTCTTTACGCAATGACAACCGCAACATTACTGACGGCATGCTCACGACTCGCTCTTTATATACCCCCTGCAACAGAACGTTCTCGACCTTACCCGAAATTTCCAGAAAATAAAAACTGAAACGCTCATTACTTATTAGCCAACCCGATACAATTATTGACGAGAAAAAGTCTACTTTGTGCGGATGTTAAAATTATTATTAATTATTAATTTGCAGAGTGTCTCAGCTAAGGTAGATTAGCTTCACACTAGAAGATTTCTTATGTAATGTGTTTGAAAAAACCATTAGACATTTTTGAATTTGATTCACACTATTCGAAATAAATTTATATAAGTTGGGCAATCTATTCATTTCTTTTTAAAATTCATATTATTTTGAAGCAGAAACATTTTTCGCTCCCAAAAAATGGACAGAAGCACAGATTCAGACCTCCGTAGTACGAAACCAATAGATTTACGTTTGAAGAATGTTGGGATATATTTGAAACTTGCTTCCAAAGGAAGCGCCTTGTTGTACGCAGCTGTGATTTGACATTGTTGAACTTTTTTTGTGGGTGTCGTTAAAGATCGATATTATGTTGAAAAATCAGAAACGATTCAGTCCCTTAAGCACAATATTGATCAAGCTATTCGTAAAATAGGGCAACTTACCATCGAAAATTAGGTGCAAATTTGAGTTAACAGGGAGGGCAACTGCTAAGCCAGACTAGGCATTCATTTAAGTAAAATCATATTCCATAACTTATCGGAAGGTGTAGTGTTTTTAAGACAGCAACAAAATTTAAAAAATATTGATCAGTGTTAATTTTTTAGAATTTTTAAAAAGAAACCAGCTGATGCATCACCCTATATTTTAAGATTTTTGAATATATGGATTTATAAATCATCCTGTAATTTTCTTATTCACGATGCGAACACGCTCGCTTTTTATTTTCTCCAATCGGAAAATGGGAACGGAGCAGTCTTATTTAGGACACCCTGTATATCATTTGAAAAACGTTATCAGCGTGATACAACTCAAATATCTCTTAATTTGAATTGTAGTAGTCACATTCTCTTTAAATCGAACAAAAACAGAATTCAGAAGGGCTCAAACAAATTCATGAACTTAAAGTCAATACAAAAAGCTTAAGATAAAACATTGAATAGAAACCGATGACACGAATAATTCTTTTTAGCACATGCTAATTGACAGTCAGCACCATTGACACGTGAATGCCATTCATGCCGCGTGCCGACAGTCATTTTTTGAATACTTGGTTTTGTACAGAGTCTTTTCGTAGCTAGCACGCATGCAATGAATTTCATGAATGTGAGCAAATTTTATCCAGAAATTGTTAAACTGGATGCAAAACGTTGACTGGGAGAGCCAGGGAATTCTTTTAAAAGGAGCAGTGAAACGAGGGAATATCTCGTACGCTTTCCGCGTGTGCCTCTAATGGTGACACGGCTGACACCGGATTCATTGAAACCCCTGACGAGATATCAACTCGAAGTGGTGGATACATCTAACTATTTGAAGTTTTCTCAGAATTTGTTTCAGAGCAATCGATTCAGGAACTAAAATTGGTTTGATGTAAAATTAATCCTTTTCGGGTGTTAGGTAGTAGAGAGCTATTTATTCGTTTTAGGGGCATCGCACATCACTTGCCCCAAATTTGGGGCATAAGACGTGAGTACTTCAGTCGAAAAAAAACTTAAAGAAACACTCTTCTGCAGTTTTTATTTCTTAGTAATAAGATTTTCCTCTCAAATGCAGGATTCCCTGGAAAGCAGATTCTGCAAGAGTGAGAATTTAATTTCCTCAGTTGAAAAATTTGAAAAGGCAATTCAATCTAAAAGCATCAATTCGAATTGCTTCTGTGTGTAATTGAAGCTTTTCGCCTAATTGGGTCTATTTCAAATGTATGTATGTATGTATCTCAATTGACCCAATTCACTTCAGAATTTACAGGATTCTGGTTTTACTGTAGACGGATAATTTTGATAATTGGCTCATCATTGAAATTGAACAAGTTTTCCCTCGTTATTATGTTAACGTCCATTCATCGACAAAAAGTCGTGAATCTAACAAACCCAATCCTTTTTAATGAAATTAAGATTTACGCGATGTAATACAAATTGTCGGAATTTATTTAGGTTTGACCCAATTTTTAGGAAATTACATTGTCCCACATACAGTATCTCAATAAAATAAGCTTCATTTAGCAGTTGTTTGGTTTGTAAGACGTCCTTAACATTCACAAAAGAATGTGCGTAGAAAAATGGAAAAAAATTACTTCAGATTTTGCAATTTTTATAAAACTTTTTGATTCATAAAACCACTTGGAAGACTTCTTGAAAAGTAAAGACGTAACCGGGATTTATTTTTCTCATACCTTTGAAATAATGATTTTTATAATTCTGTTTTCTCAATGTAGGAGTAAACGGATTTAAAAAAATCATCTAATTCGGTTTTAGGTGAAAAAACAATTCATTCATTTAACTAATATGATTCAGCAAATTCACAATTGAATCAGAATAGATGAAATATCTAAAAATTTTGCAAATAGGAAAAATCATCTACTAAAACAGTTTTTTTACTTACTTTAACAAGTAAATTTAATAATTTAAAGGCTTTATTTCATCTACTTTGTTTAGTAATTTTACAATTTGGTGGAAAAATTACCTATTGGGAAAATTTATATAAATACCGATTATGACTATGGAGAGACATTTTGATATTCTAATCTCAAAAATGTTATTATTGAAACGTTCGGGGCAACAAACATTTGATGTTATTCCCCTTTTTTATTTTCCTGCGCATTTCATACTGCACTGAGCTATTTATATTATCTGTACTTATATTATATATTAATATTATAAAGCTGAAGAGTTTGTTTGTTTGTTTGAACGCGCTAATCTCAGGAACTACTGGTTCGAATTGAAAAATTCTTTTTGTGTTGGATAGTCCATTTATCGAGGAAGGCTTTAGGCCTCACGCTGCGACCAGTAGGAGCGAAGAATCAGTGGAAAATCTATATATATAATAGAAAGTCGTGTTAGTTACACTATTTATAACTCAAGAACGGCTGAACCGATTTGGCTGAAAATTGGTGGGGAGGTAGCTTAAAACCAGGAAACGGACATAGGATACTTTGTAGGGTTTCAAAATGGCGGATCCAAGATAGCGGCTGAAAATTTTAAATTTGAAGCGATTTTCATGAAAATTGGTATATAGGGGTTTCGCGGGATGGGGATTTCAAATCTGCTGTCCAAATTTAGAAATTCAAGATGGCGGATCCAATATGAGACCAAATTTCTTGATTTCAACGGATTTTACTGAAAATTAGTACAATGATTATTCTGAGGCCACTAATTTCGAATATTAGCCAAATTTCCAAACTCAAGATGGCAGATCCAATATGGCGACCAACATTTCTAGATTTCTACGGATTTGAATGAAAATTGGTACAATGATTATTTTAAGGCCACTAATTTTGAATATTATTAAGATTTGGAAATTCAAGATAGCGGATCCATAAAGGGGTTTTCGGGTTGAAACAATTTCTAGGATATAACAAACTAGAACATTTGAGAAGTGTTTAATTAGTAAGTATTTACCCAACGCCGGGTGAAACCGGGTAACCCAGCTAGTTATATTATATTCAGCTGTTTTATAAGCGATTCCTTTCACTATTTTAAGTAACACAAGAAACGACGTGTGTATGTACATCAATTTATTACGAAGTTTTTACTTTAATCATTGAAATGCATGTACAAAAAGTACCTATTGTTGCAGATTTTCTAACTAATTAAATTTTACATATTTTTCTACATTCTGACGAAATTTTTTTGTCGTAAGATTGTAGAAAATATGATATGATAGTACATTGTAAAAACTCACTTAAACTTTGTAAATATATATAATAGTATGCCTACATGTTCTGGTCAATTTACCTAAAAGTCAAAAAAAAAGTATTCTACCTTTTGTAGAACATTTGTCTGCAATTTGTTTGCATTTATTAGAAAATATATCTATATTCTACAGAAAATATGTCTACATTCTGTAGAATATTTGCCTAGAGAAGAATGACCTACAATTTGTGCGAATATTGTCTTAATTTCGTAAAAAGTCTCTAGAAAACTTGCCTAGGTACATACTACGCGAATAATCTATAAATTTTGGATTATTCTCAGTTTTTGGAAATTCTCAGTTAAAATCACTTAATTCAAAATAGGTGAGAATCATTAGGTGAGTTGCCTATTTTTTTAGCATTATATCTAAATTTTTCTTTCAGTGTAGCCTGTGCGGATGATATAATTATTCTTTCTGATTCGTATATAGGTATAAGTAATATTTTGAAACATCTTTATGTGTACTGCCAAATGAACAAACAAACTATTAATTTAATCAAAAGTGTTGTCACCAACATCAAAAACACATCAGAAAGACGATCCCTCCTATATGGTAACGAAAAGGTAGATTATGTGAACAAGTATACTACTGTGATCAAAAAGCAAAGCCAATTTTGAATTTAAATTGCGCGGGTACATCGATTCGAGCAAATCTTCTTGCTTTTAGGGGCTTGGAATAATTAGCGGAGAAAGAAAACAAACTTGGCTCTGATCTGGCAGTGTAAAGGACACATATGGTGTAGCATAAGTGGAAGATGTATTTTAATAACAATTTTTGAAATGCATAAAAAGCTACAGTACTATGAGTTAAGTAGTCGCTAATTACACAAAATGTGTTTAACTTAATCAAACTATCTTTTTTATGATATACTAGAAAAGGATGTAAAGTGGCTTGATCTCATTTGTTTGCTAGCATTTACGGAGTATCTGCTACACATTGTTCTTTTTTTATTACTAAATTATTGTTTCCTCGTATTGTGAAGTAAGAAAAGAAACTAATTAAAAAGGAAAATCTGCATTACTAGCTGTATTGAAATGGCTGTAATTACTAGAGGGATGCAAAAAACAAAACAAACTCAACGGATCTTTAAAGTTCAAGGTCACACCTAAATTTCCTGAGAATTTCAGTTCTCTATCTCCTGTCCCACATTTTCATTTTGAAGCTCGAAATATGCAATTTTCAGAAATTTTCAAATTTCAAGCTTATTTTTTTAATATACAAAATTTGTCGAACAAGTCTATAATGGACTGTTGTTTTGTTTAATGTATGGACATGATGTACACAAAAACTAAATTTTTTTAATTTACCAGGAAAGATACTACAGCCATTTGAAAATCATATAAAAATGTGAAAAAAATCGTATTTTCAGGATGCTAGTACACTTCGAATAAAAATATTTTTCTATTTCCATATTTCTTTCCTAAAACTACTATATTGTAGCTTTCAACTGCGACCACAAATGTCCAAATAGCTCTAATAGAACAATTTTGACAGCGCATGGTAGTAGAGCGTAAAAATCACCCTTTTTGAGTGCTCTAGCGGTCGCGCACCGAAGCTGAGACATCAGAAATATTAAATGATGGTGAATTTTCTCTTCTGACATCTAAACAAAGATACCCACAAAGTTTCGTCGAAATCAAAAATAGTGCGGCTTAATTTTTTTTTAATTTTTGATGATTTTGTATGGAATGACCCAGCTGTTTAAAAAATAGCAACATTTTGTCGATCCTTTTGAGTGATCACCAGTGTACAGTAGGTGATCAATAAATTAGAAATAGAATTGTTTTAAAAGTTTTTGGGAATTTCTGGAAATTTAAAGAATTTAGTAAACATTTTGTAAAATTCACACTACAAATTTATTACTGAGCTTCATCTGGTGTACATAAAGTTTGAAAATTTTATATTTCGTCGTTCCCCCCTTGGCTTTAATGACTTCTATTCTATCCGGCATACTTTCAATACAACTCTTGCTCATTTCCCTAATTTCAGCGTCATTATTCCACATATCTTCGATATTATTTTTCACAATTTGTATTGTATTGTTAGATCTCGAGTATACTTTACATTTTAGGAAGGCCTCACATTTCTCAATGGGACTGAGATCACGGGAATTGCGCGGCCAAACAAGAACATCAATATTTTTTAATTCAAAAAATCATTCACAGATCTTGCTGTATGGCACGGTGCTCCATCCTGCATCAATGTGTAGGAAGATCTTCTGGAAGCCAGTAGCCATATAAGAAAGAAGGACTGTTTCCAGGACACGTTTATATTGTTCGGAGCGTAAAGCTCCCTCGACGAAATAAATAGGACCGGTGCCTTCTGCAGTAATGCAACTCCAAACCATTTTTGCCGGTGGATGTTTTACCGTTCTTGTGAGGCAATCTTCTTTAAAACGTTCATTAGGTCTCGTGATATTCGTCACTAAATATGACCTGAATTTTAAAGAAAAAATCGATACTTTTGACAAACATACACGCCAATGCAACCCTAATTTTCCTATTTTGAATTACCTTTTTCCAACCATCAATAGTTAAGTTTTTACAAAAATTTGTCCAAATTAATCGCTTTTTCTTCATTCTTTCCTTTAATTTCTGCTTCTTTGCTGATTGCCTACATTTTCGGCAAGCCTCATAAAAACTTCTTCTATTCTGCTCACTGTGGCCGCAGAATCTTCAGCTCTTCTAGCTATTTCTCAAAGAGAAAACATTTGCATTCTCAACAATGCTGCAACTTCGATTTTTTTTTTTTTTTTACTCGTTATGTCTTTTCGTCGTCCCACTATTAAAAATTGACTAATTTAAAAAAAAAAGGATTCATACACAACCTAAAACAATACTTTTTAACTTTTTTTTTCACTTTGTTAGAAGATTACTACACTAACAGTAACTGTTTATTTTTGTCTACAAAAACACTTTAATTCCTCTATAATCACTTCACTCGATAACTTCCTTAATGCAAATGACTGCACTTTAGCTGATATCGCCCTGTTTATACCCTTTTTATACCTCCTTTTTACTCATTCTAGGAAGGATATTATGAAATTTACCTACCTAAACCAATGTGGATGATTCCATTACTTGATTCATGTAAAAATCTTTTCATCAGACTTCATCAGAAATACATATTACACATTATAAATTGAAAATATGTTAAAATTGTCAAGTGTTTCTAATTCATTGATAGCATAGTCAAGTCCCTTAGTTCGACAATATGTTATCCGGTCGAAATCCGAGACTTTCTAATGTAGTCTCATTAAAAATCGCATCTTCAAGAATATCGTAGATATGAGAAAAAAGCTGTAAACTATACGATTTATTATATGCATTCAAATCTAATTGTACATTTCTGCTTTGTCAAGTAAAAGTAATTTTTAGATTTTATAAGTTTGTCAGCCATTTCAATGGTGTTTCTAGATCAAATTTTCTTGATTAATTAAAATTAAATCATAAGATTAAACTTAAGATTGTTACATATATCAACAATGAACTACTCTTATACTTCCTTACTTACTTGATAAAATGGAACGTGTATCATTTACTTATCCATTATATGGGTATTATATTATATTATTATTACGTATATTAACTATACTATTGTAAACCTCCATATACTTATTTTTGTGCAAATTGAGAATCTTAAAAATATTTTGTCCGATATATTGAACACGTCATTTTGAATTTTAAAAATCGAATTTTAAATTTACTTGTAATCTGCGACGTAAAAAAACCATGGATAACAATGTTCAATGGCTAAAAATATAAGTGCTTCAAAGGATTTAACTAAAGTTTATAAAAGGTGTTTTTTAAACACGTCTGGATTTTTAATTTAAATGACACAAATCAAAATTTAGCAAGTGACCATAAATTTCATTTTATTCGAAACATATTTCTTTAACCTTTAATATTTAAATAACTAGCAGATCTCATTAGCAGTGGCGTAGCTATAGGGTGGCAGGGCTGGCAAAATGCCACGGGCCCCCGACCCAAGAGGGCCCCGGCCCAAGAGACCGCGAGCTCAGAAATAACCTAACATTTTTAACAAAATTTTGTACCTAAGTACTTAAAAAATATAATTTTTTTAAGTAAAGTGGGGCACAACTAAAGACCATATACAAATTCAAACTAATCATTAAAATTTCAACACATTCAAAACAAAAAGATGTGGATTTTCAGAACGCATCCATTGGTTGCTTCATTTTTTGTCGCGGTACATTGGTGACGCGGGCGAGCTAGTGACGGTCGGGGAATTCCCTCATTTTGTTAACCAAATACGCTAGGATCCGGTGTCACTGAAAGTCCCGTCATCGCGGATTTGAAAAATTTATATGTAAATCGATAGTTAACAATTATACGAATAAAATCAACTTGGTACGCGTTGACTTAGTAAGCCGAAAACATGTTAAATAAAATTTATTATTATAAAAAAGCAAAAATTTATCTTACTGTTATCGCTGATTTTGATGAATTTTAATGTATTCGATAGGAAATTTCGCGATTTAACAGAAAATTTTGCTGACAAACTTCATTTGGCCGGAAGGGTATAACGTACCCATTTAAACGGTGTGATAGGGGGTAAAAAAATTGTTCTCTTAAATCACGAAATTTCCTATTGAATGCACTAAAAAAGTGAGTCTTTAACTTCGATAACATTGAAAACATTGAACCCTACTAGATTGGCAGGACGTTATGATGCTGTTTTTGCTTTAAAAGTTCGGTTTGTTGAAGTCCAAAAAGCGTTAACGAAAACAATTCTGTTAAATTGCAAATCAGATGAAAGAAATGAAGCTATTTCACTCAAGAAGAAGGTAGAGAACTATAATTTTATTATGTTATTGGTTTTCCATTGCAAAATTCTACAAACTATCGATGCAGCCTCTAAAGCACTTCAGTCTAAAGCCACCGATCTTTCAAATGCCAACTTTTGAAAATTTCCCTAGAAGAATTGGAAAGGTATCGACATGAATTTGTAAATTTAAAAATGGAAGCAAATAGTGTAGCAGAAAAATGGTCCATCAACCCTGAATTTTCTAAAACTAGTCAGAGGAAGATAAAACACCATTTTGACGAACTTTGCGAAGATGAGCGTCTTCAAGATCCAGAAAGTTCGTTTAAAGTGAACGTATTTTATCGAGTATTAGACATCATTATTAATCAACTGAAATCGCGTTTCCTACCAATGAATGAAATTGTTTCCAATTTCAGTATTTTGCAACGTTCCACTTTGCAAATTTTAAATGACACTGATTTATCAAAAAAAGCTCTAGAATTTGTTAATATACATAAAAAAGACATATCTGAATCATTTGTCAGGGAAATTATCAGTTTTCGGTCCACTTTCAGAGACGAAATAAAAAAGTCTTCGTGTATTAGAGAACTTGCTGATTTATTAATAATAAAGAATCATTTTATGTCGTGCAGCTTTCCTGAAATATGTACTGCATTAATGTTATTTGTTACAATTCCTGTGACTACAGCTAGTGCTGCACGATCAATTCCGAAACTAAAATTATTAAAAACTTATTTAAGAAACTCTATAGCACAAGACAGGCTACGTAACTTGGCTATTCTGTCTATTGAAAATTCTATGGCCCGATCTTTAAACTTTGATGATGTTATAAATACTTTTGCGGGAGAAAATAATTTTATTAATAAAAATCTTATTAAAAGTAAATTGTTATTTCATTATAGATATTTGTATAAACCTATGCTCTTCAAAATAAAACTTATTAGATATTTAACTAAAATGCACACAATATTATTAATAGTTTTCGGTAACTTCTTACATAAGTGGTCTATTAGAATTAAATTCTAAAGTGACTATTTTTACTGGGACGCCGGAGGGCCCCATCCGAAGAATTTGCCACGGGCCTCAGATGGTATAGTTACGCCACTGCTCATTAGTCCAATTTTCGAATATTTGGAAGCGTATATCTGCAATGTCTCTTAGGTTCACTTCCAATGCGTCAGTCGACGCTCTTCAATTACATAAATATATTACTAAATGCTTAACTCAATACGAGTTTGGTTGGTTGGTTGGTTAAGGTGGCGACCCACCCCTGGGTGGAGTCCAATTAGCCTGCTAAGGCGCGCCGTTTTGATACCACAAAATCCCCAAAAGAAACCATTGTAGTGACGGAAATAGAAATGCCAAAAGATCAGAGCCAGCCTGTGGAGTTCAAAAAGAGAACAATCTCCCTGATCTTGGACATAGATAAAACCCCGACGCCAGCGAAACGACTCAATACGACTCAATACGAGGGGTCTATAAAGATTTAAACAATAATCAAACCAATTGATAATTACGGATTTCATTACAAAATCTCTCCAATTCGAGATTTTCTCTTATTCCTCGATCATCGAACCAGAATCTCCTTAAGTACTATCGAATAATAAGAGTTACATAATATCAGTGAGAAAGAAAGGATTTATATAGTAAATACTTCGGACTTATTTTTAAAGACATTGCTTTTTATAAGACCAGACAATTTTTAACAACAACAAAATCTACTTGGGCGTCTACTATATCTTTAATTTACAATTTAAAAACCATCTCATTGGGATGTTTTCCTTAAACTATTCCGCGCGCTTATCGTCTCTGTTTTATTATATGCTGCGCCAATTTGTACCATCCGTCACCTACAAGACCTAGAAAAAATTCAGGCTGTTTTTTTAAAACTTTGTTAAATTTTTCTTAATTTGTTGCTAACTATGCTGTCACTAAGGCTGGACTTGGAATTGTCTCAGAATGTCTCGCTCATATCTAAATTAGTTTTAAACTAGTATTTTAACGTGCTTGCTACGCCAAATAATCGTTATCCAAAAATCTGCCTACTCAAGCAAATATGCGATAACAAAATAATAAAGTACAACCGCGTTCTTAAAATTAAAAATAATTTGATTGATTCAATTGGAGAGGGTTCAATCTAGAATCTAGAACAATATCTGAAGCGCTGCTTTATAAAAAAACAGGTGTTACAACATATAAGTTAGAAAATTGGAACTTGTTTGAATTAATAAAATGAGCTTATTTGACTCAAATATTTTGACTTGTTCGAAATGAAAATTGACTTTTTGATTTTAAAAACAACTTTATTGAACTGAAATGTTAAATTTTAGGTTTTTTCGGAAATTAAAAGGGTATGCGGAAATTTTTTTTTTTTAAATAACGAAGATTGACCTAGCTGATCATCATCAGTATTTTTTGTGAGTGCTTGATGTGCATTAAATTTTAAAGAGAATCATCGCTTGGTTGATATGAGATGACCAGTTGCGCATTTTGGCTACTCGAAAAAAACCCCAGAAAAACTACATAAAGGCTTATTACCTCGAAAACATCGAAAACTTTATCCAGAATGACACCCGAATCAGGCGTTTAAGGGCATTATGCCACTTGGCCCCTCTGCCCCATACTCGTCCCGCATAGTGTCTGCTTTGTCACAATCATTTAAATTCCTCTCCTGATGATTCCCCTCATCCCCTCCCCGGCGGCCCTTTGCCTCAGAAACTTTGCTCGTGCACGTCCGTAATAACGTTTTATGTGCGTATAAAACTCAATGTTTATCGTGTCATCCCGGATTGAAATGATACGATAAAAATTGTTGTTTGTCCTACAAGCGATGACCTTTTGTCGAATTGCTAATCCCCTCCATTCCGCCGATACATTCCACTGGATTGAACTAATGACGATTGTTTGTCGGCCGCTGTATGGAGAGTTATTTGTTTTTGAAAAGGGAAATTCCTTCTCTAATGGACGCTATAAATATGCCATTGCTTTTAATAGCGACGGAATCCATTAACTACTTAATAAAATCTATTGTACAAAAACCACGTTGTCCAATGGTTCCTTATTAGGTAGTTTTCGTAAAATAACCTAGATAAATATTTCAGAGATCCTAATGACGCGATTTCAAAAAATTAGTATCAATATTTTGTGAACATGATAGCAAATGTATTTCTTAAACATCAAACTTATCCTCGATAATCCAATAACTCGGTTACGTTCGTAAATCGGGGAATGGAGTAGGGGGTTAAGAACTGCGCTCGCTTATATAAAAACTGTTTTTTTTTTTAAGTCAGGCTCTAAGAAAAGTATTAAATAATTTCACTTAAAAATCTTTTTTCTTGTTTTTTTTTTTTTAATATTGAATCCTACGCTTTTACTAGAAGTTTGAAGTCGGTATGAAAACCTGACCAATATTAATTCAATAACGCCTAAACGTTTGTATCGATATTTTTCATTTTTTGACCGAAGGTAGTAAATATTCCAACTTACTATGTAGGCTAATTTTTTTCGGATAATATATAGGGTTTCAAAATGGCGGATCCAAGATGGCAGTTGGAAATTTTAAACGATTTTCATGGAATTTAATATTTAGGCGTTTTGCGGAATGCTGATTTCAAATCCGCTGTATAAACTTACAAATTCAAGATGCGGGTCCAATATGGCGACCAAGATTTCTCGATTTCAATGGATTTTAATAAAAATTAGTACATTGATTATTTTGAGGGCACTAATTTTGAATATTATCAACTTTTACAAATCCAAGATGACGGACATAACATGGCGACCAAAATGTCTCGATTTTAAAAGATTTTAATGAAAATTAATACGAATTTTTCGTTGCTACTAATTTTGAATATTATCAAAATTTCTATATCTAAGATGTCGGACCCAATATGGCGACGAAAATGATATTTAGTACAATGATTCTATTGAGGTCACTGACGAATTATAACGACTAAAATATCTCGATTTCAACGGATTTTACTGAAAATTAGTGCAATGATAATTTTAAGGCCTCTAATTTTGAATATTATTAAGATTTGCAGATTCAAGATGGCGGACCCATAAAGGGGTATTGGAGTTGAAAAAATTTCTAGAATATAATAAACTAGAATATTTGAAGTGTTTAATTAGTAAGTATTTACCCAATGCCGGGTGAAACTGGGTAACCCAGCTAGTATTGAATAATAATATAAGATAATATTGAATGTAGTAACATAAGACTTTTAAGTAAAATTATTAAATATTTTTTTAAGGCGCTTATGTTTCATTCTGTTTTAAATTAGCCTTTTTGAAAACTGAAAAATGAGAATTCACAATCAAAGACCCCAAATACCCAAATACGCAACTTCGTAAGGTTTTAATTAAATTTAAGTATAATAATGTCTTTATTTTAGCTCCCTTTAACTCTGAATTTTTTAAATTGGGCACCAGTTTGAAATTAGCAGTCCTAGTCCCTTATACTGATATTTATGCGATTAAGAAACGTTCTATTATTTTCAAGTTAATTTAATCATGAAACACACTCTTTGTGAGCATCTTCTATTCTAAATAATAAGAAACGATTAACTTTGCTTTGAATAAAGTCAATTTCCTGTTGCAAATTGGGTTCCACATAGTTGAAGCATATTCTAAAATATTTCTGACTAAGAATACATAATCTTAAGTGAGATGATAAGGATTTAAAGGGTTTAGAAACTCCAAATGCACAAAAACTCGATCATACGAAGAGCGTTTATTATTGTTTATTTAATATTGGTGTTAAATAATAATTTAGAGTCAAAAGTCGCAAATCATGGATTTTATCTTTTTTTTTATCAAGTCATAATCTTTAATTTTATAATTAACTCTAAATCTACCTGTTACAGCGTCTATCCTGTAGCATATATATTACAGCCTCTCGTAGCTGCAATATAGTATTAAAAGGAAAAAGGTATAGGAAAATGTTGGATCAAGAATCATATGGCTTGAAACACGCTTGTTTACGTTTGGTACATAACTTTATATTATAAAAAAATAAAATTTTTCAATATAAACAAAATACATCAATTCACTATAAAAAGAATATTAACAACACATATATAAAAAAGCATACAAAATAAATTAACAAAGGTATATAAAAACAGATAAACGAAATTAGACTTTAAAAACTTATAAATAATTCTTGAGGTTTCTGGAATTTATAGAAGAAAAAAATAGTATTAGTTAAATGAGAAATTGCCACCCGATGAATATAAAAACTGTGGTGAATACCAACAGTGTGTTTTTATTAAAAAACCTATCAGCCCTAATTTCTGCGTAGCATCAACAATATTTTTCGTAGAAAAAGATTGCTAATGTGTGGTTCGTAGTGGCGGTGAATACCAGCCTAGACTCTAATTCCAAAAATGTTAAAACACGGTAGAAACCTGCATTCGAACATCCCTGGAACCGGAATTCAATGTTTTGTTGTACTTGCCTAGTAAATAGCTTATGGTGGAAACCTACAAGTTATTTACGGCCTTATGTGGCGGTGGAAACCTGCCTAAATTCTAAAGCTGAAAGTGCTCAAATATGGTGGAAACCGACACCCGAACACTCCCAAAATCGGAACTTAAATTTTGTTGTCCTTGCCTTGTAAATAGCTTATGGTGGAAACCTATAAACTATTTACGGCCTATGTGGCGGTAGAAACCTGCCTGGCGGTTAAAACCTGCCTTGATTCGAATTCTAACGTTGCCGAATGCGGGGAAACCAACATCGAACAATGCCGGAATTGGAATGAATATCCTTCGCAGTTCGCCTCCTTTTATACTAAATTTGGCATAAGAAAGGATTGCTGCGATTGAAAATTTCAAATAATTCAAAAATGATTAGTTCCCAACTTTGAAGCAGATGGCGCTCTGTATGCAACAGAGAAAAAATTGTTGCTGTCAAATGACAGCTGTTCTGTCATTATAAATCATTGAGGAAATGCCAAAGACATCGTTTTTGGTACATAACTTGCGGAGGAAATGTCAAGGCATCGATTAGGTTTGTTAATTAATTTAACTCTGATCCAGATCAGAAACAAGTGTTTTGTTTTTCTTCTTATTTCAGATGATCTGCATGTCGCATGAAGCTGCGATAACACCCGATTTTTAAAACTATAAATATACACAAGGTTTTTTTTGATTGTTCAAAAATTAAAATTAATTATAAATATTTTTGTGGAAATTGCCAATAACCATTGAAACTGTTCATAAAATATAGCCTTTATTTTAAAACGTTATATTGACCAGGTGCAAAAAAAAAACTATTACATTTTCCATTAATTCTAAATAAAAATAAAGTTAAGAACTAAAATCCGGGTCTAAATGCATTTAAAAAATGTATTTTTACAAGACTTCACTGTCTGACTACGGGTATGCAATTAAGAACAGATATTTATTTAATTAATTAATGTAGTAGATAGCATTATGGTGTTTGAGGAATAAAAATAGTGTAGTCTTGTTAAAACTTTTTGAAAAGCCATTTAGATTCGTTTTGTAAATTGGAGAAAATTTCAAAATCAATTTTTGTTCAAAATCAGTTTATATATAAATTATATATGCTTGAAATCTGCACATTAAAACATTTCATTTGATACCAAACTCAACACATTTGTCTGATTTTAACTTTTTTTTTCCTATGCTTATATTGGAGGTCATAGTCGCCATGGCGTCGTATAGCCTGTGACATGCGGAATATTAAGATGAAGTCAACAACACCTCATTTGTGAAAATGGGATGCTTAGTTTAAGAGTTACGAGGGAACAGATATACTATAGATACTACAGAACAGATACATACTTGATAACATAGACTATTAAAATCTTAACCCTCCCTTTCGTTTTGTATAGTCGGGCAAAAACACTTTTTCCCCATCAGTTTATGATAGTATAATTTGAAATTTATCCGACGAACAGTGCTTTTAATTTGTTGGCACAGTTTCGATATCTTTTAGAAAAGTGGATTTCAATTTTGAATATAAAAAATTTTACCTTTTTAATTCTTTAAGATATTTGGAATTTTTTAGTAAACTATTTTAACATCACGTTTCTAAGGTGTTCACAATTCGATACCTTTAATTTTTTTAAAAATATATACCGCAATGACTTATGTTTTTAACTTAAGTAACTTGATTATTAAAATACAGGGTGGGGCAAAAGGTATGAGCCGGTTTTGACCTGCTAGCGCTCGGCCTGTGGTGGGGGGGGGGGGGGGGGGGGGGGGGAGAGGGGCGGGGCCTCGATGCGGGAGTGAGGGGGTCTAGTTTTCTGTAGCAACCATGCCTTGGACTGGGTAATGCAATTAGACGTTGGGCTAGGACATTGGAAAACACTGGTTCAACAGCAACTCCTTCGGCAATTGGAAGACCCAGAACGGTAAGAACCCCTGAAAATGTCATCCTGGTAAGAAATGCTATTGAACTGTTGAAAACTTCAGAATTCGCCTTCCAGAGTGTATCGCTGCTGACGGCCACCATCTTTCTGATATCATCTTTAAAACTTAATGTAAAAAACTAGATTCTGTACTGAATTAAACAATATAAACATAATTTCTGTAAGTTGAGTTGTTTTTGTTTTACATCCCTTTAAAACCGGTTCATACCTTTTGCCCCACCCTGTATAAATTAACAAATTACAGGAGATGGGGAGGGAATTTCATTAAACACGATCTGAATAGTTTTAGAGAAGAAATGGCAGGATAATTAATGCAAAGTAGGTAACAAGATAAAAGGCGCTAAAGTAATTCCTAGAATAACACTTGAAAAGTGGTTCAAAAAGCGCGTGTCAATTTTATGTCCATTCGACGTTTCAATAGTGTCCAAAATCTGTATGTTGAGCTCATGCTGTTCTAATTAAATGAATCCTGAACCGAGGACAGTCATTTACCTACGTGAAATATCCACTGGACGCCTTAATCACCATCAGGCCATAAATTAAATGACCGAACGTATACCAACATACAGCGTCCACCTGACGTGGCTGCCGAGCTGCCACACAATTGTCCACAGTTAATGCTGCGAGGGACTAAAGCTGGAAAAGTTTTTGCCTCCCGTTTGGCCGTTCAATAGGGGTCCCTGGGGAACAATAGACATGTCCATTCGCCATTTACGGGTAAGAACAAAGTATCGCCTCACCTGGATATTTCGTCGTATTCAGGCGCTAAAATGTGCCTACAATATCCCGGAATAAACTGTCAAGAACGAATCCAGAACGGGGAATCGGGAACGGGGGCTGAGACGGAACGGAGGCGACCCAAGTTAATTCCAAGTTTAATATCTGGGCTAATAGCCAAAATGTACGCTATGCCGTTCAATTTATGTAGATTGGGTTTTAGGAAACGAAGTGGCAACTCCTGAAATATGGGCGACTTTAAGCAGGCAAATGTGAGTTATTGATCGCGCGCCACCCCGAGATTATTTGTGAGCTCAAAATGTGTGCAAAGTGCAGGGCTCGATGGGCTCCGGAGGCTTTTTGCAATGAGCTCTTTTATGGCCATTGCTAAATTTATACGGAAATTGAATGAGACTCCGGCGATTTATTGCAATTACTGCTCCTCAATGAGCCTTCTCCTCCTCGCTTCCGACACGATTTTATATGTTATTTCGTGTGTTAAAACAAAAACAAAAAATTCCTTGCAATTTACTGGCACCAATATTTTAAATTTAAGCATTTATCATGAACATTTGTTTCTGGTGAAATATGCGGTGCCAAATTATTTTAATACTACCTCAATGTGTGCAGGGTGTTTCAAAAGTTTGGATGCATCCGTATAACTTTTGAATGGTTAAGAAGGGGTTGGAGGAAATTCTGTGGAATTCAGTTGTTGCTTCTGAAAGGGCCAGAATAAAACTGCAGGGTCTTAGGTATGCTAACCTCAAAAGTACAGCCACTACTTAAATTGTAAAGGGGGAAAATATAAATTTAGTTGCAGCAACTACTTTAGGGACACCCTGTACAGTGTACATATAAGATTATGTGAGGTCACATGAGGGAGGAAGGGAATCCAAAGTGTGATATGTGATGATCCACATCATGGACCAAGATGACCTTAAAACTGATGAAATAAAAAGCATCTCCCGCCGTCCGCCGCACCGCGCCGCTCCTCGTCCTATTTCTAGGTTAAATTCGGCAGCGAGGAAAACTAAGCAATAACCGCCGCGCCGTGCCTAATGCAAATATGGCCGACTTTAAGGCCAGCCAATTTTTTTTCGCGGAATTTTTGAAATGCTGCTTTCCATTTTTTCGCCTATTTTCTCTGTATAATTTTTATTTGAGCAAAAACCTAAGCGATTATGCCACGAAAGAGCCTTGAACTTTTTATCTCCAGGGAGAAAGCCGACCGACCACTGGAATTTTATTAAAGAACAAAACGAGGGCGCTTTGTCCCTCTTAAAGGCGGTTTTGGCACACTGTTGACTTTCATGTTCGTTAATTAAGCGCCGAGGGACAGCTTTGTGAATGGGGTCAACGCTTGAATTAAAATTCCTGGCGCTCCATTTGAGACCTCCATTGTGCCTGCAATTGGTCCTGTTTTCACTACCTTGCAGAATTCGCTTTGAGAAGTTTTTTTTATTTAATCTCTTTGACCCAGTGGATGCTGGCGGTCCACAAAGCGTCCAAAAATGATTTTATTTATTTAGGTACAATTAATTAATTTCATTGATTCTGAAATTGTGTTAAATTACACAGCAGATGCAGTATCTCTATTTTTGTATATGTAATACTTTAATATGTATGATTTTTATTGTAATTGTCAAATAATTACATTAATTACATACATTTTAGTCAAAGAAATCCAGAAATAAGCAATAAATATAACGCGAAATTTAAATAATTCGGTCTAATACAAAAAACGAATATGAAATTGTTTAAAAATTTATTTTTAAAAATATTTAATAACATTTGTCTGTATTTTTCATGCTTGTCGCCTTTTTTTGAAAGGGTAATCGATAGGACTGAAATGGGAAAAAGGACGTATTTCGGCCCTTTTCTTATTTCCTCAAAAAATAAGGAGAAGATAAATAGTACTTTATATGTATATATAAAATATATACATACATATTGTATATAAAATATCAGTTTAAATTTCCTTTAGAGACCAGTTTTTCATTAGAGTCTCTCTTCTATGTCTCAGTTCATTCATTTGACAGGTCATAGGGAAAGGCTAATGAAAAACTTGTTCCCCAAAAATTTTTAATAACGTTATCAAATAATTAATATTACACAGCTGTAGCTAGAGACCTCATACTTCATTTGAACTATATTTGAAACTAATGCGATATTCCGTCATTTCTTAAAAAATTTTCAAATATTTATAAAATAGGTTTTTTTAAAATTTGAATTCTATTTTTCTTGAAAATGTAATGAGATGGAAAATTTTCGTTTTCAAATGTATGGAAAAAATCCCTTGATGCTAGCCTATCAGTTGTTCGGGTCAACATTTTTACAGACCAGTTTAAACGAAAAGCCCTGTTGTACCCCATTGTACCCTCACTCAACCGCTTTTCACAATATTTCTAGGATGATTACAAAGTATGACCAGTAAAATTGTAATAATATTGAAAAATATTGACAATAATCCACAAGTTTATAATTTTCCCAAGATAACTTTACGATTTTGGCATAACTTAACTAAGAAATGTATAATTCATCCTTTATTTGTGGTCAACAGAATAAAAACTACTTCAAAATTATGAAAATAAATCAAGGACCGAAAATAACAATTATTTTCTATTTTTCAAACCAAAAAATCATGTAGACAAATTTGTGGGAAAATTAGTTCAAATGTAGCATTATGATTCTTATGGCTTGAGCTTTAAGAATTTTATGCGCTTTTTAAATTTGTGATTTTTTCCATAAAAATCAAAAGAAAAAAATTATTTTCGAGTTTTTATTTCTATCATCAAAAATAAAAACCAGAATATGATTTTTATTTTTAAAATAAAAAATTTTTATCTATTATTTTTATTTTGAAAATCGAAAATAAAAATCAGAAATTAATTTTTATTTGAAAAATCAAAAATAAAAATCAGAGTATGATTTTTATTTCTAAAATCAAAAATAAAAATTAGAAGATGAGTTTTATTATAAAAAACAAAAGTAGGGGAGAGTTGCCCAATTTGGGCCGGCTCCTATTTCGGGCCACCCATTTTTTTCAATTTTACCGAGTTTTTGAAAATTAATTAATGTCAAAATTTAATTGAAAATGAATGTACAACAAAATAATGAAAGAAATACTAATTTTAATAAAAAATTAATAATGTTACAACAATCTCGTAAAATGGTATCTGCCGACTTAAAAATCTGACATTTTTGCTCGTCGATAAAAACAAATTGATACATCTAATGAATCTAAAATTTGTTCTGATGCGAAGTGTATAATATGTTTATATAGTATATAACGTATTTGCAATTTAAAAACTATAACAATACTAATTAATTTAAACAATCTGGAAAAATGTCATTTCCCCTAATTTGGGCCACTGTGCAATTCGAAAGGGCGCCTAATACGGGTCACTCACGCGATGTAAACAAAGCAACACTATCTGAAGGAAAAATGTTTTTTTAATTAAAACGGTAAGTGTACATGAGATATTTAGCAAATTTAGTATATTAAGCCTATTGTTATTATTTTAGATTATAAAATGTTACATGTCATTGAGTAAATACTTAATTTATGATGATTAACTCTTTATTGAGAATTTAAATTTCAAATATATTTCTGATCAACGAATTAATTAACGTCAATTCATTGTTTCATTAAATATAATAAGTAACGGTGTTTTAAACAATATGTCGAACCATTTTCGCATTTTTCAGATATTTTACGTGCTATTCAATAGGTGGCCCACATTAGGCGACTCGTCACCTAAATTGGGCCACTTGCACGTTTTTTTCAAACGTTATTTTTTATTATAAAAGAAAGTCAAACTTGCCTTAAACTTTCCACAAAGGTAAATTATCATCCAAATTTTAATATTGCGCTATTAATTATGCAAACGAAACGTTTACAATAATTTTAAATGCATTTAACCTTAGGTGGCCCATGACTGGCGACTCTCCCCTACATATCAGAATATGATTTTATAATAAAAATCAAAAATAAAAATCATAATATTATTTTATTATATTGTATGATTATGATTGTGTTGTGATGAAATAAAAAATAAATGTTTGTTGAAGTAGTTTAATGATTTTTGAATTAAAATAATGTACATAATTTAAATTCTTAAATTAAGGTTTGTAGATTAAAATTTTTGAAATTAATTTATGTATATAATTTCAACTCTTGAATTAAGATTTCTAAATTAAAATTATGTACGTAATTTTTATCCAAGAATAAAAAGAAATCTATTTTATTTCTATCATGTGTTGAATTTTTATTGTTGAATGAAAATTTTAATTCCTGAATTTTTATTCTTGAATAAATATTTTAATTCAAGAATTTTTATTCTTGAATGGGAATTTTAATTCGTGAATTTTTATTCTTAAATTCAACTTACGTACATAATTATAATTCCATAATTTTAATTTAGGAATCTTAATTCAAGAATAAAAATCATAAAATAAAATTTCACGAATTAAAATTATTGATTGAATTTAAATTTTACTTTTTAATTTAAACATTTTTTATGCATGATTTTAAATTGTTTAGTTGGAATTATGCTTTAATATTATTGCAATTCATTTTTATGAACAATAATTTCCCTGTTAATAATTTTTTTTTTTTAAATACTTTTCGATTAATAAATTCTTTTTATGTTATTAAGTAGCAAAACGGCGTGCCATACATACCAATGATATAAACGTGAAACGAGCCAACAACATAACATAAGCGCAATTGGAACTGTAGTAATTATTTAGGGTATATTATCTTATCTATCTATAGAAGCAGGAAAAACAAAATAAAAACTAAGCTCAACTGAAACAAGTACCTACAAAATACAGCCCCAACTAAATATAGGAAAATCGATTTTCCGAGTAGACAATTACTTCCATCAAGCACTGTGTCTGACCTTTGACGTAGGTACACATCCGTAAAACGAATGGACTGAAATCAGGACTGTTCCCGCAGCACACTCTGCGGCACTTTAATCCCGAGTTCTGAAGGGCACTTTCCAGAATGGCTCCGTAGCTGCGATGAATAACTTGCATGCGAACTTTTGTCCTTACCCCAGGAAAGCAGGTGGTGTCAAATGGAAGACAGATCCCAAGTTTAGTTTACCGCAGCGAGGAAAGTTCCCAATTTTACCAACTTCTGACAATCTCTGGTTGTTGGACAAAGTTTTCGAATGGAAAGTGCGATGTCATGTATGCGACCCGAAAACTGGGAATTCTTCTTATTAAGTTCTTTTGTAAATCCCACCAGTTGGCGCAGGGCATTTTAGATTCGATTATAGTGAGAGTATCTATTCTGTGATTTACCATGTTTTCAGTACACTCATAGCAAAATTGTTATATAAATGCTAAGATGATTGAAAAAAAAAAAAAAAAAAATAATAGTAATCAATCATAATTCAAGTAATCACAAATCTAAAACTAGTGTATCGAATAGAACAATATAATTAAATAACTAAAAAAAAATTGTTTCTCAAAATTTAAAAAAGAAATCCTCTACTCCTTAAAACAGTAGGGGCGAATTGTTTAAGGTGCCGAGGTTTGGTACGTCTTTTGCTTTCTCTCACAGCTCAATGTCAGTATGAATTCCTAGAGAAAATGTTCGAAATATAGTTCTTTAGTAAATTAATGGATAACGATTAATAAATAATAAATAAAAGGATCGTTTCAACAGTCGCATTCTACTGCACAACTATTTGGAAACATGGTATTTTTGTATAATGTTAAACAAATTGTTAAAAGATATGAACTCGTTGCGTTCTGTGCTTACTTTCAACGAGAACTTGCTGTCAAATTAGCTCCGATTCTGATATAGATGGTTATAGTATATTCAGGAACTACATATGTACTTTCTGTCCAAATGTATGGAAATATAACTAATGAAGAAATTGGTTTTTCGAAACTTTGAAAATTTATATTTATATACAATATATACAAAGTTGTGCTATACTTTGAAAATCGCTTTGCCAAAAAATTAGATTTCATTGATTGGTTTCGGGCATTTGATGTTAAAAAACATCTGAATGGCGTTGTCTAATCAGCGTGATCTTGTCAAAATATAAAAGAAATACAAAACCTTGAAAAACGTTTCCTTTTTCAAGAATTTTGGGGTGCCAAGATAATTTTGTGCGGTGTGTTAGTAGTGATCAACTTTACAAAAAAATTTATAGAACAGAAAATGTTTCAAATTAGTCAAAGAACACATGTGAAATTTTTCAGAATTTTGTGGCCTATTGGTTTTTTGGATTTGGCCAATTTTTTATTTTGGCCAAAATGTCGAAAAATTTTGAAAAAAATCATACGTTTTCTTTGGCTAATTACAGGATGGGCCATCTAACGTTTGGAATTGGAACTATAGGTTATTTTGAGGTTGGAAGGTTTGATGACATTTCTGATGTGGCAGAAAGTTAGTTTTATGTTTGACATTTATGAAATGGGTCGCTTTTCGCTTGAACAAAGTTGGGAAATATTAAAAACTTATTTCTAAAGTGGTGAGTCTTCTTCTCAAACTGTAAGAAATTTACGGAAAAAATTTGACAAAAAGGATGTGCCAAAAACGCAGTTTGCGGATTGATTTGTGAAGCGAACTAGATCGTTGTTGGATAAAACAACCCGTGTACGTACTCGTCCAGTGCGCTCAACCGAAAAAATCGCTGTTGTTGCTCAGAGTGTGCGTAAACAACCATCAACATCAACTCGTCATCGTTCTCAAGAATTGAATATTTCACGCACTTCTTTGAGAAGAATTTTGCAGAAAGATCTCGGTATGAATGCGTACAAAGTTCAATTAGTGCAAGAGCTGAAGCCGCATGACCATCCAAAGCGTTTTCGGTTTGCTCAATGGGCCGAAGACCGCTTCATCGAAGATGGGCATTTTTACCGAAAAATTATCTTTTCAGATGAAGCGTGGAAATGAGCTCGGAGGATACGTCAATAAACAAAATTTTCGTATCTGGGGCTCAGAAAATCCACACGTCATCGTGGAGAAACCAATGCATCCATAACGAGTGACTGTCTGGTGCGGATTTTGGTCTGGTGGCATTATTGGGCCATATTTCTTCGAAAATGAGCAAGGAAATGCCGTTACAGTGAATGACGATCGCTACCGCGCCATGCTAAGCGATTTTTTGTTTCCCAAAATTGAAGAGTATGACATAGACGACATTTGGTTTCAACAGGACAGCGCAGCGTGCCACGCAGCCAACGTAACAATCGATCTTTTACATCTTTTAAAATGGTAAAAATTTTGATTCTTCGATTTTATATCCTCAAAAAACCAGGTGACCGTGAAAGTAAACAATTACCTAATTTTCTTTTGGTCTGGATCGACGAACTAAAAGCAGCTATTATGAATATCAAATTTAGTTCGTGCTCAAAGGATTTTTTTAATTGAGAACTCGAGCTCATGTTTTAAGAAATTGAGCAAGAAATCAGTCTTAATTTTTACATAGAAAAGTCTAGAAGCATCTCAAGCTTAATTAGAGAAAACTCGATTTTTCAATATAAAAATTAAGGCTGAGCTTTTGCTTAGTTTGTTTTTGAAATATGAGCCAATCTGAGTTTATGAATAACAAAGCGGGTTCATACTCAGCAATGAAGAAAAATCCTTAGTTATACCAACTGATGAATACCAAAAGAAATCAAACAGATGTAAAAATACATAAAAAAACCAATTTTAAGTGATGTCCATCTCTAAAAGTTTTCTTAGTATACATATGGAAGACTAATATCTTTATTTACAGAACCAAATATTTTTGGAACCTTGCGATTCCTAAGAAGTTAGTTTTATATAGATACATACTATATATCGATCCGCACGAGTGAATTATGGAAAATAATACCAAGTGGTGTCGCCAAAGTAACTTTTGACGCAATTTCCTTCGTAACGTAAAGTAACTTTCGTTTCCAGGTAATCAAACTTTTCCTACATAAATTTTCCGCGGTAGTGCTGTTAGCCGAATGGGACCGATTGGAGCATCCGGCGCGCGTGTACGCTAAGATAAATCTTGATTTCGCATGAAACTTTTATGAGGAAGTGCACACAGCATATGAGCGGAGGCTTGTGAGGGTGTATTTGTGTGCGATACGGAAAGCAAAACCCAAATAAATCAATTTTGATCGCCTCGCCTCCATAATTTCTTTCACTCTATTTACTAGCGACGCGCCATTTCTGGAGGACTCCCCGAAAAGGAGCGCGGGGGTGGAGCCCGAACTCACATTAGGTATATTGCCCTGACATGCAAAGGGCATTAAATCTTCATGGCTGACGAACTGGATTAAGGACGATTCATTTGTATTAGAGTTCTCAATATTTAATGCGCCTGGGAGGCCAGATGAAAGCTTATCGTGATTAACGGCCCCGCAAGGAGGCTGTGCTGTAGCC
The DNA here is from genome assembly GCA_949715965.1 of Dysmachus trigonus. Taxonomy (NCBI): domain Eukaryota; kingdom Metazoa; phylum Arthropoda; class Insecta; order Diptera; family Asilidae; genus Dysmachus; species Dysmachus trigonus. The sequence goes on along the minus strand of OX454319.1, from coordinate 87,678,610 downwards.
TAGGCCTTGTATCGTCTATCGTATTTTATTTTGCCCAATTGAAACCGAACAGTCGGAGCAAATGCGTTCCGAGATGGAAAATTATCGTAATACAATTTGCCAGTTTCGACCATCGCCTGGAGACAAATTTGGGCAAAATGTCGAACTATTGTGGCGGAATGTCATTAAGATGGACAGAATAAAAGACAAACAACTTTCATAATATGAATATATGAATTCCATGATTAATGTTATGTTCCTAAGACGATTGACCCCTTTTTTGGACTACTATGCAAAATATACAACGTCAAACTTAAGAAAGAGTTTTGTTTTAGGGGTGAGGTGTGCTTTATAAAAACCATTCGAGCTTTTAAGTGTGGTTAGAATCAATATCTTGTCTTGTTGAAAGTTAAAATTATTTTAAAGGCTTTAAGTTTTCAGTACTTTTTGAAAGATTTAAATACGTTTACTAAATTTTCATTCAAAGTTCGTATGTTTATAAGTAAACTAAAACATGGTTTGCAATAGGAATTAAAAAATTCAGTATTTTAGGAAAAAAGGCCAAACAAAAATCAGCACTTTTTATTAAAATCCCAAGAAATAATAGGGTTTTTGAAGCTTTTATACATAATAAATGCCAGATTCTGAAAAAGCATCCCCAAAAACCCCCTGTATACGGTTTTGGAAGAAAATCGCCCCAATTTTCTATTCGAATAGTACAATTGTACTTGCGTGCATAAAATTCTCGTTTTGCGCATTAATGGGTTAAGTAAAGAAATACGAATATATAGTATGTATGTATGTATTATTGCAAACTATCAAAATTCAGAGAAATTATAATTAGTAATATTAATTGTTGTAACTAGGGATATAAGGTAGGGTCGCCAAATATCGTCCCCTACCCTAATTTCGTCCCCTTCAATATCTACTCTTTTAAAAACCGCCATCTATTATCAGTGAACGGAACCGACAGCTAGTTGCATCAGTCGGCCATTGTGTAGAAGTGAGTGCGCTACGACGTTCGTACCGACAGAAATTCGAAAATCAAAAAAAGTGTTCAAGGTGAGTTTTTCATTGAAATATTCTCGGATTCCATAAAATATTGAGATACCTGACTTATTGATACAATTTTTTTGTCAAACTAACTATTAATATCTCAGATGTTAATCGATTAAGTAAAATTTTCAGGTTTATGACACGTTTTTTGCTTAAATGGATGCGACAAAATAAATAGAAATTTCCTAATATCGTCCCCTTACGTGAACCTTATATCGTAACATGTAACTTTAGAATGTTTTTGTTTTTTATTTTTTAGATGCCAAAAAAATGATTAAAATAATTAAGAAAAGGCTGTTTAGATATTAATATGATAGTTAGGTTCAATTTTATATAATAGAAAAGGACTAAGTACAACTCCAGTTCACGTACTGATTATTGTGATCTAAATATCGACCCCGGAACGATATTAGGAGCCCAAAAATATATTTTCATAATTTGAGTATTTTTGTTAAAGCTATTTTATAATTTTTTCTGACAATGTTAACGGGTTTTTGATTATTTTTATGAATAAAGGAGTATTGAACCTAGTGTTTGACGTTTCATTTATTACTGTGGTATTTTTTTTTTATTTTTTAGATTTGTTTTACAAAAAGGGGACGATATTTGGCGACTCTACCTTATACTTTTTTTTTTTAAATAAAAACTCTACATGTTTTTTTAAGTGTTGCCATGTAGAAAATAAATCAATTTTGCTTTTTTTGTTCCAATTCTAATTGTTTTTGGGACAATTTGCGCACTGTTCGAAAACAAAGATTGCGTTTAGCAACACTATTTTGTTAAAAGAATTTTTTTTATTTTTTTATATACATTTAGCCTCCGATTTGCACGGTACTGTTTTTTAGAGATTTAAAAAAACAAAAACAGACTTTCGACTTTGATGGAAATGATTGCTCTTAGCTTGTGAATCACCCTATGGATTCTGGTTATTTGTGGTAAGTTGAAAGCTGTCATCAGTATCTTTCTTTTAGTACCTCACTTGTTGCTATCGACGAGCTATTCTTCGAGATATTACAAAAATAATCGAAAATTTTCGATTTTTTACCTAGAATTTTGAAAAATAAATCCATTTATTTCCAAAATTTTTTTCTATGGAATGTAATTTTATTATTGTTTAATATCGCCTTTCTTCCGCAAAAATCCCTAAACTTGCAACGGTTTTCCAACGAAACATAATAAAGTGTATTTACGATGGACTCAAAAATGAATTGTCTGGGTCACCGTTGGAACGATTTTGGAACCCCCGGGCAACTTGATCTGAATCACCCTGTAGATGATTAAAGTGAAAAATTCAATAGTAGGGCTTCAATAGCTATTTGGAGAACTCTCATGTTTGTTCGTTGATAGTTTTCGAGATCGAAGTGACCACAGTGAAGCACCCATACGGGTCACAAGAGCGAGACATTGTACTTATATAATACAAAATGTCTTTTGACTGAGGATAAATTTATTCCTCTAAAAATAGGCAGAGAAAAAGCATAAGCAGCAATCGGAGCAGAATAATATCAGTTCTGCCGGATTTACAGAGCTTTTCTGAGCTTTTGAAAATCTCAATTTTGCACATTTTGTTGTTCTGCCCTCAATTTTGTTTTTTATTTTTTGTATGGGGAAAAATATATTTCTTCAAATATTTCCAAAAATTCAAATTTGGCCAAGTTTCTTTCTTACAGTAACATTGATTGTTACGAGGCCAATTATTTTGTATAAAAAATTTTTTCTCTTGTGTCCCCATTCTCGTTAAATTTACATTCGAAATTTGAACTTTCCTTAGGATTAGGTGTATACTATATTATATTACTTTAAATTCCTAAGCACAGAACTAACTATGATCTGAATGAGTCTATTGCACTCGGTTCTTTAATCAAGTTTATGTTTCAGTTAATTTACCCATGAATTTAAATTTTTTTAATTCTATTATATTAATTTAATTCACATAATCACTGTTGATTTTTTTTTTGCTGCTAAAGTGGTGGCTTTTGTTATCCCTATATATATAAAAATGAAAGTTCGTTTGTTTGTTTGTTACTCAATCACGCCTAAGCGCTTGCATCGCTATATTCCAACTTGACATAAAGGCTAATTTTTTTTCTTTTTTTTTTTTGGGTAATACATTGGGTTTCAAAATGGCGGATCCAAGATGGCGATTGGAAATTTTTAATTTGAAGCGATTTCATGAAAATTGGTACTTAGGATTTTTGCGGAATGCTGATTTGAAATTCGCTAATCAAATTTAGAAATTCAAGATGGCGGACCCAATATGGCGAGTAAGATTTCTCGATTTCAACAGATTTAAATTAATATTAGTATAATGATTGCAATTGATTTGATCACTGATTTTGAATATTATCAAAATTTTTAAATCCAAGTTGGCGGGCCCAATATAGCGACAAGAATATCTCGATTTCAATGGATTTTAATGAAAATTGGTACAATTATTATTTTAAGGCCACTCATTTTTAATTTTGAGAAGTGTTTAATTAATAAGAATTTACCCAACGCCGGGTATGTTTATTATTTACATTTGCTATATACATTTATAGTTAGAAGTTTTTTCCTTACTTGCTTCATAAGTATATAGCTTCATTTAGTTAATTTTGTACTTTTAGCTCTTAAAACCACCAGAGAAATGTCATGTCGTGTGAACGTCAGAGGAAACAATATTCCGCCAGAGGCTAATTCATCATTCTGCATGCTTAAAGTGACTTTTTATTTCTTTCCTGCTTAACATCAGTCTACTTTCGCACACTATGTTTCATGGATAAGTCAAGTGGGATAATATTCACATGAGGCCCGCCCTAACAAGAGTGACGTAGTTTCTACAAGAATACGAAATTTCTTTCCGCTTCCGGCGAGCGTGCCTGTGGATTTTCCTCGTTTTTCGGAACCCTCCCCTATTTTCTCGAGAGATTCACTGGGAAGTTGGTTGGCTCTCGGTTGGCATATTTCGGTGAATTATAAGCCTTTTAAAAGTATGCACGATGAACTAATTTTATGAGTCTGACGGAACTGGCGGAAGACACCTAAAGATTTTGATCCTCTGGTGCTCTGAGAGGTAGATTTTCGGGACTATGCTAATTATGATGAAAAACGACATTAGGACAAGAAAAATATTAATATTATATACAAAGAATAAAAGAGTGTTACTACATGTTTAATTAAAAAAACATTATTACTTCAACTATGTTTAATAAAGACAATTTCTGGTAATCAGACAATTTACATATAGGGGCACTTGTAAATTTTTGTTCAATATGCACAAATCTCTTAACATTGAAATTAGCATTGAACAAAAGGATAAAGTCTAAAAAAGCCCTCTATTTGAGGTGTCTATTGCAGAAATGAAATAATTCTAACCTCACAATTAGTTTTTTTTTTAACTACTATTATTAATAATACTGCTACTATGTCAACTAATATTACGATTTATTATTATTCTATAAGGCAACTTTTGCAATTTCACAATACAAACATTTAAATTAGCATACACAACCGTTATTTTAAGTCACATGCGTGCTTGTCAGTAGAGCTCAACTTTATTAACTTTCGCTCTTGGTGAATAAATTTGAAATTTGAAATTTCATTTATAATAAAATATATTTAGTTATAAAAGTCAAAAGTTTAGGCAAAATTTGCAGTTTTCGTGAAGTATTTTTGGTTTTTTTTTATAAATTCACGTTTGAAATTCAACGAAAACCTGAAAATGTCGTTTGCAAGTATTCAATAGATTCTTATATTTTAGACGCATTTCAAATTCAGTGTGTTTTTATACAAACGTGAAAATATTAAAAATTTCAGGTTTCCGATGTTTTTTAATTGTAGATCTGAAAGTTAGTTATAATTTTATATATAGTTTATAATTTTTTTTTAAACTTAAGAATAATGTATAGAATGAGTAAAAAAGTTACCATTTTACGATAAAACTTACCGAACGAGTACACAATTAGTGATCACTCAAAACAATTATTAATAGAGTTTGATTTATTCAATACTGTTGGAATAAATTATCCCGAAAACTCTGGCATTTTGCAGACAAGCATATTATTTTGAATTTTGGGATTCAAATTATATAAGTTACTAGCTGGCCCAGCAGATGTTGTACTGCCCTTTCCGGTACATTTGCATTATGCCATGTGCGTCGACCAATATTTGATCGTGTTCTTTCTTTTCGCATGTTTCTACAAATAATACCATTAATATAAGAAAACAGTGTTTCCGTTTCATATCCCTAATTAATTTATTGAACAAACTTACACGTTGTTTAATATTAAGTAAACCGTTTTACATTTTAAAAATATTGGAAAATTACCCGGTTTCACCCGGCGTTGGGTAAATACTTAGGTACTAATTAAAGACTTCTCAAATATCCTAGTTTGTTATATCCTAGAAATTGATTCAACCCGAAAACCCCTTTATGGATCCGCCATCTTGAATATCCAAATCTTGATAATATTTAAAATTATTGGCATTAACACAATTATTGTATCAAATTTCATTAAAACCCGTTGAAATCGAGAAATTTTTTTATATATATTGGGGCCGCCATCTTGGATCTAGAAACATTGATAATTCGATAATGATCAAAATTAGTGGCACCAAATCGTACTCATTTTCACGAAAATCCGTTGAAGTCGAGAAATTTGCATCACCATATTGGATCCGCCATCTTGGATTTGGAAATTTGATAATATTTAAAATTAGTGATATCAGAATAATCATTGAATTAATTATCATTAAAATCTGTTGAAATCGAGGCATTATGGTCTCCCTATTGGACCCGCCATCTTGGATTTTAAATTTTAATAATATTCGAAATTAGTGGCCTTAGAATAATCATTATACCAATTTTCATTAAAATCCGTCCAAATCGAGACAGTTTGGTCGCCGTGTTGGATCCGCCATCTTGAATATGGAAATTTTGATAACATTCAAAATTAGTGGCCTCAGAATAATTATAGTACTAATTTCCAGGGCTGCAAAATTAAATTAAACGTGCAATAGTTTCAGTGCACATAAACTAAACAAGTATCAAACGGAGGGTTTCTGTGCACATAAACTTATCAAACGTAAACCAGTGTATGTTTCAGTGCACATGAACTAAACAAAAATGTACCTACGTTTCTGTGCACATAAACTAAACAAGTATCAAACGGAGGGTTTCTGTGCACATAAACTTATCAAACGTAAACCAGTGTATGTTTCAGTGCACATGAACTAAACAAAAATGTACCTACGTTTCTGTGCACATAAACTAAACAAGTATCAAACGGAGGGTTTCTGTGCACATAAACTTATCAAACGTAAACCAGTGTATGTTTCAGTGCACATGAACTAAACAAAAATGTACCTACGTAGTACGTTTCTGTGCACATAAACTAAACAAGTATCAAACGGAGGGTTTCCCCCTCCCCCTGCACCCCCTCCCCCTTTCCCCTTCCCCCTCCCCCTACCCCTTCCCCCTTTCCCCTACCCCTTCCCCCTCCCATTCCCCCCCACTTCCCCTACCCCTCACCCCCTTCCCCTACCCGTTCCCCCTCCCCTTCCCCTTCCCCTTCCCCTACCCGTTCCCCCTCCCCTTCCCAATCCCCCTACCCATTCCCCCTCCCCCTCCACGCCCCCCCCCCCCCCTCTCCCTTTACTCCAAAGGCCAGCTCAGAGCTGGCCTCATTCTTCGTCCCGGCTCTACTCCCTGTCTTTGATTTTGGGACGTGTGCTGATCGAGGCGCGGTTGCTTTTGCGGTCACATTTGCAATCACGCATGCCACCCTCGTTATTACGAAATTCGCTTTGTTTCGTTTAATAAACTCCTTGCAAAGAAATTCGAAACGAAACTATTCAGTTTCTGTACATAAACCTCGTTATTAGGAAATTCGCTTTGTTTCGTTTAAGGGACTATTTCGGTCTAGAAATTTCAAAGAATCGATTTTTTTTTTTTACATTTTCTGACTCTTTATAGTCTCAAAAATTATGTCCTGAAATATTTTAATGAAATTCGAATTCTAAACCGGTCTAGAGCCGGTCTAAACCGGTCGATTTTTTACAAATTATTCATGTTTTTTCACAAAAAAAATCTTTAAACGCGTTTTTCTCAAAATCAACTTTTTTCACACGGCGGACAGTTAATCTCCGAAACTACTCAACCGATCATTACCAAATTTTGTGTACATCTTTATTTAAGTGTCGTACACAGTAATACAGCAGAAAATTTGAGAATTTTCTATATAAAAAAAAAATTTGCGAGAAAAAAGAACTAAAAACGAGGTCAATTTTCCAAGTTTTTTTTCAAAATGCCGCCATTTGTTTTTTTCATCGATTTTCCGAATTTTCTGCTGTATTACTGTGTAAGAAGCCTTCTTTTAAAAGACCTATTTTGAATTTTTTGTTTCAGACTTCTCAATCATGAGATTAACTATCCGCCATAGAAGGAGAATTTTTTCAGGACCAGACTTTGACGCCCTCTACATTTCGGAAGAAGAGTGACAAAAAAAAAATTTTTTTGTGTAGTTTTTTTATGTAATAACGTGTTACAAAATATTTCATGTAAATATCTAATAAAGGAGCCCAGAAAAAAATTCCCAAAAAAAGACCATTTTTTTACGTTCTAGACCGAAATAGTCCCTTAATAAACTCCCTGCAAAGAAATTCGAAACGAAACGAAACTATTCCTTGGCGTGTGCACACATACCCAAAAAGCAAATAAACGAAATTGATAAGTTTATGTGCACAGAAACCCTCCGTTTGATACTTGTTTAGTTTATGTGCACAGAAACGTACTACGTAGGTACATTTTTGTTTAGTTCATGTGCACTGAAACATACACTGGTTTACGTTTGATAAGTTTATGTGCACAGAAACCCTCCGTTTGATACTTGTTTAGTTTATGTGCACAGAAACGTAGGTACATTTTTGTTCTTTCAGTTTCGTTTATTTACTTTTTGCAGCCCTGCTAATTTCCATTAAAATCCGTTGTAATTGAGACATTTTAATCGCTATGTTGGATCCGCCATCTTGGATTTGGAAATTTCTTAATTTTCTTAACTTTTCTTTCCGTAAGAACCTTCTACAAAGTATTAGAAAACTTAAAAAAAAAAAATGAATTATATCGGTAAAGTCGTTCTCAAGTTATGGCGTGACCAACGGATTTTTATATACATAGATTATTTTCTACATCACAAAAACTCCTTTATTGAGTTATAGAAATTATCGGTATTCACTTAATGGAAACTTAAAACTTAAACAATAATTTTCATTCGAAGAAGAAGAAGTTATATTGAAAATAAATAATAATTTTTTATTTGTGATTAAATTAATTTACAAACATTGATTACTAATTCGTTTTATCACAGAGTAAAAAATAGATCATGAGGATTATGGTATATGTTATAACTTTTATTATTTGCCTTAAAAAGATAAAAATTATTATACACATTTCAAAACTAATTTGTTTTTATATGGTACATTGCTTAAATTTTTCAAAATAATTGCTACCCCTGGAAGAAAATTTTTCTTATATACATATTCTACTATCTAAAAATCCAAATCAGCATTATGTATTAGAGTTGATTTATTGAGGTTATATCTTGTTGCTGAGTGTGGCCTTTCCTTTGAGTCCTAAATAGATTTGGTTTTCGGTATTGTGAAAAAAATTAAAAAAATAACAAATAAATGTTTACATTTTGATAACAAATGATAGCTGCGCTTCAATGGCTCCTCAGAACAATAGCCCAAAATTCTGGAGGAAAATCCCTAACAACAAGCCAATTTTTTTTAGGCTTTCGCTTTGTGATTTCCAGGAATAAATTTCCATTAATAGGTATGTTTTTTAATCTAACTTTTACCGCATCCATTTCTTATGATAAAATTCATAAAAATCTCGCATTGTCCTTTTGCTGTAAGGGGGCTGATATCCATAGGCTCACTTCATGAAAATTATAATTTTATCCGTAAATTGCCAGTCATTTACGGGTCCCTTGTGGTACGCCTAGTCATTCCCCGTGGAGTTTTTCCTGGGCATTTTCTTAATTAAAGGCCTCATGAATTGGGGTACAAGGGAAATGGGGAACAATAACCGTCTCATTGTCTATATTCGGCGTAAAGTGGATGATGAATAGGCGGCTAAAAAGAGATTCCCTATCTTATGGACCGCAACTTTTTAAAATATAATAATACCTACTACTTACATCTAAGGCTGCTATGGGACCACTGTTGCCGGGGGGAGTTCCATCCACAAAAGGATGTGCGAGAACGGGGGCCAACAATGGGACTCCGCTTTTTACTATCGGCAACCAGTTCATGTCATTGTCATTGGCCATTGTCTTCTTTGTCAGGAAGACGAAAATTTAGATTACTCGTGAGCCCGTTGCTCATTCCTGAGACGTGATCTGAATGAGTCACAGCTTCCGGGCAAAAAGTCACATTTATCATTTGCTGGGGTGACTGTTTGACTTACTCCACCTCGTGGCCACCAAAAGGAAGCACCCAGGGTAGGGGTGGATGATTTTCAACAAAATTTATAGAGACACCTTCATTTTCTACATAATTACCGGGGAAACAACACGTAATTTGCGGTTATGTGGCATAGCCCCAAACGCCAGAATTCCCGGGGCCTCGGAAAGGGAAGCCCCAGTCCATGGAGTCATTATTGCCGGTTTTATCTCAGGCAGTTTGCATAGCTTTAACCATTTCGGGGGCGTTATTGTTTGAAAACCCGCGGGTATTTGAATACATGAGGTTGTGCCTTTAGATTGTCCTGCAAAATCCCCCCCATAGTTGTTCCAGGACTTATATCTTAATGTTGCAAATCACACGTAATTAGATTTGGAGGTAGAGTATTCTAATAGAATTTCTGGTAATGGTGGATTAACTTATTATCAAGACAAATTGTGTTGTGATTGTGACGGATAACGATACAGTGAATTTGATGCGAACATAAAAGTTGAAATTGTTAATACACCAGGTTAATGATCAAAAAGTAACTTGGACAATTGCAGGTATTTCTTTAAATACTTTCTTTTTTTTTAAAGTGTTTTATGGCAGTAAATTATTACCTTTTTCGTAATTATGAATATATAAACTTACAATATTAGGCATTCTCAGTTTGCTATTGGACTGAATCGCCTCATTTTTTAAGGATAGAAAAGTTTAATTTAAGATTTTTGTATGTATTCTCTGGCGTTCCTCAAGGAAACCACCTAGGCCCGCTCTTATTTTTAATTCTTATCGACGATGTTTTTGTTGTTTGCTTCAAGGAGAGTTTTTGGTGGTTTTGATTGGTTTTTAAATCTTTGTTATTTCATAGTAGTAATGATAATTTATTATATGATTTTTTGATACATGTAAATTAGCATCTGAGGTTTAAAAAAAAAATGGCGGCGTTAAATTTTTTGTTATTTTTGCCGTCGCAGGTAATTTCTTGACTCAGGATCATTTGAAAGGGAAAAACGAAATTGATTCTTATTAATTATTATTGTTCGGGCTATCGTCTGTATTACAATTATAATATTATATTAAATAGTTTTAAGCGTTATCTTATATTTAAAATGATATCATTAGATTAAGTTAAAAAAAAAAAAAAAAAAAACACCTTACTTTGCGATTCTGGATAACATTTAAGGGCTCTTAACTTCTTAACTGCTATTAAAAATTACTTTGGGCTGCGGTTTTAAGAAATTCTAGAAATATAGGGATCTCTCTGAGGGATTTGTGGATACTTCTGTAAATATACTTCCTTTATCTGAATAAAAGCGATTTTTTAAAACAAGTATGATTTTAAGGGCTCTTAATTTTTATGTGGAATCGGAGAGTTAGTTTAATTCATTTTGAAAAATTCTTAAAAAAGGGGACACAGGAAATTTAATACATGTCTTCATTCTATTCACTTTAAGTGCTTACAATACTTGTATTTTATTGTATTTACAATACTTGTAATGAAATACTCCTTATACAAAAATGTGAATGTGTTTTAAATTAAAATCTCTAGGATGGAAATGTAAAATATGAATATTTTTAATCAACGATCATCAAATCCACTGTCTGCTAATTTTTATGAAAATCCTTTCAAATTAAAAAAAATATAGCCTCGTCATAAAAGATCTTCTTTTTTTCAAGTTTGTTAACCTTAAAAGATTTAAAATGGCTAACCCTACGAAACCATATTAACAACTTTTTATGAAAATTTCATAAATTTGAATTGTTCTACATTTTTAAAACCGAAAAACACCATGTATCCGTTTTTATAATAATATTTTGAAGTTAATGGAATATTTGGTCATTATCTTACATTTACGATTTATTGAAAATTCCAAATAAGCAACCACAGATTGTGCAATCGTTTTTGCATGAACGCGAACAGACAAGCAGACAGGTATTAATTCTAAAAATTATTGCTATGGAGCATATTCTTTAAATCTCAGATAAATAATATCATTATAAATAATCATTTTAATTCGTTAATTTTTATTCTTGAATTACAATTATGTACATAATTTTAATTCTTGAATTAAGTTTTCTAAATTAAAATTGTGCACATAATTTTAATTCAAGCATAAAAAAAAAACAATAAAACGAATTAAATTTCTTGAATTAAAATTATGTACTTAATTTTAATTCAAGAATAAAAATTCACGAATAAAATTCACGAATAAAAATTTACGAATTAAAATTCATGCGAATAAAAATTTACGAATTAAAATTTTTGAATTAAAATTATGTACATATTGGAAATACGGCAACACTGCAAATAGGTTTCTTAGTTCCTTCTGTGTACCACCCAAAGAAGTTTGAAGAAGTTTTTCAAATTTCCCTGGAATTATAATCCCTCATTATCTCCCATAATAAGATATATATTATATATATTTTAATTCGTGCATTTTTATTCTTATGTGCATAATTTTAATTCGTAAATTTTTATTCGCATGAATTCTAATTCGTGAATTATTGTTCTTGAATTAAAATTATGTTCATAATTTTAATTCAAGAATTTTAAATCGTGAATTTTTATTTTTGAATTAAGATTATAATTCAAGAATTTTAATCCATGAATTTTTTTCTTAATTTAAAGTTATGTAGATAATATTAATTCAAGAATAAAAGTTCATGAATTTACATTATGTATATAATAATAATTCATGAATAAAAATTGTGTACATAATAAAAATTGGTTAAATTTATCTTGTAGCAAGATATAATGAATAATCATATTTGAAATATATAATGATAATTGATTTCTGTAAGTGATGATTTACATCGTGTTATAATCGTAATTCAGCTATTTGATTTAATATTCAAATATAGTTTAAATTACGAATTTATATTATTTTTACTAAAGTCCCATAAAAATTCATGAAATTCTTCTATTGTAAGACAGGGTTGAAGTTAATTAACCTATTTCAATACACATTTAATTTTTATTTCATCGCAACACAATTGTAATCCTATGAAATTAATTCTAAATAAACTTAAATTAATTAAATATTAACTTAAAGTTACTTAATGCCACCCTATGTTATGTTTTGCCCCAAATTTCGGTGAATTGAGTATTATTCGGTGAAAATTATCTCTTTCACACTATTTAAGAAAATTTATTATAAGTTATTTGAAATTGAAATTTGAGTTTTTCTAATTATACCTATTTTATTATATTGGTACTTAAGGGGGTAACCCACTGTTGAAAAAAAAAAATTTCGATTTTTTTCTTTTTATATATTTGGATAGATTAGAATATGTGTGTAAGATTTCAGATCGATATCTAAATAATTGTTCTTTCTACAGCTCTCACAGTCCACCTCCGTTCAATTACGATTTCGGAGCGCGCGCGGCCTTGTAGCAGCTCAAACAGCTGCCGCGTGTATTACCTATTATAATACTTTCTAAATGTATATTACATAATACACTAATACATAGTTCCTTATACTATTATAATTAGAAGGTACCCACTATCACCTGGGATTCGCTGATTAAGGGTTAGTTGAAAATTTTTTTACTTATGTCACAAAATTTCTTTGAGAAAACTTTAAATGCGTTTTTCTCAAAACGCTCTTTTTCTGTGCGCGTCGAAAAATTGTGAAAAAACTATTGGGCCGATTTACTTCAAATTTTGCATACACCTTTATTAAGTACTTAACTATAGAAGTAACCTATTATTAGAGTAAAAAAACAAATTTTGTTGATTTAGGATCAACTTTTTCGTGTTAAAACATAGCGAAAATCGATACATCAATGTTCGAACGTGCACTAAATCATCAGATTTTTTTTTTTTGCTGTAAAAATAGGTTACTTCTAGCCTTTATAACAAATATTGAAGGATTTTTCTTTGGTAGGTGTTTGCAAATGCATACTTTGGCCAGGATTTTATGAGGCCCAATTTGCATTTTTTTTTTTGGACTGCGTGCGCGCTGCATCGTAACGGCCGCCATTTTGTAATTTTTTTTTTTTTTATAATCAAAATGTAAACTGTAATCCTCAGTAAAGAAGTATGGAAAAAATCGAAAAGATATCTCTGATAGTTTTTTTTTACCGATTTTTTAAATAAAGTTCCATTTTCTGGGCTTCAACAGTGGGTTACCCCCTTAAGAAAACATATACTAAATACGTAATTAGAAAATGTATGAGGAAAAACTCTAAAATTGAGTTGCTTTCAAATATTTCGGAATCAGTATTTCAGGACACGATAGTACTAGAAAGCCGCCCTTTCGTTTAGCTTATGTAAATATTATTAAATTATTATTACTATTCAAAAAAAGGCAGTAATTATGAAAAATAGGTGCATATTTGATAAAGTAATTCTATTATCACCGTTCCAAATAACTTCATTTATGTAACAATTTTGGAATAATTCTCAGAACCCATCCATAATTCAAAAATTTTCTGATTTTCACATCCGATTGCAAATGATACTTCAAAGCGGATTGCCAAACAAAGTAGAAAATTGAAAAACTACGTCACACACCTTTCCTGTTCGTCCTTAAGGACCCTACCGATAGTCGTCCGGAAGATGTGCACCCTCAATTGGTCATTCCGATATAAGTCCTCATATCGGTTCGGCATAATCTCAAATATTTATTCGAATAGAATTGATCCCTTTTATTTTGGGTACATTTCGTTTGTTATCTTCAATCACGTTCCTCCCGAGGGAAAGTTTAACGAGCTACTTCCACATGATTGGGCAAATATGATAGATTTTCCTTACGCTTCACTTTTGCCATCTACGTACTCCTGTACGCGGAGGGATTTATGGTCGCTTCCTGACATTTCAATTTGTTTTCTATATTAGGCAAGTCCCGGGGACCCCCGGGGATATGATGATCACATCAACGGGAGACACTACGCCGCTCGAACTTCGAATGTTCCAGCTTTGCTCCCGTTCTCTTTGATTATGGATGGAATTCTGGAGCCTGTATTACGACGCATCACGTCCTTAAAAAAACTTCGCCCATTTTCTGTATTATGGCCCTTATGCCTTTAGAATCTTTTATTGGATGACAAGTGCTAAACATCTTTGAGTGGTGTGAAGGGGAAACGTTTCACCTCCATCCATGAATAACTTAGTCGTTTTTATTTTCGAATTTCTAAAAACACGAAATCTGAACCTTTTAAGATATTTTATGCCAATTTCACGAAAAATAAAGGACCCCGCACAAATTGTATGGAAATCGGGTCCCGGTCAAATTCGCTGAAACTTTGCAGAAAGGTAGTTCTCAACCTGCTGATCAAAAGTCTTAATGGGCCCGAAGTCATCCTATGATTAGTTGCGTAGATATAGAGGGGTCAAGTGTGAGACATTTGCTGTAGACCCAAGTACAATAAGCACCCCGACTATATACATAATTGCCATTTTGCAAAAACTTAAGCAAAAAAGAACTTTCGAAACCATGTTTTGAGAATATCTAGACATTCGGACCAAGATTTCTGGTGGTTATATGATCATTCAGTAGTAGCAACAACAAGATAATCAACTTTGAAAAGAAAAAAGACCAACGAAAATTCGCAGTTTTTTTAAAAAACCCAAAAAATAATAGGGTTTTTGAGGATTTTATGCAAAACAAATGCCAGATTCTGAAAGAACATCCCCGAAAACCCCCTATATACGACTTTGGAAGAAAATCGCCTCAATTTTCTATTCGAATCTTACAATTGAACTTGGGTGCACAAAATTCTCGTTTTGCGCATTAATGGGTTAAGGTCCATGGTCAAGGTTAAGGTCAACCAAAAATGTTTATGGTTGTAATGACATGCCTTGACAACTACAAACAACTTTTGTGTTCAAATATTTCTGTTAGGGACCTTGGTTTCCGAGTTAAGTGACTAGAGACTTCGTGAAGCGTACTTGGGTCTACAGCAAATGTCTCACACTTCACCCCTCTATATCTCCTCAACTAATCATAGGATGACTTCGGGCCCATTGAGACTTTTGATCAGCACGTTGAGAACTACCTTTCTGCAAAGTTTCAGCGAATTTAACCGGGACCCGATTTCCATACAATTTGTGCGGGGTCCTTTTCATTTTTGTTTATTTTGTACTGTAAGCCAACATACAGATATTTAAACATAATCTGAATTAAGTATATCAATTGGATGAAAGCAGTTTATGTTTGACATTAAATATATCCAGTTTAAAATCAACAGATTCGAAGTACTTATTTAACGTCTGAAAAATTGGAATTTGGAAAAAATTAAGTACATCAATATCACTCTGTAACAAAGACCATCAGTCGTCATCAAATCAATGTTTAAAAAAATTTAAAATACATCACGCTAAATCGAAATACGAAATATGTTCCTCTTATTATATAGAAGAAATAATTTTAAGTTCTAAAAATAAATATTCCTTTATTAAGACAATTTTTATTTTGTTTTTAAAACTTTCTCATAAATAAATAGAAGCTTTTTTTTTTGAGCGAAAATGTTCCAATAAAATTCCCATACTCTTTTTAAATCCTTTTTAAAATAATTCACCAGAAAAGATATTTTTAAATTACTAAGTATAAAAATTTCGCAGGAACATTGTAAATAGAAAAGTTAATTTTTATGTTATTCCTTCGTTAATAAGTTGATATTCATATAAAATCAATTGATAAGTTTTTCACTATTAAGTTCCTGATTTTAATTCCAGATTTACCATCTTAAAAATTTCATCGCATCCCAATGATGTTTGTATAAGAATCATAAAATTATAATTCTTATTCAAAGACAGAATATCTACGATATTTTGATTTTAAATCTATATATGTATATAAAGTTTAAAAATAACGTGTCACTGATCCGAGGCTGTAAATAAATAATATAAATAGTAGAGGGCCAAGATGACTACTTTGAGGAATACCACAACGTATGAAAATTGTATTCGACAAGACATTTCTAAATAAGCACATACTACTCAAATAGGATGAAATCCATTTGATCATTAGTGGAGAAAAATCGAATTTGGAGGGTTTAAAAGGTTCTATTTTACGATATTTTTACCTAATTCAAATTATTCCCCACAATTGATTGATTTAAAAGCGATCTATTAGATTACAATTTAAAAAAAACACATTTTATTTTAATAATTTTTTTTTTTTACAGAAAGAAATACAAAAATATTTTTTTTCAGATTTGTAAAATCGGTTTTTGAATTTTTATGATTTTTTGAAAAAAAAAATACCAAAAAATTATGGCGGGCATCATGCCGAAATCATTTCAGGCCTCTGGATCATCGGAAAAAAAAAGCAAAAAAACACCAAATTTATCCTTGTTCAAATGGTTATCGTATGAATAGGTAACAAATTTAATGCTTTTCTAACCTCAAAAATTTTCTTTTTTTGTCAAATAGCCGCCAGTATTTTGTTATTTTTGGTAGAAAACATTATTCTACTTCACCCGATAGCCACTTGGACAAGGATTAATTTGGTGTTTTTTTTGTTTCTGTCCGACGATCCAGGCACCTGAAATCATGCCCGCCATCATTTTTAGGTGTTTTTTTTTAAAAAATCATAAAAATTCAAAAATTGGTCTCAAAAATCTGTAAAAAATAAAAAATATCTGTGCAAATTTTGAAAATGATATCTGTTTTCTTTCTGTAGAAAGCAAATAATTGAAAAAAATGTTTTTTTTTTTTTAAATCGACACCTCATAGCCCCTTAAACAATGAATAAGAGTGGACCGAGAAGGCTACGCTGAGGTACCCCGGAGGTGTAATGTATTATGTTAGATAGCAACCCAGTAAACGATACACGTTGAGCTGAGGTTGGTAGTAATTGATCTACTCTTGGCAAAGCCGTGTTGGTAAGAGCCCAGAACATTATAAATTAAAAATTATATAGTTGTAGATTAAAGCTTCGAAAATTTTCGTTATTGCTGAAATTTTAGTAAAGAGTTAAAATTCGTTGCATCGTTTCTGTTGCCTTTCTTATGCAGTGGTATAAAGAAAGATGATTTAAAAGTTACTGGCAAAATATCTGTGGATATCGATAAATTAAATAAATAACAAAAAACACGGACTAGAGAAGAGAACTAGAGCATTTCTTTAAGGATGACAGCAATATCATCATCAAAACTACCTGAAAAATTGTCAGCCAAAACTTTTATCTGTTCCAAGATAGTGTTGTCGTCATCTAAAAAGTTTTTCATTTTTAATAATGTAGCTGAAATAACTCAATTTCTTCACTATATTTTTAAATTAATGCTTTGTGTTAATAATGTAAATATATTTACATTTTCCCAATCCCTCCATTAAAAAATAGTGATTTAGTTTTAACACATTCCTATGGGATACCCTGTACATCAAAATATGATTATCTTTCTAGGGTTAATTGCTTATAATAAATTTAATGAAATTATTATTTATTCAAAGAATTAATGTTACTTCAAATTTTTAAAAACAAAAACCAAACGAAAAATTTTCATCGGAACTTTTATAATATTTTTTCTTTCTTTCTTTTCTTTTATTAATATTTCTAAAATTCATTCTGAATAACACCTATAGGTCGGCATTTATATAAGAACAAACTATGAAATAAAGTGCCCTACATAAAACGTATAATGGAAAAAACTAAATTAAGTTTTGGACCAAAAAAAAAACTTTTTCGAAAAACTTTGTCAAGAAGAAAAAAGTTTTCATTTCCTTGTGACTCTGAAAATAATCAAGTTCCTTGGACTCATATTCTCTTCCGGAACACCTTTTGTTTATGACATTGCGAAAATCCACTAAGTTCACAAAAATATCCAGAAAACTCTTGTTCGAAGGGAATGCGCATTTATTTTTATTTATATTTTTTTTTTTTGCTATTTTATAGAAGAAGTGCTCGACTGAATGCGAAAATGATTTTCAACCCCTGCTGTGAGTTTTTCTTTCTTGAAAAGAAGTTTTATTCAGCACAAGACATTATTTCTTGAAAAAAGCATACAAAAACGTCCAGAACTTGCCTTTAGGGTAAATGTATGTAGGTATTTCCGTATTTAGTAGATATATGGGTATGTATATAGTATGTATATGAAAAGGAAAAAGAAATATATTTCTCCTTGAAAGAAGGTCATGTGAAATGCTCCTCAATTATTACTTCAGCTGTTAGCGCATAAACTTGTAATACGTGAGAAATTGACTTAACTATGATTAAAGCATAGACGAAAATTATATCGCCCAGGAACAGAAGGAGAAGGGATTTAATTGTAGCAGTCTACGGCCCAGCAAATCCCATTAGAGGGAATCATTTTAAGCTTCTAAGCCGATAACTTAAGAGCCAAATTAGTTTTGTGGTCTGTTATTATCTCAAATAAATTTTAACTCATCCCATAAATTATGCATCGCCTTCGGGCTATTATCAGATAATGCGAATGGTTAATTACTGTTTGAAATATTCAATAAAACCTCCAATTCGATATGCATAATAATTATTGTGTCCACAGACTAAATAAACCCATTTAATTTGGCCGGCCTTTGACTTGCTGAGTTGCAGACCAACAGCAGACCCAAGTTTGTAATGAATTCATCCCTCCCAGGGATGGAAAGGATTCATCCAGGGGAAGGTTTTGCTTTCCCTTTGTATCTAACAAATACCTATCACATTCCGTTCATTTGAATGAACTTTGATTCAGGTATGCTGTAAATTGTAATTACAATTCACATTATTCTTCGAATTATTTTCAAATGTTTTATTAGCACTAATGAATTGAAGTTTTCGTCATTCGAATAAAATACCAATTACCAATGATCTCTCTTGAAATTGTAGAAAAAAGATAATATTAAGAACGAGGACGACAATAAAACCCAAAATGTATTTTTAAGAATTTTATTTATTTATTTATTTGAATTTTTCTAATTATGAAATACCAAACCAAAGTGTATCATCGCATCACTATAATTTCTATCGCAGGATATCAAAAAGTTTTTTAAATTAAATTTAGGACCATGCGGAATAAACGAAGATTACAACTGAGAACTCTCACGTAAAACATCTTTTTTTAGTAATTTAAATCTATAACTAAGAACTAAATCTTTAATTTGAATAATGTCCTAAGCTCTTACAGCGCTCCACTATCTTTTTACAAATTTTCAAAAATATTATATGATAACACGAGATAATCTTTCATTTGTTTTGAATATAACGAAAATAAAATTTTCAACTTATTATTAGTTTATAACCGACTTTTAACATTTTATATCCCTGATTAGCTAAAAATTTTAAGAAAATTATTTTATTTCGGTGTTAAGAAAAAATTAAAATATCCCATTTTTAAGGAGACATTTACTTTTGAAATCGGGATATATCTAAAAATTTATTAACAACAATTTTTTTCGTTACTTTATTCAAGTTTTTAGAAAAATATTGAAAAATCCTCCTCTGTAAGAAGGGTGGATTTGTATATATATAAGTTTTTACAGGTAATATCCCCCAATATTTAGTATAAAAACTCGAAGAGCCTGAGAAAACTGTCTCACGAGTTGAGAAAACGTAGTTTCGAGAAAAATGCGAATAAATTGTTTATTCGATAATTTTAATTAAGGGGTTAGGTGTAGTCAGGATTTTCAAAAAATCGATTTTTTTTTTTTTTTTGCATTTTCTTAAAGTATAATATCTTAGAAATATTCTCTGAAAATTACTTTAAACTAAAAATACTTTTCGAGTTATTCGATAATTAACAAAGGGTTCTCGGGCGCTCTGGAACAAAAAAACCGATACTGCACGTGTGAAAGTGGCAGATATGCGCGCTAACGACAACACTCGAGAAGGTAGAATGCTACGTAGACAACATCAAATAAATATTTTGGAAGCTGCTACAATGGCTGAAGACCTATTATATGGCCCAAGAATAGATGACTCGGTGTAAGTAATTAAATAATACGTATTACTTTACGTAAATTGAGTGTAAAACTTCAAATGCGTTTTTCTCAAAACTATGTTTTTTGAACTGGTGACCACTGTAGCTCAAAAACCGCTCGGTAGATTTTAATGAAATTTATAGAGATTTTTGAAAACATAAAAAACTAGTGCCTGATCGAAGGATTTTTTTTTTTTTTTAATTTCGATTTTTTATAAACAATTAACTGTTGGTTTTTTCCCAAAAATCTGGAAACAATTTTCCTGAGGCCGCCATTTTGTTAATTTAAAAAAAAAAAGCTTCGATCAGGCACTAGATTATCTATTAATAAAACTAATTTTTTTTGTCCAATTGATTTTGGATGAATCTCCAAGGATATATGATGGCCACCGCAAGGCGCTTCGGTTGGAACTGGGTCAAAGCAAACAGCCATAACTTTTAAAATTATTAATTTTTTTTTCCAAAATTTCTGTCAAGTGAAGTCGAAACCTTATTTAATAATGCTATGTTTTTACTTTTACAAAACAAAATAATTTAGTGGAAAAAAAAATTATTTAAAATTGTCATTTTTTTTATGCCTCTGACTACACCTAACCCCTTAAGGTACGATAAGCATAAGGTACTGCTACAAATGTGTCTACAACTTTTTTTATGTATTGAATTTCTCAAAACGGTTTCGGGAGTATATTTCTGTGATGTTTGAGAACACATTTATGAAAAAAGAAAATTTGATTTGTTTTCGATTTAGAAAGTAAATGTCCCCTTAAACAATATTATGGAAATTTTGGAAAAAGTTATGTTTTGCTCCAGAAAACCTTTAAGGGTTTTTTGGTTATTTTTGTAGCATAAATCAAAATTGAAGATGAATCAGAGATCAGTAAGCAATAAAAATACAGAAAAAGGTTTTTTAGTCCAGGTCTTCTAAAAAAAGGCTAATTTTGAAAATTATTTTAAAGAGTACAGTGAAAGCAATAAAAAATTGAATTAAACAAGTGTACACAAACATACATTTTTTAATTGAAAATAGCGTCAGGATCCAAGATCTCAATGTATTAATTTTTTCATACCGAAAAACGAATTTTACGCACGCAATTTAAATTTCAATTTTTTTTACAAATACCTCGTTCACTCCCGATTCGAATTCGTATACTAACATAAAAAAAATTTATTTATTGGTTTCACATAAATCTAGCAAAAGTTATGATATCCACCGTATTTTTATGATATCCACCGTATAATTTTCGAAAACTCTGGCTCTCAGCGGGCCATTTTTCGATATTTTTCAACAAAAACTTCACAGAATGTAGCTCAAATTCTACCCTTTTTGATACAGAAAAGTTTATATGTAAATTTTTTACCATTAAAAGATATCCCTAAAAAATCGATTTGTTCATAATTTGAAACCCACGTAACCTCTTAAATCTCTTTTCAAATAAAGAAATGTGTTTAATGATAATAAATTGTTTTCTGAACTTAGAATTTATTTACAATGTTTTCCCTAGATTATGAATTCGTAAATGAAAATGCTCAAGCGCTCCTGTTTTCAAGTACATAATAATAGAGTGAAAAATTACAAAAGATCTTATTTTGACCATATTTCAAAATTCATTTTAATACAATGGATTATTATAAAAGTTTGTAACGTGGTTAAGTTCTGAATAATAATCGTAAATTTATGATGTTTTAGATTTATTTTTTTTTGTAAAATTCTATATAACTGCTATCTTTTTTTTTAAGAAAATTTTATAAATAAACAAAGTGGAAAAAATCACCTTTTTTCCAGAAAGAATTAATTTTCTATAGTGAGACTTACTTATTGCTTACAATTTAATATCTAGGGGTTTTTGGCTCTGATTATGAATCCAGTGTTGGAATTTTTAAATTAATAATGGCAAATACAATATAAAATACAAATAGCTTCAAATTTAAAATCCGCTATTTTAAATTTTGAAAATGTGACTTCAGATTTGTGATTAGCAAACCCGGATTACACAAATTTTTTTTTTAAATACGAGATCAAAAGAAGACCTTAAAGAGCTTCAAAACAAAAGTGGACAAGATTGATAACAAAATGACTATAACAGCCAAAAAATGTGAACAAAACTCAAAATACATAACCTAATAAAAATATACTTGGTACAAAACCTGAATAACGAAATAAGGAAAACATAATAAAATAGGTATTTTAATTATTTGTTTATCTGCTCATATCCCTTCAACATTAACAAGATTCATAACAATCAACAAAAATTTTAAGAAGGTGGTAAGAGCAACTAAGAGTTAAAAACCTTGTAACTAACATAAGTCTTAAACTTCATTAAAAAATAATAAAATAAAAACTATCAACATCAATTTTTTATTTTTTTTTGGTTATGAGATAAGAGTTATTATTTAATTAATTTTCTGATTCTCATTTCTATTAAACGTTATTTTCCCTAATATTTTAATTGGCTCATCTTTTAACTATTTATTCAATATTTATTTTTATTGACTATGAACTCAACTTTTATAATTCTTCTAAATAATAATAGTTATTATTAAATTTTCTTTTATTAGTTAGCATTTAACACTTATTTATCAAAAAGCCGCTTATTTGTCAAAAAGCCAATTTAAAATAAAACTTCTATCAAAACAATTTTTTGTTGTTTAAAGAGTAACCTGACCTTTACACCGGTCAGTACTAACTCGTCTAAATACCCTCTGACGCGTCTTATTTGCTGACTAGTCACCACTGATGTGACTTTTTTTCGTGTCAGTGCTCACAGGTCAGTAAACATCAATTTGGCTATTTAAAATGACGGTTCAAGCCTGCAAAATGGTATGTATATCTTTAATAAAAACTTACAATATGTTTTTATTTTAGGAAAAAAATAGAAAAAAGTAATTAAGTCTGTGCAGTTATTGGAATTAATTGACATCTGTGAAGAAAATACTTGTTTATGGGATGGAACTTAAGAATTTAAAAGAAATTTTAAAGAGTATCAACAATTTGGTGTTTTCTTTATTATCTGAATAAAAAAAATCTTTTAGTAAATTCAGCTCTTTTTGACAGAAAAGGATTGGCCCATAATTCCCTTTGCCGGGACATCTTCAGTGCTGACTGCCAGTTTAATTGACATGTGTAAAGGTCGGGTACGAATTTATAAAAAGTTGTGGGACTAAAAATATTCATATTTTTATTACTACCCTTTTATATGACGAAACGTATAAGTGCTGGACAGGCTATGTAGGAAATATAAAATTCTGTGTGTACATCTTTGAATTTCTTATAAAAATCAAATCAATTATTCCGTCAAACAAAGACTTCAACATAAATTGCACTTCAGTTTCAATTTGAAATTGTGTACGGTCAAGATCTAAATTTTGTTCAGAGTGTGTCAGTAGCATAACTTGAATTGAAGTTTGTGTTGTAAAATGGTACTTTTATATTGTACAACATATTAGGAAATATAGTCACACATGTACGCATCCCCTCCCGAGTGTACACATCGCGTGATCCGAGAGCTAACGGGAGCGAGTAAAGCTACCGCGTGCCACAAGGCAGACCGTTTTGAACTCCGACCCGCGCCGCGTCAAAAATGTATTAGAATAAGTTTTTCATTATATTAAATTAATTAAAAATTAAATCCTGCCTTATTTATACAAATAACCACCACCTCATTTTATCAGTTTGAAATGAAAATTTGAATTTTGTAAAATTGTAGATCTAATAGTTGATAACATTATAAAACATTAAACAAGATATGAACACGGTTTCAAAATGTCATCAGTATATTCAAGGCTGCAAGTTGTTTTCCTTGATTTTCAGTGGGCCAAAATTCTGACCCCTTGAGCTACCATCGATGATAAAATATCGATAATAATACAATACATAATCGATGTTTATTCATCATCCCACATCCCTAGACTGAAAAATAAAATTTTATTTTCGAAAACGAATCTATAAAATTGTCGTTATCACAGCAATTGTCGTCGCATGCAAAAAAACGTCGCAAGTTGCAATTTGAAACCGACTTGGGGGAGAAAAACTCCCTTTTTGGTCGTTGAACGGATCTCAGCTGTGGCTGTTTTCGTCCTGTCATCGCAGTCCTTATTCAGGTCACGTTCTCTTTAATGAAAAGAAGGCTCGCAAGTAATCTGGAATTCGTTTCTTGCTAAGAACAATGGACAATGACGATGACATAATTGTTTTCAAGGGACGACAAACACAAATAAAGAAAAAAAAAAAAAAAAGTCCTCATCCATCCGCTCCCGGTCCCAGTCCTGGACTCACTCTCAGAGTCCTTCATCGAAAGGGTCGGGGCGAGTTTTTCGGTCGAAAACAGAAGAGTTTTCGGGAACAGCAGATTCAGATATGCATCGTTCTGTAACCAGTCATCATCTATCTGACGGCGGGAGGAGGGCGGAAAAGACAGGGGCGGGGGAGATGCCTCAAAGGGCTCAAAGGGTAGTCGACAGTGGTTATTGCCCTCCGGCTGCGCCCTTTTTCTTGTCTTTCATCCGTCTTTTAATTAACAACATGCGAAGACGGGCAGAAAGGGCTTTTGGTGGGAATCTCAACAATGGTCCGGAATAAAGGGCTTTTCCCACAAAAGAAAAGGCTCTTTGTCTTCTTCGGCCGGACCTACAAGTGGCTGAGAGGAATTTGAAAGGATGCATGCCTTAGAAGGGATTTTGTCGTTCTGGTACTGTTTTTGTCGGCTTTTAAACAAAGATATTTTTATGTGAATTTCAAAGCGCATCAAGCTTTTAGTACTGATTTTAATTATTAAAATACAGATTAGAACGTAATACGATAAAAGCACCATGTTGGTTTATACAGGGTGATTTCTAACTATGTTTTCCAACATATGTCAATGGTTTCGGAGAAACCCCCCAATCAACACTTGTTCCGAGAGCACCCTTCTAAAATACGAGTAGTTTTATGTATACGGATAGTTTTTTCATTCAATACCCTGTAACTTTATTAACACACATCCTATGAGCCTCATTAAGGTAACAGCTTGATATAGAACTCTTTCTTCCTTTCAATGAGCTTTGAACCATTTTTCTACCCTAATCGCATCACCAGTTTCAAATCGTCAAAATAATAAAAATATTAAAATTTGAAAAAATTAATGACAATGTTATCACTTATGATAATTATCAAGCTTTTTCTTACGACATTTGATCAAAGTAGGCTTAGTTCTTTTTATTTTGTTATGTAAGAAGGTGTCCTATTAGATGTCTTTGTAATAAAACTTCAGCATTTTATATAAAAAGTAACCTAACCAAAAATATCCTACAACAATTCGGACCTAACGATTTCTTATCGAATTATGAAAAAACAAATGTCGTTTTTGTGAATAAGAGTTATTAAGCCGCCAATTAACTGTCAAGAGAATCTTTAAAAATATTATATTAAAAAAAATTAAAATTAAATTCAATTCAATTTAAATGAAAGAAATTTTTTCAAACTAGACCGGAAACATTCTATATCAGGGACCTTTTTACAAGCTTTTATTTAACTTGAGTCGTTCGTATGTAGAAGACATATGTCCTTCAGGTTCAAAATTTGTGCTCGAATTTTAACTCACTTCCACTTATCCGATTTTTATGAAATTTGGTAAACTTAAGTATGTCTCATGACAATACAATATAGTGTATCTAATATCGTTCTAAATCTAAATCCAGTAAATCGCCGCTCCAAAATGGAGCCCAATTTGATATGGGTATCAAGTAAAAGGGTTTGACAAGTAAAATAGGATAAACTATGAAACAAAAACTGAAAGTAAATAAAAAAAAAAGTAAGTCGAGCTTTCCTTTATATGTATAATTTATAAGTATATATAATACAATTTATAATAGCTATAATTCATATAAATGTATAATTTATAATAACTTGAGGCGTTTAACTAGTGTTTAACTAGCTGTGAGATGAAAAGAAATGGTAATGCCCAAAGCTTTTATAAATTATACATACATACACATACTAGAAAAAATCTGCATTCCCCCGCTGTCGATCGGATAGTAACGTCAAAAAATCAAAAACGAACAAATATTTTCCAGATTTTAATTCATCTATTTATTACATATTTCTTAAATATTAGACACATACAAAATCATTTATTTCGCTTTCACAGTTTTTTAGATAACGGCACTTTTCATAGAAAACACACAAAAATGGGACAGAAAAAGTCTGCGTTCGCTTGTAACAAAAGTGATACATAAAATATATCGACAGCGGGTGAACGCAGACTTTTTCTAGTATGTGTATATATAAAAGATGGATTCAAATGTTTTTCCTTTTACCTATATTTGTTTATCCAGAAGAATAAATTTATTCTTTGACACGCAAAATCTCGCATTTAATTTATATGGAGGCAGCAACAGGTTTAAAATTCTATATACAGGGTGGGCCATCTAACGTTTGGAATTGGAACTATAGGTTATTTTGAGGTTGGAAGGTTTGATGACATTTCCGATGTGACAGAAAGTTAGTTTTATGTTTGACATTTATGAAATGGATCGCTTTTCGCAAAGTTGGGAAACATTTAAAACTTATTTCCAAAGTGGTGAGTCTTTTACTCAAACTGTAAGAAATTTACGGAAAAAATTTGACAAAAAGGATATGCCAAAAACGCAGTTTGTGGATCAATTTGTGAAGCGATTTCGTGAAACTGGATCGTTGTTTGATAAAACAACCCGTGTACGTACTCGTCCAGTGCGCTTAACCGAAAACATCGCTGCTGTTGCTCAGAGTGTGCGTGAACAACCATCAACATCAACTCGTCATCGTTCTCAAGAATTGAACATTTCACGCACTTCTTTGAGAAGAATTTTGCATAAAGATCTCGGTATCAATGGGCCGAAGACCGCTTGATCAAAGATGGGCATTTTTACCGAAAAATTTGATTTTGGTCTGGCAGCATTATTGGGCCATTTTTGTTCGAAAATGAGCAAGGAAACGCCGTTACAGTGAATGTCGATCGCTACCGCGCCACGCTAAGCGATTATTTGTTTCCCAAAATTGAAGGGTATGACATAGACGACATTTGGTTTCAACAGGACGGCGCAACGTGCCACACAGCCAACGTAACAATCGATCTTTTGCGCACTGTTTTCAGAAATCGCATAATCAGCCGAAATGCTGATGTCAATTGGCCACCTCGAAGCTGCGATTTGACTCCGTTAGACTTTTTTTTGTGGGGAGCCGTTAAGGACAAGTGTTACGTTAACCATCCAGAGACGATTGACGACTTGAAACGTGAAATCGAAGTTGCCATTGACGAAATAAAGGTTTGGGCAAAAAATGTACTAAAAAATTGGACTGATCGAATGGGGTATTGTAAGGTTAGCCGTGGCATTCATTTGAATGATGTTGTCTTCCATTCCTAAATGGAAAGGTTCAATCTTTCTAATAAACTCATAAGTTTGAAAAAATATTTATTTGTTTTTTTTTTATAGCCGATTCAAATTCTAAATCTTAAATGGCCCACCCTGTGGAAATAAAATTATTTAAAGTTCTCTGAACTGAAATCTAATTAATTGAATCTGGTTCAATTATTTACTAAATGAATTACAAAGAAACTTTATTCAGAACCGATTCTATTATTCTGACTAAAGCAATATTTTCATTTCTCTTTGGTCATCTGATGATAACAAGAAAATTTAATGTTTAGCGCGAAATGGAGGTATATAAATTCGTAGTTAATTTTTTCAATCATATCAAATTTCTCTGTTTTTGTTGGAGCTCTTTTCTTTAAATTATTAACTTATATTTTTATTTCTTTTCGTTAATTTTCGATCAATAGTTAGCTAAGCAGTTTTAAATGATGCAAAAAATATGCCTTATTATTTTCTCTTTCTATAAATCGCTTTTCTTTTCTTGTCTTTTTTTAATTTAATCAGTTCTCCCAAAGTTATGAGATTTTAAGCAAAACAAGTCATGGAATGCATTTTTCAAGTGCTAACTAACTAATGTTAACAAGAATTAAGACAACAATTTTCAAAAAAAAAAAAATTGTGTATAAGTTTAGTAGAAGGTATAGAGTTAGTACATAATTCTTTTCTGTTTTTTTTAACGTTTTATGTTTGAGTAAGAATGTACTAAAAAAATCCTGTGCGTAGTTCAATACCCCGCCAAAATAATAGAACCACTTCTTTATTTATTTGGGAACCAATATCATTAATCATTTGGAATGTATAATTTTTATTGTTGTAGTTTTACGGCAATAGGTGGCGTAAGTCTTTCCACAGAATACTTAGAAGAAATTGAACACGTTGCACACTGTCCAATTTTATTCAGCCATTTATTCAGCTATTGCATGTCAGATGTAATGCACATGTGAGTAACACGTTGCCGCCGGTCAAAAAGACCAATTCCGTATTTAAAGCGTCAGGTGGTGGTATGAAAACCGGCATTTCGTAAAATGCATCCTATATTGGCATTGATATGCCAATTTGTAAAGATTGCAAATAAAATTGTATGTGCAATTTGCCCAAACTAGGTCGACAAAATTATTGCAACATTTTAAAAATAGGTTTTAATAGTGATATAGGGGTTTATGGGGTTCCTGATTTCGGAAATCATGTTAAAATTTCTATTCTAAAATGGTACATCAAATATGGCGGGTGACATTTTTTATACTTTGTACTATCTCTTTAAAACAATGCCAAACATTACGGATAGACATTATTAAACTCTCCAGAAGATAATGAGCAAACCTCCCAGTGCACTGTTTTATGGAGATCCCACAAAATTTAAGAAGTTCGTCTGCTGCACAGAGCTTATGCAGCTTATTCGGAAGAGTACTTTCAATTATACGTAATACCATCTGATGTCAGAGTTCCTTATTATCTAAATTTCCAGAGGCAAACCGTAAACACGACATTCGTAAATGAAATCCCTTTGAAAGACGATAGTGCTTGTGTGTTTCTACGAAAATTCTCCCTCAATACCCCGGGGTGTAAAGGGAATTAAATAGAAGATTCCTCGGTTTTCCTAACAAGCAAAAATAATTTATAACATATATTACGTTGAGATATTTTGTAATATTCAACAACCACTCCTGTATAATGAATTGTTCACCTTCTACAATACATGCCACAGGGTGGTTTTAAGCTTTTCACAAATTTACGTTTGGGATTTACGTTCTTCCAAAAGTCGTCCCTTTTGTGCTGTTGTTTTAAGAGCAACAAGATTTGTCATTACTCACTTTAATGAAACTACACTTTTCTTAATGAAAAGGGATTTTCTGTCCTCAAAATGTCTAGTTAACAAAAGCCCAACACGAGTAAGGCGTTTCCGCCTCGATTTTTCTCCTCCCTTATCCCTAACTTATTTTTTGCGGACGAACTTTCCTTTATTTTTGCAACCACAAGCCCTAAAGTAAAACTGGTGAAAACAGTGAGAAATTTTCTTGACTGAAAAAAAAACCGCCTTTTGTGTGATTCATTCATCATCCAGAAATAACACAATAAACTTTACTGGTGCAACCCCGTTCTGAACCCCATATTCCCCTACTCTCTCTCCCCCGTAAATATTCTTAATTAAGGGCGGAAAAAAAATTACTATGTTCCTCCCTTCAACTATAGATTTTTTTACATTTTTTTTTCTTTTTAAGACCAGCATGTAAAATTCTACAAAAGTAAGGGCTCTTGGGGGTACCCGGGCATACAAAACATAGGGCTGGAATTGTTCGGGTGACGATGAATTTCGTGTTGTTAACAAACGGCAGCGTTCGTTCGTTGGTTGCCAGATCCATTTTTATGGCGGTATTAAGTGAACTTAAAAATTCGAAGCGGAGCACTAAAGGGCGCCAAAAAGGGAGGTTTTTAAATAATTTATGGGCTGGGAACACGTACACGCTTGAATTTAAGAGGTCTTTGGGTGGCGCTTAATTTCGAATACTGCGCCTAATGATTTCGTTTGCTTACTGTTTTTTGCCTGAAATTCCACTTAAATCTCACAGATTTTGAAAAGGGAATTTATTCCCGGATTAAACTCAATGAGATTTCCTATATAATTGGAGTAGCATTAGACGAAAAAAAGTGAAAAATCTCGGAACCTATTTCTAATGAATGGATTTTTATAAAACTTTATTTTTGCAATAAGGGACGTATTTTCTGAGCAGTCCTAAATTTAAGATCGGGTATTGTGTTTAGTTTGGTCTTGTTACCTTTACTTTTCAGTTTAAGGGCTAAAGCCACTCTTGCGCCAAGGAAAGACAAATTTTCCAGGATTATATTAAAGTAATGAGAAATCATGAAGAGAAATTTGTAATCATTAATTTAAAACTTTCATTGACCTATGTTTTATTTTCATGTACATATTATACTATACATAATATTCACAAATAATAATATTTTCTTCATTATTAATGTGTAAAATTTTATATAGAAGTTTTTATAATTTGTAAATGATATGATCGTATATTTATGAGATAATATTCAAGACCTTATATGTATAATTCATTGGTAATTTACTCACAAATCAACATTCAAGAACATTAAAACTAAAATGTGAGTAACTTAGGCATAAAACTGAATTGAAGAATATTAAAACAAAACTTAATACTGTTCTTGTTATTAAATATAGAACATGAATATTTTTTCTAAAATTATTATTATTATTTAGTACTTTATGATTTTCTTGAGTTAATACTTAATGATCATAATTGTAAGATTATAAGATTACGGAATGGTTTTGATTAGCTTGAATTTAAAAAGTCGTTTGAGTGAAGGGGTTACGTAGGTTTCAAATTTTGAAAAACTCGAATTTTTTTCTTCTTTTTAACATTTTTTAGTCGTAAAAAAAGTACTATTACATTCAAACTTTCAAGTATCAAAATGCGTAGCATTTGAATTACATTCTATGAAAAAAATTTCACCTTTTTATTCTTACTTAAAACTGGAAACGAACTTTTCTCAAAACTCTATTTCACACGATTACTAAAAAACGAATGCACCGATCTTATTCAAATTTTACACACTTCTTTTAAATAGCATACTTGACTAGCAAGAATTTTGTTTTTCGTTCATCACAACTTACTTTACATGGCAAATTGTGGCAATTAAACAACAGAGCGTATACTGAGTTGTACACCCAAATGGATACCCCTGGGCTTCCCCAACTCGACATAACGATTCCAACTTTTCTTCCAACTTGAAAAACAGCTCCGGAAATCCTTGGAAGTTAGGCCCTTGAAAACACGTGTTGTGACCACTTGAATGTCTTTCATCATCTTAAAATAGGTTCCTTTGAGGTGAATCTTCATCTTACAGAAAAGGAAGGAGTCACAGAGGGCTGGATTTGGCGAGTAGATTAGAATGGGGAGCACCAGAATGTTTTTTTAAGCCAAAAAGTTGTGGACAATCATTGCCGAATTGGTCGATTTATTGTCGTGATGGAGAATCTATCCATTTGTGACGACATCCAGACAAACGCGGATCGTTCGCGCCTTAAACGCTTTAAAAGTTCAAGATAGAACGCTGCATTGACTGTTTGTCCAGCTGGGATGAATTCCCGGTGTTATCGCTCAATCATCAACTGACTCATTATTTGCTCATTCAACGTGAAACTTAGAGCATATGTTCCCGTTATTATGAAAGTGTTCTAGATCAAAATTAAAAAAAAAAAAAAAAAAAAAAAAAAAAAAATCACAATAAACTCAAGACTAATCTTACTATGTATAATATCTGTTAGTGATCGTTTAACTTCTGAATGACTTGACCAATTCAGGTCATATTCCCACAATATATTTATTTTCTCGAGACGATGGTTCATAGCTATGCTAGGATCAGATAGGTCGCGCTGTAGTCAAGTTATTTCGTATTTACTACATACATTTTAAGCGTTTTTCGTGAAAATTGGTACTTAGGGGTTTTTGAGGAATGCCGACTTCAAATCTGCTTTCCAAATTTAGAAGTTCAAGATGGCGGACTCAATATGGCAACCTAAATTTCGCGATTTCAACCGATTTTAATGAAAATTAGCACAATGATTGTTTTGAGGCCACTAATTTTGAATATTATCAAAATTTGGAAATATGTGTTATGCCCTCGACATACAGCAAACATAAATTACTAATTAGTACTAATTACTAATTTATGTGCAATATGTCATGGGCTTATCATCATTATGGCAGCTAAATGACCAACAATTTCATAATTATGGGCATATATGATCCATAACCTTGAAATGACACACCTCATTATGAATCGAAAGGTTAAGGGACTGGATTTGGTATTTTTCTGAACTCATCGATATGTCAGTGTTTTATCGGAGAGGTCGTTATCGGTGTAGAAATATCGATTTTGAATCCTAGGATCATTTCTGTTTCAGCCTTTAAGTTAGGGTGAATGTGACCCATCTCCGCAGATCCTATAAACACCTCCTTTTCTTTTCGTGGAGCCGTGTGGAGTTCAGCACCCAGCTGAGGCCCTTCAATTCAAATATAATCCACAGAATTTAGTTTTATTATGAAATTATGTTTACTTGGAGGAGCGACTGAACGAGTCAAATTGCCACCGCGCCGTAGCCTTCTCAGTCGTCGTCGCAGCTCCAAGTGGAGCCCCCTCGGTGCATTCTGCAAAGACGACCTCTTCAGCGGAGTACCTCGAGGACGTGCACGAAAGTCTCCTCGATAATAACGAGCGCGGTCGAGGGTGGCAAAATTCATTCAGCAAGTGGTTTATTTGTGGAGCAATTTTACAGTGCTTCCCGGGGCTTTGGGGCCCCTAACGACTCCATTCTGTTTGACCAACATTTTGGTTATTTATGCGCTCGGCTCCTAAAAAAATGAATTTCTTTTTTGGCTTGAGAGCTATTCAATTTTGATATGGTGGTGTGGTGGAGGCACGTGGACCTTATTAAACAAAGGGACGACGCTAGACAGGGTGGGGACGGGTGCCACTTGTAAATAATTGCAACATTTTTCATCCAATCATTCTGGAGAAATTCCAGCGAAATAACTTGAGACAAAAACTTGTGATACATACTTGAGGCAAATTCCTCATTTAGGCGACCAGTTTGATGGTAATTGGGAAATATCTTTGGAATTTTTGGCATTAGAATTGAAAGTGGTAGACTAAACATTTTTCAAATAATGGCGAATTCATTAATATTGCTCATTTTGATTATAAAATAAGGTAATTAAAATGTACCTACTCTGATTGGTAATACTTTTAGTGAGATAAAGGCACACTAGAGTGTGAATTAAGGAAGGGTTGCTTTTTATTTCGACCAACAACACAAAGAGGCAAACAAAAACACCGTAGTTCAGATACTTTATGCCTTGGATTTTGTATTGGATCTTATTATAAAAAATTCCGCGTTTTTTTTAACGCCAAAATTTAATTTTTTTTACTTTCAACTGCTGTCATTTTTTCGAAATAATTTTTGTAATTGTGTATATACCTCAGTCGAACTTTTACTACTTTTCAAAACCTAAAGATTCTACTTTTTAGAAATTGAAGGACATACATTTAATTTATTTTCTATATTATTCTACATATTTTATTTCGAATAGTCGGTTACCTTAAAAATAGACACTTCAGTAGCTGCTTAGAAGTTAACAATTTATATAACACCTTCTCTAAACCTAAATATATTACAAAAGCTCATTAAGTCTTATTTATTCTCCCTTCTTCTAATATGTAGAATATACAGAAGTTAATTAGTATATATTAAATTTTAAAAATATGAAATTTTCACTTGTATAGAATCACTAGAGGTTACCAAGTTTGTGAAGAATACAAAATTACTAAATTACGATTTCACAGTTCTTTAAATATGGAATAATTCGGTTTAATTAAGGTTTAATCAGGGATCGAAAATAACAATTATTTTCAATTTTTCAAACCAAAAAATTATATAGGCAAATTTGTGGGAAAATTGGTTCAAATGTATCATTATGGCCTGAGCTTTAACAATTTTATGTGCTTTTTAAATTTGTGATTTTTTCCATAAAAATTAAAAGAAAAAAATTATTTTTTGCAATTATATTTTTTAAATCCAAAATAAAAACCATAATACATTTTATTTTTAAAATCAAAATAAGATTATTATTTTTAAAATCGAAAATAAAAATCAGAAAATGTTTTTTATTATTAAAATTTAAAATAAAAATTAAGAAGTGTCTGGGCATGATCAATGTTTAGTTTGCGTGTGTTGCTATCACATTTAACAGATGGCGGCCCATTGCCGTAAAATATTTAGTTTAGCGTGTGTTGTTTTTACGCCCAACCGATTGCGCAGTTTAAAAAACAAATTTCAAAGCAATCAGTGAAGAACTTTCGGTGATTAAGATTTTAAACAAACGAACATTTACATTTTTTTTATTGTATATAGATTTTAAAAACATAAGTCATTTTCCAATTTTTTTTTTTTTTTTTTTTTTTTTTTTTTATATTATTTGATTTTTATTTGTTATTTTAAAAATAAAAATCATTTTTTGATTTTAAAAATAAAAATCATATTTTGAATTTAAGCTTTGATTTTAAAAATAAAAATTATTTCCGGATTTTTATTTTTGATTTTAAAAATAAAATTAATATTCTGATTTTTATTTTAGATTTTAAAAATAAAGATCACTTTACGATTTTTATTTCTGATTTTAAAAATAAAAATCAGTTTCTGTTTTTTATGATAAAATTCATTTTCTGTTTTTTAAAAATTAAAATCAGAATCTGATTTTGATTTTTTATTTTAAAAATAAAAATCAAAACATAATTTTTATTTTTGTTTAGAAAAATAAGAGCCAGGAAATAATTTTTTAGATCTAATTTTTACCGAAAATATCATAACCGTTACGGTTCCCTTTTAATAGTATAAATAGTTTCTGTAGATTTAAATAATCGTTAGGAGTTTTCGAGTTTGTAGTGTATAAAAAAATATTTAGATGTAAACTAGAATTTTTAGGCCTTATAATTTCACAATAGTATAGATAGTTTTTTGAGGTTCGGAAAAGATGTTAATTCTCACTTTTGTAGAATTTTGGAATGAGCCTATGGAGTGTAAAAAGATCTTATTTAGGCGCTTTTAAGAATAAGAAGTATTAATATAGGCCTATTTAAGTATGTTCAGTATCTAAACCGTAGGTAAAGTTCCACTCGGGTATTGAACACAAAAACGTAGTTTTTTCTGAAACTTCAAATACTTGAAAGAAATAATCGAATTTATCTTAAAAATGACATTGTTGAAACGTTGGAGGATGGGAGTCAAATTGGTGTAATTTATACTGACTTCTCCAAAGCTGTGATTTGGTTTTTAAAGTTAGAGAGTTGGCTTTTCGGGCGTTGCACTGGTTTGAATCATAATTCATGGACCGTTTCCAAGTGGTTAACCTTCATCAGGAATTCCACAAAGTTCCCATCTTGGACCTTAACTGTTCAACATTTTTATCAATGACTTAGTAAATCAAATTAAGAATTGTAAAATGTTGCTGTTTACCTATGACGCTTTTATAAAATAATCAACTCTCTGAATGATACGAGCTTACTTCAGGACGGTCTTTATGCTGTTAATCATTGGTGCACGAGGAAGGAGTTGTAATTTGGAACCCGCTGATAATTTGGAACCCCTTAATATCTCAGAAACAGACAGCGACATCTGTCAAAAAACTATGTAATTACGTTGAACTGATATCATAGAACGTATTCACCGCCATTAGCGCCAATTTTGCATCGAGTTTGATCCTGTCATACAAAGTTGAAATTTTATGTCTCCAGCTAATATTGTCAACATTTTTTATTTTACTCTAAAACTAATACAGTGGGTGTTAAAGCAAGTTTATACGTATAAGTTCAGATTGTCACAGGTAAGTTTTAAGGTTTATTTTAGTTATTATTTATTATTTAGTTTTGTTGATAATTTGCTAACATAATAATGTTTTGAATTTGGAACCCCATAGGTGCGGGTAATATGGAACCAGGTTCCAAATTACCCGCAAAGCATTTAACATCACTTTTTTTTCCTGGTTCCAGTCATGCAGAGAATAGCAAACACTTCTACAACTCCTCCGAACAGCCAGGAATCTACCTCTTCGGATTCTGAATCATCTGTTTCTTCAGGTGACACTGTAGTGTCAGAAAATGCTACCGCGCAAGTCCAGTCCACAAACCAAGATGACGCTTGTTGCATTTTTTGCTCTGAAAATTACTCCAACGATCAACCGGGTGAAACTTGGATTCTGTGCCACCAATCATGTGGGTTGTGGGCACATATTGAATGCTCAGGATGCGAATCAGAATATTAAATTTGTGATTTTTGTTACTAAATTTGTTCCATACTTGTAATTTGGAACCCGGGTTCCATAATACCAAAACCAAAGCTCCAAACACATTTTTTTTTTTAATTTTTTCAATAAAGCAAATTATTTCCTACAATGGCTGGTTTTATTTTATTAATTCGTTCCTAATATAAAAGTTAAGTTTTTAAGTATACAAACCCACTTTTCGAGATGATTAGTCAAATAGTTTTGTTAAAATACTCAAAAAACAAAGTAGGATTTCAAATTGGGGTGGTAATTCCTCTATATTTTAAATGAAACTATACTTCAATACGTGTCTTATATTTTTTAGTTTTATTTTTAACTCTCCAACTAAGTTTTTCTAAGCACGTTGATGTCAAAAAGTTTATCGTTCCCTAGAACAAAAATTCTAGCAACTTTTCGGTCGATTTTGCTGGTGTGTGCCTATTTCATTGTTTACAAAAAATGCAATTTTGAGGTTATGTTACAGAATTTTTATTTTTATTTCGGCAATTGTCTTTATTTTTCCATTAGTCTATATCATCTGAACTTCAATTACAAAAAAAAAAAAAAAAAAAAAAAAAAAAAAAAAAAAAATACAACGATATTTTAATTCCGCGGCCGTTTTACTCAGTCCTGCTTAAGAAATATTTCTCAACTTCAAGGAGATGTGCGAGGTATCATATTTTGGGACAAAACTTTACAAATGTCGTTTGTGGGTTGCTTTTGTCTTCCACTTTCGATCGATAATTTTCCGCATATGATATATTTGTAATTAATATGCGCACCCACCTGAATAAACGCTGGAGCTTCTGACTGCATCGAAAGTAGCAATTTGTCAGCTTGAAGCAATCGCTGACGATGCAGGGTGCAGGCTACAGGAGCACGCATCCATTGAATATGAAATTACAAGCAAACAGAAAACCAGGATCCTATCCCGGAATGGCTGGTATGCGGAATCCCAGGACCAGGACTCAGCCCGAAGACTACGCTATACGAGGCGTAATGTATGCAGGTCGTTTCTGGCTTATTTGATCCCTCCCGCGGTGCCCCCCGCACAGGTAGTAATGGTATTTCGGGGGTGAAGATACGTCATAAAATTTGAGCGGGAACAAACGCCGAGGACATTAATGCTGCATCCTTAAATCCACCCGCGCGCGTTTTCCTGGAGTGTTGGGATCATGGAATTCGCGACGTCCCTAAATCTGCTTCAGGACGAGATAGTCTATTCCCGGAATTGCACATTAACGTGCTGCTCCGGTGGTGGTGGTGGCGTTCGCAGCAAATCCAGCTGAGAAGCAATCCCGCTTCTGGCTGTGCATAGAGGTCGAGGGATTTTTCATTTGCTTAAAATATTCCAGAGTTTCGCAGCCCGTTGTTTTGCTCCTCAAAATTGGATTCCACTTGTTCCTTGTTGAGGAGCAGCTCTGATACCTTTTTCTTATTGGATTGAACTCTCCCGGCATTGTTAAATCGTGGTGTTTTCGCTCCCCGGGATATGTTCGCAGTTCGCATTTGGATAGACCTCATGAATTTGCAATGAGCTTAAGTTCAATGTGCTCCCCGACGAGACGGGCTGCTGTGGCGGAAAAACCTGGACGACTTTGTTGGAGCAGCTTCAGCTTTTCAGAGCCCTCCCTTATTCCAATGCAATTGGGTCTTCTCATGATTAACAAAGTTTTTGATGTCTGCGATGAGTTCCTTTGCAATTAACATCGTACGGGAGGAATTTTCCACACTATTCCCCCTCTTCTCGCAACTATTTTCAAACTAAACCCTTAAAATCCCGGGGACTGAACGGACCTCAGGGATGCGTGATAATGCAGAGGTGTAGGGACCCCATAAACGAACCGAAACGCTCTTTTAATACTAGAAATCGGTGGAGGATCCACCACAACTATGGTATAAGTTTAAATTAATTGCAGATATAGCTTTCGTTAATGGCTTTCCTTAAGGAGCCGATGCCACAAAGATGGAGTAAGTTTCGAGAATAAATGAGGGCTAATTATCAGGGAAGCGAAGCCACCACCCCTTGTAGCTAAGTAAGTACTGTTCCCACTTAATCGACGGGAACGAAGTGGAGTACCCTTTCTGGGTCAATTTTTATTAAGCATATTGAATGCAGCAATTCCTTAATTGTTCTTTTCCGAGGCATTGAGGCTACTTCGGGCTACTCCTTCTGGTCCACTTTTGTTTTGTTTTTTTTTTTTTCGGGAAGATTTATTGCGTCTTTGCTACTTTGGCTTTTCTACATATTAATCCTTGGCACTTAATTCAAGACAAAGTGCGCATTAACAAAATGCTCGAGGATTGGACTGTATGAATACATAGTGCTAATTAAGAGAATCTTAAATTTAAGTAGGGAAACTGAAGATTTGAGTTTATTTCCGATTTATGTGGGAAAACAAATTAACTACTACTTTCCAACAAAATTTATATAAGATGTTAATAAAGCACTCTTTATTTAATTAAAAATGGAAGTATTTAAATAAAAAATGCTTTTTGTAATTGTGAATTTCAATAGCTATAAAAATACTTGGAAGATTTACAATGAAAACCCTGAGGCATGAAATAGATAATAGCATAAATAGTTCACCTAAATCACAGCCTCTAGCTCATTGTGAAGTTAGTTTAAAATCGATTGCAAAATTTCTACAGAGCAATCAAACAAACAAACAAACAAACAGACAAGAAAGCCAGTTAATAAAAGCGTGGTAATATGGGTGAAGATGATGAACAATTTCATTCGTCTTGTATAAAATATGAAATTCAAAATCTCAGATGCTAATTGAGGTAGTTTCTAGAAAAAAGGTGCCCTTTACTTTTATCGATTCCGCGTATCTAAATTAGAAATGTGAAAAAATGTTCTCCAAAAATTACAAAGTAATGCTTAATATAACAATTTAACTAGGCAGGGGTGCTGCCTTATAAATTTCTTAAATATTTGAGAAAAGAAAATGTATTGGCCTTTGTAAAAAAACTGAGAAAGAGTTTATATTAATTTTTATATAGAGAAACTGAGCCCGATATTTATTTGAAATTCGGTTTCGAGGCCGCTTCAATTGACAATATAAGTTTGTGAATATTTAAATTTTAAAATATTTAAAATAAGCCAGCAAGCTTAAGATTTGACAGCAAACTATTTCACTACTTTGTGCGAATCATGTCAATTTAACGCATTTGTAGGGAAAATACGAAAAAAACTTTTAAATAA
Source organism: Dysmachus trigonus (assembly GCA_949715965.1). Classification (NCBI taxonomy): domain Eukaryota; kingdom Metazoa; phylum Arthropoda; class Insecta; order Diptera; family Asilidae; genus Dysmachus; species Dysmachus trigonus. Next base: position 87,638,839 of record OX454319.1, on the reverse strand, counting down.
ACTGCTTTTAACTTGGCTTTCCTTTATTTAACTATTTACTCAGTCTAAAATATTTTAGAATAAAAAAATAATTTTAAAATTTTTTTTTTTTTTACTGGAATTGACATTTTTTTTATTCCAAAAATTTACAAAATTCGAAAAAATTTTTAAATAAATTGCTTCTTACTCGGATAATTTTCAATATTTTTATTTTACTATAACTGAAATTTTTTTTGTATTCCAAAAATTTAAAAAATTCGAAAAAATGTTGTATAAAATGTTTTTAACTCGGCTTATTTTTTATTTAACGAATTACTCAGTCTTAAATATTTTAGAACAAAAAAAATAATTTTCAATATTTTGTTTACCTGAAATTGAAATTTTTTTTTTCGAAAATTTTAAAAAATTCTAAAAATTTTTAAATAAGTTGTTTTTAACTCGGATATTTTTTATTTAACTAATTGCTCAGTCTAAAATATTTTACAATAAAAAAAATAATTTTAAATATTTTTTTTCATTAGAATAGACATATTTTTTTATTTCAAAAATGTAAAAAACCAAACAAAATTTTAACTAAATTGTTTTTAACTCGAATTGTTTTATTTAACTATTTAATCAGTCTAAAATATTTTAGAATAAAAAAATATAATTTTCATTATTTTTTTTTATTGGAATTGAAATATTTTTTATTCCAAAAATTTAAAATGTTCGCAAAAATTTTTAAATAAATTGTTTTTAACTCGGATTTTTCTTATTTAACTATTTACTCAGGCTAAAGTATTTTCGAATAAAAATTATAATTTCAAAAATATTTTTTTACTTGAATTGAAATTTTTTTATTCAAAAATTTTAAAAAATCGAAATTTTTTTAAATAAATCGCTTTTAAGTCGGATTTTTTTAATTGAACTATTTACTCAGTCCAAAATATTTTGGAATAAAAAAAAATTATTTTCAGTATGTTGTTTTTTACTGAGATTGAAAATTTTTTTTATTCAAAAATTGTAAAAAAATTCTAAAATTTTTTTAAATAAGTTGCTTTTATCTCCGATTTTTTTTCATTTAACTATTTACATTTTAGAATACAAAAATAATTCTCTACCATTTTTTTTACTGGCATTGAAAATTTTTGTACTCCAAAAATTTTAAATAAATTGCTTTTAAGAGGGTAGTGCACTTTTTTTAAAGATTTTTTTTTTTATAGTTAACTTTATTTTGATCTTGCAAACTTTTTATATATGATACAACTAACATTCAAGAATATAAACATTTTTTTTTTTTTTTCTTCATATTAGGTATGGCTGCCTGAAGGTGACCCCTTTTTAATCTGGCCGACATGATATCTCGACTCTGGAACGTCTGAAACAAAAAATTCAAAGTGCATATTAAAATATAGATCAGTCGCTATCGCTCGAACTAGGATAAAAGATTTTGGTAAAAAAGAAACAAAATGGCGGACTTTTTAATTTTTCGGTAATTTTTTTTTTCAAAAAAATTGTTTAAAAAAAAGGTTAAACACTAACCGATTTTCAAAATCCTAGTACGGGCGAGAACTACACATCTATAAAGTATCCCATAAAAATTTGAGCCCGATCAGACCAATAGTTTTTTTCAAAATCATGTCGGCCAGGTCAAAAACCGTGGTTTCGAGAAAAACGCGTTTAAAGATTTTATTCGATAATTTTAAAGTGCGATTAGCGTAAAGCACCGCTACAAATGTGTCTATAACTTTTTTTATATATCGAATTTCTCAAAACGGTTTCGGGAGAACATTTCTGTGATACATTAGAGCACATTTATGAAATAAAAAAAAAATTGATTTTTTCAAAAAAAAGAAGTTTACTACCCCCTTAACTCGGATTTTTTTTTATTTAACTATTTACCCAGTCTATAATTTGTCTGATCCACATCCTGAGGTAGATAGATGAAAAAAACACAAACTATTATGTGCTAATAAAAATATCATTTACATTGAAGTTAAAGCGTTGCAAGTGAATATTTTCTATTGTATTATCATACACATATCATCTAACTGACCTAGAAAAACACCAAATAACTAAGTATATAAATTTTAAAATTACAAAGTTTGCCATTTTGAATTATATTTTGAATTCTTAAAATGTTGACAATTGGTAGCTTCCCCGAAAACCCTCAATTACCCATTTAAATGTAACAACGTATAAAATTTAAGACTTACGCATCATATATTTATAAATGTTAACAACCTTTTTGAAATTAGGATTCTCACAAACTACGACATTTTAATTTTCAAATAATTCATCATCATTTATAGTAATTTATTAACCTTTTAAGGACGGGAGTGGTCGATATATGGACCAGCCAGAGGACACATAATATTTGATGTTTTTGAGGGAAAATGTAATGCGGTCAATATGGGAAAAATAGTACAGAGATTCCTGGAAGCATCCTTGACCTTGAAAATAGCGATTTTCAATGTCAAATTTTGTCTGCTATTTAGCCCTGAAAGTTGGCATACCTATATTTTTTGATGCGCTGAATATGGGAAAAATAATGTAAAAATTCCTGGAAGCATCATCGACCTTGAAAATTGCTATTTCAAAGTAAAATTTTTGTTTGCTATTTCGCCCTGAAAGTTGGCACACCTACCTTTTTTATATACCGATTACGAAAAATATAATACCACGAATCGCTCAGGTGAATTCAAGGTAAAAAATTGATATTTTCACGATTTTCCCGTATTCAGCCCATCAAATTACCTAGAAAAATACTTTCAAATCGTCGCGTCAAATTTTTTACATGGGAGGGGGGGAACTCCACATAAGAAGTTCATTGAAGTTATTTATAATATTCATGCCTAATAAAATGTCAATTTTAACGTAATTTTCCCCGTCCTTAAAAGGTTAAGGAGGCAAAGATTGTGTATTTTTTCTTTTGTTTCAAAGGTAATCTCTGGAACTACTGATCCAATTTAAAAAAAATCGTTCATCGTTGGCAATAAATTAAACGAATCAACATTTCTACACTAATTTACACTACTTTGTTATGACAGAAGTATTACTTTTTAGTGTGTCGATAAGCTCTTTTGTTCAGTTTGACATGCTACATGATAATATGACTTGGCATATGATATGTTACATGACATGAAACGACATGGCACAGTATGACTCAGCAGGACACGACATAACATGACGTGACATTTAACATGACACATAACATAACACACTAAATAATAGATAAAACAATATATGACATATGTGACGCGAGATGACCCAAAACCATGAAACATAATATTTTACATGACACATGACAGATCAATATTGTTAAATGTAAAATAGGGAAATTGGATTTAATGTATGGGCCTTGGTATGAAATATTTTTTAGGACAACATTTTCATTTGAGTTTTCTAACAATCTTTTGCGTTTAAGGGGGGATATACATTTAGAATGACAAAAAAATTCAATTTTTTTTTTTTGCATAAAAAGTTGGTAAATTTCCCGTAGAATACGCTCCTGAAACCCTTTTTTCGAAATTCGAACTCCAAGTGTTTTTTTTTCATCGTTCCCGGGATTGCTGATTAAAATGTAAGTACGATTTTTCGATAATTAAAACTTTCAACGCGTTTTTCTCAAAACAGCATTTTCGGAGTTTATGCCGGTAATAACTCGAAAACTAATCATCCGATTGAGCTGAAACTTATAGGATTTCTTTATTATAGTATTACCTTCTATATGAATTAAAAATTATTGTAATATTTTTTTTATTAAATATGGAAAAATGTGATAAAATAGCGGAAAAAATGTTGATTGTTTCGAAAAAGTTACGCCAAAAGTGCAAATTGTTTTCTTTCACTTTTTTTTCAATTCATCGACTAACTGTGAATGTAATTAATGTAAATTTTTTTGATTTTTTGATATCTGATCAAAATTGCGACCAGGACAGCCGGCACAAGCAAAATACAACGACTTTTTCAACACCATCTAACGGCCGCCATTTTGTTGAAAAAAATTTAAAACATTTTTTTTTGTATACTACATGGATACACTTATAATTGTAAAAAAGTTTCGATTGATTTGAATAAAAACTTCCCCTTGAAAAAAAATTTTCAAAAATGAGTTTTTTTTTCTCGTTCTAAATGTATATCCCCCCTTAAGTCAAATTTTGGTTTAACGTTAAGTTTGAGTTTCTTTAATAGAACTCAACTAGTTAAATCAAATAACTCAGAATTCGTTCGCCATTATGGTTTCATAAAATTCGACATTTGGTCAATAAAGTATAGTATTATATAAGAAAATCAGCGTCCACAAAAATCATTAGTTGTTAACTATAATAAAAATACCATAAAGTTGATTTTGTAAATTTCGAAATCTCTCCTTCTTTATTTCAAAAAATCCGAAAATTCTATTACTAATTTACATTAAAATTCCATTCACTCACTTTTTAATTCAATCTACAAAACAAAAATGTTCAAAGGAATTATTTTTTGTTAGGTAGCCGATATGTTATAAAATTTATGTTTTCTATTCACTTGAAATGAAAGCTGAATTTACATAGAGTACATAAATCCCAAAGAAAATTTATTGACCTTATTTTTTTCAAGTTTTATCCACACATTTGACCGAGCCCTTTTTAAAACGAAATTCCACTACTTGATAGTACAGAAAAATTTTCAATGGTTAGCACAGATGGTTACTTTGTGGAAAGAAGTAATCGAAACAAGTTTCTCCATTTGAAAAGTTGAGGCTAAAAGGGCCTGCAAAGGGCCAGAATATGGTGAAGCTGCCGAAAAGGAAGGGAAACTTTACGACCTCTCTTACTTCACCGAAACTTTGTTATGAACTTGCAAACACAAAAAAAGGTTACGTTCAACACTTCAGAATATTTTTATAAACCTTTTCAAGAAGCCCTTTTTCAGTAGTTTCGAACTTTGTAAACATTTTTTAAGCATCTCTTCCACTATTCAGTTTTTGCATTATTCGCATTATTAGATGTTTGTTTATTTTATATTAAAAATACTCTCAAAAATTCCACCCTCACTCTACAAAATATTCAAATTTTTTTTGTCCCAAAAATTTCCACATAATTATGGGGAAAGCTGTAAATAAATTCGGATAAAAAGAGGGTCAACGATAAAAATCTTATCAATTTCATGCATTAGCACTTGTGGCTTAAATCTAAAATCGGCGTACACCTTTGAGGGGACTTTATGAAACTTTTGTTCTCCACCGCCGAATTGAGCTTAGATTCATTTCCGCATAATCTAGAAAAGACGTCGTGGAGTGGAAGGGAAAACTTTTTTGCTCAGTATAAAAATGGTTATCCCTTAGGCGTTTTGGCGAAATGAAAATATGCAAATTTCCCCAATAGAACGGAAAAGCAAAAGTAATCTGGGGGAGGACTAATAATTGCCATTTCTACGGCACGAAAATATCGCCTTACAACTTCAGGAGTTGGTCCGGTTTTTCTCTATGACACAAAAATTCAATTCAAACCTCAAAATTTGTTTGTTTCCGGAAAGTTACTATTTTCTTTTTTCCCTCTTTAAGGGGGGAAAATATACTTTGTGAAAGTTTGTGAATAACTTACTAGGGGATAAATTAATACTTTTTAATGGAAAATGTACGAATAGAATAAAGGCACTTTGTACTTTGGAAGATTTCAAACTTCATAGGTATTTGTAAATTAAGAATTTTACAAACCACTTTTAAGAATAAAATTATTAAAAATATTATTTGTTTCATTTCTCTGCTGTCCTTTTAAAGTCCATGTAGTAGCCAACATAATATATGACATTAAAAAAACCTGACAAGCGCAAAGGATTCCTTACCATATTTAAAAGACTTTCTAGAAATCTATAAGATTTAGGACGAAAAACGTGGGAATGTTCTATATTTACATATTTTTCAGAATATTATTTTAAATATGTTAGTTAAAATTATGAACAATTTATTTTCGTATTCTAAACAATAACCCCTTTTAAATGATACCCAACATGATATATAAAATTACTAACAAGAAAACGTTCTCAGGTGTGTCTCACCGATTTTCATGAAATTGAAATATGTTATAGAGTATCCAAAAATAAGAGACACGTATTTTTTTTATCTGCTAATACGCACGCACATTTAGGAGGTAGTTTTATTTATTGTTTTCTTTTCATAAAAATTGGTGTATTTTTCAAAAGTTTGTCCGCCATGTTGGATCCACTATTTTGAATGTTTTAAATTTAACATCAGATTCGTAATCAGAGACTTAAAAACCCCTTCATATAAGTTTTCACGAAAAAACTGATGTCTGAAAGAATATACATCATTTACGTATTAGTGCTAGGGGTTGTTTACCCTCTTGAGGAGTTTTTTTTTACGAAAAAACAAAAACAGGTCAACTTTATTTTTCAAAATCGTATGTAAAAAAATATTTTTCAATGATTTTTAACTAAAACTGATATTTTTGTGACGCAAAAATATAAAACAAAATCGTTTTTCTGCAATAAAAAATGAGGGTTGCCACCCCCGGGAGCCAGATTTCTTACAAGAGGTTAGTATATTTATGAGACATCATTTCCATTTAGTTTTCATATGAAAAAATTCATAAGAACTTGAAATATTTAGGAAAAACTGTTTTTGGGGGTAAATTTCACCCCCTAAATGTGCGTATCCGCAGATAAAAAAAAAATACATGTCTCTTATTTTTGGATACTCTATAACATATTTCAATTTCATCAAAATCGGTGAGACACACCTGAGAACGTTTCCTTGTAAGTATTATTACTATTACTATGCTAAATTTAAAGTTTCTACGTCGCATGGTTTCTGAGAATATCGGCTTTGACAGACGGACAGATACGCGAGTCATCTTGTGAGGATTCGGTTTTTTTCCTTTGGATGTACGTAACCCTAAAAAAGCAATTGTTTTAAAAAACTGCATTACAACTACATTTTTTTTGTCAATGAATTTGTAACTTTATGATTTGTCCACTATCTAGGGGATTGATATATCAGTTCCTAGATTATTTTTATAACCCAACGATTTAGATAAGATTGCGCAAGAAATAGTTTTTGGTATATTTCTGAGCTAAAACAAGCTCAATCATGTACTACTTACTAATAAGGCGAGGTAAGGTATGCCTTAATACTACTTAAAAAAATAATGTACAATCGGTAAAAGTAATTAAATAATTTTTATTGCGTTTACTTACAGTTTAAAAACAATATATTCCATTATCTAGTAAAAATCCGGCTGATGATGAAATTCAATTAATTAAGTTATGAAAGTTTTACAATACCTTTTTGCGAATTACATGATTTTCTTTGGGAATTGTGAAATGTGTTACAATTATAATTTCAAAATATTTTTCTATTTATTCTTTATACACTTCTTTATTCCTTTGGTTTTCATTTTTTGTTTTTATTTAAAACAAATTGTGCAGTCTACTCGTAATAGTCTCTCGATATATTATCTCTTATATTTATATATAATTTATATCTACTGGTAGGATGAGGGCGCCTGATCCTGAGAGACCCGCCGTTGGCGAAACCAAGGAACAAATAGTTTAGGTATATAAATATGAATCTTTTTAATTTCTGAGAGATATAAAAAAAAAAAAATGTTGGCCCGAAATTTGCAGCCCCTGAAATCTGCCGCCCTAGGCTCTAGCCTACTTAGCCTGCTGGTAAATCCACCACTTATTGGACCAGTTTATTGACGTGCGTTGTAACAATTCTAATATATTTATCTGATTGACATACATTTTTTCATTATTCTTATAGTTTTCTTTAAAACGTTGATATTTTTGAAAACAATTTCAACTAATTGAAATTCTTATGCTAAAATGCTTATCACCATATTTAAAACAAAAATCTATCCACTGAAGTTTCCTTTTATTTCACACTCTCAAAATAGGACTCTAAAAAGTCTGAAGCCTAGAAAAAAACGAGCATTTTTTGATAATTTCGTTTAGAAATTAATAAAAACCATTTTGAGTCATCGATATAATCTTTTTTTTTTTTTTTTTTTTTTAATCAGCTATTTTGAAAGTGTCCTGGAACATTACTTCTATTGTAGGAATTTTTTTGCGATCTACAATAGTTTCGAGCGTAACTTTAAATTAAATTATCTGGATATATATCTAAAAATAGTTTTGTGAACCTTTGTGATTATTCTTAAATAATTTAAAATTTATTAGAAGCTTAAGATTAGTTTTTGTGAATCTTTGTGATTGTTCTTAATTAAACATAATTAGTTAAATACTTAACAATTTTTTTTTTGTGAATCTTTATGATTGTTCGTAATTAATCTAAATTAATTTTGATAAATACTTGATGAAGCCTAGTGATTTTTTTCATTAAATCACAAAACTGAAATTTATTAAATATTTACAATTATTTTTGAATGTTTTGGATTATTTTATTAAATACTACAAAAAATATTGTGAGCTATTTGTGATAAAAGATTTAAATAAAATTTTAACTATATATTATAGAAAAAAATAACCTTTAACTTTCTTTTTTGATTATCTCAGAAACGTGGGTACAAAACTGGTGAGTGCATAAAAATGAAATTTTTTTCAAAGTGGTGAAATTGATATAAAATTGAAAAAACTTTAAAAATCTGAAAAAAACATAAATGCTCTTAATTGTGTTTCTGAGATCAATGAAAAGCTTTTTTAGTTTTAAAAACTGCTTTTAATGTTATTTAGGGTGCTAACTACGAATCTGAAACCAACATTTTACACTGGTAAAATGTAAAATAATTAATATTTTAACTATTTTTAGGATTTTGTTTAAATCTAATAGAATATTGTAGTAATTTATTTCTTGGCTTAAAAGAAATTTTCAACCTAAAGCTTTCAAATGGAAATCAAAAACAATTAAAGGTGTCTACAAAAGATACCACGAAATTAATTTTTTTTTACAAACTTGTATTATGTCATAAAATCGATATTGGACTAAAATTAAAACTAGGCAATTTCATAAAAACTTACATGCAAAATTGCAATTTATATACATAACTTGGGTGTCGAGCTTTCATCCGACCATCGGTTTGACATTCTGCGAAGCTCTGCTATTTTTTAAAAACTTTTTTAAAAATTATCATAATATAGGCTTTTTTTCTCTTTTTTTTAATTAGTTAACCATATTTTCATGAAAGATTTTCGTTTTCGCATTTTTATTCTGCACAAAAAATCATATGAAAATGATATGTCGCTTATGCAGCATTAAACATCTTGCAATTTTTCTCCCCATGGTTCAAAATTTAGCCAAGCTATTTGCAAAATGGCTCTGTTTTTTTTTTGTAAATGTTGATTTTAAATATTAACTTTGTTGTTTCACTTACAAATTTGGCGATTTATCGATAGAACACTCTATATAGTGGAGTTAATTATTTTTCTTAAATATGCCTTCTTCATTGCAAAAAACATAACAATTTCGATTTTATTACCATATATACCATTTATACAAAATTAAAAAAAACGTTTTATCGATAATACAAATTCAGCTTGTAATTTTAGTGTTTAATATTTTCCAAGAATAAATCGCAGAATCACAGGTTATTTGTTATCATAATTACATTAATCTATAAATCATTCATTTCTTTTCTTTCAAAACATAGTTTTGAACTTTCCCTATTAGTACGGCTTTGCTCTTGAAACTCAATAAATTATTCCTCACATTTCAAAAATGTATAAATTCCCCCAAAGGGATAGCATGCATACATCAGTCTATTGTTAATCGAAAGGATTAAGCAAAACAAAACCCTTGGAGGTCCTATTGACGAAACCTTTCGACCTTCTGGACCACAAAGACATCATTTATTTCCCAGGCGTAATTCGTCTTAATTTGTGAGTTGGTTATTAGCTTCCCACTTCCGAGATGAATATGTTAATCGCTCCTTTAAAATATGACAAGGCAGCCGGTTCCCGGTTGTATCCCGGGAGTTTTACCTAGTCGGTTGGGTTCTAAACCCAACACTTGGTCGGTGGTCCCCGAAGGACTGCTCGTTGTTATCCCGGCTTCTCTAAATGCGAAACGGTTGTGCATACGAGTCCTTCGGGACGCCACTTTCCATAATACATGGCTTGGGAAAGATGTTGTTTTCCAGATAAAAGTTAAAAATTACTCCTCAGTCCCGAGTGATGGTATAATCTTTAGAGCGACATATTCCGAGCCTTGTTTCCGCCGTGTAGGACATTTCGCATAATTAGTCACACTAAACTCCACAAATTGTGCCATGTTATATCTCCCTTCGCATAACACAGAAACTCAAAAGTTGGCCGTTTTAGCGAGATTAAGTGCTCAAATCTATCAATGCTATCTCAAACCTTCGGGATAAAAAAAAATAAAACAAAGTTGTTCAGAAAAGCGAAATCATGTCAAAGGATTGTTTCCCATCGAGAAAAACTCGCTCACTGCAAAACACCAAAAAAGGGAAAAAATTTAAGTTAAATGGATATGGACTGCTTTGCCGTCTCGTACAAAAGAAATTGTCGAACGTGTTCCAAGAATATTTTCTTGAAATTCGATAATGTTGACATTAAAAAGTTTTACGACTTAAATTTATGTTGCGGACGTGACAAACTTTCTTGCTTAGTGTTGTACTTGGGAACTTTTTTTTAAGTAGACTCAATATTTCTAAATTCAATAAAACTTGGCGGACTGAAAACTTAAATGGAACTCGTCTCGGAATTAATGAACGAGCACAGCTTAAAAATGAAGAAAAAATGTACAGAGGAATACAATTTTTGGCGTTGCGATTTAAGCCACTTCTTGGACAAAGTTACAGACTGAAGTCTAAATTTTCTCTATATTGTATGTAAGTATCTCCAAAGATATCAGAATCAGTAAACGACTTCTATAGAGGCTCTCAGAAAGGTGTTCATTAGTCTACTACTTACAAGGAAACGTTCTCAGGTGTGTCTCACCGATTTTGATGAAATTGAAATATGTTATAGAGTATCGAAAAATAAGAGACAGGTATTTTTTTTTATTTGCGGATATGCACATTTAGTGGGTGAAAACCACCCCTAAAATTTACTCCCAAAAACAGTTTTTCCTAAATACATATTTCAAGTTCTAATAAACTTTTTCGGATGAAACAAAATGGAATTGCTGCCTCATAAATATACTAACATTTGTAATTAATCCGATTCCTGGGGGTGGCAACCCTTATTTTTTATTGCAGAAAAGCGATTTTTTTTTTTATATTTTTGCGTCACAAAATTAACAGTTTTAGTTAAAAATCATTGAACAATATTTTTTTATATACGATTTTGAAAAATAAAGTTGACCTGTTTTTGCGTTTTCGTAAAAAAAGCTCCTCAAGGGGTTAAACAGCCCCTAGCACTAATACGTAAATTATGTATATTCTTTCAGACATCAGTTTTTTTTGTGAAAACCAGTATTAAGGGGTTTTTGGAGTCACTGAATACGAATCTGATGTTAATTAAAAAAAATTCAAAATGGCGGATCCAACATGGCGGAAAAACTTTTGATAAATGTACCAATTTTTATTAAAAAAACAATAAATAAAAGTACCCCCTAAATGTCCGTATCTGCAGATAAAAAAAAATAAATGTCTCTTATTTTGCGGTGCTCTATAACATTTCAATTTCATCAAAATCGGTGAGACACACCTGAGAACGTTTCCTTGTTAGTCACTTTTTATATATTATATATATACATATTTTGTATTTTTCTTGAAACCGAAACAATCAATTTCGAATTAAATTTGCCTATGTACAAATTGATTTTGTTGAAATGATTAAATATAATTTGGATTCTCATTATTAAGATTCTATAAAAATTGTAGTCTGGTCTAGATTTTTGCAAAAAATCTAGCTAGCATGCCTTAGGCTTTTCCGTCTTTAAATGCTTTATTTTTGGAACTCAGGCGTTTAATAACAAATTCAAATAGGTACGTTATTCTTCATTATACTACAAAACTTTCGAAAAATCGGTGTTCCCAATATTCAAACTTTGTGTGTGCGTTAATTTTTAGAACGTTATACCCCTGACACATTGCGGTCGAAATTTAGAATTTCGGCTCTGTTCTCCATTTCGACTTACATTTCAACTCAATTTGGAAATTGAGTTTTTACTTTCCAATTTCGTGCGAAATGAAGAAAATAGTATAAAAATTTTGCATCAGTTGGCGCGGTTACTACTTAGTTCCCATTAATTAGCTGTACCGAAAAGTCAAACGCGACATTCGAATTGTTTAAAATGGAGTTGACTAATAAAGTTAAAAAAAGGCAAAAGAAAAAAAGAAAAATTTGGAGCCGGGGTGAAGTGGCATCTTTAATAGATAAGTGGAAGAACTACATACCACTTATAAGAAAATCAAAACGAAATTTCCATGTCTTTGAACCGGACGAGATGAAAATAAAAATATGTAATTTGACACAGAAATACAGGTAGATTACTTTGAGAGCTGTAAACAGTCCAAAACATTAATGAAATATGATTTTCAGAGAAGAAAAGAAGTTGGAAGGAACTACCGGGGGTAAACCTTCTGAATGGGAATTCTACGGGGAAGTACACTAGATTATTGCTGGTTTTAAATGCCATGACCCTTCCTCCCTCCAAGGGAACATCTTTTTCCCAAAATTTACTTGAACGTTCCTAAATAGAAATATATTTTGTTTTGTTTTCAAACAAGTTTAATATATTTACCATTTTCCAAATCTTTCTTCTCCTTATTCTTCTGCATAGACTCCTAGTTTTTCTGTTTTTTTTTTTCTCTATTTCTGAATTTTTAGTTTGCTTTGCTTCAAGAGCATTGTTTTCAAAATATTAGAAATCTTATTTGCTTGCTGATTTAACGAAATCAATATTTCTTTTGAAGTCATCTCTGAAATTTTGAAATTTTAATTGACAACTGAAATGCAGAAGACCAATGTGTCAGGGGTAAACGAAATTAACTTCGAAATTCTCAATTTCAACTCAGGGTATTACCATATTTCAAAAAATGGTATGCTCGAGAAATGAGAAGTTCGAATTTTGACTTTTCAAATAAAAAATTTAATAATCTTGGACTTGAAGAAGCTATAGAACATAACACTTTTTTCGGAATTCTTTATATTATAACTTTAGATTTAGACACCAAGACGTGGTTCATAATCTAAAAAAAACAAAGAGCTTGATTTTTATATAGAAAACCGAAATTTATCTCATTCAAATTCAGATCGAAATAGGGTTTTTTATGTTAAAATTGAGACTGAGCTTCCGTCCAAAATAATATCGTTCCTTTATTTTTAAAATGTCCTTCTTTTAATTTTATTAACAGACCAAATGTATGTATTGGCAGTAACACATTTTTTCAACCATTTTCGAAGATTTGGAGCCCTAGTTCACAATCAATAGTGTGCTTAAATGCTTAAATCGTTGCTGGATTGTCAGGATTACATCAATCTTTTACAGCACTCCACAGAAAAATTCTAACGTCCTTAAAGAGCAACTACGTACAAACTTACAACAGGCGCAGTTGGTGGTGCATTATTTCGAACTAAATTTCTTTTCGAAATTCGCACTGTTTCAGCAACACAATACTCATATTGGAAATAAGTTTTAAATATTTTCCAACGTTATTTAAGCGTGAATCTATTTATTTCGTCTTACGGAGATATTATACTGTGTTTGTGTCAATTTTTGGAACGCAAAAGAATTTCCTATATGAAAATAATATGTAATTTAAAAAGAAACCAACAGATGGCTCACTCTTTATTTGCGACTCTAAGCAAATAAGTAAATCACCTGTTTACTTGCTTGCTTATTTTATTATATTATTTATATAGTTTTGTGGGGAGACGAAATTTTGTACATTTTAATCATGTCTTGTTCGATTTTGAAAAAAAGCTCAAAATTTTGATATTTTGATAAAACGAGCCTTCTATTAAAAACATAATATCGAAGAAAATGTTAAAAATTAAGTTTTATATGTATCTAATATTCTATAACTGTTCTCGATATAATTTATTCTCATTTTGAAAACGTCGACCTTAAAAAAGATTTTTAAAGTTAAAATTTATTACAAATAAATACTATAAAATTCCCAGTTAATAATATAATTTTTGATTAAGTTTTAAGGGAATAATTTATAAACTAAGGAGCGAATGTTTTGAAATTTTAAGATTAATATAATCTATTTATTTTTTATTTTATTTTTAAGTAAATAGCTTTAAACAGATTAATTACTATAGTCAACATAAATTTTGCAATTATTTCTAAAGAATATTTTTCCATAGATAATGAATTTGCAAACGAAAATATACAATCTCGTCACTCTTTTGAGAAAAATTGAGTTGATAAGTGAAATAAATCGTATTTCGTCCATTTTTCAAAAATCATTAAAAAATATTAAATTAGCATAGGTGCTTGTAGCGTGGCTCACATAAAAGTTTGAAATTGTAGCTATTATATTTGAATATTAGAGGTTTTAACACTTCTCGAAATATTCAGTGATGTTCACTTGTTTAAATAAATTGGTTATTTCATAAAATTTAGGTATATTTCACTATCTCATGAAAAATTAACCCCCAAGATGCTTAGTACTCTGGTATGTGCTGTAGAACAATGATTTTTTATATCTCTAAACAAGGATAAAGACTTCTATTCAAACAATAAATTTTAATTATATGATATACGAAAAATTTCTATAGGATTTTTTTCCATAGATTAGGAATTCGTAAACGAAAATTTCTCATCACGCCACGTTTTTGAACAAAATAGGCTTGAAAATTACAATCGTATTTTGCTAATTTTTGAAAATTTCTTAAAAAATAACCGACTGTAATAAGAGCTCGTAACACGACTGAAAATAAAGCCTGAATCCTTATCAACATATATTCCAAAAGAATCCACCAGTTGAAGATCATTCACTATCTATTATATGAAATAACCGCTTTATAGGGAAAAGTGAATTTCATGAAATATTTCGGAAAGTGTTAAAGTGTCTCGTACTTTTTTATAATAAAATTATACAGATTAAAGCTTTAACTGATTCCTCAAAAATGGCTTTAATACGTTCTTCTGAACTTTTTAACCGTGATGTAATTTGGTATTTTCGTTTATTTATTCGTAATCTTTAGAAAAAATCCTGTATCTCTCGTGTATCTCTTTTTGGGTTGTTTTCAAAAATGCCCTAAATACGCTTTTCTCGAGAATGTCACGTGATGGAACATTTTTGTTTGCGAATTTCTACTCCACGGAAAAAAAATCCTGTAGAAGTAATATATCATTCACTCAGTCGCAGAAAAAAAACCTCAAATTTATAGCTTAGTGTTATATTCTATACATATTTATTTCAGTGAATTTCCTTAAATTTAAATATCGTCTCTATCTAGTGCGTCTAAAAAGTAGGCACCCTTTTCGCACTAGATAATTTGCTATCCTCAAGTGTCTGGCGTATTCCAAATGATATTTTCAAAATTTATGATGTATTTTCTCCCTCATGTTAGCACATCATATATCTTGCCTTATTGGAAAATGGCTTTAAATAAGAGAAATTTATTGTGTAGTAACAAGAAATTTCCGCAAGTGATAAATGGACCCACCAAAGCAAGGGAAAGGCCTCTGAAAGGGAATATTCATTCAGAAGTCAGTTGGCGATTTATTTCCTTATTTCGTTCTCTATTCAAACATATTTCCTGTAGAGAAATGAAAAATCTGCACAAACTGGAAAGTGATTTGCAAAGAAGATTCATGCAGAGTCTGCTTGCTTCTGATAACATTTTAACAAGAAAAAGAATTATTTATATACCTCTATACACGTGTAAGAATGTGGTGTGCTCTCTGACGAAAAATACCAGCGGACATGACTTTGAGGATGCAAACAAAATATCATCTTTTGTGGAAGGACACAAAGAAGCGATATGTTATCCTTCATATCCTTACGCAAAATCAAGCTGTATGTTTTTCCATGAATTGTTGCTGTAACATATGCTCATTTTTTAACCCGGCTCACTGCAAAAGGGTCCATTATACACTTTTATTATTAAAGTCACTCCATGTGGCCTCGCTGTTATGCAAATGCCCCTTGCGTAGTAACGAGTATTTTATGAAGTGCCTTTGTGTGGGTTCAGTCAACTCCTCTGACAGGTAATCAAGCGAATTACGAGGCTTGTTTGCTGAAAGCACAGGAAATAATTTGTTTCGCTTTGAGTAGAACGAGGATTTCATTTTAAGTTCTGATAGGTTTGATTGTTTGCAACCAAATAACCATGCTAGCGTGATAGCATTTTAAAAACGTAGATTTACAAATTTAAATATTGCTTTCGGCATGTTTTGTATGTAAATAAATATAATTTAATTAAAAGATTTCAGTGAAATTATTTCTGTTGAAATATTATTTTATAAAGAACACATTTATTTGTTTTTGAAAATCATGAAAATTACCTTTACACTAGAATCAAAACAACTCAACCAAATAAATTTATTAATAAACTCTAAATCGTATTATACCTATTTTTTCTGAATTTGCGATTTTAGATTGATTCTTTTGTATTTGAGTGTTTAGTTTAGTGTGTAATTAAAAATAGATAGGCACTAGTCCAAAATAATTCAAGTCGTTTTTCTTCCTCTACCTGCTGCTATATTATAGTTACGGTTGTGGGTTTTACATAGGGACAGAAAATAATGATTGTTTCTGAAAATGAAGACAAACAAATCTTTACTTTATACCAAAGGTCGGCAATTTGAAGTTGGACTATGTTATACTAAATAATGAAAGATACTTCCGTGCCAATTTTTAGCTCTCTAATTCTCTTTTTTGCCGTTAGGTGGCGCTGTGAAGCAAACGTGGTCTTTTTTAGATATCTTCGAGGTTTTTCAACAGTTTCCAAAAATTCCAAAAGGAGGTAACTGATAATATTAATTTGCACCCACAGGGTGTTTTGAGACTTTTTGAAGCAAAATTCAAATTTTAGCGAGCGTTCAAAAATGTTGAAATGTTAGAAAAAAATGTTTGTTTTGTATTATCACTAGAACTATCACTAATAATTTTTTCAGATTTCTTTAGGTGGTACAATAGAGTGAAAAATAAATAAAAAACCGGCCAAGTGCGAGTCGGACTCGCGCATCGAGGGTTCCGTACAAACCTGTAGGTATATAAGTAAAAGTTCACCCAAAAAATATGTGATGTAACTAAAAATTTAAGGTTTTCGGAATTTTTCCTTTATATGTGCTATAAAACATTGCTTCATGCCAAATTTCAAGATTCTAGGTCGACTGGAAGTACCCTTTAGTTTTTGATTCCCTTGCGAGTAGTTGCGAGTTTGAAAATATGCGGCTTAAATTGCTGTTTCTTTTGATTGCGTTGACATAGAAGTTTGATTTTGTTACAGCTTAGAGGTATTATAGACCTGAGTATTTGATATGAATTTCAATTTAATACCTCTACGCGTTCATGAGGAAAGGGGTAGTAAGTATAAATTATTAAAAATATTTTTGTTATATGATGTAACTAAAAATTTACGGTTTTCGCAATTTTTCCTTTATCTGTGCTATAAGACGTTGCTTCGTACCAAATTTCAAGATTCTGAGTTCACGGGAAGTACCCTGTAGGTTTTGATTTCCTTGCGAGTGTCGAAAATTTGTGGAAATTTGCGGCTGTATCTTTTGATTGCGTTGGCTTAGAAGTTTGATATTCCAAGCTCCAAGGGACAGTAGACCTGAGTATTTGATATAAATTCCAGCTTGATACCTCCACGCGATCCTGAGAAAAAGGGTCTTGACAGACCGTTTTTTCCTTTCGAGGTACGGAACCTTAAAAACGGCAATTTTAGCAAATTTCAGCCATCTTATCGTAAGCCATCTTCTAGCTACAGATGTAAAATTGAAAAAATTTATTTTAATTGCTTAGTAAGATAATAAAACTTATGATATTCAGTTGATTTACTCAGAACTGTCATAGAAGTATTTTTTTTTTATTATTATTATGTAAAATGTAATATAAAGGATATATGTATTTTCATAGTGTATTTACTTATTGAATAAATGTGATATCAATAAATTCAATAGAAAATAATACTTACTGAAATACTGTTTATAAAACATCAAAGTTTGTGATAGTATAATTGTGAAACTGTGATTATAACTATACACTACACATGTGCCGAGAGATCTTGACATTGTATCTTAAATTATTGAAAATATATTTTTTCTAAAATTGATTTAAATAATTAGTTTTCTTTTTTATTCACGATCATCAAACTATACAAACAAGTAGGAGTTTTTGAGTGATGAAATTTTATTTTGTTTTGTCTTTCTGTCATACTTAATCATTGTAATTTTTGTAAATTAAATAAAATTCATTACATATAATAAAACAGTTGCAAATCTACATTCAAAAATGTTGCCTACCAAATAAAATCCCAATTTTATATTACAATATTGAATCTTCAATATTGTTTTCTTATATCTAATTACTGATTTCTTTATTTTTTATAACCACGAAATTAAAAAAAAGTAATAGAGTAATTTCTGAAAACTTCCGCTTCATAGTGCCACCTAGCGACGAAAAAGAGAGTTATAGAGCTAAAAATACAGTAAAACCCGCTTAAATGCACATCCAATTTGTCAGAAAAATTCGTGCATTTAAACGGTTTGTGCATTTAAACGTTTTTAAGATAAATGCACATGTTGTGCATTTAAGAGAGCTCTGATTACTTTTTTTCAGTTTGATTAATTACATAGCGTTCTGTTTTCGTCTTTACTTTACAAATTTTACCAAAATTAAACAATTACAATCCGCAATTTGCAAGGTCCACCACCCGCCAACTCAAAAAGACTGAAATGTCAAAGCAAAGACTAACGAGAAAGTGTTCTTCTTCTTCTTTGCCTTTAAATGGTAACCACCGAGTGGATAATGTAAAAGTACTACACTTCTACAGATCTGTTCGTTTAAAATATGTATATTGCATTTATCCGGTTATTTTTTAACTCAAATAGAAAATTCGTGCCTGAAATTAATGTGCAAATAAGAGGTTTGTGCATTTAAGAGGTGTGCAATAATGCGGTCTTTGTTTCTACACATTAATAAGGCAAAAAATTCGGTGCATTCGCATCGTGTGCAATAAAAGGAATTGTGCAGTAAAGCGGGTTGCATTTAAACGGGTTTTACTGTAGTCACAGAAGTATCTTTCATTTTATGTACTACAAGATAAAAAGAGCCAAGGGCACTTTTGGCCATCTTATCCTGCTACATTCTTAATAATCATCGTTTTAGAATTTTCCATTGCCCAAGTAATCAGTAATTGGTCAGACAAACATTTATGAATAACCAGAAACTGATAAATAATGTTACGAATCACGTGTGGCATTATTCATATGATACGCGGCATAATTATATGTTATATGTGACACAGAATAGATAAAAAATTATATTAACATGTTTGCACCATCAGATGTGTCATTTATAATATATGATAAGACACAAAACATATCTTACCTATAATGAATATGCAGAAACCAAGCACAAAATTTCCCATATGACATTCAATGAAAACGCATATCACAAGTCAAATATGGCGGTATACGTTTGAAGCACATGTCACATGTTCCTTATCATATGTCACATATATTATGTATGTATATATGTATTATATGATATATAGTATGTCGAATATTGTATGATTGTATAAAACGAATAGTGTATGATTTTTATAAAAGTATTATCAAATCTAAGTAAAAATTATCAAGTAATTTTTATTTTTCTATGGTCAACAATGTTTACATTTAAATTTTTATTTTTCGATTGGTTGATAACGATTACGAAATAATTTTTATTTTTCTATCGCTCGAAATTATGAATTCGGGGACCCTAACACCTGTATATGTCTATTAAAATCTTGATTTTTAAAAGTTATACAAAAATGTATAGATACACTGAGAGAAAATTCTAATAATTTTTACGATTTTTTCAAAGAAAAATTACGGTACTCTCCCGTAAACAGGACTTAAGTGACAGGCATAGGTAAAAGTACTATGTGCACAAGATAAAATTACGTTGTGGCACGAAAAAAAAACACCGTTGGGTAAATTTCGATGTAGATATTTTAATGCATTAGAAAGTAGGATAAGATATGTATTAACTACAAATATTTATATTGTAAAGAAGCAGCGAGCAAATTTACTATGAACAACACTCGTAAGTCGTACCAATTTCCGAAAAAACCCGTTCGTACACCCGATCTACTTCGGCTTCTAAATTCAGTAGAAAATTACGTTGTGGCACCGTAAAAATTCCTTTATGAACTAGTACAATTTCATGAAGGCTAAGTAAATTTTCCTTGAATCAACAGGAAATTTTTCTCAGCATAAAAATTTACGGTGCTGTACAGTAAAAGTTCCTATGACGTTTCGGAAAAATTCTTGGATGAATAGTAAAAAATACTATGTCAACCGTATTTTATCTGTTATTCCCTCGTAAATTTTCTAGGAACTTGTCACTTATAACCGGATTACAGGGGATAGCACCGTAATTTTTATTAGAATTTTCTCTGGACTGTTCTTTTTAATTTTTCTTTTATTTTAAACTTTGCCGTTTCCTAATACTGTAATATATTTATATATATATTTTAACTCAGAATTTTCTCCTCTTCCATTTGACATCCCACTCGATACGATAGCAAAAAACAAAACAACAATTTCAGAGACCCCCAATTTTTGGATGTAACATCCGTCATATTAACTTAGTTCTTATAAAATGTACCCTATGTCATCCGAACCATAAAATTCGGCTGAGTAGTTTAGGCGCTACATTTGAACATACATAATTACATAATTTTTTTTTTTTTTTTTTTTTTTTAACAAAAATACAAAAACAAAAATTAAAATTTTGAGATCTTCGACAGTTAAAAAGTTTTTAATTAATTATTTATTTATTTAATTCGCTTAATACAAGCTACAAAACTTAAACTAAGCTTAGACTAAAACTAAACTAAAACTACAACTGATAAAATTAAAAGGTGAGAACGAGGGGGAGGGGGCAATTATTATGGTGGTGGGTCATGCTGGTAAAGGGCATGTCTGAGGGAGGATTTATCTAAATGGAAATTGAAGGCAGGAGAGTTGTTAGTTTTGCGTAACATTCTAGTAATAGGTTCGAAGTGGCCGTAGTTGGTGCGGTGACTGGTTAGACGAAAGAGTGGAAAGGATCGTACGTTGCGAGGATTGGTGTTGATGGATATGTTATGCAAAATTTCAGGACAGTCAATGGAACCGGTTAGGACCTGATGGATAAAGATTATATCGGCGAGGTCACGGCGCATTGCTAAAGGTTGGAGGTCAGTCAGTTTCAAACGGTCCTCATAAGGAGGAAGATTAAGGTTATCAACCCAGGGAAGGCCACGTAACGCGAAGCGGAGGAATCTGCGTTGCACTGATTCGATTCTATTGATAATTGTTGGCTGGGAGGGTGACCAAACTTGGCAAGCGTATTCAAGTAGGGGCCTGACAGAGCAGATATAAAGAGCTTTAGTGACATAGGGCTTAGAGAATTCCTTAGACCAGCGTTTAATAAAGCCCAAAGCTGAGTTGGCTTTGCTTATGTGAGAACGGAAATTGAGTTGAATTATGATGTGTGATAAGGTGCCCTGTCTTGCATAAATACATAATGGGAACGGACGTAAGGTAGGGAATTTATATAGGGAAGAAGGACATTAGAAACGATACGATTGATCCTGCCGCAAAGTTCCATCGACGAACTATATTGGACCGGGTCTGTCTCCACTGATACAACCCCATATCATAACAGAAGGTGGGTGTTTCACTGGCTGTATTACGCAGCCATTATGGTAACGTCCTCCCGGTTTTCTCCTCACAAATTGAGTACTCTCGATAACTGCTTCCAAGTGGCATTTCATTGCTAAATATCACTTGTAATTTGTGAAAATGTTCATGTTTATTGACACTAACTAAATTTTCAAGAAAAAATATTATTATTACAGTAATTTTCGTATTTTACCTTCTTGCAGTCACCAGCTGTAAAATTGCGGTTAAACTTGGCCCAGATTAATCGCTTTTCTTTCATTAAGTTAGTTAATTGTGGTTTTTTTGCCGGTCGCCTACATTTTATATTAACTTCATATAACCTTCGTCGTAATGTCATCTGGGATATTGCTACTCCTTGATCGTTTAACTCTTTTAAAATAGTTCGGGCGCTCTCCGTTGTTGTAATGCAGTTTGTAAAATTTTCCGGTTCGCTCTGTCATAAGTTTTCCTTTTCCCACGACAATTTTTCCGTTGACTTCTCCCAGATAAATGTCCACTTGCAAGAACTCTTGCTTCTCTGTCTACAGTAGAGGAAGAAATATTTTCTTTTCTAGCGATTTCTCGCTCGGTGGGAATACATTTTAGTATTCAATAGAACAATAATTGCTTTCTTTTTTCTATCACTAATTTGAAAAATTAGATAAATTCAAAACTTTTCAAACACTGTTTTGTTTTTTAATAAATTATCACAATTTAAAATTTAATTTCACATTTATCAAATGTTTTTAATCACAACACAACAATTAAAACAGCGTTACAACTTTAAAGCAACTAATAAGATTCTATAAAACCACTTTAAATGAACCTTACGCTTCGCCAATTAAGAGCCAAATGAGGCAGAAAAGGGATATCTTCTTTATGGGCTCACCTCTTACCTGCTAAAAGGATACATATTGGATTTCCCGGCTATTAATATTTTCAAGAAATAATCATGAATTGAAATTACCATGAAAGTAAATTCTTTTAAGGCTTTTTATGCACCAAACAGTCAAAACAGTAAAAATCTGCACGTGCGTCTAATTCGTTAAACACCTACTGAATTTTTCTTTGTCTTACATAATGATACCATCCCAATTGTTAGTTCATATCCTTGCCAATTTAATAAGATACATATTTTTTGTAAAAACGATCTGTGAATTAGGTTTTGAGTAATCATGCACGCAAATTGGATAAATGTCGCTTTGAGAAAAACATTTTTAAATTTTCGAATACAACAGTAGCGAGTAGCTTCGGTAAGACTACGAATTTCGTTCTAAAACTTTGAGAATATATTCTTGAGATGTTTTGCTGACGATTAAATAAAGAAAAGAGGATTTTTTGAAATGACAAATGTTGGTTTTCCCCTTAATGAAATTTGAAAGAAAATTCTACACAAAGGTAAAATACGAAAAGTCAATTAGTATGCTATACGATTCAGCATAATAATGTTCATTCGCACGGAATGTGCTAAAGCTGTAACCTCAGCAAATGTGTAAGTCTCGAAAATCCCTCCTTCCCCGGCCCCTTAATTTCATACATAATTGTTTCCCATTGTTTCGCAAAAGTACATATTACGCTCCTGTAATGTTTGCCCTCAAATCTGAGCATGTAATAGACGGAATAGGTCGGAGCGATGCAATTGTTCCGATTTTCTGAACCGAAAGCATCGCTTTTATCAATGGAAAGCGTGGCGGCCCATGCC
The DNA here is from genome assembly GCA_949715965.1 of Dysmachus trigonus. Lineage (NCBI taxonomy): Eukaryota > Metazoa > Arthropoda > Insecta > Diptera > Asilidae > Dysmachus > Dysmachus trigonus. Next base: position 87,615,434 of record OX454319.1, on the reverse strand, counting down.
CACGGACCGTGAAAGCCTCTTTAGCGCGAAAACGTAGAGAGGGTCTCTATGGAGTGTGATATGATGCGACATAGCACTTGCCATCGCAGGTTGCACTTGCCTGGAAATGGGAGGGACTGCGCAAAATCCCGACTGGATCTGGATCTCTAGGCTGGCGAAGTGCCCCTGTGGTGGATTCCAGATTCCACCCGGGGGAGCTTCCCGGATAAAAAAAGCTAAAATCCAATTCCTATAGAGGAAAGCATTTTCAGTACGTTAAATATGGCGAGACGTTTGATCGCTGCGGACGAATCAGTTTGATTCGGTCGTCTGACGATTCTGGACGTGTTCGGCGGTATAACAGAAGCGGGATTCAAAATCCCGGGATAGAGAATCGTCGGGTTCAAAAACCTTCTTTCTAAAAGTTGTTTTTATTTTATCATTTTTTTTTCTTGTGTTGAAGTTTTGTGTTACCAAGTTTAAGCTTTTATCAGCTTCTCCAGGTGGTTTATCTGTTCTCTATATAGTGTATGTGGTCTAGTGTGTTTTGCGGATAGTGTGCTCTAGTTGCGCTAAGTTAGTGTCTCGATTTAAATGTTTATTAATGAAAAGTGGATAGTGGTCGCAACCAATCACTGTATATTATAAGAAATATATAAATATATATAAATAATAATAAATTAAGCTCGAAACAACCCCCCAGAAGGAGCGGTACCCAACACCTTTATCCCATATGCCGGGGATTAAAGTTACGTTCGTACTGTCCCACGGTTCATCATTTATGCGAAACAATTCGTGACGTCATGTCGCTTAATTTAAACCAACTATTCCGAGGATACAGCAACTTTGGGACGTATTTATGGATAACCTTTTTGTGGATTGCTATTTCGGTTGCGCTTGTGCAGTGCATAATCCCTTCGATACCACCACCACAGAAGAGAGGTAAATTGGTTAACCGCGGGGTAGAAGGAATATTGTTTTTGTTATTTTTTCTGTCTTCCTTATATTTTTGTATTTGTTGCTCCGAACTTTTAGTGAACTTACCGAATTTTAATCTTTTCATCTTTCCTTTTTTATTTTTATAGTATCTATATATCTTGATTTTTGTAGAACCTATTTTTATATTTTTGTATATCTAGGAGTTTAGGATAAAAGGTCACTCTTATATGATTACAAAAAATAATACAACCATAACTGGGAAATTTAAAGGTAAAAAAGTAGTCCCAGATCCCAGGGTTTGTGCTGCGATTTGAGTCCTGTGTATCCCGGCATAAAGGAAAACCAAAAAAAAAAAAATTGAAATCCTATGTTCCTTCAGGATTGTGGCGCGCGTATCTGAGGCTTGAATGGTGGGAGCTTGTTAAAGCGGACGGGGAATGATTTATGGTCCGAGTCTGGCACGAGGTGGAATTGAAGCTTGTCATGAGTCCTACAAGCGGAGGGTTAGGTGGGGAAGGGGGGAGTTCAGGAGTTCCCGTAGGGGGAGCATAATATCAAAGCTATGATGTACGACTTTTGGGGGTTGGAGGGGTTCCCGTGATGGAATCTAACCAGCTCCCGCTGGAATGAGTTCTTTTCTAACCATCAAATAAACGTACCGTGAAGGTTTACGTTGTTTGAGTGACATAAAGTTTCTGAGATTATCCCCGATTCGCGGTGTGTGTGGTAGAAACAAAATAAATTGTCATACTAAATTCAATCCCCCCTTTGGGGTACCCTCGCGGATTTGCAAAGTGCGGGTACCACTGGATCGGATCAATCGATTTATTTTCATTATACGGATTTTCGGCAAGGACCGCGCTCGCTCTCTCTGTAGAAAACTCGTTTCAATTTTTGGTGGTTGAACGTAGATTTTCTACTCTTTGATTTGTTTTCGACGACCACAGTTTTCATTTGGCGCGTCCTTTTTTTAAAGGGATTTTTAGGTTGTTAGGTTCACTGTTCATTGTTTAGTTTTTATGCCAGTTCGACTGTTGGCTTAGGAATGGTTCCCCATTTATCTTCGATGTGTTTTTAGCGGATTTGTTCTTTGGATTAGTGCGAATCAAAGGTAGTTGGCGCGAGTCAATGAGTATACAAAATTTAATTAATGTCATTCGTAAAAATGAGTAGCGTAATAAATTTTAATAAATAATTTTTAGGGTGTAGGGATGTAAGTTCAAACTTTAGGCACACACATTTGAGAATTCTGAGCAATATACAAAAGTGTTGTATGATGTTTTTATTTCGTTATATAGATAATAAAAAAAATTAAATTTAATTTAAATAATACAGCAGAAAAGTGTCAAAAATTAACGTTTACTATCTTGGTACATATTAAAAGTGTGCTCTCCACAATTAGGCTCGTTGCATTAAAGTAGTTTGTCATTCTTCGTTTCTTAAATGGGCAGTAAATACAAATTTTGACGTCTGTTTGACGCACTTTTAGTACATAACAAGTGTACGTTGATGCTTATTACTTTCGGGTGGTTCATTTAACTAGTTATTAAACTACTGTAAGTGAGATTGTGTGAGCGCTGCGGAAATATCTTTAAAACACAAAACTGGCAAGGATTGATAGTCTATTAAACGAAAGTTTAGTTATCTAGGCAAAAACTCATTATATCATTTTAACCCATTAACGCCCAGGTGATCAGAATTTTTACTAACTTTTCAACGTGTTTATTTATTATGTTATCGGACCAAAAATATAATGCAATACCTCTATTCCTATGCCAAATTTGATGCTCTTTCAGAATCTGAGCTCAAAATTTCGATTAGACACCGAGAAAAAAAAATATGGTCGATTGAAACGTGAAAAACGTGAAAATTTTCGAAAAAAATTTGTTTTCGAATTTTTTTTCACAATGATACCGCAAAGGTATCAAGTTTTTACTATGATCAGAGGTGATCGTGGCACTCGAACATTAAGAGGAATTTTTTTCAGAAAATTTCATCGACGCGTTTTTTCAAAATGGCGGCGAGAATGAAAAATTTTTATAAAAATCTTAATCTATCGTTTTCTTAAAAACTATAAACTTTAGAAAAAAATTTCTAAGAACCAAAATGTCTTAAAATTAGTCAAAGAACACTCTCAAATTTTTCCAGAATTTTTGGAGACAATTTTTGATTTTCGAAAATTTCAAAAAATTCGATTTTTCAACAATACCTGAAAAAATTTTTGAAAAAATTTGAGAGTGTTCCTTGACTAATTTTAAGACTTCTTTGTTCTTAAAATTTTTTCCTAAAGTCTATAGGTTTAAATAAATAAAATAAATATGTGGCGTTCAGATCTCGAGAGACGCCACACATTTATTTTATTTATTTAAACCTATAGACTTTAGGAAAAAAATTTTAAGAACAAAAATGTCTTGGAATTAGTCAAGGAACATTCTCAAATTTTTTCAAAAATTTTGCAGGTATTTTTGAAAATTTCGATTTTTTGAAATTTTCAAAAATCAAAAATTGTATCCAAAGATTCTGGAAAAATTTTAGAGTGTTCTTTGACTAATTTTAAGACATTTTTGTTCTTAGAAATTTTTTTCTAAAGTTTATAGTTTTTAAGAAAACGATAGATTAAGATTTTTATAAAATTTTTTCATTCTCGCCGCCATTTTGAAAAAACGCGTCGATGAAATTTTCTGAAAAAAATTTCTCTTAATGTTCGAGTGCCGCGATCACCTCTGATAATAGTAAAAACTTGATACCTTTGCGGTATCATTGTGAAAAAAAATGCGAAAACAAATTTTTTCGAAAATTTTCACGTTTTTCACGTTTCAATCGACCATATTTTTTTTTCTCGGTGTCTAATCGGAATTTTGAGCTCAGATTCTGAAAGAGCATCAAATTTCGCATAGGAATAGAGGTACTGCATTATTTTTTTGGTCCGATAACATAATAAATAAACACGTTGAAAAGTTAGTAAAAATTCTGATCACCTGGGCGTTAATGGGTTAAAATACTATATACACTAAATCGTCAACTTTATGAGATTTTACTAGTTAGGCCAAGGAACGTTCTTTTCAGCATAATCAGTCAAATTGAGTTAGGCACGGATCCACAATTCAAATTTGAGGAGGTCAAAATGCTTAGGAGCCAAGCTACTGACATAGAAAATGCAAGAAAAGAAAAAATAAATGGTAATTATTTAGAAGTGGGGTTCCGGACGAAACTCGCCCCAAAAAATTGTCCATCCCCTGGAGACCATTCTATATGGTAGAAATAGAAATTTTTAGGTGGGGAGACAGTTTATATGAGCTGATTTAACATTTTCAAAAACAAAACAATTTTTTTAACAATTTCAAAAACAAAACAAATCTAAAATTTTTATTTCTCTGTATGTAATTAATTTTATATAATTAAATAATATAATTTTTACAAAGCAATAAACACGATAAAAACTGAACAAAATAATATATACTTTTAAAAAAAAAAATCAAAAGCAATTTTTTTATTTTTATGCATAAACAAAGGCAACAGAAGGGTCATTCTCAGTATTCGAAATCGTGTTGTTATCTGTGTTATCGTACGAAAAAGGATCATACTATAATATCAGAAAATCCAAACAAAGAAAAATTTTTGTTTACTTCACATAGCTGAAGGAAGCGAGGCCATCTATTTTGATAGTTTATGATAAAAATAATTAGTGAGTCTCAACTTTACAGTGAAAAATAGAATTCGTTATTTATAGTGAAATCGTAAAAAATACTCAGAAAGAAAAAAAATTGGTTAAAATACGTAATTGAATAAAAATTAAAGTTACTCAAAAAAAAAAATGTTTTTTGTTTATAACAATATTTTTTTTGTATAAACAATTATTGGAAATGTCTTCCCCTATCATGAATTGACTATTTTCATGTATTAAAATGGTCTCCAGGGGGTGGCAAATTTGTTGGGGCGAGTTTTGTGTGGAACCCCACTTCTAAATATTTGCCAAATAAATAAATAAAGCTTTAATAAATAAAACACACGGCATAAAAAAAATTAAAAATATACTATATTATTAATGATATAACATAATAAATAATTATATAATATTAATTTTAGTGGAGATCGATTATTAAATAGATACGGTATTAAAAGTGGTCTTTATTTTATGTGACGATATTTTTGAAAGTCGTTTGTGGTCACTTTTTGGAAAAATCATGAAACATAAGTGGAAAAGTTAGAAATAAGTTAGTGAAGAAAAGCAAAAACACACTAACGTCAGATTAAAAAAAAAAAAAGAAAACAATTAAAAAATGTTGCACCGTGCATGTATGAGTTTTCAAAAGTATCATATTCGTAAAGTATCTAAACTTGGATCTGAGGGTCGTGACCTACATTTAGATTTAATTCTAGAAATAATGAAAATATTGATTACTATGAATATCAAAATTCTTTAGTAATTCTAAAAATACATATCTACCAATATTTGGCTGTTTTGAAAAAGTTTGTATATTATATGTACCTTACTTACCATATATCAAATTGAATAATGTGCTTTAAGGGGACCTTTACTTTCAAAATCGGGAAAAAACACACTTTTTAAAAGTTTTTTTTTTAAAAGACTATTATATTTATTATTCTGAAACTTTTTGTACATTATTGGTAAGATTATGAAAAATATAAAAAGAATTTTTAAATGCAACTTTAGTTTATTTTAATGCCTGCAGATGGCGTCAACCAAAAAGCACTTTTAAAACGGCCCCATTTCTCTAGGACTTCCTGTAACAGATAGAGTAAAAATCTTTAGTGGATTGTTTTCATAAGACACAAAACTAGTACCTAAACCTAAAAAACCTTTTATTTTTAATAAATATATCATTTTATACACATTTTTCTAAAAAAGTTACAAAACCACTATAAGTTAGGGGTAAACTGACCTCCGCATAAAAAAGTGGGGGGGGGGGGGGGGGGGTAAAATAATATTTTTAAAGGTTTAGTTTCTAGTATACTTGGTAACGAATCGAATGACGTTTGGTTTGTTAAAATCGGTTGAATAGTTTTTGAGATACAGATGGGGCCATTTTCAAAAATGTGATTTCGAGAAAAACGCGTTCAAAGTTTTTGTTATATAATTTTTACATACATATAAAACGCGTAGAGCTGCCGTTACAAATATAGGTATAACTGTTTTTCTTTTACGAATTTCTTGAAACGGTTTAAGGAGAGTGTTTGTGTGATGTTAAGAAGCATTTTTATGAAAAAAAAAAATATTGATTTTTTCCCGATTTTGAAAGTAAAGGTCCCCTTAATATAAAAGATGAAATAAAAACTTTTTAAACTAAATTTAAACTTCAACCAAACTCAGAAGCCCTAAAAAGCATAAAATATATTTCAGTTTCATGTTAGAATATTATCGATGAGTTAAATTTTCACGTTGATTTCAACATCTAATAAAGTATTAGGATTTAATATTGTAAATTGCAGCACAAAACTGAAACGTGAAAGATATTTTATATTCTTTAGGGCTTCTGATTTACTGAAACCGGTTCGATTTTTAAAATTATTATTATTATTACTTCTTAATATTTTAAAGGCTTCCGACTCCAACTTACTTATTATTAATAACATAACAACTTATTATGATAAAAACTTGTTTCTTACTTTTTAAAAATTACACGACGACTCGTTTAAAGTGAAAACGAATGGTTTGACCGATTTTGATGAAAGTTTTTATATGATTTTTTTTTTTTTTTTTTTTTTTTTTTTTTTTTTTTTTTGTGATACAGTGTAACCTTAATATAACGATTTCCTCGATATAAAAAATTCTTCGAAATCCCCTAGAACTGCCCGTAAGAGTTAATGCAAAATATACCTTTACATTACGAATACATTTTGTTAAAAACCTCTTTATAACCAATTTTCAATCATTGCAGAATATAAATATATTAGAAAGTATAATTTACCTCTATTTAACGATTTATGTCAACTTGGAACCTTTACATAAAGAAAATATGAAGAATTTTCACCCAGTACAAGTTCGTGCTTGACGAAATTCTCGCTGTAATGGGCCCTGTGCGGTCGGTGCAAGGGGGTTTTTAAAGGGGAAATGGACTGCGATAGTGCGATTGCTGAGAAACGCATGGAAAAGGCACAGATTGAATACAAATGCCATGGAGCAAATCGAAGGGGGAAGCGACCTTGTTAAAACGAATCTTAGACCAACCTAACCTATGTATAACAAACCTCATTGTAACAAATTACTTGGTATAACGAATATTTTCTAATTCCCTTCAACTTTATTATATCGAGGTTGCACTGTATTTACTTTAAGGAAGGTTTTTAATTACTTTTTTTGGTCTCATCTCGATTTGAAAGAAGGAATTGATTTCTAGAATACGATAAATAATTCTTAGGGGCAAATTGATACACTGATTTTGTCTTGGCACTCATAAGTAATTAAAGTTTTCAAACACTAATTAAAATGTATTATTGGTGTTATATATGTACAAAAACAAACATATTTTCGTTACAAAATAATACCAAATGTAAAATTTACTTAGAAATGCATTTGGGATGAATTTGATGTCTTATTTCAATCTTAAATAACTAAATAAGTTATGTATTGTCACTATAATTTCCGCAACCATTTATATAATGGAAAGTTTTTATTTTCTAATCAAATTAAATTTATTTTGATATGCTAACCATGGGGTAAAGTAATAAAAAAGTACTTTAGGCGTTACATATGTACAGCAGCGCCAAAAATGCGCTAGGTATAGCAATAGAAATTAATAAAAATGCTATTATACATCGTTTACTAGTATTTAAACTTTCTAAAAAAATGTATTTCTTTTTTTTCAAAAATTACATAATAAAAATTCAAGTTTCCTGAAGCACTATAAAAAAAAAAGTTGCTCCACGGTCGGCATCATTTCTCCTTGAAATGTTGATGGATTCGCAAAACGTAAAAATATGCTTGTAAAATAAAGTTATAGTTTGCCAAACCGAATTTTTTAAATTCGAAAAATTTGGCAATTTACGGTAGTTTAAAAAAAATGTGCATTTTTGGTCATAAATTTCACATTTTAATTATGTTTATAAAATTTTTTAATCACAATATCAAAAATCCGGCTCGACAAACTATAGAGAAAACAATTTCGAATATTTAAAAAAAAAAAAGTATAAACAAATTTCCGTGCCGGAAAAAGTAGTTTTGAGAAAAACGCATTTAAAGTTTCAAGTGCGTTTCGCTCGAGGTCGCGCGCAGCTAAAGCAAGAACTTTCTGAATTTTTTAATTTATTTTGTTAATTTACGTCTAATCTCCCATCCCAGCTTCATATTGTCAAATGTCAGTAAACAATTGTTGTAGTTTATTTCTTCCTGACAGGCTGAAAGGCTACGAAAGTAACGCCCAGCTGCCTCAAACAAAAGATTTGCGCGCATCAGACACTCATTGGGCAGTCACGTTTCCTATAATAACTATCGATCTATGGGAAATTTTTATAATCGACTTTCACAGAAATACGCCTAAAACTATAGAGAATAATAAACTGTAAAAAAAAAATCGATTTTCTGAAAATTCTGTACGTATGTAACCCCTTAAACATGAATATTTCGACGATTTTTGTATTGGTGTCTGAGCCATTTTCAGAGAAATAGTATATTTTTTAGCTTCCATAAAAAATGCAAGAGTTTATTTTAATTTTTATCTTAGTTCTGTGTGTTTTAAGTATATTTGAGTTTAGGGGGTAGCATCCCTTTACCAAGGCCGAACATATTTTGGATGATTGTTCTTTTAAAAGAAAATAAATAACAAATTTTTCGAGCTAGATTTTTTAATTTCGAATAACTAGAGATTGTACACCATGTTAAACTCAAAGATATTATGTTTATATTATATATTCGAGAAAAACGCCTTTAAAATTTGTATGAGCGAAGATTTGAGCTCTTGTTTTTGAAACTGATATAAGTCGATTTTTTCATGAACTGAGATATTTAAGGGTTTGTGTTTGAGTCAACTTAAATAGAATAGCACAAGTTAATCAGTTTCGGTAATATTTTTAAGACTGCAAAATTTTAAATCTTAAAATAGGAAAAAATCTTTATATCTTTAAATAGGAAAAAATAATTAATAAAATTTTTAAAGAAATTAATCGATTTTTTTAGTTACTAATGGATTTATACCATTTTCAGTAATAACAAATTATGAAAAATATTGAGGAAATATTACTGAATTGACAAGAATATGGTTATTGATATTATTGTATAAAGTATTTTTTTTTTGCATAAAGCTACACAAAAACGGACGAAAATTGGTACCTTTTTCTTTAAACAGTCACAAAACATTTAATTTTCATGCTTTTTGACGGCATATTGGACCATATTCTTGAAAAACATGTTAATAATGTATCAAATAATATCAAAATAACGAGATTAATTCAACTTAAGCACATGCTCCAATGTGTCCGCGAAATATGTTGCGAACTTTTCAATTTTGAAGCAGGTGGCAAAAGTCACATAATTTCATGTTGACAATTTCAATTGCGGTGGTCCAAAATTCGCTGGCATGTTGTTGAGTTGACATTTTGCAATTTCAAATCGTCGTCGTTGAAATTCGAAAGCAAGGTTTCGCAAAATTTCACACTTAAAACAAATCGCTCTTTCCGGGGATCGTTCGTACGTCGCCGAAATGGGAAAATATGAAAATGGGAATTTCAAGCAGTGGCGGCGGCGAGCGGTGGCGTTTACCCGAAAGTAATTTGCCTGGAGAGCAGATCCCGCCGGAAAGGAGCGTGTAATTTACGTCACGGTCATTACTGCTTAACAGCGAAACAAATTCTAGGGCTTTGGGTGTGATTAATCCCGGACTATAGTCCAGAGGAACAATTCCCCGGCATTCCAGGACCGCCCCTGGGCCCCGGTGCGGTCGTCCGGCAAATATGAGGATTCGTTACGGGTGGACTTGGATTAATTGCATTTCTCTTTGACATTAAATTAATCCTTAAATCATACCTGCCGTCCCGCCCTCATCTCATCAACAAATGGTCGGGTTCCGGGAGTGGCACAGGAGAGAGAGCCTGTCCCGAACCCAACGAGACGGGAACAAATCATTTGATTAGATAGGACCCTATGTGCTTGGAATTGATGACGCACTTAAAGTTTAACGCAGCCGACTGAATGGACACACACAGCATCACAGAGTCCCGTGTGTTACACGGTGACATTGGGTAGGGAGACAGCACAGGACGTGAACTGGCCATCCGGGGACGTGCAGTGGGATCAAATCAAATTTGATTTGAGTAGATCACGTCAGAATGAAGTGTCGGGTGGGAGTGCACGCAACGGAGCAAAAATCCGCACCAGGGTCCTTCATATTCCTCGAAACAGGAATGGACTTCATCGATCCAGATTGGTCCTGGTCGTGGTCAACTCGTTTCAGAGGAGTCCCGGCTCTGGGATCGCCCGGAGAAATAAATCTGTTTATATACGCTCGGTAACCCATGCCACCAAAATTGAGCCGAAGACAAAGCAAATCCGGAGCTCCTTTTTCTTGCCTGGTTGATCCCGAAGGACCTAGGTCCCGGCACTGGGAGGAAGTATACATGCGCGACCTCTACAGACATTATGAAGGACTTAAGATGGGTTGTTAACATCGTCGGGAAGAGAGACATCAACCTTAACTCTAACAAGGAGCCGCCCACCCCCGACTTCTTTGGAGCTCGGTTGCCGTCTGAATATTTTATGGGTTCCCGACGTTCGCATCCTTCCCGCCTGGAAGACGGCCGTTTCCCTATGCTATGAATTTTTTAACCTCGAGACGGCAATGGTTCTGCTGGGAGATATCTCTCGATTATTCGCGATAATCAGTTGGATGCATATTGCGAACCTTAATTCTGGCCATCAAACAGATGTGATCGCATAATGAGGACATTAAACCCAAGTGGCAGGTACTACAAACTAGAAGGTCCTTATTCTAAAAGAATATAAAAATATATGGACAAAGCACCAATTTGCACATAACATACGCAGTAAAAGCTACATATTTGAAATGTTTAGTAAAAATATATGCCTATTTATTTAAAAATATACGAAAAACGATTAACATCAGATTTTGCAAATAAGATTACGGAAAAATAACTTTTTAGATAGATAGGTAGACATATGTACCTATATTTATGAAGATGATATATAATATAATACAATATGAGACTTATGGTTAGAGCTCGAATCTAAGTTCATTTTTAATTCTATAATAGTTTTCGTAGTCTAGCAGAAATAATATTGTGTTTTTAATATTGATAATTTGGGAAAATTACAGTATGTAAAGAAAAACCAATGAGTAACATACTAAAAATCCCAATACAAACTTATTCTTCCGCATTTAATTTGTCTCTAACATCTAGTTAGTATTATATCTTCACGTATTATTAATGGCTTATAAAGTCCTTTTTTCTTAAGTTTCCAAGGTTTCTCAATGTTATATGATGATTTTGCCTGTAGCATGTGGTTTTAATATTTTATTTATTTTTTCTTGTTTAGTTATTTATAAGATTAAAATTTTGTTTTTACTTTTACTTTTACTTTTTTTTATTACAATTTTATTATTATTTATATTTGTTACATTTTTGTAATTAGTATATACTTTATTTTATTTAATTATATTATGAACTGAGCAGTCAAGTAAATTATCAAGAAGTGAAGAAATACTTTTTATTTTCAAGAAACAAAAAGAATCAGGTTACTTTGATTTCTTTTTAAAATCCTGGTTACTTTGATATCTTTTTGAAATCAAGAATTTAAGTAGATAAGAGAGGTAACTAATTTAAAAGTAGAGAAGCGAAGTAAGTTAATCGGCGGGCAAGTAAGTTAGCCGCGAGTAAGTTAGTTGGCGGACAAGTAAGTTAGCCGCAAGTAAATTAGTTAGTTGACGGACAAGTAAGTTAGCCGTGGGCAAGTAAGTTAGTTGGCGGACAAGTAAGTTAGCCGCCACATGCCCTTTAGGTTTAATCAAAATGCACCTAAGTTTCTCAAGTTTCTTCATACATTACGAATGACTGTTTGAAATTGAAATTCAAATGTGATTTTACAGCTGAAAGTTTGAATTTTGTTTTTTCATATGTAAATGTTTTAAATTTTCACTATCATTCACAATTCATGAAGTTACAACGATTTTTATAAATTTTCAACACCCTAGTACAAATATCTAAAATTTTTAAGAAGGTCGCACGAGGTTTTATTCTACCGTGTGGTGGTGCACAATAGATCAAAAGTAGGACTAGTATATGTAAGGTCGTAGCTCCGCCACTTAAAGGTTAACATCGATTGAACCAATTTATAAATATATATCTATACTCTTATTTTCAAAAAAGGCCATTTTCAAATCAGGTTGGGCAAAATTTAATTTAACAAAGTCGCTTTAAATATCAAGAAGTCTATTTTCATTTCCAACTAGTACGAATTTTTTAACACTAATAAGTGCAATAAGTGCACATTTTTAACTTAAAATGGACTTGTTTGAAGTGAAAATCTCGACTTGTTGGAGTTAAAAGTTTGGACTAGTTCGATTTGAAAAATTGGGCTAATTGGTGTTGAAAATTCGGACTAATTAGAAATAAAAATATACTTCTTGATATTTAAAGTGGCTTTTTTTAATTGAAATTCGATCAGCCTGATTTGAAAATGAACTTTTTTGAAAATAAAAGTATATATAAATTGGTTCAGCCGTGGTACGTCGGCTGCGGCCGTTGTCGTTTTTACTTAAATTTGGCCCTCATATAACCGAGCGTGCTACCGTTAAAATTAGTGATGAGCAAACGCAAGACCAAGACAAAACTAACATAGTCTTGGTCTTGGTCTTGATCTAGCACATTGAGTCTTGGTCTTGGTCTTGCTTTTCGACAGTACGTCTTGGTCTTGGTCTTGTTCTTGCGAGATCGGTTCTTGTTTTTGCAAGACTTATCGTAACATTTTGGAAATGAATATATATATATTGTCATTTTTTTTTTAGATTCATTTAAATATATTCCAGAATGTATTATTTTTTATAAATTGTTAAAAAAAAAAAAAAAGAAACTTAGATATTTATAAAAAACTTATATAAAATTATCAAATTGTTAGAAATTGTTTTTAAAAGTATTGTGTGTACACTATTTTATTTTTCTATTCATCTGAACTGGAGGCTCCGATCTTTGTTTATATTTTATATATTACTCTGAAATATAGCAATCGCCACATGCTAACGCAAATAGCATCCAAACGTTAATAAATTTCTGCAAATTTATATAACGAGAACTAAATACGAAGAAAATTTGTGGTGTATTATTACTTTATGAATAATTCTAAATTTGTTCTGAAGATATCTCTTATTAAATTTAAGTCTAATTTTCTCCTGAATATTGAACTTTTAGCAGTAATTTAGACTATTTTGAGAACCCAATTAAAACTGATTTTGTTGTTATTCAGGATAAAAATAGATTTCTTTGGTTACCGCAAAATCTAATATTCTCCTTTTTCTCACAAAATCTTTTCCGTTGCAATAATTATTATTATTATAATTTTAATTAACATATTCCTCAAATCTATTTAAGAAATAGAATATTTTGTGTTTACTTATTAATTATACAATATGTTTTCAAAAGCTTCGTAAGTTACATTCTACAAATGAATTTAGAATATTATAATGAAAAACGAAAAAAAGTTAGTAAAAATATCATGAAATTTTTTTTGCAAATAAAACAGATAAAAATGAATTAATCTTGAGTTATTTCATAAAGTAGTTAGTCCTCTAAAATTATTAAAGTTTTCCTAAATTTATGTTGAAGGTATCTGTTTAAACCTGATTTTGGCCTTTTTTAATATAAGTATAAGTACGAAAACAGTATAAGTTCATTATTTTCCCTGGATGTACTGTTTTTGTTCACCTTATGGATAAAAGCAGGAAAATAATTTTATGTATAAAATTTTAGGCCGATTTTATACGTATTTATGAATAAAATCAGTCTCAAATCAGCACAAGAACAGCACTAATTTTTCAACTCGGCAACAATCCACTTCTCAGTTTTCTTATTTTTCAGTAACGTTTTCTTAATTTAAATTGATTTTAAATTTCTTATTTTTAACATCATAGTTAAAGTCTGCTGATAAATAAATTACTTATAATTTTAATTTATTTATTGGCCTTGGTCGTGCGAGCATAGCTAAGTCTTGGTCTTAATCTTGGTCTTGCTAAATGTGCAAGACCAAGACAAGACAAGACAAAACTTTGATCTTGTAGTTTTGTCTTGTCTTGTCTTGGTCTTGCACATTTAGCAATTATTTTTGCTCATCACTAATCTTTAGCATAAATTAGAAAAGTTATGAAATGGAAAACTAAAACAATTTCAAATGTTTTATGTTTCTATAATGTGATTTAGCTAGCTAAAAAGTTCTTTCGTGGCTTTACAGTTGCCGAGTTGTAGGAAATAGCTTATAAAAATTCTCTAAGATCTTTTAACCCAGTCTACCCTACTTATTTAACTTATATATACAGGGTGTTCAGAGGTGGGTGGTCAATACTGAAAGGGGTGAAAGGTCAGACCGAGACAAGCAAAAAATCGTATGGGTGGGGGGGGGCATCTCGCACCGTTTGGCAGTTACAGGGTGATTCGTAAATCAGGATTTTGCCTTATATGGGAACCGCTCTTGTATTTTTATCTTTTTTTCTACGCATCGCAGCGGCCCCAAACTGATTTCAAAAAATCACTATTGGAAGCCCTTTCCAAAAAAGTTTACACCACCCCCCTATCCCCAACCCCTTGGCCACAATCCCCCCTGCAAGTTGAAAAAATTAACTTTTATTTAACGATTTTTCACCTTTCGCCCCACTTTTGTCCCAAATTCATGTTATTAACATACCTACTTTTTATTTTTTTTAAGTTGCCTATCTAATTACCTTTCCCAAAAAGGTGCAACATGCCCAGGTAGGAAAAGGATACGAAAATTTATTTACAAAAATCCTTTTACAGAATATCATGATAATTCGAATTTTTAGGAAATTATACTTAAGTTTACTAAAAAATACATTTTGTTCGCTTAAAAACTAATTACAATTAAAACGTTTGTCCTTTAAAAGCTGTTCAAAATGTTCTCCGCTAGTTTCGATGCATGCAAGTAGCCTTCGTTTTATTTCACGTTTGAGGTCTATGGTAGCCAGTCTCTCCCGTATTTTCGTGGCTGCAGTCACAATCCTGGTAACTAATTCTTCTCTGGTGTTGATTGGTTTTGAGTAAACTTCATCTTTCATCATTCCCTATAAGAAAAAGTCCAGTGGAGTAAGGTCCGGTGACCTAGCAGGCCAAGGAATCGGTCCACCTCGTCCAATCCAGCGCTCTGGGTAATTTTCATTTAACCTTGCCCTAACAATGTTCCCAGTATGCGCAGGTGCTCCGTCGAGCTGTAAATAAATTGCGCTTCTGGTGGCCAGGGGGATGTCCTCCAACAGATCCGGAAGGATATTCTCCAAAAGGTCCGAGTATAGCTGACTATTCGGCACTTGGGGCAAGATGAAGGGTTCTATCAACTGGTTGCCGATGATGCCAGCCCAGACATTGACACTAAATCTTTGCTGGAAGGACCGACACCTGGTCCTATGTGGGTTCACATCTGACCAGGTGTGGAGGTTGTGTAAGTTTGTGATGCCATCCCGGGTGAATTGCGATTCATCCGTCCACAGAATTCGGTCTAGAAACCTTCTGTTTTCGATGTCAGACTCGAACAGCCAAGTGCAGAATTGCAATCGTCCTTCGGAATCTCCTTCCCTAGTGCTTGGACCGGGATATGGTGGTATGGGTGTAGTCCCTCTCGGTTCACAACGGTCCAAACTCTCCCTGAAGACAATCCTGACCTTCGTGCGACCTGCCTGATGCTTATTACAGGGCTGTTCCTGACGATGTTGAGGATTTGTTGGTCGGGGTCCGCTGAATCGGCCGATTTTCCTGCTCGCGTTTCTGCTCTGGGGGCGGTTACACTTCCGGTTTCTTTTAACCTTCTGAAAGTCCTTGAAAATACCCTTCTGTTGAGTACCCGCCGATTCGGAAATCTCCTTTGGTATTCTCGTACGGCCTCACTATCATTTCCTTCTACTAAACCGTGCACGTAAATTATATCGGCATACTCGTCAACACTGAATTCTGCCATTTTATCTTAATTTTTTCTATTAAACACCCGTTCTTTTCACTTCCTTCTTCAACTGTGGTCAATGTCCTTTCAAACTCACCCATTTTTATACCATAATTCATAGGAGGTATTAGAAACGGAGCGTCAGGATACTTAGGAGTCAATACTGGATATAATAATCTAATAACGCTATTTAACGAGATTACATTTATTATTTTATTACTGTTTTGCTGAAAATATAGAAATGTATTACCTCTGTTTCCTAAACAAACATTTCCGAACTTGCTGTCATAAAAATTGTTTACTTAACGACTTTTTCCATTATGGTGCAATAAAGTAATTAGGTACCTGTGAGGATGTTTTAATTTCAGGACTTTTGCAACCCTTTCCTACCTGGGCATGTTGCATCTTATTGGAAAGGTAATTAGATAGGCAACTTAAAAAAAATAAAAAGTAGGTATGTTAATAACATGAATTTCGGAGAAAAGTGGGGCGAAAGGTGAAAAATCGTGAAATAAAAGTTAATTTTTTCAACTTCCAGGGGGGATTGTGGCCAAGGGGTTGGGGATAGGGGGGTGGTGTAAACTTTTTTGGAAAGGGCTTCTAAATAGTGATTTTTTGAAATCAGTTTGGGGCCGCTGCAATGCGTAGAAAAAAAGATAAAAATACAAGAGCGGTCCCCATATAAGGCAAAATCCTGATTTACGAATCACCCTGTAACTGCCAAACGGTGCGAGATGCCCCCCCCCCCCCACCCATACGATTTTTTGCTTGTCTCGGTCTGACCTTTCACCCCCTTCAGTATTGACCTCCCACCTCTGAACACCCTGTATAATAGGGGTACCGGTTAATTCGTGCGGTTTTCTAACAGATGGCGTAACTTGTTTTATATTCCAGTGATTCACCTTTCCAAATATGTGTTGGAAAGCTACTGTCATATAGTTTCAGAATCAGTATGTGTCATTTAGCTGAAGCGTAAACAACAATACTTTTTTTTACTCTGAAAATGTCGAATTTTGTGCCGAATAAAGTGTTTTTGCGGGGAGTACTTCTTCATTATTTCAATATGAAGAAAAAGGCTGCCGAAAGTCATCGTATTTTGGTGGAAGTGTATGGTGTGCATGCTCTAGCTGAGCGTACATGCCAGAAGTGGTTTGCACGGTTTAAAAGTGGCAATTTTGACTTGGAGGACGATGAACGGCCCGGACAGCCAAAAAAGTTTGAAGACCACGAATTGGAGACACTGCTCGACCAAGATCCATCCCAAACGCAAGAAGAACTTGCAAAATCACTTGGCGTCGCTCAACAAACCATTTCCGATCGTCTAAAAAAAAAAAGGCACAGCAAGGTAATTTTGCAACAGGACGATGCTCGGCCACATGTTGCACAGGTCGTCAAAACCTACCTTAAAACGATCAAATGGGATGTCCTACCCCACCCGCCGTATAGTCCAGACCTTGCGCCATCCGATTACTATCTCTTCCGATCAATGCAACATGGCCTGGCTGACCAGCACTTCTCCAATTATGAAGAAGTCAAAAATTGGATCGATTCGTGGATAGCGGAGAAGCCGGCCGAATTTTTCAGAAAGGGTATTCGTGAATTGCCAGAAAAATGGGAAAAGGTTATAGCTAGCGATGGACAATACTTTGATAGGTACCCCTATTATATTAAAAATGGTTTTATGTATTAATTAATATAATATATTGTACATTAGTATGATTGAATGTTGAAACTTTAGCTTTTAATTAATACTGATATTGAATTGGTGATGAAATGCAGCGAATAAGTATTTTAAATTTTGATTTTATATAATGTAGAGTTTTTTAAGGGGTTAGGCCACTCTAGATGCCAAAAAAAATTTCGAGATTTTTTTCAGCGAAACCATAGAATAAATGGGATTTACAAAAAAAAAATATGTTTTATTATACATGTAATTAGCAATATAAAATTATTTTTTCAAGACGATATACGTCCAAATGGCGACTGTGCAGCACTTTATAGATTTCTGGAAGGTCAAAAGCTGGACCAACAGTTAATATAATATAATTTTTGAGTTATGATGAGACACCAAAGTTTTTTCGATTGTATATAAAAATAGCTATATACATATGATTTTTTTGAAATATTATTTTTTGTAAAAATGGCGCATTTATAAATCAAAAAGTATAAAATGTCATGAGAAAGTCGTTAGGAAATTGTTTATTAAAAAAAGAACTATGCAATATAATGGAAAATCCTACATAGTGCCTTAGAAAATACAATTCTAAATGTACAATTAAAATTTCATATGAATCAATTGAAATTTGTTTGAAGGGATTTTTCACGCACATAATCTTTGGAATATAATTCTATAGATACTAAGACACCTTTTTAACAAACCAAAAAAAAAAAAAAAAACAAAAACAAAACAAAAATCGATTATTTGAAAATCCTAGAGTAGTCTAACCCCGAGATGCATATTTGCACATAGATATATGTAAATCGTACCGAATCCGAGTATTAAAATGATTAAAATTGTGTTTAGTAATATATAAAAGTTTGCGTAAAACTAATTGAAATTTTTCTGTGAACCATGGAATTTTTAACACCACAAAGCGGTCCTTGAATATCCTTTTGATGCAAGAAATTTTGTGAACCCAAAATATCCAGACAGTGCGCACTTCATGGGACATTGTTGTTCGAACCCATCAAGGATGAAAAATGTACTGAAGGGGAACGTTGTAAATTTGCGACCATTTCCATCAGAATAAAAAATTAAGTATATATAAAAAGAAGAACAAATTTGGTACTGTAAGAGCCCCCGTCCTGCATAACGTCGTTCAAAGTCATAGACAAAGGCCATTATTTCACGGACAAGGAGGTCGACTTGTCTGCACGGGGTGAAAAGGCGACCCAAAATGAAATATTTTTGGATGGGAGCGCTCCGAACCAGTTTTCGGGCATTTCTATTTAATTTTGTTGAAACTGCTGCGGATGAAATATTTCTTTTTCTGGCCGGTCATGCGGTAGCAAGGGCAGAACCAGCCTCAACGGCTAGCAGAAATTTGTTAAAGGGCTTAGTAGAAGAACCCTGCTCTCAGTCTAATAACTTCCGATCGATATCTTTCCCTAATGGGCGCAAAGGAGACGTGACTGAGCTACTCGGCCTTGTAAACTAATGTCCATCGGGCTCAGTTTTCACAAATGAATATTGAAGATGTTGCTTACGCAAGAATAAAGACCACCCCCTCTGCACTGATTGTTGTCATTTGGTATTTTTGAAAAATCTGCACAAATATTTCGAGATATAATCAAGGAAAATTATTTTTGTGCTGACGCTAGGTAAGGAAGGAATTTCACTTTTTACAACAAAAAATAGAATAAAGCTTTACGACTTCGCCTTAGTGCGCCTTAAGCTGCCTTGACAACAGAAGATGGGAATTACTCCCTCCTCGCCTGAGATGCCGAGGACGTCTTGGAAGTCTCAGAGATTACGCGGGAGATTGATGAAAGAACGTGGGTTACCTGAACTCTAATGAAAACAGAGCTGACTTGGGCTTATAAGACATATGCACGTGCATAATACTACATACATAAACTTTAGGAAGTAAGAAATGAGAAGACGGAACTGACTCAACATATTTATGGGATAACACAGAAGTCTACCATATACTTTAAACATTTGAAATTTGATATTCCAAAATTTAAGACCATGGAGCGTTATTTATTCTTAGCTTAAAAATCTACGTGAATTAAATGAGAATGACGCTCATCTATTAAATTATCATTCAAATTATATTAATCGTAAAAACATAGGTTTTATCGTCTTCAAATTAAGAAAGCATTTTTTTTTTAATTATATAAAATAAAACACTAAAATACCAATAAATAATAAGTGTGACGTTAAAAAGCCAATTTCATAAGACCGTCAATTTTCAAATACATTAAGTGGTCATGCCAAGTTATAAACTAAAAAAAAGGTGATATATATTTATAATATTTTATATATTCGATAATTGTAACATATACTTTTAAACAATGTACAACACGGTTTCATTTCTCTGAGTTTTTAATAATAAGAATAAAAATTCAAAAAACATGTCTCAAACGTGTGATATTACAATATATTTATACAGATCAGGTAGAAGTGGGATTAAAATGAATTAGTATTGTAACTTTGGCTTGTGCAAGCAGATCACACAAAATGTGGTGCGGTTAAAATGATTAGAGTGTCCTCTTCCAACATAGCCTACATTTGTTATTCTGTGTTGTCTGAAAGAATTCATCATAAGCATTTTAGTGGAAGCATCTACTACATCGGATTAAAAATCTTTGATTGCAAATTTAGTTTTCAAAATGACGGATTTAGTGTATTATAAAATTTAAATAATTTTCATCGAGGTTTTCAAAGGGTCTAGCCGGTTAAGCAGGTAAAAATGCCCCCAGCGCTTTTGAAAAACAAATAATATCCTTATATAGTACATGAAAAAGTACATCTTTCCTGAAATTTTCAGACCCATAGACCCTCACATAACCTCAAAAAAATTAAAACGTGATTTTCAGTGTTTTGGCGATATCTCGGCTTTTTGTAGACATAGAAAATTCTCTTTTTTCTCAAATTATAGGGTTTTTTGTCAGCTATAAAATGATATTTTTTTTGAAATTTTTGGCGGGAAATTCAAATTTTTATACAAGTTCGAAATTTTTAAAATTCAATTAAAAGGAACAAAAAAAACAGAAAAAAAAGGAACGACGGAAAAAAATATATTATTTTCTGGATTTCAAAAACTGCTTGGATGATTTAAAGGTTGGAATTGAAAAATGCATACTTAAAAAATATTCAGACTTAAAAAAGAGGTAAAAATACTGAAAAATGGTGAAAAATGCTGAAAAAATGGTTTTTTCATATTTTGACCCTGTTGCACCAAATCTAAATATCTGAAGTAATTCATGGATATAGCTTGACATCCAGAAAATAATATATTTTTTTTCGTCGTTTCTATTTTTTTGTTTTGTTTTTTAATTGAATTTTAAAAAATTTCGAATTTGTATAAAATTTTCAATTTCCCGCCAAGAATTGCAAAAAAAATATCATGTTGTAGCTGACAAAAGACCCTATAATTTGAGAAAAAATAGAATTTTCTACTTCTACAAGAAGCCGAGATATCGCCAAAACACTGAAAATCACGTTTTAATTGTTTTTTTTTTTTTTTTTTTTTTTTGAGGTTATGTGAGGGTCTATGGGTCTAAAAATTTCAGCAAAGATGTACTTTTTCATGTACTATATAAGGATATTTTTTGTTTTTCAAAAGCGCTGGGGGCACTTTGACCTCCTTCACCTCCTTCACCGGCTAGACCCTTTATGAATTTAAATTCTTAACATTCGTGTTCTATATTTCAATCGAAATGAAATTGAAATCGATTTGCGATTTTTCCATAATTCAATTACTTTAAAATTTTCCAAATTCAGTTTTGAAGCGTCAAAAACAATTGACAGTTTTGAAACAAACAATTCTTGTTTTTTTAGTTTAAAATTGATGCCAAAGTAAATTTTACAATAATATCAATTTCAAATTTCAAAATTTCAAATTTACATTAGATATGTCGCTTGAACCTTTGAACACTTAAATTCATTTTAAAACTGACTTTGAAAAAGAAGGAGCGTATGTGTGTTTTCAATGTATATTAGGGTGCTTTTTTTCGCGACTATTTTTTTTTTTTTCATACCTATTTAGAATTTGGTGGGATATACCCAAACAAAAATTCCCTGAAAATTTGAGCCCTTAATATTAACATTAAGTGCTCGACCAAGGCGTATAAAGATTTCCCGTATAAAATACACGTAAACTTCGATTTTAGTTCTTCAAAACTCTACAGCTCAGAGGCATTTTATGGTCAATGATAGGGTTTCTTCAGAATTGAATGCTCTACAAAAGTGTCCATTGCGGTGTAACCCTAACTCCCACCAGCGAGGTAGTACGGGTCATTAACCCCAATTTTTCCATGAAATTCTCGTTTTTTTGCCCCTATCTCCTAAATAACAAGAGCTACAGAAAAAGTGAATATGACAAACTTGTAGGAAATTCAATTTTCTACAAAAAAGTTCTAGGTCACAAAATCGCTAACATCGATATTTCTTGAGACATTGGGCTTTGAAATCGAGGTAGTGTTTCTACAATTTAGCTCAATAATCCATGAAAAATCCACACTACCTCAACTTCAAAGCCCAATATCTCAAGAAATATCGATGTTAGCGATTTGGTGTTCAGAACTTTTTTGTAGAAAATTGAATTTCCTACAAGTTTGTCATATTCACTTTTTCGGTAGCTCTTGTTATTTAGGAGATAGGGGCAAAAAGCAATAATTTCATAGAAAAATTGGGTTTAGTGACCCGTACTACTTCGCTGGTGGGAGTTCGGGTTACGCCGCAATGAACACTTTTGTAGAGCATTCAGTTCTGAAGAAACCCTATCATTGACCAAGATTATACCATAAAATGCCTCTGAGCTGTAGAGTTTTAAAGAAAAAAAATCAAAGTTTACGTGTATTTTATACGGGAAATCTTTATACGCCTTGGTCGAGATTCCGCGGTCGATTTGCGTGAAACCTGAAGTTGGTCCCATTTATATTTAATCAAAATCTGTTCAGTAGTTTTTAATAAATCAACAATAATTTCAGTATTTGCTTCTTCCATGGACAATGTAAGCTCAAATTTGTATGGGAAGTTAGAATGAAATGACATATAGGGTATCAAGAAAAATACCCACATACAGGGTGTCATGATAATGTTGACCCAAATATAAAGATAGCAAATAGATTCAACTGAAAACAGAATAATTGAAGTATTTACAAGGAATGTCAATATAGGAAAACCTATACTCAGTCCGTAATTCAACTGAATAGGGAAATAAGTTCCTAAAATCAATATTTTTTTAATACAACAATAGTATGCAGGGTCTAATATATGACCAAAGAATCGATATCTACACACAAATTACTATACTTATTTCATGTAGGCAGTAAATATTTATTTTGTCCAGCAAATAGTTGCACGCAAAAGTAAAATGTTATTTACATAATTTCTAGCATCTACTAGCACAGAAATGCTTTTTTCACTTGTTTTCGTAAATTCTTGAATTTTATTCACTTGGTCCACTGTTTGACCAGACGGATTCTTTTATCTCAAAATTTGAATTTTATAAAATGGAATTGTTTACAGAAGGTTAGCAATTCGAGCAAAATATTTTTTTTCATGAAAATCTGAATTAATTTGTTAAAAAATATAATGATAACTTTATAAATTATTAATGTCTGAGATTCTGCGAATTCTCTTCAACTCGTTTAGATCTTTGTTCGTGGTTATGGTGCTTGTTGCGTTCGTTTCCTACTTCTTTTATGATCATTAAAAGTGAAGAAGTTCTCCAAGTTTTAATTAAACAAACATTACGACATCATCGTATAGAATGAAATGAAACTTTCCCCGAGTGACCTTGACCCTGACTGGGGTTCGTTTTTGTTGGCTTTTGCATGGTTAAACATATTAAGCTCCCTCAATCGTCCCATTTTGCGTGCAGTATACAACTCATAAAACATTTAATAGGTGGAACGTAGAAACGTAAGTACTTCGGTTTTGATAGAGCCACATAAATCCACTTTTCCGCTTTTCCTTAGATATTCCATTCAGACTGTTAAGAAAGTATTACAACATCTTGAATTAAACTCTATAGTATAGCAACAAAGAAGACTTGATGTCCCTTTTTATTCGCATCGTAGCAATACTTCGCTTTAATCGCAATCTTCCCTATCCGGGGTGGTAAGGCTTTTACGACTTCTTCATCTTCCTTATTACACTTTGTCGCAGTGTTTTCGGAATGTTTCATTGTTTCAATTTTGCACCCTCGATTATTTCCCAAACCATATAATTACTTAAACCACTACATATTCTCTTCCATCAGTTATTCGGATATTAATTCCCAGAATTGGTTTGCCTTATGAATTATTGAAATCAGTTTCCCTTCGCAAAGCCGATTAATTATGAAGAGCGAACTAATCAGATTTCTAATTGTAATTTAACGACAGCGGTAAGTAGGTCGATGGGTCAAAATGTCAACTGAATTGTTGCAGTTGAGATGTATAAAATATACCTCTGCTGCAATAATCTCATTAGGAATAAGCCCCTTAATATCGAAGTTTCAACTTTCGATTTGTTGATTTAATGGCTGCAACTAGACAAACTTCATCTCGTACCAATAAACTTCAAAAACCACAACTCAAACAAGACGGAGTGGTGCAGGTGAAGTACCTCTTCGGAGTTTGTTTCGAATAATGACACACGATTGCAGAACAGACGAACAGACGGTTGTTACTTTTATATCCCTTCAACTTGAGCTGTTTACTCGAACAAACAAAATCCTTTGTAAATGTAAACAGGTGAAAACATCAAATAGTTCGGAGTTTACTTTAATCCTCTTCTTTTTCTTCTACTTATGCTTTATACCTTTGCTTTCCCATCGTATGTTTACCGAAACGCCCTCACCGCATTGTGGGGGGGCGGGTGAAAAAACGAAAATATTTTGCCCTCTCTTCCCAACAACCGGATATTGCTTCAAGTTTGAGCAGAAGTTAAATAAATTTATTATAAGTGATTCATTCATCTGGATCGCCTAAATATGATTTCAACACAACTTCTTAAGGCGTGGACATACAATCGGCGCTTTTTGGCAAATGGTTGGATAGACGGATAAACAACACAAACACAATTACAAAAAGTTTTTATGAAAAACACCAAAATCAATTTTGTACCTTTAGGGTGAGAAAAATACATCCTGTCGTATCCGGCACTATATAGTATATTGATAGAAAACTTCTAAAGTCATAGAAACTAATTTATCGGACGTTTAACCGTAGAATAATGTGGGGTGTTACGAGACCCCAGAAGGATTTTTCATTCCTGAATCTTAAGACCTTAACTTTAGTTCAGTACATTTTCCTTAAAATCAATCATGGTCATTCGTTAAATAGAAAAGAAATAACATACATATAGGGAAAATTTGACAATAGTAATGTTTTTATTCAAATTTACGTTTATAAAGATTAGAAATAGGCGCTTTACTGAAAGAAATAAAGCTACATAGCTAATTCACAAGTCGACTTAAATTCTAGAATATTTTATGGCATACTTATTTCGAAATTCACATTTAGTAGCTAACTCGTATAATTAAACAAAAAAGTATAAATAAAACATTAAAGAAAAATCGATTTGACATTGACCGCAGTCGTACTACTGTGATCAAAAAGTAAAGCCAATTTTGAATTTAAATTGCGCGGGTTCATCGATTCGAGCAAATCTTCTTATTTTTAGGTTGGCAGCACTCTCAATCATATCTGTGTAAAATTTCACGCCAGTACGTCATTTGTTTGTATAGTTTCGTTGTTTTCTGAGCCACTAAAAGTGAATTTTTCGATTTTCACAATGTATGATTTTATTGAGCAAAGAAGTTGCATTAAATTTTGTTTGCGGAATGAAATTTCTGCTACAGAAACGTTTAGAATGTTGCACAAAGCCTTCGGCGATCCGGTTTTGTCTGAAAGAAATGTTTACAAGTGGTATAAACAGTTCAAAGAAGGTAGAGAAAACGTTGAAGACAAAGAGCGTTCAGGACGACCATCGACATCAATCAATGAACAACATGTCAATGAGATCAAAGACTTCGTACTCAACGATTTGGAAGAATAAATAAAAATTTTCAAAGTTATAAACAAATTGGCTTTACTTTTTGATCACAGTGGTAAGTTTAGACTGGCCACTTAAATTCAGAATTAGTATATGTTATGGAATATTATTCTTTATTTGACTTGATGAAGATAAAAGAAATATAGCAGACCACCCTATCACACGGTAGATACATTCCGTGTTATATGAATCCATGTTGTATGAGTCACTTAGATTATACAAATACATGACAGACCAAAGAGATTAACTTATTTGTTCTATTTAAAATAACTCTTTTTAACAATCAGATTTAAGACACCACATGACAATAATTTTTATAATAATGGAAAGAGCGGAACATTATACATTCCCCTTTGAAGAACCATCTTGACCTTGATATGACCTTTAAGGTCATGGTCAAGGTCATAGTCTTTCCATTTCCGTGGCCAAAAATACGGTTTACCCTTGAAAAAACCGCCTTGACCTTGACATAACTTTCGAGGTCATTGCCAAGGTCATGTTCAAGGTCAAGGTTGTGGTTAAGGTGACATTTGGACGCAAAATTGCCACTCTTTGCAAATCCGCAGTAACAATGCAGGTTCCTCTTTAAAGAGCCATCTTGACCTTGATATGACCTTCGAGATCATGGTGAAGGTCATAGTCGGACGTAAAATGTTCCGCCCTTTCCATTTCCGTGGTCAAAAACATGAGTACCCATTTAAAAAAATCAACTTGACCTTGAAAAAACCATCAAGGCCATAGTCAAGGTCAAATCTAAGGTCACCATTGAATAGCCAGGGAAAACTCCTAAAACTTTTGTTTAATACTTTTTTCTTCAAAATGCATTCCTCAAAAGTTATTTTGCCATTTCCATACTTTCGGATCACTCTGTATATTATATAACAGGTGTATTCACGCTTTGTTGTATTTCCTGCTGCATCGTTACACTGACCGAAAAATTATAAATTTTCATAGTCATTTCTATGTCCCGATTAATTTTATATTTTATAATAATGCATATATTTTATTATAGTTGTAAGCAGTAGGATTTCTAACTTGTAAAAGGTGGTTCGATTTATACTTTAACAAAACAAAAAAAAATTTTCCTTAATTTAAAATATCTAAATTTGGGTAACAATTTTATAGCTTTAGTCTGTAGTCTAGGACCCACCATATTTGCTTTTTAAGATCGGCCACTAAAAAAACACCCTGAAAATTTTAAGTACCATTTAACATTAAAAGACTCCTATTTTGAATATATATAGTATATAGTATTATTATGTTTTTCAATTTATACATTACATTTTAAGTCAGCAATTAATGAAAATCAAAAGTACCTATATTTGTTTTATTTTAATAAAAGTTAACATTAAAAGAGATTTATTTTTAAAACAGCGATGACAGAAATCAGCGACACTAAAACACCACTCATACCGATTTTTGTATAATTTCAGAAGAATTTAAAATCTAAAAGCCCTTCATTTTGGATCCGAGACGGTTTGAATTCTTCTCCTATCGCCTTGAAATTGGAGTAAATACTAAAATATTGAACAATAATATTGAACCGTCTGTCAATATTATTGATCAATAAAACGTCTTCAGTATTATTGATGAATAATATAAATACTGGACGGGGGCCTTTATAGAAAATTATTTATTTTTTAACTTCAATCAAAATTATAGAAATCGCACTTGGCTAAAACCATGATAAAGTACAACTATTTATGTTTTTCTCGTTAATGTTAAGAGATAATTTAGTTTTATAGTAGTGCAGTAAAAACGAAAACTATAACCGTCATATCCAGAATTTCTGAGAAGTTTTACGTCACAGCATCACCTAACTATGTAGCTTGGGTACCGAACCATAAAGTAGCTTTAGGTAACTTGGACTAAACAAATAAACCTATAACCTAACCTCACCTGCAGCGTATGGATTATTTCAAAAAGTTGACTAGGAAAAAACCATCATCTCTGCCATGAATATTGCAATAACTAAAGTAATTGGCAATGAGCGAGGAACCCAATTTTATTTATAGCCAGCTCTGTAAAAACTTTAGAAAAATATAGCCCGGAAATTATAGAACCCCTTCTGCCGAGGTTATTTTATGGAAGAATTAAAACCTGGAACTTATGAAATTTAATGCCTAACCCGTTCTCATCCCTCACCTGGCGGCGAGTGAAGCGAATGTGTGCTGCTTCGGTGCGCGACCAACAGAGGGCACGGGAAGCGGGGATCAGAGCTTATCCGAAGCGAACTTGGGGCCTTGCCTAAGTGAGCCCGGTTGGAGCCCGAACCGTGCCGAGCCGAGCGTTCTCCACATTCGCTCCAGCTATCAATTTCCTAGTCGCAATATTTATGAATGCGAAGTCTCGACATGAGTGAGGAACTAACCGAAGCCGAACCCCCCGTATCGATCCGATGAAACTTTTCGTTCACCCGGTATATCACGGTGCGGTGGGTTCTTTCGCCCGGCTGGATGATGCGTGTGCGGGGCGGGGAAGGGTTCGCCGGAAGGATGGGGTTCGCTTGCGACCCTTAAACCAGAGGGTTTTGCAGTCATCGACACAAAAGGTTATTTTAATGAACTGTGGCGAGGAAGGCACAGAACCAGAGAACCATTAAAACTTAATACGCTATTTCCCTATGTAACAGCTCCTTTTGAACCCGCTGCAGGAGAAGATATGACTTGCTGCGTTAATTAAGAGGGTGAAAGATCTGCCACTTAAACTCGTTTATTAACAGCCTGAAATCCTGGAGAAGCTCTCCGGTCTCTCTCAGCTCAGGTGTTGTATGTGTTGGAGTGTGCCGTTCCACTCCTTCAGATAAAAATAAAAACTGGGGAAAAACATGAAACCCTTATCCAGTTCCTTTGCATTAAAGCTTGGATTTCGGGGATGAGCCACACGAGGTGACCTTTATGCAGGTGCGCTCCCCTTGGGGCCTTTGTACACTAAAATGCCAATTAACTAATGGCTGCTGATCTACATATTTTTAAGGTGAATTCAAAAATTAGGACACTTCTGTAGGTATGAGCTTAAAAGCTTAATTTTCTACATGCAAGTTCTAAACACAAAACCTCGTTTTTTTAAAACTAGCCTTGGACTGGGTCAAGGTTTTTTCATGAAGTAACATCTTAATGACCTTCAAAGGGTATAATGTTGAGAAAAGATGAAGCACAAAAAGTGGTGTAAAACAACCACATGAAGATGGCCGAGAGCCGTATGTATTTCTACATATGAAAATGGATATCTAAGGGTTTTTGGGGCTCAAATTGAATTTGAGGTTTCCACATGAATTTTGATGAAACTTTGTAGGAACGTTCATTTGTTCATTTAAAAAATAATAATATACAAAAGATTTTGGTTATTTAATTTGAAAATTGTAAACACAGAAAAAAAAGAGTGACCGCAAAAATCGACTGTTTTTGCAAATTTCACGGCGAACTAAGGAATATACATAAAAAAATGTATCAGATATCAAATTAATCTTCGTAAAAAAAAATCAAGAGAAGTATTGCTTCTAGTTTTTCGAAAATATTAAAAAATCACCTCTAATTGAGGGTTGAAATCAACTTAAAAATTTAATTTAATAATAGGGACGTTTTTCGAGGTTTGTCTTGATTACCTGGTCAGCTTAAGGCTTTGAATCTTTTTGTGCGAAGATTGTTGTAAAGTTTTCTTTTCTATATATAGCAAGGATTTCACATTTCGGTTTTTATTAATTTTTGTGTCATAAAAAAATCGATTTTGAAACGTCGAAAATGTATTAGTAGTGTCCAGGGCAAAATCTAGTAGTGGCCACCTTCATGCATTAGTAGTGGTCAACCCAATTTTTTTGACAAAAACGGAATAAAACTAGATTGAAAACAAGAAAATGAACTAGAAAGAAAAAACATTTCAATCAGACAATCAATAGATTTGGAATTTATTCATTTAAAAAATGCTGACATCATCTGAACTATCTCATGAGGCCCGCCACTTATCGACTGATGAGGAATCGGTTTCTCGAGTTTTGGCTTTGCGCGATTTTTGGCTCTCTACGGTTTTAGCTTTTTTGCTTTCTGCTCTTTTACTTTTTTCATCCTGGCCTCAATGAATAATAACAAATTTATCAAATAAATATATTTACATACTACCTGAGTTACGCGGTTTCATCCGGCGCACAGTGGTCTGAAATCCCGAAAACGTGGGATTTAACCAATTTTCGGAAGTGGTCCTTTATATCTAAAAGGTACTTTTTCTAATTCCTAAGAGTCCGTACAAATATTTTATGCTCAAAATTTTACTATTCGTTCATGTGCAAGGTAATGGTACATCCTGAAAGTTCTTCCATTTGCAGCTGTAACACATTTACTTATGATTTAAGTAATTAATTATTAATATTTGTCTCTGCGATTAAGGCGGTTTTTCCCACATGGACCTAATATACAATCGACATCTTTTAACAACGAATGTTGCAAAAAAATAGGGAAGATCCCGACTTTTTTAACAAAATTTTGTGGAGTGACCAATTACAATGTAGAAGGGATGGGTATCTTAACCTCCATAACATTCACAGCTGGTGCATTCGTGTTGGAGCCAGACAGTTTGAACATTTACTGTAATAATAAACAATTTCAACGGTTTTTGTTTTTTTTTTATTAATATCACAATACCACAAAAGAATGAATGAAAAAGCGGAATAGCAAAGGGTTGCAGCTGTCCTATTCATGTTTACCTGATAACAGGTCCACAGTTGTTTTATTTTTCAGAATAGAATCCGGCTTAGCATAACCCTTAATGATAAAAATAGCAATTTCTAAGTTTTTGTAAAATAATTCCCCAAGTATCATACCATTTCTGAATCTGCATTAAATTGAGTAGTTTTTAAGATAATTTGCCAGTTTCTTTTAGTACATTTTTTTTCCACGACTGATTGTCAAAGTTAAAGTTATAATTTTGACAGAGTTAAAAGGTAACACAAATGAGTTATTTTTCTTGGAAGGTACACTAAATTTCGGCAAAATTTTACTTTTAACGCCTGAAACAACTATTCAAGATACCTGCAAAATAAAAAAGTAAACAACTTAAAGTTATTTTTAGCAATGGTGGTTGAAATTCTAACTAAAAGTAGAGATTTTAAACAAAATTAAAAAAGTGACAATACATATCTCGAAAACTAAGAAACTTTTACTAAGGTCATGTTTATTTTATTCGACACATCTAAGGCTAACCTATCTTCCATGTCACTCTGACCTGGTATTTTTGGGACACCCTGTATAGAGAAATTAAAGTTGATTTAAAATAATAATTATATATCGTTCCACATATTGTGGAAAGTGCTAAACCAAGTTATAGGATTATTTTTAACCTAAGGGTTCAAGGGCTGTAGATAGGACTGGTAGTTTTTTCTAAGCTATAGCTAGTAACGAGATTCATTTTGTTTCTTACATTTCTAAGAACGCAAAGCTCAATTCTGGAATTACTTTTTACCTAGGTTGAAGAGGTGAAGATAGAGGGAGGTATTTTTTATTTTATCATTTAGTTTATGTTTCTTATTATTATTTCTTACATTAAATCGATCTCAAAAATGCAATGTGATGTATTTTCAACAAAGAATGGTTAAAAATCTACCTATAGCGCTAAAAAGGGATGTAATCATTCCCCAAATATTGGAATAATCTAGAATGTTTTTCAAAATTCTAAATGTAACACATTTTTGTGTTTCGAGTGATTAAAAGCACGTGATTGGCAATTATTGCCAATTTTGAGCGAAAAATTACCTTCAGCCAAGTGAAGCCACTCTCGAAGAGGGTAAAATCATCCCTTAAGAATAAAAATTACTGTAAAATATTTTTGAAAATTCTACATATGACATATTTTTGCTATTTTTGCTTTTTGAGTGAGGCAAATGTGCTTACAATTAACCAAAGAATATGTGTGAATTTTTTCAGAATTTTTTTTGGGACATTTCTGGATTTTTCAAAAATTGGCCAGATCTAAAAAACCACAAATAGTCGAAAAAATTCTGAAAACGTGTTCTTTGGCTAATTTCAAGCATTTCCTATTCTATAAATTTTTTGTAAAATTGATCCTTTTCGTGTAAAAAACATCCAAAGTTTTTTATTACATTGCTGTACAAAATGGCCATTTTTCAAAAATCAAAGCAAAAAAAAACTCTCAAAACTATGATTTGAGAAAGTTTAGACCTTCGGATCGCGATTTCTGGTAGCTATATGATCATTCAATAGCAGCAACTTCAAGATGACTTTGAAAAGAAAAAAGAAGAAGAAAATAATAGGGTTTTTGAAGCTTTCATGCAAAACAAGCAGATTCTGAAAGAGCATCCTTAAAAATTTCCTATACACAATTTTGGAAGAAAATCACCCCAATTTTCTATTCGAATCGTACCATTGAACTTGTGTGCATAAAATCCTAGTTTTGCGCATTAATGTGTTGAGGAGTTATACACCACTAGTATGACACTATGTCCGAGGTGTCAGAGCTCAGAATAAAAGTTAAATAAATTTGATAAATATAAGTGATTCATTCATTTCATCCAGATCCAGCATCCTGCTCCCCCGACTCCCCCGGCATCGTGCAACCCGTCACCCACGACATCTCATCTCATTCCACAAGCAACCGCTGAAGTCATTCGGCTCGCGAGGAGGCACTTTGTAAATTGGAGTTTTTTCCATCATTTTTTGCGTCGCGGCGAGGGCGAGCCCCAGCAGATCTCGGTGAGGCAATTCAATCAGCTCTTCGATTTCAATTACGCAATTCCGACAGCCCTTTACCCTGACACTTGGGCTCATTGCAGGCGAGGAATTTCCCCGACAGGCCAATTACCCAATTGGCCAATTGGCCCGGGAACGAGCTCGGCTCTGGCCATGTCCGGTGCTAATTTGATAATTGGGCCATCATCCGTGGTTAAGCAGCTTTGTTTTGGCTCATTGTGCCGCAGAAGTGGGTTATCAATGGGGCCCCCCGCAGCCCTCCGCCTCAAGACTTCTGTTCTGTTCGCACAGTAATTCGGGCTCGGGACTCGCATTCAATTAGGTCCGAATCCCGGTCCCGAGCCCAACTTCGGGCTCGAGTGCTCCCTTGAGGTGGTCATCGGGCACGTTCTTGCCGACCAACAGATGAAGTGAGCTGCTGTAAACATGACCGTTCAGTACTTCAGTACTTATAGTAACCCTATATCTTGGGCATTTGCAGGAAAAAAAAATTACGCACAATTCCTAAATTAGTTCCTTATCCTGGAGTAGTTCGTTTTATAGTACGTCCGAGTTTCGTTAGAAAATTACACTCTATTAATTTCTTGATACAGTAGTTAACAGATATAATATATTGTTTTTAAGAAATAATACTACATAGATTGCCATCCGCTACAAAGAATACAAAAAATAAAGTATGCTACTG
Organism: Dysmachus trigonus; assembly: GCA_949715965.1. Taxonomy (NCBI): domain Eukaryota; kingdom Metazoa; phylum Arthropoda; class Insecta; order Diptera; family Asilidae; genus Dysmachus; species Dysmachus trigonus. The sequence goes on along the minus strand of OX454319.1, from coordinate 87,582,300 downwards.
TCATTTGGTCTCTAAAATACTTTAGTTATTCAAACAGAAGCGAATCAGTGCAAAAATAGTTTACTCGTTTCTTATTTTTTATTTGTATACCAATAATAACAATTATCTTACAGGCTGGAACATCAAGTTTAGTGACATGAAATTATAATAAATTTCATGCTTGTTAATTACCATTTTCGAAATTGGTAGATTTGAAAATTTGTCTTTACACGGTAATATCTAAAGTCAAGTGGATGTGTTATGAAATGTGGTCTTTTGCAGTCTTTGAATTTGAATTAACCCATTTGCATCATTAGCGTATATATACGCTCAATTTTCCTGGTCAATATCACCGGAGCGCGTATATATACGCTCAATCTTGTTGTCCCTTATCACAAGAGAATTGAGTATTACATTATATTTTCCGTCTTGTGAGTTTGTTGTTGTGCTCGCTTTAGATATAAAAACCATACCTAAAAGAAGCTAGTGTGTTCTTAGAAATGAGAATGAAGAAGAAATTAGATCACTAAAACGAAGACGAATTATTGAAATAAGATCCGATAGAGATGATTCTGATATTAATCAAAGTGGGAGTTAATTCGAGTGGTTAGCTAAAAATGATTAACAATGTATACAGATGGCTGAAATATGAAATTCTTTTTATCTGTTGTACTTTTTCTACTTAAATATAATTATAGAAAAATTTTGTTAAAATCTAAATGATTAGTTATATTGACTCTCTAGTACTGGGATATGTAATTAAATTAATTTTCCACTATTAAAAATATTAAAAAGCTTTTTACAACGTTTAATTAGTAATAAACAAATTTTGTAGTTTAGGAGAATAAATGGACGTCTATTGACGTTATTTCTAGTCGTGTTTTCGTGCAGGTAAATTTGTAAAAGAAATCTCTAAAAGAGAATTTTCTTAACAGATGCATTCATAATAGCTATAATGAGTTCTATATCGTTGAACAAATAATAGGTTTCGAGGAAGAAGAGGCGTTATAGGGGTGTATAAATGAATTAAATGTAATAATTCAGGTGATATGATACTAAATGACAGTATATCATTTACAAATGTACCATAAATAACTTGGACTTCTTGTGTAACCGTGTAAAGAGAGGCAAATATTTTATAACGAACTGAGTATTGGTTCTGTTGAATATTAAATCTAGAAATTTAAGCTCTGATATTCATATAAAATATTCAAAGATTCACATTTTTTGTGCTATGTAAGTACTACTTAAATTCATTTATTGAAATTAATATAATATTAATATATGAAAGAGATATGTTCCATAACCAGTAAAAAATAAAAATATGAATATATATTATATGTTGCACCGAAACAAATATTAAAATAAAATAAATTGTTTGTCATTTTTACTCTTTTCTTTTTGTTTTCAATTTTGTACTATAATACATATGTATGTGATAAAATGTATCAAATGAAATTTGAAAAATATAAATCTACTACTCTTCTATTTATTTATTTACAAATCTTCATATTCTCTTTAACATCAGCGATTAATACACGATTAAGAAGGTGCCTTTAATATTACATCCAGTTTGTGGAAGGATTACGTTCAATATGTGTATTTATGTAAAATAATAAAATTAGTTCAGAGAAATGTCCAGGGGTGATTTTTACCCCTTAAAAATGTTTATCCGCAAAGTAAAAAAAAGTACGTACCTCATCATTTTTTATGTAGATTAATATATTTCAGCCGCCACTGAATCGTCGGCGGACGCCTCGGAATGTTTCCTTGTTAGTACTCTTTTGTGAATGTAATTATAGTACAGTCGTTTCGTCGAATTATTTTTTTAAAATTATTTTTATATATCATAGTTCAATTATTTTATTGCCATCGCAGAAATTCTAGCTACTTTGCTATATAACCCTTTTAGGGGCCGAAAAAAAAATTAATTTTCAATTTGGTGCTCGATTTGTAAGGTTAAAAAGCGGAAATAGTTATAAAATCAGTGTATTTATTTTCAAAATCTATAAATTTTTTTTACTAAAATATTTTTAAAACATCTATAGGTTTTTATAGCAATTTAAAACATTCGGGTAAGCACAGCAAATCATAGCAAAGAGTTTTAACGAGAATTTTCAATTAAACTAACATTATTTTAATTTTTTTATTTTCCTAATAATAGAGTATAAAAGGGGTTGCTTTATCTGAAGGACAAAGAAGAAGAATCTCTGCGCTTCCATCAAGGAAATCTCTCTCTTCAGATCTTTGGGTGCGAAATTTCATTGTCTTAGACGATGAATTCAATAAAATTAACAGAACCAGATAAACATCAAATAATATCAAAAGCAATGGCAGGAAATACGATAGAAATCAGAGGCTGGAATTCGCAAAAAGCCATATATCTTGCATTGCCACTCTTCATCTATAGTGATGAGAAGACATTCAATTTGGACAGTCAGGAGGCCCAAAAAAGTTGATTTTTCAAGAATTTTGTTTGAGATGACCTTTTAAGTTATTAATGTAAAAATTTACACACATATTATGGTAACTCTTGGTTGTTTTTTAATGTTTTTTATTTGTAAAAATAATTATACTAAAAGCTACTACAGCTGATCTCCGGGAGCAACTCTAAAAAAAGGCATCTTGCGGTGAGCACGATAGCTCTGGACTGGATTACCAAAATGAAAAAATCAAAAACATTTCGTTAATATATTATTTTATCTTATATCAAATCGAAGGAATAAGCAAAATAAGAATTTTTGACAAAATTGCGACTTCTTAAAAAAAAAAAAAATCAATTTTTAACAAAAATGTTGGCTTTAAATTGTTTATAAAATGGAAAGTATTGATCGGTGAGAAAAAGCCTTCGACTAATTATACTAACAAATATACATAAAGAGCTTGTGTTAAAATTTGAAACCGATCGGTTCAGACGTTTCCGAGAAATTTGTGCTCACTTTAGTTAGGTTAGGTATGGTTAGGTATATGCGTCTAACTTCGAATATATTCACCGGATTGACATGAAATTTTCTGTGGGTGTACTTAAATATATGTATTTTTTTTACTATGATTTATTTATTAATATCATAATGTTCTAAATCATTTACAGAGTAAAATTGTTTTTTTTTTTTTAAGGAGTTTAGAATTTCTTAAGTTATTCTTTACAGCTTAGATATATTGATTTAGCAAAATAAATTCTGTTCAGTTACTATTATTTTATATGTAGAGGAAAAATTATATAAAAACCACTTGAAAAAGACTTAAACCTATTTACCCTACCCTATTACTAATTATAGACTACCTAACTAGGATTGGCAAAGTTGCCGAATCAACGGGTTGGGGGAATACTTGCACCTCATTAAATATTTCTCTTTTAACTTCCCCAATTTATCTTTAATTGGATCAATATCTACCATTGAATGCAATAGCCTGGTTGAAGAATTCCACGGAAGATTGAGTATCATCCTTAATATTTTGTTTTGAGCGATTTGGAGCTTATTTTTGTGTGTTTTCGCACAACTATACCATACTGGCGCTCCATAAGTCAGCACGGCTAGAAAAACTACTTTGTATATTAGGAGCTTATTGTCCAGGCTTAGGGTTGATTTTCTGTTGATGAAGGGATATAATATTCTAGTCAATGTATTTATTTTATGTATTGTGTGCGCGATATGTGTTTTGTATGTTAAAGTTTTGTCTAGTGTAATGCCAAGATATTTGACGTTTTCGGTCCATGGAATTTCCACGTCGTAAATTTTAAGCTTGTTTGTGGGTAAAAAGCATGAATTCCTCTTTCTGGTAAAAAACATTGCTTGTGATTTTTCGCAATTTAATTTAATTTTCCAATTGTGAAAATATTTTGCTGTGCTATTTAGGCCTGTTTGAGAATTATTTATAATTTCTTCAAGTTTTCCTGCCGAGGTATAAATTGCTGTGTCGTCAGCATACATTGAAACGTTACAGCCATGGAGCTATGGGAAATCAGCGGTAAATATAATGTATAAAATGGGCCCGAGGACTGAGCCTTGGGGGACCCCTACAATAATTTCGCATGCTTCTGCGCTTTCCATTCCTACGTGTACTTTGAAAAATCTATCGTTTAGAAAGTTTTCCGTTATAAAGATTATGTAGCTAGGAAAATTAAATTTTATCATCTTGTATATCAGAGCATCATGCCAAACGGTGTCAAATGCTGCTTGAACATCTAACAAAATTAGGGACATTGATTTCTTTTGTGCTAGATTTTGCTTGATGTCCTGAGTTATTCTAGCAAGAGCGTGTACAGTGGAATGTGAGCTTCTAAAGCCAAATCGTACATATATTCGGAAGGATGCTATTTTCCTCCATAAATTCAACTATTCTGTTTTTAATAATTTTTTCCATTATTTTGCCTAACGAATTTAGTAGTCTAATTGGTCGATAGCTCGAGGCACTGTCAGCTGGCTTTCCAGGTTTGTGGATAGGGTAAATATATGTACATTACGAAAAAAAGATCGATTTTCTAAAAATCCTGACTGTGTTTAACCCCTTAAGAAAAGAAAAGAAGACGATGATTGTATACACACCTGTATACTTCATTAGTCAAAGAATGAGTCCGGAAATTACATTGAACTGCTAGAGGACGTTCTTATTGAATTTGCGGATTATGTTGCGATCCATGTATGAAAACATTCAAGGAATTAGTTTAGAAGCGAAAATATTGAACTTTTGTCATTGCCGGCTCATATTCCAGACCTCAATTCGATCGAAAACTTATAGAGTATCTTCACCAGAAGAATTTACGATAATGGACTGCAGTTTAATAATGTTTCCAAAATAAAATCAAAAATTAATGAGAAATGGGGGAAAATAGATAAAAACATATTTTAAAATTTAATGTTATCAATGAAAAGAATAATATCTGAATTAATTTGATATATATTTCCCTTCCTAAAATTGATAATTTCTGTAAATTTAATTGCTTTTCAATACTCTTTTCTAAAATTAAAAAATTAACTTTTTGATTAACGCTAAGTATGCTACTGAATTATATTTAAATATCCCTAAACTTTATAGCTATTTCCTCCACTGTATATTCATTTGCATAGTTGCTGTTCTCTTAAATAAAAATTCTTTATAATTTCTTAAATTAAGAATATCTAGAGTAATATTAAAGGATATTAAGTTACCAACTTTAATGCTAAAACGATGCGTCATAGATTAAAGATTAAGACCTGCTGCTTAAAGTCGTTCTTCTTGCATTTCTCACCGGGCAGGAAAAAAGGTGAGGACTTTAAGTGAACAAAAGCCTGGAATAAGGTGGCCCACTATTCCTCCCGGTCCTTAGGGAGCAGGAATTCTTCGGAATTTTCATCTCGACGAAATATTGCTCAGACAGCAGGATGCGAAAAAGGAAAAATTGTTTGGCCAATCGCAAATTAAAGCTCATGCCGCCCGTCCGCCTGCTACGACGACGGATGCTGAAGGCAGGAAAAAAGCAGAACCAAAGAACTATGCCAAGAAAATTTAACATTTTATCCCAACAGTGTTAGGGCTTCATGCATATTCCAAAGTGTATCACCGGGATCAAAGGTGGCCCTTTGGAGCCTCCTGATCCACTCTCTGGGAAACCAACTCGGCTTCAATACGTCTCATATGTGGAGAATGGAGCACGAATTAGACGCGAGGAACTACTTTGCATCTTGGTTTTTTTTTTTCTTTTTGTTGTTTAAACCATCCGAATGCTTTCGTATTTATGCATTCATCGCTCCAAAAGGACGCCCTGATGTGGAGCCCTGATGAAGGCCCCGAAGCTCCCCTGTAATAGGACCCCGGACTGAATACGGTCCCGGGAAGCTCGAACGAAGCTCTCCCCAAAGCGAAGAAGGGAACTTTTGAGGGTGATAAATTCCTGAGAGGGCAGCCCTAGAAAACGTCTCAAGGATTTACTCGAAGCGGTTTTCCCACTTATACACAAACTACCCCTTTACAACAATGAGTTTGCGTGCTTAAGGGTCGCTCTCAAAGATGCGGTATGCGGAAGTGAGATACACACAACCGTATCTTTTTGAAGCAAAGTGTAAACAAACGATGCCGGGGGGCGAAGTCAGTTGCTGCTGTAATTTGCGAATTTTGTCGGTACGACGGGACGTATAAAGCAATTATTACACAATCCCCTACCCAAAACTTTCAACCCCCACACTTCCCAATCCCTCTCCCCCCTTCCCATATCCTCTCTCCCTTCCATCCAATAAATCCGACGAGGGGGAAGGATATAAGGGTAAAATTTTCTTGAAATTTTGATGTCTTAGCAGAAACTTCCTGTAGGAATTTTCGCCATCGCTAATTTTCACAAGGAACTTAAGTCAATTTGTCTAAGCGGTTTTTGGAGCCTTAAGAAGTAATTTTCACATACCCCAAAGTTTCACTAAATTAACTCGAAATTGTTTGCATACGTCTTGTCTGCTCCCCGGATGGAATTTAGAATGTCTCGCTAATTTAATAACGAAAGTATGTAAAAAAAAAAAAAAAACTCAACAGACGACGACACTAGGTTAAATTTTATATGTGCATGTATTTTTGCAACCAGGCTCCTTCAAATCTTCATATTATTCATATACTTTCATAAAATTTGGGTTAATTAGAGTTTATCAGATTAGATTAAGCATTTTCGTTTATATCTCAATTTATAAATAATAACTGCGTGTTTCTAATCCAGGTCTCAATCTAGATCAGAATATAGTACAATAAATGATCCAGGTTAATCGTCGTTTTTGACCAGAACTTGTTCATTCTATATAAGTTAATAAGATTTTCCTGTAGGCGAAAACCTTTATCAGGAAAACTTTAACAAGATATGTATATATAAAATAAAAAAAAAATATTATTATAGTACCATAATATTGTATTGTTATCAGAACTACATGTGTATGCAAAATTTCAGTCTACTCTGATGACGAGAACGGGTTCAAAATTGACTTGCAAGATTTGTAGTAGATAGACAAAAAAGCAAGTTAAGCTTTTAGTCTACTTTACCAAACTTAAGTTTTTTTTTTGTTTTTTTTTTTTTTGCATTTTTCGAAAGTTAATATTTTCAAAAATATTCCCTCAAAATTCTAGAATGATCCGAACATTCTACTACTCAATCGACTCTCTTGAAATTTTAACCACATATCCCTAGCATGTATGGGTTCGTTCCGAAATACGATCATATCAAAATTTTAATTTTTGCTATATTTTTTATTTCAAAAATCAGTAATAAAAACATATTTTTTTTTTTCATTTTCGAAAAAAATCCGGCATTTTGTTAATTATGCATAACAATTAATAATTGTAGTTCGGAACGAACTCACATTTAGTCTTTATCTAATAACATTGGAGTTTTATTTTTCAAATGATTTGTTGTAGAGAAATCGACAACGTAAATCACCTGCCTACTTTTTGAAGAGTTACCTTTGTTCACTATTTTTGCATATAAATAATGAGTAAAATTAATAAAAGATATTTATTTAAATTTTAGTAAAAATAGCATTTTTTTCGAAAGTCTAAAGTAGCCTAATAAAAGCTTTTAAAACAATAGTGCCTTAACAGCATAATATAAAAACTATCCTTTAAGTAGTAAAATAGTCCTCTATTTATGTGTAAGGAGTTTTTTCTTTTTTTACCAAAAGCTTCGTTCAAGCCTGACTCAAGATCCTGGCCCATACCCACTTTAGTTCTGTTCGAGCTGGACTAAGTTAAGATGGATATTATATTGCTTATTTTTCGATCATTTGTCTCTTTTTCAAATGTACAAAATTTAATTAAAATCGTTTGAAGGGTTTAGAAGTTATGACGGAACAGACAGACAGATAGTTACAGTTTTATTATTAATAAGGATAAGGAAATCTCACAGTATATAAATTTTGTTCATTTTGTAAATTTTAATTACCTTTACCTCTAGAATTTAGTAGTTTTATTAAATAGATTTAATTTTTTTATAATCAAATGGACATGAAATAAAAATGACGACTGTCCTTTATTAAAAAGTATTTACATTTTACCGATCTCTCCATTTGTTAAAAAATAGTGGCTCATAAGTTTTCACACATTCCTATGGGACACCCTGTATATTGATTGTTAGATAAATCCATTTACATATGTATATAAAAAACTCAGACTAAACATAAGTGATAAACTTGGGTTATCACAATTTTCCAAGTCTCTCTGTAAGGTTCCTACTTTTTTCCGATAGAATTTGTATTTTCGAGAATTTCAAGAAATAAAATTCTATATGTTTTATCACAATCACATTGATAGCAAAAACAATACAACATGAATAAAAATAAAATGAAAAACAATTTGCACTGAATTGAGAACAAAAAATTCCACTTTACGAAAAAAAAACAATGATTAAATTCCTTTTTTGACTCATTTTCTCTGTCCGGAACAAATCTTGCAATCAAAATTTGGACTAGTTCTAATTAAGTTAGAGCTTTGAAATTTTTCAAACATATATATGTCCGGTGACAATGTAATGTAGTGTATCGTTCCAAATCCAAATGTCGGATTACCTCTTTCTTCACAACCCCCTTGACATGTTTATCCAATGAAAGAAAGATTCTGACGATTAAACCATGTGACGTCGTTATAAACTCTTATAAAAACCTTTTTAAAAGTATTTTAAATATATTTTATAGTTATTAATTTTGTTGTATTTTTTAGTCAAAGTAAGAATATGTAGTATAGTCTTTTAAACTCTTAAAAACCCTGTTTTTCACATATTTCTCAGTATTGTAAATAACATTTTAAGAAAGATTTTGTTTTTTAATTTTTAGCTCATATTAAAGATTACAAAGCGTTCCTGCGCAGGGGGCTCCGCACAATAATTTCTAGAATTTCTATAAATCCGCAAGACCTAGAACCTTTTTTATAATTTTTTTGTAAACTTAAAGTAAAATAACAATAAGGGAGGAGGGATACTCTATTTTCGCATATTTTTCAGAATATCTGTTTAAATATGGGATTTCAAATTATGAAAAAAATTTTCTTTAGAAGGACGGAACCCTAAAAATTGTATTAAGTGAAAGAAAGTCGACCCAGTAATTTTTTGGTTAAATATAATTAATACCAACGCGATATGAGGAAAAGTTATTTTGATAAAAATACGTTTAAAATTTTAATTATGAAAAGTATATACTAAATATTTAGTTACATTTAATCTGCAATTCCACCTCGAAATAATGACATGATTGAATGAGTTTTCTCCCATGCCTAATTTTTAGCAATCTTTTTCATTCTTCTTTCCATTTTATTGTTTGGAAATTTTAAAATTAAAAATAAAATTAAGTAGAATCAAATCACAAAAATAGAAAATAGTAATTTAAAAAAAAATTTTGTGAAACGTATCTAGAGACAAATAAAACATTTTCTAAAAAATAAAATCAATTCGATTTTTCTCATATATATTTTATACATCCGACAAAAATCTATCAATTATTTTAAAACTTCTAACGCCGAAGTGACAACTACTAAGCTATCACCTTTAAATAAGATCTGAAATGAAAAATCGGCTTTCCTGCCTAGGTTACCACAATAAAGGTTTTTCAGGGTTTTCCAGCCTTAAGCTTGTCGCCTTTCAATATTTTTCGCCTAACACATATTATCCTTTTCTGCTAAAAAGAAAAGTATGTACCCGAAAAAAAAAAATTTATATATCGCGTTAACCGAAAATGAAGGAGACATTTTAAAGCATTTAATCCAGAAAAGCTTTGCCAAAATCCAGGCTCCCATTCACTTAGCAAACATTCGTTTTCTCGCACGAAACATCACAATTTTCCCAAGGCTGGTCACAAAAGGACAAAAGAAGCAATTGGGTATCTATGGCGGGCCAAAAGCACTTAATCCCGGATCTGTACAAATAAGATAAACGCTAAACAATACGTGTGTACCGGAGCACACGTCACATGCACATGTGTGTGTACGAAGACGGTATTGTGCCATGGGCTTTAGCTTTAGAAATAGAAAATAGAAAATAGTATTCTATTACATCTACTACTGACCCAATGGACCAGGCCTAATGCTCGTAATTTTCTTTCTTTTTCATGTGCTGCCTTTCGAAACACAAAAAAAAAGGATCGTCTGACACATTTAAGGACCATTGCAATAAAACTGTGGACATCTACGAGGATATTGCGTCCCCGGAAGTGACAAATCAAAATCAGGGACGTCCGCTCACCTGCTGGTATCGGTTTCGGAGCTTCCGAGGGGCACCGAGGGACTGGGTATTACGACTTCGGTTTAAAAAGTTCAAAGTTGGCACCTTGATCAATGCCACACACTGTGATGGAGGCTTCTTACAGGTGAGTAACCGTAATCAACTCGATTCTTTCGGGATATAAAAAATTTAAGAGTACATTTTTAAACTAATCAGGATCTTCTGCTTAGGTATAAAAAGATCCTGGTAATAGTTAAAGTCAATAAAGGACTATAAGAAACAATATCCTACAGAGAAATATCAAGAAAATTGTTTTAACAAAAGCAAGATATGATGAGCTCAGGATATATGTTTAGATTGTTTGTATTTGTTCTACAAAATGTATATTTAGAGTGCTTTTTTTTCGCGACTATTTTTTTTTTTTCAGTCCCACCTCGAAATTTTGTGGGAAATACCTAAACAAAAATTCCCTGAAAATTGGAGCCTTTAATATTAGTATTAAGTGTTCGACGTATAAAGATTTCCCGTATAAAATACACGTAAACTTTGATTTTTTTTTTCTTCAAAACTCTACAACTCAGAGGTATTTTATGTTATAATCTTGGTCAATGATTCTTTCTTCAGAATTGAATGCTCTACAAAAGTGTCCATTGTGGTGTAACCCTAACTCTAACCAGCGAGGTAGTACGGGTCACTAAACCCAATTTTTCCATGAAATTCTGGCTTTTTACCCGTATCTTGTAAATAACAAGAGCTAGATAAAAAGTGAATATGACAAACTTGTAGGAAATTCAATTTGCTACAAAAAAGTTCTGTACACCAAATCGATAACATCGATATTTCTTGAGATATTGGGCTTTGAAGTTGAGGTAGTTTGTAATTTTCATGGATTATTGAGCTAAATTGTAGGAACACTACCTCAACTTCAAAGCCCATATCTCAAGAAATATCGATGTTAGCGATTTGGTGTTTAGAACTTTTTTGTAGGAAATTGAATTTTCTACTAGTTTGTCATATTAATTTTTTCTGTGGCTCTTGTTATTTACGAGATAGGGGCAAAAAGCGAGAATTTCATGGAAAAATTGGGTTTAGTGACCCATACTACCTCGCTGGTGGGAGTTAGGGTTATGCCGCACTGGACACTTTTGTAGAACATTCAATTCTGAAGAAAGCCTACCATTGACCAAGATTATACCATAAAATTCCTATGAGCTGTAGAGTTTTGAAAAAAAAAAATCAAAGGTCACATGTATTTTATATGGGAAATTTTTATACGCCTTGGTCGAGCACTTAATATTAATATTAAGGGCTCCAATTTTCAGGGAATTTTTGTTTAGGTATTTGCCACAAAATTTCGAGGTGGGACTGCAAAAAAAAAAAAATAGTAGCGAAAAAAAACTTTAAACGCGTTTTTCTCAAAACCACGTTTTTTGACCTGGCCGACATGATTTCGAAAAAACTATTGGTCTGATCGGGAACAAATTTTTATGGGATACTCTATACATGTGTAGTTCTCGCCCGAACTAGGATTTTGAAAATCGGTTAATGTTTAACCCTTTTTTAAACAATTTTTTGCAAAAAAAAAAAAAAATGACCGAAAAATTAAAAAGTCCGCCATTTTCTTTTTTTTTTACCAAAATTTTTTATCCTAGTTCGAGCGATAGCGACTGATCTATATTTTAATATGCACTTTGAATTGTTTGTTTCAGACGTTCCAGAGTCGAGATATCATGTCGGAGATTAAAAAGGGGTCACCTTCAGGCAGCCATATTAGGCCCCTATGAAGAAAAAAAAAAAAAAATTTTTTTTTTCTTGAATGTTAGTTGTATCATATATAAAAAGTTTGCAAGATCAAAATAAAGTTAACTATAAAAAAAAAAAATCTTTAAGAAAAGGCCTTAAGAAGTGTACTACCCCCTTAAGGAGGGGGTAAGGTTTTCAGCATGAAAAAGAAACACTTTTTTTGATATTTTTTTTTAAAAATATGGTTTGAGCAAATTTACTGAAATCTTTTGTATATTAATAAGTATGATTTCAGCAATACTCAGTAATTTTTTTATGCGAAAATATCGACAGACAAGCCGGTGACTGAACTTTTTCAAAACCACTTTTTAAAAGTCTGTGTACACTGCTATTTAAAAACTACATTACTGATTCATTTCAAACTTGGTACACACTTTCTATATATAAAATACCTCCCCCCAACGTTGAGTTTTAAATTTTTTTTTACATTAAGGGGGGTTTCCACTTACAAAATGACGAAATTTTTCGTAAAAAATAGCAGTTTTTACTTTAAATGACCACCAAAAATTTATAAATGAAAAAAATACTAATCAGAGAACGTTGGGGGGAGGATTGAATGATACTCTGACTAAATTTTAAAGGTTTTTAATTTCGGATAATTTCCAGCTGAGATACAGTGTACACCGCAAATCGTCTATTTCCAAAGACGTTCTTGGAAAAGCTCCGTTACCGGCTTGTTTGTCGATATTTTCGCATAAAAAATTACTGAGTATTATCGACATCATACTTAATAATGACCAAAAGGTTTCAATAACTTTGCTCAATCCATATTTCTAAAAAAAAAATCGGAAAGAAATGTGTTTTTTTCACGCTGAAACCCTTACCCCCCCCTTAACGCACTTTAAATAAAATAATTCTAACTTTAAAAATCCCATTATTTTTCGTAACACAACATTTAATTTGAAAAATGCATTAGTTTAGTAGTATATATAGTAGATAGTTCGTCCTTTTCTACCTTATGGAAATAAAGGTAGAGGACATACATACATCTTAACAAATTTTATAAAGAAAGCTTTTTTTTAGGAAAACAGACATTTTTATTCATATATTTCAATTGCTTAAGTGACTACCATTCATTTGAAGCTGAATCTGTCTATTCACTATTTTATTTTAGTACCCCATTTTAATCTCACAGGTCCTGTTTATATGCTTGCTCCATACATTTGCCAATTTAGCACTGCAAAATAACATTGGTTTTTCTATAGTCTAAGCATTTCTATCAAATTGTATGAAATCATATTATTTAGCGGACCTTCAAACCCATTTTATGGCAATTCGGAACAAGGTCTAATAAAATTGCCACTTTGCTTGCTAAATTTACTTTTTTTCGGCTAAACTAGCCGTCTGTGCTACTTTAATCAGAATTTATGTGTACAAATTTAGCACAGACTGCTACTTCAGCTCTGATAAATTTGTGCACATAAATAGGGCCAAAGGTAGTCAAAAAGTCTGTTTTAATTATAATTTAATCTTAGATGTTTTATAAGTCGAATAGTTCAGAAGTAAAGAGGCTCTTACAGTTGACTGAAACTACAACCCAGTGTTCCACCAAATCGAAAAATCTGAATTGGTGATTGCATGTTTTCAAAAACACGGTTAAAAAAATGATATTAATTTTATTTGTTTTTTTTTTAAATTGGGTTAAAATTTGGGAATAATAGAAAAAATGTTTTTTAATGTCAAATACTCCCAAGTATTCAAAAAAAATCACCATTTGTTAATTTTTATTTTTGTTATTGAAAAAAAATAAATAAAAACCAAAAAAGAGGTTTTTTTTAAATAACTCGATAACTGTTCAACTTTAAGATCTAAAATTTGGGGTGAATTATTTTTATTTAATATCAAAATGATCCCCAAAGTTTCGTAAAAAACGCCGCGGGGGCAGATTCGGCATGCTTATTCGGCTATACCCTTTACATTTTAACCATTTTCTTCCATTTTTATACGAAAAATATCATTTTGAAGAAGCTCATTCGTAAATTGTATGATTTCGCTATGGCTAAATATAAATACAATACGAGTCGTATGATTTTTATATCGTTTACTTTCAATACGATTCTCTTATAAAAACAGCACACTGTCAAAAAGTAATAAGTTTTCATATCAAAATAATACTCCATTCATTGGATAGATTTTATATCAGAATCTTATCAAATTTCACAGCAGAAATTTAATGTTTTTTGTTTCGGTGCATATTTTCGCTTTTTAATTAAATTCCTTACAATAAAATAATGATTATTGAAGTTACGAATTATTTTAGAAGGTTTTATAGTGTTCTATGAATATTAACAATTTTTTATTAAAAAATTTCGAAATATTAATACATTTTCCGAATAATAACACAGCCACACAAAAAAAGAAAAGTGGTCTGTACTTTACATGCGATATATTGTTTTCGATGTATTTTCGCGCGCTGAGCAAGAATCTAGAGTCAGAATTGAGCCAGCACATCAGAGTTAATTCCCAACCTCAAAAAACAGGTAAAAAATAGCAAAAATCCGGATAAATGTACAAGGAAAAATACAGGAATTTCCTTTTTTCATATCCCGATATATATTTTCATGTAAAAGAACCCCGTGAATCCAAATCCATCGCCATAGTTGAGATGGCACGTCATTTTTTTCCTAACCTCAAAAAACCGGGTCAGAAATATCGAATTCCAAAAGTCAACCGATTTACGCTAAATTCGATGTGTGGGGGTTTTAGGGGTCGCTGATTACGACATACATCGAAAATCATATATCGCGTGTAAAGTACAGACAACTTTTATATTTTTGTCGGGCTATGTAATTAATAGAACACAATTTATGAAAGGCGTCTAAGTCAGAATTTAAAGCACCATAGTCACGATCGTCAGATATTATGCGAAAAATTTTCGTATCGGCAATATAGCAAAGAATTCTTGAATGGTTAGGGATAAAAGATAAGTCGTTAATATAAATAACAAATAATAAAAGTCTAAGGTTCTACGTTTTTTATATCATTTCAAATGCGAATTACCTAATCCTTTCAAGTTATGCTGTAAACATTGTACAACAACAAAACAAGGCCAGTGTTACTTGGCAACGGTGACTTTTTATCTTTAAACCAAGGAGTTCCCTTCAATTCTTCAACAAAAGTTCTGTTTCAACTCAAATCGACTTTTAAGTCTAGTAGCCATTTCTATAGGATAGGTATACATTCAGACAGGGTTGCGACATTCCTTTAAGCCCTTTAGCAAATTCTCAAGTCCTGTGCAATCCAAACAGTGTCCTTCTCCCGGATGCACATTTAAAAATTGTTGTTCGTTTAATTTCTCCCTTCAGAATATTCCCGGGGCTTGTCAAGCACGCGACGCTCTTACCACTGTCATTAATTACGTTGTTTTTGCTTTTAATTTTGAGCACTGTGGAAGCCTTTACCCAGCCCTGACTAATTTATTACGGGCATTTATTAAATGTAAAATAAAATAAAATAAAATAAGGACCTGCAATGAGGAGGGGTGGTGGAGTTGTTCCTACGTTTGGCATTTTTTTCTCTTTTGCAGCGATAATTAAGTTGTGGAAAACCTTTTTAAGTGTGGATTTTCAAGTTTGAAAAATAAAAAAAAATTAAATACAGAATATTTCAGAACTGGAAAACTCTTTAAGAGAACAAAGTAAAAATTATTTTACTTTTTCGCTGCTAGTGGCTGTTTTTATTAAGTAACTTGAAAAAACAAAAAAACTCTAGCTAAAAACTGCTTTCAAGTGTTTGGTGGCTAGCGAAATATTTCGAAAAATTTTTCTAGCATTAATTGTAAAGTTTTAATGAAGTATTCGTTACAGATCCGACATGCCCAGCTGGGCACCAAATGATTCTGTCTGTTTCGTCCTTTGGCTAAAATAATCAAAGTTCTCGGCAAACTGAATTGGAGCCAGCTCTCTTCAACTCTACTAAAACTTTGGAAGTTTCAGAAATTTCTAGGACCACTTTAAAATAAAATAAAAGAAATAATAAAACATTTTCCAGAATAAACCGGACGCTAAGGACAGCTTACAGATATATCCTTAAAAGAAATGCAGTTTATAGTCTGCATACTTTTACGATTGAGTTGGTAACTCTAGAAGGACGAGAATGACCCAATAACATCTTCCGGTCCCCAGAAGTGGAAGTATTTCTGATGCCCGATATATTCCAATATCATGAAATGAGCCACATTAGGATAAGGGAGAAATATCAATTTGGTGCTGGGGCACCAACCAGAAGGATTTTCACCCGCGCGGAGCCATCGAAGCAATTCCCCAGTCGTTATCAGGAAGAATAAACAGCCCTTTTGCGAAAACCAAAGTCAATGGGAATCGAGAGCAGCTCCTCGGGCGCCACAACCCTTTGAGCCCTGTGGCCGGTTCAACTACGGAAAATGACTATCGTTTTGCCTGCAATAAACTTCGAAAATAACGAGGAATAAAGTCTCGCAGGGTTCTCTCGGAGGGTTGCTATTTCCCAGGTTTTGTTATCTTGCCTGGACCTATATCAGGAGCTACGTCGAAGCGAAATGAAGCCCTTCCTGGCCCACAATAAACCAGCGTTAATGCGATGGGAATTGCGTTCATCCCCGCTGGACAGACCGGACCCTCGAGCGAAATTCGGACTAGGGAGAGTTCAAACCCCTTCAGCTTGATGACTAGTCTCCTCGGAAATTATTAGAATAAGTTAAAACTATAGTTTGGGAAAACACTTTATTATTAGGCAATCAAGCAAAAGTGCTTTCTATTGAATATTGAGGAAGGCAATTTATTGGAGAGTTTCCTGGGAGTTAAAGATTTTCGATTATACGGAAATGTCTACTCTGGAATAGAAATGTTTAATACTTTTCTGCCATAGTGCCAAACTAATAAATTTTAATTTTAAACATAACGAGTGCATCAGTATATAATTTTGAAATTTCATATTATAGGCTCAAAAAATTACACTGGTCGGCAAAATTTAATATTTATTTTTTCCCACAACAAGTCAGGATTTCTTTCGTAGATTACGAGTATGCAAACAAAAATATTCTATCACGTCACATTTTTGAAATACACAAAATAGCGTAGTTCCGGCATTTTTAAAAATTCATTAAAAAATAATGGTACATGGTAAAAGCTCGTAACATGATTCAAAAGAGAGCCTGAATCCTTAGTAATAAGAATAAAATTTTTATAAGCGTGTGGAAACAGTAATTTTGATTGACTATCTATTGTCTATGGAAAAAAGTGAATTCCACGGAATATTTCGGAAAGTATTTGTACCTCTCGTATTTTAATTATTTAATAATTTAAAGGTTCATGCTTTTATTTGAGCAACTTTACAAGCTCCTACAACAATTCATTATTTTTTAATTAATTTGCAAAAATTGCCAAAATACGGTATTTTGTACTTTTCAAACCAACTTTTTTTCAAAAACGTGACGTGATAGGACATTTTCGTAAATTGTAAATTATCTTCTACGCATATTTGCGTTACTTTAGATCACTTTTTTTTATCTCACTATGTTCGACTTCCCAAAAATGTATATACACTAGTTTTGAGGGTCAGTGATTACGAATTTGCTATCAGATTTTCAAAATGGCGGACCCAAGATTGCGGATAATTTTTTGCAACGTTTTAAATTTTTTCGAAAAAAAAATGTGGGTATCCGGGGTTTTTGGGGTCACTCATTACTGATTAAATGCCTGTATATTTTTGAAGTTTAAGTACTAATAACACATTTTATACACTTTATTGAAGTAAAAAGTTGCTTTTTCTCCACTAAATCGCTCGTTTTTCGATAAACAATGACGTGAAAAAGCTATTTATTTATATAATATTGGGGAAAAAAACAATAATTATAATTTTTTTTTTTTTTTTTTTTGGTTCGATCGTGTCGGGTGACTCAAAATAGGTCTAGAAAAGTTGGTCTCGATGAAAATTGGCCAACCCTTCGATAAAAGTTAGGGCCTCGAAGTTACCGTAAAATTTTTTGTTATTCAGGTATTATTGGGTTAAATTAATTAATTAAACACAAAAATTATTTTTTTTTTTTTTTTTTTTTTTACAGACCATCAGCTTAGTCTAAGCTTTAAAGCAACAAAAATTTGCTGCATAAGACTCGTCATCATTTGGTCCGATGTTAGTAGCGACATGACAAACAAACAAGTTCTTTTTCAATACATGCTTACCAACACGGACATCAAACAAATCGGCATTCTTATTTACACTCAACCTCATGCGGTTAATTGGTTGAAAGAAGCTATAGTTAGTTTTACACAGATCAGTTTGCAGAAGCGGGATATGCCTAAGGTTTCGCTCATTCGCTCTGAACGTGAATCTTGCTTTAAGAGAAGCTGAGTCAATATTACCAACTAAAAGTTGATGAACAAATACAACGTCCGCGATTTCCCGACGTTTTCGCAGAGAATGCATGTCAAGGAGTTTTAAACGGTCCTTGTATGGAGGAAGAATAACCGGATTGCTCCATGGCAATTCTCTAAGGGCGAAAGGGATAAATTTCCGTTGGACAGATTCGATGCTTTCTATATGAACTTGGTAATAGGGAGACCAAACTTGACTCGCGTATTCAAGAATTGGCCGGACAAAGGAAGAGTAAAGCTGTTTGTAAACAGTGACGTTAGAAAATTCACGGGACCATCTTTTAATAAAACCCAGCATAATACTGGCTTTTGTCACCATGCAATTTATATGTTCAACAAAATCCAGTTTACAATCCAGGAAAACGCCTAAGTCACGGGCAGAGCGAACACGTCTGAGAATAACGTTCGAAAGATTATAATCAAAACTCAGGGGATTGCGGCCTCTACAAAAAGATAAAACTTCACATTTATTAATGTTCAATTCTAGATTATTGTGAACACACCACGTTTGGAAAGTGTCCAGATCTCTTTGAACCGTGTGGCAGTCGTTAATATCATTCGTATAACGGAAAAGTTTCATGTCATCAGCATAAATTAAAATTTTACAGTCTTTGAGCAAATATGTAATCTCGTCAATAATAAACCAAAATAAACAAGAGCGGGCCCAGGTGACTACCCTGCGGTACACCTGACGTGGCAAATATTTTTCAGGAAGTTTCATTCCGAAAAGTAATCTGATAAGTCCTGTTGGATAGGTATGAGCGTATCCAATTGATAAGCAATGGAGAGAAGCCTAGATTTTCAAGTTTCAGTATTATAATCGAATGGGACAGTTTGTCAAAAGCCTTGCTAAAGTCAGTATAAATGCAATCGGTTTGCAGACCCTTCTGGAAGCCTTCAATGACGAAAGGGACAAATTCAAGAAGGTTCCTGGAAGTGGAACGACCCTGAAGAAAACCGTGCTGATTTGTAGAGACAAGGCGTCGACAGATGCTTGATAATTGTGAGTGTATAATTGACTCAAAAAGTTTTGGAATACATGAAAGCTTCGCTATGGGCCGGTAGTTACACACCTCAGTCTTTTTACCTTTTTTGTGGATGGGAATAATAAAGGCATTCTTCCAGAGCATAGGAAACGTTCCTGTGCTGACTGATTTTTGAAAGAGTAATGTTAAGGGTAACATTAGCTCATTAGAGCAGCATTTAAGGATAGCTGGGGGGATACCGTCAGGACCCGATGTGAAATCCATGGGAAGCTCATTGATATGTTTAAGAACATCGGGGGGAGTAATGTAAATGGAAAAATTTAGAGGAACAGGATTTAAGTTTAAATGCGAAAAGTTATTAGGGTTGGGTTGGAAAGCGGGAGAGAAGGATTTTTCAAAATATGAGGCAAACATATCACAGATTGAGGATGGAATATCATCAGAGATTCCCTCGTATTGTAAGCTAGTTGGATAATTGTCCGACTTTCTTTTGGTATTAATAAATTTATAAAATGCTCTTGGATTGCTATATATTTCAGACTTCATTTGACAGACATAATCATTGTATAATTGTTTGGAGTAGTCTTGAAATTTATTGTAACATTCAACGAATGCATTATAGGAAACATTATTCCTTTCTAAAAGATATGCCTTCCATAATTTGGTTTTCTTGTTTCTGAGACTACGAAGATCGCTGCTGAACCAAGGAGGTGAAGAAGTTAAGGGACGTCGAGGTTCAAAAGGAACGCACGATTCAAAAATTTTAAAAAGATGGGAGTAGAATTTGGATAAGGCATTGTCAATATTTTCATCGGACAATAGTGTAGTAAAATCAGTGGAGGATATCCTTCTAGAAAGTTTGTCAAAATCCGCCTTTTTGAAGTTGAATGCGTAAGCGCTATCATCAATATGCTGTTTAGTGTCATCTAGATTATAAAAGTAATCAATTTGAAGAGGCGGGTGAAATACGTCCAGAGTAGAAGGAACGACTGGACTGTGATCAACAATTGTGTTGTTACAGTCGGAAGAAAAAACAAGATCAAGCTGCCTCCCCATGTCATTCTTTATGGAACTCATTTGACTGAGACCGAAAGAGAAAACCGATCCCAGAAATGAGGACTCTTTAGTATTTATTTTGTTTGAGGGGTGGCAGCAATCGTCATCAGAATTGTATACCCATTGCACATTGGGTAAATTGAAATCACCCACTAAGAGGAGATCGTCAACCGGATTCATTGAATTGTTAATGAAGTCCAGTTTTGAAATTAGAAGGTCATATGTGCTATTTCCATTCTTGTTGTAGTATCTAGCAATATTTTCAAATTATACTATACTATTGACTACACTGAAGACTATCTTAATTTTTACTCGACGCTTGTTAATTGGTTTTCTTCATATTTAAGAAACTGTTAGCAATAAGTAAGACTAGGTAAACTCTTATCTAGATAAATTCAAGGACACTTAGGACCTTTACTCTTTTTGCTACTTTCTTAATGATATTATCACATTTTTTATTTAAGCTAAATGTGTTTTTTTCGCTGACGGCCTTAACTCATTTCTTTCTAAGCGGAAATTTTGGTATCGATTTGTTTTTTACCTGAGAAAATGTAAAAGTAATAATAGAAAAATTCCTAGTAACTTTTCCTGTAAACAATTTCCTGCTCTTTCTGAATCTACAATAAAGAAAAAAAAAACGGAAAATTCCGAAATAACGTAAATATGGCGGTGGAATGAATAGATAAAAAATGTTCAACAAATAATCTTTTTATAGGTATTTGAAGTCACTCATTACAAACTCAGTATTTGATTTCATGAAAACCGTATTCAATAAAGCATCTGATTATGCAGAAATATTTGTTTTCATGGAAATATGGTAAAATACAACTTTTCATTCGTCGATTTCATCGTGATTTGCTCAAATAATTATATTATTGTTCTTGAGTTCATGAATAATAGTTATTATGAGCTCAAAATAAAAAATAATGGCTATACATGGTTTTTGCCGCTACAAATATTTTAGGGTAAATATTTAATATAATTGAATCTACATCAAATTTCAAGATGGGCTATTCCTTCAAATAATAATTTTCCGATTCTGACTGCAGATTAAAAAAAGCAAGAAATTTTACATTGGAAAAGTGACTTCTGGAAAATTTTTGTTATTATTTTTACATTTTCCTATGTAAAAAAAAAAATTATATTAATACCAAAATGTCCGTTTAGGAAGAAATGAGTTAAACTACGATACATCTCAAAATAAGTTCCAGTGTTGATTGTCTCACGCTATAAGGTGATCTTGATAAATTCCTGATCTGGTGTTTGAAAAATATTTTTTAATTAAATCTATCTAAATGCAAAGTAATGATATTTCACCAAAATTGTAACCCGATCTCATTTCATTACTCAATTGATAACGTTCCCATTAACATAAGTCAAGCAAGTTACAGACTTAGGAATCATTATTGACAAAAAATTGTCTTTTACACATAGAGTTGATGATTATCAAAGCTTACCGATGCACATAGGGGTATTTCGTCAATCTATGCGGCCAAAAGTCAATTTTGTAAAACTAACTCTAACAACACATAATCGCTACCCGACCAAGTTGAAGAGGCGTGGAATATTATACAGCCAGTATCCCCACCTCTCGGCAACGTTAGGCGCGCCAGCATCTGTCTAAACTTAATCGTTCTCTCTGGCGCACGTAATTTTTTCGGAAGTGTTTGAATAATCATTCAGTTTTTAGTATCATATTGTTCATTGGGCGATTATATCAAGAACAAAACTATGGATGTTAATAGTACAGGTAGGCTGCATACATATTTTGTAATTTGGAATTATTTTACTATAATTTTAATGATATTTTAGTGCATTTAAAATTGTCTTCCACTGAACAAATTTTTGAGCACTATTTTACAATTGCGATGTTATTAGTTGTACTTCAGGGTACGTCCCGGCTTTTTTTGTTGTTGTAATAGTTATGATATGGCTTTAACTAATCAACTATATTAAAATTTGCCGCGGATAACTGTGATTTTTCTTATTTAGGGTCTCTGAACAAGATGTGAGTGAACCAAAGATAGGCAGAAATACAAGAAAAATTTAGACATGAAACAGGTTTGATAGTAGATGTTCCGAAATCAGGTTTCGGAAACACGAACGACGGAAATACTAGCAGACGTTTTTTTGCCAACCCTGAACTAGCAGCTCAAATAACTGGAGTTGACTATAACTTGATTTACAGACTGAAAGTTATTTTAGAAGTAATTTCAATGGTCACAAGGTCGACTTAAATAAGTTTGCCGAATATGGAATACAAACTGCAAGGCTGTACGTCGAATTGTATCCATGGCACCCGATGACACCTACATTGCACAAGATCCTGGTGCATGGTGCTACTGTGATGCAACACGCTTTGCTACCTATAGGCCTACTGTCTGAGGAAGCTGCTGAAGCACGCAATAAGCATTTCAGGCAGTACCGACAGAACTTTGCACGTAAATTTTCAAGGGAATTATGCAATCGTGATGTCTTAAATAGACTTCTTCTAAGCTCTGACCCCCTAGTGAGCAGCTTGAGGTCAACACAAAAAAAAAAGATGAATCCATTTTCAAAAGAAGCCACGGAAATGTTGATACCAGCTGAACCAAATGATGACTTGGATTCTACGGAGGAGTCTACAAAAGACGCAGAGGAATCTACAGAAGACGAGGAAGAGTCTTCTGACGAAGAATGACATCACTCTTTATCAAAACAATTTTGCCTTATTTTAAATTTTATTAATTCCGTAGATCTTAGTATCTGTCGTAATAAAAATTAGTCCATATGATCGATTTTTTATATATTTTTCATTTTATGTAACCTAATATGCTATAAAAAAGTTGAAAACGCCATTCAAGATAATAAAAACTTAAGAAATAATTTTGACCGCGTAAATCAACGAAATACCCCTATGTGCGATGTTTGGAATTCCTTAAGCATAAATCTGCGGATTTTAGAAATGTTCATACTCTCAAAAATTCTTTAGGTACGGACACACCAAAAGCGAAACGAGCGAAGCGAACAATTTAAAAAATTTGGGTGCCGTACAAATCAATTGAAGTGTCCGAATAGAACGCGACATGAGCGAAGCGTCTACTGCGACAGAATGTTCCCAAATTTTAAATTATTCGCGCCGCTTCGCTCGCTTCGCTTTTGGTGTGTCCGTACCTTTTATCTATCCTCGATTAGAGCTATACAGTGCGCGCAATTTCTATAAGCGCACGTCTGATTTTCAAGTGAAATGCACAATTCATTGAAATAAAGCGATATAGTAACAAAATTTCTTTACAAGACAATTGTTCAAGTTTATAACTATTCATAAAAGCAATTAAACAATTCCAAATATCAAGCAATGCGTGAATGCAATAGATCAATCTTTCACAACTGATCTTAGAGTGCGCAGTTTCTATAAACGCAGTTTCTTTTTGTAGTATTACTAGTTAAACGCAAAGTAATTTTGCAACTTTTTAGGAAACAATTCATGTGAGTTTCATATTTATTTTCAAACTCTAGCTTAATTCTGTATAATTACTGTTATTTCTTAAGATTTATTGTAATGCCCCGAGGAAAGGTCCTTGACAACGATGATCGCGTCAGAATCCGTGCGTTTAGGGAAACTGGTCTTGGTATAAGATAAATTGCAAGGAGAATTGGATGTTCAGAATGTGTGGTGCGAAATTTTATTAAAAAGGGCAATCGTAATGGATTATGGGATCATCCAAGAGGGAACCCCAAAATTTCCAAACAAAATATTGGGAAAATAAGAGAAGAAGTTATGAAAAAAAAGTTAAGTGCAGCTCAAATTATAGCGGAATTCCAACTCCCAATTAAAGGAAGAAGAGTTCAACAAATTTTGAAGGACACTACTTATATTAAATATAAGAAACCGGCCAAATCTCTCCAACTGCAACAGCATCATAAATAAGCGCGCCTAGATTTTGCTAGAAGCCACATGAACTAGGACGAAAAGTGGCAAAACGTTATTTTTTCTTACGGAAAACAATTTAATTTAGATAGTCCAGATGGATTGAGTACTTATTGGCATGATTTAAGGAAACCCGATTCGCCTCGTCTAAGTAGTAATTTTGGTGTTGGTAGTTTAATGTTATGGGGTGCCTTTTCTTATCAAGGAAAGTTATTTTTACGCTTTGTTCCCACCCGAATGAACTCTGCCATATATACAAACCTGTTGGAGGAATCTCTTATTCCATATTTAAAAGACAATATGGAAAAAGATTGGATTTTTCAACAGAATAACGCCGCTGTGCATTCTTCTGCCGAAACAAGACGATGGTTTAGCGAAAGAAATATTCCTGTAATGGAGTGGCCATCACGTAGTCCGGATTTAAATCCAATGGAAAACATTTGGGGAATCACGGCACAAAGAGTTTACGCAAATGGTGGACAATTTTCTTCGTTATCTCAACTGAAAGCCGATATTTTGAAATGCTGGAATGATATCGATGAACATTTGTTTAAAAACTTCATAAATTCGATGTCTAACAGGTTTTTTCAAGTTATAACTAACAAAGGAGGTAAAACACAATACTTAGAAAATATAAAAAAATTTTCTTTTCGTTAAGCTTTTAAAATAAAGACTATAATATAAAGTGCGTTTATAGAAATTGCGCAGTCAAAAGAGACTTTTAATTATATTTATTTTTATTATAAAGTAATTACCTACTTTAATGAATGTTTTATATTATTTAATTAATATTTACCAATGGGCAATTTATGCTATATAATCGGTTTTGAAAAATAAAAAGTAGTTTTCTTTAAACATGAATAAAACTGGCTGCGCTTATAGAAATTGCGCACACTGTATTAGAATATCCATCAACCATTTAGTGTACATATTGCAAAACTCATATAACGACTAATGAGAGTAGAATCTGTGAAGAATCTCGGAATATCCGAACTAAAATTACGACGTGAAGTTATTTATGGTACATTTGTAAAAGATATTTTTTAATATATGACAAATATCTTTTACAAATGTACCACTAATAACTTCACATCGTAATTTTAGTTCGGATATAGTATGAAAACATCTGAATTATTAAAATTAATTAATTTATCCGCCCCTGAAAGGCCTATTCGTCGCCGTTTGCTCAACCACATAGAATTAATTATGGCTATTATGAGTCAATATCTAAATGCATCCAATATTTTAACAAACGTTTGTCCATTATAGATATTAGCATATTAAGACAAGTTTTCAAATCTACTATCTTTGAAAATTGTAAATTACAAGCATAAAATTTACTGGTGTTTGTTTATAACATCCAATTTGATGCTCTAGTAGTCCATAAGATAATTATGATATATATTATTATGAATTGAGATCGAACTCAGTTTTTCAATATAAAAATTTAGACTGATCCTTTGTTCATTTTGTCATAGATATTGACTATTGAAATTCTAAAAACTAATTAAAAGTTCAGCCTCGATTTTTATATAGAAAAACTTGATTTTATTTCATTCAAATTGAGATCGAGCTCGGTTTTTCTATGTAAAACTATGAGACTGAGGTTATGCTTAGTTTTTTAGAATAGGAGCCATTATTTTTTCATAAAAAACTTGACTTTTATTTTTCAGTCAAGCAATAGATTTAGATTAACAAATTGCAGCCCATTATTAAAGAATTTTTCTGAAAAAAGTGAATCGTTACAATTTGCTATATCTTTGGAGTGGGGCAGATAGTAACAATAAAAATTATATTGTTTAACCTATAGGGTAGTGACTCAAAAATACCCAATCTAATTATATAGAAAATTAATTTTTCTATTTATATTAAGGCCGTTTTCTAATTCGCATGCATTTGCACTATTCCCTAATCATTTTTTAGTGTACTTTGGAGAACACTTTAAATTCGACAAATAAAATAG
Organism: Dysmachus trigonus; assembly: GCA_949715965.1. Lineage (NCBI taxonomy): Eukaryota > Metazoa > Arthropoda > Insecta > Diptera > Asilidae > Dysmachus > Dysmachus trigonus. Next base: position 87,556,094 of record OX454319.1, on the reverse strand, counting down.
GACAATTGCAAAGCAAACTATGTGTATTTTCGATCGCCCTACGCACTATTCGGAATTTTTAGGAGAACTTTTAAAGGGAAAAATAGATTAAAGTGCAAGTGCATATGAATTCGAAAACGGCCTAAATCTTCCTTTTCCGAGAATTTTTAAAAATTTTAGCTATTCCAATTCGTAATGTTTGCTTTTTTTAGACATTTTTTCTCAATAAACAAACACGGAAAACGACTTGTAGCTTTTATATTTATGTTTTACAATTTTAACTTTTATTTCGTTATTTTAACATATATTCTAATTTAGATACACAATTTTTTGTTTTAAGTATCTAGAATGATTAGCTAATTCTTTATAAAAAGGAGATGGTCCAAAATTCGGAATTATAATTAAATATTGTATTTCGAGAAAAAATTTCAATAGTAAAATTATAAACGAATTCATAAACAAATCTTTTCGTTGGCAGGACTCTTGAAAAGGGATGAAAATGGATTTTCCATACCAGCTTTTAATATTTTTATAATATTTCATAAATTCAGCGAATTATTATATTATATTATTTTTTTCTAAACCTCATAGCTTCGAATATAATTTTTATTTTTAAAAAGTTGAATTGACACCCGGCCTAAATTGATATTCTTACCCAATTAGGAGTTATTGTAAACATTATTATTTTAAATAAATGGATCTTATATTAACTCATTTGTATTTCCAAAAAATTACGAAAAATATAAATGAGTAATACTAACAAATATCTCAGATCCCTAATTATATAAATTTTGCTTTTTACTTGATACATCTTACAATTTAATGAATAGAGCTACATAATTTCACACCCAACGTCATAGTCATGGATTAATCCCCTCATTGACCTAATTGAGGTGAAACTTGTTACTAAATAATCAGCTCATTTGTACGCATATTTAATAGGGGGGTGAGTTATACACAGCAACTCTCCACCCGGTTTTGTATAAACTGAACAGTGAGTGAACTGGAGAAACCTCAAACTTAAGACTTATTGCTTTAAGAGAGCTCCGCCTGTTTATTGTTTGCGGCAGTTAAAATCTATTTTGCTGAAGGAGCTGCTCCCCTCGAAGGAGGGTGGGTTGGTTTCGGAATTGAGCCCTACCAGAACCTTAATCACTCTGCCTTGCCTTTGTTCTTTAATCTCCCTTCAAAGCGAATCTAATATTAAATCTAACTTGGAATTGCCCCGGGGTGGTGGCTGAGCGAAAATTCACTTGGCAAAAATTACATTGGTTTTCCACTAAACCGAAAACTAGTGCTGCTTCAAAATGTTGGAGGAGGCGACGGAGTCAAAAGTAATAGGGCATTCAACGTCGTTGAAGAAGCCGTTTATTTCGATAATGGGGTGAAAAGGGCGGGGGTAAGGGTTCCTTTCATAGGGCAAGTGCTTCTTACAGGGAGTGATGCGAAACAAATACATAAACATGTATAGTACACGAGCATACTCGAGGTGTATCTGTTGTACTCGTTTTGATATGAATTTTAGAATTTTTCCCTTATTATGAAATAACTAGCTGAAGTTGTCGGTTTCACGCTGCCTGTGTACAATAATTACTACTTAATTAAAAACTTCTTAAGTGAACCGAAGAGAAGAGTTTTGTTCTGATTTTATATCTTAGGAATTGTGTCTTATAAGTACACGCATTTTTGATTTTTAATTGTATATAAACCCTTATTGTTCCAATCTGTCCGTTTTTGTTCGTCAACTTTAAGCTCGGACAAATTTATTGGCTGTTTATTTTTAAAAAATTCTGAAAATTCATACTCGGGTATTTTCAATAGTGTATTTAAAAAAACCACCCCTCTCTAATGTATTCATGAATTTAAAGCAAAATACCTTTTTTGAGGGTAAATTTTATAAAAAAAATTGATATTTTCGGTATGAAAGAAGTTTTGTAGAAAACTAAAACCACGAAAACTTCGTCCAATTAATAAAGTTATTAAACCTGAAGGTATGATTTTTATTATGGGTTTGTAAAAAGATTCCTAAAATTAACATTTTATAATAATCTAAAATTTAGAATTCGTATTCCCAACAAGCTTCGGAAAACGACAGTTGCTTGGGTAAAATAAATGCTACTAAATTTCAAATGTTCAATCCTTACACACCCTTTTTACATCACAGGAAGGGGTTATAGAGCAATAATAGTCCAAAATTTAGAATCCGTGTCCCCAAAAACCCCGTGAAACGACAGTCGCTTGGATAAAATTAAGATTGCTGATTTTCGAATTTTCAACTCTTACTCACCCTCCTTACCACCCTTTTACATCACAAAGAAAAGGTTGTAGAGCTAGAATATATAAAAATTTGAAAATTGTATATCCAATAACCTTACAAGTATTAATTTTCAGCTTTGTATAACGAATACCGAGCATCTTCCGGTTTTAACAATAATAACAACCAAAAACGGGCGGGAAACATTTTTATTTCTATCATAAGCATTGACACTAGTATGTAAGACCAGAAGTTTCATTCTTATTTATTTTTAGAACTTTATTTATTCACAAACAGTGTTTTTGAAAAATTGTGGAATTTTATCAATTTTGGGTTTTTTCCTGGGTTGGTGATGACATTTTACCTTAGATAACAAAAGAATAGAGGTTCTAATCCTCCCTATTATGTTTTTTCCTATTTTCACCTGTTTTCGAGAGCCAAAACCAATTTTTTCCAAAAAATCCATAAGAGAGCGATTTAGAGTAAAAATGTTGATTTTAGAGGTGGTTTTACAACCCCCTAATGTTAAAAATTATACCTTCGGGTTTAATAATTTTATTAATTGGACATTTAGAGCCAGAGTTTTTTTGGTGTTAGCTTTTGCCAAAACTTTTTACATATCATTTTTCTTATAATATTTAACTTCAAAAATCGTTTTGTTTTTAAGTCAAAAATACAATAGAAAGGGGTACTTTTTTAAACTATATGTAAGAATTATTTGTCCGTGTAAAACTTAGAACTTGTCAAGTTTGACAAATCAGCTGTAAGAAATGACACAAGCCAACTTAAAATATCACCTTTGAGCAAAGCTGCCATTCAGCTTCAAGCTAACTTATAATCTCAAGCTGCAATTTCATGTTGCCATATTGAGTTTCATTGGTTTAAATCTCAAGCCAGCTTAAAAGTTGGTATTCTATTTTTATCCTAACTCAGGCTGTTGCCCATTATAAAAGCAGCTCGGTTATTTAACTATAACTATGTCAGACTAGCTTAAAATGTTTTTTTTTTAGTCCGAGTTATGAATGCTATTTTCTTGTGTCCAAAAGGAAGGTAAACGTGTCATTATTTTGTTAAAACTTTGCTTTTTTCAAGGAAAAATGGTCATTCGTTTAGATAGTTTCACCCTCGATTATAACTATAAAGCGTGATGTGATATTTGTAATTTTTTAGCAAAAAGTCCGTCATATTCCAAAATACAGAATATAGAAAATACAGAGATTTTTTTCTACTGGATTCTAAAATGGTGAATCAAATGTGGTATCCGAACACTTTCGTAGGATGTTTTATTAAAATTAATCAAAGAGGTTTTAGGGTCGCTGATATTAAATATGTTATAAAAATATATAAATCAAAGGTGGCGGATCTAATACAAGTGCCGAAAACTTAAAAAATGTGTACCTTTAAAAGATTGACAAGGAAATGAAAACATAAAGAATTTGGAGATTGGTAATTTTAAATTCCTTATACAAAAAAAAATAAAAAAATTGCACAAAAGCGAAATTTTTTAAAAATCACGTCGATCAATGAGAAATGATCACACATTAATCAGAATCGAAAATTGGGTCAACTTGTAATCTCTGACCTATATTAAACACTCAGCGGCATATTAGGACAATAACTAATAAAATATTCTTGAAACTTTGTTAAGTTTATCATTAGTTTTAAGAGTTTGAAATAAAACGCTTTTTAACTGACTACGACTTAACAATAAATATTTAGTTAAAATGTCATAAAGTTCTCATCATTTTCACTAAACCCCGAGTTAAAGACAGGATGGTAGCAACAACAAGATGAGAACTTTTTGACATGATCTTGGTCTTGGACTTTCTGTATTAGAATTAACCACTTTATTTCTGCTTACGTAAAAGGGCTTTTAAAGGGGTTTAGAAAAAGGATTTCAAGGAATTTTAGAGCTCTTTATAAAATGTCCGTTGCAATCTTTTAATAAAAACACAGTATAAAAGGGCTTTAGTCCATTTATTGCGAAAAATAGCTTTTCAAGTTTAACAAATTGCGTTTAAAACACGTTTGACGGAAGAGGACTTTGTAGGACTATCTCGTAGTTAGATCTATTCGTGATTCTGACATCTACTACATTTCGATCGGAATTCAATTCCACTAGAAAAAAGAATAGTGTTGATAGTGTACTGCACCGTTGTAAAAATGGGGTACTTATGGGATCATTGATGTGCGAAAACGAAGAGACTCTCGACGCCCTTTTTGCGAAAAATTTCTTAGGTGATTTTAAAAATTCGAATTACTTCACTTTGATTCGAAATTTCATCATATTTCAGTCTTACGATCCAAGAACTTAAACAAAATCTAGAAAAATCAAAACTAGGATTTTGAGGTTTCTGAATCAAAATTAGGCATTTACTTCATCGTACAATGGTCTCCTGAAGGTTCTATTTTTAATTTTTTCCAGACTTTCATTTTTGCTTTAAGTTCTTGGGTCGTAAGATTGAAGTTTCAATATGCTGAATTTTCAAAATCAAAGTGAAGAAGTAATTTGAACTTCAAAAAAAAATCACCCAAGAAATGTTGGGCAAAAAGGGCTTCAAGCGTCTATTTCATCCTCACGAGTATCCTCCAATAAGAATTTTCAAATTTCGTTAAAACTTGCGACTTGTGGGTGGTTTTGAACCAATTTAGCAATATAGCCCCAATGTGTGTCATACCGATAAAGTGCTTTGTCAACGATTCATGAGGAGCAGTAGCAATTGGTTGTACTGCTTCACATCTGCTCTTTTGTGAAGCACTTACAATATTTCCTACTGGGTTGACAGATTTAACTCTATATATATTTTGAAAGAACAAAAACAAACATATGTAAAAGTTTATTTGAAATTTGAAGCATCTTCTAGTAAAAAATGTCAAATATCAAAGCGACTATTTAGGCGTGATTGAGTAATAAACAAACAAATAAATATAAATTTTCTTAAAACTTCTCTCTCTCCCTCTTTTTGCAGATAGTCGACGGGAATGCAAAAACCGACGTTTCGAATCGCCGGGAGCCTGGAATGTTCTGCGGGGAAGCGGAGCAGCCACAGACCTTCATTAGTGAAACAAGTTACGTCAAAGTAGTGTTCCACACTGACAACTTCACGGATCAGGTAACAACTCTCCCCACCCCTTCCTGTCACCCGCCCATTCAAATCTCCAGTAAACGACAGCGCTAAACTTAATTGAACGCATTACATATCTACGAACATCAAAACGTTGCCTTTACCTTGCAAATTTCGTTTATTTAACCGCAGAGATTGCTCGCGAGGTGGCGCGGGCGGGCGGAGCTTGCGGGTAGCGTGGGCTCTTTCAATAAACCTCAAAAGATAGTTTCGGCGCTAATAAATGGAATATAAATGTATTCCATTAGCTCTTTCAATGTTAGACCTAGACAGGATTGAAGGGGGAAAAGGGCTAACAGTGGGGGAAAGGGCTTGCAGTGGGGGAAAGGGCTTGCAGTGGGGGAAAGGGCTGAGGGTCAGGATGAGCAGGAAGTACCTGTATGAACAACACTTCGACCGGACGTCTGAGATGAAAGCGAACAGCAGTCGAAATGTTCTTGTTTTAACGTCTGCAAAATTTCTAATTACTGAGGCACATGAGGCTGTCTGGTTTTTCGCAGAAAATAACTTCAAAGGATCTGCATTCGGGAGTAATTGCGAACTTCTTTGAGGACAAATACCCCCCTCTGTGGGGAGTTTTAGATTAATGTTCTGGCCCTTACCCTTAATGTGTGTCCCACTCCCCTCTCTCCTGGAGGATTCAGACACATCAAAAAGGACTTGCGACTGAGGGGAGGGGATTGCAAGGTTAATGATTTCGGATGGCAGTACACAGCTTTTAGTTTAGTTACGACGAAAGTTTAGCAATAAGGAAAAGGTAAAGTGAAGGCATCCTCGACTTTCGATTTATTTACTACTTTGCGTTGATTCCTAATTGCTCATCACTATTCACACTTCTTAAAATTGAAAGTCTAAAAAAGCTTTTAAAAGGGGTTCTACTATCAGAGCTTTTAGTTTTGATAATTTTTGTACTATATTTTATCATATCCTGAGTCGAACTTTTGCTACTTTTCATAACCTAAAGATTCTACTTTTTAGAATTTAAAGGACAATTCTATTCTATATGAAAATTACCTCTCCATAAGACCCCGAATAGTCGGTTAGCACAAAAATAGACACTTCAGTAGTCGTTTAGGCGTTAAAAACTTATAATAACACATTCTCTAAACCTAAATATATTATAAAAACTAATTAAGTTCTATTTATTCTGCCTTCTTCTAATAATTAATTAATTAATTTTAGACATACTACTGCGATCAAAAAGTAAAGCCAATTTTGAATTTAAATTGCGCGGGTACATCGATTCGAGCAAATCTTCTTGTTTTTAGGTTGGCAGAATTGTCATTCATATCTATGTAAAATTTCACGCCAGTACGTCATTTGTATGGTTAGTTTCGTTGTATTTTCTGAGCAACTAAAAGTGATTTTTCGATTTTTACAATGTGCGATTTTACTGAGCAAAGACGTTGCATTAAATTTTGTTTGCGGAATGAAATTTCTGCTGAAGAAACGTTTAAAATTTTGGAGAACCCTTGGGCGATAAGGTTTTGTCTGAAAGAAATGTTTACAAGTTATATAAACAGTGCGTCCCGGACAACCATCAACATCAATCAATAAACATGTCAATGAAATCAAAGATTTGGTTCTCAAAAATCGTCGGTTGACAATTAGAAATCTTGCTGATACTGTAAACATTTCATTTAGAATGGTCCAAACCATTTTGAAAGAACATTTGTGCTTGAGAAGAGTCACATCTCGATTGGTTCCAAAAACACTCAATTTCTTCATTAAAAATTCGATGCATATTGTTCCAAACTGAAGGCAATTCCAATCATCGAATTTCAGAAGTGTTACGAGAATTTACAAAATCGTTGGCATAGGTGTATTGTATCGTACGGGAACTACTTTGAAGGGGATGATATAGATTTGGAAGAATAAATACAAATTTTCAAAGTTATAAACAAATTGGCTCTACTTTTTGATCACAGTAGTACTATTATGAAATTTAGAAATATTTTTGAACTTAAACGAAAAGAAATTACACAAGTGTGTTTGTTAAAAGTAATTATAATAATGAAATTATAAAGTTTCTAAATAAAAAGAAAGATTAACTCTTATATTATTTTGATTCTTCTTTGATTTTCGCCGATTACCGCGTTCTTTATTAATGAAGGTGATAAAAGCTGTTTCTTGGATAGCAGTTAAAGATATATCATTTACTCGTTCTGAAAATATTATTATAGTTTTAAGTTTTTTTAATCTAATTATGCTTAAGTTTTAATTTTATCAATTACATAGTTTGTAATTTTGATGATAAATAAAATATAAGTTTCAATTCTATTCAGTTTCTTACATAATTTTTTTCAAACCTGAACTGAAAGTTGAGATACTTACTAAATTATCCATACACTTAGGAATGTGGAATATTTAGCTTTAGTTTAGGTTTAATAGAAGAAGTAGTTTCTGTAGATATAAATAACATATCAATTTTTTACTTTGATAGAATCGTTAAGAGTTCTCGAGTTTGTAGTCTATAATAAGTACTAAATTAGGCGTTAAGACCTCTTTAAACGGAAAATATTTATATTTAAACTAGAATTTTTAGGCTTATAATCTCATAATAGTATGAATAGTTTTTTGAGTGTCAGAAAAGATGTTAATTCTCACTTCTATAGAATTTTTAATAGTTAATGAGCCTATGGAGTGTAAAAAGTTTTTATTTGGGCGCTTTTAAGAATAAAAGGTATTAATATAGGTCTACTTAGGTATGTTCAATTATATCCGACAAATGTGCTCCGCGACTATTACATAAAGCATTCAGCTTATCTCTTATTGCCATGGCCACCCAATTTCGATAAAGGTTTCGAAACATTTTACGTTTATAAGAGATATAAGACAAAATAGTTAATATTTACAAAACATAATAAAAAACCCCACCGCGACATTGAAACAACCGAAAAAATGACAAATTTCAACAAGTGAACGAAACTAAACTACTAATATGCACTTTACTTAAGAAGTATTTATTTGCTTATTAATACGATAGAATATAGACAGAGTCGAATTACAATCTACCGTTGAGTGTAATTTTAAGTAATATAAATATAAGAACTTAATTCTAAATACAGAAGAAGAAAATGCAGGTAATTCATTTTAAAAAGTCTACATAACTTAACCCATTAACGCCGAAGAATCGTGTTTTTTTTTCTCATTTTCAAGCTAGATTCTTATCATCGAAAAAAAATCATTTGCAAATAAAAAATATGTTCCCTTATACTTTCGAGTGTCCCCTTTCCGAATCCGGAGTCAAAATTGAGTTTTGTCCATTAGGAAAAAAAATATGGCCGTTTTTAAACTAAAAAAACCGAAAAAATCGAAGACATTTTTTTTTCAATATTTTTTTTCTCATTGAAGACGCGCGAGGACCCCCCTTTTTCTTCAACCATGAGTGCACAAAATAGTTGTAGTTTAAGAATATATTTTTTTAATTTGTCGACATTGACATTTTCACCCCCAAAATGGCGCTTTTCATCCCTTCAGCAGGAAGACAATTTCTATAAATTTGTCAATTTGTCAATATATAAAGTTGTCAATTATTCAATAAACGTTAGATAATAACTGGGTGTTAATGGGAAGGTGTCCGCCATATTGCATCCGCCATTTTGAATTTTGAAATGATGATGCCAGATTCGTTATCAAGGACCTCGAAAACCCCCGAGTGCCACATTTCATCCGATTCAAGTAAGTTTTTGAATTTGGGTCCGCCATATTGGATCCGCCATTTTGAATTTTCGAATTTTGAGGGCGGAATCGTAATCAGCGACCTTGAAAACCCCGGGATACCAATTTTCGTTAAGATTTGAATATTTTTTTTGTCGGGCACCGAGAGTGAAAATTGTCTTCCTGCTGAAGGGATGAAAAGCGCCATTTTGGGGGTGAAAATGTCAATGTCGACAAATTAAAAAAATATATTCTTAAACTACAACTATTTTGTGCACTCATGGTTGAAGAAAAAGGGGGGTCCTCGCGTGTCTTCAATGAGAAAAAAAATATTGACTCGCTGATCGAGTTCCCTGAAATAAGACGAAGAACAAAAAACGGCCAGCCAACCTACACTGTTGCAAAATTAAGCGAGGAAATTTTGAAAAATTGTTTTTCGGAATGAAAAAATATCCGAATTTGGCACATGGGTATGGAGGACAAACTATTAGTGATAATAAGGAAGTAGATATCCATAAAGTTAGCGAATGTCGTAAAGTACATTTGGATGAAAAAAAAAAATTGGAAATTAATTGAAAGGAAGTTGGTTGAAAATGTGGGTAAAGTTGGAAAAACGTAAATGATGTAAAATGTTTGGCAGGCTCAGAGGGTAGGTTGTGGATAATAAATGGCAAACTAATATGTATGTGTAAAAAGTGTTCTTCCATCAAAATCTTAAATTAAGCGAAAACGAGTCATTTATTAACCCCATCTCGTCTCGGATCAATACACGCACACACCTGAGCTTTAATTAGAATTGTACATATGAATAAACAAATACATACAATAAATATAATACCCTTCTTATTCAGTCTTTCTTAGAAAAAATAAATTCCCTAATGCACTTTAAATAAAAATATGAGCGAGTGTAACAATTTTTTTTTTTTTTTTTTTTTTTTTTTTTTTTTTTTTTTTTTTTTTTTTTTTTTTTTTAATTTATGACATTCTGCTCATTAAACAAAAAATTTCAAAAATAGAAAGCAATTAACATTTTCATTAGATATGTCGAAACAAGTGCATTTTAATCCCTAGGCTATTAAAATTATTATTGTATTAACATTCATATTTAAAAAAAAAAAGAAAAAAGTCAACTACTTATTTAATGTTTCATATTTTAAATTTTTCATTCCACAATTCTTTGTAAAATTTTAAGTATTTGGCTCAACAACAAAGTAGTTATAATGACGAAAACTATCATAGGGCAACACTTTACTACAAACGTTTTCCTATTAAAGTTTATATGACTAATTTTACACTTTAATAGCAGAATTCAATTATTCAAACTTTCAAATAAATCTGAATTGCCAGGTAGTTACGTTACCATAATATTTAATGGGTTCTGTAGTAAAGTGCTGACCTACTAGAAAATTCAAAACCATAAAAGCATAATAACTAAATGTAAAAGCACATAAACCTCCACAAATCTGCCATGGCAAATTTTAATAGCTCAAAGTTAAGTTCATAAAATTTCATTCAGCTCCCAAATTCACCACCTCCAAAGGAAGCAAGAGTACAACATTTTTTTTTTTTGATCTGTTGTTATTCTGCAAAGTTATGCATATTTTACAGCCAATTTTGCTGGACTGCTGCAAAATCCATTTAGTCAAAGATGTTGCGCCCTACTAAATCATGTCACATAAATCGTCCCACTCCGGAACAAGTTAGCAACTAGATTTTCGGGTGGAAAACTTCATCGTATACAATGTATAGACTAGCCCCCAAAAGAAAAAAAGGGAGAACATGGCGATGAAGTAATTCGTCCATTTGCCGACTAAGCAAAGAAAAGGTGTCCCCTTTAGCTGTGTATAATGCCCGCCCCTATAACCCCCTCAGGGTGGAGATTGGGTAACAGTGGTACATTTTGCACAGCATTTCATCGTATATCACTTTTTCGATAGCCAAAAAGTAAAGGGAGAAAGCAAAAAATGAATATAAAGAAAGCAACAAAAAATATAAAAATCTAAGAAAAAAGTGAAACAAATTGTCTTCAATAAATTTTCGATCTGAAATTTTCTTTTACAGACATATTTCGCTTTTGACTCGAGGGCCGAACAACAAATGGAAGTGTACATGAGGTATGGACAACATCCAGAATTGTATCCGAATCGGCGTGGTGAAGTCGTTCAAGGGTAGGTCGTTAAAAAAAATAAAAAAAAAACATTCCTGATAAACCGTGAGAAATACCTATATATATAAATATGTATATCCCATTTTCCTATTTTCGAATTTCAAGAGAAAGATATTGCCAGGAGAACTTAGCCTTCTCCTGGGGGGTTCCTGATAGTCCTGATCCATAAATTCCCGCCCTGACTATCTCATTATCAAGTTATTCTGGCTAGAGGTACTTTTGTTTGCTCGCTCACTCCTTCATTCGTTCCTCGTCGTTCGTTTTGGTGGAATTGCATAACCTCACAAAAATTTCTGATTCCAGGTCATACTGTGAGCGGGAATTTCGGGATTGCCGTCTGCAAACCTGCTACGTGCAATCTCCCGCCTTCCCAGGTCTCTATCCTAGAGCGTTAAGCTGCCGATATAAACTTCACACCCGGCAACCGTACATCAAACTTTATCTTCAGAATGAGCAGTTTGCAGTTGATGGTCAGCGGTAAGTACATTTTCTACCCGATATTACGTTATAAAGTCCCTATCCCTCGGGAGCCATTCCCTTCAATCCTAATGCGGTATCTGGGCCGTATGGAATAGTTTTGTCCTTCTTGTCCAGAAATAAATCAAATTTCAACAACTTTTTGGCATCGTTCTGAAAGTTCCCGTGGACTTTTTCGCGGCAAAATACGAAGGGGAAAAAAAAAAGTAAACAGGACACCACCACCACCACCGCTGCCACTGTCATTGGACGGCTCCATGTTTCGCTAATTTATTGCAGCCCCCTGACCAATGCTGGAGGATTTTTTTTTTCTTTTTCTTTTTTTATTGATTCGGTTTACTACTTTCGCCAAGACGCTTCCACAAAAACTTTATCCGCTTAACCCCTATTTTATGGACTTTGTCGTATATATTTAACCCGATTCTGCTAAGTGGATTGAAAATGACCATCCGATGAAAATTCATGAGTTCGGACGGGTTGTAGAAGTTCGACTTGGATGGGGATGATACGGATATCCAAGATACATTTCCTGTCTCCATTGTCGCCACTATCGCCGGCCTCCTCCTCCACCGCCGCTCCAGGATTGCAGAATTCCCGAATTTCTAAGGATTGTGCACGTCCTTTTTATGGCAGCTCGTACATCTTTATATATATTTGCCGCCGACAACCGTACAAGTTTATTTCGAACATATCACATTTTTAGAATATAAGCCCTATACATAGTGGGCGCGCTCTGTTTTTCGTATGGAAATAGCTAGTCCTGCTGTTTTTTACACGAAAAACAATTGAAGGGGGACAAATTAGCTGTCATTTCCATAACTTCCGCCAGAATGGACCCTATTCCATATATTCTATACACCTCCACTACAAGATTGTTCAAGTAATGGAAAATACAGGGGTGTCAAATTTGCAAAAAAAAACTTAAAAATGCCACCCATCGAAGTGACATGACAAGAATTAGATACTTGTCATGTACTCTTCCCTATTCTGACCTTAAATTTTTGGTCGGATGCGCTATCGCTTCCCAATACCCATCAACCTGTCACTCTAAACTCTGAACCAAATCGACTGGAAAAGATATTTTGAATCGATTCGATCAGTTTCTTTTGTCCCTACCCCAGCAGCACTAGAATGCAGTTTTTCTGTCAAATGGCGAGGAAAATTGACCGTGTCGTACACGTAAAAGGAATTCTGAATATGAAGATTAAATGAAATTTTTATGAATACTTCAAACCCCACCCATGGCACCAATTTTTGTGATGCAGTTTTCTGTGCAGCTTCTTGTACACGGAAATTTCGGGGAGTTCTTGTACTCTCCTGTTCCCTGAGATTCCCGAGGACAACGATGAACAGACGATATTACGGGAGTTTCAAAATTGAGTTTGGAGCGAAGATAATTGAAAACAGTCCATACAGGAGGGAGATGTAATGTAAAGCGAAAGTCACAAGGTCGTTGCAACTTCTTGTTGAAAAAGCTTTGCAATTGATCGGAAAAAAATGAACTCGACAAGGATTTTTATGAAGATCTTTGGGGAGTAAAACTTTAAAAGTAAATCGTCTGGGGGAGGTTTTTTGTTGCGCACGCTATCTTTAGTCTATTGTTGTCGTCCTGAGTTTGTTTTGTGTGAAACTCCATTGTAGGGACAAACTAATAATAAAATAAATGCCTTCTTTCAGCTGACGAGATGAAGGACATTGTGCCAGGTGTCTTCTGAAATAGTATCCCATTTAGATTGGAATCTACAACTCGTTAAACAAACATTAGATTCAGTTTTCTTTGACGTTGACGTATCTTAGGTTTTTTTTCTGTTTTGTAATTATACGTATACTTAGGGGACAACAAAAAATTGTTTCACAAACTTAAATTACATGTCATCAAATGGGTGACTATTTATGTGTATTGAATGACCAAGAGTTTAAGTGCGTTTTCGAAACTATTTACTATCTACGAAATGCAACCAGGCGAAAATGGTTAAAAAAATTGGAGTAGAAGAAAGAAATCGTAAATAATCATTATTTTCAATTTTTGATTATAAATATTACCTTACGAGATATCTAAAAAATATCTCCAATTTTACGTCCACCTTCACTATGTGGAAGAATCGTAAAAAGTAAATAATAAAGTTTAACTCAGTAAGTAATACTTATATCTGATTTGTTTTTCTGAAAATAAAAATAATAATTAGCTCTGAGTTCTATCTATTGGTCGATCAAAAATATAAATCTGATTGGATTTTTATTTTTTTCAAACACTATAATCATTTCGACATTTATTTAGCTTTTAAGGTTATCATTATGCGTTACCTTTAACGTTTGATTAATATTATCGAAAAATAAATCAAAATGAAAGCTTTTCTTTTTAAATTTCGATTTATAAATAATAAATGTAATTTTTATTTTGGATGGATTTTCGTTTTCAATTTCGATTTATAAAAATCCGATGTAATGATTTTGATGTTCGATATAAAAAAAATTCAAATGAAATGTTTATTTTTGATGAAAAAAAAAGATTATTATAAAAAATAAAATTCAAATATGGTATAAGTTTTATTTTTGATGGAAGAAACTTAGACCTGGATGTAGTGATTACCATTAACTTAAAAAAGAATAATTCAATCTTAACACTTATAGATGTACCTATATCTTTGTTATAATTTAATGGTAAGCATTATGCCCTTTTTTTTTAATATATTTATTTTTATGAGTACCTGTGCAAAGTTATTCTAAAAATAACGAACATTTACAAAACGAAATAGTTTTGAATTTTATCTACCTGACCCACTTTTGGAGTAAAGCAGAGAATGGGGAAAAAATAGCAATAACAAGATATTTGAGAAATTTAAGTTGGTATCGAGGCAAAAAATTATTTAGCAAACGATTAGCTGCAATGTAACCGATTTCTGAAAAAATACCTAGGCCACAATTTCGAAAACAATTTTAATTCAATTTGAAGGAAAAATATGTTGCGAGTGCCTATTTTAAGCAGGGACCGAAAATAAACAATTATTATAAAATGTATCATTATGATTCTTATGGCATGAGCTTTAAAAATTTTATGTGCTCTTTAAATTTGTGATCTTTTCCATAAAAACAAAAAAAATATTTGCATTTTTATTTTTAAAATCAAAAATAAAAATAAGAATATGATTTTTATTTTTAAATCCAATATGATTTTTATTTTTAAAATCAAAATTTGATTTTTATTTTTAAAATCAAAAATTCAAATCAGAATATTACTTTTATTACAAAAATCAAAAATAAAAATCAGAAAATGATTTTTATTATTAAAATCTAAAAAATAAATCTAGAAGGGATTTTTTTTTAAATCAGAAGCGATTTATATTTTTAAAATCTGAAATTAAAAATCAAAAATTGAAATAATTAAAAAATTATTTTTACTATTAAAACCAAAAATAAAAATCAGGAAATGATTCTTACTCTCTTTTTTAAAAATAAAAATCATTTTTTTCATTTTTATTTTTGATTTTAAAAATAAAGATCATATTCTAATTTTTAGTTTTGATTTTAAAAATATAAATCATTTCCTGATTTATATTTTTGATTTTAAAAATAAAAATAATTTTCCGACTTTTATTTCTGATTTTAAAAATAAATAATCATTTTTAAATTTTTATTTCTGATTTTAAAAATTAAAATCTATTTCTGATTTTAAAATTAAAAATCATTTTCGGATTTTTATTTTTGATATTAAAAATAAAAATCATACTCTGATTTTTAGTTTTTATTTTAAAAATAAATTCAAAACATAGTTTTTATTTTTGTCTAGAAAAATAATAGTCAGGAAATAATTTTTTAGATATGATTTTTACCGAAAATATCATAACCGTTACGGTCCCTGATTTTGAGTAGACCTCAAAAACAGTCAAAACTTATCTGCACGAATACAAAAAGAAAATAATGTGTTTCGCGCGTATGTGTTCTTTGTTATCATTGAGAACCTATATAAAGGGCAAGATCGATTTTAAACGTTCATTCTTCGATTCTCAGATTTTTTCTTTTTTTTTCACGGAAGAATTTTTCCATAGATCTACTGAAGAAGATCTAGGGTTTTTTTTTGGGACAAGTCAAATTGGAGTTATCATTTAACCAGTTAACTGTGATTGACGAGTATACTCGTCATGGAGAAGTGGCAAAATGTTGTGTATTGACGAGTATACACGTCATGCGTATAAATCAGTGACATTGGCTATTTAAATTGCAATTTTTGAGAAAAACAAAACATATTCTCAAATTTAAAGAGGTTTAGAATATTTCGAGGCTATGCCGGAATAAAACAAACAAGTAGAAAATATAAACAGTTTGAGATGATCTCATGCGTCCCGGTATGCACTGGTTGAAAAAGTTTACCAGTTCGCATAATGAATTTATTTATGTGCGATGATAACGTTTTTTAGATGTTAACCAAAAAATATGAAACTACAAGAACTCTTGTCAGTCTGAAAATAATTTAGATTTTATAAAAGAATTGGAAGCTGTCGGGCAGAGAAAGGGGCTAATTGCATGAATGTCAACAAAAAACCATTCCAAATACAAAGCACATGAACTGAGAGGCACAACATTTTCTTGGAAATTGTCTCCCTCGGTTTAGTGTTCCAAGAATTCAATCAATTTGTTTACCAAAAATAAGCAAACGATACTGACTATCCCACGATTCATTCAAAAATTCATAGAGTTATCACGATCTGAGGACAGGTTTTTGTGCATGGCCTTATCTTACCAGCGCAACTTATTCTGTGATTGACGAATATACTCGTCATGGCTCGATTATGATGACACAAAACTCTGCGCACTTTTAAATGAGGGCGCTACAGTTAACTGGTTAAGCAGCCAAATTAATTTGAAGGAAGCAATATTTGTATAATTTTTCTTATATATATATATATATTGTAATTTGTTAGTCTAGTTTTCAAAATTAAAGTAAAAAGTCTTAACGATTAAACCCAAAAAATGCCTTTGCCACTTAATAAACAAATCTTCTAAATCATACGAGTGGAAATAGACTAAAAGAAAATTTTTCGAATCCAAAGAATAATGTTAAAATTTAATTATATTCTATTATATTAAAAATACAAAACCTATCCGCTTTTCACCTCTTTCTAAAAATTTTTATATTATTTGGCAGATTTATTTGAAATTTCTTTAATTTCAAAGTTATTGACTGATTCATCAAACAGTTCTCGTAGGGCGCAACAAATTTTCCAAACCTTTTGTAAAATATAAATTGATTGTGTCCACTGCAGTCATAATCAGTTAAGCGAATGAATATTGGTGCTTGTTCATGCAATTTATTTTTCACTCCATAAACACGGCACATTTCAATATGAAAAATGAAAAGCCATCATATTCTGAATATGCAATATATAATGAGTTTGTTGAAAATTTCCCTTTAATCTGATTAAAACACTGCAAATACAGTTTTTTCGAACAGAATAATTTTTCTTAAATTAAAACTTTTAAATAGCCGCAAGTCTACCTGCACGCATTCTCTCGTTTCCGAACCGTTTTGTTCGATGTCGTTGGGAAATCGATAACAATTATAAATGGCGTTTAAGTCGATTGGAATGGACAGCAAAATTAATTTTATGCATCATGAAGATGACGACAGTAACGATGATGCGAACATTCATCAAAATGCATCTGCTACTATTTAAGCATATGCGCGAATGAAGCTGAATTGGCTGAAGTTAATTGCAGAGTCGTTCGAATCACATTTCACTGAGGGAATAATGAGATATTAATGTCAAGCTGAATGAGAACCGCCCCCCAAGGGGCTCAATAAGTTGTGATTTATGAGTTGAATCCAGAATTAATTAACTTTGTACTTTATGGGCTCCAATCAAAAATTTTCGGAAATAAAGTTCAGATTCCATATAAAACTACATTAATTATAAATTTAATAAGGTCTTCGCGTAAAGGAGGGCGTTGCCGTTGAGATTTTATGGACTATTTGAAGTGGGCTATAAAAAAAATATCACTTTAAAGGCAGCCGTCTAAAACATTTTTGCTGTACATCAATCTGTACTGGAAAAAGTGTAGAATTTTTCACAGAATGGTAATAATTTTGAATATATCAAATTTTTAAGAAAAAATTAATATTTTGATCTTGACATATTTTTATAGAGTACATTTACTTAAAAATAATTAGCTCAAGCTTAAGCTAGGTAACGAATTT
Organism: Dysmachus trigonus; assembly: GCA_949715965.1. Taxonomy (NCBI): domain Eukaryota; kingdom Metazoa; phylum Arthropoda; class Insecta; order Diptera; family Asilidae; genus Dysmachus; species Dysmachus trigonus. The sequence goes on along the minus strand of OX454319.1, from coordinate 87,538,239 downwards.
GATATTTGTTTTTTATATAAAAAATAAATACGATATTTTTCGTTAAAGACAATTTGAATGCATAAATTCAATTTGTATAGTCAATACTTACTTTGTTTTTTAATTTTACAATATGTCTGCTCTCATCCTGATATAACTACCATATTATCACACTTTCTTATATTTTGTTACATTTTTGTTATACTACTTTTTATTTTGAATAGAAAATTTAAGGCTTACAATCCGAAATAAAAGAGTCTTAAAAATCAAATAAACAAAACAATTTTGACTATGATTATGATGATATAAGGGCTCAAAATGTTCGTCTAGGAAGAGGCTTTCAAACGCAGAGTGGTACTTTTCAAAAATCCTAAATGGCGGATTCAATATGGCGGCCGGAAGCTGGAGAAAACCTGATTGAAGGAAAAATAAAAAGGTTGTGAAAAAAAAAAAATTCGCAATCGGGTCATTTTTTAGCTCAAATTGGAGTTGAGGGACACCTCTTAAAAGTTGGGGTGGTTGGATGAAAAAATCAAAAATGGCCTCTTCTTGCTTATTTTGATATTTTCAAGTCATGTCTTCTCCTTCTAAAAATTGTTCATGTGTAACGAAAAGTCAAATGGGACAGGCCTTTTTCCCACAGTCGAATGGCAAACTGAACGCGAATCGGTTTTCTAACGCTTCAAAATCATTGAGTGAAGTGTGCTATGAACTCAATGCCAAAAACTCATCTCCACTGAGAATATCACGAACAAGAAGTCAATAGCTATAAATGAAAAAATTTAAAAATGATTCTTAGCTTTAAAAACATGGTAAATTTTTAATACTACATTTCTTTCAGCAAAAGAGGACTAGTTGATAAACATATCCACCAAATTGGATGCCCAAGAGCCCCCATATACCAGATTTGGCGGAAATCAGTTGATTTTCCGAAATTTCATCCGCCATCTTGGATTCGCCGTATCGAATTTTGCAAATCTGACCTCGTATTTGTAATCAGCGACCTCAAAAACCCCCGTATACCAAAATTGATGTAAATCGGTAGATTTTCAAAAAATTCATCTGCCATCTTGAATTTTGCAAATCTAACTCTAGATTCGTGATCAGCGACCTCAGAAACCCTTATATACCAAGTTTGGTGTAAATCGGTTGATTTTTAAAAATTCAGTCACGGCATCGGTTTTTTTTAACGCCATGTTGGATCCGTCATTTTGGATTTTTTCATCCAACCACTCCAAGTTTTAAGAGGCGTACCTCAGCTACAATTTGAGCTAAAAAAGGACCCGATTGGGTGCAAATTTTCTTGTTTCACAACCTTTTTTTGCCATACACTCAGATTTTCTCCAGCTTCCGGCCGCCACATTGGATACGCCATTTTGGATTTTTGAAAAGTACCACAGTGCATTTGAAAGCCTCTTCCTAGAAGAAAATTTTGAGCCCTTATACGTCTCGGTGGCTTCACGCAATTTTTGTCCAGGACGGTGATCCGCTTGACGTGAAACATCCAATATATATAATAATCGTAATTAACTTTTAAATCTAATCCAAATAGAAAATTTTTACAGCGTACAAAAGCGGATAAGTTTATGTTACTTTACTATAATGTAGCAAAATTAATTTCGTATGTTGATTGCCATTAAGGTTTCTCGTGTTTTGTTTTATTCCCGGAAATAGAGAGTTATACAAAAATGTTCCTAAGAATAAACGGTATTCTAGGAAATATTGATTTTTCTAAATGAAAAAATTACTAGTTTTTTTTAGATTAAAAAGATCTCTAATCGCAGCATCATAAAAATGAAAGAAATAAGTGTTTCCTTTCTTCTCTTTGGTTGAATTTACTAGGAAAAAATTAACCATTTATGGCCATTAAATATATAAATTAGTCTTAAAGCTTTTTACTATAAGTATAAATAGTAAAACCACCGCTTTTTTCCATACCATGATTTTTGAATTCCTATAAAGCATTAATCAAAAAATATTCAACAATTTTTGTGGATGACCTGATTTCAAGATCGAAGTTTTCTTTCAGTTTAAAAAATCATTTTCGCTTCATGAAATCGTAAGATTGTCAATTTGCTGGAGATCGAATTACTCAAAGTAAAATAAACAAAATTGAGGAGGAATGAGAATGATTATTGATTGATTTTTTAACTCCACAAAAAATTTAAAAAAATTATTTGTCCAGTATTTTATTTCGGTTTTCGTCTATTAATAGTTTAAATCAATCACGCTATCTTTAAGACGTTTCAACATTGTTATTGGGCTAATAATAACACATACAATTAATATATATACCTAAATTATTTATTCACGTGTGTCCGGGAAAGGTAAGAGTTGCAAAATTCCCATGAATTCTATTCCCGGAATTCTCGAGAATTCCTAATTGCCACATGCTGCTCCATTATTCATTCTTATCCATAGATTGTTGTAGTTCAAATAGCGAAATTCTACAATTTACGTGGAAATAGGTAATAGGAAAGTTTAACTCGTATGGCTTTATTAAAAACTTATCTACTTCAGGTTGATCTTTATGTATGTACTTAAAATTCGACTATTTTGTCAGAAAATGGTCAAATGAATTTTAAAAAGCCATTTTTCGACGCCAAGAATTTCCACGAAATTTTATAGCATACAATTCCTGCACATTTATAATTGGCCAGGAATTTAAAATATCTCTGCACACCTATGCCAGAATTTAAAGCATGCATAACTTAAAAACTAAAAGAACAAGGCAATTCATGGACAGATTAAAAAATATACGATATAGAGCAGGGATGCCCAACATTTGGGCTTCCTCAGACCACATTTGAAGAAATTAAAAGTACTAATCCTAATGACAAAGAAATTAATAAATAATATAGTTAATTAACTAAGTTAATAAATAACCAGAAATAATTATGAAAATAAGCTATAATATTTGATTGTTTTTCGTCCAAATACTTTTTTTAAATCATGGAGTAGATTAAGAATTAGAATTACTGATATAAAAAAAAGTTTAGATAAAGGATATAGAAAATACTATATACATACATTGAATAACTTTAAGAAGGACGATATTAGTAAATCTCTCACTTTACTTGAATTCATTACATACCATTTTTTATAATGCAAGATTTTAATTTTGACATAAAACTAATACATGGTGGTAACATTTCTAAATATAAATAACGAATAAATGTTCAGTATTATATCACTTAATTTTTTAGGCATTTTGTTTAAATCAAAATATTTAAATGGTCTTTTATCATTCTTTTCTTCTTCTTTGGAACATTGGTTCTTAAAACCATATAGTGTTCTCTTTGCAATATTTAAATTTACATTGTCCAAAGCAGATTAAATGAATTTTCTAATACTTTTTTTTCTTTTTTTTATACATCTATATAATATACTTAACACTTTAAAAAATGCATTGAAAACAACCTAAAATTTGCATTAAAATTACATGCTCAAAAAATAAAATTTTATTTTTACTACAAAACATAAGTACCTACAGTCTCGATCTATACTATATAAAATCTAAAAATTTATAATGAGGAATATAATCATGTTCCTAAATATTACACAACCAGAAAGGTAAAATACTTTGAAATAGTATAATTTCACATTTCCGACACTGAAAGTAATTTACACGAATACAAAGTTGAATAGATCAGAAATAATTTTTTCAACTTCCTCATACCACGAATTTTTAAAATTAATAAATCATCCTGAGATATATATATATTAGGGTGTTTTTTTTTTCGTGACTATTTTTTTTTTTCAGTCCCACCTCGAAATTTTGTGACAAATACCTAAACAAAAATTCCCTGAAAATTGGAGCCCTTAATATTAATATCAAGTACTAGACCAAGGCGTATAAAGATTTCCCATATAAAATACACGTAAACTTTGATTATTTTTCTTCAAAACTCTACAGCTCAGAGGCATTTTATGGTATAATCTTGGTCAATGGTAGGATTTCTTCAGAATTGAATGCTCTACAAAAGTGTCCATTGCGGTGTAACCCTAACTCCCACTAGCGAGGTAGTACGGGTCATTGACCCCAATTTTTCCACGAAATTCTCGCTTTTTGCCCCTATCTAGTAAACAACAAGAGGTACAGAAAAAGTGAATATGACAAACTTGTAGGAAATTCAATTTCCTACAAAAAAGTTCTGAACACCAAATTGCTAACATCGATATTTCTTGAGATATTGGGCTTTGAAGTTGAAGAAAAAGGTAAATAGTATAAATTTATTCGGGGGGGTCAGGGGGTGATGTTTGGAAAATAATAAAAATTATGGGAATAAAGGGCAGAATCTGTAGATAACTACAAAATTATTAAAATTTCAAAAAAGTTTAGTTTTGTGGGAGAAAAAAAATAAAATGTTTGGTAAGTTTTTTGTTTGTAAAATTTAAGGGGTAATAAATTTATTCGGGGGGGTCAGAGGGGGATTTGTGGAATATAATAAAAATTATGAGAATAAAGGGTGGAATCTGTAGATAACTATAAAATTAAGAATATTTCAAAAAAGTTTAGTTTTGTGGGAGAAAAGGAATAAAATGTAATTAATTTTTTTTTTTTTAAGTTTAATTCAATATAAAAAAAAGTAAAAATATTAGGTGAAAGTGGTGTATGAGAAAAAGAGAAAAAATAAGTGATTTTTGAAGCCATCATACATTAAGTTCTGTTACATACATCGAAAGTTATAGCGATTTCCGTTTTTCAATCAGTCGCAAATCTTCTTCTTCCCCGCCGTGGGCTGGGAAAAAATGTGTGCTGCTCAGCGATAGCTGGTCGGTGGGCGACGATTCGTGGGGGATATCTTGACTTGGATTAAAAATGTGCATTTTTCGGTGTAAAACAGGTGAGGTATGTGGGTGATTATCTGAGGTGAAAAGCATGGAACCGTTTTGAATTTTTGGTATATGATGGGGGATTGCGTCTTCTAGTGATATTGTGAAAATGAAAGACATCGTACGAGCTTAAGTATTTTTAAAAAAATCGGCCGTGATTTTTTTCGGTTTGGGAGAGTGAAATTGTTAATAAACAATTTTGCAATAAACAAAACCGATGGAAACTTTATTACAAGATGAATAATCATTTATTATATCACCCTCTAACGTTTCCACCCAGGCTCCCTTTTTTGTTCAAAGTTATAAACAAAAAACCTTTTTCACCCTTTTTCACCCCTTCGCAAACACCCCTGAGGGTGGAAAAAAATTAGAGCTTCATTTCTCACCGTCCCCAACAATATATCCAAAAATGAGCACTCCATTACAATCTTCGGCTTCAGAGGTTTAATTGACTGGCCTATACAGGGTGTTCAGAGGTGGGAGGTCAATACTGCAGGGGGTGAAAGGTCAGACCGAGACAAGCAAAAAATCGTATGGGTGGGGGGGGGGGGCATCTCGCACCGTTTGGCAGTTACAGGGTGATTCGTAAATCAGGATTTTGCCTTATATGGGAACCGCTCTTGTATTTTTATCTTTTTTTCTACGCATCGCAGCGAACCCAAACCGATCTCAAAAAATCACTATTTCGAAGCCCTTTCCAAAAAAGTTTACACCACCCCCCTATCCCCAACCCCTTGGCCGCAATCCCCCCTGGAAGTTGAAAAAATTAACTTTTATTTCACGATTTTTCACCTTTCGCCCCACTTTTCTCCGAAATTCATGTTATTAACATACCTACTTTTTATTTTTTTTAAGTTGCCTATCTAATTACCTTTCCAAAAAGGTGCAACATGCCCAGATAGGAAAAGGATACGAAAATTTATTTACAAAAATCCTTTTACAGAATATCATGACAATTCGAATTTTTAAGAAATTATACTTAAGTTAACTAAAAAATACATTTTGTTCGCTTAAAAACTAATTACAATTAAAACGTTTGTCCTTTAAAAGCTGTTCAAAATGTTCTCCGCTAGTTTCGATGCATGCAAGTAAAGTAGCCTTCGTCTTATTTCACGTTTGAGGTCTATGGAGCCAGTCTCTCCCGTATTTTCGTGGCTGCAGTCACAATCCTGGTAACTAATTCTTCTCTGGTGTTGATTGGTCTTGAGTAAACTTCATCTTTCATCATTCCCTATAAGAAAAAGTCCAGTGGAGTAAGGTCCGGTGACCTAGCAGGCCAAGGAATCGGTCCACCTCGTCCAATCCAGCGCTCTGGGTAATGTTCATTCAACCTTGCCCTAACAATGTTCCCAGTATGCGCAGGTGCTCCGTCGAGCTGTAAATAAATTGCGCTTCTGGTGGCCAGGGGGATGTCCTCCAACAGATCCGGAAGGGTATTCTCCAAAAAGTCCGAGTATAGCTGACTATTCAGCACTTGGGGCAAGATGAAGGGTCCTATCAACTGGTTGCCGATGATGCCAGCCCAGACATTGACACTAAATCTTTGCTGGAAGAACCGACTCCTTGCCCTATGTGGGTTCACATCTGACCAGGTGTGGAGGTTGTGGAAGTTTGTGATGCCATCCCAGGTGAATTCCGATTCATCCGTCGACAGAATTCGGTCTAGAAACCTTCTGTTTTCGATGTCAGACTCGAACAGCCAAGTGCAGAATTGCAATCGTCCTTCGGAATCTCCTTCCCTAGTGCTTGGACCGGGATATGGTGGTATGGATGTAGTCCCTCTCTGTTCACAACGGTCCAAACTCTCCCTGAAGACAATCCTGACCTTCGTGCGACCTGCCTGATGCTTATTACAGGGCTGTTCCTGACGATGTTGGGGATTTGTTTGTCGGGGTCCGCTGAATCGGCCGATTTTCCTGCTCGCGTTTCTGCTCTGGGGGCGGTTGCACTTCCGGTTTCTTTTAACCTTCTGAAAGTCCTTGAAAATACCCTTCTGTTGGGTACACGCCGATTCGGGAATCTCCTTTGGTATTCTCGTACGGCCTCACTATCATTTCCTTCTACTAAACCGTACACGTAAATTATATCGGCATACTCGTCAACACTGAATTCTGCCATTTTATCTTAATTTTTTCTATTAAACACCCGGTTTTATCGCTTGCTTCTTCAACTGTGGTCAATGTCCTTTCAAACTTACCCATTTTTATACCATAATTCATAGGAGATATTAGAAACGGAGCGTCAGGATACTTAAGAGTCAATACTGGATATAATAAACTAATAACGCTATTTAACGAGATTACATTTATTATTTTATTACTGTTTTGCTGAAATAATAAAAATGTACTACCTCTGTTTCCTAAACAAACATTTCCGAACTTGCTGTCATAAAAATTGTTTACTTAACGACTTTTTCCATTATGGTGCAATAAAGTAATTAGGTACCAGTGAGGATGTTTTAATTTCAAGACTTTTGCAACCCTTTTCTACCTGGGCATGTTGCACCTTTTTGGAAAGGTAATTAGACAGGCAACTTAAAAAAAATAAAAAGTAGGTATGTTAATAACATGAATTTCGGAGAAAAGTGGGGCGAAAGGTGAAAAATCGTGAAATAAAAGTTAATTTTTTCAACTTGCAGGGGGGATTGTGGCCAAGGGGTTGGGGATTGGGGGGTGGTGTAAACTTTTTTGAAAAGGGCTTCGAAATAGTGATTTTTTTAGATTAGTTTGGGGCCGCTGCGATGCGTAGAAAAAAAGATAAAAATACAAGAGCGGTTCCCATATAAGGCAAAATCCTGATTTACGAATCACCCTGTAACTGCCAAACGGTGCGAGATGCCCCCCCCCCACCCATACGATTTTTTGCTTGTCTCGGTCTGACCTTTCACCCCCTGCAGTATTGACCTCCCACCTCTGAACACCCTGTATATAGTATGGAAAAAAGGAATTTTAAACTGAGATCCTTTTTTAGGATATGAGCCAATATTCGCAAAAGTGTGGACCTATTTGAGTAATGACTAAACTTTACAGCCGCAAAGTAATAATGCTTCATTACAAGGAATTCTTACTGGAAAAGCAAGGAAATTCGTTATATAGAAATAACATATCGTCGTTGCGCGTGCAATACCGCGAAAGAGCATTTTGTAAATACCGCGTATCTGCGTTTTCACGATTTTACAGGAGGAAGAAAAAACTTAATATCTTAGCCATTTAACTATATTTAATGGACTAAACTCTAAGGCTACTTCTTTGCGACCTATTTTATAGGAAAATAACGTTAGCTTACTAATAACTTGCTTAGATTCCATATAAAATTACTTTAATAACTTGCTTAGATTCTGTTTAAAGTCACTTACGCGGTTTTGTTACAACAAATTACAGAAAAAGTAGTTTACAATTAGCAGATACGCGGGTTTGAAATGAATTTTAATATAGAATTGATTTTTTTTATGTCAAAAATGAGGTTTTTTATAGGCTAATTTAAATTCTGTGAGATCTATAAGGAGCGAAACTATATTAAGAATGCGTAGGCGCAATATTTCAATTTTGCGCCTTTTGCTGTTACGCGGTATTTACAAATTGCTCTTTCGCGGTATTGCACGCGCAACGACGTTATTACTAATAGATAAGTCCAATTTACTTAATATTTAGAAGCGATCTACTTAAATCCAGAGATGAAAAAAATAATACTTTGTTTTCGATTTTTGAATTTGTAAATTATTTCTAATTGTAACATAGAAATTATCTTAATAGTTGATAAATGAAATATTAGAATTAATAATCGTCGTTCTAGAATTTTCCATTGCACAAATAATCAATAATTGGTCAGCCAAACATTTATGAATACCCAAATACGTCCAAAAATTGTGATTATTCAAGTAATCGGTAATCCATTGGCCAGAAATTCAAAAATTACCAAAAACTAGAGTAATCAGAAATTGCTCACAGAAAATTACCGACATTACATAATAAAGTGGAATCAAATTCAATTTCATTGAGGCAGATTAGCTTTCGAGAAATTACCGGCGAAATTCAAAATTCAATATGGCGGCTCCAAAATGACGGCCGGAAGCTGGAAAAAAATCGAGTCTACGGCAAAAAAAAAAGCTTATAGAAAGAAAAAAAATACGCGAACGATCCGATCGTTTTCAGGCTCAAATTGTAGCTAAAGAACACTACGTCCACGTCATTATTTCTGAGTAGTGGTAAGGGTAGTAGCTTCTACCAAGAAATTTTATCTGCCGACTTAGATGTGTCATTTTGAATTTGGCAAATCTGACCTCAGATTCGAGATCAACGACTCCAAAAACTCTCGTATACTGAATTTGCGGAAAATCGGTTCATTTTTGGCAATTTTAGCCACCAGTTTTAATCCGCCATTTTGAATTTTGTAAATCCAAACTTGCATTCCTAATCAGCGACCCCAAAAACCCTCATATACCAAATTTAATGCGAATTAGTTTATTTATTAAAATTCGTCCACCATATTGAATTTTCGACTGCCATATTGGAACCGCCATGTTGGATTTTGGATCAGCTTTTACAAGGTGTTCTTTAGCTACAATTTGAGCCAAAAAACGATCGCGTATTTTTTTTTTTTTCTACAAGTTTTTTTTCCGTACACTTGATTTTTTTCCAGCTTCCGGCCGCCATATTGAATTTCGCCGGTAATTTTTCGAAAGCTCTTGTCCAAACGAACATTTTTATATCTCAAACGTCGAGGTTCATAAGCACCTAGTTTGGGTATACAGGTGACCCGTTCTGCGTGAAACATGCCATATATTTTTTTTTCGGCGTTTTAGTTTGTTTTTAATTGAATTTTAAAATTTTCGAACGCGTATAAATATCTGAATTTCCTTTTAAAATATTTCGAAAAAAATATCATATTGTAGCTGACAAAAAACCCTATAATTTGAGACAAAAATAAGAATTTTCTACGTCCACAAAAAGCCGAGATATCGCCAAAATACTGAAAACGTCGTTTTAATTTTTTTTTTTTTTTTTGCGGTTATATGAGGGTCTATGGGTCTGAAAATTTCAGCAAAGATGTACTTCATTTACTATATAAGGATAGTTTTTGTTTTTCAAAAGCGCTGGGGGCACTTTTCACCTTCTTAACCGGCTAGACCTTTGAACGAAAAATCGTCTAAAATGACCTAAATTTTTTCAATTTTTTAGGAAAAAATTATTCAATCTTACTAAAACTTCATACCCTGCAGTATTTTTTTCTGCACTTTCCGAATCTGTTTGCAGATTAAGGCTATCTGGCGCCATTTTTAAAAAATGGCGGCTGAAAGCTGAAAAAATGGCGAATTTTTTAAATTTTGATTAAAATAATAGTAAGTTAAAACAAGAAGCCATCAACGTAGGATGCTAATTCTTTGGATCTGGTGGCATAAATAGTTTCTCTAAAAAACATAGTGGTTAAAAAATTTAAAAAAATTTATGTCATTTTGGGCCGAAACGGGTTAAACGATTTTATTAATAACAATTCAACCTCCCCATACATACATTTTCAGAATAGAACTTTGAAATCATAGAAAACTCCAAAAATTTTTTAAAAAAATTAGCTGTTCTAATTTTCTTGTAACTTTAGCCGTTTCAAACACAAAGAGGGAGGTAAATGTTAAACAAGAAATTGTTGCCATAAGGCAATACATTTTGTTTACTATCGAATGGCATTAAAACTTTTAAAATCTATGACAGAACGATAATCGATTTTTGGTCGCCCACTGTGCGACATCTTGTGATTAATTTTTTTAACAAAAAGTGTAACAAATCCTAGTGAATTAAAAATAAAAAATAAATAAATAAATGTCGTAAATACATAAAAATCTCAACATTTTAAAAAAAGTTTACGATTTTATATTGGACTGCATTCCCATATCGTTGCATCGCCTGTGACCCGCAGGCTGGTCATTGGACAGCCCTGCAATAAAGTCTGATGCATTTATTAAGCTCCAGACAAATGAATCGACTAGTGGCACTGTCTCTCGTGTTCCCAATTAACTACAAGAGTCCCCTTTTAATCCCTTTCCAGGTGCGAAAACATCATGACTTGCCCGATGAGACCCATCGGATCCGGGAACGAGCACTGTCCCTACGATTGGCTGGCGGTGTACGACGGCAGGGACGAGCACTCCCCCCTCATCGGGAAATTCTGCGGCCTAGGGAAATTTCCATTCAGCATAATTGGTAAGCATATTTTTGTCTTCCCCCTCTCCTCCTCACTAGGTTGACGACCATGGGACCGTCGAGCAAACTAACTTTTGCTTTTTTTATAAGGGCCAGCGATAGTCGATGATATGCCTTTTTGGCGCCCATAATTACGTAACATGCTCCACAATGGCCGAGTTTCGCTGATTAAAATTCCATTAACAGGTACCTCCCAGTACATGTATGTGGAGTTCGTGTCGTCCCCCGCCGGGCCCCTGCTCAACACCGGATTCCATTTTAATGTTGGCAACTGGCCAGGTCACGTCGAAACAGCCGGCATCAAGCACGGCATCTGCGACTGGTTGCTTAGCTCGGATGCCCTGAAGGACACCAGTGCATCGGAAGGGATATTTTTAAGTATAGCTCACTGGTACCCACCGAACACTTCTTGTAGTTACCACATCCAGGGGCGAGTCGGGGAGATTGTTCGCCTCTATTTTCCAAGGTAAAAATATTTTATTCTAATAATAATAGTAATAATACAAAAAAAAATTCTATGCATTACATAATCCCCGATAAAAATTCATGCCAAATTTGATAACGAAAAAAAAAAAATTTAGAATTTTACAAGGAATTATTTATCAGTCGATGTTTTGCATTGAGAAATTTTTATGAGAATTTTTTATTGAGCTCTTTTCAGGTTGATTCCGTATATGCATATATATTTTTTTCTTTTTTCGTTTCCGGATTGTGTACTGGTTTTATGAATAATTCAATACAAAATCTCACATGCACACCGCACTCCAGCGAAATGGTTCATAAACTCGGTATTTGTAACCCCCACACTGGATTTATTAAATTCCGATAAAATTCTTTGAACACTGCGATTTCATGCATTTCCTTAAATTTCTCGAAATTCTTTTTGCTTTAGTATTTCTGAACAATTGAAAATTTTATTTATGAATTGCTCGTGATCAATGGTAGAAAGAAATTACGTTGGAAATCACGTTTTAGGTTAAAGATTTAACTTAAAACTTTCCCATATTGATCCGAAAAAAATATTTATTAGAAACGTGCTCAAGCGAATATTTTAAAGATAAAGGAGTTTATTTGCATTAATGAATTTCAAAGAAAAATAATAATAATTTGGAGATTATTTTTTCTGAAAACTATATTTTGGCTTTTTAATCAAATAAAATTTAATGAAATTACGATTTATTTAATCTCCTTTACGAACAATTTTAGACTTCTACGGTCATTTAAAAATGACCATGCTTATCTATTTGAAGATTGCTTTCAGTGAAATGTGTAAGTTTTTCTGAAAATTACTTTAAAGTTTGTTCTCTCGATTCAAATTTGAATGACCCGATGAATTTGAAGCTCTAATTTGACCACTTTCTAGTATATGTGCCTAACTTCTTATGAGTATTAACAACTTTTTAACTCTTTTGAATTTTTTATTAACACTAGATTGCCGGATGTCGAATGTATACCTATTTTACCTGAAATGAGCCAATTTGACTAAAACATCAAAATCGTAGTTTTAAAAAAAAAATATTATTGTAAAGAAACTTTATTCAAAACAATATTTACATATATATTCTGTTTTTAAAATACTCCCTTACTTCTATCTCTTTTGCATGAATTTGATAATTCAACTGTTTTTCAATATTCTATATTAGATAATGGCGTGAAAGTATTTTTGGCTTTATGATCATATCTTCGGTATCTGATTGGTTTTCTTTTATTTGGGTGAATTTTTGTCGCAATTCAAAATCTCTTCGAATTTTTACTATAATAGCAACCCTTATCTAAATATAAAATAATTATTTACATTTACGTAAATAAATGTAATAAATAAATTCTAAAATTACGTTGAAATTTTATAAATTTCTTTTGTGTTACTAAAAATGCAGTATTGTCTCCGATGCCACAAATCGAAATTGAAGTACACGAATAATTGTTTTACCAAAGTTTTAATAAAAGCTTTCACCAAAAAGGAATTGCAGCTAATAATTTCATAACATTAAATATCCTATTTTGCAATAGATTTCTAACTAGTAAATTGGCAAGTTTGAACATAAAAACTTTCGCATCAGATTGTTGACAAAATATTTCTATGCTAAAGAAATAAGTTACATTTGGGTAAAACTATAAAAAATATTTAGTTAGTCAATTTGACTCACATCCGTTAAAATACGTATAGCACATATGGTTTTTTGGAACTAAGGAGTGGGAAGATTTCTTTTAGAAAAATTAATTATTTTTTTCTATACTTATATAGCAATAAAATATTAAATGAGTCAAATTGACTCGTTCCGGGAATCTAGTGTTAAAGAATTCAGCATATCTGTAAATCTTCCGAATAATAATTAATAAATTCTTCTAATAAACAATTTTAATTCTATAAATCCGACCGCAAAATTGTTGTAAAACCTGCTTTCAATAATAGTTTTAGATTAATTCGTAATTTAAAATTTTTATGTAATAACATTCATTTTTTTTATATTTGAGAATAACACGATTGTGATATTTATGACTTTATTTATTGAGTAAATGGATATCAAATGTAGATTCGTCTAATGTTTTATGTCAAAAATATCAGCTTTTGAGAAAGTGTTGACCAATTGTTATGTGTAAACGCTCTTTGACTAAAATTAAAGTTAAACTCAAAGCAAAGTCGTATAATAAATTATATAATAAAAAATTCAAGCAAATGGATTTAGATTTTCGAGATGGTAGCAGTTTAAAATTTAGTTTCGAAACGCGTTTGACAAAGGGGGATTTTTTTAGAATTTCGACTCAACATATTCACGATATATATATTCTTGACATGTTCATCTTTGAAAAATGCTTAAATTTAAAAATCTATCCCTTTGAACTTGCTAGATTGTATACACATTCCTAATTGGACCGTTGTAAAACCTCCGGGACACGCAGTGATGTAGATCTTCACATTACTACATTTATAATACGATGATTGCTCTTCAAATTAAAAATCTTATAAATTAAATTATAATAAAATCAAAAGTGTCTGATCTGAATTTTAATATTGGTTTTTTTTTTATATTTCCACATATGCTTTAATTTCAGTTGAAAGATGGGTCTTATCCGATATTCAAATAAGAATTTTGTATGCCAATCCAAAAATCTGGGTTAGCGAAAAAAACAATTTTCAATAAAAAATATAAAATAAAAGCAAAAAAGATAGCAACGATTAAAATAGAGGGCTATATTAATAGAATTATTTTTTTAAATTCAGATTTATATTCCTAATAAAAACATGCATACAATTTAGAAATTCTAACATTTCGTGAAAGGTAATTTTTTATAATCTCTGAACAGATTCATCTGCAAGATTGAAGAATTATGAAATTTTTTATTCAAAGTATTCTACTATCGTAATTTACCCTATAAATTCTTCTTATAAAAGTCTATGAAAAATTTACTCGCCGAATTTTAAAGAAATAAATTTTTTTCTAAATCTAAATGAAACTACTATAAAATATGATTTCTGTGTGTAAATAACTATCTTTGTGTAATTGCGATAAACTTCGAAACTCTTGAATAAATGTTTCACCTACATATAGAATTTTTTTCAAGGAAAACTTTAAGCTACATATGATCTGGCTTTTTTTGTTTTATCCAGAAGCTAAGCAGTAAGTATTAAATTACGTGTCATGTATCATGTATCAGGTACAATGCACATGACACGTAACGTAACGTACGACACCTTACCTAGTCGTATGTTACGTCACGTGTCATGTGTTATGTCATATGTCACATATCTACACCACACCTCGACCAATTCATGGAACACATCGACTATGCGGTACACAACATACCCTCAAAGCAAAAACGCTCCTGTTCACACTTTATCTTTTATAATATGTAATTTTTTTAAATAAATATATACACATTTTAAGAAAAGCAATGTAATAATAAAGAAATACTTTATTTGATTTTGTTTTTAAAAACCTTTTCTCTTAATTTCTGAAAAACTCAAAGTATGTGATATATATAGAAATTCAAATGTAAAAAAAACAGTATTTTATTTTTATACATAATACGGGGTATTACAAAATTATGCGTGCAATTGGTGTAAGGTAATAAATAATTTTATTTTGTGTGGATTGTAGAAAACCTAACCAGTACCATAAAATTTAATTGCATTATATATAGTATTCACTTTATTTAAATACTTACGATGTTTTTTAGAATTAGCAATCATACTTTCTACAACATAGTTGGTTAATCAAAGAGTTGATGAATATTGACAAAATATTCGACAATTTTCAATATTCCAATTCAGTTTTTATTACTTGGGAGTAACAAAGTTAGCCCTGTTTGGACAAATAATTTTGATTTTCTATACTTTTTCTACTAAAACGCATAGAAGCTTAAAAAGGTTAAAAATTTACCAACAGTTAATATTTGAGTTTTTCTTGCATTATACTAACTCTATGCTTATAAAAGACGCAGTCTTTAAAATTAGAAACTTTTAGAATTCTGATCATTTAATTTATATTGCATAAAATCCTTTAATTTTATACTTTATACACGACCAAAATTAGTTGATACAAATCCTGCACACTACAAAGTATGAATTGGAAAGCCGATTTTTTTAAAGCTAAAAACCACAGCATTGAGCTGCACATTGCGTTAATAAAACGCTGCCGGTGGGCATGCTACAATAAAACTGCATTGGTTTTTAAGCGTTTTTAATTTCAACTCCTGAAAGTTTGACGCAATAAGGCCCATTTCCCGCGCTCGGCAACCAACCAACCAACCAACCAAAATAATTTAAGTCTGCTCGGAGTTGGAAAACAAGCCCCCGAACTGAATCAGGAAAATTTCTCCATTTCTCCGGTTCGTGTTACCTCAAGTAAATTTCTGCTCAACTGAAGCCTTTTTCTGGTGAGTTCATTAACTCCTGGAGTTTGCCTTGCAGCGGCTCCAGGAAATGAGAAATGCCTTTTTCCGCTTTGCGAATAGTTCGGGCATTTTCTAAATTTTCTTCTCAGAGTTACGCGCTCATTAGCTAGAGCTAATTTAATCGAGCGTCGAGTTTTGTGCCTCGCGTTTCCATGATTTTTTGATGAAATTTTGCCGGTGCGCTTTTTAGTATTACCTGCAGCGTGTAGTTCTAAGGGTTCTGAGGTTAATCAAGAAAGTTGGAGGTTGGGAATTTTTATTTGTTTATTTTTTTCTCTGAAACCACGGTATTTTGCAAGTGCATGTTGCACTTGCTTGCTTGCTGACCCGCATTCAAGTAGGTTCGTGTGGGACCTGGATTGAGTAGCTTCGTATGGTTCGAGTTTTTGCACGCACGCTTAACTAGTGCTAAATGCATTAGTTTGCAGAAAATATAAAATTGGCTCTCATAAACTTTAGTGTTCCAAGGACTTTCTCAACGCTTAGAACCATGTTGGATGTTGTGCAAGAAAAACGTTTAAGAAAAGTACCATAGTAAGAGCTGAAAACATCGAGTTTTTCTTTCGAAGATTAGTATTAGAACAACTGGGTCATTCCACGAGAGATCCCCCAAATTTGGGTAAATCAGTGAATCAGCTAAAAATTATTTAAAATTTTGCATATTGGTAGAGTATGAAGAAAAAAAATCATGTAATTTTCTTCATAGGGACCATATAAGATGTATTTTTTTAATTATGTATAAAGACGTCTTCCTCCCAAAAGTGAACATTAATTGTTTTATTTGGATCCCTATTTAAAAATTTCATGTACATCATTCTTTTTTATGCATTTTATATGGATAGAGTCGTTTAGTGCATTATGTTTTACGATTCCGGTATTGATAAGCAGAACAGGTTTTGATCTTGCAGAAAGTCAAACCATGTTTGCGAGACTTGACAAGACCAAATTAGGAGATCTTTGTTGACTGGAAAACATTGTTTTCTGTTTGTAATAAAAAAACGTTTAGGGTTTTTGGAACATCGCAAGTTATAAAATAATTAGTCAATATCACTGTGTGACAGTGATTTAGTACCAAAACAAGTAATATGTCACTTTAATTGGATTTTTTCGGTAGATTGAGAATTCGCAAACAAAAATGTTCTCCCACGTCATGTTTTTGAAAAAAAATAGGTTTGAAAAGTAAAAAGTACCATATTTTGGCCATTTTTAAAAATGCATTAAAACATAACGAGTCGTTGTAAGAGCTTGTAAAGTAGCTCAAATAAAATTATGAACCTTTACTTATTATATAAAATAAAATAGAGCCTTTATTACTTTCTGAAATATGCCGTGAATCCATTTTTTCCATAAGCCAATTACTTCAAAAAATAGATAATGATTGAGGATCACTGTGTGTGCACACTCATGAAAATGTTATTCCCGAAGACGCTTTGTAAGTGCTATAGATTAATGGTATTTTATATATGTCGATAAGGATTAAGGCTCTCTTTTGAGTTATTTTTTAAATGTGGCCATAATACGCTATTTTATACTTTCAAACCCATATTTTTCAAAAATGTGACGTAATAGGTTACTTTTGTTTACAAATTCGTAATCTACGGAAAAAATCCTATAGAAATGATATATGACTTGTTCTGTTGGAAATTAAATATAAAGTTTTGTCGCACAGTGTATTTAACATAGGGCAAATGATTTGAGCTTTACGAAATTTTAATAAAATACTTATTGATTTAGTATTAATTGAACTTATAATCCATAGAGTGTAGCAATATAAGATGATCAAAAGTGACATTGGCTCTCTTGAAAACCCTGTTGGACCATGTTGTAGTACATAACGAAAGATACTTCTGTGCTAAGGTATTTTGCTCTCTAACTCTCTTTTTCGCCGCTAGGTGTCACTGTAAAGGAAAAATTATTATATGTAATGTATTTTATTTAATTTACTAAAATTACAATGATTATAATCATTAAATTACTTTAAAGAAATAATTAAAACAAAGTAACACACAAATTCAACGTGGAATCTCCAGCAATAAACAATAACATTTCTTGATTTGTTTGTCGCCGACTCAAAATTAGTTACTTACATTAGTTTTGGAGCTTAGTTATTAAGACTAAAACGGTTTATTTCATTTTTCGCTTTTCATTTCCTTTTTACATTGGTCTAATTTTTTGTTAATCTGCTGATAAGCAAGTTTTAGGGGTAAAATGGACCACTAACAATAACCACCTTAAGAGCCAGTTTGATGGTTTAATAATTAATAAAAATAAATGAACGTAATTTAAAGCTTTAATTTTTCTCAAAAAGAACTTTTCTTCAGTACTACTTTTTAATTAATAACTGATAGTTGAAATTTACTTCCATAACACACATGGTGTGTTGCTCGTCGAGAATTGGTTAAGTAACAAACAATTGTAGAAGAGTATTTAATTATTTATATATTTGCAATTGTGTATATACCATATTAGGGTGCTTTTTTTCTTGCGACTATTTTTTTTCCGGGTCCCACTTCGAAATTTTGTGGGAAATACGTAAACAAAAATTCCCTGAAAATTTTAGCGCTTAATATTAATATTAAGTGCTCGACCAAGGCGTATAAAGATTTCCCGTATAAAATACACGTAAACTTTGATTTTTTTTCTTCAAAATTCTACAGTTCAGAGGCATTTTATGGTATAATCTTGGCCAATGATAGGGTTTCTTCAGAATGGAATGCTCTACAAAAGTGTCCATTGCGACGTAACCCTAACTCCCACCAGCGAGGTAGTACGGGTCACTAACCCAATTTTTTCATGAAATTCTCATTTTGCTGCCCCTATCTTTTAAATAAAAAGAGCTACAGAAAAAATGTAATTGACAGAATTGTAGGAAATTCAATGTCCTCCAAAAAGTTCTTGAACACCAAATCGCAAACATCGATATTTCTTGAGATATTGGGCGTTAAAATTGAGGTAGTGTTTCTACAATTTAGCTCAATAATCCATGAAAATTCCACACTACATCAACTTCAAAGCCCAATATCTCAAGAAATATCGATGTTAGCGATTTGGTGTTCAAGAACTTTTTGGAGCATTGTTGAATTTCACTTTTTCATCATTTTTCGTGTAGTGTAATACTCATTTGGTTGTTGGGTAAAATATTGATTGTAAGTATGTAAACGTTCAAATTCTCTCTTAAGGTGGTTATCTTTAAGGTTCCATTCTAACCCCAAAACTATCACTTATTTACGTTAAGAGAAAGATGGTTTATAGAGCACCATGTCTAAAAGGCGTTTAGGTCAGAATTTAAAATTTCGCAATCATTCATAGAACATACAACACGAAAAATCTTGGCGTCATCGGCATAGCACAGAATTTTAGAGTGTTTTAAGCACACAGACAAGTCATTTACGAAAATAATGAACAAGAGTGGTCCCAGGTAACTTCCCTGAGGTACTTCAGAGGTATTAAATATTTCTTTGGACAGGCATCCACGGAACGACACTCGCTGAGTGCGTCCTGACAAATAAGAACAAATCCAATTAACAAACAAATGTGGAAACCCAAGGACTGTAAATTTATGATTTAAAATATCGTGACTGATTCTGTCAAATGCTTTTCTAAAATCTGTGAAAATGCAGTCAACCTGTTTACCAGCTTCCCAAGTAGAAACACAGAAATGCGAAAATTCCAGAAGGTTAGTCGTTGTTGACATGCACTTTACAAAATTGTGCTGAAAAGAGCTTAAAAATGGTTCACAATTGAAACCGAGAATTTTGTATATGACAGCTTCGGAAATTTTGGCAACAAAGCATAATTTAGCAACTGGTCTGTTATTAGAAATGTTGTTTCTATTAACTTTTTTATGTAAACGGATGATAAAATAATATTTCCACAATTCTAGAAAATTACCAGTGGAAATAAAAAAATTGAATAA
Organism: Dysmachus trigonus; assembly: GCA_949715965.1. Lineage (NCBI taxonomy): Eukaryota > Metazoa > Arthropoda > Insecta > Diptera > Asilidae > Dysmachus > Dysmachus trigonus. The sequence continues at coordinate 87,518,418 of OX454319.1, read as the reverse complement.
ATAACATAAAATACTAACAAGAGAATTGGAACACACACAAATTATATTTTTTGAGATATGATACATAGTTAATGCATAGCATTTTATAACTGTCTAAAATTATCATGTAAATCGCAATATTTTCTACTAAAAAGATACTTTTTTTTATTTTTTTCCAGCTTTCGCATCAATCGAATTGAGGCGGCAATCCTAAAATACGACGGGGACTGTGGCGAGTCTCTAACAATTTACGATGCATCGAAACCCGATCCTGCCAGAATTATCAAGACATTCTGTGATACATTTTCGAGGCCTATGGAAAAAGTGGACTTCGTGAGTACGAGTCCATCGCTTTTCGTTCAGTTCGAGAGCAAAACGGGCTCATACAGCGGCAGCTCCCTGTACTATTGGGCGCATTATGACTTTTTTAATAACACCAAATTCGGGGACGCCGTCCCGAACACCCTGTGCGACGAAATCTACTATGCATGGAAGCATCCAGGTGGCAAAATTCGGTCACCATTGAACACGTTAATTTTCAAGCGTACAGGCGGCACCGACGTCCGGTGCCAGTATAAATTTGTGACGGACAAGCGATTGTACGCACGTGCCGTCGTCGAGGTTATGTCCGTTTCATTCAAGGAGCTGCCATATAACATGAACGCATGCACTCGATGTCACGAGGAGCGTGTCGACAAATTGGTCATTTGGGAGGAGAAGGACAAGATCCAGTACAATTTGGCGTGCTTCTGTGACAACATTCCACGTGCTGTACGTGTCATCTCGTCCAGTGATCAAATGAATTTGGAAATGATTGTCCAAGGACAGCACGCAATAACGAGCTACTTTAAGAATCCGAATCCCCTATTTGAGGCGAATTACGAATTCGCTCATGGTCCACTTTGTGGACCAATCACATACGGACCTTCGCCGGACGGAGAATTGGTGTTCCCGTACAGGAAGGCTCTCGGGATGATCCATCAAACAAATGGGGACCACAAAAGGGAGAAATGTATTTGGGAATTGAAGGTGGCCGCCCAAAGGGACTTGTGGCTACATCTTGAGAAGGCAAGATTCTCGGAAAGGAGCTGCCGTAGCGGCAAGATAGAAGTCTATTTGGCTGGTAGATTGGAGCCAAGATTTATTGTATGTCCAGAGAACATTTCATCTGCCCGAGATCTACCAATTCTCTCGGCAGCCGAACTTGGAGCCTTGGGTGGTGACCAAGAGCCCTTACCCGTTCTGATCCAGTACACCGGTGATGGACAAGCTGGGAAAAATGCATTTCGTCTGGTTTGGACGGAACTATTCCATTTGCCAAGAAATCCGGACGGATCTCTGGCTTCTTCGATGCTGCTGGACAATGATTGCGATTTCAAGTGTCCTGGTGATACGTCCGTTTGCATACCGAAGCACTTGGTCTGCAATGGAGTTCTCAACTGCCCGAATGTGACCCACTCATCGACCGTTGAACAACTAACCCAGTACGTCGAGGAGAACCTCCAACGACTGGGAATCATAAATGATAAATCGCACTTGGCCAATGTCATACTCACGGACGAATCCCCTGAGATTTGCATTAAGGCCGAGCCCGAGGATCAGAGACGTTTCCTTAAATTAATCCTTGTGGCTACTGGCTTAAGTTTGGTCCTCGCGATATTCCTCGCCATTGTATGTCGGATGTGCAGGAGCAGGCGAGGCTGACCAAAATCCACAGCCTTCTGAATTTTAGACACGTGAATCAGGCAAAATCAGGGAGTTGAACTTATTAAAATGAATGTTGAACTACGATTTAGATGGCTTTTTGCACACAGGTAAGAGGTAGTACTTCCGGAAAAGATTACCTTTAACGCTCTTTTGATGTTGAATTTTTTGCATGTTTTCACAATATTCGATAAATATATCTGAGTCATGGGTACGTCATACAAAGTCAATAGTTTCAATAATAATTCTTTAAAGTCGAATTTTTCATAAAGAAATAATATATTATAGTTTCCAATTTTGAATATATTTTATTTTAGTATTTTATCTGCAAAGTTTTCCATGCTAAAATAATAAATAAATAAAATTTAAACTAGAGGCAGCCAAAGTTTGTTAAAAAAATAAATAAGAATATTTCTACAATATACAAACAAACTTTGGTGCGGTACCAAAAAATATTTCAGACTCTTTTCTCCGTTCGCACAAATTAATTAAATTTTGAAATGAAATAAAGTCGAGTGCTACTATTTTGAAATTTTATATATTTTTATATCGATAACACTGACCAACAAATTCAATATATCTTTCTTTTTCCGAACGAGTATCAAATCATTACTTTAGGATTTTTTCCGTAGATTACGAATTCTTAAATGAAAATTCTCAATCAGCTCCTGTTTTCGAGAAAAATAGAGTGGAAAATTCAAAATATCGTATTTTTGCCATTTTTGCAAAATCATAAAAAAATAACAGATGGTCACTGGAGCTTGTAACATGGCTCAAATCAAAGCCTGAAACTTATTCTAAAAAATATCATATACCACTAATTTCTATAGCTTTTTCTAAACATTCTCACGAAGAAGTTTTTCATGAGCGTGTATTTATTATAACCTTCATTCAGCATCTGTTGTATGAAATAATTGGTTTGGTCAACAATTTAGTATTTTGAGATAATAGCTCAAGGTTCTAACTTTGATTTTAGCCACGTTACAAGCTTCTATAAAAATTCGTTATATTTAAATGAGTTTTCAATTATGGTCAAAATAAGGTCTTTTGACTTTTTCACTCACCTATTCCGTGAAAACCGGAGCTGATGGAACATTTTTATTTACGAATTCATAATCTATGGAAAAAATCGTATATAAATTATTTGCCACTTGTTCGGAAAAAATTTGGTGTTAACCAGTGTAAGTAAAATAAAATTAGTAAATATTAATGAATTGATCTCGATATAAATAATGAATATATTGACGAAATTTTCTATGTCGAAACGAAATTTTCCATAAAGTAGAAATTGTACAACAAAAAGGTTCTTTTTCGCTATGAACTTCAGTCAATTTTCGCAGACGAAGAAAAGAGTCGGAAGATGTTTCTGTCTGCATACAATTCTTTTAATACATTATAGAGTAATGTCTTTGCTATTACATTTCTATGTTTCATTTATTCTATCAATTACAATAGTAAAAAGTCGGCGAAAATACATTCAATAGTTTTTATGTAATATTATACCCAAGATACACGGACACGTCTGAATGAAGATCCTATGAATTATAATTCACTCGGATTTTAATTTATTCAATGCAAGATACACGGGCATAGGAGTCGATGATATTTCGTTTTGACAGTTCAAAGTGCAAACAGTTGAGTTAATTCATGTTTTTGAATAATTGACACTGGAAATCAGCTGATTTTTCCAGGACTTCCATTTTCATTCGCTCTGAATTAAGTTTTTGGAACTTATACCCAAGATACACGGACACGGCTGAATGAAGATCCTACGAATGAAAATTCACTCGCATTTTAATTCATTCAATGCAAGATACACGGCCATAGGAGTCGATGATATTTCGTTTTGACAGTTCAAAGTGCAAAGAGCGGAGTGAATTCATGTTTTTGAATAATTGACACTGGAAATCAGCTGATTTTTCCAGGACTTCTATTTTCATCCGCTCTGAATTAAGTTTTTGGAACTTCATCGAGTAGCCTTCGAATGCAGTTCTGAATGAATATTCAAACTTAATCCAGAGTGATACACGGTACAGCCGATGATAATTCCTGCTGGATCTTCATTAGGTCGTGCGCGTGTATCAAGGGTATTAGTGAAAACAGAAAAATACGGAGAAAAGAATTTTTAGACTATTTGATTATTTCTCTTTAGCTGAACAACCGAGAAAAAATATTTAAAATGTTTAAGAAGGTCCGCAACACGATCGCAATGTAAAATATACCAAAAATGGGGCTAATATCTGTAAGACTCCGCCACTTAAAAGCCACCACGGCCGAACCATCGGCTGAAATATTATATAAATTGGTTCCGCCGTTTTGCAGTCGTCAAGCGGCCACTGTCGTCTGTACTCAAGTTTAGCCCTCATAAGGCGAAGTGTGCGACTGTCGGTCGTGCGGCCGTTGCACATTCTTCAACAGTGCAGTCGTGGTGTTATCCGAGTTTCAGCCACTGTGGCTTCATGTTTACTTGGGCAGTCCTCAAAATTTAATTTTATCGAAAAGAATTTTTAATATATAATATTTATAGGAGGAAGCATAAAATTAGGCACTGAGCGAAACTTACCAAAAAAACAATTTCTTTCCTGAGAAATTCTATAGCCCCGCATTATGCTGGTCTGAAATAATTATAGTCCTAAATAAAAGTAGGAAAAAACTTTATTTTCATCACATATTTTTAAAAAATTTTACATGTCGCACACTATTTGAATATGAAGTTACTTATTAACCCATTAATGCGCAAAACGACAATTTTATGTACGCAAGTTCAATGGTACGATTCGAATAGAAAATTAGGGTGATTTCCTTTCAAAATCGTATATAGGGGGTTTTTGGGGATGCTCTTTCAGAATCTGGCATTTTTCTGCATAGAAGCTTCAAAAACCTTATTATTTTATGAGGTTTTTAAAAAAAGTGCTATTTTTTTTTTTTTGTCTTTTTTCTTTTCAAAGTAGATTATCTTGATGTTGCTGTTATTAAATGATCATGTAACCACCAGTAATCGCGGTCCGAATGTCTAAACTTTCTCAAACCATTGTTTCGAAAGTTTTTTTTTTTTGCTTCGGTTTTTGCAAAATGGCCATTTTGTACAGCAATGTCATAAAAAACGTTGCATTTTTTTTACACAAAAAAGATCAAGTTTACAAAAAAAATTTTAGAAAAGAAAATGCTTGAAATTAGCCGAAGAATAAGGTAAAGTCGCCAAATATCGTGCCTTTTTTGTAAAACAAATCTAAAAAAATAAAAAAAAAATACCACAGTAATAAATGAAACGTTAAACATTAGGTTCAATATTCCTTTATTCTTAAAAATAATCAAAAACGCGTTAAAATTGTTAGAAAAATTTATAAAATAGCTTTAACAAAAATACTCAAATTATAGAAATATATTTTTGGGCTAATAATTTCGTCCCAGGGACGATATTGAGAATCAGTACGTGAACTGGAGTTGTACTTACTCCTTTTCTATTATATAAAATTGAACCTAACTATCATATTAATATCCAATCAGCCCTTTCTTAATTATTTTAATGATTGGTAAGGTACAAGTAGGTACTTCTAATTCTCCAAACAAATAGTGCAGACAAATTTTGGGGGACGATATAAGTTTCACGTAAGTGGACGATATTAGGAAATTACTATTTATTTTGTCGCATCTATTTAAGCAAAAAACGTGTCATAACCTAAAAATTTTGCTTAATCGATTAACATCTGAGATATTAATAGTTAGTTTGACAAAAAAATTGTACCAATAAGTCAGGTATCTCAATATTTTATGGAAGCCGAGAATATTTCAATGAAAAACTCACCTTGAACACTTTTTTTGATTTTCGAATTTCTGTACGAATGTCGTGACGCATTCACTTCTACACAATGGCCGACTGATGCAACTAGTTGTTGGTTCGGGTCACTGATAATAGATGGCGATTTTTAAAAGAGTAGATATTGAAGGGGACGAAATTAGGTTTGGGCACGAAACTTGGCGACTGTACCTTACCTACGTGTGAATTTTTTTAGAATTTTTTTGATTATTTTTGGTGTTTTAGATCTCGTAAATTTTTAAAAATCTAAAAATGTAACGAAAATTCTGAAAAAATTGTGCACTTTTTGTCCTATAAAATTTATTCGTAAAATTGATCGTTTTTGAGTTCAATTCGAAATGTATTGTATCAATTTGGAACTGAAAATTCTTATAAAAAAATTTATTTGTCGTACAGTGATTTTAGAAAAGATGATTGGAGTGTAAAGAACAAATTTAATATTACTTTTCTTTTTGTAAACCTAAATTTATGAGCCTTAAATCAATAAAATATTGCCTTAAATTGAAAAATATCGACAATTACTCTTACATAGCCAAACTTTGATATTTTCTTTAAAATCTTCGAATTGTAATGAAACATCCGCCTGGTTGGTTGGTTGGTTTAGGTGGCGATTCCAACGTCGATTCTCGTCGGAATCCAATTAGCGCTACAAAGGCGCCATTTTGATACCACAACAATCTAACTATGATCAGGTTATTAAAGTGTTTGGGGTGGTTTAGTGGACAGGGAAACTTCGCCTTGGGCTAAAGCCATTCTGTGGCATTGAGATAGTGAACAATGTCACTAACCCGCTTTTTGGACATCTCCCTGAGATCATCAATAAAATAATCACCCATTGCGCGATGTCTGGCCACAGCAAGGGCCGGACATTTGCACAGAAAATGGACAGGCGTCTCCTTCTCATTTGGGTCTTCGCAACTGCGGCAGTAAGGGTTGAAGGGGATCCCTAGCTTAGCTGCGTGCTCACCTATGGGCCAGTGACCAGTGTAAACCGCCACAACTCTGGCCATGTTCTCACGGGTCAGATTTAGAAGCTCTTGCGTTTTCTTCCTGTCGTAGGAGGGCCATGTCATTCTAGAAATAGCGCAAGTGCGAAGATTTTTCCAATTTTTGTTGGCAATAGCAAGAAAATGGGCCTGAATTCCCTTTTTAATCGATCCCAGAGGAGTAAGAACTCGCTCCATCTGAGCTTCCTCCCTTGTAGCGCCCTGCCTAGCCAGGCAGTCAGCCCCTTCATTTCCTCCTATGTTCCTATGTTATGTCCTGGAACCCAGAGTATCCCTATCCGCCTAGAAGTAAAAAAAATTAATCCAAAAATGACTCTCACGGTCGAAATATTTGCTTTGGGCAACAGATCAAAAAATTCAGTTTAATACAACATTTTCTGTTGATTCGGATGGATGAAAATGTTATGTATGAATACTTTAATTTCGGGAAAAAATATATTTTTTTTTTTTGGTAATGATGAAGCACAACGGAAAAAATATAATTTTTTGTGGACGTATTTTCCCTTGTTAAACCACAATCAATATATCTCTTTAAATTAATAAATGCCTTTCGTAAGCCATGAAATAGTCTTAAAAATGGCACATTAAAAATAAAATTTAGTGCAAACCTCCATAAATTCGAATATTAAAATTTTATTTCAAAATCAATCGTTTTTGATGTTATTACTAAATCTATAATTTATTATCTTCCCATAGACAAGTATACATCATAATACCTTTTAATGCGGAAGAACGATACTCGGATTAAATTGAGTTTGAGGTCTTTTCACGAATTTTGATGCATCTTTATAGGAACGTTCATTTGGGGTCAATAAATATTTATCGGTCGCTTATACTTCGCAAGATATTTAACTATAACATTCGATGAATGACAATTCTGCAATTCGTTGAATTCAACAATTTTTACAGATTTTTGTTTTACTATAAAAAGGTAGAACATTTTTAATTTAATATATTTTCACAATTTATTTCGAAAATTTTAGGGAATATGCAGAAATCCGCGGCAAAAAAATGTAATTTTCGATACTTTAAATTTCTTTGGAAGTACAAGTGACCAAAGTTGTTTTTGGCAACAAATCAACGTTTTTACAGAGTTTTAAACATTGGGTTTGAAAAATATCCTCTGCTAATATTTAGTAGTAAATAATATATCTTTATACAATACAAATTCTATAGTTTTTAATAAAATCAAAAATTCATCCAGGCATTTTAAAGATTCAATGATGAACTCCAAAATTAGAAAAAATGTATTATTTTATTTCCTGAATGCATTTTATCGTTTTGTGTTAATCGTATGAGTGTGCATATTTATGCAACAGGTATATATATATATATATTCGTACATTACGTCATTACTCAGATATATTCTCGTTAAAAGTTGTGAAATCTGCAAAAATCGACCCTTAAATGGAATATTCGCGAAAGTGTATGATATTTTTTTTCCGGCTGGCGTGTACTATGTAATGTGTAAAATTCCATCGATTCGAAATCAGAGTTGCATTTATTTAAAAAAAAAAACAAGTATACCCCCTAAAAATCCGTACCTGAGCACTGAGTCTAGTTCATCCGCATGAATCGAAAATCCACGACGAAAATTAATGAGAGGATTTAATTTTGGTATTTATTTATTTTTACACCACAACTTTCCTCCTCGGCCTCAGCCCCTACCTCTGCATAGTGGAGGACGAGATTTTTAATTAAAAACTCCCCTTGCGTTGGTGATGTTGTTATTAAAATTGTTGAAAATGTTTTGCTATGAGGAAAAAGTAAAAAAATAAAGAAAAAAGAAAAAAGTTGTTCAATGGCCTTTTACCCCGACATACGGCGATGAAATAATTTTAAAGTGAAAACATGGTAAAAATTTTATATTTTGTATTTTTACACGTAAACGCACGTACATACATAGTTATGAAAAAAATATAAATAAATATTAAATTGGATGCACCGAGAATGAAGGGTTCGATGACGACGACGATGATGATGACAACGGGGGCGATAAAGGGCTCAAGCTAAAGCCAATCACACACATCGAAGGCTCCCGAAGCCGGGCCCAAATCGAAATTAATTTTTCAAATCGCTCCTCAATTTATTCTTAAGTTCACTTTAATTCACCCCCTCCCTTCTGCGATACATGCTTTGCATTGGCATACATCCACACAAGCACACACATGCATACGTGCTACATTCCTTTCCCCCGATCTCTGATTATGCAGATATTTTAATTGACATTTAATTAAAAGCGATGGGCCTGTGGCTAGTTGAGGCTTATTTAACCGATGTGTGAGGCAGCTCGTGCGGGTGTATTTACCTCAATTAAATTGTCCTTAATAGCAGCTATTATCGGTTTTACGCAAAAGTGGTTGCGCATTCTGCCCTCACAATCGAGAAGTTAATGCAAGAACTATTATCATTCACGCAGCTACGCGCTTACGGCGTAATCTGCATCGGCCCAATTTCTCGTTATCACCCGTTTTCGAATCTGTGAATATGTAATTACAAACTAATTACCTGTTTGAAGATCTTCATAAATTTTTTGTAATAAATCACTTATCGTATTTTGATGAGGGCGGTGAAATTTTTGTAATTTGCGGCTTAAACAAATTAATATCAATGAATAAATAATGGAGTGTCGAGCGAGAAGGATTAATATGGTATTTTTATATAGATCTTGTGACTTTTATATTTTTCGAAATTGTCGGGTATAAAAATTATAATTTTTGATTTCCTACCCTTAAGTAAGTTTGCCCCGAATAATTGTAAGACTAAGGGCCCTATTATGGAAGTCGATTTCGGTCGACTCGACTAGCGAAGACACTAATTTCCTTAGCATTTCAGGCTTGAAAATGTGTCTTCGCTAGTCGAGTCGACCGAAATCGACTTCCATAATAGGGCCCTAAACTTTACACTTCTTTAGAATGCGAATCCAAAAAGGAAATTTTCCCATCACATAATTTTTTCGAAAAAATAACAAATCTCTTTTATTCGAAAATCGATTAATCGACAATCTCCCATATTCGGAAAACAAATATTCATAGTACTATTTGAATTTTTCACTTTTATATCCGGAAAATTTTCTAATACACAGATAGAAAATTTTTAATAAAAGAAATTAAATTTGAAGTAAATTCTCAGCCTATTACACCGCGATAAATTAAATTGTCAGAAGAAAAAAGGTTCATATTTTAAAATTAAATTATGTATTACACTGAAATACATCTCATTATACAGGCTTTTTCAAAAGTATTAGGCACCCCTAGTTTTCCTCAAAACAAGCCGTTTAAGACATGTGTAATAAAAAATGCACATATTTTCTAAAAAAACATTATCATTTATTAATTTTATTAATATTTTGTATTTCCCCCGGTTGCTTTTATCACCGTTGCAATCCTTTTCGGCATACTCATGACCTAGGTGGCACAAATATCTGGAGATATTTTTACCCATTCCTCAAACACGGCTTGGCGCAGGGACGAAAGTGAAGTGCAGCAGTGCAGAAGTGGGCCAAAGATGCTTGATGGGAGATAAGGCTGGTGGACTGTGAAGGCCAATCAATGAATTGGATATTGTTGTTCGCGAACCACTCGCGACGTTTCTTTGCTGTGTAGCAAGGAGCATTATCTTGTTGGAAAATATAATTATCAAGTACTCCTCCGAAAATTTGTGATATGGATGGCTCCAAAATTTGTTCCAGCTTGGGCTGTATATTTTTCGGAATTCATCCTTCCTTCACACACAAATGGCTTTCCGATTCCTGATGTGGCCATACAGGCCCAGATCATTATACTGGCGCCAGCTTGTTTCAATAGCTGTTTGACTAACACCTTTTGCGTCCAAAAAAACTATTTCCGACCTTAAAGACTGGCTTAGTATTTTTAATTTTTGGCATTTTATCACCTTTAACACTTCCTTATTAAAAACTTAAAACCAGTTTTTAAAATCACTTGAAATCGTTGGTAAATTGCACTTTATTGCATCTAACACCAAACCATAAATGAGCAAAAATTTGGAAAACATCCTCGGTTTTATAGTTACTGGGATTTTACGACCGGGAAACCCCATCATTAAACTGGCGACAGTTGGGTTAAATTTTTCTGGAATCCATTCAGATTCCATATATTAGTGAATATCGGGGGTGCCTAATACTTTTGAACAAGGCTTTACCTACAAGATACCTTGTATAACTCCAAAAGGTATACAAATTAAATTAAATTGATTTCGAAAAAATTTTCCCCAAACGTTGATTCGTTTCTATAAAAGTTCAATAAGACTTTTTTAAGTTCATAACTCCATCGTTTTGAATTTATTTATAAAGAAGAAATTTTGTGTTGACTTTGAAATGAAACGACGACAGCAAATAAAAAAAACGACTTCTGTCTGGCTAAATCCCATAAGTCCGTAAAAGTTCTAGAAAATACTTATTTTAGTCTCTAAAGATTTAATACGTAGCAATCAATAAAGCACGTCCGACAAAATGATGTTTTTTCTGATAAGAGGTAAAACGTAAACTTTTACTTTTATTAAAAATCCATTGAAGTGAACAGACATCGATTTGAGTAGACTTTTTTTATTTTTAATGTTCTGATATTTTGTATTTAATAATGTAGAAACGTGAAAAGTTAAGTGAACTAACTCATTAAATCTTTTTGATTTTTTCTTATCGATTGCAACTTTTCGTCCCCTTTGAATTTGTCAAGATGTCCAACTTATTGAAACTCTCGATGCAAAACAACTATCGAAGAATTTTAAACTTTAAAAAATCTTAAATAAAGCGATCGATTGCGAATAATAAAACTGCCAACCTAAGTAAAATTTAATGTAAAAAGAGAATGTGAAATTCATGAATTGAGAATATTTTCAAATCTGTCCCTTTTGAGGTACTGATATTGATTTCTTCCGCATTAATCATCCAAAACGTTTGAAATTTTCATGAATGATTCGAACGACTTGAAATCTTTTAAAAATAAAATCCCAAAATAGGACGAACACTTAAATGTTGCGCTATTCAACACTAGAAAGAACATTGAAATTATTTTGAGTTGTGAATAGTAGTTTCAAATCAAATTCAGACTTTACGAAAATATTTGAAATTCGCATGAAAATGAAGCTGTACAACTTTTCAATTTTATTAAAAACAGCTCAGTATTATATGTATTGAAGTTCCGATTTAACTGAAAATATAATATTAAAAGTAGGATTGATGATTGAAATTAATTTTATTTGTAAGCGAATTTGGATATTTGTTCATTCTAATGTTCCAAGAGATAGTAAACTTGGCTGTAATTCGATTAGTAATTTCCAGACATCTACAAATTCTCGTCAAAACTTCATTAATATTTTTTTTTATATTTCTGATTAAAAACTAAACTAAACTAAACAGCATTACTTTTAAAAATACTGCAACAAAATACCATAAAAGACAAATTCTACGTATCTTAGCACCTTTGTAATTTAATCGAATAATTACATTGACTAGCAATTACCAAATTAAATTAGAATTACCGAAAAAATTAGAATATTTTTTATTAAACGTTAAATGCTATATTCGATATAAAGTTATTGTTGAAAATTTATCTTAAATATATTAACACTTTTTTCATTTAATTTAAAAATAAAAATAACTGCACAAGCTTATGGTGTTATATAAAATTTTTCAAAATATTCAATTTCAACATATCAGCTAGCTTAAACACTTTTGTTAGTTAATCCGCTTAACTTAAGTTAAACAGCCCCAACACGATAAAATGTGCCACAACAATTAAAATTGTATTTCCCTAAAAATGTCTGTCAATATAATCTTTAAGTAATTTTTAGAAATTTTAAGAAACTATCACTGCCTATGATTTCAAAAATTTTACTCATTAAAAGAAATGTAATTTGAATTCACTGCCGAACGAACTCTTCATTCACTTGGTGCCCCCACTGTTGTAGAAAGTATATAAAAAAAAATTAAAGAGAAAAGCTTAAACCAAAGAGTAAAAAAAAAAAAAAAATTAATAATGAAAAACGAACAAAGACGTAAAAAGGAAACAATCTACAATTGAATTGTATGGAAAGTAATATATATTATATAAAGCGCTTAGGCCTAAGGTGAAATTCGATGTAAGTAAGCGTAGATAAGTCACACTGCATTGACTATTCAAAGAAGAAGAAAAAAACAAGATGAAGGGATAGAAACAAATATAGGATATATTTACATTTTCAGCAAGCTGACCTTTTACTAACTAAGCTAAAAAAGAGAAAAGTAAAAACACCCACTAAGAATAATGTAAAAGATGAAAGGTATTAAGTAGGTATAAATAAGACACAATTGGTGATATTGTAAAATTATGTTAAATGCACAAATGTAAGGAATGTAATATATTAAAGAAAATTTGGTAAATACAGTCACTGAGAGTGTAATATTTAAGTAAAAATAAAGACAATTTTTCAAAGTGCATGACTGTGATGTTTTATTTATTATCATTATAGTACTATAATTTTGATATTTACATAAATTATTGGGAAGCCCGTTACAAAATATATAGTTAATATCCTCTTGACAGAATTATGTATATCTCATATTTTGAAACGATTATATTAAGCTTATTAAAAAAGACAATTTTTAAAAACATACAGAAGAAGCTTGCACTAGAAAAGGCAAGAACGTCGCATTTATTATGACCAATGTTAAATCCTTGTTAGGTTTAATCAATTATACGAAATTAAAATAATTCATTTGCTGCGTTCGTAAATTGGATTTTATTTGAAGAATAATTGGTAAAATTTGGTAGCATTGATAAAATTAAGCAAACAGAAAATTATACTTGTGTGTTTTCGTCTAACCTTTTTTTCAGAGCTGTAAAATAATGCATTATTCTTGGAATTCATTACCATACTCAGTACTATTACAAATAATGCAAGCAAGACAAATTATCATTACCATTACCAACATTGATACTTCAAAAAACTTAATTATAATTACCAAATATTGGTATTGGTACTTCACCATTTCCGTACTTTAGAAGCATTAAATATCTGGTATTACTCAGCATTACCGGCATTAGTTAGAAATTCTCAGCATTACCTAGAGTTTCTTAACAGTACTCATCATTATCCAGCATTACTAGCTGATTATTTCTAAGTAATGCCAGGTAATGCTAAGTAATGCTTCTGAAGTACGGCAATGGTAATACTATTACCTGGTAAGTGAGAGTGAAGTGATGGAGAACGAGAAAACGTAAGTAGTGTGGTTTTTACTGGAAAATAACACAGTTTCTTATTATTTTTAATTATAGAGTTTAAATAACGAATAAAAAACAATTTGAACGCTTAGTCGGTATTATCTAAAGAAATGTAAACATTGCCAGAGGTCTAATTGTCTGGCGGGTTTAATATAGATAGAGGCAAATATAACGATGTGTGGAGAGAAATAACAACATCTTTGAATAGCTTGGGTCCTCCTATTCGTACAACAATAGCTTGGCAACAGGTACAATTGACATAACAAAATATGTGGGAATTTTATACAACCTTAATGTTAAATATATTTAGGTGTGGCGCGACTATAAACTCAAAATTAAAAGAAATCATCAATTCCCCAAGAACAACTTGATCCTCCGCCTCAAGAACAACCTAAGCCTCTTCAACAGAACTCATCTTTAAATTTTAGTTTTTATTGTCCACAAATTCTTCAATCACAAGAAGCAATGAAACGTCAAAGCAAACGATACTCGATTCAGGACTTACTTCATATGCTCCTCACGTCACCCGAAAATGAGAATATAGAACGCGAGGTGAGATGACAACGACAGTGAGGTTTGTCACTGAAGTGAGGTGACAACTGGAATAAGGCCCAATGCTTATTTGTTTTGCTTACATTACTTCTTTGGTAATTGTAATGGTAATCGTAGTATTTATTTTTACATTTATTTATTTATTCACTTAATACAATCTACAAAGTTAAATTTTTTAAATTGGGACTTATAGCAACGATTTTAAAATTTGCAAAAAACGCATTAACTTGCCATGCTTTAACCAATCTAAACTTTAAATCTTTTACTGAAAAAATGATTTGATCAATTTTTCAACACAAAATGAGTATAACTCAGTGCAATTTGATGATTTTTGAAAAAAATATTAACAAGTTTTCCTAAGAGAAACTATTCAAAAATTTCAATACAAATCAAACTCCAGATTGAAATTAGATAATTTAAAAAACGCAGATCAGAATATGTATAAGAAAATTATATATTAATTTGAATTCAAAGTTCTCATGAGTATCACAGCCGAGATATTATTATTTTTTTTAAGAAAAAAATCAAATTTCCATGATTTACAACCGACTTTGAATCAAAAATTACTCTGAAAATTGTTCAGTTCAAGATTTGAAGTTTTGCCTGAACGAAAATCATTGCAATTTAATGCACATTTCAACAAATATCATTCTTTATTCTGGGTAGCTGTTAGGAAACTTTCGTTCCATACAAAATGTTCTATATTCTGGATAGACCAAAAAAAAACAACTGATATGTCTGTTCTTAATGTAATAGATAAAGCTTGGAAAACAATTTTAAACAGCATTATTATTGTTTGTTTTTTAGTATTTGTATGATGCAATGGTGAATCAAACGTTATTTTATCCGATTTTTAAGTTCTGCCAAACGTCTTGAATTCAATAAAATGATTCTTAAAATCAAAAAGTAAATTATCATTTAAAAAAAAAAACCTTGGTACAATTTTTCAATTTCAACAAGATCTATTTTTTACTTCAAATCCATTACATGAAAGTATGACATTTGGACTTTCTTATATACTATACTTAATAAGACATTTTTAAATTGACAGATTCGACCCACTTGAGTTAAATATTTCGGCTTGTTTGAAATGAAAAAATAGACCTTTTGATTTAAAAAATAACAATTGAATTATTGCGTTGCCACATAAATAATGAGCGTTTAGTAAAAAGTTCTCTAGTTTTTTCAAGAAACGTCTAGAACATTCTACGGTCGAGGGTATATAAACAGCGAGAACAATAGAAAGACATTTGCACGAATCGGGAAAAAAG
Organism: Dysmachus trigonus; assembly: GCA_949715965.1. NCBI lineage: Eukaryota > Metazoa > Arthropoda > Insecta > Diptera > Asilidae > Dysmachus > Dysmachus trigonus. The sequence continues at coordinate 87,502,868 of OX454319.1, read as the reverse complement.
GTACATTTATGGTGTTTGGATACCGCATCAGTTAAGTCCATGTCAACTTAAATATCGCATAGGCGTCCGTATACAACTTCTGTCTTTTCGGCACACATTCAACTAGTTGGAGTTGGAACTAGAGTACTAGGACCTCCTTCCTAATAATACTACCATGATCGCCAGTGCCTACTGTAACCATCTTGACAAGTTGAAAACTGAAATCGAACTTAAACATCCGCAACATGATAACATTTTCTTTTAACATGACAACGCTCGCCCACATATCGCAAAAACAGTACAACAAAAATTATTGTAGTTTGCTTGGAAGATAATTGTTCATCCACCGTAGGTACTTGCCAGACTTGGGACCGACAGATTATTGTTTATTCAGGTCCCTGAGTAATGCACTTTCTGAAAAAAAATTCGATGATGAGGTTCACCTACGATAATTCTTAGACAAATTCTTAAAGTCAAAACCAAAACAGTTCTACACAGATGCTATTCATTCTTTGCCAGATAGGTGGAGACGTGTTGTTGATTCTGACGGTGCTTATGTTATTGACAAATAAATAACATAATTTATAAATATATGGTATTTTTAATTTTGTCATAATCGCTCATTATTTATGTGCCAACCCAATAAAATGTGATCTTGAGTAATTTGAAAATGGTCTGTTTTGAGTTAAAAATTTATAAATAATAAGTAATAATAATTTTCGTTATTCGAAAACGATTTTTTTTTTCTTCATGATGAATACACTTATATTTTATTTTAATAAGAAGTGCATTTTATCATGACGAATATCCTCAATAACATTTAAAGGGTTAATAATCAAATATTTTCTTCACAGAATTTTTATTATAACATAAAGTCCTAATATTTGCATGTCTTTCTGAAATTTATTTAATTGTAATTTTCTTTCAAGGCCGAATCAATCAATTCGATAATAACCCGACTCTCCCCTTTCCTTTTTAATTTGTTTAATTTTTTTGTCAATTTCCATTTTATTATATTATGTTCGTCTTTATAATTTTTGAGTTTTCCTTTTCCTGAACTTTACTTTTTAACACTTTGACAGCCGGAGTCACATATACGTGAGTTCAGTTTGCTGGCGTTTATCTCCCGGAGTCACGCATACGTGATTTCAATTTGCTGGCATATTTTCCTAAATAGACTTGCAGAAGGGTTAGCAACATGTCAAATAAAAGTATGGACATTAGCCTTTGTAATAGTTCAGTATAAAGGTAAAACCAATTTACAGAGTGACGCTTACAGGGTGTCCAATTATCGTTAAAGAAATTAAAACTGATCCTTGTTAATTAATGTTTGAATTGAGCTACAGAAAATGCTACTAAACACCATGGACCTCATGCATATCAGATTCATCTAGTTACTAGTTATAGTTTAGAAAAACTACCCCTTCTGTCTTCAACCCTTCAACCCAAATATAAGAAATAACTTTAGAAATCAGCGTTGCGTTCTCGAAAACGTATGAAATAATATGCATTTTGTCATTTTCGATAACTTGGAAAAACTACCCCTTAAGCCCTTAAGTAAAATATAACCCTACAAATGGATGCGGCTCCATTAAAAATTTAAAAATTATTTTTTTTATAACTGTGCGGCGGCAAGTGGAAAGCTTTTTGTTAAAAATGCGGCCATCAAAGTGTTAATAAATCTTTTATTAGTTTATATTACCTATGCATTAAGGTCGTAATTTCTGCAATTATTCATTTTATCGTAATTGTTCTGTATCGAAAAAGATTTAAATATAGTAAATACGTTACTGTAATATATAATTTAATTTGATAGTTAAGAATCTCACACTCAGATTACATAGACGAGCAACGCAATCCACGAATGCTTGACCGATAAACCAATTGATCCTTATACCAAACTGAAATAGATTGCATTGCACCTCTTCATAATAATTGATGAGAAAACGCTCCACCAAAACTGAAATGTATCTTCAACTGAAAAGTGCTCGACTGACAAGTTTCATATCATCCATTTGATGAAACTCTTTACTTTTGGTGCGAATTAAATCCCTCACTATCGCGTAATTAAGGCGAGTCTGTACTTAAAATTGAATTTCACAAGGGGATTTGTGCACCTCGTAATGATTTAGTAGCAATTTGATAAATGGAAGAATGTCCGCTGCAACTTTGCACGCTGCTCTCACAGTCTTACAGATATAAATGACTTTATTTGCTTTGGAGGATTTCTGTTAAATGGGTAAAATGTCTGACTCGTTGACACATAAACAAACTATAAATTTCTAGAATTTAACAGATAAAGTGTCACATTGAGGAAAATGTATTGTACAACTTGTTCTTTTCAATTAAATGTCCAAGATCAAATTGTGTGTTAAATAACAACTGAAAATGTTTTCTTTGTTAACAACCCGTGACTGAATTTGAATCACCTTTGATCCAATCAATTACAGGAAAATTTGCCGTATGCTTTATTATATAGTAGATTAAAGTTTTTAAAATTAATTGTTTCTCATTCATTCAAAAATTCCAAAAATTAATTTCAACCAAAATTTCCATATGCTACTGGTGGTGCAACAAATATGTCGAAAACCATTTGACCGATTTAGTTCAAATTTTAACACATCTTATTAATAACTCCATCTAAGATGTGGTATAGACGTTTTTACATCAGATTTTAAATTTGTATACATTTCTAAACTTATATTTTTTCATTAAAATAATTTTACAATTACATTTTTATATCATATATTACAAAACATTTCATTAGAAAATCGTCATTACCTCATTTCCGATGGATAATAGACTTATTGTCAAATCAAGGTGGTCTAACTCCTTAAATCTATACATTTTATAAGTTTTCTTATCTTCAAAAAATACGATTCTTTCTGAATTGATATTGATATCAATAAAAAATTGTTAATTTTAATTTGCATTCTAAGTTATAGGACATCGGTTATTAGTAGGGTAAAAGTGGGAGACATGCCATACTTTTTGTAGAGAGGAGTAATAAATAAAAAAATGCAATATAAATAAATCGGTCATTTTTTATTTTAAAAGTAGGGGAGACCGGGGATGGTTGACCAAATTTCAGTTTAGATGCTTATATGTTTTTTGTTTTGGTTTATATTATTGTAAAAACCAATAAATTTGATAGGTACACTATTAAGCTATAAAAACAAATGACAAAAGTCTCGCAATCAGTTATAATATAGAGTACAAGCATGATCTGGTGGAATATGAAATTTGAGTCAACCTACCCCAGACATGGGGTAGGTTGACTTGTCACTGGGAGTAAGTTGACCTACAAATTAAATAGTGCAAGATCTACGGATATATAAAATTAAAATAACAAGAAGTAATTGAAATAACATTTTCTTCATTCAAACAAATAATTATCAATTCTATGACAATTTTGTTAATTTTAATTATTTGGTAACAGTCTTGACTGATATATTGGGTGTACAAATAAGTTTCCGACCTTTTCAGATAGGTGTCGTTAGTATCACTGCTTGCATATTATTCAATCGGGCAATACATGTTTTTCGGAGGTTAGATGTCAAGCTTGAATAATTACTAGTGAAATTTGTTCAATGCGTAAACAAGAATTATTTTCATGTAATTGAAAATGTCGAATTTTGTGCCGAAAAAACAACATTTGCGGGAAGTTTTACTTCATTATTTTTTGTTGAAGAAAAGTGCAGCGGAAACAAATCGTTTGCTTGTGGAAGTTTACGGTGAACATGCGCCATCGAAAACAACCTGCAAAGAGTGGTTTCAACGATTCAAAGTTGGTGATTTTGACGTAAGAGACAAAGAACGTGAAGGCAGACCAAGAAAATTTGAAGATACAGAATTGGAAGAATTGCTTGATGTGGACTCTTGTCAGACTGAAAAACAATTGGCAGAAGAGTTGAATATTACCCAACAATGTGTTTCGCAACGTATACGAGCCTTGGGATTGATTTCGAAGATGGGAGCTTGGGTACCATACATGCTGAAAGAAAGGGACATGGAACGTCGGAAAACCATGTGCGAATTGTTGCTTCGACGACAACAAAGGAAGGGGTTTTTGCATTGGATCATCACTGGGGATGAAAAATGGATCCATTATGACAATCCAAAGCGTAAACGAGCGTGGGTCAAGCCCGGTGAACCAGGGCCGTCGACGCCAAAAGCAAATATCCATGGTTCGAAAGTGATGCTTTGCATTTGGTGGGATGTGAAGGGTGTCGTATATTATGAGCTGCTGAAACAGGGTGAAACCATTACGGGAGAAGTTTATCGACGACAACTGATGGCTTTAAAGCAAGCTCTAGCTGCAAAACGACCGGAATGGGACAACAGGCACAATAAAATTATTTTGCAACAGGATAACGCTAGGCCACATGTTGCTATACCTGTCAAAAACTACTTGGATGGGCAGAACTGGGAAATTCTACCCCACCCGCCGTATTCACCAGACCTTGCTCCCTCTGACTACCACTTGTTCCGGTCGATGCAATCAGCCCTGGCACAGCAGCACTTCACTTCACATGAAAACGTGAAAAAATGGGTCGATGACTGGATCGCCTCGAAACCACAAGACTTCTTTTCCCGGGGAATCCGTTTATTGCCTGAACGATGGGAGAAGGTTATATCTTCCGAAGGAGCATATTTTGAATAAAATATTCTTTAATTTTCTACACGAACTAATGTCTTTTATTTCAGTAAAAAAGGTCGGAAACTTATTTGTACACCAAATAATTATTATAATTATTATAATTATATGATTTAAAGGAATATATACATCATTTATGAGATCAGATTATGAAACCAATCTTCTAAATCAGAGGTGCAATATTTGCATTAAACAAACAATAGATTGCCATTTACACATTTTGTATAGGACTAGGTAGTCAACCAGCCCCGGATCACTTTGCAATTTTTAGACACGTGTCATAACCTCAAAACTGCAGCGAAATTAAAAAGAATGATATGTAACCTAAAGATTAACAATCAGACTTTTATTTTAAATTATTTGCAAATGAACAATAACAAGTATATAGGCGTCATTACAAATCATATAACAAGGAAAAAAATTACTTAAGTGTATTCTTTTTCAATATTATGCTCCTTCTCCCGAACTACGTGCGTACGCGATGCCGCATTCGAGAGGACTGAGGGGAAGGAGGTAACGGTTTCTCACGCCTAGTTGGATGATGCAACACTTTTGAACTAGTCGAGTTTTTCACAATTAGTCAACCTACCCCTATGGTCAACTATCCCCGGTCTCCCCTACACTTGTATTATGTATTATAATCGCAATATTTATATCTTCCGACAAAAACATAAAAAAATGGAAAATAAAAAATTCAAGTCGGCAAAGGGCCATCTCTCCCACATAATGTGGGAGAAATGCCATACATATGTCATTATGGCTTTTATTGGTCTTTTTTGTGTAGTATTTCCCTTCAACAATTATTGCAATGCGGAGAGTACATTGTGCATGATTCATGAAGCCATTTTAGGCATGAAGAACACTTAATCGGTATCCCATAAAGCCTTTGGGCCTTATTTTTGGATATTTCACCTTTTTTAACTTTTTCTATGGCCATATATTAAATTTTATTCCGTCCACTGCCCCCTGACCACTTTATGATTCCTTACATATTTTTTCGTCATCCTTTAACACGTTGAGGACGGAGCAGCTTTTTCTATTTTGCTTCATCGGGCGTCAGTAAAAATCATACTTTGCTTTATCTGGCGGTGCCTTGCACATAACGTATATATATATATATATCATGTTGATGACGGCGTGTACCACCGGTGGTACACAACTAGTATCAAAAGTAACAGTAAGCGCCATTGCGAACGTAATATAGATCATATATGCAGCACTCGTACCCACAAACAAACCTATGTTACAAAACTATAGCTGATGTGGGCCACCGGTGGTATACGCCGCCAGATAAACCATTCGAATATGAACCACCGGTGGTACACGCTGTCCTCAACGTGTTACACAATAACAATATTCGATGTATTACAAAACAATTACTATTTTGCAAAGGGTGGCATCTCTCCTCATTTCGTGGGAGAGACGCTATACAGCTAAGAAATACTTAGGTATTAGCAGGGAAAGCAAAATATAATTTAAATAATTTAAGAACAAACAAAACAACTTATTAAAACCACTTCTCACCTTACTGCGTCTTTGTTTTACTTGCAACATTCACTGAAACCGCATTCACACTAAATTTTCATCAACAAAATTACGCACCAAATAAATCTTTTCTTCATAAACACGTCACGCTAGAGCGGAGCTAAACAGGACTGATAAGTTTTACTGATAGGATCTATAAGTAGTTAAACACTGTGAGAAATATAGATATGTATTTGTATATCTTTCCCACATAGTGAACTAGCGAAGGTATATGGCGTCTCTCCTCATATGGCGTCTATCCCACTTTTATCTTATAATGTCCATCTGTTAGAACGCCTCAATCTTTAACAATCATAAAATCAAAACATGCACTTCGTTATACGTAAAAAATAAAAACAGTCGAGGTTCTAAAAGCTCAATTTTACTTTTGCTAACTTATGAAACATTTCAAATTAAAGTACAATATTTGCATACTTAATAAATTTTTTTATGTATGTTCTTCAAAGGCGTAAAATGGGATGAAATTTTCTTAAATTTGATCTGGACTTTTTAAGGGATTACACCATTCTAGCGGTTGGAAAAAAGTCCTAACTTTGACAATTTATTTTGGGAGTTTGGAAAAAGGAATAGGATTCCTTTTTAGAGGATTACTTAAGCATTGAAATATCAAAAAACTTATTTTTATTATTATTTTCATACAAAAATCTTTGAAATCTCTTTTTTTTAAAACTCCTTCACGGGAGGACGAATTTCTTGTAAAGTTTAAGACGTGGAGCACAAAACCAAAAAAATTCTTAATCTACATACTATTTGCTATAGAAGTACGAAGGTTTTTTTTTAAATCGATTTTCCTAGAAATCGTGTACTTACGAAAAAAATCGTTTTTTGGCTATAAAATCATCAGTAAATTGTTTATTAAAAAAAAAACGGCCAAATACTTAGATAAATAAAAAATGTAATTGTGAAACTTCTGTAAAACTTTCGAATCGATCTATGCAACGGTCGAAGAAGAAAAAATCGAAATAATAAATCACTTCATTACAAATGATTCAAAGCAAATCTTTGTGTACAAAATTTAGGATATTCTTAGAGATAAAACACAAAAAATTCCAAAAAGAATGAGAATTCATCCCTCAGGGAAATATCAATATAAGATAAGATTATAATTTTAGATTATTAACACCGAGAATGACAGTAATTTCCTTTCTGAACGTTCAGTAGTCCCAAAGGAATAAATTAATATTCATTTCTCAGGGCATTGAGGACATTAAGACAATATTTAACCACCGCTGTCTCTGAAGGTATAAAATGCCTGAGTACCCAAATAATGTTTTGTTTTCCACAATAAGAAAAAGAATAAGGTGCTCCGTAGAGGATACGGATTTTTACAGAGATAATATGCAACGTATATAAAATCGCTATAAATATTCCTCGGGGAATAAAGGGTTGTGAATTGAAGTTGACTTTCAATTATATCAGCGAATTTCTTGGTATCAGATTCGAATTAAATAGACTTTTCGTTTAGTAAGTTGTTAAAAAAAAGGTACCTTAATTAACCACTTCAAATATTTGCAATTACATTAAGAGGATTGAATTAATTCGGTCAATAAATAAATAAATCTGCAGACTATCCAAAAGTATGTAGGATGTACGAAAAAAGGGGAATAAACGCGGTCTATCGCGGTCTACGCAGTGGTGGCGGCAAGTAGGTGGGTCAATGTTTAAATTAACCTTTTTATCCGGGATTACTATTACACGTAAACTGGAGACGTGGATTAATTCAATAAGTACGAAAATTCCACCATCAGGCGATGGAAATGTTTAATACAAATTTGCAAGTAAAAGTGCTGCTCTGCCATGCACGACTATTTGCTACAGGGTGACATCGTCGTTTGGTGGAGATATAAAAGCAGCCCCTGCTGAGGTGGATGGCTTTCAATTTTCAACTTTTTCCCTGGTCCAAGGCATATCCACAGCATCCACTTTCCGGGCCTGATCTGTCGGATAATCCACACCATAACCTAACTCCGGAGATAAACGTGTATCTGGTAGATACAGTGACTCTGATGTGTCCAATTTCCACCAACATGTCCAGGATTTTGGATGGTAGAGTCCAGAGTCTCGTCGTCGTCGTCGTCCTTCGTCTACCACCCACATCGGTGTTATGCATGATTACATTCGTATAAGTACTTAAACTGATTAAGCAAAGCTCACTTAATTGGAAAATAGGATTTTATGGACGTCCTACGAAATTGTTTAATTTGTGATTTATGCAGCCGGCCGGGTGGCGGGCGAACGGGGAGGCATACAGGTCGTATATCGGCAGAAATCATCTATAATGTGAGAGTAACCTGCTCGACTGATTTATAACCATTCCCTTGGAAAAAGGACGAGGAAAGGCCCACCACCCGGGGGTAATTGCTTCATAAAGGGATATACCCTAGCTTTTTCGCCCTAAATAAATGTGTCCGAAATCTCGATATCGGGCGGTCGTGTTTAGAATTTAATTGGAAATTCACATTTGATGTTGAATTTACATAATTTAAGCCGACAGCTACATGTGCTCCAGTTGTTGCTGCGGCGTACGGCATCGGGAATATGGTGCGGTGCAAAAAGAGCTCCTCTATCGGCAAAATTCAAAATGTTTACCGGGTCAGGATCTGACCTCGATGCAATTTGATTGAATAGCGCTCACGGCAACAAATATTTAATAACAGCGCATTTTCAAAATTGCTGCGAATTTCATTTTGTAATCGAATAAAACCAGCACAGTGGTTGGTTTGATCAATATGATGAAGCATACACTACAAATGGCAGACTTTAGAGAAATTGGACTCCAACGAAATGAGTCCAATATTTTTAGGTCATTCGTAATAAGTAAATTAGAAAATTGATCAAGTGCGAGTATAACACACGACGGCCGCATAAGGTAAAAAAATAATTTGTGAAAATTTTCAACAATCGCACTTTCTCCTGTATGAGACCCGAATTTGACTACAAACGACAATGAAAGCATCAATGAAATCAAATTCAGGAAGAATTGAACTAAATTCAAACGCTATTCACTCAAATTCAACGCCAAACAAATACAAAATAATGACAATTTTGTAAAAATAACTCAAAACTTTTCCTAATTCAAATAGAATCAAATCAACATTATTCAAAACTACTATATTTCAAATTAATTTGAAACCATTCAAATTTGTTTTTATATTTTATAAATTGGATATTATTTATATTTATTTGGGTTATTTGAATTGTTTTTCAAATTTAAATAATTAAAAATTTCTTCACATTATGAAATTTGATTTGATGTAAGTTTATAAAACCAAAGGTTGACTTTTTTGAGAAAAATAATAAGAAAAAGTTATGTTTTGCTGTTTTCTTAAAACAATCCGGATCTTTACGAGGGTGATTAGAAAATAAACTTCCTTATTTTAAAGAGTAACACCACTGGAGAATTTTGAAAAAAAACATTTTTTTTTTTTTTTTGGCTCACACTATACTTTAAAATTATAAAAATAATATAATTGGTCCTATAGTGAAACAAAAATGTGAAAAGGTTTAATTATCGATTTTGCCTTATAACCAAAATTCAAATTAGGATGCTTTTCAAATTCTTTAATATTTGATGGTGTAAAAGATACACCTACCCCTTAATTTGAGCTGTATTTAGTTTAAACGGTTTCGCTTTTACACGGTTCTTAAATTTAAAAGAAAAGGACATTCTTATATTTTAATTCGATTATTTTAGATACATGTATGTAGGACGTAGGTATAGTAGGTATAGTATACATAACATATCGTCGTTGCGCGTGCAATACCGCGAAAGAGCAGTTTGTAAATACCGCGTAACAGCAAAAGGCGCAAAATTGAAATATTGCGCCTACGCATTCTTAACATAGTTTCGCTCCTTATAGATCTCACAGAATTTAAATTAGCCTATAAAAAACCTCATTTTTGACATAAAAAAATTCAATTCTATATTAAAATTCATTTCAAACCCGCGTATCTGCTAATTCTAAACTACTTTTTCTGTAATTTGTTGTAACAAAACCGCGTAAGTGACTTTAAACAGAATCTAAGCAAGTTATTAAAGTGATTTTATATGGAATCTAAGCAAGTTATTAGTAACCTAACGTTATTTTCCTATAAAATAGGTCGCAAAGAAGTAGCCTTAGAGTTCAGTCCATAAAATATAGTTAAATGGCTAAGATATTAAGTTTTTTCTTCCTCCTGTAAAATCGTGAAAACGCAGATACGCGGTATTTACAAACTGCTCTTTCGCGGTATTGCACGCGCAACGACGATATATTGAACGTACTCCTTCCATAATCTCCATTTATTATAGAAGACATATACATGTTAATCGCAAAGGCAAGATAAGAGTGGATGGGCTGCCCCCATATGTATCTTGCCTATTTTAATGTGGTAAGTTGCTGCAGTGATGGGATTAATTTGTGCTGAATATCAGTTTCAAAAAATGTTTTTTACACTAGTTATAACGAATTTTTAGAAAATTGAAAAAATCATTTTTGTCAAAAATGGCTGAACTGATCTTGATGGCCAAAATACATGTTATACAGGGTATGAAAGTAGTCTTGGAAAAAAAGGCGAAAATTAATTTCGTTAATTAGAAGAGGGTAAAAAAATATATATATAAATTTTCAAAAAATAAGTCCTTTTTGTACCACCGCCATCTTGAATTTGGTAGGAAAAAAAAGTTTTCTTGTTTCTTGACTCTGAAGTACACTTTCAATAATTTCCAAAAAAATATATGTTATAGCTTTGGGTCTAAGTACATTATAGGAAAAAATTGGTGGTGGTACAAAAAGGATTTTATAAAACATTATTTTTTTTAAATTTAAATTTTTTTTTACTCCGTTCAAATCAACGAAATTAATTTTCGAATCCTTTTCCAAGACTGCTTTGTTATCCTGTATAACATATATTTTTGCCATCAAGATTGATCCAACCATTTTCAAGAAAATTCAGTTTTTCAATTTTCCAAATATTCGTTATAACTAGTGTAAAAATGATTTGTTGAAATTGATATTCAGCATAAATTAGCCCATAACCGTAGCAACTTACTACATTAAAACGGGCAAGATACATATTGGGGCAGCGCACCCACTCTTATCCTGCTACGGCCTTTAAAAGAACGAGAAGATGATAAAAAACTAAAAAAAGGAGTAGTTTTATATTTTTAAGAGTTCATGTGATAACATTTTATATGAATTCGGAAACAAGTTTTTATAGAACTTGTTTTCTTTTAATATTTCTGATGGAGCATTTCATATACACATGTATTTGTTTTCAACGTAAAAAATGATCTACAACCCATTTTACGTAGTTTCGGTTAACACGATTTTTCGTCGAACGTACTTACCGTGTAATTTGAGGGATGGGTGTATACTGAAAAGGTCTTTAGTTTACGAAGTCCATTACTTACTTTAATTTCTACAACATTGGCAACAATTGTCGTGGAATCCTATATACACACTAGACAATATAAACAACTGAATTTTGTTGCTGTGTTCGAATGAATTTTTAATTTAATGTCCCAAATGTCTACAATAACATAACAATAACAAGATAAAAACACATTTCCTTTCATAATAAAGTAGTTCCAGTATGGATTGAATTTTGTAGAATTTAATAATGTTGTTTTAAAGTTTATTTAGTTTAGATACTGCAATAATACTTTTATTTTGTACCTTAATTTTAAGTGTGAATATAACCCAAAGTAATGAATTAAAAAATTTAATCAAACCGAAAATTTATTAAATTTTTTAGAATTTAGACTACATTTTTGGCTTTGAATTTTAATTTGAGTTTCTTTCCAATTTTATATGAGCTTGCATAATTTTTTAAACTAATTTTCATAATGATTAAATTAAAAAAACTTTTTATTTTTTAAATATATCTAAAATAAAAATAAAAATAAAATTTGTCTTTGTGAAATGCTTCTACATTTTTTTTTCAAAATAGTTAAATTATTAGATTTTTTTTGAATGGGAGTCATGTTTTCTCGATAGCAAACCAGAATAATTAAAAACCTATCTTTTACCAGTAGTTCTACTTTGTGTATGTGTACAAAATTTCAATTAACGCTTACTAAGATAAGTCTGGCTTAAGATTTTGAAGCCATCTAAGTTTATATTAGTTTAACCTTGCTTGAAATTTGACTCAAAACCATCTTAAGCCTTGCGCAAGCCTGGCCAAAGCTAGTCCTAACTCTGGTTTAAAATTGGCTCGAGCCAGACCTGAGTCTTGTTCAAGTTTGGCCTATTAAACTTGATTTAAGTTGGATTAAGTTTAGCTCAAGCCGTCCTAACTCTAGCTTAAAGCGGATAATATATAGCCCAGTTGACTAGTAGTTCTCTATGTAATACTGTGATCAAAAAATCAAATGAATTTTCCATTTAAACTTTGCGGGTACTATGAAACCATGAAATTTTTTTTTAGGTTGTCATCTTTGACATCTGTGCAGAGTGTCATGTCAATATAATCACTTGCTGCAGAGTTACACTTGTTTTTATAAACATACAAAAGTGTATACGCTATGTCTGATTTTGTTGGGCAACGAATTTGCGTAAAATTTTGTTTGCGTAATGAATATTCCGCCGCAGAAACGTTGAGGATATTGCAGAAGGCCTTTGGAGATGAGGCTGTGTCGCAAAAAAATGTTTACAAGTGGTACAAAGACTTCAAAGAATGCCGAGAACGAGTTCAAGACGAATATCGCCTCGGAAGATTATTAACATCTACCATCGAAAGCCACGTCAAAGAAATCAACGATTTGGAGCTCGAAGCTGATGCCGGGGGGATTTTATTTGGATCAACCCAAACCATTTTGAAAGATGTTTTATACCCTAAACGAGTCAAATCTCGCTTGGTTCCAAAAGCACTTAATTTTTATAAAAAAAAAAAAATAAAATAAAAATAAAAAACAAAAATGGTTCACATTGACATCTGTGAATCAATGATTTCAGACTACCATAACGTCATCAACCGCCCTATTCGCCTGAATTAGCTTCGACTGACTTCTGACTATTCCCGAAGGTCCAAAAACCGCTCCGAGGACATCGTTTTTACTCGATTGAAGATATAAAAGCCGAAGCGAAAAAGATTTTGAAGACGATTCCGGAAATCGACTTCAACCACTGTTTTGAAGACTGGAAAAAATCTCGGCATAAGTGTATTGTATCCGGAGGAAATTAATTTGAAGGAGTTGAACTTGATTTGGAAGAATATATAAAAATTTTTCATTTTATAAAGAAATTCATTTTATTTTTTGATCACAGTAGTATGTATATAAAATTTAATTGAAATCTATTGAGGGGTCTGTCTTAAATGACTTATGGATAGATTTCTTATAAATTTTTACTGATTTGTACCTTTTCCAAAATTTTCATTAACATTTTGTTCTTTCTCTCTTATTTTAATACAGTATACGAGTACAGTGGTTATGCTAACTCTTATAGAAAAGCATTTTGAAAAGTAGATTATATATACATGAAATTTAAATTTAAACAAGAACTTGGTCGTTGGTTCCTAATTTATACCGGTCACCCTTCTCGCACCCTTGTCCGCAGTGTGCCAGGACGAACTTTCAACAGTTCATAAATCACGCCACTTCTCGGTTAGCTAAAGTTCCTCTTTTGTTGCCGGTTTGCCTTTGTCTTGGCCATTTCTCAAACAAAACGCCTCATTGTGCGGCCCCGAGTTTGTTAAGGTTGTCATAAAAGTGAAACTACTGCTGTTTGCCACAGGTAAAGTTACTTTAAAAAGTTGTCATTAAGAAAGTGGCCGAGAAATTTCATAACTTTTTATTTGTTTTCTGTAACCCCAGGTTATTGTTAATTCTAAAATATATATACAATATACAATTGCTAAGGGTAATTCAGTAAAATCCACTTTTCTAAGGATATTAAGGTGAAAGGGGAATTGCTTTTAAGGAATAGCTGCTATTCAGGTAATTCTATGGATAATTAAAAAGTTCTATTTGCACAAAGAGAAAATCCAAACTTTGTACCGAAACTCTGTCATGCGAAATTGCGAAGAATCTCTACTTTTGCAATTGTCGCATTATCACGTACCGGTCACCCCTAGGAAAAGCGATTCCTACTTTTAAATGGCTGCATTAAAATGCATTTCGGAAAGAAAATTGCATCGAAAATGATAAGACAACCCGCCCACAGTAGCGTCTTCTATTAAAGATTCCAGGACACAGGAAAGAAAGACGACGGGGTGAATTTAAATTGCCTCAAAAGATAGAAGTTTCTTCCTTCGAGGAAGGAAAAGACGACGACGACGACGACGACGACGACAAGGAGTAAGGACTAAACGAAAGACTAACGAACGTAACTATCTGAGATTGAACATGTACGGCGGAAATGCAACGTACCGAAATGGACAATTATGAAACCATTCTCTATTAATACTTCATGGAAAGATTTGCGAAGAATAAAACCAAATACTAACTATTTATACAAATCAGCATATTATGCGCAAATATGCTTCAATAAGTATTGAAATGAAATGAAGTGAAATTTTCTCTTGCGTCTAGAACCACTGAATCATCAAAAGTCCAAATTGGTTCGATAACTTTTATGTGATACTTTATTAACTATACAAACTAACAATACTAAAAAGAATCCAATTCATTTTGGCCCGTGTAGACTACTTTACTTAGTTTTATTTCAAACAAAGTAAATTTTATAACACTGGGCAAACAATTTAATACTTTTTTCTGTTGTCAAATAAGCATTGCTTCATTTCGGTATGATTTTCTGCCCCGTAGATTATTAATGCGGAAACGAAAATTTGCAATCTATCATTTTTGTAATTTAGAATATGTTAAGAATATGCAAAGTTAACAAATATTTATAAAAAATAGTTTGATTTTCTTAAGTGTGTCTGAACCTGTCTTTTATGTTAATACATCATAAACCTGACTTAATCTTGTTTGAGGAAAACACTGTCGAGGATTGTAAAGATAATTTATTTATGCTTGAAGTTTCGGGATAGGTAAGAAAACTTCAGGAATTTATGTGCAATATATCTACGTGGAAAGAGATTTACCTTATATCTTATTATCCGAATTCAACGAAGACAAAAAGTAAGTAATAGTAAGATACTTCCCTGCAGAACTCAAATTATTAGACAAGTTTTAATAAATGAGATTTAAATTAAATTTATTTAACCCTCTGCAGGCTGGGACATAAATAATATACAGGGTGTCCAATAGGAAATTGCGAAAACTAATGGGTCACAATTTTTTAACAAATGGAGAGATCAGTAAAATGTAAATACTTTCTAATAAAGGAAGGTCGTCATTTTTATTTCATGTCCATTTTATTATAAAAAAATTAAACCTATTTAATACAACACAAGAGGAGCCGCGTTAAAACTTTTTTTGTTTATTCAAGACGGAGCAGCATCTCATCGTACACAAGAAGTATCATCAATAAATTTTATGGCGATCGAGTTATTGGCCTAGGGTACCCACACTTTGCTAGGGGAAAAGGAGTAGAATAGCCACATTACTCGTCTGATCTCATTCGATTTGATTTCTTTTTATGGGGCTACTTTAAAGATCTCTGCTATGGAAATAACCAAAAAACAGTTGAGGATTTTATTAAAGACATTGGGAAGGTCGTCAATGGCATTTCAAATGAAACGTTAGAACATGTTTTTAATAGTTTTAGAAAGCATATGGATATTTGTGGCAAATTAGATGGTTAAAATATCGAAAATATATATCATTAGTAACTAACGTTTTTCACTACTTTTTTAAATTAATTGTTCTGTATTAAATATATTTAATTTTTTTATAATAAAATGGACATGAAATAAAAATGACGACTTTCCTTTATTAAAAAGTATTTACATTTTACTGATCTCTCCATTTGTTAAAAAATTGTGACCCATTAGTTTTCGCAATTTCCTATTGGTCACCCTGTACATTTTTGTTAATTTTAAATATTTTTTGTATTTTTTTATAAAAATCTAGATTTGGAAAAAAATTGTTGCTTTCATCAGTTTTCTTCTGGGGGTATCCCACTCTAGAGGCCCTTGAATTGAACATTTTTTTTAGGGAGGTGAGCAAGAAAATACAAAACATTTAGAGTTAAACATAATAATCTTATTATTATATGATCTTTAATGAATATTTTGAGAAAAAAAAATTTTTTTTATTGAGTGGTTGGGTCAGGGCAGGCCTGCTACTGGGACTCATACCTTAGGAACGGTGTGCACGATAACAGCCAAACAAATAATCTGAAAATTATGAGATTGCACATCAGTACTCTTTATATATGTGGCTATGGCATGAGTGTGGCACATTTTGAAAAAAAAAAATTTATTCATTTTTTTAATTTTTTCTACTACAAGTTTTATATTTTAATTGATTTTTTACTGTTAAAACATGGGATACAAGCTATGTAAATGTAAAAATGCCTGATTTGCTCCACTTAGGTGAAAGAACCAAAGCTAACACAGCTTGTACCAAAATCTGAAATTTTTCGGATGAATGGTTTTCTCAGAATGCTGCACACCATTCATCAAGACGGTGTTTTGAGAAAAACGGCATTTAAGGGGGTAGTCCAGTGAAAAAAAAATTTTTTTTTCAATTTTTTTGTTTTCGCTTAAATCTACTCTACTACACCTCGAAAATACTCCCTTAAAATATCTAAGCAAAATATTGAATAGTTTTAAAGATACAGAGAGTTTTCGAGAGACGTGTAATCCGAGCGCTCGAAGGTCCCCTGGCGTGTTTCGGAGCAAGGAGGACTCTTGTATTTCTGTTTGCTCCGCCCATTTTTTTCGGTTTAAAACGGTCTAGGTCCTTCTGCTTTGTATTTAAGGTTAGTTATGTATGGAGCAGGCATCGCGTTAAGTATGGACCAGGCATCGCTGACTGAGGTAAAATTAATTTTTTTAGCTTTTTTCCGCAAAAGAAACTTTAAACGCGTTTTTCTCAAAACAGCATTTTTTGACTCGGCGGACGTCAGATCTCAGAGTCTTTTGCTCCGATTGATCTAAAAATTTAGCTGTATATTTCTTGATTGTGTATCTATCGTCGGAACTAGAATTATTAAGATCCATTGTTTATTTACAAAGTTATAAAGAAATTAAGCACCCGGAAAACACCAGAAAAATTTGAAATGCCGCCATTTTGTTATTTTTTACTGAAAATTAATAATTCTAGTTCCGACGATAGCCAATGTTCTACAGATTAAAACCTCGTTTGAATTTTTTGTTTCGAATGAACCGTTGCAGAGATTCGACGTCCGCCAACAAAAAAAATTTTTTTTTGGAGCGGCCATTTTGTCGGGATGACTCATCGAAAAAAAAAAATAACAATTTTTTTTTGTGGTTTAATAGTTGTACTATCATATGTCAAAAAGGTTTTTAATAAAAATTAATTTCTAATATGAAAAAAAAATCGTTGAAAAAACAGTCGTTTTCACTGGACTACCCCCTTAAGTTAAAGTTAAGAGTGGTGGAGAGCGCGCAGCTGCGCACGGAATCGCCTGTAGTGGCGCGAGCTTTTCAAAATTTGGCAGCAAGAGATAGCTTAAACGATTCAGGAAAGAACACCGAATTTTTCAAAACTAAAAAAAAAAAATGCATTTTTTGAACGTTCTTGAGTGGGATACCCCTGTAAGATTCCCGTTCTCAGTTTAGAAGTTTGTACCTAGATATCAAATTTTTTGTGTTTTCATAAATCGGTAATTTTAAGTGTGTACAATAAAGTCTTAAACCTTTTTGTAAATATAAATATTTATTAAATATTAAATATAAAGTTATTTATGTTAGAATTCAGCATGCTGCACATTGAACTCATGTGTCATAAATCTATAACATTTTTATGTGTTAACATATTTGAATGAATTTTTTTTATATATAAAACTGAGTATATAAGCTTTCCAAATACGGTACACAATATATATCTGTGTCCACAAATATATATATTTTTTTAAATATAGAAATAAATATTTTAAAAAATAGTTTCACTTTGTTATAGTAAAACCCGAGCTTATATTATGTTTAATTCTGTGGTAGGCTCTGAATTTTAAAAATTTTTTAAAAATTATAGTAGTTCATGAGAAAACTAAAAGTTTCAGTCTTGTCATTACTTCTGAATTAAAACAATCTGTTTTTGTTAAAATAAAAAAAAATAAATTAAATTATACAAAATTTAATGGAAGCCTCTTATACTAAAACGATCTTGAAACAGACTTCCACAATTCTCAATTAACCACTGCAACTTTGAAATTGTAATATTTAGCAATTAAAAACTAAATATTACAGTTCTAGAATACAAATAAAAAATAAAAAAAACAAACATTGGCAGCTACAACCTTCGCCGATCTTTCAGGTAATTTACGTATTCCTTGCATGAAGCAATCCTGGTCTTTTGAACTGATCCTATTATCAATCTAAATGTTGATACTTTCGTATGAAGTGAACCGTTCTCCCGTAAGATCTGACTCCATTGTTCGGAATAAGTGATAATCCGAAAGAGCTATGTGCGGTATGCGGTTTGGCATTATCCTCTTGAAGAATTAATTTACTGTGCGTATTGACCCATTCTGGTCGTTTTTCTTCTTTGGCTCCCTTCAAACGCATTAGTTGTCTTCGGTAAACTTCTACATTAATAGTTTGAGAGGGTTCGAGCAACTCATAATAAACAACACCTCTCTGATCCCACCAAATGCAGAGCACAACCTTATCACAGTGAATATTTCTCTTTGGCTGTGATGGGCCGCGTTCACCTGGCTTCACCCAAGCTTTTTTACGTTTAGGATTCTCAGAATATATCCAATTTTTCATCTCCTGTGATTATTCGATGCGAAAATCCTTTTCTTTACTGGCTTTCAAGTAGCATTTCACAAATTTTTTTTCGACGTTCGATGTCTTTTTCTTTCAATTCATATGGAACCCAATTACCAACTTTTTTAACCATTCCCATTGCTTTTAAACGTTTTGCAACAGTTGATCGTTCAACATTTAATCCTGCAGCCAATTGAGTTTAGCAAGAATCCTCTGCCAATAATGCTTCCAATCCAGCATCTTCAAATTGTGTTGTTGGTTTTCCATGTTCTTTGTCCTCAGTGCCAAAATCATTATTTTGAAACCGTCGAAACCATTCCTTACAAGTTGTATTAGATGGAGCATGCTCACCGTAAATCTCCACAAGCAAACGATGGGTTTACGTTGCACTTTTCTTTGCAATAAAATAGTGTAATAGCACTTCCCGCAATTGTTGTTTACTTGGAACGAAAACCGGCATTTTTAAGGAGGTAAAATATTTCAACCAAATGTCACGTAGTGCGTTTGACAACTGTCATAAAGTACTATCGAACACAAGTGGGCGCACAAGGAAAGGGGGAGTCACATTAATACACCCAATAATAACATTAACAAAAGGAAAGTCCTGAGGAGAACCTTCAAGAGTTTAAACACAAATATATAGGGTTTTATTAATTTTATAAAGTTTGTTAACAGTTTTAAATGTTAACGCTGTTTGCCGATGCCCAATTAAAAGAAAATTGCGGATTTTTTATACTTCTTTCAAAATTAAAATTGATAGGAATAACGATGTTTTTTAAATTTTCTTGTCATTTTCTCGCTAATTTTATTGGATTTCATTTAATATTAGCATCGTACTATCAGTGAGCATCCAATGAAGTGATTGCAAACAAAAAATTAATCGGAACCTTTATACAGGGTGTCCAGGAAGTAGTGCGCCAAAATTAAGGGGATGGTAGCTTGGGTCATGACCTACCAGAATATCAAAATATGACCTTAGTGAAAACCTCACCGTTTTCGAGATATTTGGGTTTTTATGAAAAATTAAATTTGATTTAAAATGAACATGGCAATATCTTGTTATTCATGAATAAAATGGGTGATTCTGAAATCTGCATTAATTAAACAATTTTTTGAATTGCTTTCCCATCACTGCCTAGTACATTTTTTTTCACCAGTTAAGGTCAAAGTAGAGTCAAATAATTTTGAACGGCAACAAAAATAATTTGATTATTTTTTTTCTCGACGGTCTTGTGTTAGTAATAAAAAATGACACGCTTACCAGGTAGGGCAACTTATCTAGAATATTTTAGCAAAAAAAAAAAAAAATTATAACATGTCTTTTTATGTGCACCTACTAGCAGGGACCGTAACCGTTATGATATTTTCGGTAGAAATCAGATCTAAAAAATTATTTCCTGACTGTTATTTTTCTGGACAACAATAAAAATTATTTTTTTATTTTTATTTTTAAAATCAGAAATAAAAATCACAAATTGATTTTTATTTTTATAATCAGAAATAAAAATCGGAAAGTGATTTTTATTCTTAAAATCAAAACTAACAATCAGAATACGATTTTTATTTTTAAAATCAGAAAATGATTTTTATTTTGAAAATCAGAAATAAAAATCACAAAATGATTTTTATTTAAAAAAAAAATAAAATCGGAAAATGGCTTTTGTTTTTAAAATATATGTAAATGTAAATGTTCGTTTGTTTAAAATCTTAAATCTCCGAAAGTTCTTTTACATTTTTTTTTAAACTGCGCCATCGGACGTAAAAACAACACACGCTAAGTTAAATATTTTACGGCAATGGGAGCGCTATCTGTTGAATGTGATAGCAATGCACGCATTACTAAACATTGATGATGCCGGACACCTCTGGATTTTTATTTTAGATTTTAAAAATAAAAAAAAATTTCTGATTTTTATTTTAGATTTTATAAATAAAAATCATATTCTGATTTTTATTTTTGATTTTTGTAATAAAAATCATATTCTGATTTGTATTTTTGATTTTTATAATAAAAATAATTTTTTGATTTTTATTTTTGATTTTAGAAATAAAAAATAAATAAATAAATAAATAAATAAAATCATTTTCTGATTTTTATCGTCGACTTTGAAAATAAAAATCATATTCTGATTTTTATTTTTGATTTTTATAATAAAAATCATATTCTGATTTGTATTTTTAATTTTTATAATAAAAATCATATTCTGATTTGTATTTTTGATTTTAGAAATAAAAATCACACTCTGATTTTTATTATTGATTTTTATAATAAAAATCAACTTCTGATTTTTATATTCGATTTTAAAAATAATAATCATAATTTTATTTTTATTTTTGATTTTAAAAATAAAAATCATATTCTGATTTTTATTTTTGATTTGAAAAATAAAAATGCGAAAATAATTTTTTTCTTTTGATCTTTTACGAAAAAATCACAAATTTAAAATGCACATAAAATTCTTAAAGCTCAGGCCATAAGAATCATAATGCTACATTTAAACCAATTTTCCCACAAATTTGTCTACATAATTTTTTGGTTTGAAAAATTGAAAATAATTGTTATTTTCGGTCCCTGCCTACTAGCCAATAAACTGAAATTTAATTTTTCATAAAAACCCAAATATCTCGAAAACGGTGAGGTTTTCACTAAGGTCATATTTTGATACTCTGGTAGGTCATGACCCAAGCTACCGTCCCCTTAATTTTGGCGCACTATTTCCTGGACACCCTGTATAAGATCACTGTCTGTCTGTCCGTCTGTCCACGTATCTATTTTTTTACTACAGAACGCCATATAATTAATATTGACTATATTTTATTTTTTATATCAATAAATAGATAAAGGCCTTTGAGAACTTTGTTTTTAATCTTATTTGAAACTCCTTTTTTTGCACTTTAGACTGATACAGTCCTTGTTGATTCAGCAGTCAGTTCTATTTGAAAACAAAATTAAATTATAAACAATGTTAGTATGTATAAAACTAATAGTGACCAATCGTGCGAAAAAGTGTTAATTGGCATAACCATCATAGGCAAAAAATGTTTTGAAAAATTGTAAATAGCCGCCACGGCCAAAATCTGATACTCTAAAAAATACAAAATAAAGTTATGAGTTCAAAATTGTATTATTTAAATATTTGAATATTACTTAGGATACTTTGAAAATGTCGTCACAATTGTTACTAGCGGTTAACATTAACACCGATTTTAATTTAATACAGTATACATATAATATATAAAAGTTGTTGAAATCTTGTAATTTTATTTTATCCTTTATTAGTTTGTTTAGATATTTCGCTTAAAAAGTTGTTCGAAGCTTGCGGAATGTCATAATTTGTCCACTTTACTTAACTAAAAGTAGAATTATAGATTTTTCGAGTTGCAGAGTTATTCAGTATTATATAAAAAATACATTTACAAATTAAAACATAAAATAGGTAATATTTTGTCATTATTTAATGAATAGTCAGGGACTAGGGACTTGAATACCGAAATCTAAAAAATTAAACAATCCTGTATTGTATAAAAAGAATTATTTTGTTGTAATTTAAAGAATTTAGAAGTTTCTATACGAAATTCTAGGGTAATTTTTCCTTCTTATCTCTGAATTTCATAAACTTATAGATGGTGCTTCAAAATTAGATGTCAATGAAAGAGTCCTGGAGGTCCATTGAGTAGTCAAAGTCCACTTAAAATATTTCACAGCATTTCCATAGTTGGAGCCATTTCTGTTTGCCAATAACTCAAAGGAAATAACTTCCACAGGGTTCGTCTCTAAGGGTATTTTGCAGGCAAGTCTTATGAGCAAAGTGAATTTTCGTTCCAAAATTGAAGTTGCAGTGTTCACAGCTCACTGGTTGCTGCTCTGCCCGTAATTGGTTTATTCAAGGGACTTGTGAAATTCCCCCTATTAAAACCAACCCGATTAAAATACTGAACACGATGAGGCCTGATTTTATTTTTGGACCATTGAACAATTCTGTTTTTGTGTATAGTACGAATGAGTTTTGGGAACGATTGTTGGTGCAGCTTTGGTCGATTTTCTGTATTTTAATCACATTACAACAATTAAGCTAGCTTAAAGTCAATTTAATCATATTACAACCATTAAGCGGATTAAAGCTAAATGCAAATAAAGTCCAGCCTGTGCGACAGAATTTAATTTAGAGAACCGAAAGCCGTAGGTATTTTGAGAAGAGTCCATTAAATGAATTTCCAGGTTACGGTAATTTTTCTGAAGGTTTTCACTGACTCCATAAAAAACCATTTCTAGCTATTTTACATTGCTCTGGGTCCAGTAGAAGTATCTGGTCGGAATTTTAATCAGTGGCGGCGAAAGAACGGAGGGGTCCACCCAACGAGTTCATAAGAACAATCTTATTTGCATGACTTAGTTTGTTGGCTATTTCCATATTTGCGTCCGTTGCTGCAAATATTCGTCCGAATTGCGGAAAATAAGCACGTCGGAAAATATTCCTTAGATGCTGTTGCCCTGCCACTGAACGCTGCTGCACATGTGACAGAGTTACGTTTTTCTGCAGGGTAAGCAGAATAAAATTTTCTTTGACATTGTAAAAAAAACTTCTCGTAATTAAAAATTGGAATTTATTGGGAAACAAATAAGTAAATTTTGCATTTTTCTTCCTTAATATTTTTAAAAAGAGATAAGTTAAAAAAAAAAAGAAGTAACGTGCATTCCACTTATTCATTTTTATTGTATCTAAAACGCTTAAGAAATAAATAGTTATTTTTTAAGCACGTCCGGATCTTAAATTTAAGTAAAATACATACAAAAATTGAGCAAGTGACCATAAATTGTGGCTACGAGTCCAATTTTTGACCACTTTTTCGAGTATTTGGGGACATCCACAAGAACACGTCTTATGTTGAATTCCAATGCGTCAATCGAAGTTGGTTTATCAGCATAGAAAAGTGGCTTCACATATCCCCATATAAAATAGTCCAACAGCGTCAAATCACACATTTCTTGAAATAATATTTCTTCAAAATTGGTCTTTCAATAAATCGATTGTTTTGGTGGCTGTATGGCACGTAGCGCCTTTCTGTTGAAATCACAATTCGTCAACATCAATGTTACGAAGTATTTTAAACAAAAAGTCGCGGATCATTGCTCTGTACCACTTAAATAGACTGATTGTTCAAGAAATGCTCTATAATTTTTTAGAACTGAGCCCTGATATTGGTAAAGGATTTTTACGATTTTGAATCGTTGTTGCGGTGTATATTTTTTCATAATAATTTATTAGACCTTATTGAATTTAAATGACATTGACACTTACAAAAATCACTGCTTATTTAACAGGTATTCCTATAGGAAATCCGGCGCCTCTTAAAAGAACACCTTTTAATAAATAATTAAAAATAAGGAATCTAACCAAGGCATTCATTAGACTGTTTAATTTTCAGAAATATTTATTTATACTAATTTTAAATAACAATTTTAGGTTTACGGAATTGCAGTACTGATTACAGACACTAATTCTCTAAACCTTGTGGAATTTTTTGCTACACCAACGAGACGAAGATCTTTCGAGTTATCTCAAACCAGCTTAACTGTACACTTTTAAATTCTGACCTTATTGCCTTTTTCGAGTGATGCATGCTAAATTCATTACTAATAAATATTTAAAAATGTTTCTCTCTTGATGATCACATTAACGCCACTGTCAGCAAAGTAACAGCACGCTACGATAATATTGATTTTAATTATCCGAGAGATAAGATAAAAAATCAGTTTCATTGCGATTGATCTATCTTTTGCCCAACTTAAATTGTAGTAGTCAGGTTATTGATGAATGTGAAATTGATACTTCTATTGTACAAATTAATTATAATTATGAAATGTTCACTATCTAAAACTTAACGAACTTATCTGAGAATTTATTCCAGGTACAAATTTTGAAGAATCATTTTAAACAATTTTATTTAGTTTCACAACTGTTAACCGATTGAGTTGAAATTTTGCACAGATATGCAGTTCCCATAACAATATAATATTATGGTAAAATGGAGCTGATCTGATGATGGAGACAAGAGCTGGTCAAGGAAGCTCTTAAATGAATTATAGCAGAACTCTTGTGTTTGGGCTAATTTAATTTAATTTAATTCTTCTTGAAGTAAAATGATTTTATATACATGTTTTCTTAGTTCCAAATGAACTTCATTCACCAGTTAATAGCACATTTGAACAATACAATGCAAGAGCTAAGAATTTTATAACCAAAATGAATTACCAAACTAATTAATATTAAAATCGTTTTACTTATTATTTATTTTTATAATATTTATTTAATATTTAAATAAGTAATGTGCTTTGGTGGAATTATTGTATTTAAATAAATGCAAAAACCCGATATAAATCATCTTTTCCCATATATATAACAATTTTCTTCTAAGCAACTGATTTTTTTCTTTTAAATGGCCTCTAAGTAAAAATTAGTATGAAATTGGTCATATAGATTTTCAGAGTCGCTGATTTCAAATTAGCTTTTTCTTTTTAGGTGACAGATTTAATAAGGCAAACAAAGTTAAACTCAAATGCATGAAAATGAGTGCATATAGGTTTATAACACCAATATTTTCGGGATATTTCCATGAAAATTGCGAAAAAGGACACAGATTTCGAATCAGTTATTACAATTTTGAATCTAGATAACGAATCTATTCGCTGTGACTTGTGGCCTTTTCAAAATAAACTAAAGCTGTTTTCAGTACTTACACCTCTCATATTCAAAGGAACTTTGCCCTGCTAAAGGACATCTTTGAGCTTTATACTAAAAGCTCTCAAGCCATAATATCCTTGTGAAGACTCCCAGCCCAGGTTAAAACCCCGAAGTAAAGTTTATATGTATAATACATATTTCTAAAGAAATCTGTGAAAAGTTTAGAATTCACGTTAAAAGTTGGCTTGAACGGATTAGAAACTTCTGACATTTTTGTCTGAACTAAGTATTATTAGTACAGTAACTTCTCATGAACAATTTTCGATATAAATGATTAAAAATTAACAAAATTTCCAAACAAATTTAAAATTTCAACATGGTTTACAAATAACATACTACATATGTAATAAGTTCATGCTTAAATTTTTATTTATAACGACCCTGGATTATGGCGCCAGGCAAAAATGAATGTTTGAATAAATGGTATATATTAAAAATTTAATGTTACTGAATGAACGTCAAAATGCGTTTAATATTTCAAATGCAGAAATAGTATCAATATATTCCTGCACGCTGAACCTATAAAATAAAATAAATTAACACTAGAACTGCCAAGACCCGTCAAATTGACGGCTACTAAATTCCTCCTTTGAATTCATTATAGTTTCAAAGTTATCTCTTACGATTTATGCCAAAACTTATTAAGATTTAAAATTATGACATATTCAAAAAGGTTTTCCATTTATAATTACCAATTCAGAGTTCGAAGCAAATTACATTCAAGGTGGAGAATAATTGTTAAAATTACAAGCTTGTGCTCCGGTAGTTCTAGTGTTAAGATAGTGATACTAATTTCGACTTAAGGGATACCTCAACCTTGAAAGTGACGTAAGATAGGCAACGATTTTTCCAATATGCAATCGATATTCGATTCAAAAATAAGTTTTTTCGAGATAGGGCCTCATTTTGTTATTTTTCGGTGAAAAAGTTCGTTTTGGTCTGGACTATAGCGACTTTAACACTTAATAATTTGATTTTTTTTTTCAGATGTTCCAGACTCTTCCTTCTCATTTTCAAGGTAATTTTTTTTTTAGCTCTATAAATTAAAAGAAGGAGTTGTCTTTTTAAGAATAAAATTGGTTTATATTCATTTAATTTATTTTATTGCTCCATTAAGCGTAGTCTTTTCTAGTCTAGTCCAAAATATATAAAAGGGGGCAATATCACACATATTTTATATTCACCACATGAGAAGAATAGTGTAAGGTAGCATAAATAATTTTTATCATTATATTTTAAAATCTAAAATGACAATACGAATTTGTACTTTGTTCTGCAAAAAATTGATGTAAAATTGTCATTATTTTTGTTGGTAAAATTGTCATTGTAAAAATTTGTATAAACTAAAAACTCGATTTCCTTTCATCTATGGTAGACTTTTTTTTCAGAGACTTTTAAATATGGAAAGTAGAAATTTTCTATAGTTATGAATCAAAATACCCTTTGTATTTAGAGTAGAAAATTAGATTAGCAAACAAATTTGTTTAATTCCACCTTCTAGAGTATTGATTAAAAGCTAGTAACTTTTAAAATTCAAATAAATTAGTAAAATTTCAATCCAATGAACTTTGTTTTAATAAAAAACCTAAATCTCTTAAAATAACTTTTAGCTCAGTAAAATTCGACTTTAACTTCGAAAAAAATCCGACTAAGCTGGATTTTTGTGGAGATCTTTATTTTTATGTCCTTAGCAAGTACCCTTTAAAAAACCGTGGGATTTTCTTAGAGAGTAATTTTTTGTAAATGTCTCGAAAATTATTAATTTATTGAGGAAAGTAATTATGAGTAAAATCGCAGTTTATATAAATACATATAGACAAAAAAAGCCCCTAAACGTTTTTTTTCATAGAATCAATTGTTTCAAAGATGTAATAGCAATTTTTGATGATTATGATAATAATTCTAAAAGTATAAAATCAATGGAGCAAACCTCTTCGAAGTCAGGATTTACTGGATCTACAGACGTTTCTTTATTGCATTCATGATTGTTCCTATGATACAGGATAAATATTTAAGAAATGAAAAAAATAAAACTAGATTCATTTTTATTGCTACAAAGTTTTGACCATTTTCTTAGTCACGCTCTGTAGGCTAAACGATTTGACCGATTTTAACATATGAGGTATCGTTAGATTCGCCTTAATTGTCGAAGTGACATAGGGTATATAATTTAATTATGGCGTCCGTGAGAAAAAAACTATTGAGTCTATTTGAATTATTAGTTTATAAAATGGTATTTTCCCGTAAAACCACCAATAATCGAACAAAGATCTCTTAATTAAAAATTGAAACTCCTACCAAACGTGAGAAGCGGCTTTTTTAATCAAAACCAAAATGTGTAAAATAAACTATTGTAAATTATAAAAATAAAAAACCACTGAATCAACTGAAAAATGAAAAATTATATATTGCTTCTAAAAATGTCTATAGATTATAGAGCTGGTTTTTCCCTTTTCAGTTGATTCAACTGGGTTTTTTGTTTTTTAGAAAACAATTTTTAATTTAAGTCTAATTTTACTGTGCTAGTTATGTTTGAAGGTAACATAAGGTAAAGAATTCATATCTGAAAAAATTTCTGGGTGGGTACTCCGATACTATATAAAAAATAGTTTTTGGTCGATACCTATCGAAATTTACATTAATAATACTCCCTCTGTCCCATAATAATAGTACCAAAAGAAAATAAACATAGAACGCAACATTTATTATCAAAAAAACTAGATTATATTGAACAATAAACAAACAATATTACTCCTAATTTTTATTTTGAGTGTTGAGATTTTTGCTGGATGTGTCAGTTATTTCGTTACTGCATTTTAAATTTTACCATTGTAGGTAGGATTCTTTTCACTTTTCCGTAATTTTTCATTTTTCTTTTGAAGCATCAAGAACTGGACAATTGCAACTCGATCTTTACTTGAAAACTCTCTTTTTTCATCTTACTTTTACAATGGGTTGACATTCAACTGAAATAAAACAATAGATTTTGATTAGCGAATGAAATTAGAAAAATAGTTATAATTCGTAATAATTAGGTTAAACTAAATATTGAAAGATGTGTCAAAATAAATGACAGATGTCATGAAACATTGATTTTGATGGAAGACTTCGCAATTTTCCGCTAAAACATAATTTACATACACCTGAAACAGAAATTTGAAGATGATTTGGTTAAAACTGCAAATGTTGGCTTGGACACTTACATATCTAGATAACTATTAATATATTTTTTAGTTGGTCACTTTTGGCAGACGCACTATTTTCAAGTATAACTTAATGAGGATGGTTTTAAGCTTGGATGAGGAAAAGCTTAGTCAATTTGAATGGTTTCCACCCACGAATCCTTACAGATTGGCAATCTCTTACCGCGAAATCACGTGAATTTTCAACGTAAACATTTCTACTACAAATTTCATTCATGAATCTAACGCATGCCCTGTACAAAAGACAAATCTCAGCCCATTCATTCCATAAACAATTTGGTTGAAGAAGTTATTTCAGATGCTTCTGGATTCAGAACGCGAGTCTCCGAGTCAGTTCAATCACTGACTCCGCGGAATTCGCACGGAAATTCGCCAAAGTGTTGCGGTTTGTCGGCGAAATAATTCGCGCGATTGAAAACTCGTTTGCGGAAGATATAAATTATCCCTTTTAGGAGAGGATTTCGAAAACATAAATTGTTCTGCCACTCACCTTCGAGGGGTTAAGTTAGATGCTAATGAATAGTGCTTCCTAAAGTGATTTTATTGTGAAAATTAAACCGCCCAAGGTAAAATTTGGGTTTACATGATTTTGAGAGAAAAAAAAAAAATTTAAATGTCGATTTCGACGAAATTTATTCAAATTTGTTTTGCGTTCTCAATATAATCGGTTAGGGGCTCACAAGTGGGGTTTTTGTTGAACGTGGTGAAGGAATCGAATAAATAACACCCTGCAAGAAGGGTACTCAGTTCAGTCTACCCCGAAGGTTAAAGAGTTAAGAGTTTCCTGGAAAATTTCATTGCGAGAACCGCCAAAGTTTCAGTGGGGACCTTCCGACATCCCTTCAGTGATTCCTTTGGCATCTTTATGTTAAGTGCTTGAATCAGTGCTGTATGTAATAAGTTCTGTTTAAGAGGAAATTGATATCTTTATAATTTGGAAAGGCTTTTCGCGTTAAGTGCGACTTGTGTGTGTGTCATTGTTTCAACGTTTTATTGAAATTTAGGTAAGTGGATTTTTAATGTTAAGTAAATTATTCTTCTTCTACATAATGTAATTTTCATAAAGTATCTTCAATCTAAATCGGTAGAACAATAAAATTACAATTTAATTAAACAATCGTTAAATCAATGCTTAAAAAATTAATAGTGAATAAAAAGTTAACATTAAAATCTTAAAAATTAAAATGTGCAATATTCCTGAAAATCTTTTTTTTTTTATCCTTTTCGTTAAATTTCATTAAATCAACATGCGGCATAAATATATGCGCAGTACCTTGATGTAAAAATTTACTGATTATGATAATAATAAAATTTAAGCTTTATTGATAATCGATAATCGGTGTCAAGATAAATTATTGAGAATAAAATGAATTGTCTGATAAAATTTTTCATTTTGTTTAACATCAATATTCTACCAATAGTTGAATTTTTGTCGTTTTCATTTTAAAATGGTCAAGCTTTTAAGGGGGGATATACATTTAGAATGACCAAAAAATTCAATTTTTTTTTTTCTTTGCATAAAAAGTTAGTAAATTTCCCGTAGAATACCCTCCTGAAACCCTTTTTTCGAAATTCGAACTCCAAGTGTTTTTTTTCATCGTTCCCGGGATTGCTGATTAAAATGTAAGTACGATTTTTCGATAATTAAAACTTTCAACGCGTTTTTCTCAAAACAGCATTTTCGGAGTTTATGCCGGTAATAACTCGAAAACTAATTATCCGATTGAGCTGAAACTTATAGGATTTCTTTATTATAGTATTACCTTCTATATGAATTAAAAATTATTGTAATATTTTATTATTAAATATGGAAAAATGTAAAAAAATGGCGGAGAAAATGTTGATTTTTTCGAAAAAGTTACGCCAAAAGTGCAAAAAATTTTTTTTTCACTTTTTTTTCAATTCATCTATCTACTAACTGTGAATGTAATTAATGTAAATTTTTTTGATTTTTTGATTTCTGATCAAAATTGCGACCAGGAGAGCCGGCACAAGCAAAATACAACGACTTTTTCAACACCATCTAACGGCCGCCATTTTGTTGAAAAAAATTAAAAAAAAATATTTTTGTATACTACATGGATACACTTATAATTGTAAAAAAGTTTCGATTGATTTGAATAAAAAGTTCCCCTTGAAAAAAAATGTTCAAAAATGAGTTTTTTTTTCTTGTTCTAAATGTACATCCCCCCTTAAAGTAGAATATGTGTTGATAACTTGCTTTTATAATTACATAAACTGAGATAATAATATCACATCGAATAAAGTCAATATGGAATTTCAAAAAGAGCATATATTTAAAAATTAAAATTTCTTTTATCTTTTCTCATCGTTTATCTTCGTGGAAGATCATTTAAACTTGTGCTCTTTTGAATTGATGTGATATATGCATTATTTTCGAAACTTTATATTTAAGGGGGGCCACTAGTGTGACCGCCTGAGAAAAGGTGATCTTTGCGAATTTGTTTAAAGACAGCTACTGCTTGGAATATTTTAATATTTTAAGGATATACAGGGTGTCCCATAGGAATGTGTGAAAACTAATTAGTCATTATTTTTTTAACAAATGGAGAGATCGGTAAAAGGTAAATATTTTTTAATAAAGGAAAGTCGTCATTTTTATTTCATGTCCATTTTATTATAAAAAAATTAAACCTATTTAATACAAACCATTAATTTAAAAATATAGTGAAAACGTGAATTCTTAATAATATATATTTTTGAAATGTGAACGATCTACATAAAAGGTATCTATCTGCATTTCTTTGAATCTTATGTCGCCGGAGAGAAGTACAAAGGGATGTTAGAGACCAAATCCTTTCTCATGCGAAAAAGAGGAGCCGCGTTAAATCTTTTTTTTTTTTATTCAAGACGGAGCAGCACTTCATCACACACAAGAAGTATCATCAATAAATTTTATGGCGATCGAGTTATTGGCCTAGGGTACCCACGCTTTGCTAGGGGAAAAGGAATAGAATAGCCATCTTACTCGTCAGATCTCACTTAATGTGATTTCTTTTTATGGGGCTACATTAAAGATCTCTGCTATGAAAATAACCAAAAAACAGTTGAGGATTGTATTAAAGACATTGGGAAGATCGTCACTGGCATTTCAAATGAAACGTTAGAACATGTGTTTAATAGCTAGTTTTAGAAAGCATTTGGATATTTGTGCCAATTTAGATCGCTAAAATATCGAAAATATATCTAAAAATGATTAGTAACTAACGTTCTTCACTACTTTTTTAAATTAATTGTTTTGTATTATAGATATAATTTTTTTATAATAAAATGGACATGAAATAAAAATGACAACTTTCCTTTATTGAAAAGTATTTACATTTTACCGATTTATTAAAAAAATTGTGACCCATTAGTTTTCGCAATTACCTATTGGACACCCTGTATATATATAAAAATTCATTTAATATTATAATAGGCGTGCTCCAATATGAACTTGGAATTAATTGTCATCACTGAGAGTAAAACTTATGTAATCTTGTTTGAGAATTACTTATAAATTGCACTATTGCTGCTATAATTTTGGGTCTTTTAAATTACATACACAAAACTTAGGGGAAGTAACTAAAAACGTTGGTACATTACCTTAAATCACTAGGGTAATTTTATGCGGGAAATTAAGAAACTACCTCAAATTATCAAGGCAATCGTATATGTTTAGCTTACGTGAATTAAGTAAAAACTTCAGAAAATTACCTAAAAACTTAGAGTGAAATAATTAACAATTTTGGAAACTTACCTAAGAATAACAGATAATCTCTTATACTAGAAGCTAAGATAAACTATTTAAAAACTTCAGTAAACTATGAAAAATCATTAGGCCAATCTTATACAAGAAGCTTAGTTAAACTAACGATTCTTCTACCCAAATAAAGCAAATTTTCAGAGATTATACTTGGAAAATTTATAAAATAATTTGAATAAATAATCAAATTATAAATGCGTAATATACAAACGTATCTTTGCAGTTTTCAAATATAGATTTGAAATATTCAGTTTGCTGCTTACTGCATTTTATCTATTGGGATAAAATGAAAAAACTTAATTTATGAGTGGTATAGCTACAAAATAAAATATTCCAATAATTATGATGACTTAAAACTATATAATATACATTTCTGAATGGAAAATATTAAAATTTAAAGCTGCCCCAATTTTTAGTAATTTCTGAAAGAATAAAAAAAATAGAGAGATAAATAAAAAAATAAATTCCATTTCATAAACATTTTTGTTTTTCATAGAAAAAACATAAATCTCTAAATAAAATAAAATAACATCCTGATGTTAGACAAATCAATTCATTTTCACTTTTTGTGGTAGGTATTTTGAATTTTATAAAATAAACAGGGTATTTCAAATAGCGTGTGCCAAAATAAGTGGATGAAATATCTCACCTAGCCAAACACACAATTGTATGATAGGTGTGGGGGTCGCAATCTTAGCCATTTGGGAGTTACAGGGTGATTTATAAATTGGAATTTTCATGGTATGCACATGATTATTTTATTTTTATCATTTGATCTACTCAACGCAGTACCATCAAACTTCCAAAAATCTCAATTATGTTGATCTACCTGCTACCACTGTAGCTACAGTCACTTGTGTAACTAAAAGAAAAATATTTAGCAATTTCCTAAAATTCAGTTTTTCACTGTCATACAATTTTTTGTTTAGCTATGTGAGAATTTTCACCCTACTTACTTTGGCATGCGCATAACTGTACATATAAGTTCTTGAGGTCGCTGGTTACGAATCTGGGATCAGATTTGATTCACCAATGTGAAGATAGACGATCTCATGACTATTCGTCATTTTTTTGTTTTTCATGTTTTTTTTTTTTTTTTGATAATTTGATTGAATTTGAACTGATAATTGTATACATAGTTTACAGTTATCAGTCCGTATTATATTAAATTATGACATTTTATCCGCCATTTTTGATTAATCATTTTGAATTTTTAATATCTGATTTCAGATTCGTAATCAGCTACCTCAAAAACCTTTGTACGAAGTTTTAAGACCCAATTCGATAAAAATTAAGAATTTTGCCTGCCATATTGGATCCGCCATTTTGAAATTTGGAAATCTAATTTCTTACTCACAATAAGCAAGCTCATACTTGATAAAAAAAAATTAATAAATTTCAAACAAAACCCTTTAGGTATATAAATAAAACAAAAATCAAAAAAATTTTCGTAAAAATCGCCATATTGAATTCTCCATATTCGATTTCCTACCACTATCACTCTTATCTTTTAGAGACACTATTTATGGCTTGTTGTTTTAATTTACGATTATTTGAATCAAAATTTAAAAAATTCGCGACTTTTTCTGCTTTCAACCGAAATTTTTTAAAAATGGCACCAGATCGCGTTAATTTGCGATCAGATTTGGGAAGTGCAGGAAAAAATACTGTAAGGTGTTAAGTTGCAGCAAGATTGATAATTTTTTCCTAAAAAACATAGTGGTTCAAAAATTGAAAAAATTTATGTCATTTTGGGCCGAAACGGGTTAATTCATTTCTTTTTATGAGATAATATTTCTGTTTTGGAATTATTTCTATTAATTTATTAATTTTTTTTTTTTTTTAATTAAATTATTCTCACCTGTGAAACTCGACAATTCTACCTTTGGAGAAGTAGACACAGAATTTTATATTTTCCCATTAATTGTTTACTAATCCAAATTTAAGCTTCCTATAATTGCGGGCAGTACCCAAAAAATGTTGATGATCATAAAATTCAAATGGTGTCAAAGTGTCAAAATATGTTAATTGTGCATATCCATCAAAGTTAGAGGAGTTTGAAAATTAAAGTTGGTACATTACCTAAGCTCGATAAAATGAAAATACATTGATTTAGTGCAAGCTCGACTTTACGAAGGCATTATTATTTCCCCAGAATTAAAAAGCTAATTTTCTAGTTCTATTAAAGAATCAACAAAATTCCAAATGGTTTAAAACTTCGTTAACGATTGAGAGTTACTTTTGCAAACCAATAATGAAGCCACTACAAACACTGAAATGCAATATAAACCTTCTAAAATCATATAAGTGAGTCTAAACAAACAAACAGGCAGACGTAGAGACCGAAAACAACATTACTAATAGCACTAAGAGAAATTTTTAAATTTAGTTGCTGCTTTCATAAAAGAGATAAATGGGTGAAACGTAAAAACACATTTGCTTTTGATTAACGAAAAATTTATTCTATTGTGAATAAATTTAAGCCCACTTGCAAGCGGTCGGTTTTTGCAGCCGACTGCACAATTCATCATTTGATCTTGTTAAGCTAAATTGTGCAGTCGGCTGCAAGAATTTACTTCTTGAACCCATTCTAATTATAGGTTAATGTCTGTTAATGTTTTTAATTAATTCTCTGTGGTGTTACTTTATATATCTACTATACATAAACTCACTTCATTATTTTTGAGAAGATTAAATTTATTCTTATTACTTTCCTCTCTTAGTTTGTTTTAATTCATCCATGATGTTTGTGCGTTGTACCTTCTCTAGAAATTTTTAAATATCTCATCTGCAAAATTTAAATGATGAAAAGTCTTATTTATTATCTATATATTATATACCTTATGTTATTTAAGGATATTTTTTAGGATGCTAAATACTAATCTGTAACAAAATTTTTTCATATTTCATGGATTTTTGTGAAAAAGAAAGATTAAAAATTAAATAAATCCAAATTGCAGCAATTTTTCAAAATTTCTTATAAAATAAAGGAATGTTGAAACGTATCTGTAAGGCTTAAGTTATTACATTAACCCATTAATGCGCAAAACGAGGATTGTGTGCACGCAAGATCAATTGTACGATTCGAATAACAAATTGGGGCGAATTTCCTCCAAATTCGTATATAACGGGTCTTTGGGGGTGCTCTTTGAGAATCTGACATTTGTTTTGCATATAAACTTCAAAAATCCTATTATTTTTTGGGTTTTCAAAAAAAGTTACGATTTTTTTTGGTCATTTTTCGTCTCAAAGTCGTTTGTCTTGTCGTTGCTGCTATTGAATGATCATATAACTCCAACAAATCGCGGTCCGAATGTCTACACTTTCTCAAACCATGGTTTGGAATTTTTGTTTTGCTTTGGTTATTGAAAAATGGCCATTTTGTACAGTAATGTAATAAAAAAATTCGCGATTTTTTTACACGAAAAGGATCAACTTCACAAAAAAAATTTATATGACAAAAAGTGCTTATAATTAGCCAAGGAAAACATGTAAATTTTTTGGACTATTTTTGGTTTTTTGTATTTGGCCAATTTTTGAAAAATCCAAAAATATCCCGAAAAATTCCGAAAAAATTCACACGTGTTTTTGGCTAATTATAAGCACTTTTTGTCATATAAAATTTATTCGTATAATTGATCCTTTTTGAGTAAAAATATTACCAAATTTTTTTATGATAAAATTTTTTCAACAATCGTTTTTTAAGATCTTTCAGGCATTTCAAAAAGTATGATTTTTCTTTGTTGTTTAGCAAGAGAAGGAGATCGAAAGGTGACAATTAAAAAAACAGCTTGGCTAAGGTTACTTTGGTTTTTATTTTTATTGTAATAATCAGATGTTTGGCGTAGTTTTATAAATAAATCAATAAATAAAAAACATAAACTTTCTTCCATTTTTCAAAATTACTAACTTATCAAAAACGTGACGTATTCGAAATTGTATGCTTTAAATATGATGACGCTTATTCAAATGCATAGCCGCAGGGTAGAAACAGATTTGAAAATGCTTCCAAATGTTGCGATGGTAATTTATTCTATCCTAAAAATAACATCTAACTCCTATCCGCACAATTGTTATGGATCAAATATTTCATATTGCGGACAACCATCAGGCCAATAAAATCTTAAAAGAGCCCACAATCTGTTTTGTCTACGCCTTCACGACCATTATGAGTGGGTAAAATTAATAAAATTCGGTTGAACACCGATATTTATTTATTTTTGGATGACGATTGACGAAATCTTCCAGAGGACAGTTGGCGTGGTAACACCACCTCTCAACAAATATTTATTAAATTCACTTTACATTAAATCAGTTGCGGGAACATCAAATCAAGTCAATAGGAGTACCCTGGGGATATTTTATGAAATATTAAATGAATCCTTTATGTAAATCATCCGACATTTGGCACTATCAGAAGGTTAAGAAACCTCCAAGATATAGATGAACCTTTCGAACGACAATAGACCTTTAAAATGACACCGACTGGTTGGGAAATTTATTTTATGATAAAATTGCGTCTTAAAGGTAAACGGAGAGAATTGAGGTCCTATAATTTGAATATTTTGTTATAGGGTTGAAATTAGAAAGCATTGCTCAGGAAGTTCATTGGCGTTTTGGAATGTATTAACAGCGATTAGTTTTGGACTGGAAGAGTCTGTTGAAAATTTACAAAAGAGTTAATTGATTTAATATAGATTGTTGAAGGAAACGGAAAACCTGCTGCGTCATACAATTTTTTATTATTAAGTTTTCAACACGTTAAAGGGTTTGAGCTAATATTTAAATAGGATGCTTTTTAATCTTTTCATTAAAATGAAAATCCCGTAATATTATTTAATACACAAGATGCTTTTAATTTTGTTTTTATTGTTTAAAACACATAGGAAGAATTTTACACAATGGAAATGCCTAGAGGTAAAAAAACATAAAGATTAGTGTGAAATTAAAACTTCCTTATAGATGAAAGAAATTATTATTATATAAAATTAAGAAATTATTTATATAATGGGTGTGAAAATTAATTCGTTTTTTTTTTTTTTTGTGTTAAAAATATATTTATTTTGAAACAAAATGAATTAACAGATTAATCAAAGTATAGTCCATCGTTGAGTATTACTTTTTTCCACCTCTCAGGCAATTTTCGAATTCCATCTTAAAACAATTTTTTGTCTTTTGAGGCAATCCAACTTCCGATCCAATTTTCTATTTCTGCGAAAGAAGTGAACCGGTGACCTGCCAAGTCGTGCTGCATCCGTCGGAATAACCAGTAATCAGAAGGAGGAATGTCCGGAGAATACGGGGGGTGCGGTAGAATATCCCACTTGAGTGTTTTTAAATATTTTTTGACGACTTTTGCAATATGAGGTCGAGCGTTATCATGCAAAATAATAACTTTATCATGTCTTCGTTCATATTCTGGCCGTTTTTCTCGTAATGCATGGCTCAAACGAGTCAAATGTAGCCTATACCGATCGCCCGTAATAGATTCACCAGGTTGTAGCAGCTCATACATACAGCACCCTTTTGGTCCCACCAAATACACAGCAAGACTTTTGAACTTAAATTTTGCTTTGGTGTTGATGTTGAGGTCGATGGTAACGATTCACCAGGCTTAGCGTAGTACTTTTTCTTTAGGGATTATCGTAGAATGTCCATTTTTCACCCCCAGTAACAATCCGACGTAATAAACCCTTTCTTTTTTGCCTTTGAATCAACTGCTCGCAACTGAAAAAGCTCCTTTCAATGTCTCTGGGATTCAATTCATGAGGAACATAGTTTCCTTGCTTTTGAATTAGTCTTATGGACTTTAATCGTACAGAAACTGCTTATTGAGTAACTCCCAATGTATCTGCAAGCTCCTCTTGCGTTTGACACGGATCTTCATCGAGTAATGCCTCCAATTCTTCGTCTTTGAATTTTTTTGGTTGTCCAGGGCGGGGCCTATCTTCAACGCTGAAATCACCATTCTTAAAACGTCGGAACCATTCCCTACATTATTTATCAGTTGGAGGATTATCACCATAAACTTCCACAAGCATTCGACGCGGTTCCGCTGCACTTTTCTTCTAATTAAAGCAAAAAATTAAAACGTCCCGCACATGCAGCTTAGTTTAACACAAAATTTGACATATTCGACAAATTAAAAAACAAGGTATTTTATGAAATTCAAAGTGATAGAAACAGAATGTTATTGACAGATGTCTAACCTCTCTGAAACCACCAAGATCAGCTGTCACTGTGAAACATTCATAACAGCCAGAACCATCTTTGAAAACGGACCGAACTAATATGTACACCCAATAGATCTACAAAAATATTTTCAAATTTTCGAGTTGAATTGGATATCTAAAAAGGGGTACTAAAAATACCCTAAAACCAATTCAACTTTTCCTTGAAAAGTAATGAAACAAATCGGAATAAGTATTATTTATTTATTGTATTTCAATCAGATTCTTTACAATATGCTACATATACATGTATGCTGGTGTATAGTATAACTCAAATTTCTCTAGAAGTTACTTTATCATAGTTGCGTTTTTTAATGATCTAATCATGAATCTGGAATTTTGCGAGGAATTGAAATTTTTGAATAGTTGCTCATAGCAATACTTCTTAATTTTGCTAAAAGATCATAAAATTGTATTGATTTATGTTCATTTGACGTCAAATCCATTAAAATCTTTGCTATAGGTCGGTTTACAAAAATCAGTTCAATACAGAATTTCAGATCAAGATCAGATTATTAGAAATACTTAACTTATGATATCATACAGCATTAAATAAGTTAAGGGATAACAAAGATGTCAACATTTTTGATTATTTGAATGTATAGAAAACTTATTTATATAGGGTTCTAGGAAAGTTTTAAAGCAGAGTGTTCATGATTTATTAAACAAGAAAATATGCAATTGTTAATATCACCTTAAAATTAAATTTATCAGATTAAAAAATATATTTTTATTCAATAAGATTACTACAATGTGTTAATTTAGAATTACAATTTATTGTACGATGATATTTTACTTTAATGTCAAGTAACAAGTAATCTAAACCTTTCGTTCGATAACGATAAAACATATAAAAGCAAATCGAAATTTTTTATCACATTTTATGACAAAACCATATTAGAATAGATATACAACATAATTTTTTAAATTGCATTAGAAGGTATGAACTTCACTTATTTTTTTATATATTTTGAACGATAAATTTTTCAACTATTCTTATTATAAATTTGGAAAAATTTTATAAAATCCTATTAAATATTATATATAAGTTATTTGCCCAGTTTAAGATTTTGAGGCATTCATAGAAAAGAATATTTAGTCGAAGTACCAAAAATCTAATTTTGGTTAGGTGGAAAATGTCGAAGATTTGAGAACAGAGATTAAAATTAAAATAGGGATCTGATACATTTTATTTTATTTTAATTCCTTAGAAACATGTTTGCCCTTGCGTGCATTAATATTCAAATATGACTAAATTAGGGACTTCACTGTATACAAAAATAACACTCTCAAAATTGTAAATTCCAGAAAAGTAATTACCGCACTTTTAATTCAAGATGAATTGATAAAGAAAGTTTCAAAAAGCCATTAATTCTAAAAGCATGTGTTAGAGAAATTTTTTAAAAGTTACTTTTAAATAAAGATAAAGTTGCATTAAAATATTTCCATATAAATATATTTTTTACTTTACTCGTAATACCTTAAATCCATGCAAAATTCCAATTTTCACCGAAAGATAAGCGATTGCAGGTTTCTTGGGTTGCCTCTTTTCAATTTACATAATATCACAAAATTTTGTTATATTTACCTTTAAAATTCCAAAGATATCCTTCCAAAATGAAACTTATTCCGTTCAGCCAATGAAAGTAGAAAAATTTTCTGGTCAAATGGAAGAGCCTGTTGAATTTACCCAATTTCGTTCCTTTTTGATTAAATTTAACCCAAACCGAAAAAGAAAAAAAATCATTGAACACAATTTCGTGTTGTTCCTTTAAAATCCCCAATTTTGGCGTTTGTATGAACTCAGCCGCAACATTGAAACACCAAAACAGCGTAAAATGCTTCCGAAATATAAACCACTTCCCCTTTTTCTAAATTGTTCGCCCGTGACCGAAAACGACGGGTGGGAATTTATTTATCATAGCTTATTTAGCTCAAGCTGAGTTTGCACTTAAAAAAGAAGCCTAAAGGTAATAGCACTCTTAGCGATTTCTGGAAAGAAATCTTTATCTTGACCAGGTAATACGAGGGCGAAAATGAAGCATTGAGCCCTAGGTGCCTCGAATGCGCCCTCTGAGATTTATGTTATAGGAAGACGGAATCGATTTTGTGCTGGTAATGAATATTTCCTCTAAATATAGAAGAACGTTTTATGATCTGAACCAGCATAAAGTAATAAGAGGCTTTCATACAACACCTACTTTATCTGCTGAATTAACGTAAATAATAACGACCCGTAGTCATTAGTTTTGTCAATTAAGATGGCAAAAGTACTGAGCAAATCACAAACTAATTTAATTTGATGCTTCACACATTAGACATATATTTTGAATGCGGGGTAATTAAATTGTTTTTTTGTTGTTAGATATTTAAGGGGGTAAATACAATTAGAAGGTCAAAAAAATCGATTTTTTTTTGTTCCTCTAAAAAGTTAGGAAATTTCCCGTAGAATACGCTCCAAAAAGTTTCAGGTCGAAAATTGAACTCCTTATATATTTTTTCTTCATTTTTCGAGAACGCTTTGTTGAGCGTATCGCAGGTTTTCAAAACTTTAAATCGTTTTTCTCAAAACAACATTTTTAAAATTTGCAACCACGATTACTCGAAAACTACTTGTCCAATTTAGCTGAAATTTTTAGGGTTTCTTCTTTATACCTTAGTCTTGTTTGTAAGCCTAATTGTTTTGGAATTTTTTGTTGCAAAATTGAATTATTAATGCAAAAATGGCTAGAAAAATAGTGAAAATTATCGATTTTTACACAAACTTCTACCAAATGCAGAATTTTTATTTATTTTTATTTTTTTGAGGTTTACCGACAAATTACATGTATATTTAAGCCGTCAGCCGTCAGGTACACAGGGGGATTCACGCATGCACGCAGGGGGAACAACGCGTACACACTGGTGTACGTGCCGTATCTGCGTGCATGTGCCGCAACTGTGTGCACTGATGGTAGTGCGACTACACCCTCCACGTGGGGGCGGCCGGAAACAGGCTCCCGGTATGGGAAGTCTCTACCGGGAGTGCTGGCTAATGGTAGTCGGGCGGAGAGAAGGATACTCTCTTAAATAAAATACCCTAATCCAAGGTGGAACAGCATACGCCGAGGGATGCGTGGCCAAGAGGGAGCTTGGTCGTGAGTATGCGGACTCTGGATACCGGTCGCCCTCCAGTTTCAATTAGACTTCGCCGCATAACGGGCTCTGTGCGGTGTGACCTTCCTTTCCCGTTTTCTCGTGGGAACAAAACTGGATAATATACAGGAAAACCCCAAAAAAACTGATGTAGTTCCGACTGCATCCGCCGATGATCGGGTAGCGATCACGGCAGAAAACACTGTAGCCATTGGGCTACAAGAATCCATCTCCTGTAGTGGAGCCATTGGGCACTCTACAGAAGAACCTTCTTCTGAAAAGTTGGAGAGCATCTGTGCCCCAACTTTGCCAGCACTGTCGGTGCCAAGGGGCGACAGACGTAGTGCTGTGTCTGAGGAAATGTCCTCGGATACAGACTCCGACTGCCACGAGGTACCGGATTGTGTAAGCCTGTGTTCGGAACAGTCCGGACTCACGGCTGTTGGCGCAGAGGTGAGTCGGATGAAGCTTGACGCTGGTTCCGGTTTTGTCAGGCTCACTCATGCGGAGAGGAGGAGATTTAAGAAGGCTTTGGCGAGTGGCCTCTCCAGGGAAAAGTCTCTGGAGATAGCAAAGATTAAATCTCCGGTAAAAGATGAGTCAAAAAGGACTCGTTCAGAGGATAAGTCCCCTGATCTTCCGGCTACAAAAAAGCCAAAGACGACC
Source organism: Dysmachus trigonus (assembly GCA_949715965.1). Lineage (NCBI taxonomy): Eukaryota > Metazoa > Arthropoda > Insecta > Diptera > Asilidae > Dysmachus > Dysmachus trigonus. The sequence goes on along the minus strand of OX454319.1, from coordinate 87,460,161 downwards.
CATATGGGGTCCGCGAAACCCACCTTTAGCCAGGTGGTTAGTAGCATTAAGTTAGGTCTAGTATCGGCGGACATGGACAATCGTCCCCTCTCACCGGAGCAAATGGCTCTGCTACAGGAGGCGATTGTCGATGCCACGATAGAGCTCGTGGACAAGAGGATCCAGCCGGAGTTCGAGGCATGTATGCCTCGAACCGGCTGGCTCCTTCTTGTCTGCACAAATGAGCAGACGGCCGACTGGGTCAGGAGTAATTTTGAGCACATTCGTGCCAAGAGCGCTCTTGACATCCTACTCGTTGAGGAAGAGCAGTTCCCCCGGACTCACGTGATCCGGGGCTACTTTCCTCAGAGTCTTTCCCTCACAAATGAGAAGGTGCTGGCATCAATTGATGCCCAAAATGCCTTCTCAGCCGTGCAGTGGAAGGTACTGCAGAGGTTGACACCTGGTCAACTGCTGCATCTGGTCATTGCCATTGATGATGCGTCAATGGCAGCCTTGACCAAACTAAAAGGCAGGATCGCCTATAGGTTTACCCACCTTAAGCTCATCCTTAAGGGCGCCACTAAGGATGAAGCAGTAGTAGGGGGAAGCGGCAGTAAGCCAGATGGAAAGGGACCAGTGTCTGTGGACCTACCCTCTTCCGGGGTTGCTGCAACCGGCGCTAGAGCTGGTGTCTTGCCAGCTGGGGGTCAGTGGATGTTGTCTCCACTGCTAAACCCTCCACTAGTCGAGTCTTTGGGCAGGCTAAAGCTGCGACTGTTAAGTCGGCCCCTAAGAAGACGACCACTGGGTCGTCTAAAGGCAGTGTCGCCCCAGCTGGAGGGTCAGTGGATGTTGGTTCCACTGCTGGACCCTCGACTAGTCGAGTCACAGGACAGGCTACAGCTGCGACTGCCAAGTCGGCCCCCACAAAGAAGACGTTGACCACTGGGCCGTCTTCGGCCAATGCTAAGAAGAAACAGCAAAGGCCAAAGGTGGGAAAACTGCGAAAACCCCTTCAGGGTAGCAGTACCAAGGGACCTCGACGAGCTAAGGCGGCGGCCCTCGTCAAGAAGTCCCTCTCCAAAGAGGAGCAATGAGCACCATGAGGGTGCTCCAGGCGAACCTGCACCATGCCAAGGGGGCATCGGCCACGCTGTGCAGAACCTTCGCCGAGAAACAAATAACCCTTGCGCTCATACAGGAGCCCTGGGTTATTAGTGGCCAAGTCCGAGGACTCAACATCGACTCATGTAAGTTGATCTACGACCGCGGGGTAGAAGTACCACGTGCGGCACTTCTGATAGACAAAAGTGTCAATCATCTCCCCATTTCTAATTTTATTTCCAGGGACCTCGTAGCGGCGCTGGTGGAGATCCCCACGCTGGGTGGAGTACAGGAAGTCGTCCTGGCATCTGCCTACTTCCCAGGAGATAGGCCAGATGTTCCACCAGAAGAAGTCCAGGAACTCGTCGAGTACTGTCGACGACTTAACCGTCAGTTCCTCATCGGTTGCGACGCTAATGCGCACCATACGGTGTGGGGCAGCAGCGACGTAAATGAAAGGGGTGAGTACCTTTTGAACTATCTGTCTAGTAAGAATATAGATATAGTTAATAGGGGGTGCAAACCAACTTTTATCACTGCGGTCAGAGAAGAAGCGTTAGACCTCACTCTTGCCAGCAGGATCCTGTCCGAGTTCATAGTGAACTGGCGAGTATCAGATGAAGCGTCACTGTCGGATCATCAACACATTAGATTCGACATTCCAGGGCGCTCTGAACTCACTTCAAAATCCTTTAATCCAAGAAAAACAGATTGGAGTGCCTACAGAGCCATGGTGAGCTCAAAGGCAGACATGCTGGTGACCACTATCAGCTCAACCAGTGAACTAGAAGTGGCTGCAAACCAGCTAAATGAAGTAATAATATCCTCCTACCATGATAGCAATGTTGCAGTTCCAGCCAAAGTGGTACGCAAGGTGCCCTGGTGGAACGAACAGCTATCGGACATGCGTAGGCATGTGAGGAGATTATTCAATAGAGCCAAACGCTCTAAGCAGTGGGACGAATACAGATCCGCTCTCACTGACTACAACAAAGAATTGAGACGCTCGAAACGCGAATCCTGGAGAAGGCACTGTGAAGGTATAGAATCATTACCGGAAGCAGCCCGTCTTCAAAAGGTATTAGCTAAGGACGTCTCCAATGGAGTTGGACTCTTGAAGAGACAGGATGGCACCTTCACTGAGTCGCAAAGGGAAACACTTGAATACCTATTACAAGTACACTTTCCCGGATCAATTCTAGGAGTAAATTCACTACAGCCTGCAGACTCTGATCCTAGCGATAGAGCAAATCGCAGAGCGTGTAGCTGGTCCGGTGTCATCTTTGACAGGGACAAGGTTAAATGGGCAGTGGCCTCCTTTCAACCTTTCAAAGCCCCAGGAGGTGACGGGATCTTCCCGGCATTACTTCAGAATTGTCTGGATACGATCCTGGATCCTTTGGTTTGTCTGTTTAGAGCCAGTTATATTTGGGGATACATACCACGCTCATGGAGGAGGGTGGTGGTTGTATTTATTCCAAAACAGGGCAATAGGCCCCTTGAGCTGCCCAAGTCTTATAGACCAATCAGCTTAACATCTTTCCTGCTGAAAACAATGGAAAGATTGTTGGACCTTCACATAAGGTGCAAACTGGAGCAATCAACACCGCTCCACAGATCACAGTTTGCTTACACTAAAGGTAAATCAACAGAGGTTGCTTTACATAATTTAGTTAGTAGGGTCGAGAAATCCCTTCAGGCCAAGGAAATAGCTCTGTGTGCTTTCTTGGATATAGAGGGTGCTTTCGACAACACAGGATATGATTCTATATCCAGGGCTCTTGTGCGCAGGGGTATAGACTCAAATACAATCGCATGGGTAGATGCAATGCTAAGAGAGCGAGAAATCTCATCCATGCTGGGCAACACCTCTGTGTCAATTAGGGCAGTTAGAGGATGCCTACAAGGCGGGGTACTGTCGCCATTGCTTTGGTCTCTAGTTGTGGATGCCCTCCTAGTCAAGCTTTGTGAGCTTGGCTACCACACTGTCGGTTATGCGGATGACCTGGCAATAATCGTTACAGGAAAATTTGACTCAACTGTCACGAGTTTGATGAGGACCGCACTTCGTGTAGTCGCTGACTGGTGTGTCAGTGAGGACCTAACCATCAACCCGTCTAAGGCCGTCCTGGTACCTTTTACGAAAAGGTACCGTCTGAATTTGGATACTATATCCATCCAAGGAACGGTCGTTGAGTATTCCAATGAAGTAAAATACTTAGGTATTTGGCTGGATAAGCGGCTAAATTGGAATACTCAACTAAACTATTCATTAAATAAGGCCACGCGAGCCATGTGGGCCTGTAGAAGACTTTTTGGTAGGACATGGGGTCTCAACCCAAAGATGATCCTGTGGTTATATAATACAATTGTCAAACCAATTGTTGCATATGCCGCCCTTGTATGGTGGCCCAAAGTTCAGCAGCAGATGGCAATTGCTAAGTGCAACAAGCTACAACGGCTTGCTTGCCTCTCCATAACAGGAGCCATGAGGACTTGTCCAACACTCGCCATGGAGGCGATAGTAGGACTCGAACCTCTGCACTTTTTCATTTTGAAATCAGCCGCAATTAGTGCTCTGAGAGTGCAAATCACATCCAAAACGCAAATTGCTGACAATGGTCACATGAGCATCCTGCAGCGCATCCCTGACTTAAGGATCTGTTATATAACAGACTACATGACCAGGGAACTGAGCTTCGGGAGGAGATTCAGGATTCTCATCCCTGAACGTGCAGACTGGAATGGCGATGGCCTCAGTCTGGACCCCAGAACTCTCCGTTGGTTCACAGATGGCTCAAAAATGGAACATGGTGTTGGTGCTGGTGTCTATGGACCCAACACCAAGGTCTCGATAGCAATGGGAAAATGGCCCAGCGTTTTCCAGGCTGAAATCCATGCAATTGAAGCCTGCGCCCTTCTCAATATTAACAAGAGACTTAAAGGTGCCAATATCACTATCTTTTCCGATAGCCAAGCGGCCCTCAAGGCACTCTCGTCATGGCGCTTCTCGTCTAGACTTGTTAAAGAATGCTTTGATACCCTTCAACACTTAGCAACTTCCAACAGGGTTACCCTCTGTTGGGTACCGGGACACTCCGGCGTTGAGGGAAATGAGGTTGCTGATGAACTTGCCAGGGAAGGTTCATCTTCTCGACTCAAGGGCCCTGAGCCCTTCTGCAGCATTGGCTGGTCTTCGTCCAAAGCTGTGATAGAAGAATGGGTCAGGAATCTACAGTGCATACACTGGGATAACTTCCCTGGGATCCGGCAAGCTAAAGAGCTCGTCAGACCCTATACCTACACTGAAATCAACGTTTTGAGTAAAGCGGATCTCAGACTGTTGGTAGGTTACCTAACTGGCCACCATGGGCTAAGATACCACCTAAATAAAATAGGTCTGTCAAATGAGACGGAGTGTCGTCTGTGTCTTGAAGACGACGAAACTACATCACACATTTTGTGTGCTTGTCCGGCTTTAGCACGGTTAAGAAGAGGGATCTTCGGTCAAGAGTTCCTGGACTCGGCTGAAGCTCGTTCATCTTCTGTAAAAGACCTTCTGGCATTCCTTAGGGTAGCAGATCGTCTTTTACTGTAAAGGGGATTCGGCACAAAAGACCGCCTGGTCGCAGTGCCCACCATGTGGGTCACCCCTAACAATAATAATAATAATAAGCCAAATTTTTTTTATGGGCTATTACAGATCAATAACACGACGTCCAGAGTGGTTGCAGTTTTTTTTATAGGTCAACTTCACGCCAGCGTACAGCCGCCATTTTGTTTTCAAAAATAAAAAAAAAAATTTTTTTACAGTCCTCATTTATACCTTAAAGTGTATATAGTTTTATAATGATTGCATTAAACCTTCTTTGTGAAAAAAAATGTTTTCTAATGCGTAAATTTTGCCCGTGTAATTGTATTTACCCACTTAAGGGATTGAATTTCAATAAATTTTAAAATATTGGATAGACAACTTTTTTAATGTAATAATATAAATTTATTATCCAATAGTGTTTATAGTTATGGTTTGAAAAATAAAGGTTTTATTATTATTCACTTTCGAAATTAATGAGTTATTGTAATCGTTAATTACAAAATGAATAAATATTTCAGTTATATTAGTCTTCATATTCATATCCTGATTCCAAGATTCTTCTTTTATTAAAATTATCATTGGTCTTATTTCTATAAACATAATAAAACTAATTAAATTATATGGAAATTAGTATTTTTATATTATTATTACCTACCAGCTTTAATTTTAGATGCATCAGAGCTATAATTTTCTCTGAAATCATTCTGTTCTGACCTGACCTGATCTGATTTTTTTTTATAAAATAAACCACAATTCCTAATTTATTTTCATATAAGAGTGAAATTGTTAATACATAAAGCATGAAAATTTTGCAAATTTATTTTTAACCTCTTCGTTTAATTACTTCGGCATTCCTTTTTTCGAGAACGTCACTTCAACCAGAAACTTTCCTTCAGCGGTCGGAAGTCAAATAATTATAATACTATTTCCTGAAGTTCTAAATTACATATATGTATATTAGGGTGCTTTTTTTCGCGGCTATTTTTTTTTTTTTTCTCTCCCACCTCGAAATTTTGTGGGAAATACCTAAACAAAAATTCCCTGAAAATTTTAGCCCTTAATATTAATATTAAGTGCTCGACCAAGGCGTATAAAGATTTCCCGTATAAAATACACGTAAACTTTGATTTTTTTCTTCATAAATCTACAGCTCAGAGGCATTTTATGGTATAATCTTGGTCAATGATAGGGTTTCTTCAGAATTGAATGCTCTACAAAAGTATCCATTGCGGCGTAACCTTAACTCCCACCAGCGAGGTAGTACGGGTCACTAAACCCAATTTGTTCATGAAATTCTCGTTTTTTTGCCCCTATCTTGTAAATAACAAGAGCTACAGAAAAAAAGAACATGACAAACTTGTAGGAAATTCAATTTCTTATAAAAGAGTTAAGGAACACCAAATCGCTAACATCAATATTTCTCGAGATATTGGGCATTGAAGTTGAGGTAGTGTGGAATTTTCATGGATTATTGAGTTAAATTGTAGAAACGCTTGAAATTGAATTTCCCACAAGTTTGTCATGTTCATTTTTTCTGTAGCTCTTGTTATTTACGAGATAGGGGAAAAAAAACGAGAATTTCGTGGTAAAATTGGGTTTAGTAACCCGTACTACCTCGCTGGTGGGAGATAGGGTTATGACGCGATGGACACTTTTGTAGAGCATTCAATTCTGAAGAAACCCTATCATTGACCAAGATTATACCATAAAATACCTCTGAGCTGTAGAGTTTTGAAGGAAAAAAACCAAAGTTTATGTGTATTTTATACGGGAAATCTTTATACGCCTTGGTCGAGCACTTAATTAAGGGCTAAAATTTTCAGAAAAATTTCTTTTAGGTATTCTCCACAAAATTCGAGGTCGGAGTGAAAAAACAAAAAATAGTCGCGAAAAAAAAAAGCACCCTAATGTATATGTATTTTTAATATTCTTAGGCACCTATTTTCTCGAACTCGAAATTTTGTTAAGATTAAAAATGAAATTTTAAATTTTGTACGACAGTGTATCACTAGCAATAGCAGATAGATAAATTTTCTCTTTTCTTTTAGATAGGGTATTTTATTAGTAATGTTTTAGTGTTAGACTAATGTCGCTATGATAATTAGAAAAAATTATTAACAAAATATGAAAGTGACCTCCACCAAAAATTTTAATTTAGTAATCATCCTGTAACTCGAAAACGGTTGGCATTGTTCTCCCTGTCATACAAATTTTTCTTTGGCTAGGTGAGTCCTATCAACCTGTTTATTTTGGACCACCACAAAGGAAACATCCTATATTTGGATGACCGTATCTTCGGGTTTTCAGAGTTTAATGCATCCAAATGTCCACAAAACCTATTCAAAAGCTTGCTCAAATTTTAAATCTTCAGAAAATTATTAGATATGAATTTTTTAAATTTAGAGTAACATACATATAATTCATATGCATGTATAATTATCTGTATACGATCTTTTTGGAAAAACATTCTTCTTACGCAATATTATGAGAAATTTTAGTAGATTCCCCTTTTAGAAATCGATCGACATAAATTCAGTATTTTCTTTTAAAAAGAATCTGTGAAAATTGTTTGCTCATTTCTTTAGGTACACTCTTCCTTTCGCTTTAATTTTTCCCATCAATTTTGTAGAAGGTGAATAATTTCCTATAAGAAAATTTTTTGAAGAAGTGATTGATTACATTTACATTCAAAGTTTGAGGCTACAGGTCCGTGTATTACAAATTAGCCATTCACGTTCAATGCAGGAAGTATCTATGTCAATTTTTTATCTTTACTTTTAAAATTAACTAAAATATACAGTATGGTTCCATTGTTTTTTTTTTTTTTTTTTTTTTTTTTAAATAAAACAATAAATCATTTTTCTGAACCCACCTTTTAATATTTTTTTAATAAAATATAGAAAGAAGGTATTTTCTTGATCTTCCTCAACTTGCCGCATTGTTTTTAATGGCATTTTTCCTCTTGAACAGAGTTAATTTGGATAGGTCTATGTATATAAAAAAGGTTGAAATTAAATTCTTTCTTAACAAATATTAAAATTTGTTTTGACATCGTCGAAAAACGAAAGAATTGATATTTTTCATCGGAAATATAAATTTTAATTAAAAATTAATTGAGAAACAAGCTCACACTTTTTATTTTATCATAAAATGATTCAGAAACTTCCGTCGCATAATCCTGATTTTTCTTTTTCTATAGACTCAATTTCAACTAAGTTTTTTAAATTCTAACTTTCTCATCTACAAAATTTTCATTATCATTTTCCTCGAAAGGAATTTTACAATGTATTTAAATGCGAAATTCTTGCTAGAAATTTAACGTTTTGGGGCTATTTGTTTGGGCCTCGAAGGTACTTGTTATTTTATTCTGACGTTCATTGGAGGTATTATTGTAGGAAATTTTCATGAATGACTTTTACAAGAACGCGTCTTAATTATTTTACGAGCGGAAGTTTACCAGCAAAAAATAATGTTTCTTAAATGCCTGCAAGTGTTTAATCTTTTGTGTACCTTGAAAATTTATAAGGAGCTCAAAGTTCTTTGATGGTAATGTTATATTATATAAACGACAAGCTTATGATGGTTGGGGCTATTTTTAAATAATGTGTTGGTGTTCAAAAGACTGAAGATTTTTTTAACAGAGAGAAAAATAATAAAAGAAAAAAAAATTGATTACTAAGAACTAAACATTTAAGATGTATTCAGAAATTTTACTCTACCTTGAGCTTAGGAATATCTTTATTATTTTTGTCCGTCCTTAGGACATCAATTCTTGCGTAACAAATAAATGAAATATTCGTGTCTACAGATAAAAATATTTTTGTGTAGGATATAAAATAAAAATTGTAAAAGAAATGTTCTCAACATGAAAAACAACATTAATACGCTTGCGAATCCCGAGGCAGAGCTAATTTTCAGGGGCTAATTTTCATCGAAATCATATACATAATTCATTTGAGAAGCGCTTTTCTTAAGTTAAGAAATTTCTGCATTATACCAAATTAAATTCAGTGGTTCCATAATTTATAAGCAGGTAAATTTCACGGAAATCTAATAGCGTATAGCTAGATGCTGCTAACGTTTTTTCAAGATTTAAAATTATGGGAGGAATGAGTTTCAATCGTGCCTGGTCATAGAAACAATTAAAAATGATTTTTTTAAGTTCTAATATTCATAAAAAGTATAAAATGTTTGTCACAATGTTATATACGCTTTTTCTAAAAAGTCTCAATATACTAATATTAGGATAAAGTGTTTTGTTCACAGTCAGTAAGATACAGAGAAAAACTAATGCTTATATGCATAATAATAGTAAATTATTCTCCTCTACTTTAATATATAAAGAAAGTGAGTTTATTTATATATAAGAGATAATCTCGAAAACTATTTTCATAATTCTTTTACCAATAGCACGATTATAACCTGCGGTAGTTTTTATTTTTATTTATACTAATTAATAATTTTGGACTAATTTACACTATTTTTTTGTGACAGAAATCCTCGGTTTTTATGTGTTCTAAAATAATCTTGGAAACTACGGAACCGATTGGAATAATTCTTTACACTTTTTTATATATTTTTATTTTTATTCCATAATCCTTTTACCATTGATAAGCTTATGTCTTCCCGATGGATATAGGCTATAAATTAGCACCAATATATATATTTACACTAATTTACATCACTTTTTTATGACAGAAAAATTACTTTATTTTCTTCGGTAGACTCTTTTATATACTATACCATGTTACGTGATAACATGACTTGATCCATGACATGACACATAATACCTGACACTTGACATAACACATGGCATGGCATATGACATGGCACATGAAACACACATGATATGATACAAAACGTGATATGACACAAGACATGACATAAGGGGCATTTCACCTGAAGCGGACAACGAAAAAAATGTCAAGTTCTGGATTTTGTTCAAAATTGGGTTAATTGTACTTCTATAGGACTTGAATATTTGTAAATTATTATTTTTATTTTTTTTTTTATAATTATAAAACGAACAAGTTATACCATGAGCTGATACAGTAGTTAAAATTACAAAATAAATTATACCAAGTTTTATTACCTCATTATTATATTTAACCTTCCGAACAAAGTTTAATTTATTGATTAGTAATTTAACAATGATGTGAATTATAATAAATTTAACCAAACAAATTAATTAAATTTTGTTTTTAATTTTGGTTATTTAACAATATTTCATTAGTTATAATAATAAGCCATAAGTAGCGAGTAAGACAGCCACACTAAGGACGCCATGCGGCACCTTCGTACTTTAGTTCATATCTTCTAAACGAATCGAGATACCATTCTAAAATTTGTTGCGTCATTTTCTATGCTACAAGCTATATTTTTTGGTAAAAATAAAAAATTTAAACAAATACGAAGTTGGAAAAAATCAGATTTTTAATGTTAACTTCCTGTTTACTATACGAACAAAAATCCAATTTCAAATTTTAATTAATTTCTAAGAAAAACAATTAATATACTCAAATAAACACGATTTACTTATTATTCAATTCATTTGATTCACTGTATTAATAGCATTCGAAAAATCCGTTCCACAAATTTTGCCAATTCTTTGAAGTCGCATAAAGAAAAAAAAAAAAATCATGTACATTATTTATTCAGGTACCATAGAAGTACAATTAACCCAATTTTGAACAAAATCCAGTACTTGACATTTTTTTCGTTGTAAAAAGTAGCATTCTGCTATATCAAATCATCTTGCAGTGCACTATTAGTATTAGCATTACTCAAGGCTCTTGGAGAAACGGCTACGACCACTGTGTTCTATAATGAATTCACAAACATACAAATACACGAAATCATAATGCCTACTCTCAAAACCCCCGGGAATACATATTATATAGTTTCCCGGGGGTTCTGCTACTCTCCAATGAGCAAGCCAACCACGACCCAACCAAAAAAAGTGCTGCTACCTTTTCCTTCTCATTGTAAAATAAATCTCCCGTTTCGCTTGTGTTTTGGTTAGCATGCTCTAGCTTTTCGTTCGTATTGGTTAAATCATTTGAAATTCAGCCGACTTCTAGTAGTGGTTCTGAGCCTAGCAACATATTCAGTACTGGCAAAATGTCAAATTTTAAGAAATAATTGAGGTTAAGTGTTAGAAAAAAATTGCCGCCAAAAGTGAAGAAGCATTTTTAAGTGGAAATGGTATTAATTTGGAGTGTTAAGTAAAAAAAGAATACATTTATAAACATCCTTGTTCATAAATTACGAAATATAAATTTCTTCCTGTTCCATTTCACTCCCGATTAAAACAAGCAGAACGTTTTACATCTCACATCTACATTGATAAAGATGTGTACGAACGCGTTTTGTCAGCCAACTGATAAGTGGTTGGTTTGTGGTTGGCTTGCTCATTGGAGAGTAGGCATAAGATTCCAATCACCTAATGGGAATATAGTAGAGGTTAAAAAACGAGTTCCTTCAATCTGGCGGTTGACGCATGCTGACAACTGGGGACGTTCACAATAAATTAAGAATAAAGGTTAAAGATCGAAGGAGAAAGGAGTGACAATTAGTTTTTTTTTTTTCATACTCTTCCTGTCTCAAAATAAACTCTGGAGCGGTCTAGTGTACTATTAAACAAGCCATTCCATTAAATATGTAGAATTCGAAACCTCTATCAACTCAGAGGTAATAAAAACCTCTCACCCATTCAGGTGACACAACCTCGCAATCACAGGAATATCTGAAAAAGAATTACACAATATAACTTCAAAAGATAATTAGAACAGAGCCACCACACTCTACTAATCACACACCATAACTATTCGCAATACTACACCAGCAGTGACCAGTAATATTATTATAAATTTAATATAGGGAATTGAACTTGAATTTTAGGCTTTGATTTGAAGCATTCTTCAGGCTGAAACTTTCCATTGATTTGGGTTTCGACCCTCCCTGCTTTTATTTTACTTTTTGCACCTACTTTTAAAAGCATTACTTTGATTAGGTTCTGACCTTTCTTTATAAGATTGATTGCCCAGACCTCGGCTAATTCAGCTAGTACTGCATAAATATATGTAGATATTAATCACTGTCCGTCTCTCACAGCCTATTCTCTGAAGAAACATGCGACGTATAAAATGGAAATTCGCCATAGTAATAAATTTTATTAACCCACATATTTTGCACCAGTTAACGCTTTAAAATACTAATATAAGAATTAAAGAAGACGCAAATTAGGTAGTCGAAATTTTTATTTTTTATTTTATATATCAAGTTGGGCTTTTTATGTGGATTACAAAAATATTATTTATTTCTTGTTATATATATTTAATAATTTTAAGGAGATATTATGCGAAATATGCGAAAATACATATAATATTCCTCTATCTTATGTTTGAAACCGCAGGACTTAAAATTTAGAAAAATCAGGAAATATAATAGCTTACTTCCAGTTTACAGGAAAATTATAACGAAATCCTAGATCTTTTAGATTTCCATTGTAGGAATTCTAAAAATAATGTATAAAATCTTCTAAGCGCAAATTGAACACGAACTTACCCAGTTTCGTAAACATCTCTCTAAGAGTTCTCAAAAATTGGAATAATTTATTACATAGTAAGTTGTACTTTGATGGTTCTAAATTGGACTTATTGCTTAACTTTTTTGTGCAAACATCATTTGTATTTCATGAGTCGACATACTCCAATTAATTCTTTGGAACTCAATTCCATAAGATGTTTAGTTAAATCACACCGAAATAAATTCTAAGATAACTCGAGTAATCGTTGTCTTTCGGTCAAATGAGCGTACCTTTTATCTGCCTTTAATTTTATTAGTTAAAATGTGCATACCTCTCATATGTTTTTAATTTTATTACAATTCAAAATATTGATTTTAATAAACGTTTTCTCTTCTACCTTCTAATTCAAAAAGCTAGGGGCCCATGAAACTTCTAAGATTGGAGCTTTCACAATATTCACCCGCCATTGTTTATATATACTTAAAAGGTATTATTGAAGCTTAACCCTTTTAGTGCAGAACACAAAATTAAAGTTGTGTTTAAAGTGCTGAGCAATATATTGGGTGTACAAATTAGTTCGGTCCATTTTCAAAAGATGGTTCTAGCTGTTATGAATGTTTCACAGTGACAGCTGATCTGGGTGGTTTCAGAGAGGTTAGTAATCTGTCAATAACATTCAGTTTCTATCAATTTGAATTTCATAAAAAACCTTGTGTTTTATTTTGTCGAATATGTTAAATTTTGTGTTAACTAAACTGCATGTGCGGGAGGTTTTCATTTTTTGCTTTAATTGGAAGAAAAGTGCAGCGGAAGCGCATCGAAAGCTTGTGGAAGTTTATGGTGATAATGCTCCAACTGATAATCATGTAGGGAATGGTTCCGACGTTTTAAGAATGGTGAAGGTAAGCCCTGAACAACCCAAAAAGTTCGAAGACAAAGAATTGGAGGCATTTCTCGATGAAGATCCGTGTCAAACGCAAGAGGGGCTTGCAGATACATTGGGGGTGACTGAGAAAGCAGTTTTTGTACGATTAAAGTCCATAGGAATGATTCAAAAACAAGTAAACTGGGTTCCTTATGAATTGAAACCAAGAGACGTTGAAAGGCAATTTTTCACTTACGAGCAATTGATTCAAAGGCAAAAAAGAAAGGGTATTTTACATCGAATTGTTACTGGGGATGAGAAATGGACATTCTACGATAATCCCAAGGAGAAAAAATATTACGCTGAGCCTGGTGAATCGTTACCAAAGCAAAATTTACGTTGAAAAGTCTTGCTGTGTATTTGGTGGGATCAAAAGGATGTTGTGTATTATGAGCTGCTACAACCTGGTGAATCTATTACGGGCGATGGGTATAGGCTACAATTGACTCGTTTGAGCCGTGCATTACGAGAAAAACAGCCGGAATATGAACGAAGACATGATAAAGTTATTCTTTTGCACGATAACGCTCGACCTCATTTCGCAAAAGTCGTCAAAAAATATTTAGAAACACTCAAGTGGGATATTCTACCGCACCCGCCGTATTCTCCGGACCTAGTTCCTTCTGATTACTGGTTATTCCGACGAATGCAGCACGACTTGGCAGGTCACCGGTTCACTTCTTCCGCAGAAATAGAAAATTGGATCGGAAGTTGGATTGCCTCAAAAGACAAAACATTTTTTCAAGATGGAATTCGAAAATTGCCTGAGAGGTGGGAAAAAGTAGTAATCAACGATGGGCAATACTTTAATTAATCTGTTAATTCATTTTGTTTCAAAATAAATATATTTCTAACAACAAAAAAGCAGAACAAATTAAACCCAATATTTATTTCTTGTTATATATTGTTAACAATTTTAAGTAAATATTTAAAAAGATATTATGAGAAATATGCGAAAATATAATACAGTGTGCGCAATTTCTATAAGCGCAGCCAGTTTTATTCATGTTTAAAGAAAACTACTTTTTATTTTTCAAAACCGATTATATTGCATAAATTCCCCATTGGTAAATATTAATTAAATAATATAAAACATTCATTAAAGTAAGTAATTACTTTATAATAAAAATAAATATAATTAAAAGTCTCTTTTGTCTGCGCAATTTCTATAAACTCACTTTATATTATAGTCTTTATTTTAAAAGCTTAATGCAAGGTAAATTTTTGTATATTTTCTAAAAATTGCGTTTTACCTCCTTTGTTAGTTGTAACTTGAAAAAACCTGATAGACATCGAATTTATTAACTTTTTAAACAAATGTTCATCAATATCATTCTAGCATTCCAAAATATCGGCTTTCAGTTGAGATAACGAAGAAAATTGTCCACCATTTGCGTAAACTCTTCGTGCCATGATTCCCCAAATGTTTTCCATTGGATTTAAATCCGGACTACGTGATGGCCACTCCATTACAGGAATATTTCTTTCACTAAACCATCGTCTTGTTTCGGCAGAAGAATGCACAGCGGCGTTATTCTGTTGAAAAATCAAATCTTTTTCCATATTGTCTTCTAAATATGGAATAAGTGATTCCTCCAGCAGGTCTGTATATATGACAGAGTTCATTCGGGTGGGAACAAAGCGTAAAAATAACTTTCCTTGATAAGAAAAGGCACCCCATAACATTAAACTACCAACACCAAAATTACTACTTAGACGAGGCGAATCGGGCTTCTTTAAATCATGCCAATAAGTACTCAGTCCATCTGGGCTATCTATGTAATTGTTTTCCGTAAGAAGAAATAACGTTTTGCCACTTTTCGTCCCAGTTCATGTGGCTTCTAGCAAAATCTAGGCGCGCATATTTATGATGCTGTTGCAATTGGAGAGATTTGGCCGGTTTCTTATATTTAATATAAGTAATGTCCTTCAAAATTTGTTGGACTCTTCTTCCTTTAATTGGGAGTTGTAATTCCGCTATAATTTGAGCTGCACTTAACTTTTTTTTCATAACTGCTTCTCTTATGTTCCCAATATTTTTTTTGGAAACTTTGGTGCTCCCTCTTGGATGATCCCATAATCCATTACGATTGCCCTTTTTAATAAAATTTCGCACCACACATTCTGAACGTCCAATTCTCCTTGCAATTTCTCTTATACAAAGGCCAGTTTCCCTAAACGCACGGATTCTGACGCGATCGTCGATGTCAAGGACCTTTCCTCGGGGCATTACAATAAATCTTAAGAAATAACAGCAATTATACAGAATTAAGCTATAGTTGGAAAATAAAAATGAAACTCACATGAATTGTTTCCTAAAAAGTTGCAAAATTACTTTGCGTTTAACTAGTAATACTACAAAAAGAAACTGCGTTTATAGAAACTGCGCACTCTAAGATCAATTGTGAAAGATTGATCTATTGCATTCACGCATTGCCTAATATTTGGAATTGTTTAATTGCTTTTATGAATAGTTATAAACTTTAACAATTGTGACTGTAAAGAAATTTTGTTACTATATCGCTTTATTTCAATGAATTGTGCATTTCACTTGAAAATCAGACGTGCGCTTATAGAAATTGCGCTCACTGTATTCCTCTCTCTTATGTTTGTAACTGCAGGACTTAAAATTTAGAAAAATCAGGGAATATAATGGCGTACTTCCAGTTTACAGAAAAATTATAACGAGGTCTTATAGATTATTGTATTTTATATATCTTTAATTTATTTTAAATTATTAATTAAAATGTACATACCTCTTCTCTGTCTTTAATTTTATTAAAATTCTAAATATTGATTTTAATAAACTTTGTGTCTTCTACTTTCTAATTCAGAGAGCTAGGGGCCCATGAAACTTCTGAGATTGAAGCCTTCAAAATATTCACCCGCCATTGTTTATACATTCTTAAAGGGTATTATTGAAGCTTAACCCTTTTAGTGCAAAACAAAAAATTAAAGTTGTGTTTAAGGGGGTAGTCCAGTGAAAAAATTTTTTTTTTAATTTTTTTGTTTTTTGCTTAAATCTACTCTACTACACCTCGAAAATACTCCCTTAAAATATCTAAGCAAAATATTGAATAGTTTTAAAGATACAGAGAGTTTTCGAGAGACGTGTAATCCAAGCGCTCGAAGGTCCCCTGGCGTGTTTCGGAGCAAGGAGGACTCTTGTATTTCTGTTTACTCCACCCATTTCTTTTCGGTTTATAACGGTCTAGGTCCTTCTGCTTTGTATTTAAGGTTAGTTATGTATAGAGCAGGCATCGCGTTATGTATGGAGCAGGCATCGCTGACTAAGGTAAAATTAATTTTTTTTAGCTTTTTTCCGCAACAAAAACTTTAAACGCGTTTTTCTCAAAACAGCATTTTTTGACTCGGCGGACGTCAGATCTCAGAGTCTTTTGCTCCGATTGATCTAAAAATTTAGCTGTATATTTCTTGATTGTGTATCTATCGTCGGAACTAGAATTATTAAAATCCATTGTTTATTTACAAAGTTATAAACAAATTAAGCACCCGAAAAACACCCGAAAAATTCAAAATGCCGCCATTTTGTTATTTTTTATTGAAAATTAATAATTCTAGTTCCGACAATAGCCAATGTTCTACAGATTAAAACCTCGTTTGAATTTTTTGTTTCAAATGAACCGTTGCAGAGATTCGACGTCCGCCAACAAAAAAAATTTTTTTTTGGAGCGGCCATTTTGTCAGGATGACTCATAAAAAGAAAAAAAAAATTTTTTTGTGTAGTTTAATAGTTGTACTATCATATGTCAAAAAGTTTTTTAATAAAAATTAATTGCTAATATGAAAAAAAAATCGTTGAAAAAACAGTTGTTTTCACTGGACTACCCCCTTAAAGTGCCGAGCCAAATTTATATCAATTTTTTGAGTTTTAAGAAAAAGATAATAAAAATTAGATTTCAGCTGTAAAGGGTCAGAGGCCCTAAACTCTGAACAATTTTATAAACTTTGTAACAAACATCCAGATGTCCGCAATTAAACAAATAAATAAATAATAATAAAAAAGATTTCAAAGATAATTACAAAATTTAAAAAGGACCATGTTAAAAACTAAAGCGCAAGTATTAAGTAGTTTGTAATATAATAATCTGATAATTTTTTTGGAAACGTTCTAGAAATTGTTTACAACTTCGAGAAAGTTCTGTGACTTTGAGTATAAATACCCGTAAGCGCGCTCAGTTCATCAGTGCAATAATCGACAGCGCAGCGAGTAGCATTATGGAAAAACTCGATTTGAAAAGACGAGACATCTGCGTCCTTCTACTTTATGAGTTCCGTTTGAAACATACAGCTGAGCAGGCCAAAGAGGATCTATTAACAAGAGGCGACACTCGTGACGTATTTCCTTATCTTTTTTCGACCTTGGTACCGTTACAGGAATGAAATGGGAATTTTTGCTAGAAATAGTTAGTAATAAAGAAAGCATAAGTGAGAGAAAGACAAAAATTTGGGGCGAAAAGTGGAACACTCCTGCAGGGTGCACCTCACAAAAATCTTTTATGACAAAACTTTTCTATGAGCACATTACACGCTGCTTTTTCCACAGCCACACACCAAACACATTTTATTATGCTTACCCATCATTTATCTAAAGCACATTTAATTTAATTTAATTAATTGCTTCTAAGAAAGCACTTTTTTACTCAAAAACTTTTAAGCTTCTTCACATTTCGAAACAAATCAAGCCCACCCGGTACTTTTCGTAAGCGAGCAGCACACAAAAGAAATTCCGCTCGGGGGCGCCTTTAAAAACGCACAATGAAAAAATGTAAACAATCTCGTCCGTATTCATGCTCGGTGTGTGCTGCCTGCCTCTTCTCCCTTCTCCGATTCGGCATTTCCCTATAACTTAACATTGCGAGGAGAGGTAAACTTGAGCGACCTAGTACTGGTGCCCGGCTCTGGGGCGCCTTTAAAAAAGCGTTCATAAAAAAAGCTTCAGTTTATAGCTTACGCTGTAAAAGCTGTCTGTGAGAACTTTTTGGTGACTATTTCTCTCTCTACATTTCTTATAGGTATTTACAGAGGTAGTAGCCCTGCGCTGCTTTATCTAATGGGAAATTTTGCTGGGTGTATTTGCGAGAGCTTGCATATGAGTTGGAATTTTGAGAGGGTATTAAAGTGTCGCTTCTTGTTGAAATAGATATTCTTTGGAGCAGGCGGCACAAAATATATCTCAATGTATGGGAGAAAATGCGGTCTCTTATCATACAGCAGTAGATTGGTTTCAACGTTTCTCGAATGGCGACTACAACCTTGAAGATAAACGTCACGAAGGGCAGCTGGTTGAGGTTGATGTCGACCGACTAGCGCAGCTCATCGAGGAAGATCCAAGGAGGACTACTCGTCAACTTGAAGAAGAACTCGGATGCTCCCATACTACTATCGCTCGACATTTGGGTAAAGTGTACAGGCACAGTCAATGGGTACCCCACGAATGGACGGATGGTCAACGGATGATACGCGTGGCGGTTTGTACGCAATTACTCACTTCACATCGTACTTTTGCTTGGCTTCGTAATTTGGTTACCGGGGATGAGAAGTGGATGCTTTATGTTAACCATAACAATAAGCGACAATGGCTTAGCGCGGGTCAAAGAGGAGTACCGACAGTTAAATGTAAAATTACTATACACAAGGTTATGTTGAGTGTTTGGTGGAATGTGCACGGCGTTATCTACTGAGAACTATTACCACAAGGAACGACTATAAATAGTGAACGCTACTGTGATATGCTAGATAAGGTAGCCATGAATCTTAAAGGAGAACAAGGCAATGTATACCTCCTCCACGACAATGCCCGCCCTCACACCGCTTCGATGACATGTAAACAAATTATGGAGCTAGGCTGGATTTCCTTAGCCGATCCTGCATACTCGCCGGATATGTCCCCTTCTGACTACCACTTGTTCTGATCGTTGCAGGCTCACATTAGCGGAAAATCCTTTGATGACCGAGATGCATTGGAACTGTGGTTGTCGGAATTTTTTAACTCTCGTGAGCCTAAGTTTTACGAAAATGGAATAATGTCGCTTCCCCAACGTTGGCAGGAGATCATTGAAAATGATGGACTATATGTTCAATAAAATGATAAGCTAAGTTATAGAAAAATATCAAAATAAAGTCTATTAAAAAATTATCAGATTATTATGTTACAACCTTATATATATTCAACGACGATATATCCTTTCGGCACTATAAGGGGATGTTTTAATTAAAATTCTCCTCTAGTTTTTATTTATAAAAAAGTACAATGGATCCTATAAATTAATAACAATAACAAGAATAAATCATTTTTAAAATTAAAAACAGGGGCTATATTGAAAGGATTTCGGGTCTCTCTGAATTTTTATAAATTTGACTGGTATTCAAATATTTTATTTTTTTTATTGAAATACCGACAGTGGTTTATTTTAAATTAACCATTTAAAAACGAATTTTTCTGCAAATCTTCCAGGATTGAACCAGTTGTACTCGTTGGACATAAAAATCCTAAAAAACATTATATATATTATTATTATTATTAATTTGGAAACTTAAAAAAAAAAGCTCTACATATTGCAGAAAAATAATAATAATTTTACATTATCATGGTAGGAGGCGATAGCTATATTATTTTACTAAAATTCCCAAATACTGTGGTTCTAGGTAACCAAAAATCCAAAAATTGTGCAAATTGAAGTATAACTTCTTTTCCATATTTATTTTCCATAAGAAAATAATAAAAATTCCAATTTTGTATTCTTTAGTCAATAAATTAGACCCGATTATTGTTATTGCCTAGTCTGAAGAATGAAAAAAAATTAGGAACCAATCATGCAGTATATCGAATAGGAAGATACAAATCCAATCGTAAGCTATTTACTATAATTGAAATAATTTAGGCAAAACACTTCTACGAACAGGAGGAATAGGTCAACCATTTACACCC
This sequence comes from Dysmachus trigonus, assembly GCA_949715965.1. Lineage (NCBI taxonomy): Eukaryota > Metazoa > Arthropoda > Insecta > Diptera > Asilidae > Dysmachus > Dysmachus trigonus. Next base: position 87,440,075 of record OX454319.1, on the reverse strand, counting down.
TGAACGAGTAGACCTATTTATTTAGAATTGTTCCTGGCATGGACACGTTCCACATCTATTTATAAAACTTAATCAGTGTCTCCTTGTCCTCCTGTAACATAGTTATCTCACGGACGACAATTTCGAAGAGCAATTTGAAATGGTGAAAGACAGCTAATTTATTCGAGGATGGAAAAAGCAGAGCAATTGTGTGTCTTGGTAATGGTCTCGGTGTAATAGGCATTCAGAGAATACTCGACAAAATTTTTGGGATAAAAGGATAATATATATATTTTGCTGTCACAGCCATGCCAACAAGAGGAAATGATAATGGGATACGACTCTGTCCATTTACCGCATAAATTCTATAGTAGCTCCCTAAAGAAGGTGTCGAAAACAAGACAATCTGCTAAATTTTCTACCCCTCTGAGTGTAAAGTTCAAGGTCACGATTACTTCGTACGTTTTCAATTTCTGATAGGTCTTTAAAGTAAATAAATGAAAATTCATTTACATAATCTGTTGAAAATTTAACAACACACCAAAATTACTCAATTAATTTTGCTATTCAAGATGGATTTGAAATTTGAGATTTTATGGAAATGACATCAATTGATAAGACGAATTAAGAAATATTTTTCACTCTGATTAATCCCGCCTAAAGTGTGGCTAACCAAGCTTGGGGAAAAAAGATATATATATATATAGACGCATATTTAAAATCCGTCTACATATTATATACTACCAAAATCGAAATACATCGAACTTATCTCAAAATATTTACTTTCGCCAGCTCAACGACTGAATGCGAGACCGCGTGAAATATTTTGAAGAAATTTCCATTTCATTTCATCATGTCAATACCATCGTTTCATAAAGCTGACAATTTCTGCAACATTCAAAAGGTTGATATCCCCATATACCAGAAATTCAATATGTTTATCTACGTAAGATGTACAGCGGAAATTTTTTTCTCCTCCATTCTCACTGCTTATAAGGAATTTTCGCTTTAGATCCACGCATTTAGTGTTTGTTGTACAATACCTCCGACTGGAATTTTTATAAACCCTTCAATAAGTCCCCACTGGATTTGCACTTCCTTCTTCCAACAACACAAAAGGTGGGTATTTGTTCAGCTATATTCAAGCTGTATGTATCTTCTCATATATCTATCAATTCGGTTGGAAGAGTGGCTCATGAAAATTCCTCATGAATCAATCAATCAATCAAACCATTGTTATGTAACAAAAAGAATTTATTGATCACCATCACGATAGGGCTTTTGAACAAAAGTATTTTCTTTTTTTCGTTTAACCCCTTGAATGGTTTATTAGATCTCTTTTACTAATCTGCATAAAAATTGATATTTTATGCAAAATTGGTTATTTTTGTATAATAATATGAAATAATACATATTAAATTTGTGATTACTGATGAGGAAAGAACTACTATATAAACACTAAATATTTTTTGTGTTTTTATATAATTCTAGTCAATTGTCCTTTAAATTAAAATAAGTAAAAACATTGTGTTAATAAAAATAAATGACAAGAGAATAGTATTTTATTTGTTCATTAAAACAATTCAAAATTAAATCAAAATATTTACGTTCAAAACAATAAACTCGTATTTTTATTACATATCCCAATCAAATTTCGTTGATAATTGATGATTGATAATAACCAAAAAAACCCCCACATGGTAAATTTGGTGCAGGTCGGTTGGTTTCGAAAATGTCGTCCACCATATTGGATCCGCCATCTTTAATTCTGCAAATTAAACTTCAGATTCGTGATCAGCATTCCCAGAAACCCCCACATACCAAATTTGGCGTAGATCGGTTGATTTTCGGAAATCTCGTCCGCCATATTGGATCTGCCATCTTGAATTTTGCAACTCTGACTTCAGATTCGTGATCAGCGACCCCTAAAACCCCCGCACACCGAATTTAGCGTAAATCGGCTTACTTTTGGAAATCGATATTTCTGACCCGATTTTTTGAGGTTAGGAAAAAAACATGACGTGCCACCTTAACTCTGACAGTAGATTAGAATTCACGGGGTTCTTTTACATAAAAATATACATCTGGATATGAAAAAAATAAATTCCTGTATTTTTCCTTGTACATTTATCCGGATTTTTGCTATTTTTTACCTGTTTTTTGAGATTAGGATGGAGGATTAACTGTGATGTGATGGCACAATTCTGACTCCAGATTCGTGCTCAGCGCGCGAAAATACATCGAAAACCATATATCGCATGTAAAGTACAGACCACTTTTCTTTTTTTGTGTGGCTGTGTAATCTATCCAAAGAATAAGACTAATTTTGTTACCAAGTACTAGCGTGATAGAAAAAAACTTCTTTTTTCCATCAGAAATTGTTTATTAAAAAAAAAGTTTAAAAGTTATCATGAAAACTCTGTGTGATGCTGTAGTAAATTTAATACATAATAATAAATTAAATCTACAGTAAAAATTGCACGTAGATTAATCAAAATAAGTTGAAGTTATGTATCTGATCAGTTCAAAATATCCAATTTTTTGAGATAAACGCGTTTAAAGTTTGGAATAGCATTATTTGCGTTAGCCTTTCTTACCTAAAATATGTATTTAAAAACTTTATGTCTAAAACCCTAACCCTAAATAATTTAAGGCAATTTTTCAAAATGTTAGAGTGCTTACTTCTAATTACACAGCCACACAAAACAAGAAGTGGCCTGTACTTTACATGCGATATATGATTTTCAATGTAGAAATGCTATATATGACTTTCGATGTGGAGTCAGAATTGAGCCATCACATCACAGTTATTTCCTAACCTAAACAAACAGGAAAAAAATAGCAAAAATCCGCATAAATGTACAAGGGAAAATACAGAAATTTTTTTTTTCATATTCAGATGTAAATTTTTATGTTAAAGAACCCCGTGAATTAAAATCCACCATTAGAGTTGAGGTGGCACGACATGTTTTTTTCCTAACCTCAAAAAACCGGGTCAGATATATCGATTTCCAAAAGCCAACCGATTTACGCTAAATTCAGTATGCGGGGGTTTTAGGGGTCGCTGATTATGAATCTGAAGTCAGAGTTGCATAATTCAAGATGGCGGACACAATATGGCGGACGAAATTTTCGAAAATCAACCGATCTACGTCAAATTTGCAGAATTAAAGATGGCGGACGAAATTCGTAAAGTACATACCACTTTTTTGTATGGCTGTGTTATTAAGGGTTTCAAATTTTCAAAATATTATGGATTAAGCAATAATTTTATCAATTATATGTATAAAAAGCTTATATTAAATTAATAATACTTTTTTGCAATATGAGCAATAAAGACGCTATAATTTGATGGAATATCTTCATTTATGAAAATTGTTGTTTGCAAAAACTGGTACGTAATATCATTATTCGGTCGAAAAGTTTAGAAACGAGATGACCTTTTAGGAACAGATTCAGTTTAAGGTCTCCTTGAAAATTTTGATAAAACTTTTATTTGGAGTCAAAACAGAGCAAAATTTCGTTGAAAATTTGATAATTATCTTAAATTAAAGATATATCCACCTTTTTATTGTAACAAATTTCAAAACAAATATTGTCTTAATTAACGAATTACAGAAAAAAATCTTATTTCACATATAAATGATGACAAGCACGCATTTTCCATCAAATCTTCTACGATTAAAGTTGTCTGTTGCTTTACGTACTAAAACAATTGCAAAACAATTTATACTTATCTATATTCTGATTTCTATAATAACCATTATGAGACTTTTAAGTTTAGATACCTTCACCAAAACTCCTTGACATTTTAAAAAGTAATAAATAATCAAGAAAAATTATTAGTTCAAAAATTACTCCGTTTCTTAAAACTTTTAGTGTTTCACTGACTAATTTTAATTTATTTATCACAATACTGAGAAAAATAATATAAAACTCACTTGATTAACATTATTGCCAAAAAAGTATTTTGAATTGAATTGAGTCGAACGAAAAGGCAAGCCTTTTTTTGGATAGCTTAATTGAAAAAAAAAATTAATTTATTTAGTTTTACTTGCTCTTTTGAGTTAATTATATCATGATTAGTGGTTAATATCTTTTAATTTTCTGCAATTTAATAAAGTACTTGTTTATAACTCACTAAAATTAGAAACAAAATTTTAATTTCGATATAGTATTTTTCAGCATCACATCAGTGTTTTTTTGAATTTTAAAAAACTTAAATCTAATTAATTTTCAACAAAAAAGGTCACATCAAATTTGAAATTTTCAACTCATTTACAACTTTATAAAGGCTTATTGACATGAGTGTCAGGAAAAAAATATAACACTTTTCCATGTCGATGCTTTCAATCAAACTCCAATCAAATTTCAATTTTGATAAACAACAAAAACTTCTGATTTAGTAAATTTAAGATTTTTAATGTTGATGATTGTTGTTCCAAAGTTTCGAACATAAGAATTTCTTGTTAAAAAATTACAAAACTTATTTTTAGCTTCCCTTCGCATTAATTAGCAAGCTATTAAAAAACTAAATTTGTTGTTTTGGAAGTTCTCAAACCACAACAAGAAGGCAATTATATCTTATAAAGTTAGATACCTGCCAGCTGCAAGAATTTCCTTATAATAGCCACCCATCAATTATGCTTAACCTAAGCTTTGATATCAGATGTTAAATCCGACAACATTAAATCTGCTCATTTTCGTGAATGGCCGCTAAGAAGCCAAAAGCTAGAAATTTTCGGAAGAAAAAGTTTGAAAAACTTGCCAGAAGCTCTTTCTGAAGGCGTTTTCTTGGTAACCTAAGTATTATACTTGTAATTCTTATCTTTCTGAAAATTACCGGTCCCTTAGACAAGTAAGATAAATATGTTGAGGCCTACATTATAAAGGAGCGAAGTATTATTTTGTTGTCGTATAATTACTACCATCTTTACCCAACATCTGTACAAATTAGCTCTCTGCACGTAAGGAAGCGAACTGCAAAAATAAATTTCCTCTGGCGAATATATGATATTAAAAGGTGGCTAGAGAACTCTGAGGGCGTAATGAAACAAATTAAATGCATATGTTGAGACGATGAAATCATACACCACCGCCACGTTCTCGTAGTAATGTCATTTCAGATTAGTAGCATAATGGAAGCAATCCATTTACCACCCCGAAAACTCCGGCACGTAATAGAAAACCCGTCCTTCGGCAATGGAACGCAAATGAAATTCACGGCAGGATTTTGCTTTTATTCCGATTGACGGAAATCTCCCAATTTTCCTATGTTCTTTTTCAAGCCAAAAATGAGGAGGTGTAATGTGCAAAAAGATTACCAAAGTCAATGGCGCATGACCTCCTTAATAAGAACGGGTTATTCACCCCCAAATGGCCCATATTTCACCGCCCTTAATCAATTTTCGCAGATGAGGCGTATGTATACTGTGAATTTCGTGAAATATTTCACAAGTTGAGAGTTCCTCGTATTACAACGTCAGACCCCACATTTTCGCTGCGAACGCGCCTAGCATAATGAAAGTGTTGAAGTGAACATTACGGTTGCACCCCGAGCTAACTTTATGGTGCGAGGTTGCTTTTCATCCTTGAAATGAGGCAACCCTGCGGGGTTGCTAGTTCCAAAAGGAATAAGTTAAGAGACGACGGAGTAAGAACATTTTAAAATAGACATACGTCTTTGAGACGGTTCCAAATCAGCCTAGACAATCCATCTGAAAACGTGAGCGTGACTGAAGCACAGTTCAGGGATTGACATGAATACGTTTCCAATCTACGTCGTTTATAGCAACGCTATTAAATAAATGTCAGACTCGTAGATTAATCCACTTATTGTCACATAGGTACATTTCTTTCATACATACAGGTAAACCTCCTACAATGCGATAGATACGTTCCTTGAAAATATTGCGTTGTGGGAAATCGCGTTATAGGAGACACTAACTTAATACTAAATGATTTGAAAAGTTCCTAGACTGCCACATAGATGTCCTTGATATCAGAAAATATATTCTGTTGCTCGAATGTTTCGATCAACCACTATGATCCCTAATTGCGATAATCCGCAGACTGGATTCAACCTGGTTGTTCTGTTCCGTAGCAGGCAAAGAGGTCAAAATCATCCAAAAAGTTTATAGTATCAGTTTTTTGGGATACAAAAGGAATAACAATAAAAGACAAATATTATTTAACCTTCTAGACAAGCTGGATGTCAAAATTCGGGAGAAAAGACCTGATTTACAGAAGAAAAAAGTCATTTTTCAACAGGACAATGCACCTGCTCACAAATATCACTCTATTTTCACATCTCAAAAGATTTCTTCGCGGAAAGCGTTTTTCATCGAATGAAGAAATCATTGCAGCCTTAGAGAAGTATTTTGAAGACTTTCCGGAAAATCACTTCAGGTGTAACATTTTGATCCTTTTTTTTTTTTTTTTTGTCATATATGTATAGTACATAAAAACATTTCATAACAAACTTAAATAAAATTGAGCATCATATAAAAACTAAAAAGAGCATAATTTTATGTTTAATAATCAAAATTAAAATTCAAAATCAAAAAAAAAAGTTGCTTGTTACAAAGATTAATGATCGAGATATTCGTCATTACCCTTTATGGTTTTTTTTGTCAATAATCGGGTAGATGATGAATAGATGAATATCTTCGCGAGAAAATTGGTGGTTTCGAAGCAAAATAAGTTATTGACCCATTTTCGTACATCTTCAATTTTCGTGAACCGCTGGTCTTTCAGTAATGAGGACATCGATCTGAACAAGTGTCAATCAGAAGGAGCCAAGTCTGGAGAATACTCCGCATGCTGGACAACTACCCAACCTAAGAAGAATATGAGTTTCCGAGTTGGTTCTGTTGTATGTGGACAAGAGTTATCATGAGGCAATATCACTTTTCACGTTCCTTGGCCCGTAAATTGTATTGAACTGGAATAGTTTTACGAGGTTCCAGAAGCTCATAGTAAATGACTCCTTTCCAACCCCACCGGACACACAGTAACACTTTCTTGGTATGAATATTCGTTTTTGCAACTTATACTGATGGCTGGCTTGGATCAACCAATGCTTTTGTGCGTAGCGAATAGGTGCAAAAAATTCTTTTTAATAGAATAGAATGCAATGGCGTAAATGTTGCTTATTGACCTCCATCTGTTATGACACGTAATGAGAGCTTGTAAATGACTGAAAGTTATGTTATAAAAACAACAATGACTAACCTACATATATCCAAAATCGCGAGTGAATTGGATGCATTGAAGTATGTTTTTTAATGCAACTAACTTCAGACCCGAGTTTCTTCTTGCACACTTATTAATTTTTATAAATTGCATTTCTATGTATGAAATTTGCTTGCTATTTTTTATAGATTTATATGTGTATTATTTTGGATGAAATTTACTCCCAAATCGTTCCCCGTGTATGCCAAAAAAACATATCTTAAGAGGTGTAATTCTGTTAAACACATCGAAAATTACACTTTTATATATTGTATACACATAATTTATAGAAGCACCTACTCTCACAAGGAGACGGCATAACTGTGGGGTCGGGGATTTGCCCGAATTTTTTTGTGGTGAAAGAGGACCCGTAGCACCTCACGTGGTTAAAGTAATAGGACGCACTACTCGGAAAATTGCGAGAAAAATCGATTCAAAGTTTCCTAGGCGCGTTATGAGTTAAAAATGTCAAGCGTTGGACGAACCTCTGTCTAGTCTAGACGGTTAAGGCTCGCGTTCGATTCCTCCTTCGGATCTTATTTTTTTGTCTTTTTTTTTTTTTGTTATCCTAACAATTATTAAAAGTGTTTCTCATCCCTATATTATTTTTTAAAATTTATTTAATATACATTATTTTTTTTAAATTATTTTAATTTTTTAAAAATTATTTTCTTTTTTTTCCAATAAAATAATTCATAACGGTGGGTTTTTTTTATTTTTCATTGTAAAGTATACGAGGAGGAACAATGAGAATAACAAAGTCCATTAGGAAAAAATTCAATTTTAATTTATATAATAATTATATACAAAAACCGCATTGGTAATTATCGTAAAAACAAACAAAGTAATAATTTTTGCGACTTTTTGCGCAACATATAAAAGCGGATTTAAAAAAAAAAAAAAGACCATAAAAGGCACATAAGACCGAGCCTAGACTAGACAGCGGCTCAACAAACGCTTGACATTTTTAACTCATAAGGCGCCTATGAAACTTTGAATCGATTTTTTTTCGGAATTTTCCGTGTAGTGCGTCTTACTGCTTTAACCACGTGAGGTCCTAGGGGTCCTCTTTCACCACAAACAAATTCGGGCAAATCCCCGACCCCACGGTCGTGCCGTGTCCTTGTCAGTAAATATACTCTAAAAACGGCAAGAATATAACTCGAATTTCTTGTTGTTTTTTTTTTTTTAAATCTTATTATTAGAAAATGAGTTTACATAGTTCCTTAGAGCGAAGCATTTGGCTGAATGGACCGAAGTTGTTAATAACATAAAAATAATGAATATCTGCTGGAAAAAAAAAAATCATTCTCGAATTAAAACGAACTTTTTATAATTTTTTTACTTTCCAGTATTGAGAAAATTCTCTTACTTCTGTACATTGTTTTGTGCTTAGATTTCTCTACTTTTGAGCAAAAAATTCTTTTAATTAGTATTATTTATACTACCTAGTACAATTGTAATATTTTTAGTGTAATAAAGAGCAAGATTAAATGTAAGACATGAGAATTCACAAAATGAAAAGAAAATTTGTTTACCACCCTGCCTCAGTATTTTATCAGTAGATCACAGGTCGAATCAAATCTCATTTATTTTGTAACCAAAACAAACCAAACAAGCTGAATTGTAAACAAAATCGCGCATCGTCTTTTAAGTGAGATTCCAAAATCAAGCAAAAATTGGCAAAGTGCCGGTTTATTTATTTTTCTTTCATTTAAATCCGCAGCTGAAAAATGATCGTCTTAAAAGAGATTTACCCACATACTCACCGAATTGTTCATAAATTTCCATCGTTTTATTAAGCGTCTTAAAACTCCCGACACATTTTGTAAGAAGACGTCTAACATAAACAAAAAGTAATGAATTTATTGATTTTCCCTTATTACCTTATATACACATTGAATTCCTCTCTGATTCTGTTTTGATTGTCGTGTGAAATCAAGTATGCGATTATTATGGAGGCTAAATGTTGCATGGCATTGAATTAATTTACATAATGTTGACCGAATTCGCCATATGCTTTGAAAGAACTGATTTATGCTGCAGTAGATAAACAATGTTGCTGCGAATGGGTTGTGGTTATCGGATAGGATACAATATGGGATTTTCGCCTTCATTAAGCATATTGTTTCCTTTTACCTCTCAAAATTGCTCTAGGGTAGCACAAGCAAGGAAATTAGAGAATGTACGAAAATGTAACGAAAATCAGTTTCCGTATGTTTAGATACATACAGTAGAACCTTTGTAGAAGTTTTGGGATTTTAAGGTTTGCATAAGTGATTTGGGTTTAGTACAAAGCTAGTTACATTTAAAACATATCCGATCCGGCAACCGCAATTTGTTCGGAAGGTTTCATTAACCATTCCAACAATCTGCTTTATTCCAAAGTGAATATTACTTTACCTTGGCTTCTAATGATTTTGTGCCTAGTTTGAGGTTATAGATAATGAATAATTAGTGCATCAAATATTGTGGCTCATATTGCAAAATCGTGGATAAATACCTCCATGAATATCTGTCTAGACAGTGATTGGCATGACCTGAATAAATAAAGATTAATAAGGGAAAGTTGTCTGTTCCTACAGTTTCTTACTATATATTATTTATTGTCCTTTTTACTATAAACTGTGTATATTACAATATTACAAATGATGAAAATATAAGCGTAGTATTATCACTTTAATGACATTTTTTTAAAAAACTGGTAGAGGAAAGGTTTGATATTTTCGTCAACTCAACTAATCAAGAAACCAAAAATGTTATATTTTTAGACATTTATAAGAGGATTAAGTTTATATTTTATAAAGAGTTAAATTAATTCCAAAATGTACGCCTTTTTTCCAGTTTTTATATCCTGATCCCTAAAACGTACAAAGAACATCAAAAATATTATTTTTCCACAAAATTCAAAGAGGATTTGCCTTTTGTAATGTGATTATTAGCATCAAAGAAATTAATATAAAAATTATAACCATACTACTAAGGTTAATCACTTAATCTTCGAAAAATCCCTCTTACGTTCACGTTTATGCTAAGACATCTGAGCACATAAAGGATATAATAAATTCCTATTCCTTAATATATCTAAACAGTAAAAGAGATTCATTTTTGCTACCGTCAGATAAAGGAATGAGAATAATATTTTTGTTCCTAAATCCATCATATTTTTACTCTGCGGTGTAATAGAGGGATATATGGGATATTAATAAAGCTTTTGATTAGAGGATCTTTTGTTGTGCTCTAACTTATTCATGGTAATAACCTTCTGGTTTCCGTCACATATGTGCCGACTTGTTTGTTAGATATCAAATTTAATAATCTCACTGTGTAACTACGCAGGATGGAAATATTAATAGAAATTAAGATATGAATTTTCTGACTTTCTCTTAAGGTAATTAAATCAAATAAATCGGAAAATAGTGAGATTTTTGGTTTTGGGTTTTATATAATTAGATTCGGATTAATTCAAGCTTAGAAATGGGGTACATTGTATTGATTTTAAATAAAATTAGAGTATATTCAAAACAAATATATTTTAGAAATTCGTTTTATTTTGATTATTTTAATGATTAAAATGTGATTAACAGAAAATATAGAAAATAAGTATGTACCTTTATAAGCTCAAAGTTTTTAAAAATATGTGGTCGAATTATTTGTCAATAAACCCTCGTTTTCTAGAAATATTGCCATTCTAGTTTTTCAAAATTACAAAAATTATTAGACATTTAATTTAAAGAAAAAAAATGTCAAAGTGGAACAGAATTTCAGAACTTCAGAGCACATAAACTTAATTAAAAGTCTAGGTTTCAAACTAGTTAGAAACCTACCTGTTTTTGTTTTTCTTGTAGAGCAGTAAATTGTCCCTATATATATATATATATATTAGAGATGCCACGAATATTCGGCAACTATTCAGTATTCGGCTATTCGGCCACTTTTTTTCGCTATTCGGTATTCGGCCGAATATGGTTAACCATTCGGCCGAATACCGAATAGCAATTTATTTATTATTTTTTTATCATTAGCTGTTTTCCCGCGACTTCGTCCGCGTAAATTATAGCCAATGTCCTTTCTAAGGCTCTAGAGTATCTGTGTACCAAATTTCATTTAAATCAGCAGTTCAGCAGTTTTGGCGTGAAATCGTGATAAACAGATTTACTTTCGTATTTATGATAAAATATAGTAAGGATTACCAAATAAATCATGAAAAAAGAACTCAAAAAAAAAGAACTAACAAATTAATATTTAAAATCTACCAGTGGTAAGTTATGATGAATGAAAACAATTTTTTCAGCGTTTGTTGATAGCAGACGATTGCGTTTTTCCTCATAAATTATACCTGCTTCCGAAAACAGCCGCTCACTATACACACTGCTACCGGGAGATGATAAATAAATCTTAGCAAATTGTGAAAGGGTTGGATATTGTTTCGCGTTTGCTGACCACCACTTGTAAGGGTCTGTTGTCCGATCTAAACGAACAGATGTCATGTAAAAATCAAGTTCATTTGCAACAGAATTTTTCTGTTCCACACCTTCATCTGAACGAACATTTTCTGCAGCGACGAGTTGTGACTTGTCGCCCGCGGAAAGTACTAAGTGTGGCCGAATATTCGGCTGCCGAATGTTCGGCGCTTCGGCCAAGAACCTCGCCGAACATTCGGTATTCGGTATTCGGCCAAATTACTATTCGTGGCATCTCTAATATATATACATACATATATGAAAGTTCGTTTGTTTGTTTGTTACTCAATTACGCCTAAACGCTTTTATCGATATATTTCATTTTTTGTCCGAAGGTAGTACAAATTCCAGCTTAACACATAGGCTAATTTTTTTTCAGATAATATATAGGGTTTTAAAATGGCGGATCCAAGATGGCGACTGAAAAATTTAAATTTGAAGCGATTTTCATAAAAATTGGTACATAGGGGTTTTGCGGAATATTGATCTCAAATCCGCTGTCCAAATTTAGAAATTCAAGATGGCGGAGCCAATATGGCGACCAATATTTCTCCATTTCAACGGATTTTACTGAAAATTATTATTTTAAGGCCACTAATTATTAATAACACTGGTCGACACCAATTTTGCCGTAGAATAAGTGTTATATCATTTTTTTAGGAATTTTTCGTAGATTACGAATTCGCAAACGAAAATGTCCTATCACGTCACGTTTTTGAAAAAAATAGGTTTGAAAAGTACAAAAGACCGTATTTTGGCCATTTTTGCAAATTAATTAAAAAATAACGAATTCTTGTAAGAGCTTGTAAAGTAGCTCAAATAAAAGCATGAACCTTTACTTCTTATATTAAAAAACGAGCGGCTATAATACTTTTCGAAATATTCCGTGGAATTCACTTTTCTCCATAAGCCGCTTGCTTCATACAATAGAAAAATGAATGAAGGTCACTGCTTGCGCACGCTCATGAAAATCTTATTCCCGAAGACGCTTTATAAGTGCTATAGATTAGTGCTATTTTATATATATCGATAAGGATTCACGCTCTCTTTGGAGTCATGTGGAAAAATTAAATATTAAATGTTGTCGACCAGTGTAATATAAAGTTTTGTAAATTCAAGCGGATCCATAAAGGGGTTTTCGGGTTGCAACGATTTCTAGGTTATAACAAACTAGAAAATTTGAGAAGTGTTTAATTAGTAAGTATTTACCCAATGCCTGGTAAAACCTGGTAACCCAACTAGTAAACTAATAAATTATAGAGTAGTAAACTAGTAAACTAATAAATTATAGAGTAGTAAAGTATAAATTGTTTGCCAAAAATTAATAAATCCTATGAAACCAAATTCAACTTGAATTATAATGGTATTGGTAATAGTAATGCTGGTTCAATTACTTCATTGTAATTAATTACTAATGAACTTTCATTACCATTACCCATTGTAATGGAAATTGTAATGAAGTAATTTCATGCTGGAATGATTTGTAAGTCGAGTCATATGTATGTACATATATTGAAAAAATGAAAAAAATAGATAAACATAATATTTAATGAAATTAATTCTTGATATTCTTAATTTTATCTAAATTTATCAGAATAATTAATAATTTTCACCGGAGACAAAATTAGTAGGAGCTTTTAATATAATACTATTACAAAAACAATTACTACAATGGGTTATGATAATGAAAGCTTCATTAGTTAGTTCATTAAAATGAAGTAATTGAATAATTTAAGAAAATTACAATAACTGATAATGGTAATGGTAAAAGTAATATTACCAAATTAATAAATTACTTTACAAGTCTGTTAATAAATCAGTAAATTGCATGTTAATGCAAGCCCACTATGACTATTTGAACTATATTTATGGATTTTATATTTTAAAATTAAATTCTTTTCTGTGAGACTTTGTTGCTTTTTATTAATTATAATATAATACATTACAGCCAACTTTCACAAAACATAAATATTAAAATATTGTTTAATGTTCTTAAGGTCTTTTTAAAGTTTCAATTTTAATTTGGAGCAAATTTTTAACTACATGTATAATTTTTTTTTTTTTTAATTTTTAAAATTTTTACATTAGTTAAATATGTTGTCACCGGAAACAAATATGTGTGCGACATTCCAAGTTTCTAGCCCATTGAAAAGTGGGTAAAATACCGATTACAAAATTTGTACCAGATAAAACCAAGTTCAATAAAAGCTTTTGATTCATTTACCAAAAATTTCATATAAAATTGATTTTGACCTCTCTCTGCAAAAGTGTTTTTTATGGCATTTCCTTACTTTTTGTAAGCTAATGGATGAATGTCATTGAAGTATTTGCGATTAACACATAACATTTTCATATTGCCTAGTGTCAAGTGAGGCAAATGTGAATGCCATAGCTAGAATAATACATTCTTCCTTAAATCACTTCTTACTCTATAAGAATTTAGGATTTCTTTTTGCTGTGCATATTAAGCATATATTAGGCTATTTTTTCAAGTAATTATTTAAATAATAATAAGAATTAAGGTACCAGTATATAGATGCAAATATAAAAATTATATTCATTTTCTTAGCAATGTATGTAAATAGCTTCTTAGGTAATATCAATGCTTGGCTTTTATTACAAAGAGATCAGGAAAAAACTGAGAGAATATCAGAGATGTTAACACCAGTGTTCTTTTTTTAACAAAGCTATCAACACACGATATTACTTTCTCCCCACTATTGCAATTACCCCATATGACCCTATAACATTTATCCATCCATACAAAAACAAGTTTTATTTTTGCTTATAGATTCGATAAGCTCTCACATACTTTCATAACTATAAAACTTGAAATTAAAGATTATCCATTATTATTTATTAACTGGAAACGCTCTTGTTTGTCAAATAGATTCTACCAGGTTGCTTTATTTACTTCCAATTCAAGGAATATCTCAGCCACTTCGGGTGTCCCTGAAGGTAGCCATTTGGGTCCTCTTCTTTTCACTTTGTTAATTGACGATATCACACATCTGTCGATGTCTATGCAGATGACATGAAGTTATTCTTTCACACAAGAAATATTAACGACTGCTATATGATTTAAAAGGACCTTAATATCTTCCACTCTTTGTGTGTTCACAATAAGCTTGAACTATACAGACGAAATTTTTTTTTTCCATTTTGACTATACTATTTTGGGTCATCCTCTCCGTCGAACTAAATCTATTCGTGATTTATATGTCATTCTTGACAGCCAACTTGACTTTGTTAAGCATATCAATTCCATGGTAATGAGGGCTGGTTTTGTATTAGGTTTTATAGAAAAATGGTCACGTGATTTCTCTAATATTACAGTATATAAAAAATTGTACTTTTCTTTTGTGAGACCAATTCCTGAATACGCCTACCAAACCTTTACTAACAATGTTGATTCTGTCTAATATAAGTTCATTCGATTTTCTCTGGAAGATTTACCTTGGGTCGATCCGATTTGTCTTCCTCCTTATACTATATAATACCGACTCAGGTAGAACTAAAACTATGGTATCTATCTAATCTAATCGCATGTGCTTAAGTGTTAACAAGCATGTTGACTTGTTAAATACATGTCTTAATAAGCATACGCTCAAAAAGTCCTTCTTTCATCATTAATCATAAAATCATTTTTGATGTGTGATACGCATAAAATTTTGTTCTGCATGTTGTGTGTTGGTTCTGGTTTTACTAATAGAATCAAATGATGATAGCAGTTCCAAACTCATGCAAGCTCTGCTATTTGTAGCTTGGTTGGCTAAAAATAAATGAAAAATACAGTAATAAGTAACAATCATATATCAAAAAAATCATTACCAGCAAAGGCATCTTACAAGGCATATTTCAGTGGAAGGGTTGAGAAAATTATTGATGACCTTATGTCAAATCGCATTAACAGATACGTCCCGAGATTTTCCCAACAAATTTAGATGCATAAATTCCTGAAGCTACCAGTTTATTACCCTAGATTTGTAAAGGCGATTACGTCTCTAGTCGGAAGTTGGCATAAAATTTATAAGAAGTGATGTTCCAAATTGAATTAAATTATAAGGTTTGTCAGATTAGATAAAGAAATGTTTCTTTACTTTTATGATATAAATAAATAAATAATAAGTGTGAAAAGTAATACAAAAAATAACAAGATAAATAATTATTGCAACATTTCAAGAAACACAAAAAGCAAACCATAAATCACATACAATCAGAGAAAAGACCTACTTTAATTAAGGAAAAATTGTGGAGAAAATTGAAATTACTCACTCCATTACTTTTCGACAAAAAATAATGTTGATTGAAATCCATCATTCCATTTTCACTCTCTTTGCCCTCCCTTGGGGCTCATTCAATTTTTTTGTAACTTGTGAAACAGCCTTCTCTTAAAACTCCTTCGACGTTCGCAAACATTTAAGGACAGAAAAAACAAAGTCGGGGCGAGAATTTCAGGAAATCTATTTAAATTTCATGGCTGTTTTTCAGACCTTTATAATGAAGTCTTAGACCGACAAATCCCAATAAAATCAAACTAGGGTGTAACCAGAAGTACTATAAAAAACAATCGTTTTAAATGGAATCGATGACCTTGAAGAGTAACCAAAGCAATTGTTGGAGATTAGATATTGGAGAAACCAAAGAAATTTTTATAAAAGTTAAACCAAGGATGCTCCTAACAAAAATTATTTGAAAGGTTTCCTAAACAATTCGATCAAGTAATCTATTCCTTTAGGAATTAATTTCTAAGAAAGAATTTAACCTTTAAAATGAATACACGTCTTTAGAAATCACAATCCCAAAGCATATGAGTCACCCGTATTCAAAATATAAAATATTCCAAAAATTCTGGAGAAATCTTTAATCTATTAATAGAAAACAAATTAAAATGTTGTCCAAAAATTCATTTTATTATAGGCTTTAAAATAAAAATGTAGTGGAAAATTACACTTAAAATTTACTTTCGAAAACTTCAAAACTTGTGTTTAAATAAATATGAAAAAAAAAAACAATTGTAGCATATAGTTTTTATAAAAAGAAAAATTAAAGCTCTATACATGAAAATATATTTTTACAAATTTAAGAAAGATAATGGTACTAAAAATAAAAATATTCGTCTATGAAAAAGAAATTATCCCTAGAATTAAATTTTTTCCTGAATAACACATAGTAAAAATTCAAAATATCCTACAAATAGCATCAAATTTCCATTATTATACATATTGGATATACAAATTAGTTCGGTCCATTTTCAAAAGATGGTTCTGGCTATTATGAAAGTTTCACAGTGACAGCTGATCTCGGTGGTTTCAGAGAGGTTAGTAATCTGTCAATAACATTCAGTTTCTATCATTTTGAATTTCATAAAGAACCTTGTTTTTTATTTTGTCGAATATGTCAAATTTTGTGTTAACTAAGTTGCATGTGCAGGAGGTTTTCATTTTTTCATTTAACTGGAAGGAAAGTGCAGCGGAAGCGCATCAAATGCTTGTGGAAGTTTATGGTGATAATGCTCCAACTCATAAATCATGTAGGGAATGGTTCCGAAGTTTTAAAATTGGTGATTTCAGTGTTGAAGATCAACCTCGACCTGGACAACCCAAAAAATTCGAAGACGAAGAATTGGGGGCATTGCTCGATGAAGATCCGCGTCAAACGCAAGAGGAGCTTGCATATACATTGGGAGTGACTCAACAAGCAGTTTCTGTATGATTAAAGTCCATAGGAATGATTCAAAAGCAAGGAAACTGGGCTCCTCATGAATTGAAACCAAGAGACGTTGAAAGGCGATTTTTCACTTGCGAGCAGTTGATTCAAAGGCAAAAAAGAAAGGGTTTTTTACATCGGATTGTTACTGGGGATGAAAAATAGACATTCTACGATAATCCCAAGGAGAAAAAATATTACGCTAAGCCTGGTGAATCGTTACCATCGACCTCAACATCAACACCAAAGGAAAATTTAAGTTCAAAAGTCTTGCTGTGTATTTGGTGGCACCAAAAGGGTGTTGTGTATTATGAGCTGCTACAACCTGGTGAATCTATTATGGGCAATCGGTATAGGCTACAATTGACTCGTTTGAGCCGTGCATTACGAGAAAATCGGCCGGAATATGAACGAAGACATGATAAAGTTATTCTTTTGCACGATAACGCTCGACCTCATGTCGCAAAAGTTGTCAAAAAATATTTAGAAACCCTCAAGTGGGATATTCTACCGCACCCGCCGTATTCTCCGGACCTTGCTCCTTCTGATTACTGGTCATTCCGACGGATGGAGCACGACTTGGCAGGTCACCAGTTCACTTCTTTCGCAGAAATAGAAAATTGGATCGGAAGTTGGATTGCCTCAAAAGACAAAACATTTTTTCAAGATGGAATTCGAAAATTGCCTGAGAGGTGGGAAAAAGTAGTAATCAACGATGGGCAATACTTTGATTAATCTGTTAATTCATTTTGTTTCAAAATAAATATATTTTTAACAACAAAAAAAAAAACGGACCGAACTAATTTGTACACTCAATATAAAAATTAATCTGAAAAATTTTCAGTTCACGATTTTGAGTAACTTTTAAAAAAAATTTCAAATCTTTATTCTAAGGTACTTAGCAAGCTTCGTTCAATACAAAGCGTTGTACTCCTCTTAAATGTAACTTTTATATAGTATACAATCAATTTCACAACTTTTTCAAAGAATGCTGACTACATCAAAGAAATAGTCTTACATTATATACATTATAAACTCATAGATAAATATCAAAACTCAAGTTACTAATTGGCCCTTAAAGATAATTCCATCATTATCAAATAAATTATCGTTTTTTCTTTAACTCAATTCTCTATTTCGGTTCTTTTGATGTTTAGTTAGCCAATAGCAATCAATGCCTAAACTGAATGGGAGAGCACCGCAATTTTGATATTACTTTGATGAATGAATGAATACCTTTCAAAGCACGTGTCCTTTCTTTCCTTTCCGGTAAATTATATTTGCAAAATGACAAACGTATTTGTATTGTATCAAATCAGCCACATCTCCTAAAACGTCTTGAAAGAGAATTTTCTTTTCAATTCGATTAATTTAATTAAATTATGGAGAATAAACCTTTTGACATTTTCAAGTAAAGTATTTTATTCCATTTATTAGTCACGGGAGAATTTGCTTTTATTTGTATCGAACCAAAGCAACTGCTTAAAAGATTTTGTATTTAGTATTTCTGCCTAATGTTGAAAAAAGGTAAATGTATGATATTTTTATATATTACTTTGATTTAACTTAACGAATGGCTTCTTGAATTCTTTTTTGAACTAAATATAGAAACGAACCCTTATTTAAACCACCTGGGTTTTAAATTGGTTATACATTAAATGTAGATATTTTTAAATCTTTAATATTTTTTTTTTTTTTTGAGTATTTTCTTTCTTAAATGCAATTCGTTTCCAGAACAGAGAGCAAAAACCTTTCCATCAACAAGAAAGGTTACACATGCTGCCGCCTACTCTCTTCAGGAATGCTCGTGGCATAATCTTTATTGACATCTTGGATTGGAATGAGACAAGTAAATACTGAGGACTTTTATTATTCACATGATTTAATAATAAACTATAATGTAAACGCCCACAATCATCTTTCAAGTGAGGAACACGACAGAAAGGATTTGTATTTTTCTGGATGAATCTTAAGAAAAAATGAACCCTTGTTGTCAATGTCTTTTAACTTCAACTTTATTACTATTGATTTTTTTCATGTATCTAAGAACAAAAATATAAATAAGCTTTGTGCAAAAAATAATTTTCATTTGCCTTCATTTTTACTATTTATCAGTATGTTGACAAATGTAATCTTAGTAAACAAATTTTACGTCAAATTTTTAAAAAATTCATTGCCAAGTAAAAAATCATATTGATGCCAATTTTGATTTTGAATAACCCACACTCAAGAATTTTATTTCAGAATTGCCAAAGAAACGATACGATTTCAGAAGATGCATCATAAAACTGGGCTTGAAATTGCTTGGATTTTGAATAAAATTATTAAATTTGTCATTTAGGTTGGTTTAGTAATTTATTATAACACATAAATTGTTTTGTTGGGAAAATATGTTTCAGACAAAAGTTTTAGGATTTTCCCTGGCTATTCGATGGTGACCTTGGATTTGACCTTAACCTTGACCTTAAAGGTTGTTTCAAGGTCAAGGTCCTTTTTCAAATAGGAACCTCTATTTTTTGTTGCTGATTTGGAAAGAGCGAGCAATTGTACGTTCCATATGAACTTGACCGTGACCTTCAGGGTCATACCAAGGTCAAGGATTTGTTTTCATCAGAACCCATATATTTTCGCAGATTTGGAAAAAGGGGAAATTTTATGTTTAAGTTTGACCTTGACCATGTCCTTGACCACTTTTGTCTGAAGCATTTTTTCCCAAAATGCATTTTCCGAAAGTTACTTTACTGTTTCCATACCTTTGTGACTCCGTATATATATAGTATACGGTGAACTTTGGATGCGTCTTTCTCCGCTACTACTGGGTATTGGACGGAAATATTTTATGGCTAGTATGCCGACATGAAATACTACTACTAGGCAAAATTTTCTTCAAATCGGTTTTCCCAAGGTCGTGCTCCCTCCTTGTAAGACTGCAAGACCAACCAGAATCAACATTTTAATTTTATTTTAAACCTAAAACATATGTAGATTAAGCCATTTTTTGATCCCCAAATGGAGCTAATTAGAATTTGTTAACTCTATTCAGCTCATATATGTTTGGATCTTAGAATGAAGAATTAGCTCTAATTTTATTCTGGAAGATTTTAGCATTTTGATTCAAATGAAAGCTAACGTGGTTCCGAAATTTCTGACAAAAGGTTTATTCCTTAAAAATTAGAATTATTACATGCAAAATTTTCTTTATTATTTAATCACACTTTACTAAGTTTTTAACATAAACTTACTAATTATTCTTTAATAATAAAGATAATAATAAATTTCTATAATAATTTAAAAGATATTCGAATAAAACCAATAACACTAAATACATATGTACCTAGTAATCCTTCAAATTACTCAATCTTTCCTTTAATCCGAACAATTAAAGGATATATGCCCATTGCCCACATCCGATGAATTTCAGATATCGAATATATCCTGCTATTGTCAGACTGATCACTGACCAGACCGTCCAGATTCCGGTCCAATTATGAAATCGACCAGTCACTTCCATTTCTAATCGAAAAGGATTGTTCTTGTAAACGTCCAAAGTGAAGCCGAATCCTGAATTTACAAGGACGCAAAAGGACGTATGTCTGTAATTAAGAAGCACCAACCGAACAGACTTGCAGGACTTGCAGAAATTTCCAAATGAATATTCACTTCTGTTCGCCGTAATCAAACGAGAAAATTGAATCAGCTGATTGTGGTAAAATGCAATTTCATGCATTCATCTAATTTGAGATATGTGGGGCGGTTTTCTCGACCATTAGATAGAGAAGGAAATGAAAAATGCTTCTCTGTAGCAAACATATTCTATATAATTCACAGGAAGTCTATGTTAAACAGAACCTACAAAGCAGAGTATTGTATACCATTTCTAAACTGTGTGGGTGTATTAATTTAATTGAATTAGGTATCCTTGAAAGAAGTTCTTGAAAACTTGTTGAGTTACTATTTAATTATTCGAATTACGTACTTATTTATATTACTAAAGATACTCCTTTTCTCTGTGGTATCAAGAACTCTTCGGATTTCAACAGGAACTTAATAACATCATTTCAACATTATACATAGTTCTTACAAGGAAGGGAAACTCTCATAACCTTGTTTCTCAAATTCACAGCTGCGGAAATGTAACAACCAATAGTTAATGTATTATTAGAAAACAAGTGTGGCATATCAAATTCATTTTACGTTCGTTCACCTTGAATTTTCTTCCTTATTTTTTCCCGGGGGATGTTGTTTACGCTCACATATTTTCGAATTTTTGCCCGACCTTCAATCGAAAACAGGTGCGCCACATAAATATGGATTATATGAGCTGCTGTATGGTTATTTATTTGAATGTATAAATATTAAAAAAAAAAGTATGAATTTATACGATACGGTTGTTAAATTCAACAAGATGATTTCGCATTCTTACCAAAGAATTAATTTACACCTAATACAATTAGGTCCAAAGAATTAGACTTACATGAGTTATTCTTGGCACATATTTTAGTATACTACCGGGATAGATAAAAGAATCAAGTGTCAATTATAATTAATTGTATATTAATTAAATATTTTACATTAAAATTTATTAACACTAATATTTTGTTAATCAAACATACCTTTTACTTTAATTTAAAATTGGTTTTTTTGTAATTCTTAATAAAAAAAAATTTTATTTTACTTTATTACATTCTTTTTTATTATTATATTATTTTTATATAAAAACTACGAACATAGACACAATTTATTATTATTATTCAGTCCACAAAATATAATCTCAGACCTACTGTAAATTTTTCTCTTCTACACAAAACTCAAACATTTCAAGCTCTTTCAAAAGTCATTGATGTGTTTTTTTTTTTAATCGCGTATTGTATGGGGGTAATTTTCACCCCCTCTGGGGGCGTCACTGAAAAACGTTGTTAGAATGTGTTTACCCCGAAGTCATAGTACCACGTGATTTTAACCAATGGATGGTAAATCCATGAAAATGGAAATCCTAAATGAGTTAATATTTTTTCATTCGCTGGTCTAAAAAAAAATTGATTTTTTGGGACAGTGCTATTTACATATGCAAGCAACCAGATATAAAACATTTTCCACGAAAAAATATTAAAGAATTACAATTGAACTATAATTTCCGATCTAGATTCCATTAATTCCACTGAAAGTCAAATTGACTGGTTCTAAATTTCTTGCTTGAATTAATTATATTTTTTGAAAGTATCTCTTAAGACTAATACCAAAGCTTATTAAGGTTCAAAATTACGACATATCGAGAACCTATTTCCATTTATAATTATTAATTACTTCAAAGGTGTCAAAAATTATCAAAATTACAAGCTTGAGCGCCGGTAGTTCTAATATTAAAAAAAACTTGTGTCGCATGGACGAGGTCGATGTTGTGAACGTCCGTTCCTCAATGCCAGTCGCCGGAAAAGCCGCGTTGGGTGCGTTCGTTCACAACATCTTAATAATCACAATAGATTTTATTTGGCATGATGCCTTAGTTCATAAAATGAAACAATTTGGCTTTCCCCCAGTGAGCACACAAATTATTCAACATTTTCTACAGTGAGCTCCCAATTACAGCAGGCGTTCCACAAGGGTCGATTCTAGGACCAGTTTTATATAATATATAAAGTGCGTTTCATATTTATAACGCCACAAAAAAAATTATGATTTCTGGAAAACTATTCACTCCAGCAGAATACAATAAATAACGAAAATGATGAATTTGATGAAAAGGAAACAATCACTCATAATTTATAAACCTAACACTTCAATGGCGGAAATATCGGAGGAAAAAGTGATTTTAGCTTGTTTCATAATTATAACGCCACGTACATTTTCGACAAAAATAACAATTTTATTTCTGCAAAAATAATATCAAAACATAGTAACGTAAAATTCATTAAATTAATTAAATTCTAGAACACAGTAAAGTAAAGTTCATTAATCAAGAGTTGCTCCTTGCTTGAAAATGGTATTAAAAATTCTGGTTTTCATGCTATCGATGAGACTTTGAATTAAATCTAAATCAATAGCATTCCATTCTTCCACGATTGCGCGTTTTAAGACCTCAACGGACTTGTATTGGCGATTTTCCCTATATACCCGGCGAACTAAAACTCCCCAGAGATTCTCAATTGGATTGAGGTCAGGAGAGCATGGTGGCCACTTCAAAACCTCAATCGAATTAGAAGAGAACCAGGACCTGGTTTCGCGGCTAACGTGGATACGAGCATTATCCTGCTGAAAAATCCACTGTGTTGCAGGATTTTGCCGAATAAGAGGTACCAAACTCATCTGGAGCACATCCGTGTAATCCTTGCTTTTCATTCTTGATGAAGTGAATTGCAATTCTAAACAGCTGGACACAGAAATTGCACCCCAAACCATCACGCTTCCGCCGCCAAAATTTCTTTTGGAAAAATATAGCGGTTCTTTTCTCAAGTCACGCCAATATCCTCGAAAACCATCCGGTCCATCCAAATTCCATTTTTTTTTCATCGGAGAATATCACCTAAATTCTAATTTCTGTGTCCGGCTGTTTAGAATTGCAATTCACTTCATCAAGAATGAAAAGCAAGGATTACAGGGATGTGCGCCAGATGAGTTTGGTACCTCTTATTCGGCAAAATCCTGCAACACAGTGGATTTTTCAGCAGGATAATGCTCGTATCCACGTTAGCCGCGAAACCAGGTCCTGGTTCTCTTCTAATTCGATTGAGGTTTTGGAGTGGCCACCATGCTCTTCTGACCTCAATCCAATTGAGAATCTCTGGGGAGTTTTAGTTCGCCGGGTATATAGGGAAAATCGCCAATACAATTCCGTTGAGGACTTAAAACGCGCAATCGTGGAAGAATGGAATGCTATTGATTTAGATTTAATTCAAAGTCTCATCGATAGCATGAAAACCAGAATTTTTAATACCATTTTCAAGCAAGGAGCAACTCTTGATTAATGAACTTTACGTTACTGTGTTCTAGAATTTAATTAATTTAATGAATTTTACGTTACTATGTTTTAATATTATTTTTGCAGAAATAAAATTGTTATTTTTGTCGAAAATGTACGTGGCGTTATAATTATGAAACAAGCTAAAATCACTTTTTCCTCCGATATTTCCGCCATTGAAGTGTTAGGTTTATAAATTATGAGTGATTGTTTCCTTTTTATCAAATTCATCATTTTCATTATTTATTGTATTCTGCTGGAGTGAATAGTTTTCCAGAAATCATAATTTTTTTTGTGGCGTTATAAATATGAAACGCACTTTATATACGGCTGATTTTCCAGAGATCCCAAACAGCACTTCCTCAGTCTTTGCATATGACGCCATTTTCTGTTCACATGGAAGTAATATAATAATAATAATACTAATGATCTTATTGATAATTAAACTCGAAGATTGAAAGCTTATTTTAAAAATGATGCAGAGGAATTTAGTAATTTTAACACTCAATATTTAAAGGAATGTAGTAATTTATTATAATTTTAAAATTAATTATATAATGCAGTTTATCTTTGAAAACAAGAACAACTACAAAGTACTCTAGTCACCTCTGGTGCAACACAAAATAAACAAAAGTTAATATGTTAGGATGCTTAGTCATTTCTATTATATGAGCGAAAGGAAATAAGTAAAAACACATTTCAAAATCATATTTATTCTTATTTTCTTAATATCGGGAATATTGAAAATACGTTAAAACAGTTAAATTCTGAAGAAAAAAACAAAGAAATAGTTTCAATACTAAAATATGATCAAAGTTTTACAGTCCAAGACAAAAATATAATTTCATTATAAAAACAAATTAAATTCTTTTTGTCTTTGGAACGATTTTGCTGATTATTATGTTTATAAATATCGTTTCTTAATTTTTTGCTTTTTTTTATTTTCTCTGAACTTTCATCATCTCCTGAAATAACAAAGCCTTGCTTAGAATATATCGTTTTTATTTAAAGTTAGTACATATTAGAAGACTTTAAAGAATTTTTATTACATGCCTCACCATTAAGAACAAATTTTGGACCTGCATCAGATAAAAAATCAGTATTCATAATTCTTTGATTATGATGTTTACATACTCTGGAAACGATTTACAGAATAATTGCACTTAAAGTACCGAAAGATAACAAATTTTGTTTATAACCCAGTGCGAAAATTCGAAGCGTTTCGAAAAGAGCAGATTCGAAGCGCTTCGAAAAGAGCAGATTCGAGGCGCTTCATCCACATTTCATGATATACTTCGAAAAAGTGCTTCTAAAGGAGCTCAAAGAAAATGCTTACTTCTGTGGATATCATATGTTAACATTTTTATAAAACTGAAGCGCAAACGAAGCACTTTGTGTTTCAGTAAGAGCACTTGGAAAAGTATTTTAAAGCGCTTCTTTTCCCGCTCAAATGAGTTAGTCACGTCTGGTCCGTGGCCCTTCCACAAATGGAAGATAAAATTCAATTCTAGTAAAACTCAAACAATGTTTTTACACGCAAACGAAACCCGCGTAACCTTTCCAACACAAACTTAAATTTGAATCGTTTGTCTATCGCCTGAGCGGACCAAATAAAGTATTATAATATATTTAGGCAACACCTTTATCAAAATTCTCTCTTTCAATAAACATATATCGATAACCATCAATAAGACAAATGTGTTGACTAAAACGATGTATCCGTTCATAAATAAGTAGGAGGTCAACCCTAAGTCAGGAAAATAAGCTTATAATTTATAAAGTGATATTTCAAATACATATAAAGAAAATTCGCATGTTGCTCTTGATCCGAAAATCTATTAATTAGGCAACTAAATAGTTGTTAAATCTACCCATGCTTACGCAGGACCAATCTACCTGTTGGTAGTTTAAGAATTAGTGTTTAAGTTTCTTATACTAATTCTTATCTCCCAAATAAATATAAATTTCTAAATGAATATTCTGTGGTGCTGCCAAACTTGAAATATTGAATGAATTTAAATTTCTAGCATTTAAAGTAAAATACAAAAATTGTTAAATTAAACTAAATAAATAAATAAATAATTACATACAATAATTTTCATTACTATAGGTAATTGGCAAATAATGGCATTAACCCATTAATGCGCAAAACGAGGATTTTGTGCACACAAGTTCAATTGTACGATTCGAATAGCAAATTGGCGCGAATTTCATCCAAATTCGTATATAAGGGGTTTTTGAGGGTGCTCTTTCAGAATCTGGCATTTGTTTTGCATAAAAACTTCAAGAACCCTATTATTTTTTTGGTTTTTTCAAAAAAGTGCCGATTTTTTTTGGTCATTTTTCGTCTCAAAGTCGATTATCTTGTCGTTACTGCTATTGAATGATCATATAACCACCAGAAATCGCGGTCCGGATGTCTACACTTTCTAAAACCATGGTTTTGAATTTTTGTTTTTGCTTTGGTTTTTGCAAAATGGCCATTTTGTACAGCAGTGTAATAAAAAACTTCACGATATTTTTACACGAAAAGGATCAACTTTACAAAAAAATTGTATATGACAAAAAGTGCTTATAATTAGCCAATGAAAACATACAAATTTGTTCAGAATTTTTTGGACTATTTTTGGTTTTTTGGATCTGGCCAATTTTTCAAAAATCCAAAAATGTCTCGAAAAATTCTGAAAAAATTCACACGTGTTCTTTGGCTAATTATAAGCACTTTTTGTCATATAAAATTTATTCGTATAATTCGTCCTTTTTGAGTAAAAATATCACCAAATTTCATCATAAAAAAACTATTTTTATTTTTACTCAAAAAGGATAAATTATACGAATAAATTTTATATGACAAAAAGTGCTTATAATTAGCCAAAGAACACGTGTGAATTTTTTCAGAATTTTTCGAGACATTTTTGAATTTTTGAAAAATTGGCCAGATCCAAAAAACCAAAAATAGTCCAAAAAATTCTGAACAACTTTGTATGTTTTCCTTGGCTAATTATAAGCACTTTTTGTCATATACAATTTTTTTGTAAAGTTGATCCTTTTCGTGTAAAAATATCGTGAAGTTTTTTATTACACTGCTGTACAAAATGGCCATTTTGCAAAAACCAAAGCAAAAACAAAAATTCAAAACCATGGTTTTAGAAAGTGTAGACATCCGGACCGCGATTTCTGGTGGTTATATGATCATTCAATAGCAGTAACGACAAGATAATCGACTTTGAGACGAAAAATGACCAAAAAAAATCGGCACTTTTTTGAAAAAACCAAAAAAATAATAGGGTTCTTGAAGTTTTTATGCAAAACAAATACCAGATTCTGAAAGAGCACCCTCAAAAACCCCTTATATACGAATTTGGATGATATTCGCGCCAATTTGCTATTCGAATCGTACAATTGAACTTGCGTGCACAAAATCCTCGTTTTGCGCATTAATGGGTTAAACCAAATGTAATGGATAATGAATTTTGTAATATTAATTGCTTACTTCAATAAATATCTACACAAGTTTCAATCTTTGATTAAAACAGTCAATTAATAAGCCTCAAAATATGTATACAACACTAACTTTAATTTCTTCTGAATAACAAAAACACGGTGTCAAGGTATTGTCTATCTAAACTCCTAATAAAGATTCTATCAAAATTATTTCCGTTAATTAAACTTTCGAAAATCAACTCAATTTTGAGAGCAAAAGCTTTTCTCAAAATTGGCTCAAACACAGCGACAAGATTTATCAGATTAGCCCTAAACTTGTGTTGTCGTCTTTTGAGGAAGGTGAGAGTGTTGTGAATTGATGTCGACAGGCGCAATTTTCCCTTAAAGTAAACTTTAAGGTTTTTTTTCTTCACTTTATTCATTGTTTGTGCCGGTGTATGTATATATTGATTCGACATAAAATTTATGTTAGTATTTGTTTATCTCCACTTCGGACAACAAAAGGGAGTACCTTAAAGCATGTCCTTTTTTCTGGTTGAAGTGTACTCACTCGCCTGTTAATTATCCCATTCAATTTTGTTTTAATTTATTTTTAATGTGATACAGCCCCTTATTCTTCTCTCTGGATATTTAACAAACAAAAAAACCTTAAGTACTTTTCCATTTTCTCAAGTATGATCAAATATGTACACTGAAATACTTTTTTTTGTTTCAGACATTTTTTTTTAATATAGCATTAAACGTTTTTTTAATTTAACGTGAAAAGAGAAAAAAACCTCCCTTGAAAAATGACCCAGTTAGCAGGGACATTCTAACACGAAATATTTAAATGATATGGGCGTCAGAGTGATTGATGACCTCTCGTTCAGCTGTATTTATAGAACACCCGAAAAGTTCCCAGCCAAATAAGAATAATAAATTCCCTAAGCTCTCGTTTCATTATACCTAATTTGTAATTTCCCTTATCGTGAGTCGATAGCTGACATAATATTTGTGTTAGGATGGCAGGAACCAAAGTGGTTCTTCGATAGATGCGCGTCTTGAGAACTTATATTCTGTTGCAAATTTGGATAAATAGGATCCATTATACTACCTCGACATATGCCATTATATGTGATCTATTGGTAAATAAATCTTATTCAAAAGACATTAACATTTTCAGATAAGTAACAACGTACATAACATCGGAATGATATTTCGTGTGATATTGATAAGAAAATATTTATCAATGGAAGTAATCGAATTTTTTAAACAATTTATAACTGAACGATAAGCAATAAAATAAGTTGATTACGATTAAATGCAATTACAGAATTATATGCAATCAGTTTTGAGCTATCAAACTACAAATGACCAGAAAATAAACATTTTATTAGTTCAATAATTTAGAAACTCACATTTCCGTTGGATTAAATCTAAAAGTACCTACTAAAATTTTTATCAATTGTGCTGATAATATATTCATTTAAATATTTCCCCTCTTATCAGCATAAATAAATGCCCAATGCTCGTTCGATACTTTAGTCTGCTATCTAAATTGAATATTTATTTTTAAACCAATATTTTCTTTGAGGTGAATTAAGTTTGCTTTTTTCCTGTTTTTAAAGTGAAGTGAAGTGAGAAATGTGAGAGAAAATCTACTAAATACGTAAGAATTAATATTTTCAATTATTGTATATAAGTGAAATTTTTAAATATGCTTTGAAAAGGTAATAAGAAATTTATATGTTGTACTATAATAGAAATCTCTTTTTTTTTTTTTTTGTTTTTTTTAATTGAATAAAGAAAGAAAACAGATCAATTCACTTTTAAAATTTATTTATCTTACCTAGATTAGATAGTCGCATTCTATCTCGAAAAAATTCTGATGGAACTGAAAATTTGTATAGATCTTTAAATCATCATTATAAATAAAATTTCAAATACCCCCTTCGTGGTTTTCAAGCATTTATATAAATAGTTATCCCCTTGCCGAGTTTTGTCGATTTTTTTAAATCTCAAGAAGTATCTGTCAAAAATGTCTGTTTCAACTGGAACTAATTTCAAATAAAAATGACATCTTTACTGAATTTATACGTATTTTTATTTCCCCTGCACTCATTTCAAAATTATGAATTATTGGTTTAGGCAACTTTCCATTTGTCACCCTGTAAAAGTAATAAATCATGCGACTCTCTACAAAAAATATTCCTACACTTTTTGTCTTATAAATGATTGTTCGTGAGTTATCGCGATTTAAAAAATTGCACCCCCCGCATCACCTTCGAGGCAGACGGCTTGACACATTTTACGTGGTATCCCCAGTGGATATAATCCACAAAATGATCTGATAATTAATAGATTTATATCGATTAAAAAGATATAATGATTAATTACGGAACAAGAATGCTTTATTATTGATAGTGATAATACAAAATATATATTTTTTTTTCGCATTTCAAAATTTTCGAACGCTCGCTAAAATTTAAATTTCGCGCCAAAAGAATCTCAAAAAACCATGTGGATGCGCACTTATATTACCTGTAACCTCCATTCGGAATTTTTGGAAAATGTTGAAAAACCATAAATTAATGTAGTAAAGGCATAAAAATAAATTTGGAATTTTTTTATACATATATGGAGAAACAAATAAAATTAAAATATAGCTTTAAATTTAATATGTCATAACGAAACCTTTAAATGTAAATTTTATGAATTAATATTTTTTACTGTAAAAAATCGAATTTGTGAATTTACATTGACTTGGTATGATTTTAAATGCCATTTTTATCTCCTCTTTTTTCTTCAAATCATTTATTTATTAGAAATCGTCTGTTTCATGAACATTGGCTCAGAACACTCTAGATATTCTTTTGTTTGAACACAAAGTTACAAAATTGCATTAAAATAATAATTATTATAGGCCGAGTTAGCAATTGTAATCGCTCTAGCGAGCAGATTTTGGAGGTCTGAGTACTCGCTCAAAAGATCACAATTGTGAATTGCGAAAAGAAGAATATTGAATTTATACAGATTTTTATACTACCACTTAGAGTAAAATTCTACCCTTTCCTGCATTCATTTTACTACTGAAGTCATAATAATCGACTCGGCACATTTCCAAGTCGAGCGCTAGTTTAACAAACAATGAAAAATAAATTTTAGGTTAGATCTATTTAATCGGTACTTATCCGCGGATCTCGAAATGATCTGGTTTAAATTTACAGAAAAAGATCAGATTACTCTGAGCACTTAGATCACATAAATGGACACAAATGGGATTCTCGGATCAATCCTTAGGTAAAAAGTAATTCTAGAAATAAGTTCTGCATTTCCTTAAAAACTAAGAAACGACCTGCTAATTTAGAAGACACTACCCCTTCTATCTGGAATCCTTCATCCTTTAGAAAAAAAAGTAATTACACAAATGAGTTTTGCGTTCTTAAAAACATATCAATCGATATGCATCTTCTTATTTTCGAAAACATGAAAAATACTACCCTCTCTATCTTCACTCCTTCAACCCCTAGTTAAAAATTAACTACAGAAATGAGCTTTGCGTTCTTGAAAACGTAAGAAACGATATAGATCTTATTATTTTCCATAAAAAGCAAAAAACTACCTCCTCTATCTTCACCCCTTCAACCCCTAGGTAAAAAGTAATTGCAGAAATGAGCCCTGGGTTATTGAAAATATAAAACACGATATGCATTTTGTTACTGGCTTTAGTATAGAAGAACCTACTCCTCCTATCTTCACCCATTCAACTCCTAGGTAAAAAGTAACCCCAAAACTTTATTTACCGCTTTCTAAGATATGTGAATCGAAATATAATTTCCTATTATATTTATCTCGTCATTACTGATAATTAAGATAAAACCACCCCCTAAAATCAGCCTCTTCAACCACAATGTAAAAACTAACCCCAGAAACGGATTCAAAAATGGCAGAGAAAGTGTTACTAATTGGGTCCACTTAAATGAACTTGCCAACCCCTTTTAACATGTTTGCCAAAAAAGTGCTTGGGGCACGTTAGGGCAAGGAAAAAAGATTGCTCCTATAACTACACATATTGGGCTATTACATGGTATGCATGAGACCCATGAATACTTTTTTGTAGCTGAATTCAAAGACTGGCTAATAAGGATCAGCTTTAATTTTTTTTAACGATAATTGGATACCCTGTGAGTGGCACCCTGTAAATCGGTTTTACCTTTGTACTATACTATTGGAAAGGCCAATTTCTAATCATCATAATGTTAATGTGCTGCTGTTGCAAATGGGGTAACTTTGAGGGTGTACCATGACCATGCATATGAACGAATGGTAAAATTTCGGGACTTTTAGGAGTAAGGAAATATATGTACCTTTTGGATACACAGGATTATAGTCTGAATTTAATAAAGTTTATGTTGATAACGTCGATTTGGCTCTTGAGGGTGCCCAATTTAAAGAAATAATTGTTTTTAGACATGTTCTCTGAAGTAAAGTTATTTGCTTGTAGCTTATTGTATTTATTCTTAAATATTATGCATGCTTGCTCAACTCTATACTTTTAACTGAAATGGTAATTTTTTACTTTAAGGTTTTCGATGACCTTGCGTTTTAAATATGTCGTTCTTGGAGTCATTCTAACTAGTATATGTATATTATAGGGCGCGTATTTGCCTTTTTCATATTTTACGTTTAGGTTATACCATAGGGGCATAACATAGGGCAGTTTAGGGTAAATAGTAAATAAACAACAGGTGTGAAATGATTTTTTGAAAGCTGAACTTCCTAAAATGTTTTGAAATTGCATACCAAATGGTAAATAATTTATTCCAAACTTCTTCATTTGTCTCAAGTCGATAACCCCTACAACATATTCCAAGATCAAGGTCATCGGGGAGTTGGACCTTAAAGTAAATAATTACCGAATTTTTCTTAGTCTGTAAGATTGTTTATCTGTAGACTCAATTGAAATAAAACAATAAATATATAATATATTATATTATTATAATAGTAAAATCGATTGGAAAAAAATTGTTCAAATTTCGTTTATTAGATACTGAAAAATGATATATGTATCTGGTCAAAGTTAGAGAGTGTGTAAATTACAATGTGTCAGTGAATTTTAAGCTGAAGGTTAATTTTTATATTATTTTTCACTTTACCGATTGCTTGGTGGTTTACCCTTTGCATAAATTATAATTAAATGATATTACCCTAATTTCAAACTGTGGCATTACTTGAACGATTCCTGACACTTAAAATAGAAATTCATTCGATTTAAAAATCCCTCGCATATTAGACTGCTTTCACTCTAATGAAACTTGTCGCTTGAGTTTGAATATATAATTTGACATGAAAATGAATTGTTCTATGTCGTGACTTAATGATGAATTTAATTTTCCACAATATGCCGCTTTAGTGCGAATAGAAAATGTGTCAAGTTTAGTTACTTTAACAAGACATTGAACATAAATTAGTTGCCTTTTTGAGAAGAAAAATATTGAAAAAATAGTGACAAATAGCATTTAAAAATATTATTACCTTCAGTATTTTTGTTAAAATTCAATTATCAAAAATACCAAGCAAAAATGTGGTCAGATTTTTAATAGAGTTTTCCTGTTGTGGACATATCTTGTTTTGAAGATAGGAAAGCACACGAGCATGAAATAAATCCGAATTCAATTTTCCTGGTGGTTGCAAGCACAACGAAAAAAAGATGATAATAGTCGAGTCAAACACAATTTAAAAACAGATTTCCGATGAAACAAACATGCTGAATACGAACGTGCTTCTCATAAAGAATAAAGGAATCCTCCAATGTCCTAAGGTATGAAGGTCCGCACGTGTTCTATAACAAAATACAAACTATATAAATCCTTTTATAATTTTTAAACGCTTTTATATGTCTTGTCCTCTACGTTTGTCCTAAATTACCTAAATTTGACCAAAGATTATGAGCAATGCTATATCATTCCATATTTTTTCTCCAACTATACTTGAAGATTCAAATTAGACCTGACCGCTGCCTGAGAAGGAAATATTTCTGCAGAACTATGTCGCAGATTTCCATTGTTCATGCAGATTTATTTCTTCTCAATTTAATCCAGATTGGTCCATTACTACGCTTTCTTCTATTAACATTTTCCGGAGCATTTCTATTCTCAGAGAGGACAAATCCTTTTCCTTTCTTCCTGGAGAAAAATGTGATGAGTTGCAGAAGATGACGATTATGAAAAGAATTTGTCTGCTGCGGAAAATATTGTGGCTGTTGTCACCCGTATATGAAAAATCCAATTCATGGCAAGAGTTAACGCGTATTTTCGTAAATTTGTATATTAAGCTGATACGAGTCATTGCAAAATGACTTGCTTATTCGATTTTCTATTGGGCTTCTTGAGGATGAAATTTAATGGAGCAGGATTAACTAACGACTAACGAGACAGTTTAGGCGACTGGGGATTAGGAAAGTATTCAATTCGAATTTATGCAGGAATTTTCGTTTATTTACCAGTATAGAGGATTTGTGATGTTATATACTGGAGTGATAAGCCTTTTTTACTTAAAAATTTAGAAATCGCTTTAAAATTAACATACATATATCATCTGTTTACACAAAATTGTCTTTTTTTTGAAGCATTTGGACTATTAATCATTCGTAAAATAAATAAAAAAATAAATTGCATTTGAAAGATAAATTAAAATCAATTTTTTTAAATTACAAACTCAAGCAGTTTAGAAATGTATAGTAAAATATGTAGTAATAATATAATAAGCTACAGCTATAATGTTTAACTATTCTAGGAAATATGTATTACAATATCTTTGTATGTTAAAAATTGAATTTGTATAAATAAATAGTAATTTATGTGTCAATCATCCCTATCCCTATATATATATTAGGGTGCTTTTTTTTCGCGATAATTTTTTTTTTTTTTCAGTCCCACCTCGAAATTTTGTGGAAAATACCTAAACAGAAGTTCCCTGAAAATTGGAGCCCTTAATATTAATATTAAGTACTAGACCATGGCGTATAAAGGTTTCCCATATAAAATGCACGTAAACTTTGATTATTTTTCTTCAAAACTCTACAGCTCAGAGGCATTTTATGGTATAATCTTGGTCAATGGTAGGTTTTCTTCAGAATTTAATGCTCTACAAAAGTGTCCATTGCGGTGTACCTCTAACTCCCACCAGCAAGATGGTACGGGTCACTAACCTGAGTTTTTCCATGAAATTCTCGCTTTTTACCCCTATGTCGTAAATAACAATTGAGGTAGTGTTTCTACAATTTAGCTCAATAATCCATGAAACTTCCACACTACCTCAACTTCAAAGCCCAATATCTCAAGAAATATTGATGTTAGGGATTTAGTGTTCAAAAACTTTTTGGAGTAAATTGAATTTGCTACAAGTTTGTAATATTCACTTTTTCTATACCTCTTGTTGTTTACGAGAGAGGGGAAAAAAGCGAGAATTTCGTGGAAAAATTGGGGTCAATGACCCGTACTACCTCGCTGGTGGGAGTTAGGGTTACACCGCAATGGACACTTTTGTAGAGCATTCAATTCTGAAGAAATCCTACCATTGGCCAAGATTATACCATAAAATGCCTCTGAGCTGTAGAGTTTTGAAGAAAAATAATCAAAGTCTACGTGTATTTTATATGGGAAATCTCTATACGCCTTGATCTAGTACTTAATATTAATATTAAGGGCTCCAATTTTCAGTGAACTTTTGTTTAGGTATTTGCCACAAAATTTCGAGGTGGGACTGAAAAAAAAAATTGTCGCGAAAAAAAAAAGCACCCTATTATATATAAATGAAATTTTGTTTATTTGTTTGTTTGTTTGTCTTAACATATAAGCTAATTATGTTCGGATAATACTTAGCATTCCAAAAAGGCGTATCCAAGATGGCGGCTGAAAATTTTAAATTTGAAGCGATTTTAATGAAAATTGGTACATAGGGGTTTTGCGGGATGCCGATTTCAAATCTGCTGTCCAAATTCAGAAATTAAAGATGGCGGATCCAATATGGCGACCACGATTTCTCGATTTAAACGGATTTTAATGAAAATTAGTACAATTATTATCAATACATACATTTACAATTAGTATCTTGAGGTAACTGATTTTGAATGTTATCAAAATTTAGAAATTCTAGATGGCGACCAATATTTCTTGCTTTCAACGGATTTTAATGAAAATAAGAACAATGATTATCTTGAGGTCACTGACTTTGAATGTTATCAAAATTTAAAAATCCAAGATGTCAGACCAAGCGACCAAGATTTCTCGATTTTAACGGATTTTAATGAAAATTGGTACAATGATTATTCTGAGGCCACTAATTTCGAATGTTAGAATAATTTCCAAATTTAAGATGGCGGATACAATATGGTGTTCAAAATTGAAATGAAAATTGGTACAATGATTATTTTAAGGCAAGTAATTTTGAATATTATTAAGATTTGGAACTTCAAGATGGCGGATCGATAAAGGGGTTTTCGGGTTGAAACGATTTCTAGGATATAAAAAACTACAACATTTGAGAAGTGTTTAATTAGTAAGTATTTATACCCAACGCCGGGTGAAACCGGGTAACCCAACTAGTAATAAATATATATGAAATATAAAGGAAATCTGATTTATACTGAAACGAAATCACAATCGACAGATCAAATTTTGCATAAATTTCAAAATATTTATAAGAGATTTATAGACATGAATTAATCAAAAAATTCCATTGATGTATCGTTGTATAGGTAATTATGCGCTATTACACTACAAATTTTACAAATTCTAAACCATGTAAGGTTAAATTAATAAATAATATATGCATCTACTTAGCCATTAGTACTACACATCCAATCATTTTATATTCTTCTAATTTTAAAGCATGGCTATTCAAAATCACAAAACCATAATAAACATGAAAATTATGTCATCTTAACAAAGACAAAAAACGTAACACAAATATTAAAGAAGCAAAGGGTGTAGCAGGATAAGATGGTCAAAAGTACTCTTGGTGCTTTTGAATTTTCAGATGGACCATGTTGTAATACATAATGAAAGATACTTCTGTGCCAATTTTTAGGTCTTTAACTCTCCCTTTCGCCGCTAGGTGGCTCTGTGAAGCAAAAATAGGTTTTTTTTTCATGCCCTTATACAGGGTTGGCCATTTAAGATTTGGAATTTGAATCGGCTATAAAAAAAAAAAAAAAATGAATATTTTTTCAAAGTTATTAGAAAGACTGAACCTTTCCATTTAGGAATGGAAGACAACATCATTCAAATGACTGCCACAGCTAGCCTTACAATACCCCATTCGATCGTTTGGGCCTCTATTTCGTCAATGGCAACTTCGATTTCATGTTTCAAGTCGTCAATCGTCTCTGGATGGATAGCGTAACACTTGTCCTTAACGGCTCCCCACAAAAAAAAGTCTAACGGAGTCAAATCGCAGCTTCGAGGTGGCCAACTGACATCAAAATTTCGGCTGATTATGCGATTTCCGAAAACAGTGCGCAAAAGATCGATTGTTACGTTGGCTGTGTGGCACGTTGCGCCGTCCTGTTGAACCCGTCTTCTATGTCATACTCTTCAATTTTGGGAAACAAAAAATCGCTTAGCATGGCGCGGTAGCCATCTTCGATCAAGCGGTCTTCGGCCCATTGAGCAAACCGAAAACGCATCGGATGGTCATGCGGCTTCAGCACTTGCACTAATTGAACTTTGTATGCATTCATACCGAGATCTTTATGCAAAATTCTTCTCAAAGAAGTGCGTGAAATGTTCAATTCTTGAGAACGATGACGAGTTGATGTTGATGGTTGTTCACGCACACTCTGAGCAACAGCGGCGATGTTTTCGGTTGAGCGCAGTTGACGAGTACGTACTCGCTTCACAAATTGATCCACAAACTGCGTTTTTGGCGCATCCTTTTTGTCAAATTTTTTCCGTAAATTTCTTATAGTTGGAGTAGAAGACTCACCACTTTGGAAATAAGTTTTTAATATTTCCCAACTTTGTTCAAGCGAAAAGCGACCCATTTCATAAATGTCAAACATAAAACTAACTTTCTTTCACATCGGAAATGTCATCACACCTTCCAACCTCAAAATAAGCTATAGTTCCAATTCCAAACGTTAGATAGCCCACCCTGTACTATCTTGAAGTAAATCGAAAATTTCTTTCCAATATTATTAACAGAAAAGTTTGTAAGAACTATTTTGCGGCTTGAAAATCGATTCATTTTAGTCAGAGATTTTATAATCCGTATCATATCGCGAACAAACAGTATTTAGTAATTTGTTGTACACAATGGCACACGAATTATATACAACATACCACAGACTATTTATTGTAGTAGACCCGATATAAAATTATAGTATTAATTTTTTTTGCATCATAATTTTCAAAGACGCAAGGTATACTCTACTTACATATAACCGTATATTTTTGCTACTAACATGTTAACATTACACTCACGTTTGTAATCTACAAAAATTACCGTGTTAACAATCCACTCATAATAATGAAATCCTTTAGACCTACCTTTTTTAAATTTTTTTTTGTATATTGTATTTTATAGTATTTCGGTAGTGATGTATAAAGTAGGTTCTTGTGTAATTTACATTATTGCTTTTTATTTTGTATAGATTTCCATTTG
Source organism: Dysmachus trigonus (assembly GCA_949715965.1). Lineage (NCBI taxonomy): Eukaryota > Metazoa > Arthropoda > Insecta > Diptera > Asilidae > Dysmachus > Dysmachus trigonus. Next base: position 87,401,648 of record OX454319.1, on the reverse strand, counting down.
ATAATACAAATTATTAAATATTACTATGGTCACTATTGAATCCCATAAAATCTCTATAATTCGATTATATAGTGCTAAATAGCAGAATAGTAAATTCAAATATGTATTTTGCCAAATTTCCAATGACTCTTCCCTCTTGTATGTATGTATTTAATATAGGTCCACATGTTATACAATAAATTATGTAAACAAAAATAAACACACAATTTTACAAATTAATTGTGTCACTATTTTGCATTAACATTCTCAATCTAAATTGCACAACAGCTACAAACTCGTAAAATTATTATTTCGATATTTCTAACGAAAACATAATTTGTTTATTTAAGGACTTGTACATAACCACCTGTTTGGTAGTAAACAAGAAATGTTTAATTTAATTTTCTACGACACATTACAAAAGCTTTTATTGTAACAAGAAATTCCGTAATAGCAATTTAGTTCACGCAATTTTCACTTTGTATAATTTACTTCCTGTTCCAGGTGTGGGTAATTGTTTTTTGACTTCCGGAGAAGCTTCTCAGAAATTTTATTAAAACACCTCAGTTTTGCTATGTATACCTATATTACAATATTCTTATATATTTTGTTTTTCTTCCTTACCCATCTACTTTAAAATTTCCTTACTGAAAGATTTATTGATGCTATGAAATGTTTTATGAACTTCGCTTAAGCAATTAAGGCAACATTTTACAATGGTTTATAAAATCAGAAAAGTTTTTATTGACGAATCGTTATATGTCCGGGATAACCTTATTTACTTGTTTTTCTCTCTTCTTAGTCGCAAGAAATCTATTGGAAAAATTTAAATTGAAAATGTCTCCGTTTTTGTTACTTTCCAAAGATAAAGGAAATAAGAAATGTTGCCTCTTTATTTTCTGTCAGAGCCAGAGATATAATTTAATCAGCCCACTAAAGAATGGAGATCTCGAGATATTATTCCACTTTTTTGTCATGACCAGAAACTCTTTTCGCTGTATAATTAATTTTAGCCTTCTAAGTAGTAGAGCTCTAAATAGCAAATCACATTTTGGAAAAAAATGATATATTAATGAATTTTTTTTAATGAAATATTCACAAAAGTATTGAACTAATTTTAAAGAAACTTTTGCTAGCCCAATTAAGAAGCTTCTAATATGACATGAATTGAGTGAATTTTATGATTTTTAATATACCATATTTGATCCGTCATATGAAATTTTTAAATTGAATAGGTTTTGGGATATTAATTTAAATTTAGTATCTTTTTGGTTAGATTGGTAAACATTTAAACTCTTTTTTTTTAAGTTAATAATCTAGATATCTACACTGTTAAAGAAGATGATATGAGTCTCAATAATACGTGTCTATGATACATTTGTCGTTCAGATTTTCTTTTTTTTTCGAATTGTTTAACCCTTCTATGACCATATACAAAAATATTATAAAAAAGTAAATTTATTCATGAAAAAAAAATTTCAGTGATAATTTTTAACACTTATACCGAGGTGATATGTATTATGAATAGATTTGTATCACAAAAAGTCATAAATCATCTAGGGACTCTCTTTTCATTTAAGGACATAAAAATAATTGCCGAAGCGACAAAAACAAATGTCATCAAAATAATGTCTCTAGACAATTAAATCTATTAAATTTTATTGTTAAAACATTTGAGTACGTGAAGAACGTTTATATAGTCATTGGGTATTTCGATAGTAATTTCCAAATTTGTCATCCATCATTCCAAATCCAGTTCTCTTAAAAAAACTACAAGAGTTTTCAACAAATTTTCTATATAAAAACGCTACACCTGATATTTCCGATTTTTATAACATCGTCGGCATATTAAATAATGCTATGCGATTAAAATTTCTTCATCACTACTACTGGATTTCATGTTTTAAATTTTTATGCTGTCAAAAAATATCTCAACGTTTATTAAAATCGAAATTACAAATTTTAATTATAATTAAAGTGAGATAAGAGATACAGTGAAGATACATACATACCCTTTGATGAATAAAGAATTGAAACATTATTTTGCTTGGTGTTTAATATTTATAAATTACTTTAAAAATTTAAATGGTACAGGGAAAAAATAAATAATATTACTAAAATAATGTTCGAAATAAATTTAATTTATTAAATTAGGAATTTATTTTTCGATAATGATTTTGTATTGATAAACATTCGTATATAAAAACTCGTTATCTTAGAATGATTTATTATTTTGAAAAATTAATTCATTTGCAAAATGAATCGTGTACAATTTTGATCTGTTTAATTAATTTGCCTAGCATTTCGTATTTTTACTTGCCTAGCATTTCGTATTTTTACTTGTTATTTTCTCCCTTCAAAATTCTTAAAAAAACATTATTTGTTTGAATTTTCTTTATAGATACTATATGACATATCGAAAACACTTTTCGAGTTTTATTTACACATCTTATTTATAAATAGTATGAGTGTTATACAGGGTGTTCAGAGGTGGGAGGTCAATACCGCAGGGGGTGAAAGGTCAGATCGAGACAAGGCATCTCGCACCGTTTGGCAGTTACAGGGTGATTCGTAAATCAGGATTTTGCCTTATATGGGAACCGCTCTTGTATTTTTATCTTTTTTTCTACGCATCGCAGCGGCCCCAAACTGATTTCAAAAAATCACTATTTGGAAGCCATTTCCAAAAAAGTTTACACCACCCCCCTATGCAAGTTGAAAAAATTAACTTTTATTTCACGATTTTTCACTTTTCGCCCCACTTTTCTCCGAAATTCATGTTATTAACATACCTACTTATTATTTTTTTTAAGTTGCCTATCTAATTACCTTTCGAGAAAGGTGCAACATGCCCAGGTAGGAAAAGGATACGAAAATTTATTTACAAAAATCCTTTTACAGAATATCATGATAATTCGAATTTTTAGGAAATTATACTTAAGTTTACTAAAAAATACATTTTGTTCGCTTAAAAGCTAATTACAATTAAAACGTTTATCCTTTAAAAGCTGTTCAAAATGTTCTCCGCTAGTTTCGATGCATGCAAGTAGCCTTCGTCTTATTTCACGTTTGAGGTATATGGTAGCCAGTCTCTCCCGTATTTTCGTGGCTGCAGTCCCAGTGCTGGTAACTACTTCTTCTCTGGTGTTGATTGGTCTTGAGTAAACTTCATCTTTCATCATTCCCCATAAGAAAAAGTCCAGTGGAGTAAGGTCCGGTGACCTAGCAGGCCAAGGAATCGGTCCACCTCGTCCAATCCAGCGCTCTGGGTAATGCTTATTCAACCTTGCCCTAACAATGTTCCCAGTATGCGCAGGTGCTCCATCGTGCTGTAAATAAATTGGGTTTGTGGTGGCCAGGGGGATGTCCTCCAACATATCCGGAAGGGTATTCTCCAAAAAGTTCGAATATAGCTGACTATTCAGCACTTGGGGCAAGATGAAGGGTTCTATCAACTGGTTGCCGATGATGCCCGCCCAGACATTGACACTAAATCTTTGCTGGAAGGACCGACACCTTGTCCTATGTGGGTTCACATCTGACCAGGTGTGGAGGTTGTGCAAGTTTGTGATGCCATCCCGGGTGAATTGCGATTCATCCGTCCACAGAATTCGGTCTAGAAACCTTCTGTTTTCGATGTCAGACTCGAGCAGCCAAGTAAAAATTGCAATCGTCTTTCGGAATCTCCTTCCTGTAGTGCTTGGACCGGGATATGGTGGTATGGATGTAGTCCCTCTCGGTTCACAACGGTCCAAACTCTCCCTGAAGACAATCCTAACCTTCGTGCGACCTGCCTGATGCTTATTACAGGGCTGTTCCTGACGATGTTGAGGATTTGTTGGTCGGGGACCGCTGAATCGGCCGATTATCCTGCTCGCGTTTCTGCTCTGGGGGCGGTTACACTTCCGGTTTCTTTTAACCTTCTGAAAGTCCTTAAAAATACCCTTCTGTCGGGTACACGTCGATTCGGGAATCTCCTTTGGTATTCTCGTACGGCCTCACTATCATTTCCTTCTACTAAACCGTACACGTAAATTATATCGGCATACTCTACAACACTGAATTCTGCAATTTTATCTTAATTTTTTCTATTAAACACCCGTTCTTATCGCTTGCTTCTTCAACTGTGGTCAATGTCCTTTCAAACTCACCCATTTTTATACCATAATTCATAGGAGGTATTAGAAACGGAGCGTCAGGATACTTAGGGGTCAATACTGGATATAATAAACTAATAACGCTATTTAACGAGATTACATTTATTATTTTATTACTGTTTTGCTGAAATAATAAAAGTGTATTACCTGTGTTTCCTAAAGAAACATTTCCGAACTTGCTGTCATTAAAATTGTTTACTTAACGACTTTTTCCATTATGGTGCAATAAAGTAATTAGGTGGCTGTGAGGATGTTTTAATTTCAGGACTTTTGCAACCCTTTCCTACCTGGACATGTTGCACCTTTTTGGAAAGGTAATTAGATAGGCAACTTAAAAAAAATAAAAAGTAGGTATGTTAATAACATGAATTTCGGAGAAAACGGTGAAAAATCGTGACATAAAAGTTAATTTTTTCAACTTCCAGGGTGGATTGTGGCCAAGGGGTTGGGGATAGGGGGGTAGTGTAAACTTTTTTGGAAAGGGCTTCCAAATAGTGATTTTTTGAAATCAGTTTGGGGCCGCTACGATGCGTAGAAAAAAAGATAAAAATACAAGAGCGGTTCCCATATAAGGCAAAATCCTGATTTACGAATCACCCTGTAACTGCCAAATGGTGCAAGATGCCCCCCCACCCATACAATTTTTTGCTTGTCTCGGTCTGACCTTTCACCCCCTGCAGTATTGACCTCCCACCTCTGAACACCCTGTATATAAATTATTGTCATTAAATGGAAGAATGCAGCGATCTTCATGAATTCCCTTTAAAAATTATGTTAAATGGACTCCATTAGAAATCGTGACAGAAATACATAAAATAAAAAAATAAAATAAATTTTTATAATATACTAGCTCTTGCGTGGATGAAAGCAAAAACAAAAATGTTTAAAAAAAAATATATATGGGACGTTTCAAGCAGAACGGATCACCTGCATATTACCCAAAAATGTTGTTCATGAACCTTGACGTTCGAGATATCAAAGTGTTCGTCTGGACAAGAGCTTTTGAAAAATTACTGGCGAAATTCAAAATTCAATATGATGGCTCCAATATGGCGGCCGGAACCTGGAAAAAAATTGAGTGTACGGCAAAAAAAGATTGTAGAAAGAAAAATACGCGACCAATCCGTTGGTTTTTTAACTAAAGAACACCCTATAAAAGCTGGTGTGGTTGAATGAAAAAAAAAACCGGCCAAGTGCGAGTCGGACTCGCATACCGAGGGTTGCGTACAAACCTGTAGGTATATAAGTAAAAGTTCACCCAAAAAATATGTGATGTAACTAAAAATTTAAGGTTTTCGGAATTATTCCTTTATATGTGCTATAAAACATTGCTTCATGCCAAATTTCAAGATTCTAAGTCGACTGGAAGTACCCTTTAGGTTTTGATTCCCTTGCGAGTAGTTGCGAGTTTGAAAATATGCGGCTTAAATTGCTGTTTCTTTTGATTGCGTTGATATAGAAGTTTGATTTTGTTGTTTTGTATTTGATGTGAATTTCAATTTAATACCTCTACGCGTTCATGAGGAAAGGGGTAGTAAGTTTAAAATTATTAAACATATTTTTATTATATGATGTAATTAAAAATTTACGGTTTTCGCAATTTTTCCTTTATCTGTGCTATAAGACGTTGCTTCGTACCAAATTTCAAGATTCTGAGTTTACGGGAAGTACCCTGTAGGTTTTGATTCTCTTTCGAGTGTCGAAAATTTGCGGAAATTTGCGGCATAAACGGCTGTATCTTTTGATTGCGTTGGCTTAGAAGTTTTATTTTTTTACAGCTCCAAGGGACAGTAGACGTGAGTACTTGATATAAATTCCAGCTTGATACCTCCGCGCGTTCCTGAGAAAAAGGGTCTTGACAGACAGACAGACGGACGGACGGACGGACAACAAAGTGATCCTATAAGGGTTCCGTGTTTTCCTTTCGAGGTACGGAACCCTAAAAATCTAACATAGCGGTTCCAATATGGCGGTCGAAAATTCAATATGGTGGACGAATTTTTCGAAATCAACTAATTTGCATCAAATTCGGTATATGCGGGTTCTTGGGGTCGCTGATTACGAATGCGGGATTGGATTTACAAAATTCAAAATAGCGGTTCCAAGATGGCGTCTAAAATTGTCAAAAATAGCGTACTTCATGGATCTTATAATTGTTACACAATTTTCTTAAAATGATAGACAATGAAAATATGAAAATAATAAAAATCTATATTCTCAAAAATTTTGATGGGGAAGATTGTTTGAGATATTTCAGAAAAATTTTTAAAGTTTTTAAAAATGACTTTTTTTATTTTTCACCGCTTACGCTGCAAAATTAACCTAGATGTAACAAAAAATTGCCTGTTTTTAACGCTTTGTTCAGAGTACACCACTCGCGGCTTACATATATACCAAAATGAGTTAGGTGAAAGATCTCACCTAGTCAAACAAAAAATTCTCCCACAGGGGAGAGGGCAATCTCAACCGTTTGGGGGTTACAGGGTGATTCATAAATCCGGAAGTCTCATGATATCCACACCATTAGTTCATTTTTATCTTTTGATTTACTCAACTCAGTGATCAAACTCATGCCAAAAACCTACTATACCAACTATGTCAATTAAGGATTTTCTTAAGCTTTTTTCCCGAAATTCATGTAATTAATACATCGGTTTTTTTAATTTTTATTAAATTACCCATCTTATTGCCTTTCCAAGTAAAAAAAAGGGGTAGAAAAACCTGTTCCTTAGAAAACCCTGACTGGTAACTTATTATTTTGTTACATTCTAGTTAGGAAATTCGTAAAAAAAACAATGTCTGAGAAAAGTATCGAAAATTTTTGTTTAGCGTACACAAGTAATTAGTTTTAATTATTGCTGCAAAAATGTTATAAAAAGTAAGTGTCATATACAATTTTTTATGTGGTTGTCTAGGTGAGATCTTTCACCCCACACATTTTGTCATACGCTATGTGAAACAGCCTATATAATATATTTTATACCATATCAAATCATTCAAATGTCATCAAGTAAAATAAGAAAAAAGTCGAATTCCGGAACGATAGAGAGCCCTGGAGACTGGAGGCCCCCAAACATGTGCTCGTTGTGCTTCTCTGGTAATCCACTGTCAATGTGCTGTTAAACTCAAAATGATTTATGTCTTTTTGTGATATAAATCTTTTTTCTCCGAAACATTTTTCTGCTGCGATAAAGTTTTTTTTTAAGTAAGTGTAGAAATTCTTGAAAATTTATAGGAAAAAAAGATGGTACTTTCAACTTTGTTTTATTTAAAAATGATATGGGCTTAAATTCATACCATATGGGTGCTTTAAGGTTCGTATGAGTGTTTTCAGCTACATTTTATATATATTATTTTGGTACTCAAATGCGGCCAATTACGCCAATAATAAACAAAAACTAGGGCAAAACAGTTTTGTTGTATTAAATAAATTACAAATTAAATTCTGTTAGATATTGAATACCCCAAAAATTGTAAATTTCCCAAAAGTTTAGACTTGACACAAGTGACTTGAAAATTCATCAGACTTAAGGAATAATCCTTCAAAGTGGTGACATTAAGATGTAAATCAGCCCAAAGGCGGCTTATGGAACCCTTTGCAGCATCGGTTTTATATTATCCAGCCATTACTCAGTTAATTTCCTTCAAAGTCATAAATCCGCCACCGCCACCAGAGCGCTCTCTTTTGTTATTTCAATTGAGCACACAACCCAGACGATAGCAACTTGAAGGTAAACACCCGTTATTTTATGAATAAAGAAATTTGCATGTTTCTCATTGGCCCCATGGGCGGAGTTGCTGTGTGGGGTATCAATAGCTTACATTTATCCCCAATTTAGTCCATCAACTCCCTTCTCATCATTTCCTGATTGGTTCTAACGAAATTGTAGTCCATGTTCTACGGAATTAGTGGGTTCGAATAGAAAAAATGCCTGTAAAAGGTGAAATGTGTTCCAATTATATGCCCCTAAATACGTATATCGAATCGGGCAATGGCCTGAACATGGAATATTCCATCCCTTTAGGGACGATTTACCTCAATCTGCATACAACAACCCATAGGGGTATTTATCGAAATCCCAAAATTTTCTGAGGATTTTGTTGGAAAATGTTTAAAGGTTTAGTGTAGTTTTCCAGAAACCCATCTAAAATACTTTAATGTCTCAACACCATTAGGTTTGTTATTAATGTTTGTGTTTAATGTTTTAAGTGGTCCATTGGATTTATTACGTCAAGTAAACTTGTATCGATTAAGGTAAAGGTTACAACAAATAACGTCGTAGCATTCATTAGCATTTTTACATAAATGTCAAATGTTAATTTCTTAAAAATTCCGAAAAGGCTTACCGGAATTTGCAATTCATTCACTCAAAATAAACTTATCCCGAAGGTATATCCATAAAACATACCTTTTGAGGTTTTTAAGGATCATATTAAAGACAGATTGAGGAAAATAGATTCCTCTGATGGAAAGATTTAAGAGAAGCCAAAAGTTAACGATGTGATGACGGAAGACTTTCAGAATTTACAATAAATTGAGTTTGAAATATTTTACCATACTTTTTGTATCTTAAGGTATATTTAAAATACCATTCTATCACCCGGAAAATGAAAATGTAATATCGCTAAATTAGGGGTAAAATTAAAATTTATAAGTAAAATACGATGATGAAGGTTGAACGCTTCTTGTTAATTATTTCTTATAGAATAAATTAAAGGAAGGTTATAAATAGAAAATTTATGTTACCCTACAAATAAGATATTTTACAGTCTATTTAACTGAAACCTTTAAGTCCAAAAATGGTTGAACCCCTAATTGTGGACTATATTTTAGCTTGTTAACCATCTCCTTGTCTACCACTAAGAAATCTTTTTGATTTCTTCTCACGTAAATTGACAATAGAAAAAATGAAAATAATAAAAAAACACCAAAAGAAGAACATGACAGGAAATAAGGGGAAGCCAACGAGACCTTTTTCTAAAGAAATGACTATACATTTTTCGTTTTCTACACCGTAAAAGTGTCACGTTTGATTGCTTTGTGATTGGCTGGAAGGCAATTTTTTAACAAGTTCAAAGAAAGTTAACTTCTTTATTTATTTTACTTTTTCTATTTATTTTTTTTCTCTTGTTCTTACGTCAATGGTGACGACGAATTGACAAGCAAAGAGCAATTTTAGCTAACACGCTTCCAAGTTTAAAAAGTGTTGTCTTTTTGTGTGTGTTTATTGAATTCTTTATAGGATTTGAATGAAATTTGTCACGCATATAGATTGAAAATCTTGTCTATTTGGTTTTTATTATCTTTTCAGATTTCCCGTAATTCAAAGTCGTTTTAGGTATTGTTTTAAAAACTTGTCTGATAGGAATTTCAATTAATTTAAATACTTCTCAACGAATTGTTTTAAACTCTAATAAAATATTAAAAGCCTGTTCGAATACAAGTTTGCGTTTTCGTGTTGGTATCACAGTTTATGACGTCAGAAAAATTATATCTTACATTTAAGGAAATAATTTATTGTACTATACTTAAAAAATGGTACCAAGGAAAATAATTAAATTTCCTATTTTTAAATTGCTTAAATCTTATAGATACTATTTTTTTTTAAATTAATGACTATTTTATTTAATTTTGTTGCCTTTAAAAATTCTGAATTTAGAAATACATCCTTAAATTAATTATATAATATTACTAATTATAAGAAATTCAAAAATCTTTAAAATAAATCGGATAGGTATGAAATTGAAATAATGTTTACTATGGTTGAAATGATTTCCTCAAATTAAGTAAGATAATGTTTATTTCAATACAAATAATGATCCTTAGGAGAATGGATAATTGTCCTTAATTTAAAGAAAAAACATCTTTATGATTATGAAGCAAGTAACTAAAATTACTGATTTTTAATATTATAAAAACAATAACATAGAAACTAATATTTAATGCTTTTGAATAACATAAGATATGATACGCTCCTAGAAAGAAGCTAGAAGTATTTGTTGTTGATAGAGCTTCGTGAGAAGTTATTGAGTTACATATATGGTGATTACTAAAATTATTATCTTAACATTTTTAAGTTTGTTCGAAATCTATGTAGAATATTTTGGGTTATTTTATTTTCAAATATTATCATTTGACAGAAATAAAAATATCACCACTATAAAAAAAATTGCATCATATTGAGTTTGAGGTTTCGGATTTTGATCATTATTTCAAGTGGTGAAAGTGTTAACATATTTTACCCTAGAACTTTCGTTAAAAATTGTGTAAATACAAAGACCCGAAAATAATCATTATCTTTCAATTTAAAAAATATTTTACAAGATATCTGGAAAATTCCTCGGTACTTAATTGGGTAAATATAATTTTACGTTCACCTTCACTAGTTAGAAGTTGTTAAGGTTTTGATCACCTATTAACATTATCTATTACTAATCTGATCGAAAAATAAATCAAAATGTTGCGTTCTAAAATTTGTATTACCTATTTTTATTTGTAATACATTTATGTAAAACTTTGTAAGTTCACAAATTTTTAACTTGTCATTAATTCAAAAAGAATAAATCAATCTTAATACTTATCGATAAATTTTTACAGTATAACTAGTTGAGTGATCCAGATAAAAGGGTAGCCTTAATAAGTTAATATGTACTACCTTCGGACGAGAATTAAAAAATAACGATTCAAGCGTTTAGGCGTGATTGAGCAACAAACAAACAAACAAATTAAATTTAATTTCTAAATATAGGTAATATTTGTATATTATTAAAAATGATTTTTTTTTTATATTGATTATAATGACTATGGCCCCTTAAATTAAAATTATTTTCACTTTAAAATTGACCAATTAAAAGAAAATATCTTTTCCGACTAATCAGCAATGACAAGCACGCATTTGTTTATATTTACCTAATTTTAACCAAATTATTTATAGAATAAAGTTAGAAAAATCTTTAATTTAAGAATTATCCACAATTTATATGGTATTATAGTAAAAGCCTAAATGACCGTTCCTACAAAATTTTATCAAAATTAAATTTAAGCCAAAACTTATATTTTTAATAACTTAAGGGGAGGTTCTCATCTAGAACGTCAAAAAAAAAGGTAAAGTTCGTGATTTTTTTGAAGGCAAATGACAAGACATAGGGAAATGATATTTGGCATTATCTTTTATTGTACATTTATCTGTACGAAAAAATTTTTTTATTCAAAAAAAAAAAAAAAAAATGGCGCCCGTTATTCAACTTCTCCGGAGGCATGTTTGTGTACAATTTGCGTACAAGATAACTCAAAAACGGTTCAACCGATCAACTTCTAGTTTCGTGCATATTAAAGTAAACAATTTTCTTCATAGAAAGAGTGGAGCACATTTTGAAAATTGTAACATTATCTCCTTTTTGTAAGTGATAAACTATGAAAAAAAAACGGCCGAAAACGGCCTTAAAATTTCAAAATCGCGCCATTCCGTCAATTTTAAATTTTTTTTGAAAGTCTTCCACTCTTTCTGAGATAAATTTATTCTAGTTTATAATAATGTCATCATTATTTGATTTCAGACCAATCTGCGACCCCTAAATTGTACGCAGCTGGGCAATTTTCGAAAAACATGCCTCCGGAGAAGTTGAATAACGGGCGCCATTTTGTTTTTTTTTTTAATAAAAAAATTTTTTCGTACAGATAAATGTACAATAAAAGATAATGCCAAATATCATTTCCCTATGTCTTGTCATTTGCCTTCAAAAAAATCACGAACTTTACCTACTTTTTGACGTTCTAGATGAGAACCTCCCCTTAACGACTTAAGGACGTTCCCAAAGTGAGAGTAACTAAAAAAAAAGACATTATAACAAAAGTGTTAAACTTTTTGAAAAATTAAAATTTGACATAGACAAAAAGTTAAAAATAACAACAAAAATAATTTATAAGGTAGCACTCATGCCTAAGAACAAACAACATATTACTAGTATTTTATATCAATTCAAAGTTTATGATATTAATATGCTACTTATTTATATTAAATAGTAATAAATATTCCACTTGTTATAAAAATTGACTTTTCATTTACAGTAACCCATAGTTAACCTATAATAATATATATATATATATTCATAATATTTCAAACTTACCGCGGAGTGTAACATTGCCAAGTCGCCATCTTAGATGTCACTATACAAGCTGATGCATCGAAATTCGGACTGGGATGTTGCTTGATTCAAAACAACATGCCCGTAAGTTTCGCGTCACGCAGTCTAACACCCACAGAAATAAACTATGCGCAGATAGAGAAGGAACTACTTGCAATAGTATTTGCATGCAATAAATATCATAAATTTATCTATGGTCGAAAGATCACAGTAATAACGGATCATAAACCGTTATTAGGGATTTTATCAAAAGAAGTGGGGCAAATACCGTCGGCACGACTACAAAGAATGAAAATGAAGTTATTAAAATATGACATTGAATTGCGACATGCTCCTGGGAAAGAAATGTTTATTTCAGATTTATTATCTAGAAATTACTCAAAAGTTCCACATGAACCGGAAATAAAAGATTTGAACGAAGTGGTACATTCCATTAACGTTAGTGAAGAGAAAAGAAAATTATTCATAAACGAAACTAGAACAGATGAAATTTTGAGTAAATTAATAAAAATAATTAAGAATGGTTGGCCTAATAAGAAATCTAATTTAGAAGATAACGTAAAATATTATTGGAAATTTAAGCAAAATCTGTACACAGAAAATAATTTAGTATTCTTCGACGACAGAATTCTCATTCCCACTTCGCTAAGAAAGGATATTTTAGAATTGTTACATAGGCCACATATGGGAATTGAAAAAACGAAAGCTCGCGCACGCACTTTAGTATTCTGGCCAGGTCTAAATGAGGAGATCGAGCAAATGATAGCTAAATGTAAAATATGTCAAAAATTTAGGGCATCTAACATAAAGGAACCCATGATTCCACATGAAGTTCCTAACATATCTTATTTCAAAATTGCAGCAGATATTATGGAGCTAGATGGGAAAAGTTACCTTATTGTTGCTGACTATTTTTCTAAGTACTTAGATATCTTACCATTGAATAGAAAAAATACGACAGAAATAGTAAACAAATTAAAGGGTTTATTTTCTGTTCATGGGATACCTAGAATACTAATTGCGGATAACATGCCTTTTGGGTCATATGCCTTCAAAAAATTTGCAGAAGAAATTGATATGTCAATACTTACCACAAGTCCCCGTTACCCTCAATCAAACGGGTATGCGGAGAGTTTTGTTAAGGTAGCGAAACTACTTTTGCAAAAATCAAAGGAAGAAAAGAGTGAATTTTGGACAGTGTTATTAGAATATAGGAATATGCCCATTAAAGGTATGAATTGGTCACCGGTAGAGCTGTTATTTGGCAGGAAAACACGAACTTTTCTTCCAGGAAAAGAAGACTTGTTCAAGAAGACAAGGGATGAGGAAGCGAAAGATCACTTAGATAAGAGAACAGAGAAAAGAAGATTATTGTATAATCGAAATGCAAAATTTAGAGAAGGTTTTGAAGTAGGGCAGGCTGTGTGGTATAGAGAAGGGAAAACGTGGATAGAGGCAGTCATTACTGGTAAGGACCGTTCGCCAAGGTCATATTGGATCAAATTGAAAAATGGAATAATATTGAGAAGAAATTCGCGCGTTTTTCGGCGATTATAATGTTTTTTTCAAAAAAAAAAAAAAAAAAAAAAAAAAAAAAAAAAAAAAAAAAAAGAGGATGTAACGAAACATAGGCTGGATACTTCGTCAATAAAAATTATTATTACTTGCTATACACTTGAAATAAAAGAAAGAGGAAATATAGAGTAGAAAGTAATATGTATACTGTGCGTTATTAGATAAGTAGCAAGGTATGAAGAAAGTAATGTCAAGGGTACGTAGTAGAAAAAAAAAAAAAAAAAAAAAAACCTAGATAAGTGAATAATGTATTGGAACAATAAAGAACTTGTATTGGCTCTCATGACAAATAAATGAAGATAGATGAGTAAGAATACTACGGCTATTAGTGTAACCAAACTAAAACTGTATTGAATTCATTATTAAAGGAATTTAGAATTGTTGAAATATTGAATTACTGAATTAGTGTTAAGAGTTACTTTTAGGGGGAGATGTGTTAGAGTTGTTGGTGATAGAATTGTATGATACTGGCAACGCTACACTAGGAGCTAGTATGTAACTTAGGAATAGAAGTAAGTAGGGCAGTCGCATGTAAGCCATCAAATAATAAAGAACCTAAACCCAACTACAACCCGTTTTAATGAATAACACAATGTGTATTTAAAATTTCAAAAGAATCGTAAGAAAAGTGATTTTTTTGGGAACGTCCTTGATGGAAAAAAATGGAAAAATTACAAAAATATTGATAAATAGATTTCTTTAAAGTATTTGTTCAGTTTTTTCGCTGTAATTTATTAATTACCTATTTATTTATTTATTATTACAAGATATATTATACAAGATTAAAATCTTTTCACTGTAACTTTTAATAATTTGGTGAGAAGCTAAATAACAAAAAACGGGGTAGATTTATATAACGCAAAAAAACACTAATCTAGCTTAAAAACTTTAGCTCTTGAGGCCGATACGAATTAGTAATTAAAAAAACAAATTAAATATTAAATTATGAATAATAACACTCATAAATCTACAACAATATAACTTAGGATATAATTTAATCACTCAACCAATTCCATAAGTTGCTAAATACGCCGAGAAAGCCTGCTGCAAAGCATTCCAAAGGTGAATTTAATATCTAAACTCTGTTTAAATTTGCGTATTTTGTTTGTTCCAACCGAGAAGAATATCAGAAGTTTAATACGACTGCAAAATAATGCCGTCAACAGAAAAACACCAAATATGTAGAACGATGTTTCAGTAGGTATATAAAAGCACATAAAATATCTCCCTTATGGAAAAAAATGCTGAAGATTGTGCCAATTGAATATTAAGACAAGGATTTCTGGTCGTCGTGCCTACCCAAAAATGTCTAGAGATTATTGTAAGTACTCTCGGATTTCTTTTTGATATGTAGGCAAGTGGTCCTTACGAAGAATCCCAACTTTCTTTAAGAAAAATATTGATTTTCCGATTTTATTGCAAAATAAAAACACCCCAACACAGTAGGGAGCTCCTAAAAATTTCTCATCCATTTCTTCCCATAGTAAACTGAGCATTCAACCGAAAAGGTGTCGAAAATCCCAAAAAAAAAAATAAGTTCAGTTTCATAAAACCACAAAATCCATTATTTTTGCGTGATAATGTGTTAATTCTCTGATTCAATTATTTTTTTTCCATAAAACCTAATCCAGAAATTGATGTGCCCAGCGCCAGTAAGCATAAATCAATAATTCGATTTCACGCCTCACCAGGTGAACAGGGCTTGCAACAGGGATTTAGTTATAGGCTTTTGTTTCAAGTGTAGATTTTAAGTGATGCGATTAATTCAAAAATTATAGAACAATATAAGTGGGTTAATTAAACTGATTTAAATATTTTAGAAACTGTTTTTGATATACAATATATAGGTCAGGGCCGTAGCCAGGATTTTTTTTCGGGGGGGGTTTTCAAAATAAAAAGTATGAGAAGGGGGGCTCGGGGGTTGCAAAATTTAAATTTTCTTTAAGCGTTAAAATATTAATTTAAAATAAGGTTAAATTTTTACATCTTCAATATATATTTAATTAAATATTTTAAAAAATATCTATACTATGTATGTTACTCTTGTTAAGGTGTTAACCACCTTGACGCTCGAAAAAATAGGTATAAAAATAAACTTTTTTTTTGGCTCGGCCATTAAAAATATGAATTATTCTTTATTTTGATTTATAAACAATTTCCAATATTGAAAAAAAAACATTAAAAATGAGTGAGATATGAGTCTCTCAGTGTGACCCTTTTTTAAAATCCGGTGTACATGATTTCTCCGTCCAGCATTTTCCGAAAAAAAAAATAGCTTCTTTGGAAGTATAATAGCTAAGGCGTGACGAAGGAATAAAATTAAAAATAGTTTTTTTGGAGAAATGACAGCTCTTCTTAAAAAAAACTCGAATTTCCATCAAAATTTTGAGTTTAAAAAATATATAACTTTTGAATACGGAACCCAATCGAAAAAATCCTTCGTCAATCCTTTAGGTTATATTATAAAAAATGAGTGATGCAAATTTCAGTCAAATCGGTTCAGTAGATTTTGAAATATCGTGTACACCAGTTTGAAAAAAGTAATTTCGTGAAAAACGTGAAAGAAAAAAAGGTTGAAGTTAACGACTTACAAGTAATTTTTTTTTTAAATTACCTTTAATTTGCTATTCCTGGACCATACATAAGGTTTTCTGCTGCTTTTGCGATGTCCTCCGTTACCTGAGTTACTCTGTTAGTTTAATCTTTCCAAAGGAATTATATTACTGTTAACCTTTAGACGGCCGCGATTTGATCAATTTACATATCCCTACCCCCCACTCTAGCTCCTCCGCTACAAATACAATTTTATGTCGGGGAGGCTTTTGAAGAGTAGGGGAAGGGGTAGTAGGGGGTAGGGTGAATGCATTTATCAAATCTGACCCCAAATTCGTGATCAGCAACCCCAAAAACGCCCTGGATCTTATTTATGACAAAAAATTATTGATTTTCTTCCAAAGCCGATATATCGGTTTTCCGGTCCTTTATAGGTTAAAGATAGATAGATTGGTAACGGTCCGAACTCTACCTGTGTTTTGGGTCGGCTCCCTGACGCGTTCACTTAGAATTACTATATGTAACTTCGGTAATAATTTGAATTTTGGAATGTTTCAACGCTTAAAATATTATTAAAAGTATAAACAATTTATTTAAAAAAAAAAAAACAATTTTTCGAAAATTTCATGGTGGTGTAACCCCTTAAAAAAATACCAAATAAAAGTTCTAATTTTTTAAAACACTTAATTTTTCGAAAAAGATATCTTACAAACGTAAAAAAAAAAGGATTTCACAAAAGAAAACCTAGTTTTCGACTTTTCGCAACGAAAGAAAGAGTAAGAAATATTTTAAAAAATATGTTTGAACTTCTTCAGTTATCAGTGCTAAAGATGTTTGTTGGTCGCATCTAAAATGTACTTTTTATAATATTCCACTACTTTCAAATTGAGTAAAGGCGCCAATATTTATTGCCTAGTGGAGAGGACCTATTATTTTGTTACCTTTTGTTAATGAATTTTGCGATGAGGTATCTGAAGTATTCTATTTTTTCATTCCGAGAGCATTTTTTTCATACATCAATTATTTTGATGGAAATAGCGTTTTTTTTTAAAAGATCCTTGAGTAGGTAAATGCTACCTACCTTTGTAGTATGAGAAAAACATCACTGATTAATTTTAAAAAGTTACATCGATATAGAAATTATACTAATTTTTATATTGTATGTAAAAGAGAAGAAATTTACAAGTATTACCTTTTGTATACATATATACGAATATACTTTTATAGAAGTAAATATTAAATTATTAAAAATGTAAATAAAACTCAACACAGCTGAATGCAACTGAATATGTCGAGCAGTTACACATATTTTCATTAAAATAAATTAATTCATTTTATGAAATTAAAAAATTGGAATAAAAAATGATTTGCCTAACATACAAACATGTCTTTAACATATATTATCATTGTCAAAGAAAAGAAGACCGGAAGTTTTACACATCTGACGGGTCAACCATTGTTCTGTTCTTAAAAAATCATGTAAATTTTTAGTTAACTTTCAAAATTTCGGGGGGGTTCTGACCCCCTGACCCCCCCCCCCCCCCCCCCCCCCCGCTGGCTACGGTCCTGATATAGGTAATTAATTTCCTGTACATACGACAAATTGCTGTCAACACAATCCGTATCGAATTCATTAATTTCTATGATGGGTAACGTCAGGCCAATCGAGAGTTAATTGCAGGGGAATTTAAAGAGGCTTAAGAAGGCTTTCAGTTTTGGAAGTCAACAAATTAATTAATATTCATTCCATGTCGTTCAAATTCTAAAATATATAATAGAGAAGTACTGTCAAGGTGAAGTATTTTTAAAACTTTCTAGAAATAACTTTATAAGTGATATATACTGGAAATATTTTTAGTTGTATTTAGAATTTAACCTAGCATTTAAAATTTTAATTATGTCATGGCAAGGCACTTTCAACTTTGGTCAGGACATTTTAAAAAAGTAGCACAGCAACTGAATGAACAGGGTACCATAATACCAAACTGTCTTATATTTTGGTGTATTTCCTAACATTTTTTTGTATTGCATAAAATGACAACACAAAAAAAAATGTTAATTTGGAATGCTTTCCATTTATCATAAATATGTTCATACTTTCGCCTTATTATTAAAATATATATCTGACAGATATTAACTATGACTGCAATGCAATTTTTAAAATTCTAGGAACTATTAGAATTGCATTCGATTTCAAATTTAACCAAAAATTACTCTCTTTTCTTATGTTTAAGAATTTAAAACTAGAAATTTATAAAAGTTTTATGATGTAATTTAATTCGTCACATATGGAATTAATCTTGTACTTCTTTTAATAAATTTAATGAAATAATTCAAAAAGGAATATATTTTGGTCTTCAAATAATCCAAAGAGCGTTTAATAAATAAAAATATACTATTTTTATATTTTAGCTGTTATTCAGCTTTATTCTTCAAGAACGTTAAATATTTGGTCCAAGACTTTAAACCTAATTCATGATTTAGTTTATTCAATAAATAACAAAACTTACTTTTTAGCAAAAGGGAACTGAAATAAATGATGGCTTAAATTGAGTTTTAGGTCTCTTCACAAATTTTGTAGGAACGCTCATTTGATGCCAAAAGTGACTAATATGCAAACAAATTTTTATATTTCCATCTTCTCCCACAGGTAAATATTTCTTCAAAATTATAAAATAAATTTTACATTACTTCGATTTGGTTTTTCACAAGACAAATGCGTGCTTGTCATCTTCAAAAAGTCTTAATGATATTTTCCTTTTATTCGTCAATTTTAAAAGGTTCCACAGAATTTTGTACACACCAAATTTTGGGGGGAATATACAGAAAATAGGGAAGTAACTTTTAAAACTTGTGAGTTATATATCTCAGGAAGTAAAGGAGATATCAATTATTTAATTCACCATGTGTTCGTCACTTTTGACCCTTAGTAAGCATTTCTTCAACGTTTCATCAAAAACGGTGTGTAGAGCTCAAACCCCTATAGTAAATTAATGCATTTAAAGGGATAAATTCATACATTTCTTTAGCAATATGTACTAAGAAGTACACAGTATAAAATTTTGAAAACAATCAAAATGACAAAAGGTCACGGCAAATTAAATATTAAATTGTAAAAAGGAAAAAACGTTTTGAAGAGTAATTCATTTAACTGCTCGATGTAAAATTATAACTTTATATGGAAGTTATTTAGTGCATTAATTGTAAAATTAAACCAATTCCTATAGGTACTTAAAAGAATTCGCTTAAGTGTATAAAATTAAATTTCCAATGTAATTTTATGTCTCCTTTAACCCATTTCGGCCCAAAATGACCTAAATTTTTTAAATTTAGAAAGAATTAGTCAATCTTGCTAAAACTTAATACCCTACAGTATTTTTTCCTGTACTTCCCGAATCAGATTAACGCTATCTGGCGTTATTTTAAAAAATCGCGGCTGAAAGCAAAAAAAATGGTGAATTTTTTTTAAATTTTGATTCAAATAATCGTAAATTAAAACTAGAACTAGATCAACGTAGGATGCTATTTCTCTGGATCTGGTGGCATAAATAAATAGGAGCGCCATCTTTAATCCACCATTTTGAATTTTTTAAATCTGATTTCAGATTCGTAATTAGCGACCTCAAAAAAATCTTTATACACAGTTTTCAGTCCCAATTCGATCAAATTTAAGAATTTCCCCGCCATATTGGATCTATCATTTTGAAATTTGGAAATCTGACTACACACTCACAATAAGCAACCTCATAAATGATAAAAAAGTTAATAAATTATATTAAAAAAAAAAAAAAACCCCCAAAGGTATATAAATAAAACAAAAATCTGCAAAAATCAAAAAATCGTGCGTAAAAATCACCATATTGAATTCGCCATATTCGATTTCCCATCACTATCGCTTCTATCTTTTACAGAAACTATTTATACCACCAGATCCAGAGAATTAGCACCCTACGTTGATGGCTTCTAGTTTTAATTTACGATTATTTGAATCAAAAATTAAAAAATTCGCCATTTTTTCTGCTTTCAGCCGCCATTTTTAAAAATGGCGCTAGATAGCGCTAATCTGCGATCAAATTCGGGAAGTGCAGGAAAAATACTGTAGGGTATTAACTTTCAGCAAGATTGAATCATTTTTTCCTAAAAAACATAGCGGTTAAAAAATTGAAAAAATTTAGGTCATTTTGGGCCGAAACGGTTTAAAATAAAGTTTGTAAAAGCCATTTGCGACTTCGTGCATTATGACTGACACGGTTAAATTAAACCATCAATTTATTATAATTTAGCATCTGAAAGCAAAAATTGTCAATTTTAAATTTACAGATGTAAAATTACATTGGAATTTAAATTGTAAGTTGTCATTAGCAATACACGAGTTCAGAAATGAATTTGAAATGTTAATGTATTTTTCTTTATGCGTTTATAAGAGCCAACTATCGTTAGCCTGTATATTGCGAATTTTTTCAAATCTTATGTTTTTAGTAATTCAAACTTAATCAACATTGAGAAACTTCAAAAGTTAAGGAAAAAAGGAAAATTTATATCAGAACAATTTAATATTAAACGCTATTTTACGAAGATAATATTTATTTTTCATAAATACATATGTTGTCGAGAATGAAAATCTATTCGTTGATTCCTACAACTTTATTCACAGAGGTTCAAAACAGGAGTGGCAGTACTTTAAGTAGAAAATTAGTTTATGTGAAATAGAGAGAAAGTGAGTGGGAGATTTAGAACAAATTTAGAACAATTCAAATAAGGAAATAAATGTAATGTCAAAATATGATTTACCATACAAATAAGTGCTGAGAAAGCGCTATCTTCAACAACATACATATACATAAATAAAAAAAAAATTTTGTATATAATTTAAAAAAATGAAATTTTGAAATATTGAAATTTTGAAACATTTTTCTAATACTAAAAGTGGAAAATATGCAAACATTTTTTGTTGATCACAAGCTTTTTCCGAAATATTTAACCTCTAAACATACCTGCCAACAATGAGAAGTTCGAAATTTTAAAGTGAAGTATTTCGGAGGTACTTATGACCGACAAAAAATGTTTGCATATTTTGCATTTTTGCACATTAATAATAAAATCGACCTCTTTGAAAATCAACTGTTAATGGGATGATATGTAGAACGAAAATAAACAGACGGCAGCTCTTCCTTTTTTGTGAGGGAATTTTAAATTGACAAAGTGCAAAATCCCTTTTGTATAAAGTATCCACCGATGTGCGTTATAAAATTGATTCGGAAAATTACGTTGCGTGTAATTTTAAGCTTATTCTGAATTTTTAATTTTATAATACATAAATAAAATGTAGTTTCCTGTAATATCCGCAAAATCCAATGTCATTCATTTTTCGTGTAATTTTAGATACACCTCAACTTTAATTAGATTTTCTAGCATCTGCTCCTGTTCCTTGTAAATTAACTTAATTCTGATATCTCTTTTTTAAAACCACCACCATCATACACGTTAGGTGTGGTATTTATTTGATTGCACTCCATTTAATGCAAAGAGATCACGATTTCTCCATGAAAAATATGAAGTTCATGCTTTGCATTTATTATTGCATATTATTCGTGTAGCAAACACATGGTGATTAGATAAAAATCTCTCCCTCAGGAGAATAATAAGAATTTAATTCCCGTCAACGACGTTCGTAAATAAAACTCAAAGATGCTCCGCTGATTTTCTTTGACTGCACACAAAATTACATTCCAAATAGAAAGCCAGAGGGAAAAGATAGAATTAATTTTATATTCCCCTACGTGACTCTATCTACTTAAGAATTATTAAATTGTTTACCCTTTGAAGTAAAGTTTCTAAAAATAAATAGAAGGTAAGGGAATTTTCATCATTTCCGGATTGTCTTTGAAGAACATACATCTCAAGTGCATAGTTACCTGTGCAATAAAGAAGCGTAATATGCATTTTATTTTTATAGGGATAATATTTGAAGAATTGTGTTATTTGGGCGGAGAGACATTTTCAAGTTATATTTGCTAAGCACTTATGCGTTATGAACATTAAATAACATTTCAGATATATTTTTGGACTTTTTCAGGATTTATAAAAATATAGTCGCAAGGATTTCAATTATTATCTAAATATAAAATCGATCTGTTCAGATTATACATTTTTTAATGTAAAGTAAATTAGGCAAGCGAGTTTTAGAATTCTAAATAATTCTTAAATAAATATTTTAAAGGCCCTAATTATAGTAAATTAAAATAATATTAGTTTAGTTGATCGATAGTCCCAACTTGAACTTCATCGATCTTTAGGCTGAAATTACATATACAAATTTAAATTACTTTAAACTGAAATTACATATAAAAACAGAATACTTATGTTATTTTATATAACTTTTGTCAGAAAATAATTTATCACTACTAATTCAGTTATTCTCTACTACTTAATCGCGTATAGTAAAAATCGAAATATAAAAAAAAAATGGATGATTTATTTTTAAACTAATTATGATATTCAAATTGTTATTAGTCACATTTTGCCTAAATTTCAAATAATTAGTTAAAAATTAAAAATAAAGAATTAAATGCCGATAATGCGGCTTATGAGTTTAAGGGGTTATATACAGTCAGGGTTTTTAGAAAATCGACTTTTTTATTATTTTATTTTCGTAATGTACATATATTTAAGTACACCCACAGAAAATTTCATGTCAATCCGGTGAATATTCTCGAAGTTACAGGCATATTTGTAATGACGTGTCCGAGTTTTTTCACTATATATTTAAAGTGCTTTTGAAACTTTAAACGCGTTTTTCTCAAAACAGTGTTCTTAAAGTCGGTGAGCAAGATTTCTCGGAAATGGCTGAACCGATCAGTTTCAAATTTTAACACAAGCTTCTTAAGTATATTTTTTAGTAATTAATCGAAGGTTTTTGCTCACCGATAAATATTTTCCATTTTATAAACAATTTAAGACCAAAATTTGTGTAAAAAATTGATTTTATTTTAAAAAGCCGCCATTTTGTCAAATCACGATAAAACAATATACATATTAACGAAATATTTTTGGTTTTTTCGTTTTGGATGATCCAGTCCAGAAATATTGTGCTTACCGCAAGACGCCTTTTTTTAGAGTTGCTCTCGGAGATCAGCTGTAGCAGCTTTTAAAATAATTAGTTTTACAAATAAAAACATTAAAATACACTCAAGAGTTACCATAATATGTGTGCAAATTTTTACATTAATAACTTAAAAGGTTATCTCAAGAATAATTTCTTGAAAAATCGACTTTTTTGGGCCTCCTAACTGTATATAACCACTTAAATGTGATTTCGAAAATTAATGTTATAGCATTCACGTCCTCGAACGTGTTAAAATAATATTGTAAAAAGCTTTATAAAATTCAAAACGTGTCCCATAAATTGGCAGCACTTAATTTACCTACCTTTGGATTGTCAATATTTACCTTTTTCGTATTTTCTAGGCAAGTGTGTGAAAAATGTATGTTACCAGTATGTTAAGAACATTCGAAAAAATCAATAATATATGTATGTATATGTATTCATCGTTCACAGACATTGGCAGCCAACCCCCGATAGCTCAGTTGATTAAAGCATCAAAGCTGCAATTCGAGTCTGGCCCAGTTGTTTCGAGTAATTCCCACATATAAAATTTAAAAACCCGACTAAAATCGTACCTGGTATGCATATGATAGTTCCGCAATCGTATTAGAATAATTACGAAGATAATTATTTTTAATTTTGAATTATTATTCAATTTTAATTTAAGATTAAAAAAATTGCTTTCAACTCAATTATATTTCCTTTCAACTTTATGTTATAAACACAGAACTATGTATATGTATAAAATCATGAACATGAGAAAAGGTTTAAATTATGTTTCAAAGACGAAGGACAAATTTTTGTGTACATATAATTTTTAAAAATTAACTTTTTAAATGTCTAGGTCACAATTGAAAATTTTCTTAATGTTGTGCCAAAAAAAATGAGAAATAAGTTATTTAAAAGTAAAATTCTATAATTATTATATATGAGAAATAAATAAGTAATGTCAAGTAATAGACAGATGACCCGAAAATGTTTAGGCTGAAGTAAAGCAGGTGCTGTAACATTTAAACTATAGACAGGTAATTCCTAAAGCCAATAGACCGAGAGAGAGTGAGTGCTGTAACTTTAAAAAAATAGAAAGATAAGAAAAAAGCGCAATAGTCCTAGAAAAACGAGTATTATAACAATAAACAGGTGATTTTAAACCCAATTAAATAATAGACAGATGATCTTAAATCCAAAAGACCGACGGATTAAGCAACTGTTGTAATTTTAAAACAACACGTTTTTTAATGTTTTTATCGATTGCAGGACACTTCTCTGCTTCATCTGGAAAGGAACATTTTTTAAGGGTGCTATTAGATTACGATTTAAAAAAAAACCCTTTTTTGAATAATTTTTTTTTTTTGCAGAAAGAAACCAGATATCGTTTTGAAATTTTGCACAAATATTGATTTGTACTTTAGATATATTTATATTTTTTTCAGATTTTGGAGATCAGTTTTTGAATTTTTATGATTTAAAAAAAAAAAAAAAACACCAAAAACTGATGGCTGGCACGATTTCAGGCGTCTGGATCGTCGGAAAAAAAGAAAAAAAAGACCAAATTAATCCTTGTTCAAATGGCTATCGTGTGAACTAGACTAATTTTTTTCTACCAAAAAATAACAAAATGATGGCCATTTGAAAAACAAAAAAAAAAACAATGTTTGAGGTTAGAAAATCAGCTGAAAATAGGTAAATTTGTTACCGATCAACACGATTCTAGTTCATACGATAGCCATTTGAACAAGGATTAGTTTTATGTTTTTTTTTGTTTTTTGTCCGACGAACCAGACGCCTGAAATCATGCCCGCCATCATTTTTTGGTGTTTTTTTTTTCAAAAAATCATAAAAATTCAAAAACCCATCTCCAAAGTCTATTTGTATTTTTGTATATATAAAGTAAAACAATTAAGTAGAGCTATAAATTGTTAATAGTAGATCAGATAATATGAATAAATTACCCATTGTAATTATACGAAATCTGTATAATCAATACTATATATAGATAGAGCTATTAAATTAAATTATTATTATTATTATTATTATTATGTTATTGGGTGGTCTAGGGCACTCCCAGTGCCTACCGAATAGCAAACGCGACCTATAAGATCTATTGTGCTAGTCCCTTTTATTTAAACCCCTTCCATATCCAGGTCCTTGAAATAGGCTATGGTCTGCTGGGGAGTAGCATTCGACACATCTTCCGGCGCTATAAGGGATGCTCCGAAGTGTGCCAGCCTTTGTCGACCTAAGGCTGGGAATTGGCAGAGTACGTGTTCCGCTGTTTCTTCTTCTTCAAGACAGAAGCGACATGTATCATCGTCCTCCACACCTATCTTTTTAAGGTGGTATCTTAGGGCACAGTGCCCCGTTAAGAGGTCGGTAATGATTTTTAAGTCCGGCTTGCTGAGCATTAGAAGTTTCATCGACCTCTGCTTGGAGGGGTAGATGAAGCGTTTCGCCTGCCTTAGTCCGGTTTGGTTGATCCAGTGTGAGGCTTTGCTATCTTCTTCCCATAGCCTAAGGTAGGATCTATAATAGCTCCTGGCCAAGCCACAGTAAGGCTCCGGTCCAATGAACGCGGACTTTGCGCCATTTCTGGCAAGTTCATCCGCCTTTTCATTTCCAATTATTCCTTCGTGGCCTGGTACCCAAGCTATAGTAAGCTTATTCGTGCTAGCGAGTGTTTTTAACGTTGACAGGCAGCACCAAACCAGGTTCGACTCTATAGTGTAGCTAGAGAGCGCTCTAATCGCCGCTTGACTGTCCGTTAAGATCCATATTTTTACACCTCTCATTCCCTTTTCTATGATAGTTCGGGCGCAGGTATCTAAATTAACTTTTTATTTAGCATATATTTTGTACATATGTATTCATATATTTTTTGTCTCATTAACTCCCTTTCTTCTCTATTTATATAATTTCGATAATATTGCTTCATTAAATTCAAATTCTAAATTTTTATAAAAAAATGTATTAATTTTTTTTTTTCCTACCAACATGTTGGTCCGTTGAACCCTTATGATCTTTTACGTTGCTTGTCTTATATATAAATAATTTAGCTAATGTGAAATTGAAGTTGACAGGCTGATAATATTTATTATAACATCCGCACATGTCAACTATTGTTTCATTAAATTCATAACAAGCTCGATGATATTTGATAAAGAAAGGGAACGCTCGGACTTTGCAAAAACTGCAAAAGGAATATGAATAGACAATAAAATGTAAGAAGAATCTATTAATCTTTGAATAAATAAATTAATTAATCAATAAAGCTTTAAAATTTTATTTCTGCACACAAATATCGGTAAGTTTCCTTATCAAAATCTCAAGTAAAATGATGCCACTATCAATTTTTATCTAATCTTAATAACTCGTCAATTAAAGTAGTAGGTACTCAATTTTTCTTCTAGTAAATCTGTTTAATATGATGAAACTTAAATGAAAGATAATGCATTTTCGATTGTATATTTAATTATGATTCCGATATCCGAACAAATGTCTAAGTAGTAAGCATTAAACTATCTTGCGCAGTTTATTTTTAAACATCACGCTTAGTTTCTTATTTCTTCTAAAATATATTTCAATGCCTTAATATTGGAAACCCGTCAATCAAGTGCTGTTGGCCCGGATGGAATGTCCCTTAGGTTCGTTAAGCTCATAGCTCCGCTTATCATTGGCCCTCTTTTGCATATTTTTAACCCATCAACGCTCACAGGACGCAATTTCGGCATCTGACTTTGAATTGTCGCCATGTAATGAATTCCAAGAAAAAAAATCGGGAACTACTGTTCTCTATGTTTTTAAGAGTGTTCTTTCCAATGGTGATGATTAAAATTTCTCCAGAAAAAAATTTAACCATGAAAAAATCAAAAATACGCTAAATAAACACGATTTTTTGATGAAATTTTTTTTTGTTTATAATGATTTTTCGTTCCCTTTCGATTTTTTTTCATGCCTAAATCTAATGAAAATCGCGATCTCAATGTCTAAAGAAGTTTTTGTAGAACAAAATATAGGCCAGAATGACAATTTTTTTTTTTTTTTTTTAATTGACGAATTTTTTTCTCGAAAACTATAGGCTTTAGCATAAAATTCACTAAAACAAAAATATCAAAGAACCCCCTCCAATTTTTTCAGTAGGATCTGATGCAATTTTTGACTTTTAAAAAAATAACGAAATCAAAATTTCGGCAAACTTTGTTAAAAAGTCTGAAAAAATTCAGTAGTGTTCTTTGAAAAATCCTTAAAATAAAACATTTGTGTTATTAACAAATTTTCGTTCAAGTTTGTATGATAAACTTTTATATTTACATACGAAATCGAAACAAAAAATGTCTTTAGCCATTTATAAATGTTGCCCAATTCTCACCACGTGGAAGTAGACGTCACCAAGAATCTTTTTTAATTTTTTTTTTCTTTTTTTGTTTTTTTTTTAAGTTTTTAAATTTCATATATACATACATGTTCACTCTAAAATTTAAAATGACAATGGATTATATATCAAATAACTAAGTATCATACACTAATTTAATCAAAGTGTCTTCTTCTCCGTACTTTATTAGAAAATTTATAGCAGCAAATTTGTTATCATCAACAATATTTTACCGATTTCATTAAATCCAACAGAACACCTCTTCTCCTACTAGACAAATGTTGTTTCTAACCACAAAGTTTCCGATTAAAGTAAACCTTATTCCACTCACAGTTCATTAGTTAGGGCTTATCCAACAAATTGCTCGAAATTACACCAAAACAACTTTGTTATATCCAAAATGAGAAGATTCGTCTGGGGCAAATCCTTGCAATATTCCACTGCAATCCATCTACGCCATGAAGCTAGTAGATGTACTATATCTCAAGCTCATAAATAAAAGTTTAATCTTTCAACGTCAGATTGTCACAGGAGATTGTAGAGCCAAAACATTAGGATTTATCGAAGAAGTGAAGTGTCGTTAATTCCGCACGAGAGACTCGTTTCTTAAATATGGGTATACGATTTGTCCAGGTTATGGGTGATGTGGGGTTAGGTGTACTTTGATGTTTTTCAGTTCACGTTCACTTGAATCAATTTGCCAATCCACTAAATAGCCTTAAATTATACCCTGTGGACCTCGACAAAAGCCGAATCTCTTGGATAAATAGAACTAATGTATAGGGAAACTATTTCCGGAGGAGGTGGTGCCTTAATTCCAGGAAAATGACAGTACTTCTCCGTCGTTGTAGAGACCTTAAGTGCTGGAAAAGTCCTTTGAATAACGTAATATGAGTTTGGGACTTGTTGTACTATGTTGAACTTTATGGACAAATCCGGATTGACTTGTGTAGTTGTGGAAAATGAAAAATATTCCCATTGAAAGACGACGACCACTTAATTACCTTCCAGTAGCCGCATTTGAGGAGCTTTTCCGCTTTTCTGTTCAGTTAGGTCTGAAGACTTCTCTCTGTCGTCATTAATTTCCCAGAAAGACCTGCAAGATGATTTACGAGGCTGAGAGGGCATCTTAAGGCACATGATGTCGCGTGGGTAACTTCATTATATGAAGAAAACTACGCACACGCTTCGTGTACTCTATTAAATTTTGCTCAAAGGGTTCTCGGGTAATATGATTCGTGAATAATTGTCAAATTCACTTAGCATTCTTGCCTTTAGGAATTTTCCATTTTTCTTTAAATTCATTTTAACTTGAGCGAAAGAATTCCAAAGTAAGAAGGATTATTTGTAATTTTAAATATATGGTACAATATATCCTAGTTCAAGCGTTTTCGGAACTTTTTCTGTGCTCTAATTTTGTTTATACCTATGTAATTACGATATTTCATCTCAATCCCACGCAGGTATGATTTCATGAGTTAGTAATATTTAAACGTGTATTATAGTATAAACATAATAATTTATTTTTAAATATTAATAAATGTAAGGTTTTTTTTTCACTGCAAAAAATTTTTAAATTATATTGAAATATTTTGAAAACTAACATTCATATTAGAGATAAAGAACGGGGATTAAAATAAAGGAAGCTTATAATATAAAAATATTGATATTTATATAGTATTCAGTAAGTAGACTATCTGCCTGATAACAAAATAGCATTGTAAGAAAACACAAATGATGCAATGAGAATTATTTATAGTACGCGAAAGGGTATCCTCAGTTAAGATAGTCGAAATGCCCTCATCCGCAATATCCCTTTTCTCCATAACTATTTTAAGGGTTAAAAGAAAATTATTCATCATGCTATTACCTCCCCCCTCCCTCACCCCCTCCCTCACCCCCTCCCTCACCCCCCTCCCCACCCCCACCACTACCACCACCCCTCAAATTCGTGTTTTTTTTTTCATTTTATGTATTTTCTCGGATTCTAATAGACAAACAAAATATGAAATTCATATACATAGTTGACCTTCTTATAAATCATGTGTAGCTTCCTAACTTTTCCATGCAGGAACCTTAACCTAAAATATGTAAAAATTTTAAACCATTCTCATACGAGGCACATGACTCAATTTTGATTCGAAAATATGTAAATATATAATATGTACATTTCTTGGGAATACTAAAACTGTCGGACAGTTCAAAATGTTAAGAAATAACAAATAATGGTCAAAAATTTTAATAAATAGCAAAAATCAATAAAACTCTTCTCTAAAAATTGCGTTTTGAGTTAAATTAATATTTTTATTGACTTGCATTCCCACGATTGTATGATTGGAGATTATTTGAATTATGAAAATGAGTTCTCAATATTACATGTTTTTTAAAATGCCCTTAAAATGTAGAAAATCGCAAAAAAAACGCGTTTTTGGGGGTTTTGTGTTTTTGGGGGTTTTCGTGTGTTTGGAGGTGGCCCACCATTCGGAAAAGATCTAGAAAAAAATTAAGGGGTATATTTTTCAATAAAGTATATTAAAATAAAAAAAAAAAAAAAAATGGCTCTGGAACTACCTTCCTTTTTTATCGATTACAACCAGAGAAAAAAAATAAAATTTTAAAAAACACCAATTTGAGGGGTGTGAGTGCAATAACATAATGAATCATTTTCTTTTGGTTGAAACCATTTCAACTATCTTCACGGAGGATACCATTTGATCCAAAAGAAGAATCATGCAATAATTATTTTTTCTTTTTTTAAGAATAAATTACTTATATATTACATAACATA
The DNA here is from genome assembly GCA_949715965.1 of Dysmachus trigonus. Lineage (NCBI taxonomy): Eukaryota > Metazoa > Arthropoda > Insecta > Diptera > Asilidae > Dysmachus > Dysmachus trigonus. The sequence goes on along the minus strand of OX454319.1, from coordinate 87,370,977 downwards.
TTTTAAAATTAAGTTGCTATAATAGATATCTCTGTCTGTCTATCTGTCCGTAAGTGCGCTTATAACTAGAGATCCAATTTACATGCTCTGGCCAGACTTTAGTATATATTTTATTATTAGGCGAGATGACGTGATATTACATGTTACATGATACGTAATAAGACGTGACATGACACGTAGCAAAATATGTAGTAACTTCGATTGATTCAGCGGTTATAACTTTTAATAACACCTTTGGACACTAATAATATTAATTATTTTACACACTTGCAGGAATTCATTTACAAACCTGTGTAATTATACAATTAATAGACTAAAGAAATTCCACATTAAATTTTAATTATGCATAAATCAAATAATTTTCAATTGCACTTTAAAATGCTTTTATTAATTCAATTTAAGTTAAAATTTTACTTGTAATTTTGTAATAATTAGGTAAATGATTCGGTATTATTCTATAGATTGTCTACCTTAGCTTACTATAAAATATTTTTGAACTCTTATTGATATGAAGAAGACCTTCATTTGTTGTCGGTTTAATTTATATTAGTTTGTATCAACGAATTATTACATACTTTCTGGTATTATTGTCTTATATTATTTTATATTATATTATATTTTATTCGGTTTCTACTAGTTATATTTTTTATTTTGCTCTCAAAAATACGTTGACTTTTTTTAATTTCTTAACGAGGAAAGTAGTTGTTAAAAAAAATGTTTTACATTAATTTAGTCCATTATTTTTACTCTTTTAAATAATCTTTTTTTAGCACGTTTTTGTATTCATATCTTATGGATACCTACATAGATTTTAATTTAAAGCTAAAAACAATTTCCAAAAAGTTTATCTTTCAATTGCAACTAGAGCAATAGAAAAACATACATCAAAATTTGATATCAACTTTAAAGGCTGTAGACTTTAACATTTCCTTTAATTCGTCTTTTGAAAAGCAGATCAAAAATTAACAAAACAACTTTATAACTTTTATCTGAAGGGGTTATATACAGTCAGGAGGCCCAAAAAAGTCGATTTTTCAAGAATTTTTCTTGAAATGACCGTTTAAGTTGTTAATGTAAAAATTTGTACAACGGTAACTCTTGAGTTATTTTAATGTTTTTTACTTGTAAAAATAATTATTTTAAAAGCTGCTACAGCTGATCTCCGGGAACAACTCCTAAAAAAGGCGTCTTGCGGTGAGCACGATATCTCTGGACTGGATCATTCCAAATAAAAAAAAACAAAAATATTTCGTTAATATATTGTTTTGCCTTGTACTTAGTCGAAGGAATAAGCAAAATAAGAATTTTTGACAAAATGGTGGCTTCTTTAAAAAAAAAATCGATTTTTAACAACAATTTTGGCTCTAAATTGTTTATAAAATGGAAAATATTTATCGGTGACCAAAAACCTTCGATTAATTACTAAAACAAAAAATGTGCTTAAGAAGCTTATGTTAAAATTTGAAACTGATCGGTTCAACCGTTTCCGAGAAATCTTGCTCACCGACTTTAAGAACACAGTTTTGAGAAAAACGCGTTTAAAGTTTCAAAAGCACTTTACATGTAGTACAAAAACTCGGACCCGTCATTACAAATATACGTGTAACTTCGAGAATATTCATCGGATTGACATGAAATGTTCTGTGGGTGTACTTAAATATATGTACATTACGAAAAAAAAATAAAAATAAAATCGATTTTCTGAAAGTCCTAAGCCCTAAAATTTTAACACGTATAAAAAAGTGTTTGTAATAAGAAATTTAATTTAAAGCGATGTACATCATCACTTCTTCTCTTCAAAGCCAAATTAAAATGAAACTTTGTACAGCGCAACATTTACAAAAAAAAAAAAAATCCTTTGACGACATCTGTCCATTCCCTGAAACAATATCATTAGCAATGTAGTTAGTACTTGCTAATTAAATGCACGAGGTATTTAGGGAGTGCCAGAAATTAAAAATTCCTCCTCTTACATTTTCCTCGAAATTAAATTTTCGCGGAAGTTAAACTTCAACATCATATAAAATACAAACTCAACAGAAGAAATGCTGTGTTTCAAGAATTTAATCAATCTTTGGTACAAAGTTATTTTCCATTATATAAGTTAAAGATAATATATTTCTTTTGCATTATTTGAATAATTACTTTAATTACTTTTAACTGAGATGCATAGATTTAGTAATTTAAATGCATTTCAGATTATATTATAGTGGCATTTCGGAGCCAATTGATATTTATTGGTTATCGTTATGATATCAATGCTAATAAAAATTTATAAATTACTTCCCGAAAATAGAAACATTTAGCTAAACGTATTTATCCATGATTTATGTAATTAAGTTCTGTCCTGAACAGAACTACTAAATGTTTTAGATACTAATTTACAAGATTGGATCCAATCAAACAGTTTTAACAATATAATTGTTAATCCTTTACCGCTGCCATAAATAATAATTTATCTGATATTTCCATGTTTCATTCAATAATATATATCATCCCATCCATGCATAAATGCTATCATATTTAATTGTTCCGATTAAATATTTGTCTGCGGAAGTGCATTTGTGGATGATTTATGGACGTGGATATAAATTCACTTAAATTGAGATATTTTAATTGAACAATCTGCGGTGCAACACATGGCCACTGTTTAAATAATTCGCTACCATTGAATTGTTTAGCTGCCAAAAACAAACTTCCAATATTTATGCACACTTGAATGCATGCTGTGCAATTGCAGCTAAAGAAAGAAGACTCGTTAAATTGAAGAATTCCCATTTTCTTCTCCATTTGCAATTCCAATTTGAAAAGTCTCCTTTATCAGGACAATTGAATAAATAATTCGTTGACAACGAAAAATGAAAAATGGATGGAATGCTGAGGTCACGGTTTTCCAAATATGCTACTTATGAATATGCTTTTCAGAGTTGAATGTGCATCTGACAAGTTTCTAGCAAAACTAGGAAAATGTTTTATGGAGTCAACTTGAAAAGAAATGTTTTTAGTTTACCAAAAATTATTCTAAGAGATATTTTCTATCTGTGGAAAATGTTCAATTGAAAAGTGGGATGAAATAAGTGAATGTCACCAGTTAGGGAGACTTTTGGCATTATGGGTGATACTACCATCAAGTAGATTGTTTTATGCCACCAAAAAGATTTCTTTTATTCTTTACTATAATTTTTTTAAATATCCAGTAATATAAAGTACTATTATTATTTATTGTATTGCATCAAAAAACGAATATTTTATAAGAACAAAAAATGCAAATAATAAAAATGTCTATCAAATTTCTGTCAAAGCTTGTGCAATTGGTTTCTAACAGTCTGAACTCTGTGAACTGAACAAATTTTATTTTTAAAATTTATTAAGCAAAATTGTTAAACTAGCTAGGTTAAAAATTAATGTTAAAAAATTTACACTTTTACCTGTTAAAACAAAATTCATTCCTATTTTGTTGTATATTATGACTGATGACATAAAACATTAGATACACACATATCGAAAATTTCTGATATAAAGTAAATAAACATTTTTCGTAAATTTTTTCACCGATAACACTGGCCCACACCAAATTTTTCCCTAAGAGGTGGGAAATAATTAATATACGATTCTTTTCGTAGATTATGAACTCGTAAATGAAAATGCTCCCGTTTTCGAGGAATAGTTGAGTGAAAAAGTTAGAAAATCTTATTTTGACCGTGTTTAAAAAACCATTAAAATATAATGATTTATTATAGGAGCTTGCAATATTACGAATTCTTAATATACGGAATAAAATCCTATAGAAATGATCTGGAAATCGTTCGGAAAAAAGAAAGAAACATAGAATTTGTTGACCAATGTAATCTAACATACTGAACAATCCAGCATATCAGAAAATTAAACAAATTTATTAAACATAAATTATGAATTTCTAGGTGCAAGTTCAAGGAAAGTAAATACCAATGCGAATAAGGCCTTGTACACTATTTTCAACAAGAGCGTGTGGTTGATAAGTCGCAAACGGTTGTCTGTAGTGCTCAAATCTGTCATGCATATGTAATGGGAGATTGCGTAATATTTCGCAATATTTCTAGGACACACGATACGAGCGGCTGCTTAGTGAAAGATAATTGTTTTTGAAATGAGTGCGAAGTATTTGAAGCGTTTTGAAATAGGGTTTCTTTGTCGGCACGCAAAAGGACCAAAACTAATTTACGCACAAGCTGCGCGTTATATGAAAAAGTTCGAAAGTTTTGTTAGAAAGTGGGTGCAAAGTTTTAACACACGGCGCACAACGTTGACGATTTTCCATAGCGAGGAAAATCTCGGGCAACTACGGCGAAGGAAGACAAGGCGATATTTAGCCTTTTTCAACGTTCTCCCAGCCTGATGCTGCAGCAAGCTCAACTTGTGTTACGTAAAAAGGAAATATAGATATTGCTCTCAATACAATAATGCCTACTCTCCAATGAGCAAGCCAACCACGACCCAACCAAAAAAAGTGCTACTACCTTTTCCTTCTCATTGTAAAATAAATCTCCCGTCTCGCTTGTGTTTTGGTTGGCATGCTCTAGCTTTTCGTTCGTATTGGTTAAATCATTTGAAATTCAGCCGATTTCTAATAGTGGTTCTGAGCCTATAGCTACATATTCAAAATAATGTCAAATTTTAAGAAATAATTGAGGTTAAGTGTTAGAAAAAAAATTACCGCCAAAAGTGATGAAGCATTTTTAAGTGGAAATGGTATTTATTTTGAGTGTTAAGTATAGGTTTAAGGATGAAATTTATAAACATCCTTGTTCATAAATTACGAAATATAAATTTTTTCCTGTTCCATTTCACTCCCGATTAAAACAAGCAGAACGTTTTACATCTCACATCTACATTGATAAAGATGTGTACGAACGCATTTTGTCAGCCAACTGATAAGTGGTTGGTTTGTGGTTGGCTTGCTCATTGGAGAGTAGGCATAAGAAACCGTTTATACGAGATGGACGTCAAGTTCCGCTCTACTATGCAAAAACCAATGCTCTCGGAAAAAACATATGCAAAGACGTTTAAAGTGGGCAAAGGCAAATATTAATAGAGACTGGATCAAAGTAATTTTTACAGACGAGGCTTCTTTCTCGGCATGATTATCTACCAAGAGAGCATGGTCAGCAGCAGGTGCCAGATTGGTTCAACGTACTGTAAAACACCCTATAAAAATTAATTGTTGGGGGTGTTTCTGCAAACGCGGTTTTGGATTCCTTTACCTATTTAGCAACAATTTGAACGCAGTGAAGATTATAAAATTTTTATGGAATTTTCTTATGGATTCAAATTACTTGTTATGTGGCTAAAATGATCCCTTGAACTGAACTGATGAGTCCAGCTCATCATGATTTTTTCAAGCAAATTATGTTCTAATACTTATGTATAGATAACGATAAAAATTCACGTAAATATATGGAACATATATTATTTTATATTATTATATACAATAATTAATTAATTAATAATAATATTTTATATTAAAAACAAACCGCAAACTATATTAATCCCTACTTTTAACATTAGGAAAATTAAATTGTCTCCATGTACAGTGCTGCTTGAAAATATTATAAATTGCAGTTCAGCTTTTGAAATAAAATACAGAATTTTCTAAAATTGTTCGAAATATTCCGCGAAATTAATTTGTCTCCATATATCGATTATTACATACAATAGCTTTGAATGAAAATTATAACCTGCACAATCTCATAAAAAACATGTTCCCAAAATTTCTTAGAAAGCGCTAAAGATAAGTGAAATTTCTTATAATTAGATAAGGATTCAGACTTTTATTTGAGACAGGTTACAAGTTCCTATGGTAGTATATTATTTTTTAATGATTTTTCAAAAAGCCAAAATAAGGTATTTTTTAACCCTATATTTATCTCGAAAATGGGAGTGAAGTCAGAATTATTACAGGGTGTCCAATAGGAAATTGCGAAAACTAATGGGTCACAATTTTTTAACAAATGGAGAGATCGGTAAAATATAAATACTTTTTAATAAAGGACAGTCGTCATTTTTATTTCATGTCCATTTTATTATAAAAAAATTAAATCTATTTAATACAAACCATCAATTTAAAAACATAGTGAAAACCGTTAGTTACTAATGATATATATTTTCGATATTTTAACCATCTAATAAACCACCTCAAATATCCAACTATTAAAAACATGTTCTAACGTTTCATTTGAAATGCCATTGACGATCTTTCCAATGTCTTTAATAAAATCCTCAACTGTTTTTTGGTTATTTTCATAGCAGAGATCTTTAATGCAGCCCCATAAAAAGAAATCAAATCGAATGAGATCTGACGAGTAAGGTGGCTATTTTATTCCTATTCCCCTAGCAAAGCGTGGGTACCCTAGGCCAATAACTCGATCGCCATAAAATTTATTGATGATACTTCTTGTGTGCGATGAGGTGCAGCTCCTTCTTGAATAAAAAAAAAAAAGATTTAACGCGGCTCCTCTTTTTGCATGAAAAAGATTTTGGTCTCTAACATCCCTTTGTACTTCTCTCCGCCGACAGAAGATTCAAAGAAATGCAGGTAGATACCTTTTATGTATATGGTTCACATTCCACAAATATATATTATTAATAATTCACGTTTTTCACTATATTTTAAAATTAATGGTTTGTATTAAATTGGTTTAATTTTTTTTATAATAAAATGGACATGAAATAAAAGTGACGACTTTCCTTTATTAAAAAGTATTTACATTTTACCGTTAAGTTCAAAAAGTTAATTTATCGGCCTCTGAGTTTCACTGCAAACTTAATTTGTTAACTATTGTTTTTTGAAAAGTGATTAATTGTCTTTCCATACCCAAATAACAGCAAAATATATTATCGACATATTTCAATCAAACTAAAACGTGCTTTAATAAATTATTGTATAAATATAAACTTTTTGGACTTGAAATTAAATACACAAAATATTTAATAGCTTGATTTTTGACATATACAGAAAGGATACTTTTTGAGATTCTATCATTCCAAATTTAATCCAAAATATAAAAATATCCACTTTGTATTCCATGATGTATAGATTACTTTCGGTTTCACTAACGCAGGACGCATTTAATAAAAAATTAAAAACAATTTTACCAATAGCTGATAGCCATAATATCATTAACGTCACATTTGTAATTTGCTATCCAAAAAAACAATAAGTTAATTTATTATACGCTGGATAGGGTTTAGAAATCCCAAGTTATAATAAAGAAAAAGTTCTTTTCAATAATCAATAAAGATATTAAAAAAATTTCGATAGCCAAAGATATCAACTTGCTATAAAAATATTATACAGGGTGTCCAATAGGAATGTCTACAAACTATTTTTTAACAAATGGAGAGACCAGGAAAATGTGAATACTTTTTAGTAAAGGAAAGTCGTAATTTTTATTTCATATCCACTTTATTATAAAAAATTTAAACCTATTTAATACAAACCATTTTTTTTTAAATATAGTGAAGAACGTTAATTATTACTGATATATATTTTTGAAATATGAACCATAAAATTACACCAAACATTTATATTAAAAAGAAAAAAAAATAGTGTCGTTTCAAAAATTATATGCAACGTCTGCTCTGAAATTTATCAATTAGTTTTCATGCATAATAACACAAGATTGCGAAATTCGGATAAACAGAAGTTCTTTCTTAGTTTTTGAAATTATTTTTGATATTATTTTTGGTGCTAAATTTTAATCTGAAAACCAGTATTTTTGGAAAATAACTTTAAAATGTGAAATTATCAATATTTTAGTCATGTTTTGTTTTCTTGGTTTAAATGAAAATTTGAACATTAAACTATTAAATGAAAATACAAAAATCTTTAAAACGCCTTCTTTTATAAAGATATTGGATTAAGGCTGAAATTTGGTCATTTTCGTGAAAAATCGGTTTAAAATTACAGCATTTTGAAATTATGTCATTATTGACTTTATAACAATACTTTTCTCGAAAACGTGATTAGATGACCGACTTTTGTTTTCGAAATCTTATAACTTAGGCAACAAAAATGTCGTTGACCTGTGTAATAGCTAATCTTATAATCAGTCAATCTCAATAGAGCAAAACGCGTCACAGTTTTCTAATTAATAAAAGTTTTTACACAACACATTTACAAATGCCTTTCAATTAATCCTGACCAAATTCTAACATGTGCCATCGAAAACCTCAATCAATTAATGTATAAATATCGAATTCTTATCGTGACAGCAAAAAAGGAAATATACGTTATAAGTGTTAATTGATAGAGACCAATCAAATCTCCCTATTTATATTTGTCTTTCTAATTCTAACTAAAAGAACAAACAACAAGAAATACCCAACTTCATAATTTAAATGGTTTCTTCTTACGAAACCATTCCCATTCATCAAAACAATTTAAAAATTTACATTTAAATCTTGACATCACGGCTGCTACTATAAATATAAACAGATAAACGTGTCGCAAATAATTCCAAGTATTTATAACGCTTCCTTATCATTTTAGCTGTAGGGTCAGCGCAAATCTCTGACAAGAAAAGCATTTTAGACCAACAATGTAATCCTGTTAAAGGACAACATCACACACGTTCAGGACCTTTCTTATCAAGACCCCAGCCGACTTATCCCCGATTCCCATGGCTATGGAAATCAATGTTTATGGAAACTGTGAGTGTTAGGCCTAGAGGAAATTACCTAAAGATTACATTTAATTAAGTTTGTTGCGAATATTATACTCAAGAAGTTTGTACCCTTAAGCTACTGTGGGATTTAGAAATTTGTTGAATAGAATACTAGGGCTGTGGTGATGGCGGTCGATTTTCGTAATTGCTGTTCTGAACTTCAATTATCGAGTTATTATTATGAAAAGGTGTAATACTCGTACTTATATTTTGGTACACTCTAAAAATATTTAAATTAAAAGCAAAATTACTCTGAAAAGTTTGAATTTAAATTTAACTAATTTCATGGTTCACTTGCTTTTCGCCTAATATGAATGCTGGTAAGCATAACCACAGAAGTATATTAAAAATCATAAAACCATATTGTTATTTAAATTTTGCGATTTTGAAAAAAAAGCAATTTTTGACCAAATTTATTTATATAATATACTATACGTGACTATTATAATTCGGCTAAGTTCTTTCAATCATACTAGTCTCAAAGTTCTATATGTATGTATTAAATCTTTTGAAGAAAGAATAATCATAAAAAATGCAATATGTAGAGAAATAAAACTTTAATTGCGATTTTCTTGAATCTCAGTTTAATTAGATTCAGGAATCCCAGAATCGAAATGTAGCAATCACTGACTATCAGGGCCGTAGCCAGAATTTTTTTCGGGGGGTTCTCAAAATAAAAAGTGAAGGTGAGGTAATTTACATTTTTGAACTAAAGTGACAATTTTTTTAAATAGCGTTAAAATATTAATTTAAAATAAAGTTTAATTTTTACATCTTCAATATACACTTACTTAAATATTTTTACAAATATCTATACTACTAACTCTTATTTGAAAAATACAAAAAAAAGCTCTAATTTTTTAAAACAATTAATTTTTTGAAAAAGATTTTTTACAAACTTATAAAATGGGTCTCATCATTCCGATTGAGATCTACAAAACCCCAAATGAAAACTTTTGACTTCTGCTTTCAAAAACTGTATCGCAAATTAGTATTTTTTTTTTCTTGGATTCAAATCCAATATGGCCGCGATCACGTGATCTTTATAATTTTACCACTTCAAAGAATACAAAATGGCTCGCAGCATTCCGATTGAGGTCTACAATGGCTTAAATTAAAGCAGAAGTCAAAAGCTTTCATTTGGGCCTTTGTAGACCTTAATCGGAATGATGCCACCGATTGTATAGCCTCATAAGTAGTAAAAGTAATGGAGGTCCCGTGGTTTTAGCCGCCATATTGGGCTCTTTATAGGCGGATTCTTCGAAAGCCAGTGTGCGTTCGAAAGTGGAAATCAAAACCTTTCTTTTAAGCCTTGGTAGACCTTAAATGGAGCTCACCATTTTTGGATAGCATGGGGTGGTCCGTTCACAAAGAATGCCTCATATATAAAATATTTTCTTTGAGTAACTAGAGTAGATATTTAGTAAGTTAATAGTTTCCTTGTATGATTAAAATTCCTAATTTTAAACATGTAACCAATTGAATTTGTAAAATCTTACTTATAGAAGGCGATCGCTACCCCAACAACAATGTATAGGTCAGGATAAAAATGTTGTAGCCAAATATAATTGGGTCAAGACGGTCCAAGAAAATAGTTTCTTTCCAATAAATTAAATTAACTAAATGCTGAGTAATGCTGGTTTGATAGAAAGGCAGAGATAGCTACCGATTATATAGAATACCATCACCAAGTGGATCTTGAAAAATGTCGTTACTCATCATCTCTTATAACTTATCCAAAACTGAATTACTGTCTTCCTCTTCAAAACCCACAAAACTATTTTAATTTGAATACCCTTCTAAATTAAATTGCACAAGTGCGTCTCTTAAATAACACAACATTAACAATTTCATTGTATAGTATATGTACTATCAAAACCCCCGGGAATACATATAAACACAAGCCGTGAAGTAGAAAATGCATATGTAGTGATGTAGTCCGAGAATCGCCGTGAAATAACATTGCTTCTTATGGCGGATGATCCAAAGTAAGCCACTCCACTCGCCTGAACTGCTAAACTATAACTTTTACGCAAAAATGATGTTCTACTAACTATAAATATGGAGGAATACCTTTCTAGTGATCTAAAAAAATTTATAGTGACAACAACAAAATATTAGAGTTTTTTGCACTTAAGAACAACTCTAACCATTTCCCCGAACAAAACGGCAGCGGCAGGTCGACTTGACAGCACGACTTTCCGTGGTAATTTGTTCGATGGGCAGTACGAGTAACTTTTGAGCTCAAATATCTTTAATATTTTGTTCTTACCCCTATAATGATTTTGGTACCATAAGGACGGTATTCCTCCCCAGTTACAATCAGTAGAACATCACTTTTTCGTAAAAGCGGTAGTTTAGCAGATTCGGTCTGTGGAGCGGAATGAATGGGCTATACCGCCATAAGAAGCAATGTTATTTCGGCGCAATCATCGGACTACATGACCCTATAGTTGTGGTAGTGAGCAGGTCTACTTCACGGCTTGTATTTATTATTCCCGGGGGTTTTGGTACTATACGAAAAAAGAGTTGAATTTAACCTGCCTCTTACCGACAATAAAAATTAAGATGTCCTTTCGATTTTAGATCAACCAAGCTATATGTGATATAAGAAGCTTTTGTAAATTTATAAATTACATATTATGTAATAGCGATTTTAGAATGTAAGATGTCAAATAGCAACGAACTCTCATTGTGTGATTCTACTACTATATATTTTTTTCAGCGGGAAGGAGGGGGGGGGGGGTGTCCTTGACATATGTCATTTTTGGGATTATTCTTAGCACGCCTATGTATTTTTTAAGGCGCGTTTACACCCCCCCTTCGAGGGGGGGAGTGACCTTGACATATGTTGTGAAAATATGTTGTCATGCTGAACAATGTCCAGGGGGAGGGTGTGTGTGTGTGTGTGTGTGTGTGTGTGTGTGCGTGTGTGTGTGTGTGTGTGTGTGTGTGTGTGTGTGTGTGTGTGTGTGTGTGTGTGTGTGTGAGGCGCGCTTGAGTAAAAAACGCTTGAAAATAAGAGTGAAAAAAGTTAGAATCGGAGGAGGTAGGAGAGTGTATAGTGAAGGGAATTGGAGGAGCAGTAGAGGGAGAAGGGGGTAGGGGATGATGATGGTACTTAGGGTGACGACAAGAGTGCGGTGGGGGGAAGGGTGTATAAAAACAAGAAATCGATAAGTAATTGAAAAATGAAGTTAATGAAAGCAATGCAAATCGTCAATTTTCAATGGAAAAAAAATTGAAGGCGGTGCATATTTTTGCCAAGAATTTACCAGGCGCAATTCGTTTTTTTTCATCCGGCACTATTGCAGCGATTCATTGGGGCGGCCGCCATTTTGTTTTTTAATTTTTTTTTTTTCCAACAAAAATATTAACTTTAAATCTTGTAAATATTGTAGCTATTTATAATTTAATATTGCAAATATTTATAACTTGATTATTACTGAGAAACATATTTGATCTAAACTGCATGCACTAAAGCCAAGAACACGAACGAGCTCGAAATCAACATCGATTATTTTGAAATTTGTAATTTGTGTATTGTTAAGCACAAAGTTTAATTTAAATTAATTTTCGAAGTAAATTTGCAGTATAACATTTTAAACTAAAACATAATGTAACCCCTTATTTTTCCTCTGAAATGAAGAAAGAATTTAAAACGTAATGGACTCATTTATTTTTTATTACATTACTATAACCACAAAACCGTCAAAACCATGAAAACATTGTCATATTTCAGTTTAGATTACAACGCGTTTAAGTATCATTTAAGGATCTCCCAACAGAAGCTTTCTTACGACTGCTTTATACGACATATTTTTACTTATATAAGGAACCCACTCTCAACATTGTAAACCTAACCTATTAACGCCAACAAGAGAGAAAATGACATCGTAAAAAACTATTAAATACTCCCACCCATTAAGAAGGTTGAAGTACACTCATACCATTAATACATTCGCTTTTTATAGTCCATTATTAAATATAAATTTGTCTTAATCCAAAATATTACCGAATTTCAGTTTTTGTTTTACTACTTTTACTTGTTGATTATTTCCCTGCAAAAGTAGTCCTTACAAGTTTTTATGAGAGTAATGATAATGTACTGAGAATATTAAAAATATTAAAATAAAGTAAAGAATAAATGCCGAAAACCAAGATTACTTTCAATCAGAACAACAACTTTTTTACAAAGCACACAAAAGAGTATAAAATAAAGTATTAAAATTTCAATACTCAATTTTTATAAAAAGCAAATAGATCTCAGATTTTCCAATTGAATTCTAAATATACAAAGAAAAAGGTATGATTATAGCTACTCCATAATGTAATTAGGCCTCAGAAATAAATTATGTTAAAAGTTACATCCGTTTACATCGTATAAAATGTAATCACATTAAAAGTCCCTTTTAAAAGTTGTTCTTCATTACAATATGTCACTAGAGGAAAGGGCTTTGGTAAAAAAAAAAAAAAACACCCTTTTCGGTATGCGTATAAAATGTTCCTTGAAAAATTCCATACAAAATAAACCATCCGTTCGAGTTAAATTCCATAAGTATACATAGGAGTGTCATCTGAAATTGTTTAGGGTTGAAAATAGCCTTATCATGTTTTGCGTGTTGTTATAAAACTCGAGAATCGCATAAATATGAGGTAGCAACCGAAGGGTACATATTTTCATTTCACTGAATTTAAATATATCATTCAAGGGATTTTTTTTCAATTTTTGTTATCATACATAATAAATACTTAAAGTAGGCGTATTCCAAGAAATTTATTATCTCCTCTTTCAGGTATATTTTTTATTGAACGTAATATATACCTATTATACATGGTATTAATGTAGAATAATCAATTTTACAGGGTGTTCAATAGAAATGTGTGGAAACTAATGAAATAATTCACGTTCTTCACTATATTTTTTAAATAATTGTTTGTATTAAATAGGTTTAATTTTTTTTATAATAAAATGGACATGAGGTAAAAATGACGACTTTACTTTATTAAAAAGTATTCACATTTTCCCGATCTCTCCATTTGTTAAAAAAATAGTGAGTCATTAGTTTTCACACATTCCTATTTACACCTTGTATATTTAATCGTCAACGAAAATTAATAGGAAATGTAATGGGTTTCGTAATTTTACAGTAGTATCAGGTCGTTACATATAAAATTTCCGTTTTCAGGGTATAAATTTTAAAATGACATATTTCAATAAAAAACTAATTTTATTCTTCAAAATAGTTTCCATTCGCTTCAGCGGCTTTTCGCCATCGATTTTCTAATGAGAAAATTCAATTTTTAAAGAAAGCTCTATATTTATTATTCAAAAAAAAAAAAAAAAAAGTCATTGAAGGCCCCAATTATTGAGTCACAGTTCCGAAATTGCCTATTTTTTAGATGGCTGTCTAAAGATTGGAAAAGGTGGTAATCCATAGTCCGGTGAGTACGGTGGGTGAGCCAATACTTCGTATCCCAACTCTGCTAGCTTTAACACCGTTGTTTGTGCAATATGAGGTCTTGCGTTATCGGGAAGCAGGATAGGCCCATACCTATTCACTAATGAAGGCTGTTTCTGACTTAATTTACTGTGCATATCTTCCAGTTCCCTGCAATACGACTCTGCCGTAATGGTTTGACCAGGTTGCAGAAACGAATGATGCACTACCCCTTCACTGGTCCACCATATCGTCACCATAACATTTCTTGGAAGAAAAGGTGCTCTAGGCATCTGTCTTGGAGCCTCATCTGCATCCAAACATTGTCCAGACCTCTTTCGGTTATCATATAGGAACCATTTTTCATCGCAGGTAACAATCCGATGCAAGAATGGATCCACACGATTTCTACTGATCAAAGAACTGGCAAATTCCAAGCGTCGAAGAATATTCGCTGGTGTCGTGAGGCACCCAGATGTAACCATTGTAGACGGATCCTCTTCAACCGCTGCCGCTAGATCTTCATTATCGATGACTCCTTGAAGACGACCTCTAGCCATGTTTTCAAGTGAAAAATATCCTTTCCTAAACTTGGAGAACCAGTTACGGACAGTTCTTTCATCACATGTCCCCGAGCCAAAAACGCAGTTTATATCCCGCGCCGTTGCAGTTGCATTTTTTCCTTTTTTGAAGTGATAAAGGAAAATTACTCTTAAATCTCTTCAAGACAGCATTTCTTATAAGAGTAAAAGAGACTACTATATTGATCGAAAAAGAAAAAAAATCATGCACCATGAAAAAGTACAGACCGCTTACATTCGAATAAAATTAATTTATTTCTTTTAACTCTACACAACCTTTCACTACAAGGATCACTTTTAAAATGAATAAGAAATCGGAAAGTTCATGTGTAACGACCTGATACAATGGATTTTGATGCTATGTTATATAACTCATAAATACATTTTTGTGAATCTTAAATTGTGCTATTTAGCAAATGTAATATGTTGCGCAAACAAATTATTTTTATTTGACAATTCTCAATTTTTCTACTTTACTTTTGTCTTGTACATTTCAGCCTTTAACCCTCCAAATATAAACCCTTTTGTCCATCAAAATAATATTTTCAGTATAAAGTAGTTTCGAATAAAACACACATTTACAATAAAGTATTTAAATAATATACTTGAAAATAAAGATACACTGGCGTTCAAAATTAATGGATCACCCAAAAAATCGGAAAATGTTCCTAATCCTTAAACCGCTGGATTTGGATGAGTAAAAGCTTATTTTGAAGTTTGTGCTTTCTAATTTCGAGTATAAATATTTTCAACAGGACACTTTCAGCTTTCTAATGACGTTGAAAACATTCCTCTACGATCATTATTTTGGGAGATATTGAAGCTCAAATTTGAAAATGACATTTTCGCTTCGACAACTCATAGCTCGATTGAGCAAAATCACAGAAGAATTTACAAAAAAAAAAAACCCAATTTAAAGGAGAAAATACATGCATCAAAATCCTTCACTTGGATTTACTCGCAAATTCGTTTTCATGCCAACAGAAGCCGCAGTTTTAAACTAAAAATTAAAGAATAAAAGTTGTTTTCCTTTTAGGAACAATTGTGGATGAAAAATATTAGGTTTAGTACTTTAGTTGAGTACCGACAGTTAAATGTAAAATTACTATACACAAGGTTATGTTGAGTGTTTGGTGGAATGTACACGGCATAATCTACTGGGAACTATTACCACAAGGAACGACTATAAATAGTGAACGCTACTGTGATATGCTGGATAAGGTAGCCGTGAATCTTAAAGGAGAACAAGGCAATGTATACCTCCTCCATGACAATGCCCGCCCTCACACCGCTTCGATGACATGTAAAAACATTATGAGCTAGGCTGGATTTCCTTAGCCCATCCTGCATACTCGCCGGATATGTCTCCTTCTGACTACCACTTGTTCCGATCGTTGCAGGCTCACATTAGCGGAAAATCTTTTGATGACCGAGATGCATTGGAACAGTGGTTGTCGGAATTTTTTAACTTTCGTGAGCCCAAGTTTTACGAGAATGGAATAATTTCGCTTCCCCAACGTTGGCAGGAGTTCATTGATAATGATGGACTATAGTATGTACAATAAAATTTTAAGCTAAATTGTCCAAAAATATCAAAATAAAGTTTCTTGAAAAATTATCAGATTATTATGTTACAAGCTAATATTTTTCGATATATAGGTTTCAAAATAAAAATTACCAGCTTCAAAATGAGATCCGTAATGATTCCGTAAACACAAATTTCCCAATTTTTTGGGTGATCCCTTAATTGTAAACGCCAGTGTAATTCGAAGCGAAATTTCAAATAATTTCTTAATTTGTCTTTTCTTGTGTACCTACCATTGCCCAAAACTTCCCTAAATCAAACAAACCATTAATTTAAATTTTCACGGATAATTTCAGCTTCGAAAACTTTAATTCAAAATTAGGTAAAATACATAGAAAAAAGTTAAAAACTCCTTAACTACTGCATTATTATGCCACATTAAAGGCAAATTGAATATCAATGAAGGGCGATATTAAAAACTTTCTTGTTTTCCTAGCAATAAAAGTTTTTCTTATATATAAAGAGAACATCGTACAACCAACAACATCACACTTACCAAAAGAGAAATAGACCTGAGGCGATTTAAAACTTATGCTAATAAATCCACTGACCGTAAAAAATTGTCCCTTGTTGGACATTTGAATTTCAAAGTCACTTCATAAAGACGTAGTGAAACTTTCAAAATGTAGAGAAAGCTAAAATTTTCCTGAAAGGGTTTAGAGATTATTGAGGAAATAAATTTATCACTGAATTTAAATTGGGTCTAGAAGAGCGGAAATGTCGCGACAGATTGAGGTTTTATTTTTATATTTGTAAAGAGTTGTTATAATAACTCATGTGATTTGGAGATTTTAGTATCTGAGGATTATCTAAGAAAAGTAAAAATTATACCAATTTGAAATGCTTAACATACATAAGAAATTGTGACGGACAGTGGAACCTTTTTCGTACCTTTTTTACTCTAAATCCTCTTAAATGTAAATATGAATTTATTACTACCACATCTGGTCCTCCGCCTATCCTCAAACATATAAAGCTTAATCCATTTAGGTATCATAGTAGGATTAGCATATATTTAATTAAAGTGACTCATGTGATATTTCTATATGAAAAGGAGGAAATATATAGAAAATTGTGAAGTAATTAACATGCCTGTTGTCTGCTGATATTTATTAATATTGTGTCACAAAATACCAAATGAAGAAATTGTTAATGAAGAATTGTATAATATTGAAAATCGAATCAGTTTTGAATTATCTCTGAAAAATTAATCATGTAACCATCAGTCTTCCTTCTCTTAAAGGTCAAATTATACTTTTATTATTTTCCTAACAAATATTACTTACGAACATTAGAATAGTCTAAATAATTTTGAAAATTATCCGTCCATATTAAATTCACAGAGTACCCTGTATCAAATTCAAATTTTAATGTTACTAGGTTTTTTGGCTAACTGTTTGCATAATATATTTGCTATGTAATTTTTTATTAATCATAGTTGAGAGAGTTGACTTAAATGTAAATAAACATAAATAGTTTTTGCTATTTAGCTGTACTACTTTTAAATTAAGCTTGCTAATGTTTAATTAAGCTTAATTAAGCTTGCTAATGCTTTTAAAAGAGAAACGAATTAACTTTAAATTTTAATAAACTAAAGTGATCAGCGAACCCAAAAACCCCCACATGCTAAATTTGGCGCAGGTCGGGTGGTTTCAAAAATTTCGTCCGCCATATTGGATCCGCCATCTTTAATTCTGCAAATTAAACTTTATATTTGTGATCAGCGATCCCAAAAACCCTACATACCAAATTTGGCGTAGATTGGTTGATTTTCGAAAATCTCGTCCGCCATATTGGGTCCGCCATCTTGAATTTTGCAAATCTGACTCTCAGATTCACGATCAGCGACCCCTAAAACCTCCACACACCGTATTTTGCGTCAATCGGTTGACTTTTGGAAATCTGACCCGGTTTTTTGAGGTTAGGAAAAAAAGCATGACGTGCCACCTCAACTCTGACAGTGGATTTGGATTCACGGGGTTCTTTTATATTACATAAAAATATACATCTGGATATGAAAAAAAAAAAAATTCCTGTATATTTCCTTGTTTGGATTTATTCGGATTTTTTTGCTATTTTGAACCTGTTTTTTGAGGTTAGGAATTAACTGTGATGTTATGGCTCAATTCTGAATCCAGATTCGTGCTCAGCGCGCGAAAATACATCGAAAACCATATATCGCATGTCGCATTGCGACCTATCCGCACCAGAAATTATTTTAAAACAGATTTTGACGCTATTAGGAATGTGTTACAGCATGTCAACTGGGATTATTTACTTTGTGGTGTCCCGTGCAATCTAGCAGTATCACACTTCTACGAGTTGCTTAATGACCTAGTTGAGAAACATGTGCCCTTTTATAAGACTCTTGTCAAAAAGCATCCTGTCTGGTACACACCTCAGCTAGTTAAGGCGCTTGACGATAAAGAACGTCTTAGACAACTTTATAAAAAGGTCAGCTCTGCTGATAATTACAATCTCTTTTCCTCCAGTCGTTCACATGTAAAGAAACTCATGAATTCTGCTTTCCCAGACTATGTAAGTAGCATTGAGAGTCGTCTGCGTGATAATGATACAAAACCTTTTTGGAATTATATTAAGAACTCCAGGTGTCATGTGAACTCTCCCTCTGCACTTCAACTGAATGATGAATCAACTTCTGATCCGCAAACTATGTGCGACATGTTTGCAAGATTCTTCAATAGCACGTTTCTCAAACATGATACACTTCAGTATCAAAGCTTTAATCTTCCTTGTGCAATATCAATGTCTTGTTTGTCTTTTGAAGTGAATGAAGTGTTTGACTGCTTACTTGCATTAGATACTAAGACATCAGCTGGCCCTGACGGCATTCCCAACCACTTTGTGAAAGAGTTGGCCCAAGTTCTATGCTGTCCTCTGACTTTGATCTTCAATGCCTCCCTAAGCGAAGGTGTTTTTCCAGAAATATGGAAGCAAGCTAATGTTGTCCCTGTATTTAAAAAAGGCGACAAATGCGATGTAAAAAATTATCGTCCAATCAGCATCATTAACTGCTTCGGTAAAATCTTCGAAAGGCTGGTGCACAATCACCTGTCAAGAATCCTATGGCCTGTAATTTCTGTAAGACAGCATGGATTTGTCAAGGGAGAGTCCATGGTGAGCAATTTACTTGAATTTCACCATTTTGTAGCTCGTACCCTGGAACAACATGGTCAAGTTGATGCGATATACACAGATTGTTCTAAGGCATTTGACCATGTTTCTCATCCGATACTTCTTGAGAAAGTTAGAGAGTATGGCATTCTGGGATCTCTTTTGTCTTGGATCTCATCTTACTTATCTAATCGTAAGATGCATGTTGTGTTTTCTGGTTGTTCATCCTTTGAATTTGTTCCTACGTCCGGTGTTCCACAAGGATCAATTCTTGGTCCGCTTTTATTCTTGTTATTTATTAACGACTTGACTACTAAAATAGAATCTGACTGTCTTTTATATGCAGACGGCCTCAAAATCTTTAGAGTGATTAATTGTAATGAAGACTGTGATATCCTTCAGTGCGATTTGATCGCTCTTGAGGACTGGTGTGTTGTCAACCATTTGTCTATCAATGTTGATATATGTTTCAAAATTACCTATTCCCTTAAAATGTATCCTTCATCATGTGAGTATCGACTCTGCTCGGAATCGTTGCGAGAGGTGTGCCAGTTCAAGGATCTTGGCGTAACCTTTGACAACAAACTGAGTTTCGATGCTCACATCGATGATATTTCAAAAAGGACCTATAGACTAGCCGGTTTTATCTTGCGAACCTCAACTCGTTTTCGCAACCTATCCACTCCACGACAATTATTCATAACTTTGGTTCGAAGCATACTTGAGTATTGTTCGCCGGTTTGGTCTCCTTACCACCAAACCAAAGTTGACAAAGTTGAATGCGTTCAAAGGAAATTCACACGTAGTCTCCTTGGTAAGTTTAACAAACCTTACACTCCTTATCCTGACAGACTCGTGACCCTCAATTTGTCTCCGCTTGTTGACAGAAGGCTTTATTTAGACGAATGTATTCTTTATCGAATCTTTAATGGAACACTGATCACATCTCTAGTTCAGGAAATAGTCTTGCGGGTGCCTGTTTTTAGCAGCAGAAATAATAATATATTTAATCCGCCGAGAGCCCAACTCACTGTATATTTTAATTCTCCTGTAATACGTCTTCAAAGAAACCATGATAAGCTTCAGCTTGGTCCTCTGAACTGCCCATTTAGAAGATTCAAGGAAGCCGTCCTTACTAAATTAGATTGTAAATAATGCATGTTATCTCTATTTTTTCATTTTATTCTTGTATATTTTGCTGTTTTATATTTTTTCTACTTGACGTGTAATTGGAAACTTATTTCTGTACGAAGCTTTCATTGTAAATAAATAAATAAAAATAAATAAAAGTACAGACCACTTTTCTTTTTTTGTGTGACTGTGTAATCAATCAATTTTCCTTTCATAAAAATTATAGCCGAAAATTTAAAATGAAACATTAATAAAAATTGCATCCCATGCCACTGTATTATGCAAATTACTTTACGAAAATCAACATATGGATCAACTTGATACGCATTTCATAACTTTGGCTGAATAATTTATGTACGATCCGAAATGAAGCCCCATTTATAAACAATTCAATGCGGAAGGATATGTTCAATTTTTGATAACGTACATCCGTATATGCTTAAGATTCAAACTGTTTGTTCGCGGAAGCATGAAATTACCACTTATCTCACATACTTGGCTTTGATACGTGCACTGATTTTTCTATAATAATAAAAGCCGACCGCCAGATGTAAGGTTGAAAATTAGTGAAATAGGAAGGGCTCGTTTCTAAACTATGGCGCCCTTTTTCTTATGTTTATAACCTTTGTTTCTTAGATACTTGGCACGAAATGTTAATTAATACAATCAACACTTTTGCATACTAAACGCCCTTCACCCACTTTAGTAGACGAAAAGGAGCGGCAAGGAGTGGTAGGCGGATTAAATTAATCGCCAACAAGTTACAGAATGAGTAGCAAAACTTAAGGAATTTTCTTTATGTTCTCTAGAAAAAGGCTGTATAGTGGTAACTGAGTACATAGCTATGACTCATTCAAATTTTCCTCTTACAGAATGTTTCCCTGAGATGTAACGACTGTATAACATCAAACCTCTTTCTCTTTATCTCGAGAATTTCAGACTTGTTATAAGATTGTGCTCGTATACATGTATAGTTGCCAGGATATGGCCATATTATTCAGTCGTTTAAAATATGTAACTATTTTATCTCTTAAGCAACGCTGACACACGTTTAAGCATTAAACTAAAAATATGACGAGAGCCATCGTAAAATACCAAGTAAAACCCCACTTATGCGCGACATCCCTCTGGTAAAATGTTAATCTCATTTTGTGCTTCCCATAGATCTTTTAAGGCAGGAATTATTATTCAAGAATTAAATTTGAGGTCACGTCTAGCAAAGAAAATATAGAAGATAATATAAACTTAATGTATAAAAGGAATATGAAATAGGATGCAAGAATTAAGGAGAACATTTAGTAAAGGTAGTAAAGATCATTATATCATATAAATTAAGATTTTATTTTAGGAGAAAGCGGGAACATTAAAATACGTATTTTCTAAATACCCAAAATATTCACAGCACTAAAGTAGAAATGTTTGAGTATTGACTTCTATTTAATATCGACTTTTATATTTGAATTAACTCGTTAGGCCCAAACGGACGCATTTTCATAAGTTTTTTCAGCCGCCCTAAATTCTACTGAAACCTTCACATGAAAATTCTGAATTGGTCAATACTGATATAAAATTTCATGGACTTTCAGAATATGATAATGATTTTTAATTAAAATTAGAACTACAGAGGTTATGTTCGCTTATTTTAAGAAAAATCGGTTTTTTTTCAAAAATGTTTTATAGAAGATCATTATTTATGGCTCGAAACCAATGAAAAATTTGGCAGAAAAGCAATAATATCGCGAACATGGACCCTGTTCCTTACTTTGCATATGAGTACTCTTTGAAATTCAAAATGGCGGTGTGCAAAATGGGGTTTGAAAGTCGAAAGTTCAATGACATAAAATATTATGACTATTAAAAAAGAAGTTCTTAATTGATTTATTTAAAAACTTATACAGGGAAGTTTTTGAGTTCGCTGATTGCGAATCTGAGGTCAAATTTAAGAAATTCAAAATGGCGGGTTCAAGATGGCGGACAAAGACATTCAAATTTTATAAATCTAAGCATAAAATAGCTCTAGGGGTTTTTCGGGGTCGCTGATTGCGAATCTGAGGTCAGATTTGCAAAGATAAAATAGCGGATCCTAGATGGTGGACGAAAAAACTAAAATCACATGGATCTGAGCAAAAATTTGCACTGAGGGGTGTTTAGGGTCTATATTATATGTCATTGAATTTTCGACTTTCAAACGCCATTTTGAATTTCAAAGCGTACGTAAATTAAGGAACGCGATATTATTGCTTTTTCGCCAAATTTTTCATTGGTTTCGAGCCATAAATAATGATTTTCTAAAAAACATTTTTGAAAAAAACCGATTTTTCTTAAAATAAGCGAACATAACCTCTGTAGTTCTAATTTTAATTAAAAATCATTATCATATTCTGAAAGTCCATGAAATTTAATATCAGTATTGACCAATTCAGAATTTTTATGTGAAGGTTTCAGTAGAATTTACGGCGGCTGAAAAAACTTATGAAAATGCGTCCGTTTGGGTCTTAACGGGTTAAGTAGATTTATATTACTTTTAAATAACTGTATTCTCAAAGTATTAATTAGCGAATAATACAAAAAAGTGTTTTCAAAGCCCTACTCTCCTTAATTCAGCTAATGAAAATTCGTTAAACTAAAAAATAATCTAAAACAAAATCACAACAAAGTTAAATATGATACGAAAAATGATACAGAAACCCTAAAAAAATAGAAGAAAAAAATAGATTTTAAAAAGAGTACAGTCAAGTCTCCTATAACGCGATTGATTCGTACCGCGTTATATGGAAACCGCGCTATGAGAGACTTCAAATTAATTCAAATCAGGATATGCGTTCTATGGAAAATGTTAATGTTAATGTGAAAAAAATTTAACACATCGAATATGTGTTGCCATAGATACATTTTTCAAGCCATTTGAGTCGTTGGAATGTTCTTATATCAAAAACGCGTTATAAAGAGACCGCGTTATAGGAGAACGTGTCGCATATTTCACACCGCGTTATATGGGAATCGCGCTATAAAAACACCGCGTTATAGGAGACTTGACTGTAATCTTTTCATTTTTTGATACATATTTGATCATTTAAGGAATATTTTTTATTGGTCTTTTGATAAAGTAAAAACTAGAAAATATCAATCAGGAGAACATTTTATGATTATTCTGAAAATGTGATCAAAATGTAATGTAAATATGTAATTTTCCAGTTTTCTTTATAGTGAATAGAGAAGGCATTGAACTTTATAGTTAATCAAATCAAAAGAATTAAATAAAGCTTCAAAATGAAAAAGTTTAAATTTGAAAGCCACTAAGAATTGTTTTAGAATCATAATTTCGAAGACAAAACCAGAAAACAAAAACCGTTGATAAAAAATGTTTTCACCTTTTAATTTTGAAGCCCAGTTTTTGACGCCACATATAAGATATTTTGTTATAAATCAATTTTCCATATCAAAACGGACTTTGTATCAAGGCCAATGTAAGGGTCCAGGGGAAAAACAGCATGAGTACATTTTTTATCAACATTGAGTTAGTGGTACCATCCTCTGACATGTTGCGAGTACTTTCAAAATATTAAGACATCAAAAGGGGAAAAACAGCTTCAGTCTTAAAATACATA
This sequence comes from Dysmachus trigonus, assembly GCA_949715965.1. NCBI lineage: Eukaryota > Metazoa > Arthropoda > Insecta > Diptera > Asilidae > Dysmachus > Dysmachus trigonus. The sequence goes on along the minus strand of OX454319.1, from coordinate 87,346,794 downwards.
CAGGACTGAAGCTGTTTTTCCCCTTTTGATGTCTTAATATTTTGAAAGTACTCGCAAAATGCCAGAGGATGGCACCACTAACTCAATGTTGATAAAAAATGCACTCATGCCGTTTTTCCCCTGGACCCTTCAATTGCTAACTCGTCTTTTCAAATGTTTTTTTCTTTTCCCAGGACATCGTTTATTCTTTTCGAAAAACCCAGCTGTACCAATTTGTAACACTTAGAATTACAAACTTTAAATGTGTGAATTCACAAATAACTCTTTTTGTTGATAAGACTTTTTAAAAAGGTTAAAAATAAATTTTCCATATTCGTTTTTAATAATTAAAAAAAAAAACAACAAAAATTCAGAGAATTCATTTATTCGAAATATGTGAAAACTTGAGATTTGTACGTTAAAGCAATTAAAGGGGAATAACTGCTAAAGGTTCAGGAATTAATTTTTTTTTTTTATTTATTTATTTGCAAAATTTATAGATAAAAAGAACATAATTCTTTATTATTATATTTTCATTATGTGTTCAACACTTGATTGCCAGGCGAAAATAATTTGGTATAGGAGTTGCACTGGTGGCAGACAGTTTAAATATGTATATATATATTAGGGTGCTTTTTTTTTCGCGACTATTTTTTTTTTTCAGTCCCACCTCGAAATTTTGTGGCTAATACCTAAACATACATTCCCTGAAAATTGGAGCCCAAAAAAATAATATTTAGTACTAGACCAAGACGCATAAAGATTTCCCATATAAAATACACGTGAACTTTGATTATTTTTCTTCAAATCTCTACAACTCAGAGGCATTTTATGGCACAATCTTGGGCAATGGTAGGGTTTCTTCAGAATTGAATGCTCTACAAAAGTGTCCATTGTGATGTAACCCTAACTCCCACCAGCGAGGTAGTACAGGTTATTGACCCTAATTTTTCCACGAAATTCTCGCTTTTTGCCCCTATCTCGTAAACAACAAGAGGTACAGAAAAAGTGAATATGACAAACTTGTAGCAAATTCAATTTCCTACAAAAAAGTTCTGAACACCAAATCGCTAACATTGATATTTCTTGAGATATTGGGCTTTGAAGTTGAGGTATTTTTTCTACAATTTAGCTCAATAATCCATGAAACTTCCACACTACCTCAACTTCAAAGCCCAATATCTCAAGAAATATCGATGTTAGGGATTTGGTGTTCAAAAACTTTTTGGAGTAAATTAAATTTCCTACAAGTTTGTAATATTCACTTTTTCTGTACCTGTTGTTGTTTACGAGATAGGGGCAAAAAGCGAGAATTTCGTGGAAAAATTGGGGTCAATGACCCGTACTACCTCGCTGGTGGCAGTTAGGATTACATCGCAATGGACACTTTTGTAGAGCATTCAATTCTGAAGAAACCCTACCATTGCCCAAGATTGTGCCATAAAATGCCTCTGAGTTGTAGAGATTTGAAGAAAAATAATCAAAGTTCACGTGTATTTTATATGGGAAATCTTTATGCGTCTTGGTCTAGTACTAAATATTATTTTTTTGAGCTCCAATTTTCAGGGAATGTATGTTTAGGTATTAGCCACAAAATTTCGAGGTGGGACTGAAAAAAAAAAAATAGTCGCGAAAAAAAAAGCACCCTAATATATATATATACATATATATATGTAATATGTATATTAGGGTGCTTTTTTTTTCGCGACTATTTTTTTTTTTTCAGTCCCACCTCGAAATTTTGTGGCTAATGCCTAAACATACATTCCCTGAAAATTGGAGCCAAAAAAATAATATTTAGTACTAGACCAAGACGCATAAAGATTTCCCATATAAAATACACGTGAACTTTAATTATTTTTCTTCAAATCTCTACAACTCAGAGGCATTTTATGGCACAATCTTTGGCAATTCTTCAGAATTGAATGCTCTACAAAAGTGTCCAGTGCGATGTAACCCTAACTCCCACCAGCGAGGTAGTACGGGTCATTAACCCCAATTTTTCCACGAAATTCTCGCTTTTTGCCCCTATCTCGTAAACAACAAGAGGTACATAAAAAGTGAATATGACAAACTTGTAGCAAATTCAATTTCCTACTAAAAAGTTTTGAACACCAAATTGCTAACATCGATATTTCTTGAGATATCGGGCTTTGAAGTTGAGGTAGTTTTTCTACAATTTAGCTCAATAATACATGAAACTTCCATGAAAAAGCACCCAGGTGACTACCCTGAGGGACACCCGAAGTGGCCAAGATATTCCTCGAATTGGTGCCACGGAAAGCAACCTGGTAGGATCTATTTGACAAATAAGAACGTATCCAGTTGACAAATGAAGGTGAAAAACCTTTCCTTTCAAGTTTTAACGTTATGATGGAATGGGAGAGCTTATCGAAAGCTTTACTAAAATCTGTATAAATACAGTCTGTTTGCAATCCCATTTGGAAGCCCTCAACAACATACGGAACGAATTCAAGGAGATTCGTGGTTGTAGAGCGACCTTGGAGAAATCCATGCTGGTTATTGGAAATAAGACGTTTACAGATAATTGAGATTTGCGAATAAATAATAGATTCGAAAAGTTTTGGGATGCAAGAGAGTTTCGCAATTGGCCGGTAATTACACACGTCGTTTTTACTACCCTTTTTGTGAATCGGAATCACAAACGAGTTTTTCCAAAGTGTAGGGAACTTCCCACTGTTGAGCGATTCTTGAAAGAGCATCGTTAGTGGTGTAAGCAATGAACTGGAACATAGTTTTAAAATAGCAGGAGGAATACCATCTGGTCCAGAGGTGTAATCATCCGGCAACTCGGCGATATGCTTGAGAATAATGTCAGGAGTAATACAGATGGGCAGATCAAAGACTGTAGGGTTAGTATTTAGGTATTGAAAATTGTTTAGATTAGGTTGGAAGTTGGGAGAAGAGAAGGATTTTTCAAAAAAGGATGCAAACATATCACATATTGCGGATGGCGTTGAACTTGTAAGGCCCTCAAAATGCATAGACATTGGGTAGCCATCAGCCCTCTTCTTAGCGTCTATAAATTTATAAAAAGCGCGCGGGTTAACGTACATTTCCTCTCCAACTTTCAAGAGATACTCATTGTATAGCCGTTTGAAAAGGTCGTGGAAGTTGTTATAACTTTCAACAAACAGATTATAAGATTTTTCATCCCTTTCTAGTAAATATAATTTCCATAACGCATTTTTGTTGTTCCTGAGCTTCCTTAGTTCATTATTGAACCAAGGGGGCGCTGAGTTAGTGCAACGCTGTCGCTGAAGAGGAACACAAGTATCAAAAGCGTAAGAAAGCGAGGCATAAAATGTCGAAAGATCAACATCAATGTTACCATCTGATAACAGAGAACGAAAATCGATGGAAGACAATTTCCTAGAAAGTTCGTCGATATTTGCCTTCTTGAAATTGTAAACATAATTGTCCGTATTTGGATGTAGGACATTTGGAGAATCATAGCAATGTACAAGTTGGAGTGGTGGATGGTAGGAGTCAAGTGTGGATAGCAGAATTCTGCTGCGTTCAATAGTTGTATTGTAGCAGTCGGACGAAAAAATTAGATCAAGTTGCCGTCCCATTTCGTTCTTTACAGTACTAACCTGAGAGAGTCCGAAAGCGAAAACAGATCCTAGAAAGGAGGACTCCCTCACTGTGAGAATATTCGAGGGATAGCAACACTCGTCCTCAGTATTATATACCCATTGTACATTGGGTAAATTGAAATCCCCCATCAATATGAATTCATCACAAGAGTTCATTAAATTAGAAACATAGTCAAGTTTTAATATGAGAAGGTCGAAAATGTTATGACCTCCACTGTCAATTGTGTTAATCATATCCGGTGGGATATAACAGCACATTATGAAAATATTTTTTTTTGAAAGAGTAATCTTAAGAACAATAAGTTCGACGTCAAAAGCGCAGGAAGATTCAGGAATTGTAACCTGATTGCAAATAAGCTGGTTTCCGCAGGCTATGATGACACCACCACCCCGTGCCTCAGACTGGCTATGTCTATCCCTTCGGAACACCTGGTAGGAAGGGTCAAAAAGCTCAGCATCTCGGAAACCGCTATGCAACCAAGTTTCTGTTAGAGCAATAACGTCGAAATCACTAGCACTAGATGCCTGGAAAAAAGATCTTGTTTTAGTCCTTATACCCCTTACATTTTGATAGTATAAGGAGATCGTCTCAGGAAAATTTAGTTTTTTGAGGCCGTGGAATTGCTAGTGCAAGGTAAACATATGGGAGTGCGTTTAAGATTACGACTGGAGCTATGGATTTTTGACTGTCTATCTACAAACTCATGAACAATTGCATTTTTAGGCCAAAATTGAGTTTGAGAGAGTGTATCGAAGAGCTGCTGTGAAACCACCAGTTTAAATGAAGCTACTGTGCGGTCTGGCTTATTGCTGTTAAGGGCAAAACACTTGAAATGTGAGATTTTGTCGGTTTTGCATTTGCTCTTCACAAAATCGGTAATGTTATCCGAAGTAGTCGAAGGTTCAAAACGCGAAATAAAACGTTTACGGGACGCCTGAACAACTTTAAGAACAGGAAGTGAATTGTTTTCGACTTGCTCTGGTATATCATCCTGCTGTAAAACAGTTGGGTGAAGGTTCGTTGTCTTAGGCATAGGGATCGAGACAGGCGAAGTCTTTTTTGTTAAAACGCTGACATTTTTTGGTTTACGTTTAACAGATTTGACTGTGCGAAGATCAGTATTAGTCGGAGGTGGTAAAGTATCACTTGCTCTAGTGTTATCAGTCTGACCGTTAGGCTCCAGGTTTTTTTGTGATTTAAAACTTCCGATGTCTTCCTTTAAACAATTTAAGAGCTCGGTACTCCTTAAAAGCTCAGTTGACAAGGTGTTCATATTTTTATTCACCAATTTTACCTGTCGTTGAAAATCATCAAGGACCGGCGCAACTGTTACGTTGCTTTTTTGATTATTTAATTCTAAGTTATTACTATTTTGCCAATCTTAATACTTTTTAAGGTCTGCTTTTAAGAGAGGAAATAGGTGTAGAGGCTTCAAAAAATTCAATTATTTTTTTTTTCATAAATCGATTGTAGAACTATTCAAAAATATATTCTGAAAATTTCAAAACAAAATTCCACGCGGTTTAAAAGTTATCAGTAAGTGTCCCTCGGTCGAACGGTTGGAGCGCGTGTGGCATATTTAAACGCGTTTTTCTCGAAACTACTTTTTTCGAATTTATGTACACTCTAGCTCCTACAGTTTTTGATCAATCGTTATCAAGCTCAGCACATAGTTTCTTGATATAAATACGCTTAATCTTAAACAGTATCTTTATTTTAACTATTTTTTTATTCCAACAAAAGTACGAACAAATGGTAAAAAATCATACTAAATTTTCACATTCCTTATAAAAATATTGATTTTCGATTTATTTGTGAGGAGTGAGGTTCAAATAGAAGAGACACTTATAAAAAAAGTAAATTTTTTTGAAAAATTTATTTCAGATGTAAATTATGACCTCCAGGATGTACACAAATCGCCTAGCCGGGTGGCGACTTACAATGCGCGGCAGCTGATATCTCCGTTATTTTTCGAGGAAAATGTTTAAAAATTTCAGAATATACTCTTTAATATATGTATAAAATTATCCCAAGGTATAAATAAAATATATATATTCCTAATGTGTTAAAAAATTCATAAAAATCACTAAAAATACGCCGTCCTACACCTATTCCCCCCCCCCCCCCCCCTCCCCCTCTTTTTGGTACAGGACACGGTTTAAAAAATTCTATTCAATATAAAATTAAAAAAACGAGCTAACGATAGACATAGTAGTGATTTTGACTATTTATACAGAAATTAAATTAACCTACTACTTAAAATCGAAATATTGATAATTCAAAGTTAATGGGAGCGTCACATTGGTTGCTTCATTGCGTAATTTAAAGTTTTAAACATTTGAAAACTAAAAATCAGTTCAAAATTTATCAAGGACTCTTCTATTTCCCACGACAAAATCAGAGTAAAACTTTTATTTTAAATAAATTGCTCAGGGCACCTTAACAATGCGGCGAAAAAGATTGAAAAACTTCAAAATAGTATTTCACAGTCTCGATGAAAATCCTTCAAATTTTCTATAACAACGGAAGTGAATTACTCCACAAAAACTTTTCTTTCTGCCCTCTGGGCTCTCACTGTATTGATCGCCATAGAAAATTCAAACTTTGTGTATTTTCCAGTTGCCCTTCACTGGAAAAATATCTCTCATCTAAAAAATTTAAAGAACCATAAAACATAATGAGCATTTCGCGTGCATAAAACTTAAAGAACCCATCAAAATGCATTTGGTGCGGTTTGGTGACTCAGTAGCCATCAGTGTCCAATGTATAAAGCAGGTGGGCAAAATATTAATAATCTTTTTCCCTTAAAAGCATTTCACCCTCCGAATTTTCTCAAAACCTTCTTAGAAAAAAGTCCCTTTACAATTTGTATTTAATAATTCGCTTTTTCGTGCAAACAGTAAATGTTTTTGAAAAAGTCTTCGGGGAGAAAAGTAAGGAAATTTATTAAGAATTTGGTCTCAGGCGTTGTAATTCTTTTAATTATCCAGACGTCCGATATTTACCTTAACGAACCTGATGTCGTTCACGGCTTGAACTGACAATTTCACACTTTCTCGAAATTATAAAAGGTATAAAGAACCCCAGGATCCGCTGAGGATATTCCTGTCCTGATGGTGCTGCCAAGGATAGATTTATTAATTATTTTTCAGGTGAAATTGTGGGGTGGAATTGTTTGACGGTGCAAGAAAAAAAATAAAATATTTCTGCCAGTCTACGTTTATAAAACGCGTACGTGCCTTGGCGTTTTTTCATGAAAATTTTTCACGAAGAATAAGCAAAATTTTAAAGGAAATTTCTGGTTCAGGTATAACTGATAACATCATGAATCATAATGTTTTTGTAATTAAAATTACATTATTCACAATGACAAAATATAATAATAGAGATATATTTATTACTTTCTCTTCTTATAGTTTTAATGAAAATGACAAATCAATCAATTTAAAAAAAACGTATAATATTATATGTATACTTTTAATTGTTTAATATGGGTAGAACACCCTCATATTGTTGCTTTTGTCGATTTGTATATTTATTAAAATCAACACAAAACCAATGTACAATGAGAAGTCGGGTCCCAGTTAAGAAATCAAAACTCAAGTAAATTAGAAGCACCCTAAGATAAAATGCATACACACAAAATATTTTTGACCTATGATAGATTCTAGCTTAATTCGAGTTAACTTTCTATGATTCCCAGAAATCAATCTAGCGCAAATATACTTTGACACTAGAATTTTACTGGCTTATGTCTAAATTGTCTAAAATTCCAGGTATATACAACAGTATTCTATTTTGCTTGTTTTAACTAGGATTCACTAGGATTTCAGTCAAAAGCACTAGAATTCTATTAATTTTCTCTTAATTAGATTTATATCTAAATTTATTGGTTTTATAAATACATATAACACCCAGAATTCTATTGGCTTGATTTACGTTCAAATTTACTAGATTTTGAATGAAAACAAAATTGATGGTCCGTGATTTCCTAGTATGGGTATACGTATAGTATTCAAAAATATATAATATCAAAATGTTAGTAATAGGGGTACCGGTTAATTCGTGCGGTTTTCTAACAGATGGCGTAACTTGTTTTATATTCCAGTGATTCACCTTTCCAAATATGTGTTGGAAAGCTACTGTCATATAGTTTCAGAATCAGTATGTGTCATTTAGCTCACAGCGTAAACAACAATACTTTTTTTTACTCTGAAAATGTCGAATTTTGTGCCGAATAAAGTGTTTTTATGGGGAGTACTTCTTCATTACTTCAATATGAAGAAAAAGGCTGCCGAAAGTCATCGTATTTTGGTGGAAGTGTATGGTGTGCATGCTCTAGCTGAGCGTACGTGCCAGAAGTGGTTTGCACGGTTTAAAAGTGGCAATTTTGACTTGGAGGACGATGAACGGCCCGGACAGCCAAAAAAGTTTGAAGACCACGAATTGGAGACACTGCTCGACCAAGATCCATCCCAAACGCAAGAAGAACTTGCAAAATCACTTGGCGTCGCTCAACAAACCATTTCCGATCGTCTAAAAGCAATGGGAATGATCCGGAAGGTAGGCCATTGGGTGCCGTATGAATTGAAGCCAAGAGACGTCGAACGCCGATTTTTTGCGTGTGAACAACTGCTTCAACGGCACAAAAGAAAAAGTTTTTTGCATCGAATTGTCACTGGTGATGAAAAGTGGGTCCATTACGATAATCCAAAACGTCGGGCAACGTATGGATACCCCGGCCATGCATCATCATCGACGGCCGTTCAGAATATTCATGGCCTGAAGGTTATGCTGTGTATTTGGTGGGACCAGCTGGGTGTGATCTATTTTGAGCTGTTGCAACCGAATGAAACGATCACAGGGGAAGTCTACCGACGACAATTGATGCGTTTGAGCCGAGCACTGCGCGAAAAACGGCCGGAATATGAACAAAGGCACAGCAAGATAATTTTGCAACAGGACATTGCTCGGCCACATGTTACACAGGTCGTCAAAACCTACCTTGAAACGCTCAAATGGGATGTCCTACCCCACCCGCCGTATAGTCCAGACCTTGCGCCATCCGATTACCATCTCTTCCGATCAATGCAACATGGCCTGGCTGACCAGCACTTCTCCAATTATGAAGAAGTCAAAAATTGGATCGATTCGTGGATAGCGGAGAAGCCGGCCGAATTTTTCAGAAAGGGTATTCGTGAATTGCCAGAAAAATGGGAAAAGGTTATAGCTAGCGATGGACAATACTTTGAATATTAAATTTGTAACCATTTTTTACAATAAAGCGTAGTATGCTGTTCGCGCTAAACGAAATTTTCCATACAAAATTCCGCCTGGCGAAATGAAAAGCTAAAATTCCGCTGCGGAATTTAGCGAAGTGGTACGCTGTTCCTTCGCTAAATGGTTTGTTTCACGGATAAGCCACTAGGTGCGCTGCAAAACTCTCCCCAAGATTTTAGCTAGCCTGTGAATGTACATAGCATTTATTCGCGGCGGAATTTTGACATTTGAAGGATTTGCGGCATTTTACTTTGAATTTGAATTTTTATTGAAATTGTATTTGAAGAACGTAGAGGTAAAGCGATCAAACAAAATAGAATAATAAATAATAGAATAAAAATTAATAGAATAATAAATAAATATTTAAACAGAGATTGAAAACACTGTAGACGAGGTTTTTTTTGAAGAATATTTAATTATGAAATTTAATAGCATCGCAATTTCTTCGATTTCTTCAATTTTATTTCTTTTCACTTGATTCATTTACCTTTTATATATTGACGTTAAACGCTATGTTGTGAATCTATGCTAAATCTCTACCATCAATTCTACAAACAAATTTTCGCGAGTGTTTATCTTCGCGTTTTTTTGGAGACTGGTGAAATTTTAGCTTAGCGCGAACAGCGTACTACCCTTAAAGCTTCAATTTTCGAAAAAAACCGCACGAATTAACCGGTACCCCTATTATGTCAATATTTAGTAGGAACGGATATTCCAAAGTCGAAATTATTTTATACTGCTTTTTATATATATCGGGTTGGCACAAAAGAAATGAGACAGTTTGTTTTTACATTTTAAATTCTAACATTTTTATTTTACTATACATTTAGTCAATCAAATACTCGCCGTGAGCATCTATGACTTCTTGCCAACATATAGGCAAGGACTGGATGCCTGTTGCCCAGAACTCAGCGGGCCGTGAGTTGAAGAAGGTGGCTACGTAGGTTTCAACTTCATTAAAAGTGTTAAAGCGTTTATCATTTTACATGGCTCTGAATAAATGATAGTCTGAAGGGGCAATGTCTGGGGAATATGGTGGATGAGGTACCGTGTCCCAGCCTAAGCCCTGCAGTTGTTGGCGGGTGGTGGATGCAGTGTCCGGGCGAGCGTTTTCATGAAGTAAAATGACATTGGCTCTTCTTCGTCTTTTTTCTTTGATAGCTGTGGCTAGTTTATCGAGCTGCGCCAAATATGTGTTAGCATTAACTGTTTAATTATGTAATAATTCATAAAACAGCATGCCCTGAGAATCCCAAAAGCAGCACAATAGAACTTTTTTTTTTTTTATATTGCTTTGGTTGAGTTGGTGGGTCTTCCTTTCGTGGCAGCCAGAAGGCACGGTTTTCGTAGAGAACCAACGACTCGTCCCCTGTGACCAAATCCTCCAAAAACTCCTTTCGGCGCGATCGAAGTAGTAGCGATTAGCAGACGGCGACCCGAGCAGCACGAATGGCGTCTATGAGGGCATGAGGTGTCCATCGGGATAAAACTCTCCTATACCCGAGCTCGTGCAGGTAATGTTCTATAGCGTGATGGCTGCAGTGGAGTTTTGTCGCTAATTCACGAGTGCTTGCATCCGGCTTCTGTTGCAGTTCATGGCGCAAATCATCATTGTCGAAAGCTGGTGGTCGTCCCGAGCGAGGCTGACTTTCGAGGCTTCGGTCTCCTGTACTGAAGCGTTTGAACCAACGAGACACTGTTGCGTGACTTGTAGTATCTGAGCCAAATGCAGTGTTGATGTTGTCTGCCGCAGCTCGCGCACTATGGCCTAACAAATACTCGTAAAGGTATAGAGTTCGAACTTGTCGCTCGTCCATTTTTCTTCAAACTGACTGAATTAATCGTGCGTGCGCTTTTATATACCCCTAGAACTGAAGCACCTAGAATGTTCTATAACATACTAGAATATGGTCGAAAACAATTGATTAGAAAAACAACATGAGTAGAGTTTTCTAGAGTGTCTGATTACTTTCGTGCCAACCCAGTAAAAATAGTATTCTTATATCATCGTATTGAATTTCTCGATAAAGTGACCAATTTAAAAAATAACTTTTGTTGGGGATTTTCGAGATACTGATATGAGCTCAAGAAGTATTTTCGACAAGAAATTAATATAAACCTTTTTCTGATTTCGAACTTTATCTGATAAGAAAAATTATGAAATAACTAATTTAAATGTGTACTACTTTTCCAGCCGCTCTAAGAAAATTATTCTTAACCTTTAGACGGCCGAGATTTGAGAGCTAACATCGCCCATGAAAAGTGCCCAAATTTGTATATGGTATCACGTATCAACTATGTATATAAAAAGTTCATATAACAAGGCGAGCCGACATATTGGCTCCCCGGTCCGGTAAGGGATGGGACAAATTTTGTAGTATTAAATTTTATGAAATTGCTAAAATGCGGCGAAAATGTGACTCTAGGGGTTTTCAGGGTCGCTGATTACGAATCCGGGGTCAGTTTACATATCCCTACCCCCCACTCTAGCTCCTCCGCTACAATTACAATTTTATCTCGAGGAGGCATTTGAAGAGTAGGGGAGGGGGTAGATGCATTTATCAAATCTGAGGCCACATTCGTGATCAGCAACCCCAAAAACGTCCTGGATCTTGTTTATGACAAAAAGTTATTGATTTTCCTCCAAAGCCGATATATCGGTTTTCTGGTCTTCTAAAGGTTTTTGTGAATATTCTTATTGCAACAAAACAATTACAGAGTGGCAGTTTGAATTAATTAGATTTCTTTTATAAATAACTTTGACAAGAAATTGCTAATTTAATAAAACATATTTATTTTTAAAAATATATAGTTTTACAGTTTCATAAATTATTATGTTATTCAATAGTTTCGCCTTTAGTTTTTATAAAAAGGACGATATTTAGTTCGGACACTATGTACCCCAAAATTCAATGACCGAATGGGTTGGTATTCCGAAAAATTTGTGATGTTTGAGTTTGTTTGCCGTATGTGAATGTGTTCCATCTTGTTGAAAACAAAGGTAGTAATTTTTGAAAAGTTTAATGGTAGCCTGCTTGGCCACTTTAATATAAATTCCATTCAAGTGTGCGAGTATCTCTAACCATTTATTTTCTGTAAAAGAAAAAACTTGTGTGTTTAATACAACAGCGTTTCTTAAATTGAAATCAATTTAACAAGAAAATCACTTAAAGTATGTTATTCTTACATCCCATACACAATCCACAACAAGCCACAATTATACTGACATTCTTCCCAGATATTTAACAAAATGTTTTAGAGAGCGTCAACCTTATCCAAGCATGGAAAAAAAACAAAATTTCCAATGTTCTATCATTTATCATGTTGACGCTCCCTTTTCGTGAAAACCTATTCGTTTAACACGTGTGAGGGATGCTTTGTTCTTTCAACACATCACTTCCCGAAAAAATGTGGGGGTGAAAAAGTTTCAATATTTGAATATACTCGTGAGAAGAAGTGCTTTTTGTAATCTTTAGAAGAGCTTGTTAAGGTTAAAAGAATAAATGTTTAAACTCTCACCTGTTATCTATCCAATTTTTTATTCTTTTATTATAAAGCTATGTAAGTACAACACGTGGAAAAATTGTAACTTCCAGCCGTCAATTTAAATTTTCAATAAACAAGACTTTCTGTCGAAGGATAAATTTTCCAGAAAATTGAAAATTCATGTTATGTAAGTATAACACGCAGCCCCAATTAATTAATACCTGAGGCGAAAAGCAATGGTCATTTAAATGTCCACAGAGCGAACATGTTTTCAGCTTAAAAACCCTGGGCTATAATATCCTACTTTTCAACTTATTAATTTTGATATTGATTGATGGTACGTTTTATATTTGTGACGATAAGTATTGTTTTTCATTAAATCGTGGAACTAAAGTAAGCTGATAATCTCTACTCATCTAACATCCTGTAATAATGTTCCACAAAAAGGTATCAGAAAAAACTATAACCTATACGTTTTTTATACATACCTATAATTTTAATTTAAACACAAAATTTACCATTAATTTAAAAAAAAATATTTATATATCTTATGCGTCTTTCTTATAATTTTATTTGGCTACATTGTGTTTATATTCTATTATATTGCAGGAAAGAATTTGGAAAGGCTTTTATTTCACTTCTTTTTTAATAACTATTAAACAATTTAAATGTAGCCAGAATTCACACATTTTAAAACGTTTATACACTGAGAAAAACGGTCAGTAAAATTTCCTGTCATGACAGTAATTTGTACTGGACAGTACAGTAAATTTTCGACAGCTGGAACTGACAGGAGAATTTACTGAACGGCCGTTTAGTGACCGCCATTGCAAAGTATTGTGGGTTTTACTTTATCCGTTCAGCAAACGGCACTGCTCCGTGTGGTAGTGATAAAGGTCCCCGTTCAGTAAACGGCACTGCTCCGTGTGGTAGTGATAGTGACCCCCGTTCAGTAAATGGCTCTGCTCCGTGTGGTAGTGCAGTTTCGAGGTTATGTAATCATTGAACAATACGTACCGGCGAACAGTGGGATGCATTTCTCCAGCCCCATCTTCTTTAGGTTGTGAGCGACGACGGTATCCGTCGCCGTGCCAAAATTTTCCAAAACACTTCACACAAATCACAAAACTTCGGGTACGCCTGCACCGCTGCACTCCGCGAAAGCACTCTGCACTCTTCATCCAACAGCTAGACGCGCACCGTACTCTGTGCTTGTCTCAACGTGTCCAGATGAGTCATCGCCCTGAGTCGCTCCGGCTTTCGGCGCGGAAACGAAGCCACGGAAGGGACGAAGCGGGGGTATGGGGGGCCCGAATCCGAAGGCCGAAGCGAGCCCAGTGGTATCGACTGTATTGCAGTGTTGTTTACTGAACGGCACTTACTGACGTGTTCAGTAATTCCTAAAGAACGGCGTCCAGTAAGAGGCAGTGTGCCCCCAGTCAATTTTACTGCAAATACGTATACTGAACGCGTTCAGTAAATTTTACTTTTCTAGTTTTCTCAGTGTAATGATGAACAAAATAAAATGTCTCTGAGTTCGTCAGTTAAAAATATATTAGGGATATATGGCCTTAGTAATAAAATACAACAAGGAAAACAGCAATTAATAAAATTGCTTAAGGGGACCTTTACTTTCAAAATCGAAAAAAAACACAATTTTTAAAAGTTTTTTTTTGAAAAGACTATTATGTATATTTATTATTCTGAAACCTTTTGTACATTATTGGTAAGATTTTGAAAAATATAAAAAATTTTTTTAAATGCAACTTTAGTTTATTTTAATGCCTGCAGAGGGCGTCATCCAAAATGAACTTTTAAAACGGCCCCATTTCTCTAGGACTTCCTGTAACAGATAGAGCAAAAATCTTTAGTGGATTGTTTTCATAAGACACAAAACTAGTACCTAAACCTAAAAAAACTTTTATTTTTAATAAATATATCATTTTATACACATTTTTCTAAAAAAGTTAAAAAACGACTATAAGTTAGGGGTAAATTACCCTCCGCATAGAAAATCGGCGGGTGAAATAATATTTTTAAAGGTTTAGTTACTAGTATATTTGATAACGAATCGAATGGCGTTTGGTTTGTTAAAATCGGTTGAATAGTTTTTGAGATACAGATGCGGCCATTTTCAAAAATGTGATTTCGAGAAAAACGCGTTCAAAGTTTTTGTTATATCATTTTTGCATATAAAACGCGTAGAGGTACCGTTACAAATAAAGGTATAACTTTTTTTCTTTCACGAATTTCTTAAAACGATTTTAGGAGAGTGTTTGTGTGATGTTAAGAAGCATTTATATGAAAAAAAAAAAAAATTGATTTTTTTTCGTTTTTGAAAGGTCCCCTTAAATAATTTTCTGCTAATAAATCTACGCAATGTGTAACAAGAAATTTTTACATAAATACAAAAATCATGGAATACAGGATAAAATTACTTTATACATTATATACGAACATTATGTATAGGAATTTATAGTTTTTAATTAGGCTTTTTCCAAAATCTCGGGACATTGATGTTGACAATTTGTGGTTTAAACAGGATAGCACTACGTGCCACACAGCGAAAGAACGATTTTGAGAAAATCTTATTTCAAGAAGTAAATCTGTCCAATTCCAAGATGCGTGTGATTTGACTCCGCTGGATTACTTTTTGTGGGGATATATGAATATATATCTCTGATCTATGCTGATAAACAGTTGGCTCATATACCAAAAATTTAATTTAAATATTAAATGTTAAAAATTATATTTCGAATAAAATCAAATTTATGGTCATTTGCTTAAGTTTTATGTGTTTGATTGAAATAAAATTTTATTCCAATTCGCTGACTATTGATACTTAAAGGATATTGTAGTGCAAAATTTTGTAGTAAGAATAAGTTAAGAATTAATTTTTGTAAAACGAGTTAATCCTCCACTAGACCAGAAAAATTACCCAACAACAATTCCTGAGTCAGTTTTGAAAAGTTTAAATTTTTCTCTTTCAGTGACTGTTAAAATAGCCATAAGAAATAACATGTTTTAATTTTTCAAAATTACACGATAGCAAATGGGATGTGTTATTCCTATTAACCCATTAATGCTCAAAACGCGGATTTTGTGCATGCAAGTTCAATTGTACGATTCGAATAGAAAATTGGGGCGAATTTCCTCCAAATTCGTATATAAGGGGTTTTTGGGGGTGCTCTTTCAGAATCTGGCATTTATTTTGCATAAAAATTTCAAAAACTCTATTATTTTTTGGGTTTTTTCAAAAAAGTGTCAATTTTTTTTTGTCATTTTTCGTCTCAAAGTCGATGATCTTGTCGTTGCTGCTATTGAATGATCATATAACTACCAGAAATCGCGGTCCGAATGTCTAGACTTTCTCAAACCATGGTTTTGAATTTTTTTCTTCGCTTTGGTTTTCGCAAAATGGCCATTTTGTACAGCAATGTAATAAAAACTTTCGCGATTTTTTTACACGAAAAGGATCAACTTTACAAAAAAAAATGTATATGACAAAAAGTGCTTATAATTAGCCTGTAAATTAACATGTAAATTTTTGCAGAATTTTTTGGACTATTTTTGGTTTTTTGGATTTGGCCAATTTTTGAAAAATCCAAAAATGTCCCGAAAAATGCTGAAAAAAGTCACACGTATTCTTTGACTAATTATAAGCACTTTTTGTCATATAAAATTTATTCGGATAATTCGTCCTTTTTGAGTAAAAATATCACCAAATTTCGTCATAAAAAAATTGGTGATATTTTTACTCAAAAAGGATCAATTATACGAATGAATTTTATATGACAAAAAGTGCTTATAATTAGTCAGAGAATATGTGTGAATTTTTTCAGAATTTTTTGGGATATTTTCGGATTTTTCAAAAATTGACCAAATCCAAAAAACCAAAAATAGTCCAAAAAATTCTGCAAAAATTTACATGTTAATTTACAGGCTAATTATAAGCACTTTTTGTCATATAAATTTTTTTTTGTAAGGTTGATCCTTTTCGTGTAAAAAATCGCGAAGTTTTTTTATTACATTGCTGTACAAAATGGCTATTTTGCAAAAACCAAAGCGAAGAAAAATATTCAAAGCCATGGTTTGAGAAAGTGTAGACATTTGGACCGCGGTTTCTGATAGTTATATGATCATTCAATAGCAGCAACGACAAGATAATCGACTTTGAGACGAAAAATGACAAAAAAAAATCGACACTTTTTTGAAAAAACCCAAAAAATAATAGGGTTTTTATAATTTTTATGCAAAACAATTGCCAGATTCTGAAAGAGCACCTCCAAAACCCTCTTATGTACGAATTTGGAGGAAATTCGCCCCAATTTTCTATTCGAATCGTAAAATTGAACTATGCGTGCACAAAATTCTCGTTTTGCGCATTAATGGGTTAACATGCAAATTTTTTATGTTACTTTACTTGAGGAAAGCAGACTCTAAAACATTTCCTTTCTTAAAACATCCTTCGCGGTTTTTTCCATTGTAAATATTAACAAATTTATAAATCGATGAACGAAAACAAATAAACAGATACTCCGATGATAATTTCCTGTTTACGTTTGTTTATTCGTAAAATAAAATTGTAGAAGTGAAAAGCAAGAAAGCACAGGTAAATGCTTAATATATCTAACCAAATTTACAAATCTCGTTCGTTTTCAAGATAGCGCAAATGTTGGTTTCCAAAACTTTTATGGTAAAATCATTCCAAGGAGGCATGAATATCTTGTTTTTTACATAAAATTCAGATGTCTTTTCAACACAAAAGGGGAGTCTGCAAGATAATTTCCACAGAAAGCTCCCTTTGCGTGGTTCAAATAAAATATTCAAGACCCAGATGTTTTCAGAAGATAGCACTTAAGGCATTCATTGCAGGCCCATCTTATTTAACCAGAATTTATTTTGAATTCACGACAGTAGATAATTGGAAAAAAAAAAAATTTTTTTTTTCGTATTTTATTTGCATCAATGATAGAAATCGTTGGAAAAGTTAAAAAATAATGGAAGAATATTATTTGAATACAAAATCCCTTCATTAAACTTATAAGGGAAGTTTAATTTTCAATTTTTGTTTATCTCCCTTTTTTTTTTTTCTCTCACATCGGAAACAAATCGATTTTAATAAGATTTCAAGGGATATTTCTTTGTGACAAGGAATTTGGCGCCCCTAAGGATAACTTTAACAATCATTTAATTTGACGAAGGTCGCTGCTTTTCTCATCCCACAAGGCGATAAAGGAAGTGAAAGGCGTTCTTTTGTGAAAATCCTTTTTATTTTTTTTCAGTGTAATCGGAAACAACTTCTCAGTTCATTTGCAGTGAAAGTTATAATAACATTGCAAAGATTGTAAAATATTTGCTTTTCTTAAAAAGTCTGAGATTTTTGTTATACCTACATTCTATAAAAAGAAGGAGGAGAAACTTATCAAAGCAATCCTGAGATAAGTGGAATATATTTTTACGGAGTAAATTTTTCCTTGAAAATAATATTTTTAGAGAAGATATTTTCTTACCACTTCAGAAGAGAAGAAAAAGAGTTTTGAATAAGTATATCCTTTTTTTATTTTTCTAACACTTCAGGCGTTTATAATTTTATTTTTTCACGCTTTTAGTACCGGCGAAATGTAGGAAATTTTAAGGATATCTCTAAAATATAAAAGGAATGGCATATCCGTCGTTCCCTAAACCATCATCAAGAGGATATTCGATGCGGCACTTTTAGGATGAATTCCCCGAAAACTCGCAAAGTATTTCTTTCAAGAACATGCCATTGGAAATGTACTCTTCAAGGCGAAATATTTAACCCTAGAGATGAATTGTGGGAAATTTCTCAGCCTACACAGCTGTAATTAGGTTCGACGATAGAAACTTAAACATATAAAGGAAGATTTCAAATGTAGACGAGTTGGTCTCATAATCATGATAAATTACAGAGTTCTGAAAGAAATCACCAAGAAATTAAAATAAATGAATCAAGCATAAAGCTCCCAACGTCTTTAGCGATAAACTGGACCCAAAGGACGTAAGATGAGTCCTTGTATTTCTTAATTAATGGCTAGAAAGGAGTCTGGTGTATAAGGGAATTCAAGAAATGAAATAAGCATTCCAGTATATCTCATCTAATTAATTTAAAGCAAAAGCCGACAAACGGGTAAACATTGTAAGGAATTTAATTCAACTTAAAAAAATAAAGGGAAAATATTTTTTTTTTTAAATTAATATTATTGTACAGGGTGGGCCATTTAAGATTTGGAATTTGAATCGGCTATAAAAAAAAAAAACAAATGAATATTTTTTCAAAGTTATGAGTTTATTAGAAAGATTTAACCTTTCCATTTAGGAATGGAACACAACATCATTCAAATGACTGCCACGGCTAGCCTTACAATAACCCATTCGATCAGTCCAATTTTTCAGTACATTTTCGATTGTTTGGGCCTCAATTTCGTCAATGGCAACTTCGGCTTCACGTTTCAAGTCGTCAATCGTCTCTGGATGGTTGTCCTTAACGGCTCCCCACAAAAAGAAGTCTAACGGAGTCAAATCGCACTTTCGAGGTGGCCAATTGACATCAGCATTTCGGCTGATTATGCGATTTCCGAAAACAATGCGCAAAAGATCGATTGTTACGTTGGCTGTGTGGCACGTTGCGCCGTCCTGTTGAAACCAAATGTCGTCTATGTCATACTCTTTAATTTTGGGAAACAAAAAATCGCTTAGCATGGCGCGGTAGTGATCGCCATTCACTGTAACGGCGTTTCCTTGCTCATTTTCGAAGAAAAATTGCCCAATAATGCCGCCAGACCAAAATCCGCACCAGACACTCACTCGTTGTGGATGCATTGGTTTCTCCACGATGACGTGTGGATTTCCTGAGCCCCAGATACGACAATTTTGTTTATTGACGTATCCTCCGAGGTGGAAATGAGCTTCATCTGAAAAGATGATTTTTCGATAAAAATGCCCATCTTCGATCAAGCGGTCTTCGGCCCATTGAGCAAACCGAAAACGCATCGGATGGTCATGCGGCTTCAGCTTTTGCACTAATTGAACTTTGTACGCATTCATACCGAGACCTTTATGCAAAATTCTTCTCAAAGAAGTGCGTGAAATGTTCAATTCTTGAGAACGATGACGAGTTGATGTTGATGGTTGTTCACGCACACTCTGAGCAACAGCAGCGATGTTTTCGGTTGAGCTGGACGAGTACGTACACGGGCTGTTTTATCCAACAACGGTCCAGTTTCACGAACTCGCTTCACAAATTGATCCACAAACTGCGTTTTTGGCACATCCTTTTAGTCAAATTTTTTCGGTAAATTTCTTACAGTTTGAGTAGAAGACTCACCACTTTGGAAATAAGTTTTTAATATTTCCCAACTTTATTCAAGCGAAAGGCGACCCATTTCATAAATGTCAAACATAAAACTAACTTTCTGTCACATCGGAAATGTCATCAAACCTTCCAACCTCAAAATAACCTATAGTTCCAATTCCAAACGTTAGATGGCCCACCCTGTACAATCGATAATGTAATATAAGCTAGAAAATTATTATGGGTCACAGGTTAAAAAAAAAATATCTATATACATTAGGGTGCTTTTTTTTCGCGACTATTTTTTTTTTTTTCAGTCCCACCTCGAAATTTTGTGGCTAATACCTAAACAAACATTCCCTGAAAATTGGAGCCCTTAAAAATAATATTTAGTACTAGACCAAGACGCATAAAGATTTCCCATATAAAATACACGTGAACTTTGTTTATTTTTCTTCAAATCTCTACAACTCAGAGGCATTTTATGACACAATCTTGGGCAATGGTAGGGTTTCTTCAGAAATGAATGCTCTACAAAAGTGTCCATTGCGGTGTAACCCTAACTCCCACCAGCGAGGTAGTACGGGTCAGTAACCCCAATTTGTCCATGAAATTCTCGCTTTTTACCCCTATCTCGTAAACAATAAGAGGTACAACAGAAAAATTGAATATTGCAAACTTGTAGGAAATTCAATTTCCTCCAAAAAGTTCTTGAACACCAAATCGCTAACATCAATATTTCTTGAGATAATGGGTTTTGAGGTTGAGGTAGTGTTTCTACAATTTAGCTCAATAATCCATGACAATTCCACACTACCTCAACTTCAAAGCCCAATATCTCAAGAAATATTGATGTTAGCGATTTGGTGTTCAAGAACTTTTTGGAGGAAATTGAATTTGCTACAAGTTTGTCATATTCACTTTTTCTGTACCTCTTGTTGTTTACGAGATAGGGGCAAAAAGCGAAAATTTCGTGGACAAATTGGGGTTAATGACCCATACTACCTCGCTGGTGGGAGTTAGGGTTACATCGCAATGGACACTTTTATAGAGCATTCAATTCTGAAGAAACCCTACCATTGCCCAAGATTGTGCCATAAAATGGCTCTGAGTTGTAGAGATTTGAAGAAAAATAATCAAAGTTCACGTGTATTTTATATGGGAAATCTTTATGCGTCTTGGTCTAGTACTAAATATTATTTTTTTGGGCTCCAATTTTCATGGAATGTATGTTTAGGTATTAGCCACAAAATTTCGAGGTGGGACTGAAAAAAAAAAAATAGTCGCGAAAAAAAAGCACCCTAATATACATATATAAGCACTTCAAATTAAATGTTTGAATTAAATGAGTAACTTTATAAATCATTTTAAGCATATTCAAAACGAAGACATTAGTCCCAATCAGACCTTAGAACTCTTGACATTTTATGCGAAACATTAAGACGTCTTTGATTAAAAGAACTCGACTACTATGAATCTCGTAAAATATCTTTGTTCAGATACAATCCTATTGATATGGGTAGAATAATATAGGAACTATGTCACTAAGAAGTGTATTCTAACGTCGATCTGACCATAGACATATAAAGTAATACAAAAAAATCCAAAGTTACCAAAGTCATAATATTTCGTTTTATAAAACCTAACATTTTCAATGCTTTACAAATTATCATCATCGTATTGTCATAGGTATTAAATACTTGTGCAAAATTAAATAGTTAAAAAGTATTAATTACAAAATCTATAGCAAGATTTAAAAAAAAAAAATGAAATATAAAGCTAAATAAAACCGTTTAAAAATATCCACTTCAATCCTTACTCTCGAGAATTCCTACAGACCCTCTACATAAATTTCTGTGGCTAATGTAATTTAATATCTCTCACTCCTGCTCAAGACACACAGCAATGATAATTACATTAAGGTTTTTGGTGCAAAAACAACTGAGAAAAACTTTCACAAATTCTCATAATCTGTAGGATAAGGAGTACCCTTCTGATGGGAATAATTTACCTTAGATGAAAATCTTAGAGCGACCGTATAGTGAAAATACTGCTTTAAATTTCTTGAAAAGGGTTTGGTTCCTTTGGGCTCGACTTTCTCTTTTGTTCGACCTTTAAAAGGATAAGCATCAGGTAGGAGTGAAAATTCAAGAATGCGAAAGTTGAAAAGTTTCTTTATAAGAAATACCATTGGCCTATATGTTAAACATATTATGTTTGTGGGGGGGATAAAGGTCCGCTTCTATTTTCTAAATTTTAAGAAAGTTTCCTCCAAATATATTCATAAATTTCCAAATGAAACCAGCTCATTTCTCTCTGTAAATGTCCCTACTCAATTTTCCACAGACCCTTTACTTTTCTTATTGTATTCGGTTAATTGTTTTTGGTTTAAGGATATGTAGGTGAAATCAGTCAAGTATATCTTTATTTCAGATGAAAGTAAAAGATTCTAAATAGTTTTACTTTTTTATTTATTTATTTTTTTATTACGACTACATCGAGGTTTTAGAGAAGGCTTTAATACAATTTTTAAATGAACAGGACTCAGAAAAATGGATATTTCAGCAGGATAACACGATAATCCATGTAAACCGTGAAACAAAAAATTGGTTTACGGCTAAAGAGAACATTTTAGAAAAGCATTAGTGTAAACAATTTTTGAAATTTTGACTATAAATACATAATATGAAAATAAATTTACTTTGGGAAAAAATAATGATATAATGATTATTTTTGGCAGATAAACTGTACTGTACTGTAGGAGTTCCCCAAGGATCAGTACTGGGTCCAATACTCTTCAGTATATATACAGCAGATTTTTCTAATATTCAGAACTTTTGGTTCTCCATATTTGCGGATGATACTGCAATTTTTATACATCGAGATCTCGCAAGTTTGAATTTAATATTATTACATTACGAATTATTTCCACAAATGGAACGTAGGACCCATCCTATCCATCCTATCAAGTAAATATAAACCTTTCCTTAAACGGTCTGTTATCTCATGGGAAGACCACGTTAAATACCTTGGAACGGACAATTTAATAGGCCGCAGAGACATTAAACATTCAAATGAATGGCCATTGAATTATTTATTTCATTGCCTTTAATTTGATCAAATTTATTAAGGAAAAACTTTACTTCTTAAAAGAAGTTATGAGAAATATTTTTTCGGATATACTATTAAAATTCTAGGTCGATTCCTACTTTTAGAATTCCGTGATGAATGTTTTATGCAGAGCAAAAGCCAAAAAATTTACTCATATAAACTGCGAAAAGACTGACAAGTTGATTAAATTTTTTCCATTTCATCCAGAAAAATATAAATGTTCAAAATTTGGTTATTTTCCATTGCCAGCTTTGAGAGAAGGAAAACTCAATAATTGGTTTTTTAATAAATTCACAGGTGACAAAAACCTGAAGTTCTTTTGGAAAAAATGGAAAAATAAAAAAACATTTATTAGAAATTCCCCTCAATAAGCTTAAGTAAGATATCACACATCTCTTTGGAAATTAAGAATATCCAGGATAATTTTTTTGAATTTATTCTTATCTGTGCTTTGATTTTTACTGAGGGTAAATTTCTAAAGTTATTTTAAGGACAAGATATCCAGTTTTGGATTCCGAAAGAAATTTATTCTACACTTAGAGAAATTCCCTTAAAAATTTACGTTTTGCCTTTACAATTTTCAGATATAAAGAAACAAAGTTATTTTGATCAAATGAATACTGTCAGTCCTTTTCTTTACTATCACGATAATAATAGTTAGCGTATAATTGAAGTAAGGTATTACCA
The DNA here is from genome assembly GCA_949715965.1 of Dysmachus trigonus. Taxonomy (NCBI): domain Eukaryota; kingdom Metazoa; phylum Arthropoda; class Insecta; order Diptera; family Asilidae; genus Dysmachus; species Dysmachus trigonus. The sequence continues at coordinate 87,323,315 of OX454319.1, read as the reverse complement.
GTATAACTTTCAGATCAATATGTTGATTTTTACTTTTGAATGTATTACATTCATACGATTTTTATACCTCACTTAACCATTAAGTTGAGATTTTGAAAAAGTTAAATTAAGACGAATCCCATATTATATTGATAACAATATTATTGAATCATGAACTAAAAATTAAAAAGGGCAACAAATGCGATGTAAAAAATTATCGTCCAATCAGCATCATTAAGTGCTTCGGTAAAAGCTTCGAAATGCTGGTGCACAATCACCTGTCAAGAGTCCTACGGCCTGTAATTTCTGAAAGACAGCATGGATTTGTCAAGAGAAAGTCCACGGTGTACAATTTACTTGAATTTCAACATTTTGTAGCTCGTACCCTGGAACAACATGGTCAAGTTGATGCGATATACACAGATTGTTCTAAGGCATTTGACCATGTTTCTCATCCGATACTTCTTGAGAAAGTTAGAGAGTATGGCATTCTGGGATCTCTTTTGTCTTGGATCTCATCTTACTTATCTAATCGTAAGATGCATGTTGTGTTTTCTGGTTGTTCATCCTTTGAATTTGTTCCTACGTCCGGTGTTCCACAAGGATCAATTCTTGGTCCGCTTTTATTCTTGTTATTTATTAACGACTTGACTACTAAAATAGAATCTGACTGTCTTTTATATGCAGACGGCCTCAAAATCTTTAGAGTGATTAATTGTAATGAAGACTGTGATATCCTTCAGTGCGATTTGATCGCTCTTGAGGACTGCTGTGTTGTCAACCATTTGTCTATCAATGTTGATATATGTTTCAAAATTACCTATTCCCTTAAAATGTATCCTGCATCATGTGAGTATCGACTCTGCTCGGAATCGTTGCGAGAGGTGTGCCAGTTCAAGGATCTTGGCGTAACCTTTGACAACAAACTGAGTTTCGATGCTCACATCGACGATATTTCCAAGAGGACCTACAGACTAGCCGATTTTATGTTGCGAACCTCAACTCGTTTCCACAACCTATCCACTCCAGGACAATTATTCATAACTTTGGTTCGATACTTGAGTATTGTTCGCTAGTTTGGTCTCCTTACCGCCAAACCAAAGTTGACAAAGTTGAATGCGTTCAAAGTAAATTCACAAGTAGTCTCCTAAGTAAGTTTAACAAATCTTACACTTCTTATCCTGACAGACTCGCGACTCTCAATTTGTTTCCACTTGTTGACAGAAGGCTTTATCTAGACGAATGTATTCTTTATCGAATCTTTAATGGAACGCTGCTCACATCTCTACTTCAGGGTGTTGTTGTTTTATATTTTCTACTTGACGGCTTACATGTAATTGCAAACTTATTTCTGTACGAAGCTTTCATTGTAAATAAATAAATAAATAAAACACTCAAAAATTTTAAAGAAAAACTTATTAAAATTAATATGATTTTTTAGAATTTGTTGTGATCCTCATATACTATATTTTACAATAATCTTTTGAACTTTAATCTGTAACTACTCAAAAATTTCTGAAACATAGTCTTGAGATATTAAATGTTGAGATTATTATTATGTAATCAATTAAAAATACTTTTAAAAAACAACGCTTTTAATGAGCCGAAAAGAATGATCATCAGCAAATCTGCTCGATGGTATTGTAATTTTCAATTTTCATGCAAATCATATGCACTTGTGAAATTTGAGCTTAGTCGGGTAAGAGTAAGTGGGTGAAAACACGATCACAAGATTTGATTATTAAACAGGAGCGAATCAAAATAAAAGTTTGTAAAGTTAAAAATTTTCAAAATTAAGTTTTGGTATAATAGAACTCCATTTCACTTTTTATGTGGAATAGTAGCAATTTGAATTTTTCATAAAAGGTAGAACATCTCATTTTATATTCCAATGTCATTTTGACAGTTCTTATAATGGAAATAATAATTTTTTACATAGAATTGTAAATTGTTTGCAGAAAAATTGTAAAAATGTCCTTTCATTCTAGTATGATTGATTAATAATATTTTTTGATATGGAAATATAATTATCAATTTGATAAGATAATTTTAATAACAGTTGAACAGTTCTTGTTCAATTTGATAATATTTTCCAGTGATTAACATTTACATTAATACTTATACAGATTTTTAAAGTTAATTTAAATTTTTATTTGCGTATTCTTTTCTTAAAGCCAAATATCTGAAAAAATAAAACTGCATCTTCTTAATATCAGAAATATTAAAGTTTATAAACTCTTAGATTTAAGTGCTGTCGTTTTCGATTACATCATCATTAAATTCTCTACCCAACAATAGGTCAATTTAACTTTTAAAGTAATCCCTCAAATTCTTATGGTAAAGCCCTTGAATGCTTTCAAAGTGTCCAATTAATGAAATTAACTTTAAGGAGAACTTAGGTAGGCATTTTAGAGGCTCCTAAAGATCCCTTTTAAAGACACTAAAGGGCAATTTTAAGGACGATACTTATGTCCCTTCAAAATTAATACCTTAATGAAGTAATTAAGTAGTTGAAATTTCCAATACAAATAATTAGTATTAACCAAACAATTTAGTAATGATAATAATTTGTAATTTGGGATAATTTAGGCAGTTGCTATATGAATTATTATATTTTAAAGTGGAATGAAATGAACAATCACGAGGTCAATAATATGGAAATTTAGAACGTGTCCTTGTACGCATAATGGGTATGCATACAAACATCAAGGGTGAAGAACTCGAACAAAATCTTATAAACATCGTCAAGATATTTCTTAATTAAATCGAAAGAAGAAAATCTTTGGGAATTTTCATGATGATGTAAAAGTTTATGACACAAAACGTGTTGGCATGTGACAAAAAAAAAATGTGCAGACGATATCATGAGAGAAACTTTTATAGTTCCTCCTTTTACGTCGAAACTTCCTCTTAGGGTATCAGAGTAACAATAATGAAATTTATTTCACTTTCTTTGAAAATATTACATATATCCTGTGATGGTTTTATCACATGTCGCCGGAAACGACCGGTACTGATTAGGAAAATATGTCACCCACTGAAAACGACAAGTATTTACATCAAAATGTATTTTGATTTTAACACTTTTTTTATCAGAGTAAGCAATTTGTGAATTTTGTACCCATTCAGTTTCCGTAAAATAAAAGCAATTTGCATCTATCGCTTCCTACGACATGAGTATATGAGAAATTTTACGTACGAAAACATAAAACATGGAGTTGGGCTATTTCCAAGCAATAACGAAATATAATAAATACTGACAATAAAATTTACTTCAACCGAGGGATGTTTGATATATTTCTCAGAATTTTTATGAAACATAAGCATATGCGACAAAATGTTTTATTACAAAATTTTATTGAGGGTTAACGAGCAATACTTGAAAATATAATTCACTTTAGCGAATTGATGTTATTAACAAAATTTAAACGATTGTTTTTATTGAACCACCGAAAATGTGGACATAACAACCAATAGCGCAAACGATCTTAACTGGAATATTTTAATATAAAAGTAGAATGCCACACCAAGGCTTCAATATTTAAAATGAAAGTAGTAAGAAAGTAGAAAGTATGAGAAAAATTCATAAGGCTTCAAGGCATTTTTCATATATTTGAAAAAGCCCTTGAAAAATCATTAAAAATCTCTTTTATCCTCGGATATAAGTCACAACCACTTTACTCCAAGTTTAATACTGCCCCAATCCCACTTCTGACATCCGCACTTGTGTTAAGACACCGTTGTCGGGTTTCCTCCTTAGAAACATTGATTAACTGAGGTTCACAGCATCTTAAGATCTTTTCTTCGCCTTTGGCTGCCACGGTGACATAATAAGTCAATTTAGTGGAGTCAAAGAGCGCTGATTTAGCAAATTATAATTTATCGTAAGCATCATGGTGCGGGATATATAGTAAAGAAAAGCATTTCCATTATGTTCACGTTTAGAAGGTGAGAGCCACTTTATTGAGTTGCTTCGACGAGATACTTCATCAATTTTTTTTTGGGTATACCCTCTCCTCACGAACATTGTACTTGAGAAAGTTATGATGACTTCCCCAAATGACTAAACTTATAATTGAAAGTTCATCACTGACAGTTCTCGGTCTTGGGAGGAATTATAATAGGTTTGCGATGTCAACTTTACTCAGGGTAACACATATATTCTTGTAATTCTTTAATCTAGACGTCGTATAGGAAGTTCAGATTAATAAGCACGTCAAAATGGAACTTCTCTTTTACTGATTTTTGACGGAAGTTATCAAACTAATCATAAGTATTCAAAGTTTATCAAGCTAACAGCCAATGTCAGTAATAGTTACGTAAAGTTAGAGTTTTATGAACAAGATGGAAATATAATGTCTAGTTAGTATCAAATGAACTTTGTATATCGGTAATTTTCCATGACCCTCAGACTAGGGCTTTAAAAAGCAGTATTTGAATACTTGAAGTTCGAATAATCAAATACTCGTCGGGGCTTGGACCGTGTTGGAGTAAAAGTGTTTAGAGCAGAGCTGTAAAATAAGTTCTACCATTTCTGTTAAAATTACTTGTACAAATAATGCAAGCAAAAGAAATTACCTGTACCATTACCAATATTGGTACTTCAAAAAATTTAATTACGAGTATTGATCATCATTACCTAACTTCAAAAGCATTACTTAAAATTACCTGGCATTATTTAAAATTACCTGCCATTACTTAGAAAACGCTCAACGAGTAATGCTAGGTAATGCTGAGTACTGTTAAGCGATGTTAAGTAATGCCCAGTATTTCTAACAAGGAAACGTTCTTCAGGTGTGTCTCACCGATTTTGATGAAATTGAAATATTTTATAGAGTATCGAAAAATAAGAGACACGTATTTTTTTTTTTATCTGCAGATACGCACATTTAGTGGGTACTTTTATTTATTGTTTTTTTTTTTTTATAAAAATTGGTGTATTTTTCAAAAGTATATCCGCCATGTTGGATCCGCCATTTTGAATATTTTAACTTTAACATCAGATTCATAATCAGCGACTCCAAAAACCCCTTAATACTGGTTTTCACGAAAAAACTGATGTCTGCAAGAATATACATCATTTACGTATTAGTGCTAGAGGTTGTTTACACCCTTGAGGAGCTTTTTTTAAGAAAACGCAAAATCGTCTTTCAAAATCGTATATAAAAAAATATTTTTCAATGTTTTTTAACTAAAACTTATTTTATAAAATATAAAAAAAAATAGTTTTTCTGCAATAAAAAATAAGGGTTGCCACCCCCGGGAACCGGATTACTTACAAATGTTAATATATTTATGAGACATAATTTTGTTTCAATCGAAAAAATTCATTAGAGCTTGAAATGTTTAGGAAGAACTGTTTTTGGAGGGAAACTTTAGGGGTAGTTTTCACCCCCTAAATGTGCGTATCCGCAGATAGAAAAAAATATGTCTCTTATTTTTCGATACTCCTTAACATATTTTAATTTCATCAAAATCGGTGAGACACACCTGAGAACGTTTCCTTGTAAGTAGTGCCAGTTAATGGTGAGTAATGCCAGGTAATATTAAGTATTGCTTCTAAAATACGGTAATAGTGAAATACCAATACTATTACTTGGTAATGGTGATTCAATTTTTTGTAGTACCAATACTGTTGCTGTTATATTCTTATTAAAACTGGAGTTATTTTGTAAGTAACATAATTTAATATTTAAACGTAGATAAAGTAAATACTTGAACCAAAATCTCAAAAAATAATGTAGATATTCGCATTTCAAAAACAATTTCGGCAAAAAAGATTTTCTCATATCCAAAGTCTTTCAATTGAACTTTTTACATTGCAGTCAAAATTTAGCAATACAAAGTTTTATCGTATTCTTCAAATTTATTGAGTTTACTACAGTCAGCATTAAATTTACCTATTGACATCTATAATTAAGTTTTTTCTCAATGTATTAATTTGACAGGATTTTAGTACTAAACTACTTTAATACTCCCAATCTCAAACATTCGAATAGTCCTTAATTGATACTTCCTTACTCGGATATGAAGTATAAAAATTCAAATATACATTACATTTTCATTTCTTAAAAATATTAATTTTTTCCTTCAGTACTACTATAAGTAACTATTAAACATTAAAAAAAAAAATGCGCATCTGATATGATATCATTGGATTTTTTGTAATCATTCTAATATAGGTTTTTTAAAAGTAAATAAATATAAATGCTACAATGGAAGAAAGTGAATTTGATTTGATTTGATTATAAATCACCACGTTTTTCATGGAAAAACTAAAAAATTGTTTATTAAATTTCGTTGTAGTGATACTACTAGGAAAATTGAAACCACTTATTATTCGAACAATTTCACTACAAATTGAGGCATACATACATATTTAACTAGAGATTTCCGATTTCTCTTAACTTTGCACAATTATTAAATACCCAAAACATTCCTTTTATTTATTGCAACCCGCTTATGAAACTCTTAAAGTAAATTGCAACTATAATAAGAATGCTCTAAAAGCTTCCCAACTCTCCTTGAACTTGCTTTGATTTATGTTATAATTCTGGTAGTTTTATTTCTTATTTTGTGGCTTCCCTACAACACAAAGAGAAGTTTTTTCATTGCTACTAAATGTCAAAGGACGTTTATCACTAGCAACATAATTCACATTTTACATAGAAGCTTTTATCGTCTCCTTGATTGTAAGGAAGCCTTATTGGTTAAAAAAGGAAATCCACAAAGCAACAGATTTCTCTGAGAGGTCTTGTTGGATTAGGAACTTGGAATATTGTATCCACCTGTATTTTCACAATATTTACTGTGACGTAAAAGTTGAGTAAGACTTTTAAAAGATATAAGTTACAATCATAATACCCATGTCTGTATAGATTTGAAATTACTTTCCCGATATTTGTTTAGTCTGGGTACGATTTATTTGTCTGTTTTTCTTCGATTGTATGATTTCCGTATTCAATAAAAGTACGGCTCTCTCTATCGCTCTATTCAATCTTTTATTCTTGATTGATTGTGCTTTGAAGCATTTACCTAAAAATTCAGTTCAAAAGATGAGCAAATATATAAAATACATAAAGCAGAAAAATACGACTCAAGAGAGATAGATACTTATGCATATGTATCGAATTCATAAGGCTTATTGAAGTAGATATGTCTATAATTTATTAATCTATTAATGCTATTAAAATCAAAAAGTTTTTGACCTTTAGCCCATTCACATTTTAAGTTGCGAAAAAATATTGTAGTAAATAAACAATTTAATCAACTGTATCATAAAATCCGGCGAAATTCCATTCTATTTCGATTTTCTAAATTTTCTCATGAGTTTGAAAATATTTTTTAGGATTATTATTTTTTTTTTTGAAACTTTGTTTTTTACCTTATGTACAAGACTTCTTGAAAATGATTTAACCGACAAACCACCGATTTCATAAAATTCTTGCAATTTTTTTTCAATATTTAATTATATTTTCAATATTTTCAAATGATCTAGTTTCTTATATTTTATATTCTAGAAATTGTTTCAACCAATCCAAGATTGGGATCCTGAGAACTCCTTTATAGTAATTTCCATGGATATTGGATCCATCGCTCTTAATTTCCAAATCCTGATAGAAGACTTGAAAGCAGCGGCCCAGAAAACTCCTAAGTGATTTTGTCTTAATTATCACTTCTTCAACATATTGAATGCATTATATTGTATTTCCAAATTCGAATAGCAGATCCGAAATAAACGATCAGAAATTCCATGAATAGCAATTTTATGTCACCATTCGTTATTTTGAATCTTAAAATATTGATGTGAACATAGTAAATTCGAAATGAGAGACGCCAAAATATTTTTTGGACTAATTCTCTTAAATTATAGGAATTTTGTTACTCCAGTTTGAATTTTCAAATTTCAATGGCAGATTCGAATTTGATTAACCCTGAAAATTTTTCAGTAAAATACATCAAATTTACAATAAATAAATTTCGTCATATTAGATCCGCCATCATGAATTTTTAAATTTTGAAAATATTCATAATTAGTCGCCTCAAAACAATCATTATTATAATATTTATAAAGTCCCTTGAAACTGAGACATTTTTATCGTCATTTCACACGATGGTTTTAAGCTGTTTTATAAGTATGAAATTATTTTATTGAAAAATCATATTAAGATCTCAAATAAATTTTAAATAATATAAATAAAAGCGTTTGCTGCAACGGCTTGTTCTTATTTCTACCAGTAATGCCAAATATCATTTTTATATATAACTTCACATTTTAAATTTTTTCAATTTCTTGAAAGTATTAAATCTTTTATTAAATATTAGGTGGTTGCATTAAAAGTCGCTGATTTTTATGTTTTTTGATTGTTTATTTCTATGATAAAAATTGTATTGATTTGAATCAAAATATGCTCCTTCGGCAGCTACAACCTTCTCCCACTTTTCTGGCAACAATTGAATTTCGCGGCGAAAGAAACTCTATCCTTTGAGGCTATCCAATCAGCAATCCATTTTTGGACTTCTTCATAATTTTCGAAATGCCTGTCATCTAAATCATGCTGCATCGACCGAAACAGATGATAGTCTGATGGATCCAGGTCTGGAGAATACGCTGGTGGGGTGAGGGTTTCCCATTCAAAATCCATCAGTTTTTGTTTGACCTTCAAAGCAACATGAGGCCGAGCGTTATCATGAAGAAGAATAATTTTTGGTCGATTAGATGCAATTGATGGTCTGTTTTTCATCAAATTTTTGTACAAATTCTCCAACTGTTGTTCATAACGCTCAGCGGTGAATATTTCATTCGGCTTTAATAACTCGTAATAGACAACTCCTTCCATATTCCACCAAATACAGAGCATTTTCTTATTAGGGCGGATGTTCCGATTTGGAGTCGATGTTGTCGGTTGGCCAGGAACGACCCATGAGTTTCTTCGTTTCGGATTCTCAAGTATAATGACATATGCACATGAAGTTAAAATAATACAAGGGAAAACAAATATATTAAAAACAAATAAGTCCTATTTCGTAATACTAGCGACCATATCTTGAACAATCAATGGTTATAAATGAATGTCACCTCAAATACTAAACAAATAATTTTAATTTAAAAAATAATAATAATTTAATGAACAAAAAAGTATTGACTGACATTAATAAAAATGCAAACCTGAATCTTTCAGACCTTTTCTCAAATTCACGGTGTTCATAATATACTTTTCGAAAATTAAGAAAATTATACACTGCATAAGTTTTTTGGGTCAATAAATCCATTGCTGGTGTGATATTTTATCCAGAAATTGAAGGTGTAAAAGTAAGAAAGAAAATTATACGAAAATTGCTTAATTCGAACTTATCGCAATTTCTTCAGATGTTTCTGTGGGCGCGAATCATCCATTTCTGGTCTTATTTAATATCTAGGGGTAAGAAATAATAGTGGAGCTAATCAGAAATCACTGAAATCAGCATTCCTAAATTAGAGGGTTGAATCTCAAGATGACTATTTAAAAAATGCCAAATTTCAGGTTTGAAAAAGTGTTTCGTGTTTTAACCCGACGCGACCCTTAAAATCCCTCAGTGCAAATTTTTATTCAGATCCATGTAATTTTCATGTTTTCATCCTCCATTTTAGATCCGCCATTTTTATCTTTGCAAATCTGACCTCAGATTCGCAATCAGCGATCCCGAAAACCCCATAGAGCTATTTTATGCTCAGATTTATAAAATTTTAATGTCTTTGTCCGCCATTTTCAATTTCTTGAATTTGATCTCAGATTCGCAATCAGCGAACTCAATAACCTCCCTGTATAAGTTTTTAAATAAATCCATTAAGAACTTCTTTTTTAATAGTCATAATATTTTATGTCATTGAATTTTCGACTTTCAAACGCCATTTTGTACACCGCCATTTTAAATTTCAAAGCGTACTCATATGCAAATTAAGGAACAGGGTCCAGCGATATTATTGCTTTTCTGCCAAATTTTTCATTGGTTTCGAGCCATAAATAATGATTTTCTAAAAAAAATTTTTGAAAAAAACCAATTTTTCTTAAAATAAGCGAACATAACCTCTGCAGTTCCCATTTTAATTAAAAATCATTATCATATTCTGAAAGTTCATGAAATTTTATATCAGTATTGACCAATTCAGAATTTTTATGTGAAGGGTTCAGTAGAATTTAGGGCGGCTGAAAAAACTTATGAAAATGCGTCCGTTTAGGCCTTAACGGGTTAACTTACGCGGTGTACTAATACTATTGTTCTAAAATTAAGAAACTACTACAATAAAATATTTAATATTATACAAGCTCACACGTGTCTAATATCCCGAAAAAAAAGCTAAAGCTAGGAAAAAAAATAAAATTCAGGTCAGACATAACCTCGAAAGTACATGATTAAAAGTACGCTGAGAATAATCACGCCTCATAATAAAGTCTCTACAGACCTTTAATGTTTATGGGGTTATAAGAGACATTTATGTGTATTTGACCACAACAGAAAATTTTTTTTTTGAGAGCCTAAAGGTGCCTAATTCACATTTTATTAGATAATAACTCGTATATCCACAGCACGTGCTGGCAAGAAATCGGGAAAAAATGAAACAGCGTCCAACATAATTGTGCGACTTAACGACTGTTGTGGTGCTTTTCAACCAAGATAAGTACCACAAAGACGAGGTCTGAGTGATATTAAGAGATCTCGTCTAAGAAGTGATTTACGCAGCTTTTGATGAGATAACTGAAAATCTCTGTCAATTAAAACTCTCTCAGAAATCAGAAACCGAAAATCCTGCCAAGAAGATATTTTTCGTGATTAAAAGTTGAAAGATTGAAAATTCTTAAATCTCTTTCAGTGAATGACAAAGGGATTGAGTGCAGTGGGCTGAAATAAAATCTATGTAATTAAAATTAAATTTTAGAGTTAATTAAAGCTAATTATTTTTTGGCGGAGCGAACTTGATCAAGTCAAAATTATTTTGCTCGCCTGATAAAAAGTCATCGCGCTAGGAACGCGTTTATACACAATATCTTCATAAATTTGAAGAAATAATAAGGATGGATTTAATGAGAAATTAGATTTATACGAGTGGTATGCTGTCTACCTTTTGCGGACGCATTCATGAATTTTACATGAAAATAGTTGTTATGTTCTCTGCTGAGATATTTGCTTTAATTAAAATATGTAATTAAGGAAAATTGCTCGAGGCACGTAGATAGACAGATGCTTCTTCCAACCTCTCCTAAGAAGTTTAAGATATGTTTTAAAGAATGCACTCATTAACCGGTGCAGTAGCGCTCTTCATGGGTTGAATCCGAACAAATTTAGAAATAATAAAAAGAATTTTAAAAGGTTATCTTATATCATTTTTATTAGATTAATTTTGATAAATCAATCTACATTTTTATAAGCTTTTATTTAACTTGGCTCGTTCGTATGTATTATGTATGTATATCTTTCCGGTTCAAACTTTGTACTCAAATTTTAACTCACTTCCTATTACCCTATTTTGATAAAATTTGACAGACTTACATCAGTCTTGTAACAATACAATATAGTACATATAATGTCGTTCTAAATCCAATATGGCGGTCGTCTCAAGATGGCGATTTACTTTTTTTCTTCACAACCCACTTGACATGGGTATCAAGTGAAAGGGTTTGACAAGTAAAATACGATAAGCTATGAAAAAAATCCGGACTAGAAAGTATAAAATTAATAAAAGTAGGAAAAAATTATTATCAAGCTTTTGTATATATGTAGGTATGTATAATTTGTAAAAGCTTGGGGAGTTGAAATGTTCGTTACTTTTCTATTTTATGACTTTTTATTATTATTTATGAACAATCTCTCTTATCGATCTCGTAGCAGTCTTTTATTTATTTTTATTTATTTATAAAATAACAATAATTATTTATGCAATGTTGAATAACTATTGGTAATAGTAAAAAAATAACAAAAAACATAATTTTTTTTCAGAAAAATTCATGATAAGATCAGAGATTAGCTGCATTTATCTAGAAACTTTTATGTAAAGGATTTCGGGGTCGCTGATTACCAATCTGTTACTATTGGAGCACAAAATTGTTTAGAAGTTTAGAATTTTCATGAAAATTTTGAATTTCAAAAATCTGATAATAAGTTCGTAATCAGCGACCCAGAAAACCCTGTATAACAATTTTCATAAAAATTCGATGGCTAGAAAAAAAAGTGCTTCAAAAGGTTAGACGCCTCAAGCTATATATATATTCTATATAAAAACTTGATTTAAAAAATGATTGTCTATTTTTTACTTTTATGGATTTAATTATTCTTTCTATTCCACCTTGAAAAACAAAAAGAAAAGAAAATTAAACTCCCATAGAGAAAGTTTAATCACGAATTGAATTGAATCAAAATAGCACTTTTCCATTAATTCTCTGGTTTTATATTCAAAAAATAAATAAAAATTTACGATACAGGACATACATATATTCGTTTATGAACGAATATTTGATATTGGAGCACAAAACCTATATAATGCTGTTTTTTATAAACTCTTAAAATGTCTATATTAAAAAGACTTTAGGGTAAAGTAAGATAAGTAATTTACAAAATTTCTGTGGATTAAAAGAAGTTTTTTGATCTTCATTTAAAAATGCATACATGAGTTACAAAATTGTTGTAGATATTTTTAACTTAATAAATTAGCAATTTTATAATATTTTACTGTAACCTAATAGAATTAATCATTGCTTTATATAAACAATTCCAGATAAATTACCTGCCAGAGGAAAAACATTTTAATAATTATATTGGGAAATATTAATATCTTTTGATTTGAGTAATTGAAGCTGTCGTTAAAAAATATGTTTATATACAAAACAAATAATTCCATGACTTACCGTGTATGTCAAATATCACTTTTCAGCATATGTCTAATATTTAAAAAAGTTGTTGCTGATAGAATTCTCTTTTTATCTTCTCTCAGTATTTTTGAAATTTCGACTTAAATTTAAAATATATACATATAAAAATGTCAAAACTGATTTCAATATATATACATTAGGGTGCTTTTTTCGCGACTATTTTTTTTTTTTTTTGAGTCCCACTTCAAAATGTTGTGGCAAATACCTAAACAAATATTCCCTGAAAATTGGAGCCCTTAATATTAATATTAAGTACTAGACCAAGGCGTATAAAGATTTCCCATATAAAATACACGTAAAGTTTAATTATTTTTCTTCAAAACTCTTCAGCTCAGAGGAATTTTATGGTATAATCTTGGTCAATGGTAGGGTTTCTTCAGAATTGAATGCTCTATAAAAGTGTCCATTGCGGTGTAACCCTAACTCCCACCAGCGAGGTAGTACGGGTCACTAACCCCAATTTTTCCATGAAATTCTCGCTTTTTGCCCATATCTCGTAAACAACAAGAGATACAGAAAAAGTGAATATGACAAACTTGTAGGAAATTCAATTTTCTACAAAAAAGTTCTGAACACCAAATAGCTAACATCGATATTTCTTGAGATATTGGGCTTTGAAATTGAGGTAGTGTGGAACTTTCATGGATTATTGAGCTAAATTGTAGAAACACTACCTCAACTTCAAAACCCAATATCTCAAGAAATATCGATGTTAGCGATTTGGTGTTCTATAGCTTTTTGGAGGAAATTGAATTTCCTACAAGTTTGTCATTCACATTTTTTCTATAGCTCTTGTTATTTACAAGATAGGGGCAAAAAAACGAGATTTTCATGAAAAAATAGGGTTAGTGACCCGTACTACCTCGCTGGTGGGACTTAGGGTTACGCTGCAATGGACACTTTTTTAGAGCATTGAATTCTGAAGAAACCCTACCATTGACCAAGATTATACCATAAAATGCCTCTGAGCTGTAGAGTTTTGAAGAAAAATAATCAAAGTTTACGTGTATTTTATATGGGAAATGTGTATACGCCTTGGTCTAGTACTTAATATTAATATTAAGGGCTCCAATTTTCAGGGAATTTTTGTTTAGGTATTTGCCACAAAATTTCGAGGTGGGACTGAAAAAAAAAAAAAGTCTCAAAAAAAAAGCACCCTAATATACATATATATATGATTGACTAATGTTAATGTCCATTAAAACGAAGTAAATAAATAAATAAAATGAGTAACCTTTGCACCAAAAGGATCAACTTTATAAAAAAATGTATAGAACAGAAAATGCTGAAAATTAGCCAAAGAATACGTGTGCATTTTTTCAGAATTTTTTGATTTTTTGAATTTTGAAGTTTTTTTATGATGAAATTTAGTGATACTTTTATTCAAAAAAAATCAATTATACGAATAAGTTTTATATGACAAAAAGTGCTTATAATTAGCCAAAGAATACGTATTTCAGAATTTTACGGGACATTTTTGGATTTTTCAAAAATTGGCCAAATTCAAAAGCCAAAAATAGTCCAAAAATTTCTGGAAAAATTCACACGTATTCTTTGGCTAATTCTAAGCATTTTCTGTTCTATAAATTTGTTGTTAAGTTGATCCTTTTCGTGTAAAAAAATCGCGAATTTTGTATTACTTTGCTGTACACAATGGCCATTTTGCAAAAACCAAAGCAAAAAAAAAACTTTCAAAACCATGGTTTGAGAAAGTTTAGACATTCGGACCGCGATTTCTGGTGGTTATATGATCATTCAATAGCAGCAACAACCAGATAATCGACTTTGAAAAGAAATATGACCAACAAAAATAAGCACTTTTTTTAAAAAACTCAAAAAATAGTAGGGTTTTTGAAGCTTTTATGCAAAACAAATGCCAGATTCTAAAAGAGCATCCCCAAAAACCTCTTATATACGAATTTGGAAGAAAATCGCCCGAATTCGCTATTCGAATCGTACAATTGAACTTATTTGCACAAAATTCTGGTTCTGCGCATTAATGGTTTAACTAATCGTTTATATACTATATAAGATACATTTTTTAATTGGTAATAACACTGACTAGACCAGAAATAAAATTCAATACATTTCATTTGAAAACAAAACCAAGTCGATCTAATTGCTGTTTACTGTGTGCCATATATATTTATATTCTATGTTTGAATCATAATTTTAAATATTGAACTACAGTCAACTTATCATCATATTTCCTTTTAAACATTTATCTATAGGACGATTTTGAAAAACCCCTAATTTTTAACAAATTTTTGCTAATTCAGGTTTCATGATTTTCTATATTGTATCAACTTTTCATTTATGATGGAGTAAAATGTTCAAATAGTATATTAGAATTTTCAAATTGTTGTTATAATAGATATAAGAGACACGTGTTCATTTTTTGTATGAGAATGGTACGTAAAACATTTAGCGCGTGTTTAATTCTCAGAATTCTTTCAACATGGAAAACACGTAAAACGTAAAAAGGTAAAGCCAACAAAGAAATACAATTAGCTTGAAACTTAAAAGAAACAACCTCCGTCAATCCTAAAAAGTGAAATATGTAAATATAAAGCAATAAAAAAAATTACGTTCCCTTTAAATATGAAATATTATTTCTTTACTTCTTAGATAATAAGAATTTGATCGTCAAGGACTTAATAAAACATTTTCTTTCCTTGATCCTTTCAGATTATAAAGGACGAACCATGTCAAGAGAACTAGAAGGAAGCTCATTATTTATTTACAAGAATATAAAAATCTCGAGTTGAGAAACCTCACTATAAAAACGAACAAGTTGGAGCATAGAACTACAACTTTTTCTTAAAAATGCAAAAGAACTTCAACAAGGACATGAATGAGGAATTATTATATAATACAGGGTATAATAAAAGTTACCTGTTGGCTGAGATAACAACTTCAAAACCACACCATGATATCGTGAATGTGACCGAAATTCCTTACACCCCTTACGACCTCCGCCCGGAAACGTACATTGTTCCAGTGGTGTTCGCTTTCATTTTCATAGTAGGCGTCCTAGGAAATGGTACTTTGGTGATTGTCTTCCTGCGTCATCGAGCAATGAGGAATGTCCCAAACACGTAAGTTCAGAAATAATTCGTTTTAATCATTGACGGGAATTTTGTAAGTCTATTTGTAAGTCTCATTAGGCATCTGAATCCCACATTTATGGCAAATGATAAAAGTTTATTCGTACCCAAATTAGGAACTTAAATTCCCATCTAAAGATATAAAAAACACATTCATTTCGAGGGGAAGGTCCCATCTTTTCCAGCCTTTTTCGTATAATATATATAAAATTTTCTTTAAATGCCATTCCACTCTGAATCACACGGTCGCTACGACAGTTTACGACAAGATCTAGTAACAGCCAAAAACCAGTAAATGGCTTTTTATAAAGCTTAAGTCTACCCTAAGAATTATCTATAAATTGCGACACTGTTGCTTAACTTTCCCCCTTAATGGACTCTTTCAGAAATATCGCCCTAGAAAACAAAATAAATGTATCCACTTTAAAATTCTGGCAAATTTAAACATAATTTCGGAAGTGTGAGTGATAAAGCATATTACTCTTTTGTACTCTATTTACATATTTTACAGCAGAATAAAATGCAACCAAGATGGAAATCAGAAAGTCTTTTAAGTTTCTAAGGGCGTGAAATTGTAAAAAGGTCATGAGATTCATATATATATGTATTTTACTCAAATGGTTGACAAGGGTTTTCCTGTACAAATTACATGGAAAGAAAAAAATTCATTTAAAAAATATTCTCTCTATCTAAGGCAATGATAATTTAACCTTTTCTGAAACGACAAGTTTGTCATAAAGTTACACTATAAAAGAAGCTATAAGCTCAAAGAAATACAAATAAAATACTATTGAAATTCGGAATCAACAGATACGTCTTTAAACTTTATATTACTTTCAAGATATTTCTATGACACTATATTTAGAAAATTAAAGTTGATCAATTTAAACAAAAATAAATTTTTTTAAATTTTCGTTATCTTGTCAACTACCAAAAATCGGACTAGAATTAGAATTCACGCTGCACTGTTTATTCTTATGTTAATAATGCCCGACGAATTTAAAGATGTTTAATAGTTATTAGCGATTTAAATTTCTCATATTGTTTCCTAAGCAATCTTTTATTTAATCTATTATTAAATTTAGTTAAACGGGGTCAAAAATTACTAAATATTTAGATAATTCATTAAGAATTTTGAAGTCAATTTTAACGAGATTCTTAGTTAAACAACATTTCAGTCAGCATTTCAGAGTTTTTATTATTCAACGTAATCCTCTTTTAGTAAGATACACTTTTCTCAAAGTCCTTGCCATTTCTTTAATCCCTTAAAAAAATACGATTTGTCAAACTCTGCAAAATAGGCTTTTGTCTCGATGATAACCTCGTCGTTTCAGCTTAATTTGTTTTTTCCGCGAGCCACGTTTTCATGTTGGGGAAAAGAAAGAAGTCGTAGGGAGCACAATTCGTAGTGCAATTCCGGATGTGTGAGCTGGTGCGATATGGTGGTGGAACAGAATTTTTTTTTGCCAAATTAGGGCCGTGTCTCTTTCAATTTCTTATCGAAACAATCCGTGCTTTCTTTCTCCAAAAAGTCCATAAAGAATACTTCCTTCGAAAAAAATCGGGTTTTTATGAAAAATTAAATTTGATTTAAAATGAATAAAATGGGTGATTCTGAAATCTTCATTAATTAAGCAATTTTTTGAATTGCTTTCCCATCACTGCCTAGTACATTTTTTTTTTTCACCAATTAAGGTCAAAGTAGAGTCAAATAATTTTGAACAACAAAAAAAAAATTTGATTATTTTTTTTTTGCGACGGTCTTATGTTAGTAATAAAAAATGACATGCTTACCAGGTAGGGCAACTTAACTAGAATATTTTAGCAAAAAAAAAATGAGAACATGTGTTTTTATGTGCACCAACAAGCCATAATCTGAAATTTAATTTTTCATAAAAACCCAAATATCTCGAAAACTGTGAGGTTTTCACTAAGGTCATATTTTGATATTCTGATAGGTCATGACCCAAGCTACCAACCCCTTAATTTTTGCGCATTACTTCTCGGACACCCTGAGATACGTAAAAAAAACGGTTTTTTGTTAATAAAAAGAAAATTATAGCTCGGATCAAAAAAAGTTAAATATTAAAGTTATAGATAATAAAAAGATCTACACTTTTTGTCCGAACTATTTCTCGACATAACCTCAAACTTTTCGAATAAATTGAAACAAATATTAAAAAACACCTTTTTAGGGTTCCGTAGCCAAATGGCAAAAAACGGAACCCTTATAGATTCGTCATGTCTGTCTGTCTGTCCGTCCGTATGTCACAGCCACTTTTTTCCGAAACTATAAGAACTATACTGTTGAAACTTGGTAAGTAGATGTATTCTGTGAACCGCATTAAGATTTTCACACAAAAATAGAAAAAAAAGCGGCCAAGTGCGAGTCCCCATACTTAGAACTGAAACTCAAAAAATTTTTTTCATCAAACCCATACGTGTGGGGTATCTATGGATAGGTCTTCAAAAATGATATTGAGGTTTCTAATATGATTTTTTTCTAAACTGAATAGTTTGCGCGAGAGACACTTCCAAAGTGGTAAAATGTATGTCCCCCCCCCCCCCCCCCCCCCCCACCCCTGGAACTTCTAAAATAAGAGAAAGATAAGACTAAAAAAAATATATGATGTACATTACCATGCAAACTTCCACCGAAAATTGGTTTGAACGAGATCTAGTGCGTAGTTTTTTTTTAATACGTCATAAATCGTAAACCGCAATTTACCTTTTATTCAATCAACTCAAATAAAAAAACAAGCCTATATGGGCTCGCATATAGTTAGATCTAAATCCCATCATTTAGGTACCTAATTATAATGTTTACTTACCAATAACTTAATTTAAAAAAAATACACTATTATTAAAACATCGATCAAAGTTACAACAAACTACAAGAACTTTTATATTATGTTACTTGCTGCTAAGGAACC
Source organism: Dysmachus trigonus (assembly GCA_949715965.1). Lineage (NCBI taxonomy): Eukaryota > Metazoa > Arthropoda > Insecta > Diptera > Asilidae > Dysmachus > Dysmachus trigonus. The sequence continues at coordinate 87,304,391 of OX454319.1, read as the reverse complement.
CTTCATGGGCGAGTCCGACTCGCACTTGGCCGCTTTTTTAAATTATATTTGCCACATTTTTTGTCTCATGTCGTTTCTTTTTTTAATATAAGTAATTATTATTTTTTTCTCAAATTCAGTCTTTTAGCTTTAAAAAGAAGTTTGGGGCTCAAATAGAACCGGAGTTATAAATTCTTGAAAATTAGTCTCCAAGCCAAAAAACTCAATATTCTCAAATTTCGATCACTTGTATTATCGAAAATATGCGAAAAAAAGAAATCCTCGGACACACATCCAAATTCATATTTTAACGCTATTTAAAAAAATTCTCAATTTAGTTAAAAAATGTAAATTATAACCCCGTCCTCTTCCACTTTTTATTTTGAGAACCCCCCCCCCCGGAAAAAAATTCTGGCTACCGCCCTGCTATATTTTATACTACACTGTACTTCAAAAAAATCAGAACAAATGTCCTTTCAGAGTACCCCCACCCCCTTATTGTAAACCTATATTTAAATAATCATCTTACAACGAGAAATGTGGTTATACCTTTCGCATAATAAGTTAACTAAAAAAACCCTTAGTTAATTTAGTTAAGATTCTTAATTAATCAAGAACTTCTAAGTAAACAATTTTCTCGTTCAAAGGCTTATATGAGCAAAAAAAAACCAACTTAACTTACAATTTTAATTATTTTTACCAATGTTTTTATTTCAGTGTACAGAAAACAAATATCATTTATTTACAACAATTGGGAAGGGAAAAATAACATGGAATTCCATGAAGAAAGAATTCTTGATATTAAAATGCTTGCCTCGATTTCAACGTCGTAAGATTAATTATGAGGTTATGATATTTTCTTTATTTTTCTTTATCTTACAATTTGTCGGTCTTTTAATCAAGACTTGCAAGAAGGAGAATTTTTGTGATAACACAAAAAAAATGCTTCTTGTTTAATGAGTTGGTCGTCCCGGTAAAAAATTTTTTTTTTGCAATTATTTAAATAGATGGCCATGAAAAAACTTTAACAGAGGAAGGTGAAATTATAATTATTTTTGAGTCTCCTCAATTAACTTTCAGAAAGTTTTTTCCTTTAGACGATTGGCTTTCTTCTTGCTTGCCGAATCAGTATAGTGAATTAATTAAAACTCTTGCTAATAGAGTATATATAATATAATATAAATATACTAGAATATACAACCCCTTTTAGTATTTTTAATTTTTTTACACCGAACCTATTTCACTATACTTGTGCTTTTTATAATTTTCAACAGGTAGAAATAATTTTCTATTGCTTTAAATTGCTTTAAATACTCGCAGGTATAACTATAGACGAGAGTTTTTCTTTTCAGAAATTATACCATAAAATATTCATTGTCTTTGATTCATTCAAGAAAATCCCACTAGTTTGCTTATGAGTTTTCTTTTAAAATAATGTTTTCACAATTTATTTTTATGTAAATTACTATATATGTATATACTTTTTAAATTTCAAAAAGGACAATTTTCAAATCATAAATATTACATTTTTATTCAATAAAGTCCTTTGTAAAATCAAGAGGTACATTTTTGTTTTAAAGACAATTTAAATCAAATAAGTCCAATTTTTCAATTCAAATTCGATAATTGTGCCAAATGTTACGTTAGTGTCCTTGCGCATATTTTTTCTTCGACTTAAATTGAGTTTGGGATCGCCTCGTGGATTTTGATGTAACTTTAGCAAAGAACGCTCATTTCGGGTGCCGAATATGCAGAAATTGTTTATTTGATATTCAATTTTAAAATTTCGAAAAGTTACATTTTTCCGCCGCGATTTTCTGATAAAAGAACTTCACCTGAGATTATAATACATAAGGAAATCGGGGAATCAGAATAGACCTTGTTTGGTCGCAGTGATCCTCTCGGCCCTAATCAATTTTTTTTAAAAGTTTCATACCACGACCACCGTCATCTTGAAAGTTAAGGACGATTTTTTCTTATATCCAATTTGGTTAGACATATCGTAAAAGACATTCATATCTTTTAACTGCTGAGCCGATTCAGATCTCTGCTATAATAATATTTAAGCGAAATCTATCTAAAAGTACACCGTTTGCCATCTTAAGTTTATAAATGTTGCAATATTTCATATATGTTACCTAAAAAATCCTCAGTTGCCAATTTCAATAAAAATTCTATAATGTATACAGTTGAAAACTTTATAGTTCACCATCTTGTTTAGAATTTGATAGTCCAAGTCCTCAACTATCCCCAGTTTTTAATTTTGTATTGTATATGTTTTGCTCAATAGAGCTTAAACGAGTTATAGTCGATGCTTTGTATTTTATAGACACAAATTCCTAATAAATCAACTCGCACTATAGTGCAATCTCTTAGATACATATGTCATTTTACACATGACAAATGCGTCCTTGTCACCGTCCATTAATCAAAAAAGATTTTTTCCTTCAAGGAATTTCAAGGATTCTTGTAAAATTTGTACAATGGAAATATCTTTACACAATTTGCAATGAAACTTTGTGGGAATATACAGGTATAAAATAAAAAATATATCACTTTCTGAAATTTTAAATTTGTAAAATTTTGGGAAGAACAAATGATCACTTTTGGCCCGCAACGAAAGTTTCTACAACGTTTAATTAAAATCCGTGTGGATTCACAATTAATTCTTACTATGTAGTATTATATTTCTCTTTATGAGTTTAGTGTTACTGCTGATTTATAGTTCTGTACAAAACTACTTTCTAAATAAATAAATAAATTACTGGAGATCATCCTTCCTAGGTATCAATTTAAGTTAAAAAATTTAAACTTGATTAAACTTTAATTTAGGACTAGACCTGCTAGATTTAGAATCTCAGCTACAGAAAAATCTAAAATATGATACAAATATTACTTTTTATTTAATAATACAACTCAAAATCAAATGAAATAATTCAAAACGTGTAAAGTACTATAGAAGAGAGGATTTACTTGAGTTAACATTTTTTAGGTGAAATGCATATATTGATGATTTTTTTAAATCTTTGTGATACGCTTACTTAAAAAAAACCAAATAGATTTTGATGCGATCTCAGTATAGTGAATTATTCCTCAAATATACAAGTTATATAGTATATAAAATAATGTTCTTTTAGTTAATTACTTAATATGTTTAGTTAATCATTTGAATCTTCAGTCATTGTTTTGTTCAAAATCGATTTTTTCAGGATTTATGAATTCCATTTTTCTTAATAAAATATACACTTTATACATTTATTGACGATTCTTTCTATTTTACTTCTTATTTTATTGGCAACACTATTCTAAACTTTAAAAACATTTCGAATTAGCTTTAATCTCCTCCGAAGCTTGAATTAGTGCTACGAAAAGAAAACTTAATAAGAATTAAAGATAAATAGCTTTTCATCCAAGTACACAATAATTTCCACGTTTTTCAATTTAAAAATAAAATGAGGACACAGAAAAATTGCCATGAGAATATGTAAATTCATTTAATTAAGGAAAGTATTACCTTGAAAGTTGTTTGCTTTTGCTAAACACAAAAGAAACTTTTGTTTTCATCTCTTTTTGTTTAACTCAATTTTTATAATTTTTGGTTTTTCGACTTAAATCCCTTATTTTTTCTATACTAAATAATTTAAGATTGCAGTGGATTTTTATCTTGCACTAATTTCTGTGAAGTAAAAATAAACATAATTATCTGATAATTTTTTAAGAAACTTTATTTTGATATTTTTGTACAATTTAGCTTAATATTTTATTGAACATATAGTCCATCATTATCAATGATCTCCTGCCAACGTTGGGGAAGCGACATTATTCCATTCTCGTAAAACTTGGGCTTACGAGAGTTAAAAAATTCCGACAACAACTGTTCCAATGCATCTCGGTCATCAAAAGATTTTCCGCTAATGTGAGCCTGCAACGATCGGAACAAGTGGTAGTCAGAAGAAGACATATCCGGCGAGTATGCAGGATGGGCTAAGGAAATCCAACCAAGCTCATAATTTTTTTACATGTCATCGAAGCGGTGTGAGGGCAGGCATTGTCGTGGAGGAGGTATACATTGCTTGTTCTCTTTAAAGATTCACGACTATCTTATCCAGCATATCACAGTAGCGTTCATTATTTATAGTCGTTCCTTGTGGTAATAGTTCCCAGTAGATAATGCTGTGTACATTCCACCAAACATTCAACATAACCTTGTGTATAGTAATTTAACATTTAACTGTCGGTACTCCTCTTTGACCCGCGCTAAGCCATTGTCGCTTATTGTTATGGTTAACATAAAGCATCCACTTCTCATCCCCGGTAACCAAATTACGAAGCCAAGCAAAAGTACGATGTGAAGAGAGTAATTGCGTACAAACCGCCACTCGCATCATCCGTTGACCATCTGTCAATTCGTGGGGTACCCAATGACTGTGCCTGTACACTTTACCCACCACTTTCAAATCTCGAGCGATAGTAGTATGGGAGCATCCGAATTCTTCTTCAAGTTGACGAGTAGTCCTCCTTGGATCTTGGAACTTTCTCGAAGTTGTAAAAGATTTCCAGAACGTTTCCGAAAAAATTATCAAATTATTATGTTACAACCTAATAATTATGGGTTATTTTGATATACAATCCGCAAACATATGATCTTTGTTGTTAAATATTAATGTAAAGATTCTCTAAAATTATAAGGAATTTTGGGGGTAGTGAACATTTTCGGAACCATCTGATTTTATACTCTTTTTTATGCATGCATATATTTAAAAGTGTGTAGACAATTTGTCTACATCTTATAAACATGTCTACATTTTGGAAAAAAATTGTCCAAGCTTTGTGGAAAATGTCTCTACATTCTGTAGAAAATTTGTCTACATCCTGTAGAATATTTGCTTACAAAATTTAGAAGGATGATCTTAAAATTGTAGGAAATTTGTTTAAATCTCGTAAATAGTCCCTAGAAAGCTTGTCTACAAAGCCTAGGTGAATCATTTACAAATTGTAGGATATTTACTTAATTTCTACGGACAATTTAACTAAAACCCATGGAGAATTTTCTGTTAAAATCACCTCATTCAAAATAGACAAATCAGCTTAGCTGGTTGTAAATCACCTACAGAAAAAAAATTAGCTACTTACTTTTCTGGGCATTATATCTAATATTTTCTTTCACTGTAGTCTTTAATATGAGTAAAGGTTTTTTTAAATAAACTAGGATAAAACAAATTCCTTTAAATAACCTTGAATTGAATAATTCTAATTTGCAAACGCAGAAAATTGAATTTGAAAGAGACAGAACTAAATCTCCATCAAATTGGCATAAAGTTGACAATTTTTAAGATTATTAGATACGTATATAAAAAAATATACTAACCAAATTTCTCAAGAATTGTTCAAAACAAAATTAAGAAAGGAAAAAAAATGCTAATCCCTACAAAATTGGAATAACATTGTCATCTTTTAACAAGAAGTACTTGAAATTAAATTGAAAGCCGGAAAATCCCCAATGAAATTTAATGAGTGAATTTGAAAGCGAAGAACATGAACTCAGAAGTTATATAAAAGTTTCCTTTCTACATCAATAGCTACTTTAAATTGATAGTTGAAATCAGTTTCATAAAATTAGAAATACTCTTTTATTGCAAACTTCAAAAATGAGGTTCAATCTGTATTATAGACGGAAGTAAAATCCATTTAAAATTGGATTAAATTTGTTCCTTGATATCTAACGCAGAAATAAAATCCGTTTTAATATTGTCACGTTCTCTTTTATTTCGCTAATGACTTCTGTGACAAATTCGGAATTAAGTAGCACAATCAAGAAAAATTGATTGGAGACTTAAATTGATTGTATCTTACGATTTTCTTATTTCTTTAATATTTCATTCAGAAGACAAGAATTGTTAAATCGTCGAAAGGAATCTTCCTTTATCTAAAATTGAAAATTGTCTTCTTTGTGTGAACTTTATTCAAGGGGTGCCCCAGCACAATTTCCATCCCTTCACGTAATCGCCATCATCATAATGTACTAGCAAAAGGTATACAACCCCATTTGCAACCTTCTCCGGCGCAATATGTTTGAATAAATTTTTTTAAGACATCCACATAACCAAAAATGTATTTCCATTAATTTGAATGGTTTTGAGTACTTTGTACTTCAGTACTTTTTAAGTAGGGGCGTGGGTTTTTGAAATGATAACAATTTTTAAAAATAATGTTTCATCCCTCATTTCTTCGTTGCTAGATAAAAATGTAATGTTCACTTGAAAATCGAAAGAAAGAGTTATTAAAGCAACTTTTACGTAAAGTGACTAGAAGACTTAATCTTTAAAGTTTTAATAGTAAAATGATTATGTCTTAATATAAAACGTTCATTCATATTCGCTAAATTCACATTTTTATTGACTTCTTTTATTACTTGAATATTTTGGAGTATCATTTATGTGTGTATTCTTAATGGCTGTAAGCCACAATTCCTCTCCAGAAAGTATAATTTATTACATTCAATTTATTACATTATTAATTATTTTCGTTCATACTACTGAGAATCTTTAACATTCAGAAGCTTAGTCAAGGCCTAATTAATTTTGCTTGTATGCAAAATGTACATTCATATATTCAACAATTTCTAATTCTTATAATTCATCTCAATTTGTATGGAGTTATTCATTTGATATTTATGCTACATTGCATTGATACAGCTTCATATCATAAAAGCATTTGGCATCATATGAATATTTTGAAATAATTAAATTGTGTATATACAATACATAAAAGCAATATTTTAGGTAAAATCACTTGAAAATTATCAGAAAATAATCAAAATATATACAAAGGCCAATCAATCAATACAATCACAATTTCGAGGTCATTGTTCCCAAAATTGCCTTTTTGCCAAATAAGCTCCCACAATGTATCAAAAACGACTGAACCAAATGACTTTTGAAATCTCATCATCCAATTATCCCTGTCAAATTAGGCAGATCGATTAATTCGCGAATTAAACAAACTTATACAAGAACTAATAAAGATTTTCTGTTCAATCGGAATTGTGTATTCGTTATGTTTTGCAAGATCTTAACATTTTGTAAAATTTATTTTTCCATTTAAAATTTATGGTAACATTGGGCATAAGCACAGTCAACCAAACGTTGCTTTAATTGAATATGTTTATCAACATTTTAATTAATTTTTTTGTAATAGAACTTCTAAATGAGTTTTTGGAACTAACGTGAATTTCTTGTGTTCATAAATGCATAATATTAAAACTAGATATTAATAATGTTATAAAAACTTGAAAATTACATATTAGACATATTATGAAAAGTTATAAAGGAGGAGGGTCAATAAGGCCGGTTTTCGGCCTAAATTTTTTGGCAGGTAGAACTTGAAATTTCGTGAGGGAGGGGGTATGGTGGAGGGAGGAGGGTATTTATGTGTCATTGGTTGACTAGATGCATTATCTGTAATGTAAAATAAAAAATTTAACTCAGACATTTTCTATAAGCATTCATGCATTAAAATAGTGCTATTTCTAGCTGCTTTTTCATAACTTTGGGTGGATGGCAGAGAAGGGGGAGGGTATTTAGAAGTTTCGTATAGGTTGAAATTGACTATATATTGATTATAGATAAAAATCCAAAAAGAATTTCAAATTAATTTCAAGTTCTTCTTGCCAAGAAATTTAGGCCGAAAACCGGCCTTATTGACCCTCCTCCTTTATTGCATGCAAGTTGTTGTGTATTTTTATTTATTTATTTATTTATTTATTTATTTATAGCCTACCGATTAATAGTACAGACTGAATTTCGAGAATTCAAACCTTAACGTAAGAAAAACCTACAAAGTCTATATAAATCTATTTTCGAGGTATATTAACCCATTAATGCGCAAAACGAGGATTTTGTGCACGCAAGTTCAATTGTACGATTCGAATAGAAAATTGGGGCCAATTTCCTCCAAATTCGTATATGAAGGGTTTTTGGGGGTGCTCTTTCAGAATATGGCATTTGTTTTGCATAAAAACTTCAAAAACCCTATAATTTTTTGGGTTTCTTCAAAAAAGTGCCTATTTTTTTGGGTCATTTTTCGTCTCAACGTGGATTATCTTGTCGTTGCTGCTATTGAATGATAATAATATATAACTACCACAAATCGCGGTCCGAATGTCTACACCTTCTCAAACCATAGTTTTGAATTTTTTTTTTTGCTTTGGTTTTTGCAAAATGGCCCTTTTGTACAGCAATGTAATAAAAAATTTCCCGATTTTTTTACACGAAAAGGATCAACTTTACAAAAAAAAACTTGCAAAATTTTTTCAGAATTTTCTGAACTATTTTTGGTTTTTTGGATTTGGCCAATTTTTGAAAAATCCAAAAATGTCTCGAAAAATTCCCACGTGTTCCTTGGCTAATTATAAGCACTTTTTGTGATATAAAATTTATTGGTATAATTCGTCCTTTTTGAGTAAAAATATCACCAAATTTCATCATAAAAAAACTTGAATTTTTTCAGAATTTTTCGGGACATTTTTGGATTTTTCAAAAATTGGCCAAATTTAAAAAACCAAAAATAGTCCAAACAATTCTGAAAAAAATTATATGTTTTCCTTGGCTAATTATAAGCACTTTTTGTCATATAAATTTTTTTTGTAAAGTTGATCCTTTTTGTGTAAAAAAATCGCGAAGGTTTTTATTACATTCCTGTACAAATTGGCCATTTTGCAAAAACCAAAGCGAAAAAAAAAATTCAAAACCATGGTTTGAGAAAGTGCAGACATTCGGACCGCGATTTCTGGTAGTTATATGATCATTCAATAGCAGCAACGACAAGATAATCCACGTTGAAACGAAAAATGACCCAAAAAATAGGCACTTTTTTGAAGAAACCCAAAAAATAATAGGGTTTTTGAAGTTTTTATGCAAAACAAATTCCAGATTCTGAAAAACACCCCCAAAAACCCCTTATATACGAATTTGGAGGAAATTCGCCCCAATTTGCTATTCGAATCGTACAATTGAACTTGCGTGCACAAAATCCTCGTTTTGCGCATTAATGGGTTTGGGTTAATATACTTTTAAACTGAGATTTAAATCTATGCGACCATTGAATCCAATTAATCCTGATTAACCCATTAATGCGCCAAACAAGTCATTTGTGCACACAAATTCAATCTGGCATTTTTTTTCATAAAAACTTCAAAAACCCTATAATTTCTTGGGGTTTTTAATAAAAGTGCTGATTTTTTTGGTCTTTTTTCTTTAAAAAAAAAAATTTTTTTTTGTATTTGCTATTGAATGATCATAAAACCACTACAAATCGCGGTCCGAATATCTAAAGCAAGCTTTTAGAAGTTATGTGGTTTTTTTTTACAAAATGGCCAAAATTAGCAATTTTTTGCACCATTTTTGGTTTTTTGAATTTGCCATTTTTTTTTTCAAATTCAAAGATGTCCCGAAAAATTCTAACAAAATTTACTCATTTTCTACGGCAAATTATAAGCATTTTTTGTCCTTCAAAATTTATTCTTAAAATTGATCCTTTTTCAGTAAAAATATCACATAATAAAAAATGTAGCAATCCAAAAAAACAAAAATGGTCCAAAAAATTCTGAAAAAATTCACACGTATTCTTTAGCTAATTTTAAGCATTAATAATTTAATAAAAGATCCTTGCGTCGCTTCAATTATATTAATGTGTACAGTATACGATATGACTTCCTATAATTAATACGTATTAAATTATCGTTCTTATAAGACATATATACAAAGTTTTAATCGGAAGTATATCAGATAATTCTTTAATTTTTTCTTGTTTTACGAAATCGCTTCGTCTCATTAGCTTTAAATGTTATAAAATCAATGTATTTTGAAAATATAAGTTTTATATTTAAGAACCGTTCATCTAAGCCTATTTATAGAGTAATTGGAAAATAAGTTCTTTAATGATCGATTAAACGATATTAATCGTAGCATTTACATATGAAGAATTATTGCAAAAAACGATCATAGTCCGTTTTTGGCCAAAATATTGTAGCTTAATATAAATAGGACAAAACAAATGAAGCTGAGAAATATGAGCTAACCGCTTTTAAGTTGTAGATATGAAAAATTTAAAGTAAAATTCTGAATAATTTAGCCGTCGACCTTCATATGATTAGATGCATACCTACAATATCCGATATTGCAGCTAAATTTATTATTCAAATCTTTTTAAAAAATATTATGATATCATTAATTACTAGTAGAAATAGAATTGGATCATAATGACTTCCCTGCGGCGGTCCAGAATTAAACGAGAACGTGAGTCATTTATATTAACAATTTCCTATTCCTATTCGATAAATTAATAAATCCATTGAAAAATTCTTTTATGTAAACTCCTGACGGAAGATATCAATAAGGCATACATTATTAACATTTTAAATTTTTTAAATATTTAGAATATTTCTCTTTAAGGGGACTTTTACATTCAAAATCGACAAAAAAAAAACACTTTTTAAAAGTTTTTTATTGAAAAAACTATTATATTTATGATTCTGAAACCTTTTGTAAATTATTAGTAAGATTATGAAAAATATAAAAAGAATTTTTAAATGCAACTTTATTTTATTTTAATGCCTGCAGATGGCGTCATCCAAAATGCACTTTTAAAACGGCCCCATTTCTCTAGGACTTGCTGTAACAGATAAAAAAACTTTTATTTTTAATAAATATATCATTTTATACACATTTTTCTAAAAAAGTTAAAAAACGACTATAAGTTAGGGGTAAACTACCCTCCGCATAAAAAGTGGGGGGTTTAAAGGTTTAGTTACTAGTATATTTGATAACGAATCGAATGGCGTTTGGTTTGTTAAAATCGGTTGAATAGTTTTTGAGATACAGATGCGGCCATTTTCAAAAATGTGATTTCGAGAAAAACGCGTTCAAAGTTTTTGTTATATAATTTTTACATATAAAACGCGTAGAGCTGCCGTTACAAATATAGGTATAACTTTTTTTCTTTTACGAATTTCTTAAAACGGTGTTAGGAGAGTGTTTGTGTGATGTTAAGAAGCATTTTTATGAAAAAAAAATAATTGATTTTTTCCGATTTTGAAAGTAAAGGTCCCTTTAAACATTGTATTTCTTTTCATAAAACTTTATTGTGCAAAATGAAATGCAATATATAATACAAAATTATTGTAACGTACTTACAAAAGATTACAAAAAATAGTAGTTTTTCATAAAAAGGATTTGATAAGGCTTAATTTATTTATTTTTTTTTCCATTTATCTCCCAATTTGTCTCAATATCACAACAATTGGAATTAATTTTAAAAACAATTTACGATCATATTGCTGGTATCTGGGCAAGGACCTTTTATCAGTTTCTGAATTAATTTCGAAGATATCATATTTTTCTTTATTTAAATAATTGGTATAAATACTAGATTCTAAATAAAAAACTCTCTAAATCCGTATTAGCCTTTCTAATTTCCTTCAGGATAATAACCACGAGGGAGTCAATTTTAGAAAAAAGGGAGATTATATAACAAGAAAATAAAAGAGTAATCCTTCATCATTTCTGATTAAAGTTTTATACTAAGAGATAAAAAAACCTTTCCCTCTTTTAAATTAATAAAATTTTTAAATTCTACGCAGTATTTCCGGATTTCTTCTGACAGTGCCCTTTTAAACAAGTTGTGGAGATATCGAATTTTTTTATTTTTTTGAAAGACCCACCCTATCCTTTTTTCACAATTTTAATAAAAAATTTGATACTGTCCTGCGAGTGGTTTCCTGGAAATTTGTTCTATTTTAATTTCCCCCCTAATTATGAATTTGATGGTCGCTTGGCATATCCTTATTATCTTCCGTTTTACAGTGGCTTAGTCTTCATTTAATTAATTGTAATTTAATTCTTCCACTTCGAAGCCGCGTATTCTAAGGCGGTGGTAGAATAATAAAAAAAAAAATTACGTATCTACAAAATTACAAATTAGAGCTCCATTTAAATTTGTCTAGGTGGAGTAAAAAGACAATTAAGGTGATATTAAATGTCCTTCTTTATACTCAGGTACATACTCTCCCTTGCGTTGGCGGACCTTCTTGTGATACTAACAGCGGTGCCACTCACTTCGACAGTCTACACCGTCGATTCTTGGCCTTGGGGTAGTGCGCTCTGCACCCTATCCGAGTTCGTTAAGGACGTGTCTATCGGGGTGTCGGTTTTCACACTAACCGCTTTATCGGCAGATCGATATTTCGCCATTGTTGACCCCCTTCGAAAGTTTCATGCTCATGGTAAGTTCGATAAACATATAAATCTTTTTTGTATAAAATTACAAAATTTAAAAAAAAAATCTCAGGTGGTGGACGACGAGCTACAAAAATGACAATTGCCACAGCTGTGAGTATCTGGATTTTGGCCATCATATGCGGAATACCTGCTTTAATTGGAAGCAATATAAAGGTATAAGATGCTTACAGAATTTATTATTTATTTATACTTATTCACCGAATATAACGATTCTATTTCCAGAGATTCGACATAAACAGCCAAAAGTCCTTCAGCTTTTGCTATCCATTTCCTGACGAATGGGGCATCAATTATGCAAGGACTATTATATTGGCGAGATTTTTAATTTATTATGCAATCCCATTATTCATCATTGGAATGTTTTATATCCTGATTGCAAGGCATCTCGTTTATACAGCAAATGTTCCTGGAGAAATGCAGGGTGCAGTCAGACAAGTAAGTAATATGCTATAATAAATAAATGATAAATAAGCCAATTTTATGTTGAGACTATTAGAAAATAAGCTTGGGAATAGTATATCACCTTAAATTGTATATCAAATAAAAGATAGTCCTCATACAATTACAACGGAACCCCATTGTGAAGGGGCCGAAAAAGGACATGTTATTAAGGATATATTGAACTAATTTTTGAAGATAAATTAAAGTATTTGTTTTTACAACTTTTCTTGGAATCGAAATCACTGGCATGGTCCATCCGAAATATAATCAAATAAAATTCAACAATTTATTTAATTAATACCAATGGAATTTTCGTTAAACGTCGCCATTTATTTTTTTTAAGAATTTTCTTTTAATACCTCTTTTTCATTCAAGGAACAAAAATAGAAATTCACTTATCTATATTAAAAATTAAATCGGATGGGATTTAATCGTAAGACTGCTTTCAAGTGTATTAAAAAAAGCTACTTGATAAAATTGTTACAATTAATTAATTAATTTAATTTATCTATTGTAGGTTTAAGGGGACTTTGCGTATCATTTCTGAAAAAGAAATCGACTTTTTACTGACATAAAAGTGTTCTTTAACATCACAGAAATACGGTCCTAAAATATTTTTAAGAAATTCGTAGGTACACGAAAAAAATATATATATTTAAATATACATTTGTAAAGGTACCTGTAAGCGTTTTATATGCAAAAATTATGTAACAAAACCTTTAAACGCGTTTTTTTTTAACTACATTTAATAAGTTGTCCGCATCTGTAACTCGAAAACCACTCAACGGAATTTATTAGGTTGTAACATAATAGGTAATCTGATAATTTTTTAAGAAACTTTATTTTGATATTTTTGTACAATTTAGCTTAACATTTTATTGAACATATAGTCCATCATTATCAATGATCTCCTGCCAACGTTGGGGAAGCGACATTATTCCATTCTCATAAAACTTGGGCTCACGAGAGTTAAAAAATTCCGACAACCACTGTTCCAATGCATCTCGGTCATCAAAAGATTTTCCGCTAATGTGAGCCTGCAACGATCGGAACATGTGGTAGTCAGAAGGAGACATATCCGGCGAGTTTGCAGGATGGGCTAAGGAAATCCAGCCTAGCTCCATAATTTGTTTACATGTCATCGAAGCGGTGTGAGGGCGGGCATTGTCGTGGAGGAGGTATACATTGCTTGTTCTACTTAAAGATTCACAGCTACCTTATCCAGCATATCACAGTAGCGTTCACTATTTATAGTCGGTCCTTGTGGTAATACAGTGGAGGAAATTCATATAACCGCACCTAAATTTAAAACTTGTCGAAGGAACAAATTAATACATTAAGGTAAAATAACATTAAGATAAGATAAGATTAAGATGGTATTAAATAAGATAAGACTCAGATAAGATTAATCAGGATATAAGATAACATATTAACAAAAACTAGGGGCGTAGAAATAAAAGTACATTACCAACATTTAAAAACAAAGTCGTTACAAAGAGGAAATTCATTTAAACGCATAACTAAAACCACTATAATTCACAAAGTTCATTTAAAAAAAAATTAAGTTTAATGATCCTAATACTTTGTATGGGCACCCTTCTCTTGAATGGTTGAAAAAATCCTACTTGGCATGGATTGCAGTAGACCTTGAATGGTGTCCGTTCCAATACCTTCCCAGCAGCATTTTATTTCCGCTTTTAAGCTTCCTACGTCTGCGTATTGTCGCCCATTTCGGTAAATTTCTCTGGCCATTATACCCCATAGATTTTCTATGGGGTTAAGGTCGGGGCTACAGGCGGGCCACTTCATTACAGGAATGTCTCGAGCCTGAAACATCACCATAGTTTCTTTGGAGACATGCACAGACGCGTTGTCCTGCTGAAAAATAAAGTCCCTTTCACCAACTATGTCTTCCAAATACGAAATGAGAACCTCATCTAACATTTCGCAATACTTCTGCGAGTTAAGCTTCGAAGTAATGAAGCATAATTTCAATTTTCCATATGAGGAAAAGGCTCCCCATATCATCACACTACCTCCTCCATAGTTCCTACTCAATCTCGGTGGATTATTGCGACGTAGGTCATGCCAATAATAGCTCAGCCCATCTGGACCATCCAAATTAAACTTTTTCTCGTCAGAGAAAATAACGGTTTGCCATTTGTTGGTCCAATCCATATGTTTTTTTGCAAAGTCCAGACGGGCAACTTTATGGTGAACTGTAAGTGCTGGTTTCTTCACTGGCCTAAAGCGACGTTGAGCCACTGGTAAGTCCAATTTTGCCACAATTTGAGATGCCGTTAGCCGATTTTTTGTCGCTTCAATAGCAATTGTAACGGGTCCGCCAAATAACTTTTTTTTTTGAAAATGCTATAAAAAAAAAAACTACTGAATATTTTTTCAAATTTCTTTTTTTATTTCAAATTACAATCCTTCCGGTTAATGATGGAAAATAATTTCATTCAAATGGCTGCCTCGGCTGGCCATACAGTAGCCTACACGATCGGCTACGTGCCACACAGCCGACGCTACACTTGATGTTTTGCGCCCTGTTTTTGAAAATCGCAGTCGTTTGGCCACCTCGGAGCTGCGATTTGACACCGTTAGACTATTATTTGTGGGGTGCCGTCAAAGATAAGTGTTACGCCGACAAGCCAGAGACAATTGACGCTTTAAAGGACAATATTCGTGAAGCCATTGGTGAAATACAGCTGCACACAATCGATAATGTACTTAAAAATTGGACCGATCGTGTAGGCTACTGCATGGCCAGCCGAGGCAGCCATTTGAATGAAATTATTTTCCATCATTAACCGGAAGGATTGTAATTTGAAATAAAAAAAGAAATTTGAAAAAATATTCAGTAGTTTTTTTTTTATAGCATTTTCAAAAAAAAAAAGTTATTTGGCGGACCCTGTATTTATTTGCCTCCGTGTCAGTTTTGTGTTTCCCTTTTTTCCATAATTTTCACCCAATTTGAAAAAATTTCGTATAACACATTCTGATCTATTTATTTCCCTTGCAATTCTTCTATTCGTTTCACCCCTCTCCTTCAAAATGCGAATTTTTATCTGTTCTTCATTCGAAAGGTACTTTCCTTTGGCCATAATCTTATTTTTATCCTTAAATGACTAAATTAAACTCTAAAAACAATTCAAATAAGCGTATTCCTTACCAAACGAATTATATTAATACACAAAACAGCAAAAAGTACTAATTTCTTCAGAAATTTTATTAACCAAAGACACTGTTATTACTTGCGCTTAAATGAATTTCACCTTAAAGTGGATCGTGCTAAACGTTTGCGGACTCAAACTCAAAACGGACCGATTGTCGGCAAATAATTATAAGAGCGATGAATCACATAGAGTGAAGTAAAATGTATTACAGTTAGGCGATGTTGCCAAGAAGTTTTTACTGAGTCATTTTCTACATAATTCTTAAAAACTCAGTTGCGCTTAAATGAATTTCCTCCACTGTAGTTCCCAGTAGATAATGCCGTGCACATTCCACCAAACACTCAACATAACCTTGTGTATAGTAATTTTACATTTAACTGTCGGTACTCCTCTTTGATCCGCGCTAAGCCATTGTCGCTTATTGTTATAGTTAAAATAAAGCATCCACTTCTCATCCCCGGTAACCAAATTACGAAGCCAAGTAAAAGTACGACGTGAAGTGAGTAATTGCTTACAAACCGCCACTCGCATCATCCTTTGATGATGAGTATAAATATCCGCGCTCACGGGTATTTATACTCATAGTCACAGAACTTTCGCGAAGTTGTAAAAAAATTCCAGAACGTTTCCGAAAAAATTATCAGATTATTATGTTACAACCTAATAATAATACAAAATATATCCGATTCATTATGAAAAATACTAGTAAATAAACCTTTAAAAATATTATGTTACATACTCCTATTTTTTTATACAGGGGTAATTTACCATCAAAAAAAATGTTTTGTTTTTTTGTTTTTTTGGATTTTACAGTAAAATTTTTATAAAATGATAAAAATAATAAAAATTGAATGAAAAACGCCCTCTACAGTGAACAAGGCATACTAAAAATACAAAAAAAAAAAAAAATATAAAAATTATATTCTTCATATGTTCTACTACATATAATATTTGAAAGGAATTAGTTTGATAAATGTAATAGTTTTTTTTACACACACAAAAATTAAAATGTGTATTTTTTCTCAAAAATCAAACGATAAATCCCCTTAAAAAATGAATGTGTAAAATACAATTTATTAATTTAGTGCTAGAATTCACAATCCATTAATCTATAATATTTTTAGTATGGCTTAGCCAGATTAGTAAATATTAGATAACGATATTTAATTCTGTGAGGAAAAGGAATTAGAGTGAGAGTAAGTTGAAAACTATTCTTACATACTAATTAAAGCTTATATTAACCTATCACCTACTTTATTCCCTGATTAAGGGATTTTCGGATAATGTACATTTATCAAGAAATTTTTCAACAATTCGTTTCAATATGTCTACTATTAAATCCACATTGGCCCTATGTTGTAGCTGAGTGGTAGAAAAGTGAATTTAATATATTTTCAAACATATTGTTTTGTAAATTATTGTAATTTATTTAAATGTGCCTTTACGCATTGAGACCAAATAGGAGGAGTAGCATAGCATATTTCCTATTGGGGGGAAATCTGCCTTATACATTTTATACAGAACCGGACTAAAAACCGAACCTTGGGGAACACCTTCAGTAATTGGGAATAATTAATTGGAACACACAGCTACAAACTGTTGGAAAGTGATGAAGAATTTTTATGTAAATAGTATTAAGCTTGTCAATTTTTATTCATGCTAACGTTAAATGGGATCTGAAGGAATTTGACTCTGATTCGTAAAAGAACAGCATTTTTTTCTATTGAATATCTTAAATAAATCTGGTGTGCGATTTTTCCTCTAAGCGTTAAACTTATTTGATTAAAGTTTTCCCAAAAAGTATTCCTTTATTTTCATCTCGATAATGTTTAACATATTTTAATTAGTATATTATAAAAATATAATAGAAAATATTAAATATATAGTATTAAAAAATACTTAAAATAGAGTTTAATATTTTATATTAATTAAGTTTTTTCGCTACACCCAACTCCAAAGTCCAAATAAAATTTTCAAAAACTGATCCGTGAAAACTGTTTTTTCCGAATCAAGTTAAATTCCTTCGTTAAGGTAGTAGTTCCCTGTAGAATAGGGAAAAATAGACGTTTAAACTTTATTTATTTTCTCAGCTCCTTTTTTATAAATTTAACTACATCTTTTTTTATTTGGATACTTAAGTCTTGAAGTTGACGAAAAAAATTGTTTTTCTTTTTTTAGTACTTTATTATAAATACAGAGGGCTTTCAAAAATGAGCAGTTAAAAAAAAGATGGTTCCATGGCGGACACTCAATCTCAGAAACGGCAAGTCTGAAACAAAAAAACCAAAAAGAATGTTAAAAAGGAAGATGGTTTATAGGGCAATTCACCACAATTAGAAAAAAATCGTAAAAAAAAAAAAAATGGCGGATGTTTGAAAAAAAATTTCGAAAAAATCGCATTTTTTTCGCTTTGTTCGGTTTGTAAATATATTTTTTAATCAACTTTTTCAAAATTTTCTGGTGAATTGCCCTACAATAGACCTTAACCAACAAAACGCTATAAGGTTTATTCAAATCGGTTTAGCCAATCCGGAGATTGACTGTCCGCCGTTTTGATAAATCTAGTTTCGAGAAAAACGCGTTTAAAGTTTTTTTACGATATATTTATGTGTGCGTAGTGAAAAATGCGCGCGCACTAAAACTGCTGTAACTCTTCGATTTTTTCGAATTTCTTTGTAAAAATTTAGTAGATGATTTCTGAAGATATAAGGAATCATAAAATGCAAAAAACAAAAAATCGATTTTTTGGAAAATTTTGAGGGAACTACTACCTTAAATCAAGAAACTTTCTAGTGTTTGTGATTTCATGTTCAGTACAATACAAATTTAATTTTTAATTCATTATCTAATATCACATGAAGTTCCAAAAACTCTATAGGAATTCACAAATTGAAGGAATTACCAAAGTTCACCGTACAATTTACGGAGTTACTTCAACCTTTCATATAAAACTTTAAAAGTGTTTTTCTCGAAGACACATATTTCAAATTTGTTCAACAAACATGTCAAATATTAATTGATTGATTCACATATTGATCACGAAAAAGACCTATTACCTACTTAGAAACTTTATAAAGATGAAATTTACATTAAAGAAAATTTTAAAAATGGGAGCAACTCACTTTTATGTGTTTGGTAAAGTTTGAACATGATATGATTTAAATTGATATGTCGTCTGGGCGAAAATCAAACTTTTAACGTGCATATATCCTTATAAGTAAAATTCGCAACCAAATTGATTTGCATCTACTTAAGTAATTATTCTACGTTCTAACTCGCTTTTGACAGGTATACTCCCATTTTATAGATATCGAAAGCTTTCAAGAAAAAAATTTCATTGGTTTAAAAGATAATTATTTTCACTTTTTAATTAATATAATTTTATATCTTTATCTTACAGGTACGCGCAAGAAGAAAAGTTGCTGTGACGGTTTTGGCTTTCGTAGTTATTTTTGGAATCTGTTTCTTTCCTTCACATCTTTTTATGATGTGGTTCTATTACTGGTAAGTTGATATGGACTTTAATTGGAATGTCCTATACAAAAATATTTTATTTAGATATAAAATATTCTATTAGGAGCTAAAACTGAAGAAGTTCAGAATAAAATATTACTAACAGATAAAAGTATGCTAATATCAATCGATATGTTTGGTTTAGAATATTTTGTTTTACCTTTCATCTATACATCCATACTAAATTTGACCTTTTTGGAACAGATACTAAAAGTCTTTGTCCGAAGATTATTCATCACATTTATTAATATTTTTTAGGCTTCCCCCTTGCCTTTGTAACAGGATTAATTCAATTTGGTCAATTTCCAACTAATTTTCTATATTCCTCTATGGTAGTTTTGTACTATTGTTCACGTAGAGCGGTCTTCAAGCTGTCCTTTGATGTTATTTGATAATTCCTTATCCTAGCTTTTAAAGTATACCACAAATGCCCAATCGGATTTAGATTCGGTGATGGAATAGGCCAATGTAAAAACCGAATATTGTTTTCTTCCATTCATAGTCTTGTTGCCCCAGATGTGTGTGAGAGGGCACTGTCCTGCTAAAATATGATGTCATTGTAATTCCCGATTTCGAATATCCTCCGAAACTGAATGGCTGAAGACAGACTACATTTATATACCGTTGAGTATTCATGCGACGCTCACAAATGAACATTTCACCCATCCAGCCGTCATGCAGTTCCAGACCATCGTGCTACCT
The DNA here is from genome assembly GCA_949715965.1 of Dysmachus trigonus. Classification (NCBI taxonomy): domain Eukaryota; kingdom Metazoa; phylum Arthropoda; class Insecta; order Diptera; family Asilidae; genus Dysmachus; species Dysmachus trigonus. Next base: position 87,284,281 of record OX454319.1, on the reverse strand, counting down.
CTTCTGTGTTTGACAGTAGGCACAATGCATTCTGAGTTGTATTCCACCTCGTCTTCGTATCTACAAAATAAAGAAACAATTATGTTGTGGATTAAATACCATAATATTTCTTCTCAACACATCACTGACGACTAATAACATTTTGAAATGTACCTCCGAATTTAACGCTTCATAAACTGTAACTGATAAAAAAATCCTTAATTACCCATTAGGGCTATATAGTTATTTTTAATCCTTTTCCGAGTAATATTTGTTACCTAATTATGACTTCCTATCTGCCACGGAAGCAATAAAAGTGATAACTAAGTATTTTTGTTCTTAGTTTTCACGGAAAGATAATAAATTAGGATGGCTTAATACTTTTGACCAAGGCCATATTTATTGTATCTTGATATCAAATTCACGCTATTCGCTGAATAATAATCAATAGGAGGCTATTTCTTATTAAGGTTCATGGACAGTCTCTAAATAATTGATATCTATCTTGTCTATCTTATGATAATAAACCAACTTTACTTTTCTACTCTCTGCAATCTTTTCGTTTTTTTTTAACTATCAAAAATCCATAATATTTAACGTCTTCTTGCTACACAATGGACTATGTACAATACATATAGTATACTCTTTATGACTTTAAGACTTGCATCCTCCGGCATTCTGTTTCAGATTCAGTACTTGACTTCCTTGACTGCGAAAAAATATAGTCTTATTTTACGAGCGCATCAGACAGATTTATTCAGTCTCTGCATCACAATCGAAAGAGGTTTTATTCGCACTAAAGCATCCCGAGTGAATAGAAACATTTCACAAACATGGCAGACAAATCGAATTTGTTTTAATCTCAAAAGGAAATTGGTAAGGCGACTTTACGACTGATTTCGAATGATTTAAGTGAGAAGCAATTTCCGCAGTGACATCAGACACCACTTAAAGTGAATGAGATTAAGCATCCCGGCAAATTGAAATCAATTAAAATGTCGAATAGTCCTAAAATCGGTTTTCCAATTAAAAAAGTTTGACAAAAATTTCAGTTAGGAGAATTCGAATTAAATATAAATCTCAAATTTCACGCACTTTGAAATCAAATACTTTCTTTTTTCATGTCTAAAGTATCGGAATGAAATTCAGTACACAAAAAACGAGTTAATCCTCTCATATACTACATCATAGGAAAACTTAAGGAAAAAATTTATATTAAAGCCATGGCTGATTGTTAAATTTTGAAGAAAACCCGGATTGTATATCAGTCTTTTTGTTTGGTTTAATAAAAATGCCACAAAACAGGTTTCTTTATAGGAAAAAAACTAGAAACTAACTAGGAAATAAAAATTATTCTTCTGAATAGCTGACTCTAGATTATGTAGTTAGGGGTATTCAAAAGTAGACAGTTTATTTTCCTTAAAATAAAACCTTAGAAAAAGCTACTATGTATTTTGAACATTTAAAATTATTTTTCTGAAAAATATCACAAATAGTAAAACATGTAACTTGGGTGAGCCATCGGCTGGTTTCTTTTTAAAAGTCCTATAAAATAAAAACTATTCAGTACTTTTAAAAATTTTTGAGTTATTAAAAAAAGAAAACCAATTAGTTATAGAATATGATTTAATTTAAATGCCATCCCAATTTTAAAGCACATTTTCGATGGTTTGGGGCCCTATTTCATGAATAGCTCGATCGATATTCTTCTTAAGTGTCAGAATTGTTTCTAGATTGTCAGAATAACATTAATCTTTAATGGCACCATACAAAAATAACTCTAACGCCGTCAAATCGCAGCTGTGGGGTGGTGGCCATGACACATATCTACTGAAATTTCTTTATTCAAAATTCGCATTGTTTTGGCACACAACACTCACTTTGGAAATTTGTATTGAATATTTCTGAAAGTTGTTCAAGTGTAAATCTATTCAATTCGTACTGCGGGGATATGATACTGTATTATTGTCAATTCTTTGAGCTCGAAAGAGCTGTCTTTGTCTAAAAAACGTGTAATTTAAAAAGAAGACAAGAGGTGGCCTATCCTATATTTGAAAACAAAAAGTTAGTTAGTTCTACTCATCTGAAGTAAAAATTTCTCAATGATTTTTAATTAGTAAGAGCTACGCTATTAAATATAAAAAATAATAATAATTTCTAAAAATACAATAAAACAAATGACATCACTTCGAAAATTAGAACTGGATTTTTTGCCGTTTCTTTACATTTAAAGAACTCTAAAAATTAAATAAACAATATTTCTATATTATCGTAGAACGCAGAATTCGAAGAATATTTACATATTTAAGAAAAACTTATTTAAAAGTTCACATGCAGATTACATGAGCTACAATTTTGAACCGAATAGCTACTTTACCTCCAAAAGAAAACAAAAGGCAAAATAATAAAGGAGATATTGTGGTAATTTGGCTCCCTGTTGGTAAATTGGCCTCCTCCTGTATTTCTTATTCTAATAAATTTAAACAATATTCTGCGAATTCATGTAAAAGTGTGTGAGGTTTAGAGCTTGTGTGTGATAAATTAATTTGTCTATTGAAGATTTTCAGGTGAAAATAGCACTTTTAAATATACATGTGGACTTGAAAATGTTTAATTGATCATAGATAAAGTTCAGTTGAGAGTATATACAGTTTCAGATTATTTAATTAGAAAAATATTTTTTTAATATATATATATTTTTTTAATTATTACTGGAATTTTCCTTATACTGGTTATTTAGCGAATTATAACACAAAATAGCAAATTTTGAATACTGAACTGAACATCATATTTGTAGGTTTTGCTCTTTCACAGAGAAACAAATTAAGAAAGTGTCTTGTCGGTTAATAAGGTGAAAAGTGCCTCAGCTCTTCTCAAAAACACAAAATATCTTTATATAGGACATGAAAAAATACATCTTTGCTGAAATTTTCAGACATAAATTCTCACATAACCTCAAAAAAAAAAAAAAAAAAAAATACGTGATTTTCAGTGTTTTGGAAATATCTCGGCTTCTTGTGGACGTAGAAAATTCTTTTTTTTTCAAATTGTAAGGTTTTCTGTCAGCTACATCCATGAATTTTTTGAGATTTTTACAAGGTCGAAATATCGAAAAACAATTTTTTTCACCATTTTTCGGTATTTTTACCTCTTTTTTAAGTCTGAATTTTTCCCCTTTAAAGGCAAGACTAAGACATGAATAAGACATAAATAGCTGGAATATAAACGTTGAAATATGGTCTCTTTGTGAACTGCTTGGATGATTTCAAGGTAGGAAATGACTTAAAAAAATTCAGACTTACAAAAAATTCAGACTTAAAAAATATGTAAAAATACCGAAAAATGCTGAAAAAAAAGGTTTTTCATTATTTTGACCCTGTTGCAAAACATCTAAAAATCTGACAAAATTCATAGATATAGATTGATATCAAAAAAAAAATATATTTTTTTTCGGCATTACTATTGTTTCAGTTTTTTTTTAAATTGAATTTTAGGAATTTCGAACGCGTTTAAAAATTTGAATTCTCGAAATTTCGAAAAAATATCAAAACACTGAAAATCATGTTTTAATTTTTTTTTTTGAGGTTATGTGAGGATATATGGGTCTGAAAATTTCAGCAAAGATGTACTTTTTCATGTACTATATAAAAATATTTTTTGTTCTTCAAAACAGCTTCGAGCACTTTTCACCATCTTAACCTGCTAAACCCTGAAATATAATACCAATTAGTTTTTAATTATTATTTTACAATAGACTCCATTTACGTGATAAAATACAAAAAGGCTCATATTACCTACTGATTTCTTAATTTTGAAGATAATTCTAAACAAATAATTTTTTAGTAAAACCATGTTGTTTTCTCGAGTGAAAAAGTAAGACTGAAAAGATACTGAAAATTTGATTTTAGACGGAATCTAATCTGAAATAAGATAGTAATAATTATTTTCACTAAAAACTGACTGAAAGTAGACTGAAAACATATTACATTGAGAAAGTTAAAACGAAATTCAGACTGAAATGAGGCAGAAATATTTTTTCAGTCGGAAACAGAACTGAAATTATTCAACTTTTGGACTTAGAAAATTGTCCAGAGCTAGACTTAAACTATATAAAATATATAATATATAATTTTGTGCAGATATAAATTTTTTTATGTGAAATTAGTAACTTCATTGATATTTTATTTAAACTTTTCAGTGTAATTTCAGTTTTCCCTTTGCTACAGGACAATTGACTAAATTTGAGTGCAAATATTTTTCAGTATATGTCTTCCGCCTGATTTCAGTCGACTTTTAATTCATTTTCTGTACGTTTTCAGTCCATTTTCAGTGTCTTTTCCGTATATGAATTTCCGTCTCTACCTCAGTCTCTTTTCAATTCGTTTCCCGACTGCCCTTTAATTCAAACAAAATTGGTAAATTTTTCAATCTGTTTTCAGTTTCACCGGGGTGGTTTTTTTCTAGCTATATTATGTTGATGATGTAGATTACTGTGGGTGTCCGAAGACACACTTAGGCCATTATAGGCCCATTGTGATACCACTTGTTTGTGACCAGGGTTTCTCGTGGGAATCGAACCCACAACCTCTAGCACCCTGCTGGCTCGCAGTCAACCTGTTGCGTTACCAATCGAGCTATTGAGGCCCCATATGTTGAAACAAACATTATAAATTTTTTTTCAACAAATATTGATTAAATATGCGTTTAAAGCAAAGTTGTACCTAATAATAAAATTATTGATCATATAATCACCACTTCCTTTAATAAAAATAATATTTTAACCCTTGTAATAGAATTTCTTACCTTAAATAAGCCTTAGCTTCTTAACAAAACTTCGAGGAGAAGAAATAATTCTTCTAATTGAATTGTTGACAAAGTTTTTATATTTGTTTACCCAAGATGCCATCATCACTAAATAAAATACTTATCTTATATTTTCAGTCCGACATCATCAGAAGACTACAACACGTTTTGGCACGTGCTACGGATAATGGGATTTATCCTTTCATTTGCAAATAGCTGTGCGAATCCAGTTGCCCTATATTTTGTGAGCGGTGCCTTTCGTAAACATTTCAATAGGTACTTACTCTTCTACTACGAGCCAAAAGCATGAAAATAAAACGTAGTGTCAATGTGTGTGGACTTGTATGGACTAAGCTTTTTTGCACATTTAGATATTTATTTTGTCAAGGCTCTATTGCCGAACGACGACGGCACGGAGAACACATGGGCCACCGAGAAACATCCTTAACAAGTACAGTGTCAAGGAGGTACCCCTCTAGGAGGTCCTGTCATCAAAGTACAATACGAAGGTAAGTTAAGACCCCTCCTCGTTTGCATGTTTCCTGTGTTTTAGCGGCCATATTTTCTACTCCTTCAGGTTGCAAGAGACAACGATCACCGTCATACCAAATGGATTACTAAATGGCAATGAGGACCATGACTACGAAAGTGACCATACCATGTAAATATCAGGCCGAGCTTCATCGCTCAACATCAACATGGAATCCAGAGCCCCAATCGTCAGATGAAAGTACTATCTAGTCAATTTTATCGCACATATTCCATCGTCAACAAAATTATATGTTTTAAAAAATTAATTTTGTAAACTTAGCAGACAGAGAGAAAGAAACAAAGAGGATATTTACAAGCGAACTTTTGAACGAACATAGATTTGTAAATAAAATTGTGCATTGCTTTGAAATTTTAATAAATTTTAAACATGTTTTCTGGATGTTTACAATTTCCCCTTTGTTACATATAACTCAACTTCTGTTGTATTGATTGAAAATGCCAAAATTCTGCGGGTATTGAGATTCTTTTCAGCATATTTGAGATAAAGTTCGACATGTACATAAATTGTAATGCGAACTTGTTGGGAAAATCAACATTCTTCAAGTAAAGAAATAGATGGCTTTAGTAAACATCGAAATTGCGTGAATTATAGCAAACAGAATCCAAATTAAGAATGATAAATTGCTACCATGAAAGAAAAGAAAATATCTATAAAATACCCATTATTGTGTTTCGTGACGAACAAACTATTTTTTATATGTAGAGTTGATAAATTCAGTATTTTTATTTCTTTTTTAGTTAGGTGTTTCTGGTTTTGTTCTTTTATGTCTTTTAAAGAAACATAAAAGCCATATTTAATCCAGAGTTTTTCCAATAGATTACATACAGGTAAGAGGTTTTTACGTTTTTGTTTAAAAAAGTATATACTTACATAATTATATGGTATTGTTTTTTTACAAATAAAAAATTATTTTAAATAAATTGTAAAGATTTTACCAATCAAACTAGACCAAGCAAATTAATACTTGACGAAAGTGATTTAAAAAAACAAACACATCCGATGCTAATTTTTAAAATGTCTATATGAACTCAAATACTACCAAATTTGCTTAAAAAATACGTCCATTCAATATATTAGATTGATGCAAAAATTAATCAAAATTCAAAATTTTATTTACTAAAACTTATTTTAATCAATGTAGTATGTATGTACCGTTCTGTTCGATGACCTTTCTCCATCTCTCCGGTAGCTATCTGAGGTTTAAAGAACTGGTCTAGGTAATTTTTCACTTCATTAACCATCTAACAAGGAGAAGGCACCTACTCGTCATCACCGATTTCGCTGAAAATAGCACATGTAGGGGCTTGACTAGACATGAAAGTACCCGAAGTGGGAACTCCAAATGGCGTTTAGAAAATAATAGTATGTATAATAAAAATTTAGACGCGAATCTAAATACCATTCATTTTAGCACTTCCCCAATACGACGGCTAGTGTAGCGGTAAACGCTTGGACTCGTGATGCAAGGGTCAAATTTTCGAATCCCTGCGTGCAGAGGCTTTTTCTTTCGGATATTCCCCAATTTTTATAAGATTCGGGTCGGAATTAAGCGAAGTGATACATTTTTTATTTTAATTATTTATTTATTTACACGCAAAATGCATAAATATAGGACATTATTTTTTAAGAAGCACATAATCGTGAGAAATTTATCGTTGCGAACTTTCCCGGCGGCCGTACACGAATAATTGATTTTCGGCACAGGTAGAAAACATGTTACCTTACGCGTGATTCGCTGCTAAACTTTGCGATTAAAGAGAATGTATTATGAATGTAAATAAAGTTTGTTTTTCTAATGGAAACGTTGAAACAACGTTGTGATTGTAAAAATGCGGCGTTTATAACCTGTGCTAGATGCAAAAATAATTACTGTTTCCCCTGATTCTATGATAATATGACTCCGCCCAATGTAAATCATCGAATACAAAAGAATAAAAGTCTGAATTTGAATGTACAAAGTCTTTTGGTATGCGCTTTAATTACAATCCTTTGCTAAAAAGTCCGCAATCCCAATTATGCCTTTTGCATATAAATAAATAAATAAAATAAATTATTTATCACTTCGCTTAATTGCGACTTGAATATTATAAAAACTGGGAAAGATCCAAAAGATAAAAAGGTTCCCCACGCAGGAAGTCGAACCTGTGACCCTTGCATCACAAGCCAGAGCGATCCCCACTACACCATCCACCGCTTTGAAAAAGTACTAACATAAATGATATTTATGTTGCGAGAGCCGCTTCAGAATTTTTTTTTTATACTATTATTTTCTAAACGCTTGGCCATCTGGAGTTTCCACTTCGAATACTTTCATTTCTAGCCAAGCCCTACATGTGCTATAAATTTGAGCGAAATCGGTGATGACGAGTAGGTGCCTTCTCCTTGTAAGTTATTTTGAAGCGATCTAAATAATTGATGTATGAACCAAAACATCCCAGTCAAGTTGTAATAGTTTCTGTCGAATGACCAAAGACACGTCTGGTCTAGCACAAGTACCTTTCTGTTGGCTAATTCAGACCGCTTCTGGTCGATTGTATTTCTCCAAAATAATAATCTGATTTTCAGTTAACAGATCTTAATAAACGATTCAGTTCCAATCCCAGAAAATGCATAGCATAACCTTGAAACAGGTTCTTTAATTTGCTTTTTTGCTTACTTTGACAGTGACACGTGGTTGATTAGTTTCAGAGTAATAAAAAAAAAATTTATAAAATTAGATCATCATTCTATAATTATGTAGTATTTATCACACGCCTCTCTGAAATCAAGTAACTAAGCTAGTTTAAAATAACTGAAACAATGAAAAACTTAAAAACTAAACCTTGCCATATAAGCTATAACTAAATTGCAAAACTTCGTACATAATTCGTTTAAAACTCCATTCCATACACTTTATTGAGAACTAAAACTATTTAAAGTTTCTTCAAAGAAAATTGGAATTTTCGAGTGAATCAATTTACTTTTCCGGTGAACTAAATATTTAAAAGTAAGACAGGAAAAATTTTGCACTTAACAAGTTTAATATCATGTAACACAAAATTCGGCTAATTTCACATTGATATACATCCACAGGAAATGAAAATTTACTTGATGAGTATATGAAAAGTTGTCCGCAATTAGCGCAACAAACATTAATAAACTTCAGAAAATTATTGCACCGACGATCAAAGTGAAGTTGCCAAAGTAATGAAAAAGATTATTTACAACACCACAACCTGCCTACAAAAAGATTACGAAGTTAATTGCTTGAGGTGTGAAATTTCTTAATATAATCAGATCAAAAAAAAAAAAAAGGTCGGGTGGTGTTGGTTAACTATTTCTCAGATTCATCTTTATGTCGGGCTGCTGCAGATTTAGATATATAGTAAGGTATGTCGATTTCTGGTTTGGTGAATGCAAACATCATGCAGAGATTTGAACAAATATGCAAATTATACACTTGAAGTTTGTTTACGATCTTTTAAGTACACACAAAATGCATTCGTAATATTCACAATCTGACCCAAACATCCTTGCAGAAAATAAATTTTATCGCTGTAAAATGCAGCCTTAGATGCTGTGGAAACATTTTATAGAATCTGGCAAGAGGAATGGTGTAAAACATAGGCATTGAACATATTAAATATGCAGAAGTTCACACAATTTTCTGGAGATATCTATGAATATTCAACAAATTTGAGAAAGACGGAGGTTACATTAAATGCACTGTATAAATTATAAAACATGGTCACCCTTTTCAGAGTTGAAAATTTGTGTTTTTAAATAGGAATTATCCTACCTAGAAAAATTTATTTCAGGCCAAATTATAACCTATCTAAATTACTCTTGAATTTTAAAATTTTTCAAGCAATCAGTATATAATCAACACAACAATATGGATGTTGCATATTATCTTTACGGATATTTTTCGAGATAATACTTCGATTTTTGGTAGTATTATTTTTTTTTTTTTTTGTAGGGATAGAGAGGGAGAAAATAAAGGAAAAGAGATTAGTTAGAAAGCATGACTACATAATTTCATATGTTTCCTGGGATGACAAATGTATTCCTGATATTATTTTTTATTAAGGGTTGAAGGGATAAAATATGCGAAGGTTTTACCCAAAAATTAATGAACAAAAATGTATCGCACAACGTGAAATTTTTCGGAACAGGAAATTTAGTCTTAATGGTAATTTTTATAGGATTAAACGAAATGAAATGTTTGTTTTTAGTCAATTTTACTCATCAACCTTTTACTCTACCTACAGTTTATGTTTAAACATTTTTAATTGATTTACTTGTTCATTTTTATCTCTTTGGTCCTAAATAAAAAATAATAACATAAATTAATTTATCGGTCAGAGAAATATGTGAAATTATTCTAAATTAATGCGATTTTACTTTAAAATTTATAGTAACTTTCAATTAAATTAACTTTCTCCCTTGTTATTACTGGTTCTATTGTACAATCTGCATAAGGTAATAAAGTAATACCACAAATTTAAATCTTGGGTTATTATGAGAAATGATACGTATCCTCAAAAGAAACGAAACGAAAATAAGAAACGAAACGAAATCACTTTGGTATCACAAGAAATGATCGTTTACTGTATTATGTGCAACACGAGATGTTTTTATGAAATTTAACATTTTTTAGCTGCAAAATTATCTTTAAATAATATTTGCAAAGAATTTTTTAAATAATACATATTCTACCGAAATATTGGGTTGTTGCAAATAAAATAGTCGCCTTCAGCTTCACCGCACTTTTGCCAACAAGATGCTAAATTGTATATCCCGGTTTTATAAAAGTCTTTATTTAGAGATGCGACGAAATTCATAAAGGTTGTTTGAACTCCAGACTGGTCCGAGAAGGTTTTTTTTCCTCCAAAAAGTGACTCAAATGCTGAAATAAGTGATAATCCGTCGGAACCATATCTGGAGAGTATGCTGGATGTGGCAAAGTCTCAAAGTTTAATGCCTTAATTTTTTTAATGACTGATTTAGAAATGTGCGGGCGATCGTTATCATGCAGTAATATGACACCATGCCTATTTACTAAAATCGGTTGCTTTACTGACAAATTGGTGCGAACAGTCTCAAGTAACTGACAGTACTTTTCACAGTTCAGAGTCTCAACGGATTCTAAAAAAGTATAGTGGACTATTCCAGTCGCAGACCACCAAACTGAAATCATGATTTTTTTAGGGTAGCTACTTGCTTTCAGGATGCGCTTTGGCGGTTCCTTAACGTCCAACCACTGTCTCTTTCGTTTGCTGTTGTCATACATAATCCATTTTTCATCACATGTAATAATAATATACGATGCAAAAAAGGTTCATTTTTGTTCCTCAGAATTAGTGATGCGCATATTTCGAATCGAGATATTTTATTTTTTTCTATCAGAGTATGTAAAACCCCTGTGTCCAACTTTTCCTATATTCTGAAGATGTCTGGATACGGTTAAGTAATGTACTTCGAGAATCACTCCTATCTCACGTGTATTTAAAAGAGGATTACTCTCGACAATATCCTTCAATTGACCATCATCGATAGCTACCTCTCGATGGCCGCGTAGTTCGTTCTCCAAGTCGGTGTCTCCATAAGGAAACTTTTCAAACCAACGCTGTGTTGTTCTCTCACTAGCTAAACCTTCGCCGAATGCCATATTAATATTTCGTGTTGCCTCTGCGGCACTGTGTCCCAGTTTGAATTCGTACAAAAACAATAGGCGCAATTCACGTTTGTCCATTTTTCACTATCACTAAAAAACTTATGTTACTTCGCGAGTCCAAACAATAATGCGACTTGTCGGGAGAGAGAACCACATGCAGTTTTAGTATTGCGCAGTATTTCTTAATTATTAACATTGTGAGTATTCACTATACTGTTATACGATGTCTGACAATCTGCCATTTCATTTGCAACAACCCAATATTAAGTGTAGAATTGTTTTTCTTGTCTTCCGAAAGTGAAGATAGTGTTGTTGTTTCGAGAAGAAAACTAACAAGGATAGGTCACACTGTATGGATTACACATTTGATCGAGTCTCCATATATTTAAAGAGGTTCACCAGTGTAGTAAATCCCCAAAGCCCTAGGGTGCAACACTCAGAAATAAGGGAGAAATTTCTCTCGAAAGTTTTAGGCTTACCATTAGTAGGAGTACCAAAAATTATGAAAGTTGTCTTGGCGAAGTGAGCAGCGTATATGTTCTTCTACCTTTCTTCATAATACATATTTATTTGCTTACATAATTCGGATTATAAATAACATACATGGAATTGCTCTTTTTATCAATGATACTTCGCCACGACAACTTTCATAAGATCGAATTTGTGGCACTTATACTATTGGTGAGCCTAACTTTTTCGAGAGAAACTTCCTTATTTCCGAGTGTTGCACCCTAAGGCTTTGGAGGTTTACTACACTAGTGAACCTCTTTAAATATACGGAGACTCAGCCAAATCGGTGACCCACACACTGTGACCTATCCTTGTAGGAGATTCTTCGAATCCTTTGGAGTTACCGTAACCAATGTGAGTTACAAATAAATTTATTTGAAAGTTATAATATAGTATATTTCTTTATATTCTTATAACACTTTTACCCGGAAACAAATATCCCTTCATACATATACTGGATGAGTTTTCTTTACAGAAAGAACGATCTCAACTAAATTTCCTAATGCAGTTGAATTTAGAATTTTTTTTTTAATCGAATAATTTTCTTTAACCAGTTAACTGTGATTGACGAGTATACTCGTCATGCGTATAAATCAGTGACCATTGGCTATTTAAATTGCAATGTTTGAGAAAAACGAAACATATTCTCAAATTTAAAGATGTTTAGAATATTTTGAGGCAATGCCGGAATAAAACAAACAAGTAGAAAATATAAACAGTTTGAGATGATCTCATGCGTCTCGGTATGCACTGGTTGAAAAAGTTTACCAGTTCGCATAATGAATTTATTTATGTGCGATGATAACGTTTTTTAGATGTTAACCAAAAAATATGAAACTACAAGGACTCTTGTCAGTCTGAAAATAATTTAGATTTTATAAAAGAATTGGAAGCTGTCGGGCAGAGAAAAAGGCTAATTGCATGAATGTCAACAAAAAACCATTCCAAATACAAAGCACATGAACTGAGAGGCACAAAATTTTCTTGGAAATTGTCTCCCTCGGTTTAGTGTTCCAAGAATTCAATCATTTTGTTTACCAAAAATAAGCAAACGATACTGACTATCCCACGATTCATTCAAAAATTCATAGAATTATCACGATCCAATATCTTACCAGCGCAACTTATTCTGTAATTGACGAATATACAGTAATACCTCGACTTACGCTACCCCGACTTACGCGAACCCGTAGTTACGCGATTTTCAAATCTCGTCGATTCGTCTTTTGTTTGAGCGCCACACAATAGTCCAGTCAATTTAACCTCTGAAGCGGAAGTTTGTGATGGAGTGCTAATTTTTGGATATATTGTTGGGGACGGTGAGAAATGAAGCTATAATTTCTTTCACCCCTGAGGGGTTTTTTGTTTATAACTTTGAATAAAAAAGTCAGCCTGGGTGGGAACGTTAGAGGGTGATATAATAAATGATTATTCATCTTGTATTAAAGTTTCCCCCGGTTTTGTTTATTGCAAAATTGTTTATTAACAATTTCACTCTCCCAAACCGAAAAAAATCACGGCTGATTTTTTTAAAAATACTTAAGCTCGTACGATGTCTTTCATTTTCACAATATCACTAGAAGACGCAATCCCCTATCATATACCAAAAATTCAAAACGGTTCCATGCATTTCACCTGAGATAATCACCCACATACCTCACCTGTTTTACACCGAAAAATGCACAGTTTTAATCCAAGTCAAGATATCCCCCACGAATCGTCGCCCACCGACCAGCTATCGCTGAGCAGCACACATTTTTTCCCAGCCCACGGCGGGGAAGAAGAAGATTTGCGACTGATTGAAAAACGGAAATCGCTATAATAAAAATTATGGGAATAAAGGGTGGAATCTGTAGATAACTACAAAATTATTAAAATTTCAAAAAAGTTTAGTTTTGTGGGAGAAAAAAAATAAAATGTTTGGTAAGTTTTTTGTTTGTAAAATTTAAGGGGTAATAAATTTATTCGGGGGGTCAGGGGGGGATTTGTGGAAAATAATAAAAATTATGAGAATAAAGGGTGGAATCTGTAGATAACTACAAAATTAAGAATATTTCAAAAAGTTTAGTTTTGTGGGAGAAAAGGAATAAAATGTAATTAATTTTTTATTTTTTTAAAAGTTTAATTGCAATATAAAAAAAAGTAAAAATAGTAGCTAAAAGTGATGTATTAGAAAATGGAGAAAAAAATAAGTGATTTTTGAAGCCATCATGCATTCAGTTCCGTTACATACATCGAAAGTTATAGCGATTTCCGTTTTTCAATCAGTCGCAAATCTTCTTCTTCCCCGCCGTGGGCTGGGAAAAAATGTGGGCTGGGAAAAAATGTGTGCTGCTCAGCGATATCTGGTCGGAGGGCGACGATTCGTGGGGGATATCTTGACTTGGATTAAAACTGTGCATTTTTCGGTGTAAAACAGGTGAGGTATGTGGGTGATTATCTCAGGTGAAATGCATGGAACCGTTTTGAATTTTTGGTATATGATGGGGGATTGCGTCTTCTAGTGATATTGTGAAAATGAAAGACATCGTATGAACTTAAGTATTTTTAAAAAAATCAGCCGTGATTTTTTTCGGTTTGGGAGAGTGAAATTGTTAATAAACAATTTTGCAATAAACAAAATCGGGGGAAACTTTAATACAAGATGAATAATCATTTATTATATCACCCTCTAACGTTCCCACCCAGGCTGACTTTTTTATTCAAAGTTATAAACAAAAAACCTTTTTCACCCTTTTTCACCCTTTTTCACCCCTTCGCAAACACCCCTCAGGGGTGAAAGAAATTATAGCTTCATTTCTCACCGTCCCCAACAATATATCCAAAAATTAGCACTCCATCACAAACTTCCGCTTCAGAGGTTAAATTGACTGGACAACTCCTGATTACTCACTCCCTTCATACTATTGTTCAGCTAATGTAGATGTTCGAACGTGTCGCGCAGAATCGAAGCATGAAATCCATGAGCAAGAGCAAGACATTGAAGATTCTTTAGATCCAGCTCAATCAGAAGATCGAATGACGGTTGGAAACTTGACAGAAGGCCTCAGTTCAATTGAAAATGGATTACAAATTTTAGACAATATAGACTCCAACGAAGAGCGCATTTCTTCTACAAACTAGGGAATAAGAAAATTATTAGCATGCTACGAGGAAATTTTTCTACATCACAATAACTTCGGCTTGCGATTTTGTATTCGTATTATCTAAGATTTTATTAAACATTTTTTTTCTAAATTATTATTTTCTTTAGTCTCCGGCCCCAATTAAAAATAATTTGTATGTATTTATATGCGAAATTATACCCCGACTTACGCGAATTTGACTTACGCGGTTATCGCTCGGTCCCACCTATCGCGTAAGTTCGGGGTAATGGCTCGATTCTGACGACACAAAACTGTGCGCACTTTTAAATGAGGGCGCCACAGTTAACTGGTTAAATTTCGTTTCTCGTATTGTAATACAGATTTTTCAATTTCATTTCATTTCATAATAATAATAAAAAACATAATAAGGCCTCTTATATTGTGTGAGCGTGTATTGATTTCTCTGAACAAATTCTAAACCAAGAAGTAATTTTAAGAAGCCCTAACATGGGAATTGTTAATATGTATGTTCTTCTTTTGCATTCAAGGAAATTTAATAAATTTTGTGGAAGAAAGTTCGGTTTTGATTTCATAAGTGTCCCAATGCTTAATTTGCGTAGTGTAGTAAAAATCTTGCTCATGTTAACACAAGAAAGAAAAATCGGGTTATGTTTTTTATAGACTACATTTGCTCGTGGCAATTTCTTTGAGTCCCTACCTAGCATTAATCCTTCCTGAGTATAGCTGACAGAAACAAATGAATCCTCCAAAGGAAATACCCATTCCCAGGTGCAATTTAAGTGATAAAGAGAAATCTTCAACTACTCCAAATTACTGCAATATATCTTACATGTCGAATAAACGTTAATGCTAAAACACTGAAGAATATCAATCATATCCTTCTGATTTATGAACTGATTAATATTTCCCCGAAATTGAACAGAGTTCAGTGCTCTTTCAAGAACTATTACGTGTTCATATTTGTGACGAAGGGAGCACTTTTCAGTTTTTTCCTCTAAGAATTTGGTTACCGAAAATGAAAACCTTTTCAACGCTTGAGTGATGATTTCAGCCATTTTAGCACCTTCTGAGGATAAACTTTTCCCAGATTACCCATAAATTTCTGACCGAAGAAAAGTACACAACACCCATTTAGATCTTTTTAGATATTGCTTTTTATTTTAAGACGTGAAAAGGAGCAGATTTTCATAAATGAAAATCTTTGGGGACATTTTACGAATTCTTATGTCATTTCCTTTTACACTTTTCATTTCCAAAGTAAATGAAAGTACTTCGGAATTTATGTCGGAGACACTTATTTATGACTTTTTGAATTTCAAATGGATGCGATAATTCGAGCACTTTGCTTAGAATAACACGAATTTTGTCATATAAATATGCTATTCAATGCGGCTTACTTATTTACATAAAGTTCCTGGAATAATTTAATTTTTTATTGAATTTTCTTCTTATATTTTACACTTGGAGATTTCAATGAAAACGTTCAATGAAGTGTGGTATCATGCTGATATATTGAATTTATTGCTTTCACTATTCTCTGATATATCAAAGAAATTCTAATATAAATAAATAGAAATTTTTTTATTTGAAATATTTTATGTGAGATTTAAAGAATTAATTGAGAAATTTTTAAAGCAATTTATGAATTTTACCTAGGACGATGCTTTAGAATTACATGAATTTCTAAGATATTTCTTATTTTTCAAGCTAACAAGGGTAACTTAAGCAAATTTCGAAGGGGAGACAGAGAAAATTTTAAATTTTAAAGATTTATTAAGAGGTTATTCTCCTGTTAACATGCGGAAAAAGCGTATGAATTTATAATCGCTATATAAAAATAAATACACAAGCAATCGAATTCTAATTTTTTATACATGTTTATTGAACTCTTAAGTTTACATTTTAGGTATAAAAAAATTCAAAAAACAAAATTGCGGCTACCAGACCCAGAGCATGAAGCCGCGAATTTTTTTTTTTTGCCAGTGCAGTTAGTCTTAGGTTTTTTGATAACTTAGGGAATCGAACTGGTTTTAGTCCTTAGGTTTTTTGATAACTTAGGGAATCGAACTGGTTTTATAGCATATTTATTATTTTTTCGTAGTTTGGCACATGTTTGAAGGTCGGAAAGAAAATTAATTTAACGAGAATTTAATATTTATGGTTGAATTTAGGTCGAGTCGATGGCTACATGATAATCGAATCTGTGTGCACAACAGTGGCGTGGGGTCCATATAACACGATTCCTACCGGCTCCCCTTTTGGGAACTCATCCTATTCCCGTAAATTTAAAACTTGTTCTATGCCTGTAAAATTCCTGGAAAGCGCTCCCAAAATTCATCTCGTAAAGAAAACATGGCAAAACAAGTGTTACAACCAAAAACAACCATAATCTGTTGTTGCACTACGATGGAACCTTCCCTCGCACCGTAGCAGGTTCTATCAAGGGGTTGCATCGGGTATGAAGCGCTCGCTCGCTGCTTCTGTAAGCCGGTCATTTTACGGCTTACTCAAGCCCACACTTTTCTCCACGAGTAACAAAGAAATCGTGTGTGATATCCTTTGCTCACTAAAAGCAAATCCTATAAGCAAATAACACGATAGAAACCGGCTTCTCGGTTGTTTTCATTTTGCATAAGTTGAAACTCGGGTCACTTCGGCGGGTGGTTGTTTATTTCTTAGAATGTCAGCTGATTCGTGTCTTCTCTATGAACGGGTGTGAGTGTAGTGGTGCTCTCTTATTATCCCTATAACACGGTAGAAAGCGGCTTCTCGGGTGAGTGGGGTTGATTGGGGTGGGTTTGGTTATTAATTTTTTTTTCATAAACAATATTCAGCTGACTGTAAATTTCTTTGATAGTGAAGGGGCTGTGAATTGTAGGAGTGAATGCTCCCTTATTTCACAAGAACACGGCAGAAGTCGTCTTCTCGGAAGGGAGGGGTGTTGTGGTTTTGTTTATTATATTTTAATAAAAAAATTGTTAACTTGTGTCTCTTTTTGCCTTGGTGCTCAACGGATTGTGACTTATGAGTGTGGTGTGGTGCTACTTTATTACCTCTCGATAACACGATAGAATCCGGCTTCTCGGGTTTTTTCGTTAGGTTCGGCTATTCGGATGACGATTATTTATTTGTTTCAATTTGTCAGTTGAAGGATTTGTCGTGCATGTTTGATTTAAAGTGAAGTGTAATTGTACTTTAATATATAGAATTTAATTGTGAAAAGCTGGTGAGAATTTTGTAAGGTTTGAATTTTGTATAGAAAAACACCTTCTTTTACAAATTAGAAATCAGTCTAATTTTTACAATGATGTTTTGGTCGAATTTATAAAAAAAAATCGTAGATTAGTTTTGGAGTATAAGTAAGATTAATTATATTTCATATCAACTTTTCACAGTTTTTGTTAACCGCTTTAGTTTGATTGCACGATACACGCGACTATAACGGTTTTTTTCAAAGCCACTTATATTATTCTTGAAGTTCATTTAAGTATGATAGAAGTGGCCGACTAAATTCGACAAGAATACACGCAGTCACTGTTGAACACATTTTGTAATATCTGACTTCATTTGGTAAGTTTTTTTTCGCTATTAAGTTTCTGATTTTTGCACCGGCTTACCTTCTCAAAAATTTCACCCCACGCCACTGGTGCACAATTTGAAGATGATCGGCCGAGTTTTCTTTTTTCTTACTGCCAGTGGCTTAAAAAGCGGCGTCATATTCGGTCATCTGGCTGTGGTAGCCGCCATTTTGTTTCCGGATTTTTTTTTATACCAAAAATGTAATTAAGAGTTCAAGAAACATGCATAAACAATTTCAAATCGACCGCTTTTGAATTTATTTAATTTTTCAAAATTATTCGTTTTGAGAATTTTATATTTTCAATGTTTCGGGTTACTACATACTTCAATGTCAGATAAGTGCAAGTTGGAAATCCTATAAAGAATGTTTTTAAAAATTGTTGATCGTTCTAAAGAGCTGGGACAAAACACCGACAATACACATATGTATAAAGATTTTCGGCTCCGCCACTGCCTTTTATCATTGACTTTTGCTTCGCCTAATGTTATGCCATTTTTAGCATTGTAGAGGTATTCGAGTATACCATCTGCAGAAAAATTTAGTAAGTAGGTGTTTTAAGAAGTTTGTCAATTGCGAATGTTTTCATATTATTTTTTTTTATAATAAACATAGATATTGATAAAAAAAAAAAACACTTGTCATTTTTACGTATGACTGTTTTTTTTTTCAGAGTGACATAATTCCAATTTTCCTGTTGTTTGTGTGTTTCGTGATACCGCAGAAAGGGATAGTGGAGATTAATAATGTCTCTTTACACAAGTTGCAATTGTTTTTGTGTTAAATAGGCTTATATCACTAAAAAAAAACTTTCGTATATTTCTCTTGTGGAAATATTTTTTAAGGTGGTATAAAACTATTTAAAAAGAACAACTGCAATTTATGTAAAACATATAGAATCAAATAAAATTATGGTATGTGCCTGAAAGAGGAAAATTAGAAATTATACCACTCTAAACATGTTAAACTTGTATGTTGAATGGTTTTTTGTATATTGAATATATTTGTTTTTTATATATTAAATTTGATTTTTTTTTTATCTATTGAATTTGTTAATTTTTTATGTTAAATTGTTTTTTATATATCGAATATAATTTTTTTATATACTTATATTGAATATGCCTTTTTATATATGTGTGTATTTATTTATTTAAACCATACATACCGCCGGAGAATGGTCAAAAAGAATATTTTTGTTTTATTTCGCCCTTATTCTATAGTTAATTTTTTTGTTGTAACACTGGTTTTCAAATTTTAAAATGCCACCCGAACTCATTCGGGAGCACAGCTAATTTTATATAAATTTGTAATTTTTTTGAATAAATGCCAGTATTATAATTAAGCTATAAAAAATAAAACACATTACATCTGTTTCACACTTAAATGTGCAGATTTTACATTTTAACTATATTTTAGGCAACATGAAACAAATAACTTGGATATATTAAAGTTGGACGATTTATTGTTTCAAAAATTGTAATTGAACACATTGCAGATCACAGTGTATAAGTATCTCTATCTTTTACTACGGTATACTACACTCTTTAATGCATAATGCAGTGTGGAGAAAAAGAGATATGGAATAACATGCTTTTGTAACACTACACTTCGATTTTCAATGCTTTATAAATTACAAATATTATGTAATCAGACACTTCCAATGTACTGTCAGCAATGTATGCAATACCAAGCTCTTTCTGCTACCAAAAACGAGATTTAAAAGGTATTACAATGGAGCTCCTCAAAGAAAGTGTTTACTTCTGCGGACAGCATATGTTAAAATTTGTATGAAACTGAAGCGCAAACGGAGCACTTGGACAAGTTTTTTAAAGCGCTTCTTGTCGTGTTCGATAGGTACATTTTTCAAATTTGAGTTGTAGAAAGCATTATTTTTTATAATAGATTTAATTATCGAAATGCAAGTTAAGTATATAGTAATATATAATAAAGGTAAGATGAATATTGAGTCCATTTTGCTTTGTTTCTGAGTTACAATTAGCTCTAAATATAAACAACGCGAAATTGAATCAATATTTTTCTTACCTTTATTGTTAGTTTGGGAAAATCTTATTTAAGTAAGTAAGTTATAATAAGGAAATAATGTAATAAGGAAAATAAGGGTAAAGTGTAAAAGGAAATTGTTCTTATTAGAGAGATACAAAAATAAAATTGATCTTTATACTTGAATATGAAATTAATTTGAGCAAAGGTTTTCATAGGAGTCAACACTACAGCACCAGTTTTGATGTGAAATTCATCAAAATTAACAAAATTACCTGTATATTAACTCAATTACACCATTCTCAACGGGCTTCTTCAAAAATATGGATGAGATTGATCCTGCCGAGATGTGGTTTCAACAGGATGGCACTACGTGCCATACACCAACACAAACCATCGAATTATTGAAATCACCATTTGGCGATAAAATTATTTCGAGAAATGGTCTCCCACGTAGTGTGATCTGGCACATCTCTTTTATTTTCTATGGGGTTAGTAAAGTCACTAATTTATGCTGATAAACCAATAAAAATTGACAACTTGGAAATCAACCCTGTTCGTGTTTCTCGTAACATATGGCCTATATTTCTCAAAAAAGTAACTGAAAATTGGGATGATAGAATGCACTTCATCAAGAACACTCGCGATGGTCATATGCCACCAATTGGTCTTTCAATTGAAAAGAAAAAAATGTTCATCAACCCTTTAGTTGCCATTAATGCAGTAGAACAGTAGTAGCAGTTATAATAGATTTATGATACTGTATACAATTTTTGATTTAAATATCATCATTCCAGAAAATTTGTTACCTTATGTTATGCTTGTATGTAATAATAACGACGCAATTTATTCATATTTATAAAAAATGATCTAAACTGAATTCCTTGAAGACCTCATTCTAATTTTTAGTATGTGGAGCTAGTAATATTAGCTGTTATGCCAAGAACATAAGTTGGTCAGCAGAATTATGAAAAGAACCGAATGAAATAAATTACACTTCCTGTATTCACTTCCATTTGGAAGTAATAACTCTTCCAAGGTCGTTAATTTACCATTACAGTTCATACTAACTTCCAATAAAAGCTTACCGTTTGGGGCGTCCACTAAAGAGATTTTGCCCATTCAACGCATTTATTGTAAACATATATGTTTTTATCGATGGTTAAAAACATCTTTTTCATGACACACAGCTTGAAATATGAAACGAAAAAATATAGAGTCCATAATCTTCTGTTGTACAATGGCATTTTAGGCTCTCTTTTTCTATGCATTGAAAATAAAAATAAGTTAAAAGACCGCTGTCAAGTTACATAACTTGTTGCTACTGAATGTGGTATTGGAAAACATCTTTTGACTAACAAAAGCTTATATCAAGATATCACCTTAGGGGACAGAAGATACCCAAGAATGCTGTTTAGAGGCTTTCTCCCTGCGTCAATTGCAGAAGGATCTATTTATCCACTTGAAAGGAATTTGAGACAGCCATTTAAGAACATTCGACCGATAAGTCGGATAATGTTATGGGTGTGTTATACCACAGATATTTTTATATCCTTACGAAACAAATAAATTGGATTATACAATGGGATGAATATGACAATTTAAATTGATTGTTACGCGTCCACAGCCGCTTAATACATCTCGGCTGTTTCATATAGTTTTATCGTAAAAATACCTCTGATATGAGTGTAGCTCCTTTCAATGTTAATAAAACACCTTGAGAAAATAACCTTTATTTTATCAAGGGAATTTCAGGTAGAAGACAATGCAAGAATTTTGAAATTCAAATCGACTTTTGGTTTTTAACAACATGCAAATTTCAGGATTTGAACGCAATTTCTCTTCGGAATAACGCAAGTTTTGCACGATAGCGAAATTAAATACATCCTATCCTATACTATACCCTTATATTGTGAGAATGTGATGGAACCAAGTTGGGTAAATTCTGCAAATCTTCACGACCAGATGAAAGGTTTGCGGTATAACGAAACGAACAAAATTTGACGAGGGTTTGTGTTCGCAGACGCTATGATCCCTACTCATCTATCAAGAATATATTTTCAGGCTAAGGGCAGCATTCACAAGGCAAAATTGCTCCTCGATAGCTGGAAATGAAACATGAATTGCTTTTTTATAATCCTTTATAATTTTTGGTGCATCGAGAAGATAGCTCGCGGTGAATCAGTTTCTTTTGTGTTCTTGAATAATGTTTGAACTCTTTCAAATAACCAAACGAAACTTTCTCAATTCAACATCCCAAAAAGGACTATGAAATCCTTCATTTAGGGACTTCATTTCCCTCGACTGAGGGAGGTAAAAATTGCTTTCTGATGTACTGAACCTTAATCTACATTACCTTTTCATGTACATGTACAGAATTTTTTATTAAAAGGGTTTATAGGGAAGCAGTGCAAGGCCAACATTCGGAATTTTTTTCCATTCGTATTCAGGTTCAATTTTAAAATTATATTTTTATAAAATATATTGCACTTTAAACAATTGTACCTTACCTGTGTTATGGTATTGTATCATAAATGAACCTAGAAAAGAGAACTTTCCTTGTATGTTGTAACAAGTAAAACAAATAAAAATATGCATTGATCATTGAATCACTTGAAATATAATTTGCAAAAGGCTCCAATGTTTTCAAAATAACAATTGATGTCACAATGGAAAAACAAAATTTCATTAACAATTCAAAATATTCCCTTAAAAATCTTTATGCAGATTGTTGCGAAAATAAATGTTCATGGTTATTCAAAGTCAACAAGACTGGGTTTCGAACCATGGCATTTTTCGATGGGAATTCTCTTCTTATGAATTAAAAATATGTGACCTTTCTATAAAAAGATAAATAAATAATTTAGTACCTACATGATGTGGACAACGCAAATCAATGATAACACACTTTTTCAAAGTACATCCCGGAATCAGGTTCAATATGAGGTAACATACTTTTACAAAATAATATGTTATTGAAATTATTATGTCAAACTTATCGGAATATATTTTCGTTTAAGTTTTTTTTTTTTTTTTTGTGCATAAACCTTTAATTTTTAGTTATAATGTAAAAAAATTTTTCCTTGAATCTGCAAAAAGCAGCAGTTTTTATTAAAGATTTTTTGCTTAGGTGATAAAGAACATTTTTGATACAAATTATTTTAATTCTTTAGAATTATTTATCAAGCAAGCTAATCTGTCCGATTTTTTATTTTTTTTAAAGCAAAATAATCTTCCCCGTCTTTTTGAATTAAAGAAAATACTATGTATTTTAAGATATGGCTAGGATTAAATATATAAGATTTTTTTGTTTTATGTTTTAATTTTATTCAAAATATTAGAGCCAAAAATATGTTTGTATTGTTTATGAAAAATAAAATGATTTTCCATAAAGTGGTGATTGATATTACATTAATTCAAATATATAGTTGTAGTTTATTTATAAATGTGTCCTTTTTCCTTAAGTTTTGAAGATTTCTCAATGTTGCTTAAGTCTGAACAATTAAAAACGTAAGAATTTAATCTCGTTTGCAATAAAAAAAAAAAATTTTTGTAGTATTTATGGATGATTTCGCTCTTTAGGTAAAATCCAAATGCGAATGACTCTTTGAAATTTAAATTTCAATGTAATTTTACATTTGAAAGTTTAATATTCTAAATTTATGTTTTCAGATATTAAATTACACTAAGGTTTTTATTTTACAAAACGTACGAGTATACACCAAAACATATGTTTGGTTCAAACAACTAATTTTATGGTTCATTTAACTATTTTTACCTATGATGTTTTCACCTAACAAAAGTGCTGATAAACATAACTTGTTATTTCAACAACATATCTGGTTGAAACGATATGACAGAATTAGTTCAAGTAATGAGACCAATTGCGAATGCTATTGCGAATCGGTTAAACATCTGCATTTCCTTTATTGCAAAGCAAAGAAAGAAGAGTTTCTTATGGCGTATTGTGACCGGAGATGAAAAATGGATCTATTTTGAGAATCCAAAACGAAGAATATCATGGGTTGATCCTGGCTAACCAACGACATCGACTCCAAATCGCAACATCCACGCTAATAAGACAATACTCTGCGTTTGGTGGGATATGGAAGGAGTTGTCTATTACGACTTATTAAAGCCGAATGAAAAAATCACAGCTGAGCGTTATGAACAACAGTTGGAGAATTTGTATAAAAATTTTATGAAAAACAGACCATCAATTACATAGAATCGACGAAAAATGATTCTTCTTCATAATAACGCTCGGCCTCATGTTGCTTTGAAGGTCAAACAAAAACTGATGGAGTTTGAATGGGAAACTCCGTCCCAGCTTATTCTCCAGACATGGCCCCATCAGGCTATCATCTGTTTCGGTCGATGTAGTATGATTTAGAAGACAGGCCTTTCAAAAATTATGAAGAAGTCCAAAAATGGATTGCTGATTGGATAGCCTCAAAGGATAGAGCTTTCTTTCGCCGTGGAATTCAATTGTTGCCAGATAAGTGGGAGAAGGTTGTAGCTGCCGAAGGCGCATATTATGATTAAAATTATTACAATTTTTATCATAGAAATAAATGTTCAAAAAACATAAAAAACAGCTACTTTTAATGCAACCACCTAATCAAAATTAATATATAGGGTTCAACGTTTTACGTCACGGTTTTTCTAGTGTTCAACTAACTTTCGAATAGGCATCTATATAATTATACACAGGCAGGCATCTATATAATTATAAAAATATTGATTATATTAAGTTATGAAATGATTTCTGTTTAAAAATTCACAGATGTATTAAAGTAAAATTGACATGAATTCTCTTTATTTCAACTATTCTGTAATAAAATGTACGTTAAAATAATTAAATGAACTAGAATCTAGTTGAATGAAAGAAAAATTCCGTACTAGATGAATTTACAAACCCGCATTTTTGAATTTTAACTTTATAGATGTTAAATTACATTAATAATTTGATTTTACACTCTTAAACAAATACACGGCAGATACGTTCCTCAGAAATTCGTGTGGAAAAAAAAACGCCTACAGAAAGATAAGTTTCCTATATATATAGTAAAATTGGGGATACGTTCCATGTTATCCGAAAACCGTGTAAGACGAAATAAAGAACTATATTTAGTTTAAGAACCTTGTGAAAAAATGCTAAAAACTACAAGTTAATACCTACTACTAAAGTCTCCAACCTCATAGTCCATAATTCAAGTTTCTAACTCAATGCAAACATAAAAAGATACGGCCAGACACACAAACTCACTGACGGACACATCAAAATCTACAGATCTACTTCCCATTGACCAAGAATATTAAAATTTGGCACAAAGGAAGGTCTCATAGCACAAGTAAAAAAAAAAGAACCGAAAATCATTAATTTCTAATTGTAGAAAGTTAAAAATTGTTTTCGCGAATTTCCAAAGTTGTTCTACAAAAGTTGTAGGGCATGAAACTAATTCGCACTTGTCCGCCTTTTTTGTTTGTTTTAATATTAATTTAAATAGATCAATGGTATAATCTATTTTTAAAATATGTATACCCTGACCAGACAGCTAACTAAATTTAGAATTTCGTTCTTTACAATTTTAGAAATATCATCTTTGAATTTCTTATAAAAACTTAGGCGAAAATTCCGTGAAACAAGTATTTTGACAGAAATTGCACTTTAATTAATTTGAAGTCAATATGGTATGATAATTTTAAAATGAAAACGCTAGAATTCTAAAGGGTATTATACCATTTTTTCGCAATTTTTACAATTGTTGTAAAAAATGTTTACTGCGTTTAGCCGAAGTTGTAAAGTTTGGCTTTCGAAAAATTTGTAGTTAATTAAATCGTATTGTTTGTTCCTTAAAAAAGCATATGTAGATACATACAATAAAAAGAGAGAATAAACATTTTAAAGATCAAAAAATTACAAAATCCGATTATGTAAACTGAAACATGAGAGAACAAAAGACTTGAGATATTACAACAAACGAGACAAGCGCCGATTTTGTTCTAATTGTTCGCAAAACCTGAATAACCAAAAAGTAACCATAGTCACAGTTGCCTTCGTGCTCTCTAGTCGTGAAACGAGCCGATTTTTTTTTTGTATTTATTACCTTTAGCAAAATCCCGGCAAAACAAAGTAGAGAATAAATAAGCCCGAACCCTGGACTCAGCAACAAAATCCTTAAATAATTCACATATTCCCAAAAACTATGTTGCTGTACGGCCGAAGCGCGCTTTATTCTACCTGTTCGAATAAAATGGATAAAGAGAAAAATCACCTTAAGAATCCAAGGTAAGCACATTTTGTTGGTGCGGTAAATGCGATACAGTGTTCACAGATAAAACGCTTCATTAAAGCTCAGACAGAGCCAAACGATAGACTGCAGGCTATGTTTATTATTTTTCGCATTTTATTTTTATTATTCATCCAAGAAAGAAGCCCAGAGGGGGCAAAAAGAGCTCAAGAATTTCTTGAATGGAAGAATCTGAGCTGGTTAGATCAGGTAAACCGGGTGTCACACCGTTTTTGGTAGATTAAGACCCTGACTGCGGGCTAAAAAAGTATATATATATGTATAGTATGTATATAGCGAATAACTTTCTCAAGGCGCAGTTTAAAACTTTTCTAGCACCCTGTCTTCCTTTGTGCAATGGCCAAGAAGGCAATTATTCCTGTTATTCCTGTTACTCTTATTCTGTTGCGAATTTTTGTTGAAAAACGACAAGGTAAAAAAGTAACCAGCCGGCTTCTTCAGGTAAGAGCTAAATGGTCTCCTCTGTCTTCAGCTGGCGTTCATATGACACAGTCGTGTCGTCAGTCTTACACCGGTCTTATCTTTCTGCGAGTTTTAGAGAGTATTTTCGCTAGACTCAAGAAATCACCCGCAAGACGGAAGAAGGGAAATGTTTTTTTTTTTCTTCTTCTTCATAAAACCTAGGGGTTGGGAGTGATACAAACAGCGCGATCTTTCTTCCGTTCGTATAAACGAATTGTGTGTGTTGTTAAGAGTTCAGAGTATATGTATTGTGCTGCAGACAACCGTACTTAGGACGTGCGTACGTATTTTTTCGTTATATTTCACTCTTTTTTTTTGTTAGTATTCACGATCAATGTGTGAAAAAGCCAAGGGCATACGCAAAGGAGCCCTACCTCTATATGAAGATCGGTTTTGAAAGGGGATGCGTGCGCAGTTAGGTTTATTTGTAGAGTTGTGAGGGTAATAAATACCCACAAACGAAAAAAAACCAAGCGGGTTGAGAGCAGTAGATTCAATTTTAGCAACAGGCATAATACCTTAGCCGCATGAACATCTGTCCTGCCGCGAAGCGTGACGAAATGCCGGCTGCAGATCGATCTCTCTTGTTCGCCGAAAATAAAACGGATATGCGTTCTACCGTCTCGTTGTCGGCTTAAGTCGGTGAAAGACGCGCACGCGCTACTCAACAAAAGGTAGTTAAATTTATATTTAATTACCCAAAATATTTATAATTATTCCAAACGCCGGATACAGTGTTTTAATTATTTTATGTGATATTTAATGATCTATATAGTGTGAAGTATAAATTCACAAATAATTGTGATCTTATCATATAAATGAGATAAAATAAAATATGAATTCCTTAAAAAGTGCCCTCCTACTATTTGGATTAAGTGAATTTCTTTGGTGTTTTGTACTCGGATCATCGCTTCATCATGCAATTTCACATCATGATTGGAAACGTCTTGAAACGATGGACGCGAATAGGCTATACATTCTTGAATGGTGGATTAAATCGAAGGAGATCATTTTTCGAGCTACTGTCAATACTCAAGGATTTATAGGATTAGGATTCTCAAGAAAAACTGGAAAGATGGCTGGTGCGGATCTTGTTCTTGCTTGGGTCGATGATCATACCGGAAAACCTACTGTACTGGTTGGTATTTTTTCTTTTTTTTTCTTTAATTTAATATTTATTGCAAAAGAATAAACTTTCAATTATATCCTACATATCGATATATGAATTTATTATACCATACATATCTTCACTTCCTTTATTACTCATATTCGTATCATGTAACAAACATGCTAAAAGATCATGATCTCTAGTCTATTCTACTGAATGTAAGAAAACAATTTTCTACTTTTGTAAAGTAATGTCTACTTAAACAATGAAATATTTCTCAGAGGAAAATCAATTAATCACAAGCACTGTGGAACTATAAACAAAAGTATCACCGGAAATCACCTTCCGTGAGAACAGTGTATACAAAACGAACCGTAGAAATGTTTGTGGATATATTTAGCATCATCATCTTTTTTCTACATCCAATGGATCAACAGCATGCATTTTCTTTACACATTAAATAGCTTTAAAATGGACATAAAAAATTATATATCCGTCACTTAAAGTGGTCTAAAGTTGAGTTTATTATAGGTTTGTTAAACGCTTCGGACTTATTGGTCGTAAAATAATGAAGACGTGAAATGTTTTGCTTATTTAGAGAAATCCATCCATTTAAAACTAATTTAATTAATTCAACCCACAGAAAACTAAAAAATTGTATTTTAAGAAGAATAGTTAATATATAATGATGAATCACAATCGATCATTAAGTATAACGATTTTTTTTACAATTTCCTGTTTTCAGGAATAAACATAGTATGGGGGTATAAGTATAGTAAAATGCGAACATTTTCATCAACACTCTAAAATATAATTCAGGAATTTTACAACGATAAAGGTTTTCACATAAATTGCCAACGTTAAACATTTGAAATTTATAACCAAATGTAATAATCATACAAGTTTGACTAAAGGAATTCGATAAAAAATAAAATGCAATAACAAGAGATTAAAAGTAGATACTCACATGCATTGAATTGAGATTTTTTAGCAGTTTACCTACAGCTTTTTTTTTTTTTTTTTTTTTTTTTGAATTGCTGATTATTAAATTTGATCCGAATTAGATTGTGAAAAAAAAAACATAGTTACCTATTATTATTAAAGGGTGGGCCATCGGCTGGTTTCTTTTTGAAAATGCTATAAAATAAAGTCTGTCAATATTTTTCAAATTTTGTTAATTTATTAATTAGAGTGAACCTTCCGATTAGTTTATAAAAATTGCAACATATTTAAATAGCCGACTTAGCTGGCTTAGCAATAGCTCATTTCATTCTAATTTTGCATAACATTTTCGATGGTTTGGAGCCCTATTTCACGAATAACTCAATGAAATATTGTGCCTGAATCATTTCTATATTATCAACATAACACTGATCAAATTGAGTAGCACCCCACAAAAATAAGTCCGGCGCCGTCAAATCTCAACTGCGTGGTGTCCATTGCACATATAGAATGAAAGTTCTTTTTAAAATTCACACTTTTTTGGCAACACGCACTCACTTTAAAAATAAGTTTTTAATATTTCCCAACGTTTTATAACCATATACATTTTAAAAATTGCTAGAAATGGAAGCTAAGATAAAATATGATCTTTACAAAAAGCTGGGATTAAAACAAAAATCAATTTATAACGTCACAAATTAGAGAGAATGTTAACGAAGGTATTAACAATCCAACAAAAACAAGGTATTACAATCGGACAGCATTTTTAATCATACTGGCATCTCTATCAGCCTGTTCACTTATAGTATATCGGCAACACACGGACGAGTCAAATGACACTTATCCGCAAATCTTCTTTTCTACTGCCGTGTGTCACACTTCGAATGCTACTTAAGAATAGTTCGAAGCTCATTTCCTAAGTAACTAGTGGGAACTTTATTTTCGGCAAATGAAGATGAGATCACTAGAATTTTCCACCTATCACACATCTCAGTTGCCATAGCTATTGCAGCTGTTAACTCAATAATAATAAATTCATTAAAATACGCCTTCTTTTCCTCATGATAATGTTTTTCATTAGGCTCCTTAATTTTTGGATTAGTTTTGAAGTAACTAATCACTAATTTACTTAGTATTCCCTTGTCCCTGGGAAGATTGTGCTTGTTCTAAAAATTCAGTAAAAATTTTGACTTCTCCTTTTGATGATATTTAAAGTATTTACAAATATTACTACTCGCTTGAAAAATAAAACTTCCTGCGCACGTTATTTCTTTTGTATGAGATGAATCCCCTATTTGAGGGAATTTGAATTATGCTTATACTTATGCATAGAGCAAAATTGACAAACTTATTTGTCTCGTAGATGGAAAAAATGCCTTTTTTTAATACTTGTTAAAATTATTGGTTCAATTTTGCTCCTCATTGTATGAAAGAAAGTCTTACTCAAGAAAAATGTGTCTACAACACTTACATTTTGTTACTTAAATAGGCAAGATATTTTAACAGGAGATAAAAGTGACTTAAAAGTTACAGACTGTAAATTGTAGAAAACCCAAATAAAATTTCTTGGTTTATAAAATTCAAAATTTAACATTAAGACAAAGCATCCATTTGTTCATTGTATTCAGGAAATTAACCATGGAACATTGTAGTAAACTCCAATTAAATTCTGATATTTTATTTTTATGCTAAAATTATCTCACAATTAGACGTGTAATGTTTTTGTACAAGAAGGAAATCGTAAAATTAAATAAGTACTCAACAGATAAAAAGTCTTATTCAAAAGTTACGGCACAGGCTCATGAAGAAGTATAAAGAAAGATGTGTATCATATTTCATTTCCCCGTTCAGAGAACATTTTGATACAAAAGTTTCATACTTTAGCAATATTTACTTATCGGAAATCTTTTTTTCCCGCCAATTAATTAACCAAGTTTATACTGATGTAGCAAATTTGCAGATACCTTTCGAATATCTGCACCATAATTAAATCTGGTCTTTACTGAACATTTTCGTCCCTGGAAATGAAAAGGTTTCAGTTGCACTAACTTAAATTGCTGGGAAAAACTTCTTAAAGGAAACCATTAAAGAGTTACGAAAGCACAAAACAAACATAAAAGTAACATTTTAATTACTAAAACGATAAAATTCGCTCTTTTCACCAAAGCTCGGGATATGGGGAGTGGAGGAAATGTTTACCCACAAAATCCCTTACACACACCATCATCCCACAAGCGCCCAGTAATATTCCATGGAGCTCATTTGTAATCAACGTTAATCGTTTTGAACCATTTAAAATTATCGAGGCTTCCTGCTCAATTTAAATTCCTCAATCGCTTTATCGCTCAATAATTACATATTTTGAAGCCCGGTCGTAATTCCACATAGTATTTTATATGTATAGAATGTTTATCAGTCGCAGCATAATGACCCGAATATCACGTTACCTTTTAAAACGTTCTTGTGCCCACCAAAAAAACGTTCGCTGAATAGAAAATTTTGTGAAGTGACCGGCAAAGAGGCAAAACTAATTTTACACGAGATGATTCACAATCCCCGGTCTCAAATAAGGCAGGTTACAAAAGTTGCTAGTTCTACACCTCCGCTCAATTAAACCCACAACTTCTTATACGACCGCATTTTCAGCTTCAACATCTACAATTCAATTCTAGCTTCTATTCGCCGCCAAAACTTCAGATAGAGTTTCGATAAAAACAGTTCCTTGATGGACTTCCATCTATTTCACAAAAACTGATTTCAAATTCACGACAGTAAATTTCTTGGACTCCCTGAATACAAATCGAACAGGTAGGTGAACTAAAACTGCTGCTGCCATGCACCGGGCGAACGTGCACACAGTTGGCAAACTTGATTTATGTGACATCACCAGAACAAACACGGAGAACTACTGGAACTTTATTTAACCAGTAGTCATCGGGTATTTTGAATATCAAGCACCTCACCTCGCGAACATATCTTGGGGCACCGAATTACCGTTGTAAATCATAAGACGCCCATGCCATTCATCCGTGTGTCCCAATGCAGTCAAAGGCTCTTGGTAAATTTTACGGAAAACATATCGAAAGTTGTCGCTGAATAACCAAGTTTTGGTCATGGGAACCAAACAACTTCAAATTACATATATTAAGGAATTTGCATTTTGCTCCAATTAATCACTTCTTGGATTGTGATCTTAAAACTCTTTGAAATTAAATTTTACCTACTAATATGATTTTAGCAGTAACAAAACAGTATATTGAGTAAATTATCTGCAGCTGACGAGTGATAGATCATTGAATAAGTATTGGGAAGGAGTATAAAATATGTAAAAAAATACATTTTTACAAAAAAATAAAAAACCGATAAAAAAGAAAAAAAAAACCTTTTTGCGGTGAGTCGTGGGAAATAATGAAAATTATGGGGATATAGCTCCAACCTCCCTGATATGCAGAAAATTATTCAAACTGCAATAAAATGTATTTTAGTGTCACAAAAAATTAAATGTGTGGCAAAGTTTGATTTTTTCAAATTTTCTCCTTAATAAAAAAAAAAATAAAAAGTTAATAATAGTAGGCAAAACTTATATATGAAAAAAAAATTGGAGCAAAAAAGAATAGATTTTTTAAGGCAAAAAAAAACCAAATAGATCATAGATAAAAATATTATGGCCGTAACGGGCAAAAATGATATCCCCTCCACTTTTCGTTGCCTTCTCTGTACTTCCATTACCCTTTTTAAATACCTGACATCTTTAAAAATTATTTCTAGTGTTCAGTTTTGTTAAATGATAGTGATACTATTAAAATTTCAAAACACAACGTATTTACTAAAAATGAAAAAATTGCTATAATAAAGAAAAAAACAATAGCAAGCAAAAAAATTGGGTAAACCTTTTTTAGTATTTTGTATAAAAACAATAATTCAAAAAGTCTTCCATTAATTCATTGAAAGTAATTTCATTACAAGGTCAACACCCTAACGCGCTCCATCCACTATTATTATGATCAAAGAAGTACAATTTTGATTTTGAATTTCCTTATCAACTCACATGGTGACCAATCAGAGGCATAGCCACCGCTACAGCAATTTTAGCAATGTTACAGGACCCCCGAGCTAGAGGTTTACATATTAGAAAAATTAAAGAATAAAATTAAATGAATACTTGATTTAAAAATTCTTAAGTTTACTTTTTCAATACTATTAACTTTTTCAACACAATAAATAATTGTTCTTATTTTCAAGACATATTGATAAAAGACTAGCACTAATGAAAGAATAACAACACTCCGGCATAGCTCTATATTACTCCATTTCGGGAAAGTAGCGATTTGTCCAAAATTCTAAACCTAGCCTACAATTCTTGAATAACACAAACACACAAAAAAAGAAAAGTGATCTGTACTTTACTTGCGATATATGGTTTTCGATGTATTTTCGTGCACTGAGCACAAATCTGATCAGCGACCCCTAAAACCACCCCACACCAAATTAAGCATAAATCGGTTGACTTTTGGAAATCGATATTTCTGAGCCGGTTTTTGAGGTTAGGAAAAAAACATGACATGCCATCTCAACTCTGACGGTGGATTTGGTTACATAAAAATATACATCTGGATATGAAAAAAAGAAATTCCTGTATTTTTCATTTATTCGGATTTTTGCTATTTTTTACCTGTTTTTTTAGGTTAAGAATTAACTGTGATGTGATGGCTCAATTCTGACTCCAGATTCGTGCTCAGCACGCGAAAATACATCAATACATATAAAAGTTTTCATTTGTTGCAAT
Organism: Dysmachus trigonus; assembly: GCA_949715965.1. Taxonomy (NCBI): domain Eukaryota; kingdom Metazoa; phylum Arthropoda; class Insecta; order Diptera; family Asilidae; genus Dysmachus; species Dysmachus trigonus. The sequence continues at coordinate 87,250,483 of OX454319.1, read as the reverse complement.
TAAAAATTATTTTATATTAATTTCACTCGAATATCTCGAAAAAATATGTTTCGCTTATCGAAACAAATTGTTAAATAGTTTTGCAGAATCTTTAGACGAAAAGAATAAACTTTGAACCAGCTCATGGTGCAACTGTCAGAAACATTGGCAATTGGTCGGAAGTTACAAGTTACTTTTACGCATAATAATAGATAACTTCAAGATATTTTATTTATTATAATTTTCATTATTCAGATAACTTATTAGTTCGAATGTAACATATACCATGTAATTGTTTTAGCAAAAAACATTACACTGTAACATTCTATTTAAATATAGGTGGCATTTTTCCTCTAACCCCGAGCTGGATTACCCTCGAATTCACCCCCGACATAGTGTCTCGTAGAACCTCAGTTCGCTCAACTAGCATTGGTGCAATCGAGGTAACTTTTTAACACACTTTCATTAGCTTCGCCTGTAAAAATGTAAGCAAATCTTACAACTCACTTATGATCCACTTCTAATTGTCGTATCGATTTGAAACTTTGCAAACTTATGCAATTCTGGTGACAATACAATTATATGGTAGAGATGGTCATAAAAAAAAGTAAAATAAATTATAGTTTAAAAAACTAAAAAACACGCTTTTATGAGTAGTGCACTAAACAGTTAAAACTATATTAAGATTTGGTTTTTAAATGTGTAATTAAATTTAAAAACGTTCGGCGATTTGAGTTTTATAGTTCTAGATCAGATATCTTCAAAGGAATTCACCTGTCTTCGACAGATATGTTACACAAGTTAACGTGAAGCCAATTATAGACAAAGCATAGGTAAACCGGAAATAGAGCGGACCTAACACTGGTCAACAGTTCATAAATGGTGTTGTATCGAATATCGATTTATTGAGACCGATTAAGGCAAAGTTCCCATCGAAGTCGAAGTTAGTCACCCACCTCATTCATCACCGAGGCACCATAGCTCGTATACGCGTCACGTTCCGGTCGTGGACAAGTGTTTTTCCCACAAGTTTTTGACGCCGCGCTATTCACGGCACACCGTGCGCAGGATGTAAGCTCAGGTGAGCACGTGAGGGGGAAAAGCAAGAACAATTAAATTGACCGTCTCAGAAGTCCGCGGAGCGAAAATACAGACGGCAATTGTTCATAATTAGTGACGCGAACGGCACGATGCGGAGGCAGTGCAGCGAAGCAGGGAAACTGTCTGCATAAATTCACTCTGTGCTGTGTGAAATGCAACCGAAATGAAATGCGGTTGGGAATGCGTTTTTTTGCAATTAGCGCAGTAATTCCAGCGAAGGGAAGTTCCTGGAGCTCCACGATCCGTGGCAGGGTTCCACACCGCAGGACTGTGGCTTCTACAATAAGAAATGCAATAGGACTAATTGCTCGCAAGGCGAAAAGCCACACACTGATTTTATAAATTGGTTATAAAAAATATACTCATTCACTTGCGCAATTAATGCTAGCTGCACTTTATTTTATTTGCCAAATTTGTAGAAACAGGCGCTACGAAAAATTAGTACTCATTTAATTTATAATGGAGAAGAATTCCCTTAAAATAAGGGAAACTTTTATAATTGACCATACATTTTCATCGAAATATAGAGTCGAATTTATTTTTCTTAAGAAAACGATTTTGGTAATGGTCAGTGTTCTACTCGAATGAAAATAAAATCTCATTATACTATTAGAAACGAAAATAAAATACCCCTCCATTATTCTAATAATTGGACTAACTTTTTCAAATACTCAGTTTTTCAGACGACTGCTCAATTCAGCTTAAAAAGAGTAATTGCTGAATTGTGCGATTGCAACGAAACTAATTTTTTGTATGCGGTTTTTATTTAAATTTGGGTACTTAAGTGAAATCTAGTTTGTTCGTTAACCAGTTTTTTGGATTTGATTTTAACAACACACGAAAAATATGTTATTGGAAGCAATAGCATGTAATATTTTAATGAGAACATAACTCACATTGAGAAAAAGAGGTTAGAAAGAGAACATAACTCACATTGAGAAAAACAATGGAAACAACAATAAATCAATAATTTTCAAATATGATTTGGTGCCAATGTCGAAAATTATTAATTTAACTACATGTCGCATTAAAATTTGGAGTTAACAATTTCCATTATTGTTGTTGTTGTTTGAAACAACATTGTAAATGTATTCAAAAAAAAAATGCTTAATTTTATTATTAACTATAATTGTTTTCAAATTAAAAGTAGTAAAATTAACTATCTAGAGCTTTTGGTGTGTTCATTTGAAATATTCCTTCTTTGATGACATGATTACTTTAATAATGAAATTTGCCTAAACAATTCCAGTTTTTTAGCCTAAGAATTAAATATGCTTATACAGACCCTAATAACAAATTTAATAGCTTTTTTTAGTTTTTTGTTATAATCGGTTTATATAGGGTGTCCCTGATTGATCTGTTCCAATATATACCAATCGATTCTATGGAGTATTTTTGTCAATGTGTATTCGACAAATTTTTAAGTACGAAGGACAATTGCGATCACTTTCAAAATACACCTGCACACAATAAAACTCTTTACTATACTGTAGTAAATGCCGTTGTTTTAAACATTTTCCTTGTTATTTTAAAAATTTACGTTGTAACTACATATAACAATGAAAATTGTTTTTTACCTATAGTACACAAAAAGTTGGAAAATTACTTACTTTGAGAAATGTGCCTTCTGTTTTAAAAGTTGTAACAATAAAAAAGAAAATATTTGTTTACTTGCAAATACATGGAGGAAAGTAACTTTTTGTAGTCAAAATTCTATACAATTTTTACTGTGTATAAAAAAGAATTTTTAAACTATTTAATTTTGTTACATCTACGTCAGTGTGTCAGGGGGTGTCCTGAATTAGAATGTTCTAAAACAGGGTTTTTTTGTGATGTTTTTTTAGAAGGGAAAGAAATAAATGATGTTATTGAATCTTGGGGTATGGTTTTATACATATTTAATGACTACAAAAAAAATATGTTTAAATTAAAAAAAAATTATTATAAATGATTTCTGAGCCAATTTCAAGGGCGTTTTATCGCTGCAGTCTTCAATCGGCGGGAAAGATCCACCTCGTAATTCTTGAGTGAAACAAAAAAACCAAAAAATATTAAATTATTATATATTTTTCATCTGGGTGAACTAAAAAAATGGCAGAAAAAAATGTGAAATAAGAAATTTTGGCGGGTTTTAAAATAAATGCGTTTTTTAGAAAATAAAAATTAACTTTAAGGTGCTATAACAATTATTTAAATAAACTTTTTTAGTTCACTTAGAAGAGAATTTAATACTGAAGAAAAAAAACGTTGGTTCAATTATATAAGACATTTAGTTTTTTAGCTATCACGCCCCAATTTAGAAAAACTGTGAAAATAAAAACTAGAGAAAACGCGTCTCAAAGTTTTCAATAGGAAAAAAGATCACACGTAAAACTGCTCGACGCTCGTCTGCTTTCGGCTTTATATTCTTGGAAATATTTAGAATTGGCCTCTGCCACTTTGTAAACATATTCTTAGATAGTTTATCTATCGATTTAAGCTATAAAAAAAAATATATTTTTTCGACATTTTTAATTGTGGACATCCCCTTCATCGCTAATAAAACTGACATAGTTTTTGGATATTTCGAATTATGAATGCCCCATAAGTTTAAGCTTATGCTATATTATATACAGTCCGGTTGTATCCTAAAAATCCGTCGTAACTATCAGATATTGTATTTTGAAAAAAATACAAAATTTGTGTAAGATAACTTCAAATATCTCGATAAAATATTTTAATCTATGCATTTAAATAATTAATGATCTAAGTCTTCAAAAGTACATAAGAGAAAATAGAATAATCACTAAAAAATTTGAAAAAATTCTTCTACTATTTCATTTAATTAATTTTAAACCTTTTTGCTTATTTTTCATCAATACAAATGTAATAACAAACCTTCATTTTTTGTTATTATATATTACATTTCCTAATCCATACGATATGATTTTTTACCTAATATAGTATTTTATTTTCTTATTACTTAAATTTCATATTAAGGGGGACCACTAGTGTGACATTTTGAAAAAAAAAATTTTTTTTTTGTCATATTTCGGTAGTCTATACCTTTATAAATAACATACTAAAATTTCAAGTGCATACCTCAAATAGTTTTTGAGTTACAGCCATCAGAAGAGCAGCCGCTCATCGTATCGAGGTACTAACAAATGTATGAATTAAACTTTAAATGCGTTTTTCTCGAAACTACTTTTTTCAAATTTGCTGCAGTTGTAGCTCGAAGACAAATCATCCGATCGATTTGATTATTATTGCAACTTCTTTTATACATGTTTCTTCGTGCCATAAACCTCCAGTTTTCCGGATCGAATATAAAATGTAATTTTGGCAGGCCAAAAATCACCAAATTTTCGCGCGAAATTTAAATTTTTTTTTTAAAACTCCATTTTTTTAAATTTAAATTTAAAATTTTTTTCTTTTTCGAGGTTTGTGGCACGGGAAATACCTTCTAGTTTGATAAACTTTTTGTTTTTTTTGATTTCACGCAATGTGAAGGTCTCTATAACTGCAGCAGTGGGGGCACTTTTTTTTTTGGAGCCTTGGAAAATTGCGAATAACTCGCTGAGTTTTCAAATTTTTGGTTCAAAAATTTTATCATGTATTTACTATATATCCACAAATATACCCTTAAAATATTAAAACAATCCATGCAGTAGTTGTCTTTAAAAAAAATTCCAAAAATCACCTTTTTTTGAGGCGGTCACACTAGTGGTCCCCCTTAAGTCTTTTTATAATGTTTTACTTCATAAATATTTTGTTTAAAATTTTCGTGATAAATACTGTTGTTTTTTGATGCTCAAGCTGCAGTTTCTAAGGCTAACATTCAAAAATTTGACTTTACGGCGTAAGTACGATTCTGATTTGGCCCCGGTAGCTTCCTTTTTTATCTAAAAAATCTTCATTAATATTGAAAAAAAAAAAATGAATCACACTGCTAAAGTTTAAAAGATTTTAAACAACTTTCATTCACCATTAAAATTATAATTATAAAAATTGGCTGCAAATTTTACAAATTTCTGAATTTTGATTGTTTGAAGCAGAGGCATAAAATTTTAGAATTCTGCATGCATATCCCAAACTGTGGATTTTACAGGATGGGAAAAATCTTCTGTTAAAGATAAAAAACCTTATATATTCTGTTAAAGATAAAAAACCTTATTACTTAATAAAATTGGAACCACTCTCTTTATTAGATCTGTTCGCCTGAATGAAACCATTAACAAAAGATAAATAGACCTTTTATGATCTTAAATCTTTGGCACTGCAATTTTTAAGAATTATAAGCATTTAGCACAAAATATAATAGAAATTTAGAGAGAGAGTTTAAGAAGAAAGTAAAATTTTAATTGGCTTAAGAATAACCAAGAAAAAAAAAGTCGCCTCTTTCTGATCAAAGACGATAAAACACATTCTAATCGCTGCCATTAATTGCGTTTTCCTTGGAGACATCGATTATTAAAGAATTCTCAAGAGAAGAATTCCATTAGGAGCAATTAAGACGCCAATAAAGCGAATTGACGAGGTTTCCCAGACGAGCCTCGATAAATGGGAAGAAGCTCTTTCATGGTATTTTATGATAAAATCGATGCTCCAGAACATTCGTACTACCGTGACACTCTATAGGTAGTTATTAGTGGTTGAGGTTTAATTATCCTAAATTCGTGTTGGCACGTGTGCTTCTTCAATCTGTTCCACTAGAACACATGATGACACAAATCAATTTTCCGTGAAGGAAAACCAGTCGAAGAAGCGGTTCTCCAACTCCACCGTAGGCCTTTCTACCATGTTGTATTGTGTATGTGCCTGTCAACCGAACAAAATTTCTTGTTAGTTGAAATCACATTCCTTTGATTTTTTTAAAGACGAAATTACATGTGTCGTTTTTAATTTCGTTAGGCAGCGTTACAAATAAAATTTTGCTTTTAGTTTTTATTCGAGTTTGAGTGACCTCGCGATCACTGCAACCAGTAAGATTTATATCCTGATTCGATTGCTCATTTAAAGATAAATTAATGATCATTTGTTAATATTCAACTGTAGAGAAATTATTTAGTAAAAAACGATCTGTACATGATATCTAAATATTCGTTTACAACAAGAGTTTTTCTTTTAAAATTTCGTTTATTGGTTAATTATAAACGCTTCGAAATACTTTAACATTCAGTCATATATTTTTTTTTAAGAGCTCATATGCTTGCATTTCACACTAGTTTGATGAGAGTTTATAATAGACCTAAGCTCGCATACAAGACTGATATTCCATTTTAGAGTTTTTCATTTTAGATCACAGTTATTCTAGTATTAAAACTATGCGACCTTGAAATGACCTTGAATGCTCTCATATGGACAAGCAGACCTCGGATTCAGAATCAGCGACCCTAAAAACCTACATACACGGTGATTGAGACTATTTGGAATGATTTTTGTCAATTTGATCTTTAAATGATTTTGAACCCGGCCTGATACTAACGAATAAACCTTGGATTCGGAATCAGCGATCCCCAAAAGCAAAAGGGTTCGCAATTTAATAGAAAACTAATTTTTCTCCCATATGCATAGTAGGTACTCGAAGTTTTAGTTCAGATAGTCCAGGCTACCAAGGTTTTCACCTCCGAATTTTTTGAGCATGCATCGATTTTAATGAAATTTTGACAGCATGTAGGGAATACCTCAAAAAGCAAAATCTACCCTATCCCGATGTGTGCTTTTTCCCTGGGGGTGAGTTCCACCCCAACTAGGGGGTGAGTTCCACCCCAACTAGGGGGTGAAAATTTTTTTGTGGAAAATAACCACGGAAATCGATAGAGGAACAAATTTTAAGCAAAAATTGTTCTTAGCATTTTTTTTGAAAACTCAATGGTTTTCGAGTTATACGCAATTGAAAATTGGCATTTTTCGTGAAAAAAACCACGTTTTTAATCGATTTTTTATGAATAACTCAAAAACTATTCATTTTATCAACAAAAGTGTACGAACCAGAAATGAAGCTTATAAAAAAACAAAGAGATTGGTGCCTTTTAATTGATTGTAGGCCTAACACAAACCGAGTAATGATTTATTGAAGGTTGAATACATTATTTGAACGAACATTTTTTAAAATTCAACGTCAAATAACGGAAAAATGGTCAATTTTTCGAGAAAATTGCATAGAACCTTTTTCAAAGTATTTTTAAAAAGCTTTAAACTGAGGGTTACTAGAACTCTCTAGCATGAAAACTAAGAGAGTTATGGCCGAAATAAAATTGATTTATATTTTTTTTGTAGAAATTTGTTTTTTGTTTTTTGGCCATATCTCGATTAATTTTCAAGCTATTTAGTCGCTCAAAACGTAGTTTTAAAGGGAATTTCATAAGCTATAAGCATATAAAAGTTTTACATTTTTTGAGCCCTTTATTTTTAAAACGGCAACGTTTAAAGGGTTCTAAAATGGCACCAGTCATACGTTAGGGCAAGCTTTGGAAGGTCATATCTCAGTTTTTTTTACAAGCTAAAAAAAATTTAAAAAAAGCAAAATGTTTGTTAAAAAAAAGCTAACTTTTTGTTCCTTACTAATTTTTACGTATATCCTATAGTTTTTCCGAAATTTTGAAAAAAAGAAAAAATTTTGAAAATTTCGAAAATAATTTTTCGACTTTAATCATAATTTTTTTCGAAATTATGCATTCTAAATCATTCAAACTCTCACAAATCATTGTGAGTACATAAATAAAGTAAATTGACCATGAATTATCTTTTTATTGCAATTTGGGTACTATTGCCAAGGGTGAAATTGAGTTTTTTTTCTACAAAAAAAATATAAATCAATTTTATTTCGGCCATAACTCTCTTAGTTTTCATGCTAGAGAGTTCTAGTAACCCTCAGTTTAAAGCTTTTTAAAAATACTTTGAAAAAGGTTCTATGCAATTTTCTCGAAAAATTTACCATTTTTCCGTTATTTGACGTTGAATTTAAAAAAATTTTCGTTCAAATAATGTATTCAACCTTCAATAAATCATTACTCGGTTTGTGTTAGGCCTACAATCAATTAAAAGGCACCAATCTCTTTGTTTTTTTATAAGCTTCATTTTTGGTTCTTACACTTTTGTTGATAAAATGAATAGTTTTTGAGTTATTCATAAAAAATCGATTAAAAACGTGGTTTTTTCACGAAAAATGCCAATTTTCAATTGCGTATAACTCGAAAACTATTGAGTTTTCAAAAAAAATGCTAAGAACAATTTTTGCTTAAAATTTGTTCCTCTATCGATTTCCGTGGTTATTTTTCACAAAAAAATTTTCACCCCCTAGTTGGGGTGGAACTCACCCCCAGGGAAAAAGCACACATCGGGATAGGGTAGATTTTGCTTTTTGAGGTATTCCCTACATGCTGTCAAAATTTCATTAAAATCGATGCATGCTCAAAAAATTCGGAGGTAATACCTCTTTTTTACCTTGGTAGCCTGGACTAAGATAGTTTTTCTCTAAATTGATAAAAACTGTTTCATTTTTATAGTACACATGTACAAAATTTTTGGTTCTTTAATAGCAAATTAAATAGATTTCACCACTATAATCGGCACTATTTGTATTTAAGTGTAGTTATGTAACTTAACCTTATAAAGGTCATATTTGATTTGATATCATTGTATCAAACGAAATTTATTTTGGCATTAAAAGGTATTAAGATAGGCAACAGGCAAATAGGTTTTATAATGGACGAAAGAATCAAAACAAACATGAAAAAAGGAATAAGGTCAACATGTTCTGCCCACCTGTTGTGTCAGTGGCAGAGACGCCCAATCTTGCCTACTGACGTCAATTACCAAAAGATTGGCTCGTATATGGGCTGCATAAGGGTGGATATTTAAAAAGGACAATTTATTTAATATTTATACATCTCTAGGTATTGTTTATTACTACTTTGAACTATTATAACGTATTATTTCTTACAAAGTAATTACAAATGGTACGCAATAGAAAATTTTGGTATTCAATAAATTATGAAGTCTTAAATCATGAATTTTATAATCCATGATATAATTTACTTTTATACTTGGAATAAATTCAAATTACATATGAAACTCGCACAAATGTAATAGCGGATTCTTATAAATTTATTTCCGATGAGGAGAATACATATAAATTTCATTCGAATATGATAGAATTACTTCGGAGTACGATATAAAATCGTGAATATGAAATTTTTTCCCGAAAATAAATTTCAAACTGCATTTACGACTTTTTTCATATTTCTTATAATAGTAGAGGGGTAACGTGAAATGAAATTGATAATACAAATTAGCCTCTAGGAAGAAGTTTAGGGCTACCATCTAACCATCTTACATTTACATTGTTTTGTTGTTTGTTGTGTGCAAGGTTAAGGTACTCCAATTTCATATATTTTTCGTCTGATTATACAGGGTGTCCGGGAAGTAGTGCGCCAAAATTAAGGGGATGGTAGCTTGGGTCATGACCTACCAGAATATCAAAATATGACATTAGTGAAAACCTCACTGTTTTCGAGATATTTGGGTTTTTATGAAAAATTAAATTTCAGTTTATTGACTAGTTGGTGCACATAAAAAGACATGTTCTCATTTTTTTTGTGCTAAAATATTATAGATAAGTTGCCCTAGCTGGTAAGCCAGTCATTTTTTATTACTAACACAAGACCATCGAGAAAAAAAAATAATCAATTTTTTTTTTGCTGTTCAAAATTATTTGACTCTACTTTGATCTTAACTGGTGAAAAAAAATGTACTAGGCAGTGATGGGAAAGCAATTCAAAAAATTGCTTAATTAATGCAGATTTCAGAATAACCCATTTTATTCATGAATAACAAGATATTGCCATGTTAATTTTAAATCAAATTTAATTTTTCATAAAAACCCAAATATCTCGAAAACAGTGAGGTTATTATTATTATTATTTTGTTATTCTGGTAGGTCATGACCCAAGCTACCATCCCCTTAATTTTGGCGCATTACTTCCCGGACACCCTGTATATAATACATAAGAAGACCTTAAAAAAAACCGTATCCAAAAAACCCCAAATCCTAATCCAAATTAAGGGAAAAGTAGTATTATAACATTAAAAAAATGATAAAATAGACACTGGAATTGAATACTTTTAAAACATAATTTCAATTTTAAGCAAAATTGTTTAGCAATATTTCCAATGACAAATTGATTATTTTAAAATTATTTTTTAAAACCTATAGATTCAAATTGTTATTAAAATATTATTACAATTTCTGCGGGATAAAACAATAAATTTTTTGAGTTATTATTTACGTCAATTTGAAAAATATAGTTTTAAGGAAACCGCGTATAAAATTTGGATTTATCTACGGCGCCCAAGCATAGATGAGTCACGTTCATTCTGAGTGTATGAAAAATAAGATTGGTTAATTATTTTCATTAATTTAATTTAATTATTAAAATACCACATCATACATATTGGTGAAACTCTGTAAATTTTGAAATATTGTATTTTCGTTATTCAATAGCTAATTTTAATTTTTATTGTCAAACAGGCCATATTATTGGGATTAGAATGCGAAAACATTGTCGGTTTTAACTACTGATATTGGTGCCTAGCCAATCTTAAGGTTAATCTGCTACCGAATTTAGTGAAACGTGGTCAAAATTATACTTCGTTAATTTTGAGGTCAAATTTCATGAAATTCTTAGTCTAAGTTTGACATTTTAGAAGTCAATTTTTTGAGGTTAAGGTTTTCTTTGCAAGCGCCTTTTAAGTGATTTGTATTTTATCTATATTGTAATTCAGAAATTTTATGTTTATAACTCTAGCAGTTTTTGAGAAAAAGTGGACTTTGAATTAGATTTTCAACATATTTTAAATTTGAACCTGAGCTTCTTAGTTAAAGAAAATGTGAATTTACATTTAAATATATATCTTACAACGAGAAATGTTGCTGTACTATGCGCATAACAAAAATGTTGGTTAACATTCAAATCGTAAATTCATCAAGAAATTGTTCGTGAAAAATGTTCGTGTTCAAAATCTTATATCAACAGATTAATTTTATTGTTTAGCGCGCATTTTTAACCTACGACTTTTAACCTATAACATAAAGCTATTTCAGATCTTCCTCAAAAAGCAAAAAGATCAAGTTGCTGGTTCAGCTGAATTATGTAACATATTTTGACAAATTTATCGCGCTCATGGCTCGTGTTAAGAAAAATAAAATACAGAGGTTTTTTGGAGTATTATTTCTCCGGAGATTTTGTCATTTTATTCGGCTTTTTTCACCTCTTAAAATATTTTTCAGGAAATTCTAGGTGATAAATAAATAAGCAGTGGGAAGATCCGAATTTTCATGTCCTCTTAAAATATGTGAGGAAATTTTTGAAGATATTTTCCAGGGTTTTCGTGTTCTCCCTGCCCCGCCCACATATTTGTTGGTCGCAATAATGCTTTACATGATGTCAGCGGAAGAACCTCTACATCGTTGGGACAAAATTGATTTCATTCAAAACTGAAAGGAAATCATCTTGAGGGCAGGTATGATGCAAAAATATATGATTCGTAGGCAATCCTTAAGGATGGGGTAGATGCCCCGAATTTCGTGATCTTTTCCCTCAGCCTAATTTAGTTTACTCGCCCTTAAGCTAACACATTTCTTTTCCCCACACTTTTTCGGCACATTTCCTGCCTTCGCCCAATTTATCCATGATAATAAAATATTGTCCTTTAAATTGAAAAAGGGCAACTTTAACTTTTTTTTCTTTCTTTCTTTCTTCCGATTGAATATAAAAATAGCCAGCTAAGAAAAGCGGACTTCCTTAATTGGTTTGGCGCAGTTGATTTTGCATTTGATTACGAGTTTTTTCTCAATTCAGAGCACTTTGTGTCCATCCATTTCTTTGAAAAGAGATATCCGGGTGAATTTAAGAAAAAAAATCTCTTGAGATTCTTGTGGTGTATTCTACTTAAAGAAGGCACTCCAACATTCATATTAACTATAGACTACGACGACTTCTATAGAAGCCTTCGGTTCAAGTTTCTCATTTTCTTGGGAAACATTAGCACAGGCCCTCGTACAATTTATTTTGATAAGCACCAAGCAACGTTGGCATTTCAATTGACTGAGTGACGATTTTTCTCAAGCCTACCTCAAGCCAATGTGTCGAGTTGATGAATTATGCATTTGTTGCTTTAGCATTTATTTATACTTCGTTCTCTTACTGAAATATTTATAAATATCGAGGGATATACGCACAAGGAGCACCTGATTTTCTCCGAATATATATAACTTGTGCGTGTAATAGATAAAGGTATGATGGATAGGATTAAATTACACACTTCCAAGAAATATGAATGGAAATAACAATTTGAAATGAACTATGATTTGTATTTAATTACGTTATACAAATCTTTCTAGAAATAATATTTACCTACACTAAAAATATTATATTTCTAGTCGATTCAACCTTCTTAATTCATTTGGTACGAATTTTCTGCTTTAACCCTTTGACTGCAGCACAACCAAACTCAGGGCCATCAGCATTACAGTGTTTATACAATTAAGACCGTCATTTCCGAAATAATTTTCTGCGTAGAATTCGAATCCGAGAATTGGCCTATCACGTCAAAATTTTGAGATATTATATATAGTCCAGTCAATTTAACCTCTGAAGCGGAAGTTTGTGATGGAATGCTAATTTTTGGATATATTGTTGGGGACGGTGAGAAATGAAGCTATAATTTTTTTCACCCTTGAGGGGTGTTTGCGAAGGGGTGAAAAAGGGTGAAAAAGGGTGAAAACGGTTTTTTGTTTATAACTTTGAATAAAAAAGTCAGCCTGGGTGGGAACGTTAGAGGGTGATATAATAAATGATTATTCATCTTGTATTAAAGTTTCCCCCGGTTTTGTTTATTGCAAAATTGTTTATTAACAATTTCACTCTCCCAAACCGAAAAAAATCACGGCTGATTTTTTTAAAAATACTTAAGCTCGTACGATGTCTTTCATTTTCACAATATCACTAGAAGACGCAATCCCCTATCATATACCAAAAATTCAAAACGGTTCCATGCATTTCACCTGAGATAATCACCCACATACCTCACCTGTTTTACACCGAAAAATGCACAGTTTTAATCCAAGTCAAGATATCCCCCACGAATCGTCGCCCACCGACCAGCTATCGCTGAGCAGCACACATTTTTTCCCAGCCCACGGCGGGGAAGAAGAAGATTTGCGACTGATTGAAAAACGGAAATCGCTATAACTTTCGATGTATGTAACGGAACTTAATGTATGATGGCTTCAAAAATCACTTATTTTTTTCTCCATCTTTTTCTCATACACCACTTTCACCTAATATTTTTACTTTTTTTTATATTGAACTAAACTTAAAAAAAAAATAAAAATTAATTACATTTTATTCCTTTTCTCCCACAAAACTAAACTTTTTGAAATATTCTTAATTTTGTAGTTATCTACAGATTCCACCCTTTATTCTCATAATTTTTATTATTTTCCACAAATCCCCCCTGACCCCCCGAATAAATATATTACCCCTTAAATTTCACAAACAAAAAACTTGCCAAACATTTTATTTTTTTTCTCCCACAAAACTAAAATTTTTTGAAATATTCTTAATTTGGTAGTTATCTACAGATTCCACCCTTTATTCTCATAATTTTTATTATTTTCCACAAATCTCCCCCTGACCCCCCGAATAAATATACTACCCCTTAAATTTTACAAACAAAAAACTTGCCAAACATTTTATTTTTTTTCTCCCACAAAACTAAACTTTTTTGAAATTTTAATAATTTTGTAGTTATCTACAGATTCCGCCCTTTATTCCCATAATTTTTATTATTTTCCAAACATCACTCCCTGACCCCCCCGAATAAATGTATACTATTTACCTTTTTTTTAAATTATTCCCCATTTTTACTATTCAATTTTTTCCACCAATTCTCAATTAATCTCACTTTTTTTTCACCCACCTCTACTTCAAGGTCTTCCGAAACTAAATCTACATTTTTTTCTCCATTATTGCTAATAGTTTGTCCCCAATCTGCCCCCGTGTGTGCTAGCGGATCATTTTTCGCCCAAAATATTAATTTCTCCCCAGTTTCGATTTACGATTATTGCATAAAGACCTACTCCAATTGGGGACAAACTATTAGCAATAATGGAGAAAAAAATTTAGATTAAGTTTCGGAAGACTTTAAAGTAGATGTGGGTGAAAAAAAAAGTGAGATTAATTGAAAATTGGTGGAAAAAATTGAATAGTAAAAATGGGGAATAATTTAAAAAAAAGGTAAATAGTATAAATTTATTCGGGGGGTCAGGGGGTGATGTTTGGAAAATAATAAAAATTATGGGAATAAAGGGCGGAATCTGTAGATAACTACAAAATTATTAAAATTTCAAAAAAGTTTAGTTTTGTGGGAGAAAAAAAATAAAATGTTTGGTAAGTTTTTTGTTTGTAAAATTTAAGGGGTAATAAATTTATTCGGGTGGTCAGGGGGGGATTTGTGGAAAATAATAAAAATTATGGGAATAAAGGGTGGAATCTGTAGATAACTACAAAATTAAGAATATTTCAAAAAAGTTTAGTATTGTGGGAGCAAAAAAATAAAATGTTTGGCAAGTTTTTTGTTTGTAAAATTTAAGGGGTAATATATTTATTCGGGGGGTCAGGGGGGATTTGTGGAAAATAATAAAAATTATGGGAATAAAGGGTGGAATCTGTAGATAACTACAAAATTAAGAATATTTCAAAAATTTTAGTTTTGTGGGAGAAAAAAAATAAAATGTTTGGCAAGTTTTTTGTTTGTAAAATTTAAGGGGTAATATATTTATTCGGGGGGTCAGGGGGGATTTGTGGAAAATAATAAAAATTTGGGAATAAAGGGTGGAATCTGTAGATAACTACAAAATTAAGAATATTTCAAAAAGTTTAGTTTTGTGGGAGAAAAAAATAAAATGTTTGGCAAGTTTTTTGTTTGTAAAATTTAAGGGGTAATATATTTATTCGGGGGGTCAGGGGGGATTTGTGGAAAATAATAAAAATTATGGGAATAAAGGGTGGAATCTGTAGATAACTACAAAATTAAGAATATTTCAAAAAGTTTAGTTTTGTGGGAGAAAAAAAATAAAATGTTTGGCAAGTTTTTTATTTGTAAAATTTAAGGGGTAATATATTTATTCGGGGGGTCAGGGGGGATTTGTGGAAAATAATAAAAATTATGGGAATAAAGGGTGGAATCTGTAGATAACTACAAAATTAAGAATATTTCAAAAAGTTTAGTTTTGTGGGAGAAAAAAATAAAATGTTTGGCAAGTTTCTTGTTTGTAAAATTTAAGGGGTAATATATTTATTCGGGGGGTCAGGCGGGATTTGTGGAAAATAATAAAAATTATGGGAATAAAGGGTGGAATCTGTAGATAACTACAAAATTAAGAATATTTCAAAAAGTTTAGTTTTGTGGGAGAAAAAAAATAAAATGTTTGGCAAGTTTTTTGTTTGTAAAATTTAAGGGGTAATATATTTATTCGGGGGGTCAGGGGGGGGATTTGTGGAAAATAATAAAAATTATGAGAATAAAGGGTGGAATCTGTAGATAACTACAAAATTAAGAATATTTCAAAAAGTTTAGTTTTGTGGGAGAAAAGGAATAAAATGTAATTAATTTTTATTTTTTTTTTAAGTTTAATTCAATATAAAAAAAAAGTAAAAATATTAGGTGAAAGTGGTGTATGAGAAAAAGATGGAGAAAAAAATAAGTGATTTTTGAAGCCATCATACATTAAGTTCTGTTACATACGTCGAAAGTTATAGCGATTTCCGTGTTTCAATCAGTCGCAAATCTTCTTCTTCCCCGCCGTGGGCTGGGAAAAAATGTGTGCTGCTCAGCGATAGAAGGTCGGTGGGCGACGATTCGTGGGGGATATCTTGACTTGGATTAAAACTGTGCATTTTTCGGTGTAAAACAGGTGAGGTATGTGGGTGATTATCTCAGGTGAAATGCATGGAACCGTTTTGAATTTTTGGTATATGATGGGGGATTGCGTCTTCTAGTGATATTGTGAAAATGAAAGACATCGTACGAGCTTAAGTATTTTTAAAAAAATCAGCCGTGATTTTTTTCGGTTTGGGAGAGTGAAATTGTTAATAAACAATTTTGCAATAAACAAAACCGGGAACTTTAATACAAGATGAATAATCATTTATTATATCACCCTCTAACGTTCCCACCCAGGCTGACTTTTTTATTCAAAGTTATAAACAAAAAACCGTTTTCACCCTTTTTCACCCTTTTTCACCCCTTCGCAAACACCCCTCAGGGGTGAAAAAAATTATAGCTTCATTTCTCACCGTCCCCAACAATATATCCAAAAATTAGCACTCCATCACAAACTTCCGCTTTAGAGGTTAAATTGACTGGACTAATATTGAGATGAGCTACGTCAGGAGTCCCGCAGGGTAGACATTCAGGTCCACTTCTTTTTATTTTATCTATTGATAAAATCTCACAACTCCTTCCAACCTGTATAATCTTACGCAGATGACATGAAAATATTCCTTCGAACGAGAAATATTAGCGACTGGCACTCGGTTCATAATGACCTAAACATATTCCACTTGTGGTGTACACACAACAATTTAGAACTAAATATTGGTAAGTGCGAAATCATGACTTTTTGTAGATTTCGTAATCCCCTGCGTTTTGATTATACCTTATCGAATCAAGCTCTACGACGATTATTATTTCTATTACTATTACTATTAATGCTAATTTGTTTAATGTTCGTGTGAGTATGCATGCACTGAAAAAAAGTCTGCTTGGTGGTTGTGGTACGAAATGATGAATAAAAATAATCAGTCATATGCTACAGATTAATTCTGTTATTTTACGAAGCTTTGACTAAGCTGATGAAAAAAAAAAAATATATATGAGGTTATCTACACGAACAAAAAAATCATAAAATTAATACACCTATTTTTTATTTTTATTAAATTACCTTATTAAATAAATTTTCTTATTACCTTTCCAAAAAGGTACAACATGTCCAAGTAGAGAAAGTATAGCGTGGGGATACTTGGGCGTGAACACTGGCTTAAGCAAACTGATAAACACAATAAAATAAATTACACATCTTTTTATAACTTTTTTGCAACAATAAGTAAAATTAATTACTGGTATTCACAGCTACAAGTATTTTCGACCCTTTATCTTAGTAATTTTATTTATTTTACGATTTCCTTAACTACAGTGCAATAAAAGTATTAGGTAGCAATCTGGATTTTCTAAGGAACAGGTTCTTCTACCCCTTTTTTGCTCTTCTACAATTACAAGCCATGGACTGCCCCTTTGTATGTGTGCGTAAGCGGTATGGCAACTCAAGAAAATTTACATTGACGCTTATGGCGGGTAGGCAAAACCCCTACAAAAATTTACATTTAGCCGGATTATATCACCAGGAAAAGTTATGTTCTAAAAAATACAACCTCAGGAAGTTTTACTTCGTAAAGGCTAAAAATATGGATTAATTCCAAGCGAAATTGCAGTGATTTTTCGGTTCTCCAAACCCAAGTCTTCCTCCCACTGCCAAATAGTCGGATAGGTTGCAAATGGTCCAGGAATCATGTTTTCCGTTGAGTCGGATTGAAACTTAAAAATGTTACATATTTTGTTTGAAAAGGTGTAAAAAGTCTAATGAATTGAAAAGAAAACTTCTCAGGGTAAACGTGGATGCAAATAATTTTTAGATAGAAACTTTAATTTGGAAGTTTTTGATATGTTTACATTGCCCGCCGTATGATGTACAAGGCTTTAGCTATACGAAATACCCTGTATATGTATTCATAAAAACCAGTCCAGACACTTCGATTAGTGTATTAGAATATTTTTTTAAGATAAGATTTACAGTGAAAATAATATTTTAAGAAAATCTCATTCGTTGACTTTGGGCTAAAAAAAAAAGGATATTCTCAGATAAGACATTTTCTGAAGATTTAAAATTTTGAATTCTAGCTTTAAATCAGATTCCCTCGTAAGTATTAAAAGTAATTAATTTTTTTTAATTATTTAGTTAGCAGGGTAGGAAAACAACACTACAACATAAACAAACACACCGGGTATAAAAATAAGACTGAAAAAGGACTGAAAAGAGACTGAAAATTTAATTTTAGACAGAATCCAATCTATGGTAAGACGGAAATTATTATTGGCAGTGAAAACTGACTAGAAATCGACTGAAAACATTTTATAATACATCGAGAAACTTAAAAAGGAATTCAGACTGAAATTAGGTGAAAAGATTCTGAAAACTGAAAAAGTACTGAAAACAGACTGAAATTTTTCAATATTTTGACTTAGACAACTTTCAATTACTAAGACTTGCTATTAAAATATTTCTTAGTCCAGAAGAGTGATGAATCAGTTAAGCATTATGTAACCTATTGCTTTTTTCATTATCTTTATTTAACAATTAATTTTTAAGTAGTACATCTGATCGTGAAAATATGTTAAAAATTAAAAATAAATTTATTTATATGTAATTCCACCAATACATTGAATCTCTCGCATTAAACTGTTGAAGCGTGAGTAAATCGAGCGCAAAATATACTTCAGTTTCAGTTTACAGCCTGATTTCAATCAACATTTTTCATTATATTTTCCACCTGATTGAAAAACGTAGTTTTTCAGTCGAATTGCAATTCATTTTTAGTCATTTTCAGTTTCTTTTCCGTATATTACTTTCCGTTTAATAGTCATTAACCCAGTCTATTTTCAATTCGTTTTCCGACTGCTTTTTAATAACGAAAAAAATTAATAATTTTTTAGACTGTATTCAGTTTAATTTTTTCACCCAGGAAATGTGTAGTGAACATTTTAATTCAGGAAGTTCTGGTTTTTGGTAACGTAAATTTCATACATTTCATTTTTAAGTGAATTATTTGTTGTATTTTTGACTAATTTTAAAAATTAAGTAAAATTAGAAATATATCATTTTTATTTTTCGGAGGTTAAACTTTGTTTCAAAATAGTTTCATTTCCTTCGAAAATGGTTTCATTCAAATGTGAATATAATTACATTTAATTTGAAATTAGTTTCATTTCATTTAATCCAAATTTGAAAATTGTTTCCTTTAATCTGATTATGCTATACTACATATATTATATATAAAAACATCCAGCGATATAATGATTTTATGGATACGAAATGGATATTTTTATTTTACTAACTTTAAGTATTTCTTAACATAAATATGTATAATTTAAAAACAATTAGTAAAGTGAGCGTCATAATGAATTACTATGTTGCAGATATGAAAAATTAGTAAGCAATTTAATTTTTCATTCAAATATAGCAAAAAATACAAATTACGGAAATAAATACAAGAAGGTTTTTTTTTCTTCAATAAAATCATGGTAAGCAGTCCAAACATTAATTATTAGATAAATCAAAACACAGAAGGGATACTTGGTTCAGGCAGGCCCTAAAAGCTTCATAAAATTGCTGGGTTACTGAGACAAACACAAATAAGACTGCATAATCATAGCCAAAGAGCGACGAACAATAATTAAGTTTTGCTGTTTGTTATCCTCAGCCACAGGAAATGGCACATTTTGTCCGAAATGGTGATAAATTATCTTGAAAAAGAATTTCGTTCGAGTCATGAAAAACCGTCCTCTATGCCACTGTTTACCCAGTTCAAGTAAATAAAAACAATTGTAAAAAAATATATATATGAAATCCTCTGTCGGAAATAATATATTGCTGAAAAAGGGATTTTAGTCAAATTAAAGGCGCCCAAAAAATAAAACAAGTGTTAGGACTATTGAGCTCCACAGAAAACCCATTTGTTTTGAACTCAATTGAAATTTTAATTTTGAAAAAAAAAAGTAAATCCAATAATTCCGTGAAATACGGTTAGTACCAAAAATCAAATTAATGCACGTTCCATAAATTCCCTTTTTTTTATGGTAGGGATATCTCCGATGAAATTATCATCCATTTTTCAATAAATTTTCAATTGTTCCTCTCTTCCCTAAGGGTCTTTGTCCTTTCAATTACGTAGTCCCGTTTCCCTATCTCAGAATTCTAGATATTTAGAGAATTTTTTTTGAAAATAAGAGAAAATTTCTGCGCCATTGGCAGGCAGACAATATGCACACCAGAAGTTTATGTCCTTCAAAAATTTGGTTGGAATGGAAATTACGTCGACCCGATAATAAATGGACGAAAGAAGTGACAAATTAACATGTTTTCTTGATTTATTACTTCACACGAAAAAAAGTATATTTTTGGCAGCCGACTGGAGTAATTTTTAAATTCACAATGCATTTCAGACTTGATAAGTTTCCAGCTGATTGAAGCTCAAAGGCCAAAGACCAAAGCCAATTATGTGGAACATGAAACGAAGGACGTGCTAACTATACGGTCTAGATATGAGTACGTGTATAAAATACTTCCGTTCAGTTGGACTTTTCACTACTGTCGTCCTGTTTCCTTTGAGGAAAACTTGTGAAGAAAAAAACCTTAATTAAAGAGTTTCCTTTCCATCCACTTTCTTGATTAAAAATTCTCTTAGAAATCAGAAATTATTACAATCTGCGGGTATCATGGAAAAGTGCTTGTAATAAATCAAATAGTTTTGCTCAGTAAAAAGTGTTGAAAAGAGTTTAAGTGTCAAGAAGTCATCGATCAAATTTAATAAAAAGTGTGATTGAAGGGAGTGCTCTGAATTCTCGCCAACGAAAATCTCGTTCAGTGAAAAACCCGCAAAATTACACGAATTTAAAATCCCATCACTTTAAAATCCCCTAGTTTTCCTTGCAGAAAAAAAACTCCCGCCAAACTAAAAAGTAATTTTCCTTGTACAAAATGTTAAATTTAGTAAAAAGTATCCTTGTACAAAAAGTCCAATTTTGTAAACATTCTCCTTGAATATAATGTTCAATTTAGTAGAAATTTTCCTTCTAAAAAATGTTCAATTTAGTAAAAATTTTCTCTATACAAAATTTTCAATTTAATAAAAAACTTTCCTTGTACAAAATGTTCAATTTAGTAAAACTTCTTCTTGTAAAAAGTGTTCGATTTAGTTAACATTTTCCTTGTACAAAATGTTCAATTTAGTAGACATTTTCCCTCTTAAAAAATTTTCAATTTAAGTAGTAAACATTTTCTTTGTACAAAATTTTCAATTTAATAGAAACTTTCCTTGTACAAAATGTTCAATTTAGTAAAAAATTTTCCTTGTACAAAATGTTCTATTTAGTAAAAATATTCCTTGTACAAAATATCCAATTTAGTAATAAGCTTCCTCGAATAAAGTGTTAAATTTAATACAAATTTTCCTTCTACATAATGTTTAATTTATTAAAACTATTCCTTATACAAAATTTTAATTTTAGTAAAAAATTTTGCTTATACGTAATATTTAATTTAGTAACAATTTTCCTTCAATAAAATGTTTAATTTAGTACTTACACATTATCGTTCTAGAATTTCTTCAATTTATTAAAATTTTTCCTTGTAGAAAATTTTCAAATTAGTAAAATAATTTCCTTGTACAAAAAGGCCAATTTAGTAAAAAATTTTCCTTGTACAAAAAGTTCAATTTAGCAAATATTGTCCTTGAATAAATTGTTCAATTGAGTAAAAATGTTCCTTCTACAAAATGTTAAATTTATTAAAACTTTTCCTTGTACAAGATGTTCAATTTAGTAAAAAATTTTCCTTGTACAAAATATTAACAATAGTAACAAATTTCCTTGTACAAAATGTTGAATTTAGTAAAAATTATCCTTGCACAAAATATCCAATTTAGTAAACATTTTCCTTGTACAAAATGTTTCAGTAAAAATTTTCCTGGAACAAAATGTTCAATTTAGTGAAAAATGTTCCTTGTACAAAATGTTCAATTTGGTAAAAAATATTCTTATATTTGTTAAAAAATATTCTTATCCTGAAAAAGATTGGTTTTTCCATCCAATCGTACTTTGGAACATTTAACGAGCGAGTTCTAACCAGCTAACGAATGCCTACTGTTATCTTTAACACCACAACTATCAAGACCAGTCAAATTGACTTGAATTAATTATCTTTTTCAAAGTAATCTCTTAAAATTTATGCCAAAGCTTATTAAGGTTCAAAATTACTTCATATGCAAAAAATTTTTTTTCACAAAAAATTCGAAATATTGCCTAAGTTAAAGATATTCCAAAATCCCACCAAATAAAACAAAACCACTGCGTATTTTATATCCTGATAAAGTGAAAACTTTAACACAACTTCCTACATCCTCCATTTATGGGCTCATACTGGGTTCCCTTAAAAAAAAGGGTTGGGACATTGATGTGCTTGTTTTACTGTCGAATAAGATAAGACATTATTCGCGGCAGCGTTAACTATATGTGGCCCATTTACGTCGTATAAATCAAATAGATATCATCGCAGTTTGAACCTTTACACATTTTGCTATACTGTTTTTTCCTATAAATTTTCAATTTTATAATCATATCAAATTCTAGAGTTAGGAAGTGGGTGAACATTTTTCTTCTTGATTTAAAAACAAAATTCCCGAGATTTGAGTATAGTCATTTCCAAAATTAAATATATGAAAATCATATAGCAATAAAGAATATCTCTCGTTTTTGCTTAAGATAATTTAATCAGAGAAAGGGTAGGGCATAGTAAAAGTTTCAAAGTTGTGGTTCGGGAAAATTATTTTATTCTTATCCTGAAACCCTGCCAACTAATTTATTTAATTAAAAACTTCTCGTTATGCATACAACCAACCTAATAGTTAACTTTACACAACAACTTTTCTCTGCTCGGTTAAATTAGAAAGGGAGTAGTTTCTAGCGAAAAGGGAATAGTATTTGGCAAAGGGAATACCTAGACCACACGAACCTATCTACTCTTGTGGAGTTCTATTAATCTCATGAAAAAAGTAAAACCTACATACAGTAAAACCCGCTTAAATGCAACCCGCTTTACTGCACAATTCCTTTTATTGCACACGATGCGAATGCACTGAATTTTTTGCCTTATTAATGTGTAGAAACAAAGACCGCATTATTGCACACCTCTTAAATACACAAACCTCTTATTTGCACATTAATTTCAGGCCCGAATTTTCTATTTGAATTAAAAAATAACCGGATAAATGCAATGTACATATTTTAAATGAACAGATCTGTAGAAGTGTAGTACTTTTACATTGTCCCCTCGGTGGTTACCATTTAAAGGCAAAGAAGAAGAAGAACACTTTCTCGTTAGTCTTTGCTTTGACATTTCAGTCTTTTTGAGTTGGCGGGTGGACCTTGTAAATTGCGGATTGTAATTGTTTAATTTTGGAAAAATTAAAATTCGTAAAGACGAAAACAGAACGCTATGTAATTAACCAAACTGAAAAAAAGTAATCCGAGCTCTCTTAAATGCACAACATGTGCATTTATCTTAAAAACGTTTAAATGCACAAACCGTTTCAATGCACGAAATTTTCTGACAAATTGGATGTGCATTTAAGCGGGTTTTACTGTATATAAAATTAATTTTCAACAAAAACAACATAATAAGAAAAATATAGTTTTCTAGAAAAATTGATATATTGTTTTTATAATTAGAATCTTTCGGATTTTAAATAATTCTAACTTTTGTACTTAAAGCTTATAAAAATGGTTTTCCTAGAAAAATCCTAAAGATAAGTTTCCCACTACTTTTTAATCGGTTTTGTAAGTTGCTCCTCCGTGCTGGCTTTATATTAAATAAAGGCATTTATTTGCGCGTAAAAATGCTTATCATCGCAGTTTACTTCGTGGCTTAAAAATCCACATAAATTACAAATAGATCGTTTCTCTTTGAAGGAAAAAACATGACGATTACTTTGGAATAAAGGAGCAGATGTTCGTAATAAGAAGACAGCTGCTGGTATTTCAGTTTTTTGTCGACAAAAACAAATTTTAATACCACGCGCCTACTTTGTCAGTTGGATTTTAATGAGCAGTTGTACTAAGTAGACTGAATCATGCTTATGTAAATTCTTCGCGGGATTTTACTTATCACGATTTCTTTTCTGTTTTTCTTTTTATTTGATTTAACGATTTTTTTAATGCAAAAAATTGAGTAGGAGTTTATGATCTTTATTGTACATTACTTTAAATGAGTAGAGATTCTTTAATTTAGATTAATTAAAAATCGAGTTGTATTTCTAGAATAATTAACAACAGGATATGATAGCATTATAGCAGTTGCTTGGTGATTATATTATGAAAATTTTGTCCCGTACAATACAATTAACAAACATATTTTTAACCCGAGAGGCCACTCAAAATCAGTTTTGTTTTACTTACATTAATACATATTTCGCAAAAATATCGAAACATGATTTTGTGCATTTCAGTGTATCATGAGCTGGGACTGATAGCGGATGTGTGCCGTGTAATGTACTTTTGCTTGCTGAGATACGACCCCTTTTTTTACGCTCTACCCATATAAAAAGCCTGATTTAGATTTAAGGCGGCTACAGACGACCCAATCTGCAGGCAAAGAGTATCTACAACAAAAGGAGACACTCGAGCCGTTTTTCCTTATCTTTGTTCGACTTGATACCATTAGAGAAACGAAGTGGAAAATTTTGCTAGAAATAGGTAGTAATAAAGAAAGCATAAGTGAGAGAAAGACAAAAATTTGGGGAGGAAATTGGAGCACTGCTCATAAAAATGTTTTATCACAAAACTTTTCTATGAACGCATTACACGCTGCCTTTTCCACAGCCACAGACAAAATACGTTTTATAATGCTTACCCGTCATTTATATGAAACAAATTTTATTTTATTTAATTATTTAATTGCATCGAAAAAAACACTTTTAAGATTGTCCACATTTACGAATAAATCAAAATCGCCCTTGACTTTCTGTTAGCGACCGGGACACACAATAATATTCATTCCAGATCACCTTTAAAAATGCACTGTAAAATATTGTAAACAATCTCGTCAGTATTTATGCTTGATGTGTGCTAGTTGCCTCTTCTCCATTATTCGTTTCGGCATTTCCCTATAATTTAACATTGCAAGGGGAAGTAGAATTGAGAGACCGATACCAATGCAATCAATCTAGATCGCCTTTAAAAATGCGCAATGAAAAAACATGTCACTTTATTGCTAATGTTATAAATGCTGTCTGTGAACATTTTTAACCGACCGTAAGGGAAGAGGTTTTCAATTGGACTGTATTTTTTGTATGTTAAGCGAGATCTTCGCCGGTTGGGAACCGATTTTAATGATTCTTTTTTTTATTGAATAGGCTATATCATGAAGTGGGTCCCATTTAAATTTCAAAAAAATATCGCTCCTCTAAGGGTGGAAAATTAGGGTATAAATCTTTACAAAAAATTAAAAACCGACTTCAAAACCTTGTTTATATGTACAAACAAACTAAAACTAAAAATTAAAAATAATATTTGTTATTGTTTTAAGGAAAAGAGCATTAAAGGACAATATACAAAATTACACTGGTCGACAAAATTTAATATTTACTTTTTCCAACAACAAGTCATATATCATTTTTATAGGATTTTTTCGGTAGATTACAAATATGTAAACAAAAATATTTAATAAAATCACGTCAACTTTTTGAAAAAATAGGGTTGAAAAATACAAAATATCGTATTTCGGCCATTGTTAAAAATTCATTACAAAATAACGGAACGTGGAAAAAGCTCGTAACATGACTCAAAAAAGAGCGTGAATCCTTATCGATATATATAAAATAGCACTAATCTATAGCACTTATAAAGCGTCTTCGGGAATAAGATTTTCATGAGCGTACGCAAGCAGTGAGCTTCATTCATTTATCTATTGTATGAAGTAAGCGGCTTATGGAGAAAAGTGAATTCCACGGAATATTTCGAAAAGTATTATAGCCTCTCGTTTTTTAATATAATAAGTAAAGGTTCATGCTTTTATTTGAGCTAGTTTACAAGCTCCTACAAGAATTCGTTATTTTTTAATTAATTTGCAAAAATGGCCAAAATACGGTCTTTTGTACTTTTCAAACCTATTTTTTTCAAAAACGTGACGTGATAGGACATTTTCGTTTGCGAATTCGTAATCTCCGAAAAATTCCTAAAAAAATGATATAACAGTTATTCTACGGCAAAATTGGTGTCGACCAGTGTTATTGATACTTTAATTTTTACAATATCTAATCAATCTAAACTCAAATTACTGTAGGTTTATAAACTTGCCTTGGCTAGCATCGACTCCAAAATTAGTTGTATATATTGTAAATATTTAAGTATCAATAATTTTATATATTTTCCTTTAATGCTCTTTTCTTGAAAGTTGTAAGAATATTATTTTTAACTTTTTACTTTTAAGTTTGTACATATAGGTAAAGTTTTGAAATCGGTTTTTATGTTTTGGTAAAAATTGACTATTTTTCTCTCTACATTTCTTATAACAATTTACAGAAGTAGTAGTCCTGCGCTGCTTTATCTAATGAAAAATTTAGCTGGTTGTATTTTCAAGAATTACACATGGGACTTTGCGAGCGTTTTGACAGTGTCCCTTCTTATTAATTTCGATATTCTTTACTGCAGGGCCCGATTTGTAGGGTGAAAAATTGAGTGATTGTCCACAAGACACAATTTACCAAATACAATCGAGCGTTTGAGAGTTAAAAATCCCTCCTTCAAGATGCTAAACAATAGGCTTGCATTAAGAGCGATGTCGATGGTGATATCAGTAAAACACATTTTCCTCCCTGAACCTGCTATGGCCCATAACTGACGTGAAATCGGTCCAACTGTGCCACACACGACCCAATTTGTACGGAATTAGAATGGGGAATCGGACGGTTGGGTAGTTGCCTCACCCAACCGCCCTAGCTAGGGAGACCTACAAAATTCCGATTCCAACCGTGCTATACACGACGCAATCTGTAGGATCCCTACAAATCGTGCCTTGCAGATTGGATCGTCTGTAGCCGCCTTTATTGTACAAGGCACCGTTTATATTGTATATTATTGTTTTTTGCGCATTGGAAAACCTATTTATCTATCTTTGTAAAAAAAACTTCTTAAAAAAATAAGACTTTCGAAAATTTTAGATTTCTACCTATTTTCTTGCACCTCCACTCAGAAAATTTTTTACGTAAAATATATAAAAAAAAAAACAAAAAACCTAAAATTTACGGAAAACACCAACGATTTCGAACCAACGAAGAAATTCTCGTAAAATTGAAAATAACTTCGTTATAGTTTAAAAATATTTCTTTTACGAATTTTATCCCAGTTATTATTTTTATTTCATAAAACCAACAACACTTGTTATCAATTATCATATGTAAAATTTTATTTCACGGAATTTCTCGTATTTTTAAAAAATAAATTCAGTTAAGGCAACATTTTATCTAAATTATGTCAAAACCTTAAATTTCTAGTTCCACAATTCTACTTCGTAAAAATATTTGTAAAATCAACGACAGTAACTTTAAAATTACGCTTGGATATAATTATAAAATTATTTGTAAAATTTGCAGAATGTAATATAATTAAATAGGTATTCTAACTGCAATAATGATTTTGAGTATATGCATATTTGCGAGTATATTAAAAACAACAAGCTTTAATAATGTGTAAAGAAGTTTTAGAATATGTAAAGAATGATCTTTCATATGACTGCCTAGACCACATGATCTGAGAAAGATAATTGTAAGATCAAATATACGCATTTTCGACTATCATGTATTTTAAATTGGTTGCTAGTTTTTGTGCATTTAACCCTGGGGATCATTTGACCCCAAAAATTTTTAAAGAGTTGAAATATCTCAGAATGAGTAGACATATTTAAGCTATTTTCAAAACTAATGACAATTCTGCCGATTCTAAACACGATTCTAAACATTCTAAAAACAAACGTAGTTCGCAAGATATATATAGCAGTTTAAAAATGTTCTGGGGTCAGCTTGACTCCGCATGTGTTCCCAAAAGTAATGTACGAAGCCTTAAAAAATATATTAATTTTATAACATAAGCCCCCTTTCGTGTTGATTCCTTTTAATTTGCTACAATATTTTTTCCCCCGAAAAGAATAATTTCACCTTTTTTAATTAAATTTTATCTGTCTAATTTTTTAATTATAATATTCGTGAAAATGCAAAACATTATCAGCATTTACTTAAAACACGTTTTTTTCCCCCAAACTATGTGCATTTTAAGTACATATATCAAAAAGAAGACTAATTTGAATTAAAAATTTTAAAATAATTATCTAGATCTTTAATTTAGCGGTTATTTTGGTTCATGTCTTTTACTTTCTAACATGAATTCTTTCATTTCAAATTATAATGAAATTTTTGTAGCATCAAAGTTTAATTGAAAGGAATATGTCTTCTGTGATCTAAATATATTTATTACCACAAATTTTATCTAATTTTTTCCAACAAACACATACCTTCTTCTTTATCCTTAATTAAGAATTCAAAAAACGCAAACGTTCTCAACGTGTTCTGGTCACGAATCATGAAAATGCAAAATGGAAATTGAATAATTAAAGCAGTCGGAGTAAAACGAAAAAGGTACATACACATTACGTATTCTTGGCAAAATCTCTTAGAAGTAAATGAGCCTTTATTAAGAACTCGATTGCTCCGCCCTCACAAAAGGTTAATGTGTTCGTTACAAAAAGACCACTCCAATTTGTTTCCCCCAACCGCTTGAAACTTTCGGAACTAAGAATCTTTTGAGAAAAATTTAT
The DNA here is from genome assembly GCA_949715965.1 of Dysmachus trigonus. Classification (NCBI taxonomy): domain Eukaryota; kingdom Metazoa; phylum Arthropoda; class Insecta; order Diptera; family Asilidae; genus Dysmachus; species Dysmachus trigonus. Next base: position 87,221,658 of record OX454319.1, on the reverse strand, counting down.
GGTTCCTGTGAATAAAGCGCATTGGTCAAAACATTGCACATTTTTCTATAGTAGCACACGAGAACAAAAATAAGGAAAAAGTTTGCTTTTGCTGTCAAGAAGATAAATGCTAGGGTACTAGAGAGGAAAATCACAAAAAGGAAGTAAAGTTTCCGTCTTCGAAGTTATTCGGAAAGTTACATTAACCTAACTCAAGTGTATATATAGTATTCCCTGAAATGGCTAAGATATAAATGGATGTGAAGAAAGCGATGCTTTTGTTCTTATTCATTCCAATAAATTTATACAATTTATAAACTCAACTCTGAAGGAATGATGAAACTGTACCACTCATCAGTATTGTACTGCAGTATTTGCCCAATTTTTGCAATTAAATTTCAAAACAAGTATAGCAAATAGTAAAATCAAATTACAGGATTTCTAAAGACTTTAATTACATTGACGATTGCAGTTTTAAGTACACTTAATATCTATTATGTACAAGTTCATAATACACGTAATCTGCAAATTCCGTTTCACATTCAGTGGAATAAATTACACCAGGCCGCGCGGAATTTAGAGCTGCATCCATGCTGTAACTTATTGAGATTGGGCTTACTGTTGTAAACTTTATTTACATAGGCAGCAACTTTATCCCTTTATAATCCCACGTGAATATATTTCATTTTCCAGGACTGCCATGGACCGATTAAAGGAAATGAAGCACCACTGCAGGATGATACGCAGAACTATGAGATAATTAGTGGTTTCCAAAATGCAACGCATACACAAATTGAATTTTCGCGACTGCTGGAAACTTGTGATCCCCACGATTTACCTATTTCGGTAAGTTAATTTGAAGTTATATTAAATGTTAACTTAATTAAGTTATCATAAAACAGGAAAATATATAAAATATGGAGAAGTACGTCGAAGTATTTGACTAAATGTATTAGTACAATTATTTCCTGTTTACCTATTTTATTGTTTGTAACTTTAGATTTTATTTATAATTATATATATACAAAAAATTATTGGACTAAATTTCTAATACCCTAGAATAATAAAGCGTTGTTCAATACAACTCAAAACTAAAATAGAATATATTCGATTTATTAAGCGTGTTTTAAATCATTTTGAGACCAAAATTATCATTTTTCGAATTACTTCAGAAAATATATGATTGCATAAGAAAAGTATAGAAATAATTCCAAATCTGACAAATTAATTAATCGCGTAATACCTTTTAACATCCTTGATTTTATAAGAATGTAAAATAATGTTTGATGGAATTGAAATATACTACAAATGCTAATAATCCCTAATTTTTTAAGTAGATAGATAATAGCCCCTATTCTCATAGTCGACTCACTTTTTCTTTTATTATTCTGAAAGTGGCGTGAAATGACATACAAAGTGAGCTGAAAACCGAAAAAGAATCTAAGAGTTGCAGTTGTAAGAATAAAGTGACTTGAGTTTGATGACAAACGTAAAATATTTTAAACTATAGTAGTGTTGAAATGTGATTTGAAAGGGGCTACATAAACCTAGGGATAGGAAATATTTTGAAAAATTTGGTTTTCATTCAAAAATTATTTACTACATCTTTGAAGTAGACTCCCTTATATATTTATAGCTAAATTTTCATTAAAAAATAGATGTAATTTTGTAAGTTCGACCCATTGTAACTTCTCCATTTTTTATCAGAATTTCATAAAATAAATGTTTCCTTAAAATAGATAGAAATAGAAAAGTTTTTGACGTAGCCGATATTTTAAATTTTAATTTTTCGAAAAATTGCGATTATTTGAATATAAAAGTATGATATTCTACTGTAAAAATTGGTCTTTATGGTTTTTATTAAAAATACTATAATGTTTACAAAATATCCTACAATAACCACTAGAGAGTAGGATGAAGAATGTTTGTGTGAAATCCACTACTCTCGAAGCCAAAGATCTCTATTTCGATATTGAGACAACATCACGATATCTGAATGATCTTAGCCCTAACTACTCCAGCGGTCCTGATGGGCTTCCTGCTGTTGTTCTTAGATCTTGTAGTGCGTCCTTAGTTAAGGTTATATGTTATTTATTCAATTTGTCTATGTCCTCCGGTGTCTTTCCTGACTGCTGGAAACTCTCTTATATTATTCCTATACTTACATAAAAAAGGGCGGAAGGATGAGATTTTCAATTATAGACCTATCGCTAAACTCTCAGCGATCGGAAAACTTTTCGAGGCCATTGTCTGTGATGTAATGTATTTTCACTGCAGGTCTATTATAAGTGTTCATCAGCATGGCTTCGTGAAAGGGAGATCAACAGTTACTAACCTCCTTGCCTTCTCATCCTTCTGCTCAAATACTATTGAAAATGGTGGACAGGTTGACTGCGTATATACTGACTTCAGTAAAGCTTTCGACAGAATCAACCATCAAGCTTTGATTAATAAGCTTATACGATTTGGGTTTCCGTCACTTTTTATTAAATGGCTTTCGTCCTACTTAACTAAACGACGTCAAGTTGTCCTTTTTCGCGAGACTCTTTCATCCCCTATCAATAATACCTCGGGTGTCCCACAGGGAAGCCATCTTGGCCCTCTACTGTTCATTTTATTTATAAATGACGCGGTTTCGGTTTTATCCAACTCGAGAATTTTAATTTATGCTGACGATGCGAAGATATTCCGCACTATTAACAACGCGAATGACTGCTCGTTGCTTAATTCCGACCTAAATAATTTCATGGCGTGGTGTTCCTCGAACCTTATGCCTTTAAATGTGAACAAATGCACAGTTATGACGTATTGTAGACGTAGATCGCCGATCAGGTTCCGTTATGTAGTGGGTGGAAATGAATTGTCCAGACTTGACTCGGTTAAGGATCTTGGAGTTGTATTTAATTCCAAACTTAACTTTGATGAACACATCAATGCCATCGTTAACAAAGCTAACTCGCTTCTGGGTTTTGTAAAGCGTTGGTCGAAGGAGTTTGACGATCCTCACATTACTAAACTTTTATTTATTACTTTTATTCGTCCTATCTTGGAGTATGCTAGTCCAGTGTGGTCACCCTTCTACAAAACCAAATGTGAGAGAGTTGAGTCCGTCCAAAAACGCTTTCTGCTTTTTGCTCTTCGTGGTCTCCCGTGGAAGGATCCATTATCCTTACCTTCGTATAACGATCGTTTACAATTGATCTCATTGGAGCCACTGGTGGATAGACGTACTGTTTCTATGGTTGTCCTTGGCTTTAAGATTTTAATAGGTGAATATGACTGCCCTGAATTATTATCATTGCTTAACCTTTGTGCGCCTATGCGTGGCCTCAGGTTTCACTCTTTGTTGCGTGTCCCTCAGCATCGGACTAATTATGGTCTGCACGAGCCTATTACTTTAATAGCGTCTCTAGTGAATAAACATTGTGATCTTATTGATTTCAATATATCGCCATCCAGTCTGAGAAGTCGGCTTAGGAACTGCCATCAACTTTGAAGTGTTTCTTCTTTGTACAGACATTGTATGTCGAGTTTGTAAATAAATAAATAAATAAATAAATAGTATTTGTATACCCACTAAGTGTTAATATTTATAAAAGGGCTAACAAATTAGGAAATAAAATTGGACATACACATGCATATAAGAATTAGCTAGATAATTAAAAATAGAAAGACTAATATGAATAATGAACTATATCTTTAGTAAATTATAAAGTGGACATGTTGTGAGACTAATGCCTGCTCAGAGTGTTGGTAGTGCACAATTATTTGGCTCCTAAAGAAGCGTAATCTTAATGTCATTTGGCAATGCATTCCACAACCTAAGAAAAAGTGAATGGAAAAAGATCGTTGTCGAAACATTGTTTTGAAAAAATTGCGTTTAACGTCTTCGATAGATATTTTTTAGCATGAATGACGCAAGGACTGCACACAGATTAAAAGTTGTAATTTTGTTAATTATGCGGATTTTTTAATGACATTTTCAGAGAATATAGTTGGAACAACCGAAAATAATATTTTTGAAAAATCTGATTTTGTGACGTATATGTAGCTAAGAGGACCACTGAATTTGCCGGATGAATTCTTTAAGTTTTAAGGAATACTTGAAAATCCCAAAGAGGTCACGAGAACACTATTTTGAAAGAGCCAAATAATTTAATATTCCTCACAAGTTTGGCTTTTTCATGCATAATGCATATACCGGGTGTTTCAGACCACCCGTCCACCCCTAATATCTCGAGAAATAATCATCAGATTGAAAAATAAAAAAATAGGGGTAAAATATTTTCGAAAAAACTATTTAACCAAAACCACCCCCACCTCCCACCCCCACCCCCATGGGCGGGGGTGGGGGTAACTTTTTTTCTTAAATAGCACCCCCTATTTTTTATTGCGGATTCGGAATCTACAGGAAAAAATAAGAAACTTTTGTTCCAAACATTTTTTTTTTATGCACAGATGGCCCTGTAATCGTTGACATAACAGAAACGAGCTAGGATATGTCCCCGTTAAAAATTCAATATCATCTCTTTACTAAGAAGTCAATAACATATCCTCCTTGAGACGCCAATCCATCATTTCAATTGGAAAGAGAATTCTCAATAATATTTATCATAAAAATTACTTGGAAGAGCTTTATAAAGTCGATTTAATTGGTAAAAATGGTGTACACAAATCAAGAAGCCCATGATATGTTGCAAGTTTATTTTGAATCAGGTTCATTCGCTGCCGCCGAAATTCTTTGGCAACAACGGTATCCGGATAGATTCCCTCATTCACGTAAAGTATTTTCCCGGCTCTCTAGAAGAATAAAAAATGAGGGTATTGTGCAACCTCATCATAATAAAGGAAGGGTCATTCGTCGCCGCGTCCGGGATGAAAGGTCAGCAGATATCCTTGCATCAACAATCGTTCAACCACACGATTCCTTGAGACGGCATGCAATCGATAGTGGTGTTTCTGTTACTACTATTCAACGCATTCTCAAAAGTGAAAAATTCCACCCCTATCGTATGGAATTACACCAAGAACTTACGAACGGTGATTTCGTACAACGGCTCCAATTTTGCAACTGGATTCAAAATCAAGGAGAAAATTTCCACAGATCCATATTATTCTCAGATGAAAGCACATTCAAAATTGATGGAGAAGTGAATACGTGGAATTGCCGTTACTGGACTAAAAATAATCCCCATTGGATGAGAACGATTGATCATCAACATGTTTGGAAAGTAAATGTTTGGTGCGGGATCATCGATGACCGTATCATAGGTCCGATATTCTTTGATGGTAATCTGGACCGTTTCCGGTATGTAGCTCTGATTGAGAATGATCTGTCTGTCCTTCTGGAAGATGTTCCATTGGAACTAAGGCGAAACATGTGGTTCCAGCAGGATGGTTGTCCTGCCCATACTGCGATTATTTCCAGAACAAGTTTGAATCGTAGTTTCCCCAACAGATGGATTGGCAAATATGGTCCTCGTAATTATCCTCCCCGATCTCCAGATCTCACAGTTCTGGATTACTATCTATGGGGAAGGGTGAAGGATTTAGTATACCGCGAGCGTCCAACTACAAGGGATGACATGATTCGTAGGATCACAGAGGCAATACGATCGCTTGACGCAGAGGAAATTAGAAGAGCTGTCGATAATTTTCAGAGAAGAGTACAACTATGTATTAATCAAGGTGGACAACATTTCGAATATGACCGATAGAATAGTTTTTTGCGATTACAGGGCCATCTGTGCATAAAAAAAAAATGTTTGGAACAAAAGTTTCTTATTTTTTCCTGTAGATTCCGAATCCGCAATAAAAAATAGGGGGTGCTATTTAAGAAAAAAAGTTACCCCCACCCCCGCCCATGGGGGTGGGGGTGGGAGGTGGGGGTGGTTTTGGTTAAATAGTTTTTTCGAAAATATTTTACCCCTATTTTTTTATTTTTCAATCTGATGATTATTTCTCGAGATATTAGGGGTGGACGGGTGGTCTGAAACACCCGGTATATATCATAGTGAATTATAATCCCAGTTTACATTCTTATAATAATTAATAAAATATGGATTTTCTATTATTTTTATTCAGTGACATATTTCGTCACATTTCCAGTCAACATAGCTCCAAATCACGACTTTCATACCACTTTAGTTCTCATTTTCCTGAACCTAGACCTGAATATTTTTATATGATGTGAGTGTTGGAATAGATGTTATATTTATATTAACCCTTACTTGCCACACTAGCGTCCAAAGGAACCCATGCCTATTTTTCCTTAATTTTAAATACCTTAACGTAAGGGCAGTGGGTCTATAAGAACATCTGTTGAAAGTTAGAGAGTACAATTACCCTTCAGGCCAAGTAGTATTACGCTGGGTCGATTAGTCTGCCTGTAGCAATCGTCCAAAGCCGCATGGGGTCCATTGGACCCCAGTGTGGCAAGTACGTTTGAAATCGGTTTTTCGAATTGAATTTTTTTCTGAGTATTTATTGACTTCAGAGTGAAGAATACGGTTGGTAAATAAAATTATACAACTTCTAATTTCTTTTTTCAAGAATAACGTTTTAATATCAATAATTTGCGACCTCAAATTTCAATTTCATCATTTTTCTTTCTCCGTCTCTTTGGCTTGTCTCAAAAAACGCTTTTATTTTGGATCTATCTAGCTAGACTTAGCATCGCTGGGATATTCAAAAAAGACATTGCAGTTACACAAATAAGGTTTATTGAATTTCCAACAAAACAGCGATGTGTCTTATGCACCAGAAAAGTAAACAGAAAGACTTAAAATGGATGTGCATCCTTCCCTCGCCCTATTTGCCAAAACGAAACGAACGCAAAAGATTGCACTGACTTATAAAATAAAATATGTAATTAGTTGCACTCCGCATTTTTTATTATTTACAATGTATTGCTTTTATTTTAAACACAAATCTTAAATAAATATTAGTTATACAATTAATAAACTCAAATATTTTAACAAAAACGCAAAGTTAATTTTTTCACATTTCTTCATTTCTCTTTTTAAGGAGCCACTTGAATACTATTTTATTTTCTTGTAATAATGCATCAGTAGAAGACTCCGCTAAAATTTTAGCCGTTAATAAAAAAAAAAAATTATAATTTTTTTTGTACATAATCCTTTAAAGTAAACTTTTAAAAAGTTCCAAAAAAATTGGCAAGTAGAAATAATCAATAGCGTTTTTTTTATAACAAGTCTTATCGCTGGGGTCCAAAGGACCCCAGTATGGCAAGTACGTGATTCTACAGAAGTGTGGCAAATAAGGGTTAAGGCGAAAGTACAGATTTGTTTTTAGTGTCTGGAGAGGATTCTAATTCAATAGTTTTTTGTTGTAGTCATATATGTAATATATAATACAGAAATTGTTTGGAAACATTCCAAAATTGTTTAACTATTAGTAATTAGTAACTAATAATTCCTACACAAATCAACAAGCAGACATTTTGGTGCCCCACAAGTGATAGTTGGTTACAAGAAGATTTATTATACACAGATTACAAAATTATTTTCGCAAGAAAAATACGATCAAAAAGTAAAAAGTAAAAATTTGTTGACTTTATTTTTCTCGAAAACAATTCAGATTCAAAAGCTACGTACGCAATTCGTATAAAGAAATAAACTAAGCAAGCCAAAAAGACGCTTAACTCAATCAAAAAATGAAAAATCACAAATTTTTTTAAGAAAAGTTACTAGTTTTAATTGAATTGCTTGAATCCACAAGTTGGTTCATACATTGTAAATTATTCGATTTAGGATGCAGTTTTGAATGGAAGGATTCGTCATATGACAATTTTTAGAATTATACAGGGTGTTCAGAGGTGGGAGGTCAATACTGAAGGGGGTGAAAGGTCAGACCGAGACAAGCAAAAAATCGTATGGGTGGGGGGGGGGCATCTCGCACCGTTTGGCAGTTACAGGGTGATTCGTAAATCAGGATTTTGCCTTATATGGGAACCGCTCTTGTATTTTTATCTTGTTTTCTACGCATCGCAGCGGCCCCAAACTGATTTCAAAAAATCACTATTTGGAAGCCCTTTCCAAAAAAGTTTACACCACCCCCCTATCCACAACCCCTTGGCCACAATCCCCCCTGGAAGTTGAAAAAATTAACTTTTATTTCACGATTTTTCACCTTTCGCCCCACTTTTCTCCGAAATTCATGTTATTAACATACCTACTTTTTATTTTTTTTTAGTTGCCTATCTAATTACCTTTCCAAAAAGGTGCAACATGCCCAGGTAGGAAAAGGATACGAAAATTTATTTACAAAAATCCTTTTACAGAATATCATGATAATTCGAATTTTTAGGAAATTATACTTAAGTTAACTAAAAAATACATTTTGTTCGCTTAAAAACTAATTACAATTAAAACGTTTGTCCTTTAAAAGCTGTTCAAAATGTTTTCCGCTAGTTTCGATGCATGCAAGTAGCCTTCGTCTTATTTCGCGTTTGAGGTCTATGGTAGCCAGCCTCTCCCGTATTTTCGTGGCTGCAATCCCAATCCTGGTAACTAATTCTTCTCTGGTGTTGATTGGTCTTGAGTAAACTTCATCTTTCATCATTCCCTATAAGAAAAAGTCCAGTGGAGTAAGGTCCGGTGACCTAGCAGGCCAAGGAATCGGTCCATCTCGTCCAATCCAGCGCTCTGGGTAAAGTTCATTCAACGTTGCCCTAACAATGTTCCCAGTATGTGCAGGTGCTCCGTCGAGCTGTAAATAAATTGCGCTTCTGCTGGCCAGGGGGATGTCCTTCAACAGATCCGGAAGGGTATTCTCCAAAAAGTCCTAATATAGCTGACTATTCAGCACTTGGGGCAAGATGAAGGGTTCTATCAACTGGTTGCCGATGATGCCAGCCCAGACATTGACACTAAATCTTTGCTGGAAGGACCGACACCTGGTCCTATGTGGGTTCACATCTGACCAGGTGTGGAGGTTGTGGAAGTTTGTGATGCCATCCCGGGTGAATTGCGATTCATCCGTCCACAGAATTCGGTCTAGAAACCTTCTGTTTTCGATGTCAGACTCGAACAGCTAAGTGCAAATTGCAATAGTCTTTCGGAATCTCCTTCCTGTAGTGCTTGGACTGGGATATGGTGGTATGGATGTAGTCCCTCTCGGTTCACAACGGTCCAAACTCTCCCTGAAGACAATCCTGACCTTCGTGCGACCTGCCTGATGCTTATTACAGGGCTGTTCCTGACGATGTTGAGGATTTGTTGGTCGGGGTCCGCTGAATCGGGCGATTTTCCTGCTCGCGTTTCTGCTCTGGGGGCGGTTACACTTCCGCTTTCTTTTAACCTTCTGAAAGTCCTTGAAAATACCCTTCTCTTGGGTACCCGCCGATTCGGGAATCTCCTTTGGTATTCTCGTACGGCCTCACTATCATTTCCTTCTACTAAACCGTACCCGTAAATTATATCGGCATACTCGTCAACACTGCATTCTGCCATTTTATCTTAATTTTTTCTATTAAACACCCGGTTTTATCGCTTGCTTCTTCAACTGTGGTCAATGTCCTTTCAAACTTACCCATTTTTATACCATAATTCATAGGAGGTATTAGAAACGGAGCGTCAGGATACTTAAGAGTCAATACTGGATATAATAAACTAATAACGCTATTTAACGAGATTACATTTATTATTTTATTACTGTTTTGCTGAAATAATAAAAATGTACTACCTCTGTTTCCTAAACAAACATTTCCGAACTTGCTGTCATAAAAATTGTTTACTTAACGACTTTTTCCATTATGGTGCAATAAAGTAATTAGGTACCTGTGAGGATGTTTTAATTTCAGGACTTTTGCAAGCCTTTTCTACCTGGGCATGTTGCACCTTTTTGGAAAGGTAATTAGATAGGCAACTTAAAAAAAATAAAAAGTAGGTATGTTAATAACATGAATTTCGGAGAAAAGTGGGGCGAAATGTGAAAAATCGTGAAATAAAAGTTAATTTTTTCAACTTCCAGGGGGGATTGTGGCCAAGGGGTTGGGGATAGGGGGGTGGTGTAAACTTTTTTGGAAAGGGCTTCCAAATAGTGATTTTTTTAAATCAGTTTGGGGCCGCTGCGATGCGTAGAAAAAAAGATAAAAATACAAGAGTGGTTCCCATATAAGGCAAAATCCTGATTTACGAATCACCCTGTAACTGCCAAACGGTGAGAGATGCCCCCCCCCCCCCATACGATTTTTTGCTTGTCTCGGTCTGACCTTTCACCCCCTTCAGTATTGACCACCCACCTCTGAACACCCTGTATATAAAAAAAAAAAGAAGTAAATTGAAATATTAAAAATTAAAGACAATCCAGTCATTTTCCCACAACCTCTCAACAACATTGTTAACAATACTCAATTTTACATAGCGAGGTTTAATCTGAAACTAATTTTAAAAATACTTACTGCTTAAAGTAGACAAAAATAACTTGTACCTATACTTGTCTACTAAAAAACAAATTCAACAATTAAAATTTCTTTATTATCACAGCATGCTAACTTTTTATGTATACACTATACATATATAACCAAAACACTTTACCTACAAGAATTATTACAGTAATTTACAATATCGATCAGATCAAATTTAAAACGCATTTAATTTATCTTATCTTATTGCTATAAGCTTCGAATAATCCAATAACCTTAAGCAATATCGATAAAACTTTACATCTTCTATTGGGTCAGACCTTCATTGAGTTAATTCCATTCTAAATCAATTAAATTTCAATTGGTTCTCGGTATAGTGTTATTTCATAGAAGATCAGAATCTCAAGTCCTAAACGAATCTCTCTTCTGTACAATAAGAGAGGTGTTTAATAATTTTCTCACTTCCAGAGTGAATAATAACTCAGGTCTATGCGTTTTGTCCTTAAGTAATTAATTTGTCTGAATGTTTGCAATTAAAGAAGTAATTTAAGGAGTTTCTGGTTTACCCGAATACAATTTATGGCTTTAAGGTTCACTGGGTAACTCATTAAAAGTTAAACAATTCGATATTGGTCTAACTTCTCTAAGTATAAGGGCAGACCTTTGGGCTTCAACTCTTTCCATATTGGCTCTTGTTATTGCATACAATCTTAACAACTTTGCGGTAAAAGCGTTCCATTGAAGCGCTTGCAAAACTTCTTAAACTTGTTTAGAATTACTTTGCTCTAAGACAATAACATCCACTTAAGGAGTTGTCCTGTAGTTTAGCAGAAGGAAAACACTTAAGTAAGAATTACCAAGATTTTACGGAAATATATAATAAAATCTGAATTGCACTTCAATGCAAAGAAAATATATTTATTATTAAACTTTTGGTGAAGATGGAATGTGATATTGAAATATTCTAAAAATTTGATACTTTTAGTCTACATAGTCGTGCCATAAGTTCTGTCTCCCTCCCCTCCACTAAAAGGCTCACGACGCATCCCGATTACCTGTCGCGAATTAGCTTAAATACTTCCCGCTTTGTTAAAAAAATATCATTTTGTCATTGGATTTCGAAGGAGCAACATGGAGTGGGGCATTAAAGAGAACAGGATCGCCGTTATTGCACTATTTAAGTGCAACAAGCCAGCAAAGGAGATATTTGAGCTTCTTCAGCCACTACAAATTACAATAAAATTTGTGCATCGTACTATCAAACGATACCGTGAGACTTCCTCTGTCGATGACAGGTCCAGGAGCGGGAGGCCTCGTACGTCTCGTACACCAGCAGCAGTAGAAGCGATGCGTCACCGCATACTGAGAAATCCGCTCCGGAAACAAAAGGTGATGGCACGGGAGATGAAAATACCCAAAAGGACGATGTCTCGTATTATCAAGGAAGAGCTTAAGCTTAGTGCTTATCGACGGTCAACAGGGCAGCGGCTTACGGACAAGCTTCGTGCGATACGAGAGATGCGATCTAAAAGTCTCTTGAAGAAGTACGCGGGAAAAAAATACCAACAAATACTTTTTTCAGACGAAAAACTTTTTACTATTGAAGAGAAGTTTAACTGACAGAATGACAGAGTGTACGCGCATAGCTCTAAGGAAGCGGCTGAGAAGATACCCAAGGTAGAGCGTAGCCATCATCCCGCCTCAGTCATGGTTTGGTGGGGAGTTGGCTATTACGGTGCTACGGAGCTGCATTTTTGTGAGCAAGGCGTGAAAACGAAGGCAAAGAACTATCAAAGTGACATCCTGGAGAAGATGGTGAAGCCGCTCAACACAACGATGTACCATGGTCAGCATTGGGTGTTTCAGCAAGACTCAGCACCAGCTCATAAAGACAAGAAAACGCAAATCTGGTTAAAATCGAATGTTCCTGACTTCATTTCTGATGAAGATTGGCCTTCCGGTAGCCCAGACCTAAATCCTTTGGACTACCGCTTATGGAATATTTTAGAGGAGAAGGCCTGCTCTATTCAACATCGAAACATTGAGTCATTAAAAGCAAGTTTGATGAAAGCAGCGAAGGAAATATCACTAGATGTGTTGCGTACTGCGATTGATGAATGGCCGAAACGTTTAAAAAAATGTGTAGCTGCAAAGGGTGGGCATTTCGAATAATTGTCTGCATTACTGTAAATTAGAATAAGTATATTACTAAACATAATAAATAAAATTTAATTATTTTTTTCTTATATGAGCTTTTTTTCATTTTTCCTTTGGGACAGAACTTATGGCACGACTATGTATATTACCACCTCCCATACTGAGAGAACAAATACTAAAACACACGACAAGAAAAGTATTGTAAAATTTCATTTTGTAATTTCAAATGTGATCTGTAATATAAAATAAAATGTTTTGTAGTTTCTAGTGTTTTATTCTTGTAATTTCTGGAATGGGTGACCTAAATTTTACTAAACATTTTATGATTTTAACAAATTCCTATACTTGAATGTACTCTTTTATTTATTGAGTTAATACACTTTTATAGTTTTCTTTCTATAATGTAAAAAATTATACATACAATTACAGAATATACATATGTTTTTATTTTTATACTAGCTGGGTAACCCGGTTTCACCCGGCGTTGGGTAAATGCTGACTAATTAAACACTTCTCAAATGTTCTTTCTATATAACAAATCCTAGAAATTGTTTCTACCCGAAAACCCTTTATTTATCCGCCATCTTGAATATCCAAATCTTAATAATATTCAAAAGTAGCCTTAAAATAATCATTGTACCAAATTGTCATTAAAATCCGTTTAAATCGAGAAATTTTGGTCGCCCTATTGGATACGCCATCTTGAATTTGAGAATTTTGCTAATATTCGAAATTACTGGCCTCAGAATAATCATTGTACTAATTTTCAGTAAAATCCGTTGAAATCGAGACATTTCGTCTCATATTGGACCCGCCATCTTGGATTTACAAATTTTGATAATACTCGAAACTTGTAGCCTCAGAATAATCATTGTACAAATTTTCATTAAAATCCGTCGAAATCGAGAAATTTTGGATTTGGAAATTTTGATAATATTCGAAATTAGTGGCTTCAGAATAATCATTATAACAATTTTCATTAAAATCCGTTGAAATCGAGAAATATTGGTCGCCATCTTGGATTTGTAAATTTTGATAACATTCAAAATCAGTAGCCTGAAGATATTCATTGTACTAATTTTCATTAAAATCCCTTGAAATCGAGAAATATTGTTCGCCATATTGAATCCGCCATCTTTGATTTCTAAATTTTGATAATATTCAAAATCATTGACCTCAAAAAAATCATTGTATTAATTTTCATTAAAATCCGTTGAAATCGAGCATTCCGCAAAACCCCTGTGTACCAATTTTCATGAAAATTGCTTCAAATTTAAAAACCCTATGTATTATCCGAAAAAAATTAGCCTATATGTTAAGTTGGAATATGTACTACCTTCGGACAAAAAATGAAAAATATCGATGCAAGCTTTTAGGCGTGATTGAGCAACAAACTTTCATTTTTATATATATAGAGGGATGTCACCCAGAAAATATTTAATACATTTGAATATTTTAAAATTTTATAATTATTGTTATTTTATTTTAATTCAAGTTCAAAACATTCATATATGTATACAATATTAAAAGTCATTTTAGTGCTAGAAGATATTTCTTCTTTCATCTATAATTAAAATAACGTAGCCTAGCAGAAAAGAAATTTATATCATTAATTTTATATTTTAGGAAAAATAATTTTAAAAATATCTACACAAATAATAGAGGGATGTCTTTCTCAATTTCTTGTATATATTTCAAAAGTACCAAAAAGTATAAATTCCTTCATAGTTCACATATCAAGTATAATGTGTCATATCCTGTGAACATTCAAGCTTGAATAAGCATATAAGCATACCTTTGAGATATCATAGATTTAGGAATCCGAATATATTAGCTTCCAGCATAAGAAAAATATCTCGATAAGGTGTCAAGAATGATATAGATGCGCATTATATAGACGTTATATTTTTCCCCATTGGCACTGTTAAAAAGATGTACGGATACAACATAACACTTTTCTCCTATCCTCTATAATTTATTGTATTTTTCTTCTTCTCTTTCAGTCGGACACAATTAAGGTTTTATGGTCATTCGGTGAAAAGGACCCAATCGATGGTAACCTCAAAGGCCATGGACTTAATCGTGGAGCAAAATCACTTCATCTACTTGGGCCAATGTTCAGAAAGCCAATGAATCGGAACGATATCAAGCCATGGGATGTTACAGTAAAAAACGTAAGTCTTCCAATTCACCTATTATATTATCAAGGAGTAGATAGGGGACGGATCCATCCGATAAATGCGAAGAAAATGTTTTATAATAAAAATAGCAATTCCCTGATCTTATACTTAAATAGTTTATGTATACTATAAATCTTATTCACCTGTGCCAACGTCCAGGGAATATATAAAAATTCTGCACAGTTGGTTCTGTTGACACTGAAAAAGTATTCAATGTAGAATATATTCTTGTAAATTGTAAAGGTACACTTCTGCACTTAGAGGAAAGCTTCTTTTCTTGATTCTGTAAGGATATCACAATAGATAAAGGTTGCACTATACGCGTACGTGCAACATTTCCATAAGGACTTGAACGTTTTCTGATGCAGGTTTTTTATTGAATTTAAGAGAAGTGAATTTAAAATTCTAAAAGCAGAGAGGATGTAACATACCTTTCCAATTGTCACACAAGATTAAACGTAATCGCCATGAAATTACTTTCAATGCTTTAGTAGGGATTTGTGGATGCATATTCGGGGAAAACCAACTTTTGAGATTTTCTGTACATAATGGGGTATTTTTATATTAGGTATTCGCAGAGAAGGAAAGAAGATATTTTAAAACAATAGAAGGAATATTAAAAACAATAACAATAAATTGTACTTTTTGCCATTATATCAAATATAGATTATTTATACACATTAGGAACAATTTGTTAACTTTCATTTGATACCCATATTTAATTAAGCATAGAATAACAAATTTTATTGTCCCTTTTTAATCCCCAGAATTTTAAATATCTTCCTCTTTTAATTTTTTCAAAATGTTCATTATCCACTAAAAACTATTTAAATGAAAAAGTTTGTTTTCTTGCTTAAAAAGATTATTTATGTTGATCTCTATGAATTAAAATAATAACGCCGTGCTATTAAAGATATATGTATGTGTTTTGAACGTTTTCTAAAAATTTCAAATTATTTGGATGATTAGGACCCCAGTTCAAAACACATAGCTACTTTAAATATCATATTTTTTCCTAACATTTTTTATGTGTTGTTAATTATTTCCATGAGACGTTAAGATGAAATTTGTGCTAAAAATATGCTTCAATGTCCTTAATTATGTAATTTCAGCATCGGTATGTTTTTCAATGGTTTCTTTCAAAGAATGTTCAGATCAAAAAGTTTACGCTACAGTATTTTTTGTTATTTCAATTACCGCGCAAAAAATCTGACTCGAAATCAGAATCCTATCCCACTTCTGAAAAGATAGATACACTGAAAATTTATCTGTCTCCTAAAATTTCAGGTCTCTGTGGATCCGAACATGGACACGCTGTACTGGTGTAAAATTATCAAAGCGCCCAACCTTCCAATTAAGCATCACATAGTCGGTTACGAAGCACTACTGACGAGAGAAAGGTAAAAAAAACAACCCTTAAAATCTTTCATTCGATAGTTAACAACTGCAGCTGGTCATTTAAGCTGCTCAAAGGACAACGACATGAATATCTGGAAATAGACTAATTTAAAAAAACGCTGCAAACACTCAAAATAAATCAAACTCTTTTATCCTTTTATCCTGGATGTACAAACAGAAAATTATCCGCTTAAACAAAGCCTAGTAAAAATTAAATTGCACAAATATACACACATTTTTCCCCAGCAAAGTGGCTGTAGGAGATTGCGTTTTAAATTAAATCAGATTTTATAGAAAAGTTTCCTGTTTTAATTACCAAGATAATCGTAGATCTAATTTGTAACACAAAATCGAGTCGTGTCACGTAACTAAGGACAAATTAAACTCAAGAATATAAATTTAAAAAAATTTTTTTTGTTTCCAAATTATCTTTCAGTACGACAGAACGTCCACTCGTCCACCATATGACTTTGTTTGAATGTTCAACGACATCGTATCCTGGCTCAGATCCAGCCTCCTGGGACGTTTGGGTCAAAAGCAGTGGAGCAGTTTGTAATAGTAATTTACTGACCCCCAGAGATTGGGACACATGTATCACACCTGTTGCCGTTTGGGCAGTTGGATCTTCTGGTAAGCTAAACCCCTTTTAAAAACCATTTCGAAGAGTATACTCTAAAATGGCATTTCATCCATAAATCAGGACAATTTTTACCTGACCACGTCGGTATACCTATCGGTGGAAGAGATGGACCAAAGTACTATATGCTTGAAATTCATTACGACAACCCAAAGGCTAAAAAAGGTTCGTTTATCTGCTCCTTATATAAAGAATGAACATAGAAATATATTTAATTGCTCTCGTCTTTCAGTATCTGACCATTCTGGTTTTCGAATCCACTACACTAGACATTTGCGGAAAAATGATGCTGGAATGATGATATCTGGGGTATCTGTTTCCGACACACAACTCATTCCTCCGGGACAGAAGCTATATAGGAATATAGGAATTTGTGGACCATCCTGCACCAGTGCGGTTAGTCATTTTAAACGAATTATAAATGGTGAAATATTTATGCCTTTTAAGCCGGCACAAGTATATATCATCTTAATCTGAAAGGATAAATCTTGCCCATGGTTTTAGCAATTGTAATTCCAACGTAAAGTATAGAATTCATTTTGGTATCCTTAGGGTTCACAAGAACAGCAAAAATATAAAAAAAAATGGAAGAGGTATTTTTGAAAGGGAATAATTAATAAAATTTGAGAAAAATCAACTCATATAGTCGAAATTTGTAAATCGACTACATATAATTTCATTTTTATCAAATCGATTAAATTTAAAAATTCATTTTCGTAAAGTATATATACTTCTATCGTTCCTCCCACTATGTCTGTAATTATTATAGTTGGTATTAAAATAAATTCAATTACCCAAATAATCATTTCTAAAAGCTGAATTTTCAGAAACTTATTCACTTATTATTATACTAGCTGAGTTACTCGGTTTTACCCGTCGCTACGTAAATACTTATTATTTAAACACTTCTCAAATGCTGTAGTTTGGCATATCCTAGAAATTGTTTCAACCTGAAAATCCCTTTATACTAATTTTCATGGAAATCCTTTGAATTCTTATAGAAATATTCGTCGACACAAACAATCTGCCACTTTTAATTTCGAAATTTTGACAGAAGATTTGAAAGCAGTAACCTCAAAAATTCCTATAACCTGATTTTCAAGAGATTCGAAAAAAAGACGCTGGGACCCATTTATATTAATTATCATTGAAATATTTTAAAGATAGAAAATTTTGGTCGGCACGATGAATACGTTATATTGTATTTCGAAAATCCAATAGCAGATCTGAAATTAGCGACCAGAAATCCCATGAATAGCAATTTTATGTCAAATTTCAAAAAATGTTGGTGGCACGTGAATTTTCAAATTTTGATAATAAAATCGAAGCCCCACGAAGTATCACAATCCGTCGAATGTGAAATATGTTTGAGTTCATATTGGGTCGGCCATTTTTAAATTTCGTGAGTATATTCGAAATCAGCATTATAAAAAATTCATAGGTACCAATTTACATAATAATTATTTGAAGTTTAAAGTTTTCAACGTCATTTTGAAATTTTACATCTATTTATATACATATAATATAGGGATTCGAAATCAACGATCAAGAAATAACTTTTGTACTCATTTTCATTAAAATCCTTTCTATTTGAGAAATTTTGGTCCCGATATTGGATCCGCCATCTTGAATTTACAAAGTTAGATGGCAGATTGGTGGCTCCATAGTTCATTTTGTAGTATTCTTCATGTGGATCAGTTGAGTTTCAAAAATTGTGCTCGCCATATTGAGTCTGCCATCTTGGATTTAAAAATTTTTACAGCTGATTTGAAGTCAGCATTTGCCAAAACAGCTAAGTACCAATTTTCATGAAAATTCCTCCAAATTTAAAACTTTTAATCGCCATTTTGGGTTGGCCATTTTGAAAACCTGTACATTATCCGAGAGAATATTATCCTATATGTTAATTTGGAATATGTAATACCTTCAGAAAAAAATGAAAAATATCGATGTAAGCGTTTAGTCATAGTTAAGCAACAAACAAACAAAAACGAACTTTCGATTTAATCATTTATATACAGATAGGCTAGACTAGGGATTCGAAATCAGTGATCAAGGAATAACTTTCACACTTATTTTTATTAAAATCCATTGCATTTGAGATATTTTTGTCCCGATATTGGATCCGCCATCTTGAATTTAGAAATTTAGATGCTAGATTTGAATTCACTTTGTACTATTGTTCATACAAATCAGTTGAATTTTAAAAATTCTGGCTGCCATATTGGGTCCACCATCTTGAATTTAAAAATGTTGATAACTGATTTGATGTCAGCATTCGCCAAAACCTCTAAGTTCCAATTTTCAATACTCAACGTTTAGACGTGATTGAACAACAAACAAACTTTCATTTATATATATATATATAGTATATATATTAGGGTGATTCAAAAATTTTTTTTTCTTTTTTTTTCTTTTTCAAACAGGTTCAATCGTTGCTAGGACAGGAAAGAAAAGTCCTGGCCCAATCTCAGCTCATAATATTAATATTTACTGGTGGCTCATCGAACTTTTTTGTTTTCCATAAGAATAACATGGGAAAGAATGCATCACTAGACTTTTTTGTCTGTATCTCGTGAAAAAATGATCATACATGAATGGGACCAATTTTATTAGAAAGAGCATAGGTTCAATAGGTTAATCAATAATATTCATAGTTTCATTGAAGAATTCACAAAATCGTTTTTTTCCTCAATCTTGAATTTATGCCTCGAGTTTGACTGCTAATAAACTAATATTGTGTTAACTTTACGAAAAAAATGCAAGAATACTTTTTCGTAGAAAATTATATACTCTTTCTTATAAAATTGGTCCCATTCATGTATGATCATTTTTTCACGAGATACACACAAAAATGTCTAGTGATGCATTCTTTCCCATGTAATTCTTATGGAAAACAAATAAGTTCGATGAGCCACCAGTAAATATTGATATTATGAGCTGAGATTGGGCCAGGACTTTTCTTTCCTGTCCTAGCAACGATTGAACCTGTTTGAAGAAAACGAAAAAAAATTTGAATCACCCTAATATATATATATATAAAACATACGTAAACATATAGTAAACTTTTACTTTATTACTCTTCCGTTAAAAAGGAAATTATCTCTTTTTGCAGTACTCCATTTCAAAAGATATTATTTAATTACGAGTATAAATAAGCAAAAGTTCTATTACAAATTACAAATAATACATTTTTTATACTCTAAAATGATAAGGATTTAAAAATTTAAAGACACCATCTCCGTCATAGTGAAACTAACGACGAAAAAAAAATGGCATAGAGAATAAATTACCAAAAGCTCCAAATTAAGATCATATAATTATCCACCAGAGCTTCTAGTCCCAAAACCTGTTTAAAATGCATTTTATATACCCTTCTTAGGAATCCGACCCTTACAAGTTAAATTTTCTTAGAAAAAAATTCCAATTTAACATTTTAATTAAATTCTTCTGCTTACGATTGCGGCTATTCATCAACAGACGATGAGAAGGTATCCCTTGCAAATAAATTAAAGACGAAATTAAATCCGTTTTCGTACCGCAAAAGAATTCCTTTTCTTTATTCAAGCATTAAAGAAAGCATTCAACCTTAAGGATCAAAAAACTACACTAACCCAGGATATACCTAAATTGTAATATTAACAAATGGTCTCAAAAATACTTATTTATATAAATGCACTCAGACAGAAAATTTACTACGGACATAGGAATTGGACAAAATCAAATTATGCGATCGAGTTCAGAGCAACCCTCGTTTTATGCTAGTTCGAATATATGTATATATATATTTTTTTTTGATAAAATTCATTTCCACCCTTATATTATCTCCTCAGATATTTCCAGACGATGGGATCCGGATAGTTTCAGGAATGTTACATTCTCATATCAGTGGAAGAAAAATGAAATTACGTCATATACGAGACGGGATGGAGATGGACAGAATCATCGAGGATGATAACTATGATTTCAACTATCAGCAGATTAGGCAGCTTGAAAATGAAACGATTATTCTCCCAGGAGATTATGTTATCACTGACTGTGCTTATGAGGTACAATCTCTATGATTTTTCTAACCTTTTACTAGATATCAACATGACGATAACTTTTTTAGACAAGCAATCGCAAACGACCCACTTTTGGAGGATACTCTACAAAGCAGGAAATGTGCCTTTCATTTCTCACGTATTATCCCAAAATTGATTTAGCAGGATGTTACAGCATGACACCAGTTCGGGAGTTTTTTGAAACTTTTGGTGTCTATCAATTCTATTCACTAAACATGACCGATGTGGAAAATTTGTTCCTCTACAATGGGTATTAAAAATCATAGCTTTTTTTTAAATACAATTTCATATTATAATTTTCCTCTATCTACAGAAATATTCTTGACCTACTTCCATCGAAAGTTTGGGCTAATACTCCCCGAATAACTTCGAAAAACGATACTAATGAAAAAGGAAAAACAGCTGGAGATAGTATTTTTGCAGATGAAGAAGATGTGCTATATCAAGAATCTCTCCTAAGTATATTTTCTATTCCATTTACAAAAGTGCTCCCAATTAGTTTTCCTCTTAACCTTTCAGATAAATTAGTAATATCAGATCCGGTTGAGTTTCACGATAGGACTTTTCTAGCACATCTTAGTCAGCTACCATGGTCGGAGCCACTTTTTACCAGACGAGTCGAACAAATGTTAATTACAGGAAAACACATGACATTCTGTCGAGTTGCAAATGACTCTATATCGATTGTAAGTATCTAAATATCTATCAATAATTTATAAATAAATTAATAATCCCTGTTTTTCAGGCTTCAGAAATCATTCGATACCCGAATTTCACGACCTATGTTAGGCAACCGAGTCTCTGCCCTTATCACCTGATGATAGAGAACCCACCGATTAACCTCAGTCCAGCTTCAAGTGTAAACCTGAGGTTTCTTCTATTCCTCATATATTTTTGCTTTCATTTTACGTAAGACTTAAAAAGCGCTACGTTTGGCTCCCCTCTGTACTTACTTATTTATATATTGTAAAAAGGCTCCTCCCGTCAGATGTAGGCTGTAAGTTTTATTTATAGTCATTCGCTGCTACAACTGAATCAGTCCCTCGCAGTTTGCAGTGGTGTTTCCAAAGAAAATATTTATTTAAGTCGTTTGAATGTGAATAATAAATCCTTTTTGCCATCGAAATGAGTTCTTTTATTATTATTTAAAATACTATACTTACTTAAAATAATATCCTAGTTAAAGTATTATCCTAATAATTTAATTTAATTTTAGAAAGAAGTGTTTTAACATCGTTTTATTCTAAAAGTTCAAAATAACATAACTCTATAAAGTAATATTGTCCTTCGACCGAATTTTATAATATTTTCAGAAAAATTATGATTCATTCTTACTTAGGAATTTCAACTTTTAATGGGAAGTGTTTTAAATAAATTTTTAAAAAATCATCCAAAAATTTTGAAAACTTTTCGAATTATTATGATTCAGGCAGACCGTTGAGAAAATCAAAACAAGTTTAAAATTTTACACATATAGGGCGTTTTCGAAAATTCATCATGGTGTAAACCATTTCAACCATTTTTCATCACCTTGTTCGTAAATTCAACATAAATTTGGAACTTTATTTCACTCTGTTCGAAAATTCATCTAGTATCGCATGCACCATAAAATTTTTCGGTTGTTTGTGGTTGACAATGACAACCTTATTTAATATGGAATCATGGAGGCGAATATTGAGCATGAGATGGCTGAGATTTTTGGACCCAAAGGTTAGCTTTTGATGGAATGCCCGTAATTGGTTGACAAACAGTAACATTTCGATAAGCTGATATCTTAAATTTCTTTTCCGAAGATGCGTTTGAAAATTCACCGCTAAAAATATAAATGTAGGTGAAGTTCACCATATTGGTGCACCTTGTGGGTAAAATTGTGATTCATGGTGCATCAAACCGATGAATTTTCGAAAACGCCCATATTCTCTCATTTAAATTTGAAGAAAATATTCCACCTCTTGTGTGTATGTTACGCGATATCTTCGCCGATTGTGAACCGATTTTAATGATTCTTTTTTTGTTGAATAGGCTATATCTCGATGGTCGTCCCATTTAAATTTTGAAAACATTAATAAACTCAAATTAGTGTTATTCTATAAACTTGTCGTAGCTGCACCGATTCCAAAAATGGAAAATTTGATATTGTAAATATTTAAGTATCAATAATTATGTTTATTGTCCTTTAAGGTGGGAAGTAGATGTAGAGGCTTAAAAAAATTCAATTTTTTTTTTTTTTCATAAATCAATTGTAGAACTATTCAAAAATATATTCTGAAAATTTCAAAACAAAATTCCACGCCATTTAAAAGCGTTTATAAGCGTTTTTTAAACGCGTTTTTCTCGAAATTACTTTTTTCGAATTTATGTGCACTCTAGCTCCTACAGTTTTTTATCAATCGTTATCAAACTCAGTACATAGTTTCTTTATATAAATACGCTCTATTTGAATCTCAATCCTAAACAATATCTTTATCTTAACTATTTTTTTATTGCAAAAAAAGTACGAAAAAATGGTAAAAAATCATACTAAATTTTCACATTTCTTAAAAAAATATTAATTTTCGATTTATTTGTAAGTAGTGAGGTTCAAATAGAAGAAAGACTTATAAAAATTGATTTTAGATTAAAATTGTGACCTCCAGGATGTACATAAATCGCCCAGCCGGATGGCGACTTGTAATGCGCGGCAGCTGATATCTCCGTTAATTTTCGAGGAAAATGTTTGAAAATTTCAGAATGTACTCTTGAATATATGTATAAAATGATCTCAAGGTATAAATAAAATATATGTATATTTCCTTATGTGTTAAAAAAATTCATGAAAATCACTAAAAATACGCCGCCCTACACCTATTTCCCCCCTTAATGCTCTTTTTGTTTAAAGTAACAAATAATATTATTTTTAACTTTTAAGTTTAAGTAGGATTTTATTTTTTCTGGCGTATAGTAAAACTTAGAATTTAGAAAAGTTGCTATTACACAAATTCTAGACATTATTGATAAGAACAACACTAGACATTGTATCTAAAATTTATTTAAAGTTCATTTTTCCCGCCTCATTTTTCATCGATTTATAAATGGACCAGCATGAAACCTTCTATGTAAACTGCCATAACAGTTTACTACCGAATTTATGTTAGTTCTACCTACATGTGAAGAAAATCAATAGCTCGTCGTATGCAATAAAAAGAACACTTTTATGTATCTTGAACAATTTTATGTATCTTGTTCTGGTGACTTGTAAATTCCGTGACCTAGGACATTCGTTTGTTAGGTGTGGTCTGCATTTTCTTTAAATAACTTTAAGTATAGAAATGTTCTCTTTGTTGCAAAGGAAATGTATTGAAATTGAAGTTATCATTTCAATTGAACCTTACACAGATTTTCGAACACCCTAATTAAACCTATTAAGTTCAGCAAATTACTTCAAATATGAATTGTTGATAATACAAATAATTTTAATATTTTCCTACAGCTAAATGTTAACAATTATACTATTTTGTCCTTCCCAAGTAAACAGTATTCCCCCTCATTATAATTACTTTCTGGGTAGTAGCTTATTAACTAGACCTGACAAGTCTTGAGCGTTACTTTTAAATTTTGAGGACAATGTGAACTCAATCGTTGGCAAGGCATGCTCCATTTTAGGCTTCATTAAGAGATGGTCTAGAGAATTAAATGATCCATTCATCCCCAAACTACTCTATTTTACCATTGTCAGGTATATTCTGGAATATCCTAGCCCTGTGTGGACTCCTTTCTAAGCAGTGCACGTTGGTCGAATAGAAACGACTCAGTGTAGATTTCTTTGATTCGCTCTCCGCAGATTTACTTGACTGGACAGCGTGAATTTACATCCTTACCAGGATAGACTTAATTTCATTAGACACGCTTGATATGATATCTCCATGTTTCTCGTTAATTCTGACATCCATCAAGTTGCTGTGTTTAATCTGTGTTTCGGTACCGTCTCGCTCCTTGAGAATTCATAATTTCCTTACCGCTCCTTATCATCGAACTAAGTAGGGTATGCATGAGTTCATTACCTCAATGTTTCGTCTTTTAAACGAGCTACATGCTCGTTTCGAACAGTTTCGAATTTAATTTGTCTAAGCCTTATTTGAGAAATCGGCTTAATATTGATCTTATATAAATTAACTTTATTGTACAGTAATCAGAACTTGAATGAATATTGATCAAATAAATAAAACTTCAGTTTTAAGGTACGGGCTCGCCAAAAGTGAACATAACAAAATAAATAAATAAAAAAAAGTGCGAATAAAATTGTTTTCATGCTAGTCACCAAGTATAGCGTTATTGGCTTTTGTCCCTTTAAATATAATATGTACTTCTAAAAAGTGTCCCTAAGACCCTTCTGATCTGATTTTTCCCATTATCTTTATAGGACTTATTTGAAAAGTCCCACAACATAAGCTGCTTCTATACAGCTTCTCCATAAGGAAGTACGTCTTCTATGTACACCTCAGTATCGACACATGAGAGAAACTCTCATGCAAATTATATGTATGGAAGGGCGATTTAAAAATAAAAGATTAGAGTATTCAAAGCGTGTCTCTTTATTGAATTTCCGGACAGAACTAACTTACTGATTTACAAAGATTAACTGGTCACCTAGTGACTTACAGGTGCATCGATGTAGTTTGGAGAAAAGTGATGCCTGGGAAGCTGAGTCATGTTCTTTGGGAACAGAACAGGTATGCAAGCAGGGGTGCTGATGTAATGGCATAACTCGCATCAAAAATAATTCTAAACGAGTTCATATTTTATTCGCAAAGGGGGGAGAGGAGGGGCGGACTTAAAATGGCGGCTCATAGTTGGTCAAAAATCGGATGATTGATTAATTGAAGTTCATATAGAAATGTTTCGGGTCAAAAACGTTAATATGAATGATTACTCTACTACTTGGTGATTTTCGCTATTTTGGGCGCACAATTTTGAATTTCTTATTCAATGTTTTTAAAAAAAAAAAATTAGGAATTGAGGTTCTCATCAAAAACGTGAAAGAGATCAAATGTTCATGAATTTGTATACGATTTTCCCAATTTTCTGTCCACCATTTTGAATTTGATATTATTATTAGATTGGTTATCACTCCCTGATATGATTCAAGTAAATAAGGTTCATATAATAATATTTTTAAGTCAAAACCGTAAGTGTAATCACTGGTTCATGAGTTTATCTATGATTTTCATAGTTTGTAGTATATTTCATTGATGGTCACTTTTACAGAAAAAATATGCATTATGAAACATGTAGGTTAGGAAATTCTCTACAAAAAATATATTATAACTTTTTCTTGTACAAGTAACCGTTTTTGATATATTTTAATTCGCAGAGTTTTAACCTTATGTTTCTTATGAAACGTGCGCTCCTTTCCGCACCACCTTCGCGCTAGAGAATAATGTGCTTTTTTGTTTCCGTAGGGAATTTCCTAAGCTACAAGTTTGATAATGAAATAGTCACGAAAAACCGTTTTGGGTCACCTTTGACCCCATGTAAAATTTTTAGCGGCACTCGGATCGATGGGGACATCGACATTTTGTTTAGAACAATATCAAGGCCCTTTCCGGGAATTTTTCCTCAGTTGGGGCCTATTTTTTCTAATTTCTCCGGGCTATATGAAGATTTAATTATTTTCGTTATTTTTGAACTGCCAACGACAGAAAGCGAAAAATTATCAAATTCCGTCTTGTCGGTAAGGCAGTGCCCCCAAGATCCCAACCACCCAACACTTTGAGAATAGATGACGAACAGCTGTTTAGCTAATGTCAAAGTTGTTGTCACTCGCCGGTTTGTTTATGCAGCGTTTCGTATTTATTCGCCCGTCTCCGGTGTTTTTCTGAACCCTATTTCTTAAAAAATATTCACACAAACCTCAAAATGGATGATCCACTGAAGCCAAAAACTGTGCCCCTAGCGGCAGAAACGATTCTCTGGTTCGAATTCCTCCTGGATCCGAGCCTACTGACAACTCACCTGAGCAAACCGAATCCAGGTAAATTGGAGCGCCCACGAGGACGTAATGGGAATTTTTAACTAACCATTTACCAAAATTGCAGATCCTTCGCCAATCGACCTAATTTCGCAATTTATTTCGATGGCACCCGACCAGCAGGTGATTCAGTACGATTTGACTTCCGGAGCGCCTGAGGTTGATCCTGTCGTTGTGCCCCAAACTGAAGGACTTAAAATGGCTAGGAAGCAGTTAGCGCTGAAGATTCTAACTCTGAAGGTGTCTACGTTTCTTAAGTGGAATTTGGGTGAGCAAGTTTTTGAATATCCTAAATTATAAATCTTTTTGCATTATGGGAGACAAAAAAAAATCCTAAAAAGCTAAATAATTTAACTCAAGGGAAAATTAGGGAAAAGCAAAAATTAAAAATTTACAATATTCTTGTTTTATAAACATGTATCATAATAATGTTTTTTCTAGAATACCCGCTTTGTTTTAAAAGGAAATGTTCAATTATTAAAACATTAACGTCCACCGTCAGGAAAATTAAGCCTTATATTTTTATATATACCTGTTTACGTAAAATTTCTTCTTCTGGGTTATAGAGGATGAATTCCCTGCTCCACATATGTTGAGCGTATTCCCCTTTATTTATGTAAAGACAAAGCCATGCATATTTATTTCACTTATTTCATTTGGCTACAAAAACAATTTTGGTAAATATTCCAGACAAAACTCGCCCCAAAAAATGTTCCACCCCCTGGAATGAATACTAAATATGTACATGAAAATAGTAAATTCATGATGGGGAAGACATTTTCAATAATTGTTTATACACAAAATTCCTTCAGCTATGTGAAGTAAACAAAAACTTTGCTTTGTTTTGATTTTCTGATGTTATAGTATGATTTTTTTTCGTACTATAACACAGATAACAACACGATTTCGAATACTAAGAATGGCTCTTCTGTTGCCTTTGTTTATGCATAAAAATAAAAAAAAATCTTTTGTTTTGTTTTTTATAGAAAGTATAGATTATTTTGTTCATTTTTTGTCGTTTTTATATTTTATCAAATATTATATTGTTTAATTATATTATATAAAATTTATTATATGCATAAAAAATCGCGAAAATTTCTTTCGTTTTGATTTTTAAAAAGTAAAGATTACTTGGTTCATTTGTTATCGTTTTTATTGTTTTGTAAATATTATATTATTCAATTATATAAAATTAATTACATACAGAGAAATAAAAAAAAATTGTTGTTTGTTTTGTTTTTTAAAAAGTTAAAACTTGTTTTTTTTTTTCTTAATTAGCGCATATAAAGTGTCTCCCCCACCTAAAAACATCTATTTCTACCATATAGAATGGTCTCCAGGGGGTAGAAAATTGTTTGGGGCGAGTTTTGTTTGGAGCCCCACTTCTAAATAATTTAACAATTTTAACAGGCTAAGCAAAAACAAAAAACAGCTTGACTAATTCAAGTTAGATGCATATATATCTAGCAAGGATAATCCTCCTATATTTTTAGTTAATGTAAAAATCCAAAAAATTTAAATTTATACGCCTCCTAATACATAATAGTCTGCTTAAGTAAAATGACTTTATAGAATGATATAATATATATAATAATCTATTTGTTTGTTAAAAATCCCAAAGCAGTGTGGAATAGGCCATAGTTAATTCTAGGAATTTTAAGAAATATATACCTGGTCTTAAGAAAGTTCCAGGGTCATAAGTATTCAATAAATTTAGAGGATCTGGAGACATAATAGGGTAGCATAAAATATCTCGTATAAATAAGACTGCAGCGATTTTTCTACTAGACTCCAGGGATTCTGGACCAATATGAAGGCACCTGGACTTGTACGACAGACTAGTATTATTATATTATTATCCCAGTTCAGTTTACGGATCGCGAACTTAGTGAAAAACTTCTGAACCGCTTCAATACGTGCAGACCAGATAATCGATGTATATTCAAGATTTCAACGAATCAAGGCATTAAATAAAGAAACATCCTGAAAGCTTTTCCAGTTATCTGCTCAACTAGAATTTTAACCGATGAAAGAAAAAAAAATTCCTTTAAAAGGAATTAATTCAAAACGATTTAAATAGCACCAAAACAATTAATTTTTAATTTCTTCCTGTAATCTATTACAGTCAGAAAAATTACGAAAAGCAGCATACAATTTCATATCGTCTGCAAATAGCAAACACAAAAAAATAAATAGTAGAGGCCCAATGTGACTTCCTTGTGGCACCCCTGCAAAAACATCAAATACCCTCGATTGCTCTGAGTCGATTAAAATCGCCTACTTACGGTTACTAAAGTACAAAGCAATCCAATCTAGTACGAAAGAATAAATCCCCAAAGCCTTAGGTTTAAGAGGGAGACAAATTATATCAGCCCGATCAAAAAAACCTTTACAAAATCAGTATAAATAAAATAATTAAATAAAACTGCCAAGTATGAATTGTGAACTTGTGTAAGGAAAAATTAAAGATATAGTTCTAAAAAATTAATCTACACATTTATTATTATTAAATATAATTTCGAAGAACAAAATAATGTGTTTCGTTAAAAGAACTCGGAAGGATTTTTTTTTATCCTCATATTGTAAAATATTTACTTATTTGTAGATATAATCGAGAAACATCTCCCCATACAAAAGCAAATATTTTTGCTCAGGGATCTGTGCACTATATCGTTTGGGAAGCTTGTCACTGTACCCCTTCCAGCTGATTTCAATAATACAATAAGTAAGTACTTTAAAAGGTTAAAGTATCTTAGCCTCATAGTTTCCTTTACAGCTTCAGAAGGTTCTGAAAAGGCCGCGAAATTTGCTCTTACACTCTATCACCGATGGGTACTCCGTTTACAAATATTGAAGGACATAGCTATGAAGACCGCAAGACCCCTCATGCACATGTAAGAAATCCTTGTACTTTCATTAAATAAATATTAGAAAAAATAATAAAATTTCAGGATGGTCCCAACTGAACCTCCAACACCTTTAATAGCTCCAGAAATTCCCACTCAATCGAGTGTCGACTATCTAACCAAATTGTGTGAATCGAATGAACCTTTTTTCATTTTTGCATACGATTCGTTTGCTGCTCTAAATCCTAATTCGGAAAAAACAGCTCAGAATTTTGATTCGATGCGAAAGGTGTCGGACACCGAATTGAAGGCACAAATTTACTTCGATCTCGTCGGTTTCTATATCTATTCGAAACAGTACGCTCTGGCGACACATAGCGCTAAGGAGTGCCACAAATTTTTGAAAGAGCTGAAAAACGATTACAGCCGCATTGGACTGAATGAATTTGCCTACTGCCACATTAACGAGGATGAGCTAGAAGGATACCTCCTCGCTTGTGGGATTAGCGAAACCCCTGTTAAATTATTGGAAAAATTAAATAGATCATTACTCAACCAATATAAGGTATAATAATTTTTAAACGATTTTTCATTGTTTCTTATTCTTAAAATTGCAGGGAATAGTAGAGATTTTCAAATTGGACAACAGAGCCCGCGAAATTCCTTTGGTTAATAGGCGAATTATTGAGCTCGATGTTGAAGGGGCTATCTCACAAGGAATTCTGAACGAGCCTAGAGAGACTGAAATGAAACTCGCCGCTTTGAATGTTATCCGAAGCATTTTAGAAGAAGGAGACATTTTCTCGGGTGTAGACTACTTCGAGAAGTATAAGTCCATGGATCCATTCTCAGCTCTTTTAGAGGTACTGTAGTACTTTTTAATTTCTTAAAGGTTTAAAAATTACATTTAAATTGATTAGCCACGTTTACAAAAAATTATAAAACACATATCAAGATCTTGAAAAAAGACAAATCGATGAAAACAAATTTTTTTAGTTGAAGCATTTTTCTACATTATTACAAAAGAACAAGCAATTTAAGAAACTTAACTTTTAACCAAAATTTCAGGGTGTTAAAGACATCTTACCGCACTGCTCGTTAAGCGATACCAACAAGATTAAAAGCTTTTTTGTGGACTGCGTTTTAAAAATTAACGATGGTAAAAAATTTCTTAAACCAATAGAGATTTTGGGAATTTTTACTACTACCGAAATTGAGGATCTGAAGCGACAAGTAATCGAAGAAGATATCGTAATACCTCCACTTGCTAACCAAGCTGATTGGAAATGGACCTCCAAAAGTAATAACTAGTTTCTATGGTTTTGTATAATTTTGGCTAATATTTTTTCCTTTTTCAGTTTCCAGAATTGAAGTTGGAGCCCTTGAGCGGCAGTTAATTTCATGCACTAACGCAACAGCTGTGCGCAAGCTTCTTGTTAAGCTGGCGGCAACAAATCCATCGAAACCCCTTTGGACTGTAAATCCAAGCTGGCAAGTGCCAACACCAATTAATTCTCTTCTAATGTCGCTCCAGAGGGGATTTTTGCAGGATTTTTCTTATGTCCTGTTGGGAAAAGCTAGAGAGATGGCTGCAAAAAATGTGTGTACTTTAAAATTCCTTAGAGATTTTTTTTTTGAGTCAAGCCTTCAAATTTTTTTTGAAAGAATAGAACGCAGAAAATTTATAATTTATGCTTAGCTTGTGAATAACTTTAGCCTTTGTGAATTTTTAATCTTAATCAACTGGTTTTTTTCTTTCAAGGACTTTGTTGGAGCTGTTTCAATGCTCAGTGTGTTAAAATCGGAAACACAGCGACCAGAACTTTCGAATGCGACACCCATTACTAAGCTGGGAAAATTGGTAGTTTTTGAAATTTTACACATTCAAATCTGTCAATGTCTTGAGGAGTGGAACAAGAAAAGTTTGGATCTTCAGTCGTTGGGCGCAAAATGTAAGCAATGTATAAGCTCAATACAAGCCGGAGATAACGTCATACCGAGAACTGAGGTAAATTCAAAAATTCTAATGCACTTTTCTTTTTTACTTTGATATTAATATTCATTATCAATTCAACTGACCCCACTTTATTAAATCATTATTTTAATTTTTTTCAGATTGTTGAAAACTGCGCTATAATGCTATTAAACTTAAACGATTGGAATTCATTAATGGTCCTCGACCATAAATGGTCTTCAACAGTTGAACTTTTAGTAGCCTTTGCATCTACATTTATCGAAATGAAAAAACTAAAAGGCTCAAAAAAGGTTTGTCGCGACGCTTGGGATCTTGTTTTGGCCATGTTCAGTAATCCAACTAGTAAACGTGGTGGTGGTGGAGGTGGAAACTCAAGAAATTCACCAAGTTTAGTAGTATCTTCTAGTTTTCATCCGTTCCTTAAAAAAGTTCGGGATCCGTTGGTGTTTTCTCTGATCATTTCACTTCTGGCTAAAATTCATAACATTCTTAAAGATGATCCTAATTTTGATTTAAATGGGGAGTACATGTATTTATGGCCAGTCAGTATCAGCAAGTAAGAATATTTCTAATTTGTAAAATGGCGAAAGATTGAAATAAACTTTTTCTTTCTAGTCCTCTTGGATACAATATTAGATCGGTTTCAGAAAGCCTTAACTGGTTGCTAAAGGAGGCTCTGAAGTACTACCCACAAAATATTAATTGGTTAAAACTCAAAGGAGATCTTGAGCTAGGTATGTTCTATAATGCAAATTAATGAAGGAAGCATTGTTTTAATAGAAGTTTATTATTTTACAGCGATTGGAAATAATGAAGCAGCTATGCGATGCTACGTGAACGCACTGATAACCGGTACGGAATATTGTAATCTACCCCTGCAGAGGCACGTTATTGATGACTACATTATTAGAAAAATGATTAAATGCAGTTCCAATTTAGGTTGTTATATGCAAGCTACTGTTCTTTGTCAGGTAAGTGAGAAGTCTTTTAAATAACATTTTTAATAAATTTTCAATCAACTATTGTATGCCGTTTGAAGCCGATTTAACTGCGATCTGGTCTCTTTTGTTTGTTACAAAAATAGGAAATTTATGACAAACATTTTTTTTTTAAATCTTGCATTTCCCAAAATATTTATTATTATGACCAGAACTTTTTTTTTTTTTATTGAAAAGTATTGCTGGCATCAATAACACTGGTTTACAAGGTTTTTATATTCTTAAAAAAATTTACTAAATATGTTATTATGTATTAAGGTTCTCTGGTTTCGAACAAAAATGAATAGTTTAGAATTCAATCATTGATTTGATTTACTGTTCGAGCTGCTACGAAATTCCTTTGTTTTTTAAAAAAATTCTTCAAAATAGCTAAAATACGGTCACTTTGATTTTTTGACCCTATTTTTCTGGTAAACTTAGCGTGATGAAAAAGAAAAAACTATTTTACATTAGTGATTAATTTCTATTAAAGGAATGAAAAAAGTACATCTAGTATAAGAAAAAAGTTAACATTTTTAAACTATTGTAATTTTCGAAAACCATAGACCTTTTTTTTCGAAAAACCCCTGTAGCTTTTGGAATTGTCTTTAAAGTACAATGGAGATGGGGTAAAAAAAGAAATTAGAACATTTTTAAAATTGCACTTTTGGTTCTAGTACTGAACTAACTTTACACGGCCATGAAATACCTAATTCTATACATTTTCGTCTCAGATTTTCATTCCCTTAAAACTACTTTACGTTAACCCACTAACGGCGAAGCGGAAATTTGACAGTTGATTGGTTTTTCGTGTATAAAAAACCTAAAACCTACTAAATATTACAGAAAAAACATTTTCTTAAGTAAAAAGACCTGTTCAGTGACCTCAAAAACATGTACAATGTCTATCCACATGCACTATATTTGCAAAGAAAAAACTTTTTGTTGTAATGACGGCCATATTAAATCCGCCATTTTGTAAAATGAAAATCTGAAATTAAATTTGAAATCAGCGACCTCAAAAACAGAAGTAATGACTACTTCCATGCTCTGAATTTACAAAGAAAAACTTTTTGTTGTAATGGCGGACATATTGGATCCGCCATTTTGAAAATATTTGTTACTAACATTTTCATGTACTCTGTTATTGTTATACATTCCAAAGATACAGTATTAGCAACTTTAGGACGTTATTTCTAAGAATAAATTAAGTTTATGAAAAATTGGACAGTCGATGCTTCAATTTTAGGCATCTTTGGGCGGTCATATTTAATTTTTGGTGAACAATTTTTCATATCTGACCTCAGATTCGAAAAGAACAGGTCTTTCTACTTAGGAAAATATTTTACTCTTATAATATTCAGTTGGTCTTAGGTTTTTTATAGATGAAAAATCAATCGACTGTAAAACGTCCGCTTCGCCGTTAAGGGGGTAAATACAATTAGAAGGTCAACAAAATCTATTTATTTTTTGTTCCTCTAAAAATTTAGGAAATTTCCCGTAGAATACGCTCCAAAAAGTTTCAGGTCGAAAATCGAACTCCTTATATATTTTTTCTTCATTTTTCGAGAACGCTTTGTTCAGCGCATAGCAGGTTTTCAAAACCTTAAACAGGTTTTTCTCAAAACAACATTTTTAAAATTTGCAACCACGATTACTCGAAAACTACTTGTCCAATTTAGCTGAAATTTTTAGGGTTTCTTCTTTATACTTTAGGCTTGTCTGTAAGCCTAGTTGTTTTGGAATTTTTTGTTGCAAAATTGAATTATTAATGCAAAAATGGCTAAAAAAATAGTGAAAATTATCAATTTTTTACAAAAACTTCTACCAAACGCAGAATTATTATATTTTTTTAATTTTTGAGGTTTACCGACAAATTACATGTATATTTAAGCCAAATTTTATTTTATGGGCTGTTACAGATCAATAACACGACGTCTAGAGTGGTTGCAGTTTTTTTTTGTAGGTCAACTTCACGCCATCGTACAGCCGCCATTTTATTTTCAAAAATTAAAATTTTTTTACATTCCTCATTTATACCTAACAAGTGTACAAAGTTTTATAAAAATTGCATTAAACCTTCTTTGTGAAAAAAAAATGTTTTCTAATGCGTAATTTTTGCCCGTGTAATTGTAAGGGGGTAACCTTAATGGTTTAAACTAGTTAATTAAGAACATATGCGTGCTTGTCAGCAGTTCTCTCTGAAAAATCAGCTACAATTATAGTGAATTGCTGACAAGCACCCATTTGCTTGTTTTAAACTAATGGCAACTAACTGGCAACTGAATGTATCCTAAAATCGCGTTTTAATGTACATAGGAAAAAAATCTTTCAGACCCTCGAAAAAAAATCTTTAGTCTGCGTCATTTTTGATTTCACTATTAAATCCCAATCGCAATTGTGTTTGACCTAAAAACTCTTTCAGTTCTTGGACGACATTGACTACGGATTGGCATTCAAAAACATCTCCGAAAAATCGTCCGGATTTTCCGATGCTATGGACGCCTATTACAGTTGCATTTGGGACCCAACATTGCTCGAATTCATCGTCAATCTTCACAGCAAGAAGGGGGAACACAATCGCAAATTAGAAGCTGTAAGTAAAATACCTTATTGGAAGTAGGGCACCCACAAGCCCGGCTAGCTCAGTCGGTAGAGCATGAGACTCTTAATCTCAGGGTCGTGGGTTCGAGCCCCACGTTGGGCGACAAATCACCTTTTTATTATTTAAAATTTCTTCAATAATCCATTCTAATAAATATGCTTATTTTTTGTTTTCCAGATCGCAATAATGAGCAATTTGGAATTGAACGCCAACAACAACGAGGAAATTAAAAGAGAAGCAGCGTCAATACGAAAGACGAGATTTTTAAGGGCTCTAGCTAAGCAATACCTTTTGTAAAGCTAATAAATTGGTTACACCTCTTTTTACTTTTTTAGATTTTACTTTTAAGATTTTTTCTTCAGACTGCAATTAGGAATCTATTTAAAGATAGAAACCATAAGAAATTTTCCACTTGAGGACAGGAATACAAAGATCTAAGAAAAAGGCAATATGATTTTAAATCATTGAATAGAAATTCATATCGTTTACAGAGAAAGAAATTTAATATAATGTGAAAGTGAAGTACGATTTTATTACAGTTGTCAGTCTTAACTTAATAATTACAAAAACAAATTGAACAACAAATTTATTTTGGTTTTCTACCACGATTCGATGATGTCTTCGCCTTTTTGCTAGCGTTTTTCTTGATATCCTCTGGCTTTCTTTTGACCGGTGGGCTCGCTGAGGGGAGTACCTTTAAAATATATAACGTTAAAATATGATTAGGTAAAACCGCTTATTTTTTATTAATTTAATTTACCTTAAAGAAGTTATCGAGACGTCCCTGAGTTTGAGAATTCTTTGATTTTAAAATCTTCTGAGCTCCACTCCTTACTCGCTCCTCCTTAAACTGGCGTTCTCCGCATAAAAATTTAACCAATCCTTCTTCATCAGGCTCAGTCCATTTTAACTATAAAGCAGATATAAATATTTTACCTAAAATTAGAACAGAGCCACTTACATCGATTTCCTTAGGATCGGTAATCTCTGGATGGACGAAGAGTTCTCGCACTGTTTGATAATTCCAATTTTCCGGTATCGTGTACTTGCTTTTATCAATGTTTTCCACAATCGTTTCGAGATTTCTGTACTGGTTGATGAGCTCAATTGCTCTTTTTGGACCAATTCCCTTGATGCTATCGCAATAATCACAACCCAGCATGATGCACAGATCTATGAACTGGAAAAATGAGAAATCTTTAGCTATGAGAACAGGAAATTAGTTAAATGTACAAAAATAAGCCATATTTTTAATCTAGGGAGCCAGTCCCCTTAATCTAACCTTGCTCAAATCTTGAAAATTCTTGATCCTGGTTTTGCTCACTGTCGAACAAAAAAATTTCTACTTTCTACCCCATATTTGAATTTTTTTTTTTTTTTTTTAATAAACGCAAGATAAACTTTTTGGGTTAAATCGAATTTTGTGGTTTTGGATTCAACAATAGTGCTGGGCAAGAACCATGAGGTTTATTAGGTCCTTTATAGATAACAATGGGACGGACGAAGCTAAAACTGGCGTCCTTATCCAGAATTCTATTCAGGACGATATATTTCTATCATTCAGACTTTTAAATAGACAATAATTTTAGCATCGTGGATTCAATCTCGCCAAAGTCCCCTTAATACTCTTAATTTTAATCAGGACGGTGGGTAGTTTCTCAAAGTTCTAAATAAAAATGTTACAGGCTTCATAGAAACAATTTAAGCATCCGGTCTAGAATTTAACTTATGGGCTCAAATATGAGCAAAAAACAGCATTATCTCGTTAAGTTTGCCTTGCTCCAGAAAGGGCTGAAATAATCTAAATTTTGTTCAGTACAAATAAAAAAAAAACTGGTCAAGAACGGGTTGGGTTCGCGTAAACAGGGTTCCGTATAACATTCAAACAAACGGATGCAAGAGTAATGCTTTACTAGTTGGTCCTATTAGCACGAAAAATCGGCAGTTTTCCTATTATCTAACGCCCTGTTTATATGCTTGGTACGTAATTTTGCCAAATTAGCATTAGTTTGTCTGTGTTCTAAGCATTTCTACCAATCATATTATTTAACGTACTTTCAAATCCTATTTGTCGCAATTCGGAACAAGATCGACCATCTAATAAAACTTCCATTTTTCCCCATATTCGAGGTCTGAATTTTGTTTGTGCTTCTTAATTTTACATTTTTTAGATAAAGTAGCTGCTACTTTAGCTCTGCCAAATTTGTGCACATAAACAGTACCGAAAATAGTCCAAAAATAAATATTCTTATTTTACTCTTATAATTTTATTATGTTTCAATTCATCTATTTTTAATCTTACATGTTTTATAAGTCGAACAGTTCAGAAATAAAGAGGCTATTACAGAAGATTATAACTACACTATACCTACTATAGCTAATTTTAGCTATAAAATAAAAATTTAATTAATATTTCTACTTTTTATATTTATTAATTTCTCTTCTAATTTTATTTTTTCTATTTCAAATCTGAACGTCAATTGAATTCTCAAATTTTTTGTTTTCACCGTCGACCTCATTTTTTCTCAAAAATCGCAGCCTCCTCAGATTTTTTGTTATTTTTACATCTTTTTAATTAAGCCGCTTCCACACAACTAATTTAGATATCAAAATCTTAGCTTTAGAAACCTACGAGACCAAGAGAGAATGGTGTTTTTGGGTTATATCTTCATAACCAATTCACCAACAATTTTTTTTTAAATGAGTAATAGTAGCAACGATACCCAACATGATAAAAAAAAAAAAAAAAATTTCGGGTCCAACTCATCCCTCTTAAAAATTAAATATATATATTTCGTAAGCTTTGACTGTCGACATAAGTTCGCTTTTTCTTTTGAGATACAGAACTCTGAAAATCAAGAGCTTAAGTTAAAATTCAGGAAAAATAAGTTAATCCTGGATTCAATATTAGAATCTCTCTCAAAGAAAAATAAACCTAAAAACAGACAAACTTAAAAATGACCAGAGATCGAATTAAAACCTATTAGAGTCTCAAAGAAAAAAAATATAAAAATATTTCCCATTCAAACCCTTACCTCTTTGTCCGACAACTCAAATCCCTTCAGAACCTTTTCATAGTTGTACTCTTTCACTGGCATCTTCCTCGCCTCGCTAAAAGTTAAATGCCTCAGCATAACATTTGTCCCAAAAGTGAGAGCGTCCATATCCTCTGTTGCCGTGGCATAAACTTTCCCAGCCTTCACCATCGCAGCGCACTGCGCTTCAGCCTCACAAGGAGCCTCAATATACGGAACACCCATAAGCCTTAGGAGCTCCTTAGACTCAGCGACGATCTCTTTAGTGACTCGCACCAGCCTCCTGTTAAATTTGTCCATTTCAGCCTCATCTCCGGCTTCTGTCGCTTTCTCCAGAGCCTTCTGGGCTTCCTCCCGGCGTCCAGCCCGCTTGGCCAACTCCTCGGATTTGAGATCTGGCGGCTTCCCGTCGAAAACGTACACCGGCTTGATGCCGTTTTCCAGGAGGCGAATTGTTCTGTAGAACATGCCCACGAGGTGGGAGGTCGTCTCACCGTCGACGGTAGTCAGCTGGGCACCTTCACATAAAATTAGTTAGTAATTTCGCGGAAAAGGTGATTTTTTAGTGATTTTCACTTACCATCGCTTCTTACAGCTATTAAAAATTGATACAGACACATGGAGGCGTCGACTGCTATTCTGCGACCTTTCGAGGAGGAAATTTTGTGATTCTGTATGATTTACGGATAATTTTCTTACCGAAATATGTTTTTATGTCGCCCTCCTTTACGGCAAATGGAGCAATGTCCGCAATTAACTTGGATAAGCCGAGAATTCCCATGGCAAAAATTTGTTGCGAACAGAAAACACAAAAACAAGCCGTTCCCGCTCAACGCCGCTTCTGACAGCCATTGAAATGTCGCAGCAAAAAAGGTTCTTGCCACAAAAAGGCGGTTTAAACCGATTCCAGTGACGCACGGTAATCCGATACGATTCGATGGTAAGGGGCTCTTTTAAAAAGTTAATTTAATGTAAATAATTTATTTATTTATTTAGGAAGAGGCTATGGGTGCATTAATGACACCCTAACCTTTGGAGGAGGGGGGCGCACTCGTAAATAATTTATATTTAACTGAAAAAGATCAATAAAAGATTCTCAGACATTTTTGTGTAATTTTACAAATTTTTATCAAAATAAAATATCTTATGCTTTTACAAAAGTTTAAAAATTATAAAGACCCCTATCCCCCGATTTACACGGTCGT
Source organism: Dysmachus trigonus (assembly GCA_949715965.1). Lineage (NCBI taxonomy): Eukaryota > Metazoa > Arthropoda > Insecta > Diptera > Asilidae > Dysmachus > Dysmachus trigonus. The sequence goes on along the minus strand of OX454319.1, from coordinate 87,182,206 downwards.
TAGGTTCCTCAGAAAACTATATAAATTGAAAACGGTATTTTGTATACGTAAAACCGTGTCAGTAGAAAATAGACTAAAATGTGCATAATTCAACGTAAAATAAAAGTAAATCTATTTTAAAAAACATAAAAATGTCAGTTTATTTATAAAATTACAAATATATAAGGCATAAGTATGTAATTCATTTTACATATAGAAAGAAAAAAAAAAGATCTTTAAAAATGTAACCAAAAATTGAATTACTGTTTTATTTATTTTCATAGCCTATAAATCATTTTTTCCTGATTGATATTAATTTGCATTCATCAGTTGATAGTACTTAATGCAATTCTGGTTCGATGGTAGACGAATAAGAGAAAATTTCGGCGAGACTTGGTGATGAAATCCCTAATTAGCAATTGTGTTTGGTTTCTGGTTAAATCTTCATAGAGCATTTTTTAATACGAGTGTCCCCTGTTGTCGATATTCGACCAACGTTTCTGTTTCTATTTCGAATTGATCTGATTTCGTTTTTATGACTTCGTCTTTCAATTCGACCGGTTAAAGTGGGCCGTCGAGGCATATTTATAATAAAATAGAACACACTATTTAAAATAAAAAAAAATCTCGCGTCAAATCAAAAACACAACCGGCTTATAAAAAAAAAAAATCAAAAAGGAAAATACTCGCCGCAATTATAAATAAGCGTCATACCAAAAACACAAAAAGAAAATTTGAAAAGCAAACTTGCCGCAATTATAATCAGCGTCCACTGTATGTATTTTAAAAAAATTTACCTTAATTAGAAAAAAAATCGGCACTTGTTAAAAATGTTCAGTATAGGTAAAACTTTACCTGCCATTCACACCTTTCCCTATGCACGTACCTGAATAAAACATATATTCTGCACATCTATGAAATAATACCTTTGGCTTGATATATGTTTCATTAAGATGCGTGCACGAGAAGGTGGATAAAAAAGGATTACAATTTTTGGCTTTGCCTATTAATAAGATATCGATGTAATTGAAGAGCATGTTCAACATTAGGGTTACTTTGGTTACCTAATTTCTATCCTAAATAAACTCTCAAGTGCTCCCTTATTTTAAAAACCGTGTAAAGCTGAAATCGTTAAAAAAAAAAGTATCGTGCAAATCGGGGAATAGGTATATACAAAATTTTCCTTATCAATCGCTTAAAATTTCGTGACGTAACACTTCTCCGTCGTGATTTTCTCACAGGCCAATTGGTAGAACCTTCATTTATATTCTCTATAATTTGTTGCATCATACATTGACATTTGTAGTAATCCAACGTTTTGTTAACATCATCTTTTCGCCTCTTTTCGATTTTTTTGCGATTTTTAACATGGATATGGAAATATCTCGTTTGGTGTCTGGTTTCTATGTCAAATCATAAACCCATCTCTCGTCAAAAATAAAGATACCTTTGATGAATGTTTTATAGGATCGGAAAGCATTCCTTTTGCGATTTCAACACGGTTTCTATTGTAGGGTAAATGAACAGCATGATTTGCCCCATGAGGATTGAGTCTACTCTACCAAAAATGGTCTCGTTTTTCAAACGTGTGTTAGCAGTCGAGTTTTTATATGTCAGTGAGTTTCAGAGTATATAAAACACGAACAAACAAACACACATTCATTTTTTTAAATACATAAATTGTGAGTTGTTTTTACGACCAACCAATGGTGCTGTTTTTAAATAAAAAGGGTATATTATCCCTTTACTTATTTTTTAGTTTAAGGATTTTCTGGAATTTTCACTAAAGCTTTGTGCTGGATAATTTTGGCAGTAAAATGACACTTTTCAAAATTGTAAATATTTGAAAAAATACAAGCGTTCGATAAAATATTTGTGCATATTTGTTGGTTTTGAATTAAAATGTGCATTCTTACATAATTTTAACAAAATTGGTGAGAGCACCAGAAAAATAAATTCTGCACCTAACCGAAAATCATTTTGCTTTTTTCAAATTATCCTTTTCCTCCGCAATGACCACTGGCAACAATTTTCAAACCGATTGAGGTGACTTTCGCCCGGACTGTACGCACGACTGAGTAGTGGTAACACTAGGGGAACTAATTTTCACAAATATGTCGGCTGACAGCGAGAAAGATAAATCCACTGAAGATATGGTGAGTTTCCAGCTAAAAGTGGTCTTAAATTAAAGATTAAGTGCCCCGGAATTGTCGCACGTGAAGTGCAAGTGAATTAAACGAGTCTTCACCGGTAAAAATCGCAAAAATGTTTGGATGCGCGTCACGCAAACATGGCGTCGGTTGTGTTGTTAAAATTTTCGCGGCAACCCAGCGCTCGCCGCGAAGCCGTCTTCTGTCAACAGAAATGGCAGTTGGGCAGCGGAGTCGCGGAAATCGAGAAATTTTCGAACGCGAATTTAATTAGCGTGGAGTGGACGCGATTGTAATTGGTTGTAATTTCAGCGGTTTTTTTTCTATTTTTTTTAGGCTAAAGACAAGGAGGAGGATCCGTCTTCCAATAAGTCGGAGGAGAAAAAGGAAAGCGACAACTTGAATTCGTCAACAGAAGAGAAAACAGAAGATGGAGGTGAGTGTAAATGTAAAGTGGAAAGCAAGCGCTGCTCGGCCTGGCCTCAAGCAGCACCGTGGTGTTTTGGGCGCCGTGACAGACGCATGGGCTGGAGGTTGAGTACCCCTCCGCGGCTGCTTTGGCCACACATGCCCGGGGGAGGTGCACTCGTCGGTCGGTTTCCCGCTTTAGTTTTTCCCCAAAATTTTGATCTATCAGTCCAATTGAAGGATCTGCACCGAGTGGAGGCTCCTCTTGAGAGCTCCACCAACAGTCGCGAGCTTTCCGCTTCCCACTTCCTGAACTCTCGCTGATTTGAGGCGCACAGAATTTTTTCACTGTGCTGCTGCATGCACGTAGGCAATTAATCGGCTTTCCCTCTGTCGGCCACCGATGCAATCTCTCGGTGATAACGTTCATAATTTTTAAATTATTTTCATCTCAATTTCTTTTAATGTTGCACTGTTGGCCTTAAAATTGTAAGGAAATTCGATTTTGAAATTAATTTTAATACGCATTATTATTTAAAATATTAAGCGTACAAATCATTCGCCAAATCAACCTTTAAAATCGTAGGAGATTCTATCATTTCCGTAGTTCTTTGATTTCTAAAACGATTTATAGCAGGGAACAAGGGAAAAATAATGGAAAATATCTAGCTCGCATAATTTTCGAGTTCCTGGTAAAAATAAATTTTCTCGTCCCATACATAATGTGATTTTTCTCCTAAAATCGAGATTTTCCTTTTAAAAATGCCTCATTATTTTACGTTTGTTCTACTAATAATACCTAAAGGATTTTTGGCACATTTAACGATTTATGGATGGATGGTTTTTGCTCTGTCTTTCTCGATTTCCGTCGAGTTGAATACATTGTTTTTATACAATCGGAACCCAATGGGAAAACGCAAAAAGCGTTCAAAGCGCAAAGTTGGCCAACTTTCACATGCTTTGACAGTGATTTCTTACAAAGCAAATCATATAAATGTAGTGTTTTAACCCGTCGGGACCTCTTTTATTGAATCGAAGATGATTTTTAACGCAGCGTAAGGCCCAGCCATACACGCTCAGTTATATTGCACAATAAAACTGTGCGAAATATTGCGTAAAAAACTGCGGTAGATTGTGTCCACACACAGTGCAGTGAAATGCAGAATTTGTTAATTTTTCGTGAAAAATTCAGTTTGAAGTAAATTAATAGTAAGCCATAAAATGTCAAAGAAAAAGATTAATTTACGTGCTATTAGTTGCTGCAATTTTAAAAGCGAAAAGAAATAGAAGGAAACGTTACGTTTTCTTCTGACCTGAATCCATGGGTGCTGTGACACAGAACTGCACAGTTATTTTGAAAGCAATTCATGCATTTAACTGTGTAATCACGACGATTTTGCGCAGGTCAAAAACTGTGCAAATAATTGAGTAAATTGTGCATGTGACCTGAACTTTCTTCAATTTTTCCATCAGTTTTATTGCGCAATATAACAGCGTATATGGCCGCCCTAATAAAAATTCAAGCAGAAACGTAAATCTACGTAGCCCGTCCTTAGTTAAGTAGTAGGGCTTAACAAAAATTCTAGCACATGCATATATTAAATGTAAATCCATTTTTTGTGAAATAAAATTAGTCTAATCTTGAGCAAAGCAGAACAGATTATTATAATAATTAACTTTATAAGTATTATGATTATTTTCGTTATTTATTTGTGGTATTTTTCTAAATATTTTTTATTATAATTCATCTTTTTTGTTGTCATTACTATGGATTAATATTTTATTATTATCAGTTCTTTTGCACTTTATTTGTTATTCACTATCATAATATATCAGTGTTATTATCGATATTTTCATTTCATATATTTTTATGAATTGTTATTTACATGAATTAACATCAGTAAAAATATTATATTCTTGAAAATACGAAAAAGAAAATTATAACCTTTTCTTTTAACCACTTCCACTCAATTGCGCCCAAAATTCAATGAGGTCTTTTTTCTCTAAGCCTAATCGAATGTTTAGGTCAATCTGACGTTGGACGTTTTCATAATTTCAGATAATTTAATTGTAAAAGAATTTGTCGCAACTATTTAACTGAATTCCTAAAGAAACGCAATATTTTAACACGTTTTTGATGTTTTCAATTTAAAATGTACGCCAGGTTGAACTTGTTAAAGGTAAATACTTTTACTGCCGTCTGATTCCCTCTAAAATTATATTCCTCTCATCTCTTTTTTTTATAAGGTGAGTTAAAATGGGGTACTTTCGAAATCGCCAAATGTAAAATCCCCAAAAACTTATATATATATTATATATGCTTTTTTCAGAACACTATTTTCCCTTAAAAACAATAGTTTAGCAGATCTACCGTGTGTAGTGAAATGCGTGTGCTATTATGCCATAAGAAGCAATACTATTTTGCAGTTATTATCGGAACACGGCATGTTATAGTTCAGGGGTTTTGATTATTGCCTTTTCCAACATTAATTAATGTAGTTGTCCGAATACCATTTTTTGTTGGAATTGAATCCATAATTTCTAGCGCCCTGCTGGCTCGCAGCCAACGCGTTTCGTTACCAACCGAGTTATTTAAGCCTTCCATTCTGCAGCTAAGTTTTTTTAAAATGTATGTACTTAAAGCCACCCTTGTGCAAAATATTTGATTTACTAACGATTTTCCTTGTACGCGGACATTTCTCTTAATTGAAGATACTCCTTGTACAAAATGTTTGTTATTGATCGTAGACGTGTCGAAAATATTATGCTATATATTTATTTCAATACATATTTGAGATTAATCAAATAATCTCCACTAATTTGGGTATTTTGTGTTTAGGGATTTCGTAGGTAACTCTTTTAAAATTAATAATTTGTTTCTGCGCCAGATTAATAATGGAATATTAAGTATTCCAAATTCCCACAACACGTATGCCTTCCCAGGATATACATATTTCGAGGCGGCTGAAAAAATTTCTGTAATTACCGAAGTTCTGTTGGAATGTAGTCTTTTATCTGTTAGCGCATAGCAAGGTTTGAACCATGTGTACATACATCTAACAATCTCTTATTGAAATAAATGCACAGGAGAAACTTTCCTTTTAGATTTAACTGCATCGAAAATCTCTCACCAAACACCTTCAATAGCTGTTGTAATCTTGCTGAAACAACATTGGCAGTCTATTTAAACTCCTTATCTTAAACCTATTTATAGGCGCGAAACATAATGTAATCGATAATTGTGGCAGGAAATATATTTGGTTTGAGAGAATTTTCCTTAGGCCAAATGTCGGAAGTTAAAGTGTTAATAGATTTAATTTTCTGCATTAATTTCTGCAATTCTTAATTTTAACTTGTTTCTCATATTTTTATGCAATAATTAATTACTTCCTCTATTATGGTATTTTTATTTTTTAAGTCAACGAAGAACATTTTCGTGGAGGAACCCTCAACCCTCACCATAAAGATTTCCATAATGAAAATTCCATGTGTTCAGTGTTACACTATCTTTAAGATTTAAATACTAAATTATTCGAACTTTATACGTCTCAAAACAGACCTTTTCTGTTTGTAAAACTAATGTAAAAATAATTTGTATGCTATGAATTTTAAGAGGTGTTTTGCCGCTATAAAATTAAAATCATTAAAATAATGTGATTAATTATTGGTTAATTTCTTGGCTAGTCTACAGCTAAAAAAATAATAATAAAATATTAGTCTACAAATCGGTTTCTAGTTTTAAATTGGCTTATCAGTATTAATTGCAGGAGAATTTAAATTATTACAAACTATAAAATATAGTATTGACAAATATAAACGTCACTGTTGTTTTATTTAGAATTTTTTAAAAGAACTTAATTTTTATTTTTAAAGCAGAATCGGCAACGGATGAAAAAGATAAAGCAGAAGAAGCAAAGAAATCCGACGATGATGATGAAAAGGAGAACGACACCAAATCAGTAGATAGCAAGAAGACTGATGTAAAAGCAACAAATAAAACAAATAACGGCACTGCAAACGATAAAAAGAAGGATGAACCAGCGGAAAAACCAATGGCACTAGGAGAAATTGCAAAAATTAATGAAAACTTTAACAAAACCAGAGTGGATGGTCTGCAGACGTTATACACAGTAAGAAGAATTTTTAATTTCAGTAGAAGAAATTAAGATAATAATTAAAAACATCTTTCTCAGATTTGCTTTGATTCGCCGGGAAAGATGAATGTTGTTAAAAAGAACCTCCGCAGCTTTGCTGGATTTGAATTCGAAGCCGATTCCGATGAATATAAGAAAAAGTTAGAATCAATTGAGAAGCATGATATTAAAGCTCTCAAGGGTATTTGTGATCTTCTTATCTTAGACAAGAAAGGTTTTTAGATTTTATAACTATAGTATGTTTGTCCTCTTCCTAAAATGAATAATTTATAGGTTCCAAGGAGGAAATATCAGAAAAAATTATGAAATTTCTAATGGAACCTGATGGGGAACCAGAAAAGGAGGAAGAAGAAGAGGAGGAGGAAGAAGAACCAGAAGAGGAGCCTCCAAGTGAGGAGGAAGATAAACGAAAGAGAAAACGAGGTGCACAAGCTGAAAAGGTCTCTAAAACAGGACGGCCCAGACGGGCTACTGCTGGTAAAAGTAATAGAGGTTCGTGCTTTCACCTTGTTATGATATATAGAAAAATACTGATTTTACTATAATTTTAGATCTTGCTGCTTACGTTGATTATTCCAGTTCGGAAGAGAGCGAACACAGGGCTCCAGTGAAACGTCGAAAGCGACGTGATGATTCAGATAGTGGATCAGATGTAAGCTGATTGTATACATATTTTCTTTAAGGAAAAATAATGCCATCTTGAGTTTCAGTATAATCCATCTGGCGGAGGCTCGGAATCCGAGGGTGGGCGTAAAAAACAACCTACCCGATTCAGTGGTCGGGGACGCCCACCTGCACGGAGAAGTCGCAGAAAGAATTCTGAATCTGAAGAGTCTCCCACATCAGAGGAGGACAGTGATGTAGGTTTTGAATCTTTTGAAGATTTTTTTTTTTAATTCATTAATTATGATATTTTTTTTGAATTTAGGAACCAAAAAAGAAACGACCAGCGCCTGCAGGAAAGCGAGGACGACCACCTGCACCAGCTCGTAATAAGAAAAACAAAAAGAAGAGCGAAAGTGAGGAAGAAGAAGAGGAGGAATCTGAATTAGAGAGTGGAGAAAGTGAGGTAATTATAATTTATTTTTTTAATTTAAGGGTTGCAAATTATAATAAATTTTCTATAGGATGATTCTAAAAAAAAGAAAGCAGCCAAGACTCCTGTAAAGAATAATACTAAAACTAACAATAGGGCAGCGAAATCAAATACCCCAGGAAAACGTAATAAATTTTATTTTTGTTCAAATTTCTTATGTACTGAAAATTAATTAACACTTTATAGCGGGTAGGCCCAAAAAGGCGGGTAAAGGTAAGAAAGAAGGTTCATCCGATGAGGAAAAAGATGCGGATGATAAGGTAAAGGAAGATGAAGAGTCAGAGGATGAGCCTTTAGCGAAAAAGACGAAACCAGCTCCTCCAACGGTAAGAATTAATTTTATAATTCATAAATTTATTTGCAGTAATCTCCTTATTTTTTTAAATTTAATTTATAAAATTTTATAGGACGATGAAATCAAGGGTTATGTTAAGGAGATACTTGACGAAGCTAATTTAGAGGAAATAACAATGAAAACAGTTTGTAAGCAAGTCTATGCAAAATATCCCGATTTCGATTTAACTGATAAAAAGGATTTTATTAAAGCAACTGTAAAATCGGTAAGTTAATTTTGGATTACATACGTTTTATAATGGAAGGCTTTCGTATATCTCTGTTTAAACCTTGAGCCCAACTATGCTAGCTTGTCTCTTGTCGTCTCTTGTAGATATTTATTTCTAGCTGCGATTAATTAAAATGACCCAGGCTCAAGATATAAATCGCGGAACAACTAGATTCGCGGGACCTTTGTATCACAATAAGAAATATACGGGGGTCCTTCCATCGCTGGTAGACATCTGTTTTTTGCTCCACAGTATGTACTACTGGTTCACACGTTTTGAGCAAATCTTAACTAATTTAATTTCTTATTTCAGCTGATCGCTGCATAAGATATCTGTCATAATACTGTGCGTGCCTGGCATGCATATTCTAAAGTTTTTAGCAGCATTTGATGGCGAGAAAGAAATTTTATTATTTTTTTACCAATTAAAACATATTTAGATAAAAAAGAAAAAAAAAAAAAGAAAACATTGTCAGAAAGTTCAAAACCACTCTGGCTAGTACAAAATTTTTATAATTCAACGATTCTTGCGCGAAAAACTCCTTTTTGACTTTGTTTGTGATGCCTGAAGATGTAGGAATGGTGGTCACCGAATAGAAAGAAGCCAGAGATCACTTTGTTTATTGCTTTTAAAAGATATCCTCTAATTTTAGAATCTTCCTGTATGTTAAAACGCGTTGCTATTATTTTTTTTTTTGTATTTGGTTTATCTTTTAAATTTCGTAAAAAGAAAAAACATATTACTCTTAAGTTATTGTATAGAGAGGAAAATTGATAAACATATTTTCTTATATATTCGATTTGTATGATGTTACTGATGTACAAAGTGAATTAAGAAAATTTAAAAAAACCAATTTAACATAAATAAACCGTTTAATAAAAATAAAAAAAAATAAAAACAATAAGTGAAATGTTTACGTAGTTTAGTTGACACAGCTGTTCAGTTGCAATAGGATGGAATTTTCCGTTTCCCTCCGAGTAATTGGTGTGTTTGTTATGCACGTAAATTGTCAGGAGATAAATGAAACTAAGAAGTTTATAGGTGGAATAAAGTAAATAACATTGATAGCAGCCATAAACATTGATAAAAAATAAAAATAAAAAATTTTTTCATGTTTATTTCTTGATCAATTGTATGCAGTCTGTGTTAGCAGATATTAATTATATAAAATTTACGTGTCCTCAGAAAAGATCACGCACATCACTGGTCGAGTTTACAAATGTATAATTAAGTTTTCAGTAATTTTAACATACAACTACATTCAATTTTTTCTACATTCTGTTCCGAAAATCAAAATTGTCACAATAAACAGAAATCATCTTTATGGACGTTGTGTTTCTAATTCTTATATATTTTCGAGGTTTTAGTCCGCAGTCCACCACCCATTTTTTTTGTTGATTACGAACAGGCTAAGTTTTTTCGTGAGCAGCTTCCTTTCGCCAAGACGCCCAACTTTTCTATCTGCGAAAATTCTCGGTAGAGGTAGCTAACAAGTTGCGGGAGCGTCAAGCTCAAGCATGTCAATCTGGTGAATGTAAAATTTTTAATACTAACAGGTATTTTTATAGTTGAATCTAGAGATATCGTGATAACAAACACGAAAAAACGTTTGTCCTACAAAACCGATGGTTTCACGGCAGGAGTTCCCCACCCTCAACATGTCGAAATGAAGAGTAGTCCAAACTGACCAACCACCTGATTTTTTTGTTATCGCTTAATGAATGTATTTAAAATTAAATGACATTGTCCTACAAATTTAGTGGTGTGTTTGCCCAGCCCTACGCGCGGAAGTTGTCAAATTAATGGCAATTTTTTTTTCATTACTAACAACCTAACTTTAATTTTCTTCTCTTGGGAATGTAGTGTGGGACACTATTTTGCTAATGTCCTACAAAAAAAGCGATATGAATTGATAAAAAAATAAAACTTATTTTTAAATTTATATATAACAGATTAAATAAGTATTAACTAATGGTTTCTTCCGTGAAACTCTGCCGTGCAACTCAGCCTCAGCCAAATACCTTCTAACGGTTCTCGCTGAAACTGCCGAAACTCACCGAAAATTTTGCAGTGGATGTCAGCAGAATTCTTTCTAGTGTCCTTTTTCGTTGCTCTGATGATTTGTCGATCTGTTAGCTCAGACATTTTTCGGGATCTTATTTTTCTTAGAACATTTTCCGTTTTTCCGTGTACTTGGAAATGTTTAACTTCTCCATAAACAACTTTTAAAGAACATATCAATTGGTTTGCAATTTGGCAATAAGACATTTTTGCTTGCCAAATACGCACTACTTCCATGTGCAAGGAAGCGTTACAATATTTTTGTTTGCCCATGTTTATAAACAAAGTATTGACAAAAATAGTGGCTTAACATGAATATTTAATGTAACTTTAATATTTACCAATGCAATTCAATATATAGTACCAATTTTTGTTTAATAAGATGGAAAAATGAATACTGTTTCTAATTAGTTGTCCATATAAAATAGCATTCACGCGAAATGGTATAATCACAGGATGTTTGTGTGGGCACGAACTACTACTAAAAGTGCAGTTTTTAAGTAGCACGTGGTCGCTAGGTTTTCGCTGGTATCATACCGTTAGATTTGAAACTAAGGAGAAAGAAGGAGAGTGCACAAAGCAGTGCTGATCAAACTGTTTCTAATTATTTGTCCACAGGTGTAGCTTGACCCCGTATATTTTTTTGTTTCAAATCTTGCGGCAGCTTTTTCAACTACTACTAAATCGATTCTTATGAAACTTTGCACACATATTGAGTTCCTGTGACAATACATGAAAATTAATAAAAAAAAAAAACAAGATGAAGAATTTCAAAATGACCGCCATACAAATTAGAAAAAGGAATTCCAATCAAGCTGAAATTTGATATATGTATAGGTAATACATACATACAATCCCGATGAAAATATAATATTATAAAAAAGAAAATAAAAACAATGGCGAATTTCAAAATGGTCGCCATATATGGTATCATGGAGGCCATGGAGGTTAGAGAGAAGAACCATCGCTACGTGCTAAAGCATTAGCCCGCCTGTCCCTCTAAATTTATAGTTCATTTTTCAGCCACCAGCCGCGCTGTCGTGACAAGTAGTATCTGCGAAGTTAGCTGTTTATGAGTACAATTAGATGAAGTTAGTTGCTAATGTACAAATTTTCTTCGCGGCATTGGCTTTGACAAAAAGAAACATTACAAAATGGTGAAATATTGTATTGTGCGTGGATGTACAAGTGGTTTAGCATCTGATCGGAAAAATAGACTGAAAAACAATTTGCGTCAATCATCGTTATTTAAAGTACCCGATTTTATTGAGACAACGTCGCGATCGCAGCGCCTCACTTATTTTGTCCATATTTCGGGGACACAATTTTCTACGGCGATGGTTCTCCTTCTCTCTAACCTCCATGTGTGGTATACAAGAAAAATCCGATCAAGCTGAAGTTTGCTACAACATACAGTCCCGATAACCAAGATGGCGGTTTTCAAAATGGCCGTCATAGCAATTAAAAAAAAAAAAACTAGAGAACAAAATAAAGGTAAAACAACTTTTAAGTTAAACTGTTTTATTTTAAATCATTACCTGTACCAAAAAGTAGAAAATAACTAGGACACAAACTTATATTTAGAAATTTGTATAGATGGTGCTGAAACCGGCAGCTCGAAAATATGCTAGTCCCATTGCCCAAAGATTAGGTCTGTCTGGTAACTTTTGGGTAACAATTTCTTGAGTAAAAATCTGGTAAAAAGTTTCATATGGTAGTGGGGATAAACATCAAAAGTTACCAGACGACTTCAAGTAAAAATTGGGTAAATCTTACTTGTGTATGTAAATTGTCAAACGTGATCAAAATGTTAGAGGGAAAACTTATGGATTTATTCAATATTTTTGAAGATTTTCAAATATGTTTTTTATTTATTTAAACAATTTTTCAATAACTTCTTCTTCTATCTGAATCGCAACGCAAAATTGAAACACTCAAATGACAGGTTACGCAGTGACAAACAATCGGTGATTTTACCCAAATTTACTCGGTCTCCGCAGCGTGGGTAAAATCTGGTAAAATTGTGTAAGAGGGGAAGTGCTGTCAAGAGATCAGTTTTTCCCCTCCGTGAGGTTAACAGACACTCAGGTAAAAAATTTTCCCCCGAGTAAAAACTTTATAGTTACCAGACAGACCTATTATCTTAGGATTGAGATGTCTGAAACAAAAAATTCAAACGGGACTTTAAAAAGGAAGGTCTCTTACCTTGTAATTTACCACATTTAGTCGAAAATTGCAAAAAAAAAAAAAAAAGTTTGAAAAGAAATGTGAAAAAATTGGACTTTTCTTCACCTTTTTATCTTGCCAAAATTGTTGGGCTAAATTGTGGTAAATTATAATAGAGGCGACCTAAGCAAATAAAAGGTTTATTCAAATCGGTAGATCCGGAGATTATCTAAGGGCAGACTCAAAAAATATAATTTTGAGAAAAACGTGTTTAAATTTTAGATTATTCTAGTTTCTATTACGAAATTCACAACAAAAATTTCAGAGATGATTTTTGAGACTATGAGGAGTCTAAAAATTAAAAGAAAAATGATTTTTTGAAAATTCCAGAAGGTAGTAGTTCCTTAAAGAAAAAAACCATATAAATTTGGCGAAACTTTTATTATAGGTATCTAAAATTAAACATAATACTTAAAGATAATTTTTTCAAATCTTCTTATGGAGGCTGTCTTTCGTTTTTAGTTGGCCATTGCAGTATTTCGTTATACAATTTTGCAAATTATGCTAGTATATATTGTTTCACCTTTGAAATATCTGCAATTTACAGATGATTAATAGGACTTTGCCATTATAAGCTTCAGGCAACGCAATGACTGATGGATGATGCAACATGTTTATTGTTTTAACCCTTAAATAGTATCATGGGTGAAAATTGACCCCAGACAAATTGGCCTTCTGAATTTTTTAGAAAAACGTAATGACTTTTAACAGTAATTTTTCCTGCATACATTTATAAGGGTAACATTATCATGAAATATAACATTCAGTTATGATAATAATATATTTAATTGCATTTAAATGTCTTCATTTAGTTAAAAAGACACATAAGCATATTCTGGGGTGAAATTTCACCCATGATACCCTTTTACGGGATTTATATTGATGAAATCTATTGAGGATTAAATCACAAAAACAAAAGAGACAGAAGTATTACGGAGGTTAACCGTCTAATGTTTAAACAATAAATTCGAAAAGGGCACATCTCATTACAGTTGTGACCTTTTCGGAATTATTTCCGTATACACCATGTCCTCGACAGTAGGTGGAAATACCAGAGATGTTCCTTTGTGAGATGTGCCCTTTTAGTAATTGCATAATCAAACACAATTTAAGACATTTTCAAAATTGGCGCCTATTCCACCCTTGGCTTTTGCACCATCCTCATGCAGAAGGGTTCAGTGAACCGAGTGTCGCATGTGGCATTACCAGCTGTCAAACGAGCCGAAGAGGCGAAAACGAAGAGCTTTCGGTGAGCATTTTCGATTTGTACCGCGTAGCCATATTAAAACGCGTGTTGTGTGTTGTGAAACTTTTGTTAAATTTGCGCTGTAAAGGAAGATGAGTGATTATTCATCGGTTGCTCCACCTCAGTCACAGCAAAGTCAAGCGTTCGCAGCGGCCCTACAGAGAGCTAAACAGGTAAAATAGCGAATTGCCGCAAAACACACAAAAGTGTGCACATATAGAAAAAAAAAAAAAAGAAAGAAACCCTCCCCCCACAAATTTTTTTTCGAATATAATATAATTTGACGACGCCCGCTAATGGCCGATTAATTATTGAAGATTGCCGCTAAAATCCATCCAAACAGCCAGCAGCAGGGTGGTGTTGGTATTAAGAGGTCACTGGATGATGATTCTGGTCCTGACGCCAAAAAGTTCAGCAGCCCCGAATCGACGCACTCACAAACGAGCATAACGCAGGCTATGGCACAGGCGGCCGCGGTCGCAGCACGTCTATCAGCAACCGGAGGGAACACAATTGAGGAGCAAATCCGATATCCGGACAATATTGTCGGGCTTATGGTCGGTAGGGGCAGCAACGATAACATTTCACACCTGCAAATGGAAACGGGCTGCAAAATTCAACTTTCCAACGAGTCAGGTGCGTAGAGAGAGAGCTTTTTTTAGTTTTTGACCGGTGCCCCAGTTGCTTAAGAAAACGCGTCTCCATCGTCTTTCCCCACAGATCGAGTTGTAATTTTGCGCGGTTCAAGGGATTCAGTAAGCAAGGCGCGCGACATGATTCAGCAAATGACAAACCAAAACGGCGGAGGAGCTGTTGATGTACTTACCACTGTAACTATACCGCCACCGGGCGCCAATGGATACCCTCCGTATCAGGAGGTTATGATCCCTGGCCCTAAAGTTGGATTAGTTATCGGGAAAGGTGGCGAAACTATAAAAATGCTTCAGGAGAAAACTGGCGCGAAAATGGTTATCATTCAAGACGGACCTGGCCAGGAGTTGATCGTAAGTAACTTTGATTTTTACACTATTTCACACTAAATAATTAAAATATACACTTTGAAAATATCAACAACAAAAATGTAGTACGCACTATCAATTAAAAAACTTATTCTACACGTAACACAATCAGGTCAAAGACCGGTTTCGCTGGACAAAATCTATAAGCTTTTATTTTGTGTGAATGCTGATCAGATAACATTAGAATTTCAAAATTTCACCTTTGAGTATGACAACAGGTGAACTTTTCTTCATTTGGGAGATTAAAACTGCGTCTAAATATATTTCTCAAATACATATATTGAAATTAGGCCGCAAAACTGCGATAGCAAGATATTTTTGTTTTTTGTTTTATTAATTTGCTATAAAGTGCTTTAGAAACCGTTGTGTTATTTTTAATGTTATTTGAAGAAGAAATTATAAAGATGTAGAAAAATAGACAGAGAAATCAGGAAATTATAAAGTCCATTGAGAAAATTTTATATTTATATATGCCTTTATATAACTATAAAGGCTTGTATTTTGCATTCCGAGGTAGTAAAAGTAATAAGAAAATTCTCAGTGACGTATGACTGAAACAGATGTTTGGAATTTAATATTTAATTGGGTTAATAATATGGAATCAAGCCACATCCAAGAATCTACAAATTATATCGAGATTTGTAAATAAAGCCATCAAAGCAGTGTTTAATCTTTCTCAGGATACTTCTACTGCAATTTTAGACGGAAATATCGGGTTGGCACGCAGTGAGACAGTTTGTTTTTACATTTTAAATTCTAACATTTTTATTTTACTATACATTTAGTCAATCAAATACTCGCCGTGAGCATCTATGACTTCTTGCCAACGTATAGGCAAGGACTGGATGCCTGTTGCCCAGAACTCAGCGGGCCGTGAGTTGAAGAAGGTGGCTACGTAGGTTTCAATTTCATTAAAACTGTTAAAGCGTTTATCACGCAAATCATTTTTCATGGCTCTGAATAAATGATAGTCTGAAGGGGCAATGTCTGGGGAATATGGTGGATGAGGTACCGTCTCCCATCCTAAGCCCTGCAGTTGTTGGCGGGTGGTGGATGCAGTGTGCGGGCGAGCGTTGTCATGAAGTAAAATGACATTGGCTCTTCGTCTTTTTTCTTTGATAGCTGTGGCTAGTTTATCGAGCTGCTCCGCATATGTGTTAGCATTAACTGTTTCATTATGTAATAATTCATAAAACAGCATGCCCTGAGAATCCCAAAAGCAGCACAATAGAACTTTTTCGCCGCGGTTTTGATATTGCTTTGGTTGAGTTGGTGGGTCTTCCTTTCATGGCAGCCAGAAGGCACGGCGCGTATTGTTTTCGTAGAGACCCCACGACTCGTCCCCTGTGACCAAATCCTCCAAAAACTCCTTCCGGCGCGGTCGAAGTAGTAGCGATTGGCAGACGGCGACCCGAGCAGCACGAATGGCGGCTGTGAGGGCATGAGGTGTCCATCGGGATCTCCTACATCCGAGCTCGTGCAGGTGATGTTCTATAGCGTGATGGCTGCAGTGGAGTTTTGTCACTAATTTACGAGTGCTTGCATCCGGCTTCTGTTGCAGTTCACGGCGCAAATCATCATTGTCGAAAGCTGGTGGTCGTCCCGAGCGAGGCTGACTTTCGAGGCTTCGGTCTCCTGTACTGAAGCGTTTGAATCAACGAGACACTGTTGCGTGACTTGTAGTATCTGAGCCAAATGCAGTGTTGATGTTGTCTGCCGCAGCTCGCGCACTGTGGCCTAACAAATACTCGTAAAGGTATAGAGTTCGAACTTGTCGCTCATACATTTTTCTTCAAACTGACTGAATTAATCGTGCGTGCGCTTTTATATACCCCTAGGACTGAAGCACCTAGAATGTTCTATAACATACTAGAATATGGTCGAAAACAATTGATTAGAAAAACAACATGAGTAGAGTTTTCTAGAGTGTCTCATTACTTTCGTGCCAACCCAATACATTTTTATCCTGAAACAACTAACAGAGATAGAAAAGGCTAAGGCTATATATAACATACAAAATGATCTGAGTTGTGTGAAGTTCAGCGTGTGCTGTGGACCGCCTACTTTTTACGACGAATCACTCGCTGAACTGCCTATTTTTTACGACAAAGCGCATGTTGAACTGATTAAAATTTCATTGCAAATTATGTTGATTGTGGCTGAAACAATATTAGCAGTGACCGGAAAAACCTTAAGAGAACCATTATATCGTTTAGTATCTTTACACTTACAAGCATCTATCGTATTATATGCGTTCATAGCCCAGATTCTGACAACCAATAGATAAATATAGAAAATGCAAATTCTGAGTAAACTATAGCTATTTTGACATAATAAAATGAGGATCCAATCTGGGCCCCTCTAGGTCTCGTTAAAATTGCAAATCACTGGTGTAATCTTTAAACCTTTAAAACAAATTTCGAAAACAGGAATTAGAGAACTAGTTCAGTTCCTGAAATCCACAGGCTGGCTCAGATTTCGGCTCATCTTTTGGACATCACAAAATATCACTTTTTAGCAACTTAAAAATACAGACCCTTCGTTATGTGGTATTAAAACGTCACACCTTAGCACTAATTGAACTCTGGGTCGGACCACAATAATCGGGTAGCCACAATAATACTTGACAATATTTGTATGAAAAGTTCCTCAGCAAGGAAGTTAGTTGGAAAAGTCGCTGTGTATGTGGACTAAACATTGGCATACTAAATTTTCGACAAACTGTGAAGCTTAAAAAAAAAATATAAATATATTTACTTGTAAATTGACGAATATTTCACTAGATTTCACTTTTCTAAGGTTTTCTCGGCTAAGTCTTTAAGTATATAGATTATTATTGCCCTTATTAACTTTAATTTTCTTTTGTGAATGCAGTCAGATCGTATTAGAATTTCTATTAGTGTAAACCTTAATTAAGAGTTATGCACGAATGTGTCCCTTACCGAATATAGTTTCTGCTTGCCATCCTATTATGCTTCCATTTTTCACTGGGAAGATTTTGATTTTCTTCCTCCTTTTTCCTTTCTTTTTTTTTATTCTTTTATTTATTTATTAATAAAAATAATTAATTCAAAATGAATTTCACCTTTTAGGAGAAACCTTTGCGCATCTCCGGAGATCCACAAAAAATTGAGCATGCAAAGAGTTTAGTGTTTGATTTAATTCAAGACAAAGAACAATTTCGGCCAGGCTTCAATTCAGGGGGAGAACAGGCTGAAGTTTTTGTTCCTAAGACCGCAGTTGGTGTAGTTATTGGAAAGGGCGGGGATATGATTAAGAAAATTCAAAATGAGACAGGATGTAAGCTACAATTTATCCAGGGCAAAAATGATGGTCCAGGAGACAGACGATGCATCATACAGGGAACAAGGCAGCAGGTTGATGACGGGAAGAGAATGATTGAGGAACTTATAGATAGCGTAATGGTAAGTAACCAGTGACCCCCAGCATATAAAAAAGTACATTGAATATATAGAGAAGCAATCAGGGAGCGAATCGTAACATGAATCCGCAAGATAATGGGAATTCAGCGTATGGATACGGCTACGGGGTGAATCATAGTCAACAGCCGCAACGTGAGGAAGTCACTTTTGCAGTGCCTGCATCCAAATGCGGGGTAAATAAAAACTTTGTGTTTAATACAATTATAAAAAGTAAACTTATTCTAATATTAGATTGTTATCGGCCGCGGAGGTGAAACGATTAAGTTAATTAATCAACAGTCGGGAGCATATTGTGAGATGGACAGAAGTGCGGTTAATCCACCTTCAGAAAAGATGTTCAAAGCCAAAGGAACACCTGAGCAAATCGAGCATGCGCGACAGATGATCTCAGAGAAGATTAACGTGGATATTGTGATCTTATCTAGAAAACCTATAGGAAATGCTCCAGCACACGGGAATTATAATAATAATATGCAAAATGAAAATTCAAACACCGCGTATCCCCAACAGTGGGGATATCCGCAGGGTTGGGATCAGTCTCAACAACAACCTGCTTCAGTTCAAATTAATCCTTCTACCGGTCAACCGGACTATTCACAGCAGTGGATTGAATATTACAAGTAGGGAAATCGCGATTAAATTTTGAAATTGATATTATATTAATATTTGATTATAGGTCGATGGGATTGCACAGGGAAGCTGAAATGATTGAGCAACAGTTGAAGGCGAAACAAGCCGCCGGAGCAGCAGCTGCACAACCAATGCCTGGTATGACTAATATTTACGTGATTTTTAAGAACAGGAATAATATTAAGAAAAATTAAATAAAAGGTACAACGTCAAATGGAACAGGAGTGGTACAAACTCCAACAATGGCAGGTGCACAGGCTGCTGCGGCTCCTGTACAACAGGCCCCAGTTCAGGACTACAGTGCACAGTGGGCTGAGTATTATAGGAGCATAGGAAAAAATGATGAAGCTGAAGCAATTGAGAAACAGATTGCTGCAAGTAAGGTGTGTTGACATTTTTTAAAATCATATTTTCCCTTTGTAAGTCTCAAAATAGCATGTCCCTTTAAGTTTTTTTTTACATACCGAACAATTTTACTAATAACTACTATTTTTCTTCGAAAACAGGCAGCAACGGGTGCTACAACAACAGCGGGTTCGAATCCATCTCAAAATCCAGCCGTAACAGCGGGAGCACCACAACAGCCAGCTGGGTATCCTCAAGGTATGCCAGCTGCTGCAGGATATGCTCAATATTCTCAATATTATGCTGCCGCAGCAGCTGGGCAAGCAGGATATCCTCAGGCGTATGGAGCTTATGGTGCATATCCAGGAGCACCCCAAGCACCTCAGCCCCCGCAGCCAAATCAGGGTCCACCAGGTCACCAGCAGCAACAGCAGCAAAATCAACAGAACGACAAAAACTAAGTAAGTGGTAAGATTAAAATTGAGTCCCATTGCATTTTTACAAAATAATTTCTTTTATGGAATTGATTTCTGTTCTCATTTATTATTTTCTGTATTAAGTTCGCTTGAATATTTTGATTTTCATAAAAAAAAAAAAATATATAAGTATTTTGCAAAACCAGAAACACAATCAATAATTTTTTGCAGAGGTCTGTGTGTCTTAGATGGTTTGGACTTTATATGTTATCCTCCTAATCGCCAGAAAGGAGTTGTTTTCAAACACTTTCCTGAAATAATATAAATATAAAAAAAATAAAAATACATAATATTTCCGTACAAAATACATTGAAAAAAGTTAATTATAGCGTATCTACTAGATTTAACATTTTATCAAAAAAAAAAATATTGCAACGGATCCGGCGTGTGGACACCATCCATATCCGAGAGAGAGAAGCGAATGCGAACTGTAGGTTAAATAAATGGTAAATTTGAAAAAAAAAAACACCTCATGAGTACTCTTTTTTTATATATTTATTATGAAATCAATTTTTAGTTATTTTACATTATACAAATCATCATTGATAAGCCAGAAGTGTACGTGCACGTGATCATTTACTACAATATTTGAATTTAAATCTAGTATTAAGGTAGAAAAATTAAGTAACAATACCCTTTTGTAATATTTGTAAGCAAGTTTCCGATATTTGGAACAACTAGTTATTTCAATTTATCATTCAGTAATTAATCGATGTGACCTTATAAAAAAAAAAGAAAAAAAAAAAAATTAATCTTTCAATATCGGGATTTTGCGACGATGTTACTTTTGATATCTTTAAGGCAGTGCGAATTTTTCTACAATAATTTTTTTAACCAGTGGCTTTCATGCTTGTTCTTTCATAAAAATTTACGGATTTTATTTATTTTTTGACTTGAGATCGTGTGAAGCGGTGACTTGAATACGAAACGATTTCTGCTGGAGGAAGAATGTGCTGTAGAATGGGAGTAGAAAAACAGGGGGCAGTAGTGGCAACTTAATTTATATGAAATTGTATTTAAATTCCAATTCATTTTGTTCTATACAAATTCACTTAATTTTTTTGCTAGTTGTAGTTTTTGAATCTGCGTCCGACCAAATATCCGTTCTCATTTTCATAAAAAAAAATGCTTTTGTGGACTCTGCACTAATATTTTTAATCCATTTCTTCCTCAATTTATTAATGATTTATTGATATATTTTTTGCTGCTGTTTGCTTTTTTAATTCATCTTTCTATAAATCCGTTCGTCATCTTTGACGAGGTAGGTAATATTGGGCGAAGTCACGCATGCAGTAATTCGTAAAATTTCCAAATTTAATTTATTTTGAAGATTTTGTGCGGGGGGAGAACAGAATTCATACTGCTTAAGATATTTTCCCTAAGCAGTAAAGAGCAAGTGCGAACTCAACCTTACTAAGCCATTATAATAAAAGAAATGAAGTTGTTTTTTAATTTATTTTTAAATTCAGTCTTAACCGTTCTCATTTTAACGGTTATACTATTTCCCTTATTGTCTTTAGCATGGGAGTAAACATTATTTTTTTTTTATTCAACTTAAGCTTTATCATTGAGATTTAAATTGTATGTACAAAGAGAATAATTTCCTTAGACTCGAGAATTTCTTGTTTATAGTTACCCTACAAATTGGAGGAAAGGTATAAAACACTGAATAAAGATAATCAAGACAATTCTCAGTGAGAAAAGAAAGAATTTACCACCTCTCATATGTAGGGAAGTTTCGATAAATGAAAGAATCATTAAAACTGTTTATACAATATTTTATGGCTCTCCATTAAAAACAAAATTCTTAACACTAAACGTACCAAGCGGGGTTAAATGACCCCTTTAAAAATTTACTTAAATTCGTACATTCATTGTTATTTTTTGTGCTCATCTAAAAATAAAAATATACGTTTGATTATTTTATTAGAAACAAATGTTATGTTGCGAATTATTTCCTTTAATAAATTAAGAAGTTCTTTCTAAAAATCAACGTTTATTTCATAAGGGGTCAAATAAGTACCAGTACGTTTAGTGTTAAACGCATGCTTTTGGAAATGTTTAATTCCCCCCTCCTGGTCCGCACAAATATTTAGCTAGACTTTAGAGGTGCATTGTTATTTTATATCGCACATTGAAATTATTGCATCGTTGCGATATAACTACATATTTACATTTTTTTACTGAATGTCGCGTGCTAAAGAGTGAGTGGCGCATGTATTTCAGCTCTTGTGGATAATTGTAAAAAAAGAGCAATAACATTTCCACATTAAAATAAAGTAAAAATATTTTCACAAAACAAATTTTTCAGACTACGATTATAATATAAAAAATAGATTTGCTTCGAGTGTAAAATTTATGGATTCTGATATTAAAATTTATCTTATTATAATAAAACTATAAACCATTAAATACCGCAGGTCCATGCATATAAAAATGTTTATAGCAACAGCCTCTAATTGTGGTCTTTGACAACAATTTAAAAATGATATCAAAGCAATAAATATTAACGGTAGTACAGAAAAAACGGGTATAAAAATGGAATATCATTTGAAGGGCCTTTCATATCGACAAAAATTACACGTAGCACACTCGACCAATATTGGTATAGTAAACTCGAAATAGACTTAAATTACTATAAACAATTTTTTATGTACTTTGGTTTTATGTTTTCAATTGTATATTATAGATTTCAGATCTGCAGATAAAATTTCAAATTAAAAATATGTACAAAGATATAAATGTTAGCATTGGAAAATATTGAAGACAATTTAATGTATTACGATTTCGTTTAAATAAACGTGGGTCTCAATATCGGTCCATTTTCCCCTAAAGAACGAACCATATAACAACTTGGGTTGTATTTGTAGGTAATTTTGCCTTCGTTCTTGGTAGGTGTATCTGCATTTTTTATGCAACTATTCGCAATGAATACAATCAATATCTGTAGATGTGAAATTGTGGAATAGATATCGAATAATTGGGTTGTGTTACCCTTAAAAAAGCCTTATTTTCGCATGGTATACAGCGAAAAAATACATTGCCGATTGGTTTGAGTGTGCATAAAATAGAGTTGTTTAATTTCCGCTTTTAAATTGTATATTTAGCCTGTAAGACTTTTCATTCCTGCTCATAAGCCTTATTAAATTTGTGCCAGAATTAGGACTCTGGTCAGAGTGTGCAATTGCAACTGCAGTTTGCGAATTAGCTAAAACAAGAAAGAAAAAAAAAAAAGACAACCAATTGAATGTGTATTTAATTTTTACCAAGTATACTGCTCCATCATTTATTTTATTATATAAATCTACTTTTGTAACTAATAATATTTAAAATTGCGCTTTTGTTTGTTTTTAATAATTATGATTTCAGCTTTACAGTTTTGCTCATTTGGGTATAGAAATACGTAGAATATTCTAAATCAAAGCTGCTTCCAACACGGTAAGATTATTGACATGAACTTGCAGAAATTTACTATTATATTGTTATTGAACGCATTATCGATAAAAAAAAGTACACACTCATTCCTTTTTACCTATTGCTAAATTTTAAGTATGATTATAGTCTGTAAATCGAATCGAGTATGTTTCTCACATTGTATTTAATTTAAAATTGATTTAAACGTGAGGAAATGAAATGTTGCAACATTTTATCTTTCTTAATTAATATATAACATATATATTGAAACAATATAAAATGAAAGGAATATTTTCTTTATAAACAAAATTTGTCAAAATATGTTTACCAAGAATTTTCATTTCCAGGATGTGTAATTGTGGGTAAAAAAAAAATCCTGTGGTATGTATTTTGTTTGGAAAAAAATTGCAAAATATATTGAAATATATTACTTACTATAAAATATGAACAACATATTCATTTAAAAATTTTTATTGATTATATTCACTACAATATATATCCTTTACTTGAAAAATATTTTCCTTATAAAATACATTTTATTTCCTTTTTGTGTAATTTTGGAAAACATATTAAAATGTCGCTACTTTTTTTATTACCTTTAGCTCTGGGCTTGCCGAAAAATGCTCAATATTCAGGGGAATTGTTGCCACCATAAATAAAATGGGCACATCCAACATACGCACAGATCTGATCTACTCACCCCCTGGACTAAGAGAAAATCCGTAATTTTTTTATTTTGATAAAAAATATTTCTTATTATATATATTCGTACAATATTTACATTCGATATGCAGTGAAATCTCTCGTAAATGCGCCTACTTAATACTCTGTCCGATATTTTTTGAATTCATTTTTATATTATTATATTTATAATAAAGGGTTTAGCATAATGCTCATGAATAGGATGAGGTGTTTAGGCAGGAAATTGCAAAATATTTAAATTTCAGGAATTTAAAATCTGCCTTTCGTATATCAGCAATTATATTTGTCCATTTAGCGTTTTAACACGTTGAATGCCGTGGGGGTCACCGGTGACCGGCACCCAATAGCTGAATGTGTAACTGAATAAAACGTGGCATTCAACGTCTTAATTCATTTGTAATGTTCGTTTATTGTAATACCATAAGTGTGTATGAAGTTTTTAAGTTTTGCAGTCTAGTTACGAAATGTTTGTAGTCTTAAAGGAAAATATACCACATACTTTTTAAAATTTTTAATGTTATTTACCAAGTTTTTGAGAATCACGGTCTTACAGACGATTTCAATTCGATTTTTGACAAGCATCTTTTATTACTATCATTCAGCTTTATTCCAACTTTGAACATTTTCTTTTTAGTGGAATTAGTTTAGAATCGTCGAATTTGTTTTCGCTGCATATTTTAATTTTCAATATGACTTCTATTCTGATTTCGATTTAAAATAATGTTTTCACGCACTTTTATTCTGAGATTTGCAGACTTCGACTAAGGTTTTTTTTTGAGATTTTTCGGAAATAAGACTTTTTTAAAGTATTACTCCGCATTCGTTTTCTGATTAAAAGCGACCATAAATGACTAGAGAATTATTTTCAATCTCAATTTTTCCCAAAAATACGGAAATTTGGAAAGTACTTTAGGCTAGCGGTGTTATCCCGAAAATTGTGGCTGGAGGGATAAAATGGATGATGATGTGGAAAGGTCACTCCTTTTGGATAGATTGATTAGATATTTCTTTGTTTAAAAAGAGCGTATCTATTTAAAAAAAATAGTATCTACATAAAACTCGTATGACTTTAGTAAAATTAGTATTTATACTAAAGTATAAATTAGCAGGTCGAGGATTTTGAATATGATTTTGAAAAAACATTTGAAAAATTCGATACAAGAAGATTAGAACTAAATGTGTATGCCGCAATAATCACAAAATCCAGACTTGTCTTTTATAAGTCTGACTTCTTTTTTCGTTTCAATTACGCGTTGTCATTCACAAAGTGTTTCTCTTCCTATTGGGTAAAATCATAATTTTGCAAGTTGATAAAATGTTTTTACCATTTTAGACTAATTTTTTGTACAATATTTCTCAAAATTTTTACATTGATTATTATTAACCTAGAAGAAAATAAAAAATTTCAGCAAAGGAAGTTACGCACATACTTGGCAAGTTGATGAGTATGGTAAGATTGTATAATAGTTTGAACAAAACCCAGACTAAAATTTTGAACTAATATATAGCAAATAAAAAATCGTGCAATGAGTAAAAATTGTTAAACGTATTGGTTGGTGGGCTTTTCGACAAATAATTTGTTTTTTTTTGCGATCATATTAATTGAATGCCTCGATTCTTGATAAGTAAATCAAAAAAAAACTTGAAGTTCATTTGAAAAGCTGCTGTTGGTTGGTTTCTTAAGGATATATCCATGGATACAATGGAGATCGTGTAGAGCTAGAGCTGAAGGAAGATTGTGCGCAAGGATTTTGACCAACAGGTAAGATGTAACTAATAATATTTTGTATAAAAACAACAAATAAAAAATTAATCGCCAAAAAAAAGTAGGATTGGACAATATTAAGTTGATCGTACAGAGAGATTTTACTGCATTTCGAACTTTTAAAATTTTACGTAAAAAATATAATTATTTCTTCCCCAAAAATATAAATAATATTTTCAAGCATTTTCTCTGTTTGTCACTGCCTATTTTAAACAAAAATACAATACAATTAAAAAAAACTCACATTACTTGCAATGCCTTGATATTTAACATTAAAAAAAAAAAAAAAAAAAATTATTGCGGAAATTAAACCGCAAAAAAGACGAATATTTTTTGTCTTTTATTTTCAGAAGGCCACACACATCTCTGGCTAAAATAATTCCACGAAATATATATTGTAAATTATTTAAATTGATTCATTTATCCGTTATTAATTCATAAAAATATGCGTATGTTAAATATTTAGTTTCTGTGTTTTCAGATAGAGTTTTAAAGTACTCAGTACGACCAAAAACCTTTACAGGTAATTGAAATCCTATTGGCTTTCATATATTCTTACTTAATATAAAAAATATATATATTATTATTACTCTATATTGATTAATTGCGACAAATATATAATTTGTAAATATTGCTAACGTTATATAATGTACGCTTTAAATAAATAAAATTTTGATAGTGTCATTTTCTTTTTTTTATTAATTTAACTTGGTAGCATTTACGAATAATTACCATTAATTAGTTGTTATACCAATATTCAATTAAAAAAATCCTTAAAAAATTATATAGGCAGTGCGGCAGTTTTTTTTTATGTTTTATCGCTAGAGATTTTTTTCGTTATCTTTTATCATACTGGAAATAATGCAGTTTATTAAGATCTATTTCTCTTTCGTAAGATTCGATTGAAAGTGGAAAATGATGTAGATGAAAGTAGTGTTAGTCTTTGACTTGGGCCCCATTTTATTCAGCCGCTTATTCAGCTATTGCGTGCTACGTATATGTAGTGACACGGCAGTTGGAATATAAAACACAATCATCATTTTTCCTTCAAATTTTTATAAGATTCACAAGTGGTTGAATTGCATAAAATAATTAAGGGAATTTTAAAGTGGCATCAGCATTGGAAACGACGTAGGCTCTTTGTATATATATATTGTAATTTTCGAATCCATTCTTAGTCGGAGTGCTCCGGAAACTTTAGAAGTATGTTTCAAAAAATGAAATAAAATGTTTAAAATAACAATAATTAGAAAAAAAAATTCTTTAAACGGAATAGATAAATTAATCTCTTTAGGTACCCAATTAAAACTATACGCTTTTCTTGTATTTTCCAATAAATGGAAGTCTTGTAAAATCTGTATTAGTTAAATTTTCCCAATTATTAAAATCCTTCAAGGGTTTTGTATCATGAAATATTTTATTAGCATCATTGCAATCAGCGCAATTTTTCGGAATATTCATAGATGGCAAAACTATTATAAGTTTAAGTAATATTACGAATTTATTAAAAAATAAGACCAGAATCTTCATAGTTTTTCCATAAACTTTGAGTTCTCGTTTTTTCGTAATTTTAAAGTTTTTAGTTTCGGAAATAGAAAGATGAACTGCTTTTATAATCCACTTTTAAGCAATATGGCGAGAACTACTTTACACAAAATTCTGAAAGTAATGAAGATTTGATTTAACTTATCCGTTATTTTAATTATGTTACTAGAATTTCATTGTTCATCCAATTCGTTTTTTTTTACACGACTTTGAAATAACATAACACGGTTCAGGAAAAAACAACCGTCTCTTGATACATTGTTTATTTTTTCTAACACAATATCAAAAGCATTTTCTTTTAATTTGATTCGTGGTTGAGGGCTCATGAAAAACAAATAAAAATGCATTCGACTATTTTTCTAATAAAAAACTTTCAGAAACCAATTTTATATATTCGAAATACAAGGGTCGTGCTGAAAATAGATATAAAAAAGCTACAAGATATTTTTCAATTATGTTATAGTTTTTCAATACACTCCCTCCTAAACCCTATACACTTACGCATTCGATGAAACCACTTATTAAATTCTTTTGAACAGCGTTTCTTTGGAAGTCTCCGAATTTCGTCTTCATACCGCTGTGGTTTCACTATCATCTGAAAACTGGCGGCCTCTCAACTTTGCTTTGATCTTGGGGTACAAAAAGTCCCAGGGAGAAAATAGAAAAATATAATAGAAAATAGAGTGGATCGGGTCATCCTGTTTTACGCCTTTTTTTTCGTTCAAGTTGCATTTTGGCACAACAAATAGCAAACACAGTGATGTTTCAATCTCAGTGGTAAAAAACCAATACAACGCCTTAAAATCCCGCGGGGGGAAGATTCTATACAGACACCAAGGTATTCAGCGGCAAGGTCGAATTTCGTCCTAGTAGCATAGTTACAGGGTGTCTAGAAATATTTAGCATGACCCTCGTATTATTGTCGGACGGAAATATTCATTAGATTCAGAATCGGCGAATATGTTAGATCTTTCTAATAAGGGCAGCGGCTTTGGTCGATCTCGTCGAAGATATGCCCTTGTTATAATTCTAGAATTTTTAAAGTTTTTATCCTTTTGCATTAATTTAATAATTTTATATTAGTTGGCTTTATGTCTTATATACGAATTAAAAAGGGAATTAGGTAGATAATATTAACACGTTGAGTGCCACGTTTTTACTCAGCTTCACATTCAGCTATTGGGTGTCAGTCACGGGTGACTGACGTGGCACCACATACCTATTTTACATCCAGAAGGAGAATGTTGGAAGAACACATCGCATAAATTAATTTAACAGCTATTATGGGGATCCGAGTCGAAATTTACCTACGGTTTAGATTCTTAAAAGCTCCTAAATAAAAACTTTTTACGAGGCTCATTAACTACTAAAAATTCTATTGAAGTGGGAATTCACATCTTTTCTGAATCTCTAAAAACTATCTATACTATTGTGAGATTATTAGGCCTAAAAATTCTAGTTTAAATATTTTGCATTTATAGAATTGTTAACGCCTAATTTAGTACTTTTTATACAATACAAACTCGAGAACTCCTAACGATTCTAGCAAAGTAAAAAATTGAGATGTTACTTAAATCTACAGAAACTACTTCTACTATTAAACCTTAATATTCCACATTTAAAGAATTGTGAACTCCTAATTTAGTACTTTTGTGTTCTTCACGAACTTGATAACCTCTAGTGAAAATTTAATATTTTTAACATTTAACATATACTAATTAACTTCTACATATTAGAAAAAGGGAGAATGAATAGGACTTAATGAGTTTTTAATATATAATTAGAGAAGGCGTTAATTATACATTTTATATACAACGCCTAAACAACTACTGAAGTGTCTCTTTTTCCGGTAACCGACTATTCGAGGTCTTATGGAGAGGTTATTTGCATATAGAAAAGAAATGATATTTATGTCCTTTAAGGGGCACCACTAGTGTGAAGTTTTGAAGTTTTATTTTTTGCATATTTCGATAGTCTGTCTATACCTTTGAAAATAACATACTAAAATCGTTTTTGAGTTACAGCCATCTGAAGAGCAGCCGCTCTTCGTATCGAGGTTTTGAGAAATGTATGATTTAAACTTTAAACGCACTTTTCTCGATACTACTTTGAAGACAAATCATCCGATCGATTTGATTCTTATTGCAACTTCTTTTATATATGTTTCTCCATGCCATGAACCTCCTGAATTTGAATTTTTTTCTAAAACTCTGCCATTTTGTTAAATTTCAATTTTTTTTTTCGATCGAGGGTCATGGTATGGGCAATACCTTCTAGTTTAATAAACTTTTTGGTTTTTTTTTTTGATTTCACGCACTGTGATGGTCGCTATCACTGAAGCAGACTTTTTTTCTGGAGCCTTGGGAAATGGTGAATAATCAAATTTTTGGTCCAAACATTTTATCATGTTTTCACTATATATCCACAAATATAGCCTTGAAATATTAAAACATTCCATGCAGTAGTTGTCTTTAAAAAAAATCCCAAAAATCGCCTTTTTTTTCAGGCGGTCACACTAGTAGTGCCCCTTAAAGTAGAATTTTTAGGTTTTGGAAAGTAGTAAAAGTTCAACTTGGGAAAAGTCAAAAACTTAATTAAGGGAAGACGGTTAAAATAATGATAATAATTTTAAGCTGAAATTGCAAAAGGTGACTTTTGACACCTTCGGTAGAAATAGTGTTAAAGAAATTATTGCAATCACATTTTTAATGAATTGTATTAAAAGAACTGTGCTAATTTGCAGATATCTTAATTATTAATATGTACAATCTAAATTTAAAGTTAATCGGACGAATGAACTTGCTTTTTTAAGTAATTTTGAGAACTGCGAAACTTCGAGCGCTTTAACGTCGATACCTTTGGACATTTTTAAATTTAAATGGACTTAAATTATTCTTATTAGTTCAAGTTAAAAGAAAGTACAAAGTAGGAACATTTACTACTTTCTACGTATTTGTAATATAAATTATTTGTATTTCGTTAATTTAGTGTTAGTTTTAAATTCTGGTTCTCGTAAAAACCCATCAAATTGTGTGAACTGCATTATCCAATTTAAGTATATTGGCCCATGAGTGAACGACATTTGTAGAGTTTAAACGTGTGTTTATTGACAAAGTGAGTGCTTGCGTTATTTCTCGTTGCTTAATCTAATTTTCTCTGATTTTACATACAGAATTGTTAATTAAGCAGTATTGTTTAATATTATTCATTCCTGCAGACAGATTTATGATGTTAATGTCGAAATTGCCCAATAATTAGTAGTGTTTTAGTTTTACAGCGTTTAGAGCTTAAATCCGAAGGTAAGTAATTGTTGAGTACTTGAATAAATGTATATATATTATAAAAATACTCCGCATTGTAAATACGGCCTATAAAATATTTTAATTCCCGGGAAAAAATCAAAAGACAATTTCAAATCAACAAAATCAACTCTCCCCTCGGTTTGGCAGTGCGACGTCAATTTGACGTTTATGTTTGCGATTCCATGTCCAAATATTTTGCATAGCTCTGCGAGCCGGGCTCGACTTTTAATTGAATTTCATTGTATTTTCGTGATTAACTGCTATTAGAATGGCAACTGATGTTCTAGGATATCTTTACGCTGCAACAGTCGCGGCGGGAGGAATTATGGGCTATGTGAAAGCAGGTAAAATTCCACTTTGCATTTTAATGGGGAGTGACTTTCAACAAAGTGCTTTCGTTTTCAAAGGTTCCATTCCCTCCTTGGGAGCTGGACTGGCGTTTGGGGCGCTCCTCGGTGTAGGCGCCCGCATGAACTCCCAGGATCCCCCAAAACCCTTGCTCCAGTTCGGTACTTCGCTACTCCTCGCCGGCATGATGGGGGCCCGCTGGTCGCGATCCGGGAAGATGATGCCCGCGGGAATGATTTGTCTCATCTCCTGCGCGGCACTCATTAGAAACATAGTCGTCTACAACAGATACCTGCCGCTCCCTGGGAAGCAGTAGTTCTTTGGGGAGCTTTTCGTTTTTTGTACTTTGCTGTTTAACTAGCAGAATATTTTTATAGTTGATACAATAAACATTTTTTTTAGGTGAAGGAATTTAAAATATATTTTTTCATTTAGAGAAATAAAATATGTAGGTCCTTTTTAACAGGAAGTAACATACCGCGACTTTCATAGTGTATCGAAACTGCGTTGTAACTTATTCAGCGTAGTAGACTCCGAAGCTGAATTGTGTATCGAAGCTGTTTTGATACATTTGGGAAGTCACCTATACTATTTTGAAAAATTAGCCCTTTGCACACGACTGGTGCCTCTGAGGTAACATTCAGCTATTGTTTATGTAAAATCTTCAAGTACAAGGGATTAAGCTTCTTCAGACGACTGTGCAATTCAGCAATATCTCTTACTAAGCAGAATTAACAAGACGACAGAAACTGAGTTTGGAGATAGTTTCTCGTTTTAATTTCAACTGAAGTTGGAGTAAATTTAATATATAAATTGCACTTGCTGTGATGTGCAACTTCTAGCTGAATTGCATTCTCATAAATAATTGTCTTATCAATTCAGCTATAAGTTGTCGCCTTATGAAAAATAACCTAGTAGGAAGAATGAGGCCCGTCTTTCAGATAAGAAATGTGCCTTATTTTGGTTGTCACATCATTTTCCGTGAAATAACAATGTATTGATGTATTATGAAGATATTTCCTTAATCCACGCAATTCAGCTATAAGTTGTCATGCTACGGCTCAGTATATGTTTAGTTCAGGTAACGCAATCGAGAAAACTAGGTCCTAAGAACTCAAGACTAAGAGAACTAGGTCCTATTATGAAATGCGATTTCGTTCGATCTAATTAGCGGAGACACTAATTTCCTTGCCATCTTAGCTTCGAAAATGAGCTAGTCAAGTCGGGCGAAATCGGCTTCAATAGCTCCGTTTTTTTCATCTGGATCTGGTTCTGGAACAGTATCAAATGAAAAAAACGATTCAGGTTAATCACCGGGACAACGATTTTGGGTTTGAGGAGCTGGAATTCCTGTTTTTGCTAATCTAATAAGAATTTGGGATTAGACGACAGCTTTCGTCAAAGAAAATTCAAAAATTGCCTTCAAAGTTTTGTTTTTTATTAAATCCCATAATCAGAAAAGCGATTTGATTTATTTTGTTACTATAAATTACTTTTTCTTTGTGTGTTCAGAACCAATCGACTACAAATTTCATTGCTGCCATCATTTCAGAAAAGAAAAACTACAGCAGCGACTCTGTTAGAAATTTCCAAACTATTCATCCGACACTAACACTTCTCGTAGAATTTTTTGTAACCACTTCTTGCGGATCATTGATTCTAATCCGAATGAAAGTGTGGATCACGAGTTGTTGTTGTATGTCAATGTTAAGAGATTGATCCAAATCCTGATCCGATTGAAAAAATCGCAGCTAATAATAGAACCCTTGGGCCTTGGGGTGTATTCGTTCAATTCATTACTATAACTTATATAGAAGAAATGGAGTGCTGATCCACGTCTGAAAAACGAAAATGCCCCAAAAATTCTGCACAATATGTTTAAACAAAAGCAAAAACTAATTAAATTGTTACGATTCGATTTATATTATATGTACTACGCTTAATTTTAAGGTTTTTCACCAAAATAGACAAAAGCTAGTGAGCTGGGTACTTATGTAAAACAAAGATAGGAATAACTGTCTTAAAACAGTTTTACTTTTGTTTTGTTAGACCAATTCTCGAATACGCGAGTCAAGTTTGGTCGCCCTATTATCGAGTCCATATCGATTTCGTCGAATCTGTGCAAAAAAAATTTGTCAGATTCGCTCTTAAGGATTTACCTTGGAGCAATCCAGTTCTTCTCCCTCCTTATAATGATCGTTTGAGGCTCCTCGATATGCACTCTCTGCTCAAGCGTCGGGAGATTGCAGACATTGTTTTTGTTCACCAATTATTGATTGGCAATATTGATTCAGCTTCCCTTAAAAGCGAATTCACTTTTAGATTGAACGAGCGTAATCTTAGGGTGGTGTCACTTCTGCAAACTAGTTTATGTAAAAATAACTATAGCTTCTTCCAGCCTATTAACCGGATGAGGTTAAATGTGAATAAGAATGCTGATTTGTTTGATGTTCGTGTCAGTAAGCATGCACTGAAGAAAAGTCTGCTTGGTGGTTGTGGTCGCATGTCTACTAACAACGGACCAAATGATGAATAATCAGTCATATGCTACAGATTAATTCTGTTGTTTTACAAAGCTTTGACTAAGCTGATGGTCTGTTATAAAAAAAAAAAAAAAAAAAAATAAAAATCACTGTTTCTGCCTTACTCGCACCTTGGTTGATTTTTGTAGCTTGCATTAAGCGAAATAAATAAATAAATACTTCCTTAATATTTCACGTATATACCAATCAAAGCTAAATGTTGCAGCACAAAATGCCAAAGCCATCTGTTGGTCATTGTAAAACTATTCTGACAGCTGATTGCAATCGAAAATAATTTTAGACATCTCTCGTGGGTATGCAATAATCATTTCCTTACTTTTATTTCTCAATTGGAGCCATCAACAAGATAAATCACACGAAGATTAAAAAAATAACAGAAAACAAGGAAACGTCGTAATAACTGACAGTTCCTTAAGAATTTTCAAGCGTATCAAGATGCAGCCATTTTCATTTGATTATTGGAATAAATTTGTAAAGTTGTCTGCCTGAGATTTATGCGAGAGTGAGATAGTTAGAATTTGGTCGAAGTTTGATCTTACTTTCGAAGTAGTTTTTGTATGGGATCAGCCGTCAGTGGTTTCTATTAAAGCCTAAACACTCCGTTGTTCAGCTATTTAGACTCCTTTTGACTTAAATCGAAACGAATTACATTTAGGACTACCTCCACTTCTCTAGCTTGATCTCGAATTTGCAGCTGAATTATGGTTAGAAATCCATAGTAGACTTTTTTATTTTAGATTTTAGCTACATATACAGTGGAGTCGGAAATTATGTTAACACAGCTGAACGCAATCAATCCTTCTTCCCCATCTATGCAGGAATAGATCCCGTTACAAAATAAAGTCATAATTGTGTAGTTCTCTGTGGAAGGTTCCAGGAAAGAGAAATCAAAATAAAAACTAAGTGTTCTTATTTCCGCAATTTCCATTTAATTGTAGCAAGTGCTAGAAACGGGGTGTCGGTAAATAAGTTAACTAAAGTGTTTTTTTTGTGTTTTTGTATCTATTGCTTGGTGAATCATTTCCTGACTGAACAGATATTAAATTCATTCTAATATTATCCTAACTGCATTATCTTAAAGGTATTGCAATTGCTTTTGCTTTATGAAATTTGGAAAATAAAATATTCTGTTTTAGAAAATGCCAAAACACAAAGAATTAACACCCAACGAGAGAGTAACAGTGTTTAACCGTAGGATGAAAGGCGAAACACTGCAATCGATTGCTACGGATTACGGTATATCAAAAGTTGGTGTAAAAAAGATCGTTGAACGGATGTTGGAAAGGGGAAATGCTGAAAATAAAAAACGTTCTGGGAGGAAAAGGAAAACTTCTGTACGTCAGGACAGGGAAATAATAAGGGAAATTAAAAAAATCCTCGGATAACTGCCAGGCAATTAAAAGAAAACCTAAATTTACCAATACAAATAACCCAGATCAAGCAGCGCATACATGAACAAGGCTTTGCAGGTAGAGTTTCCCGAAAACGTCCATTCATTTCAAAGCAAAATGCTGTAAAACGTCTTTCTTTTGCCAAAAAATATAAAAATATGCCACAAGAATATTGGAATAAAATTATTTGGAGCGACGAATCAAAATTTGAGTTGCAATCGAATAAAAGACGCAGTTATGTATGGAGAAAAAAGGGGCAGGAATTCAAGAAGGAAATGATCACACCAACAGTGAAGCATGGTGGAGCAAAAGCAGTAATGGTATGGGGTTGTGTCAACTCTAATGGAGTAGGCAACCTTCATTTCATCGAAGGTCGACTTACGGGCAGTGGTTATGTAGAAATTCTGCAGGAAAATTTAGTACCTTCTGCTAGGAAATTGGGTATATAAGGATCGTTTGTCTTTCAACACGACAACGATCCTAAGCATACTTGTCGAGTGGCAAGGGAATATCTTCAGGGAGAAAATATTGAAGTGCTACAGTGGCCTGCTCAAAGCCTTGACATGAATCCTATCGAGCACTTATGGGATTATCTCGATAGGAAGATTGAAAAGAGTCGACGGATGAATATTAATGAGTTTAAAGCAGTACTGAAGGAGGAATGGAACGCAATCGATGTAGAAGTTTTAAGAAAACTTGTAAAAAGTATGCCAAATCGATTAGAAGAAGTAATCAGAGCAAAAGGGTACCAAACCAAATATTAAATTTAGTTCTTAATTAGAAACCAGAGTGAAATCTTCAAAAGTTAACATACTTTCCGACCAGGCTAATTTTCTGAATTATTTAATTTTTTTCTTATTTAATTTAAATTTAATAAATAAAGTTCCTAAATAAAACCTGTAGCAAGAGATTAATATGTGCATATAATTTTATTTTGAAAGAAGTACCTTATTTTAATTCAATCATACTTTTTCTTCAAATTTGTCGTTGTTAACTTACTTTCCGACTCCACTGTATGTCTCAGAATTTGACAATATTAGCATTTTTAACATTGCGGGATAACGAACTTCTTAGTAGGCCAATGT
Source organism: Dysmachus trigonus (assembly GCA_949715965.1). Taxonomy (NCBI): domain Eukaryota; kingdom Metazoa; phylum Arthropoda; class Insecta; order Diptera; family Asilidae; genus Dysmachus; species Dysmachus trigonus. The sequence continues at coordinate 87,146,315 of OX454319.1, read as the reverse complement.
AGCATTTTTAAATTTTTTGGGCATTTTTTGGGACAAATCGAGTTTTGATATTGAGTTAAAGGGGCATAAATAAACAAAATAAATCGTATATAGTTTCAGATGTTTACGGATACGTTTTGAATGAATTAAAAATAGGAAATTCTTTTGTTTAATAATTTTCGGTTATTCAAACTCTTATTATTATTATTTAACCCTTTGCAGTCCAAGATTTCGTTTAAGTAATAGCTGAATGGCACATTAGCGGCGCCAAAGGAGTGCAAAGGGTTAAACTTCTGATAAAAACTGTGTCGCTCATTCTCACTGCTGCATTTAACATGAATCGCACTGAACCCTTTTGGGATCATAGGTATTATGATACGATGCGCTATATAATTGGCCCAGTTTCTGGCAGTTACACCACTTTCAGTGACAACAGATGAAAGCGCGATTTAAAGCATGTAATTCAAAAATTTTCTTCGGAACAGCTATAATCAGAATTTGACATTGTTTTTGACATGTTGACTGTCAGTTAAGAGATACCAGTTTGAGAGGTATAGCTGAATTAAAGGCTGAATATGATCGTGGCAGCCAATGTGTTAACATCTTTCGCTATCGAGAATATATTCAGCCATAAATTCAGCTGTAGGCAGTAGTAGTGGATTGGGTGAAAAAAAATTAAGAGACAGTATTTTTTTTGTTTTATTATTTATTTTTTCATTGAGCACAATTTAATTGTTGTTCACATTCCTCGCGAAACATTTGCAGTTCGGATTTGCTTAATTTCTTCCACCAGGGAATCATTTAAAATGTTTAAAATAAAAAATAAAAATTTAAAATAAAATAAAAAAAAGAATGTTACTGTGTACAAAATTTCTCCATCGTATCTTATAATTTAAAAAGTCTAAATCTACTTAAAAGAATTAGCAAGAGATACAGTACAATGAAAGTTTTAAGTTTTTTTTTTTTTTATCTATATAAATTTTCCTGCGGTTACGCGGGGCGCGGGGGCACAGCCAGCTCATGGATTTAAGTCCTGCTGTGCTCATATTATTATTTTGTAAAAAATACAAAACTATTGACAAAACTGCGAAATTTCGGCCGTTGATGCTGTTTTATGTTTCTCTAATTCCTAATGGCGATTGTGATTGTGGCTTTTTTTTCTAAACTATATTTTTTTATTTTCATAAGACTAAACAAGCTGACTAACATATGGAAAATGTTAATGTATAATAATAAAGAATGTGTGTTTTCGCGGCAAAATTATATATCGCCTAGTGTTTGTTTCATGTAAAAACTTATCTACAAAATTACAAAAAAAAAAGAAAAAAAAAAGAATAGATCGTGATCCTCTTTTTCAATTATTCCTCGAATAATACTGCGTCATATCAGTTATTAAAAAAAAAAGTACAAATAAAAAAAAACAAATGGTTCATGCTCCCTTATAAGAGTTATTTATCTTAACTTTCTTACGAAATCACAACAGAAAAGAGTCACGTTCTCGTAGCTATTTATATTTCAGTTTCTATATTGTGCCAATTTGCACATGAACGATTCATCATTTTTTTTTCTATAGTATAAAAGTTTATTCTGCTACAATTTCCTGAAGAAAACATTATTTCACATAAAATAAAAACTATAAAAAAAAACAAAAATATAAAAAATACAATTCTTAGCACACAAAAATTCTAATCTCATAAAATATTTGCGTTTTTATCTTGTATCGTCCAGTTTTTAATGAAATTAGGATTCATTATTTCTTTTTTCTGATATAAAAAATTATCACATATAAATGTACATATATGCACGTAGTTTCTCGCCTTAACGCCTTTGCAGTCAGTTAACTACTTCATCGCTCTTTTTATTATTATAATAAAACTCTAGCTATTATTTTTAAAATAATGGCAATATGTCGTTGGTACGTGTTGAGTCCTGTTTCATTACCCACTGAAAAGAAAGAAAACTTTATCGGTTAGTGGAATAATAAATGAAGAATTATAATTTTCATGTATAATGCAAAATTTTTACAATGTAGTTGAGAAATTGGCCAACTCTTATGTTGAAAGTTGAAACGAGATTTTTTTTTTAGTGTGGACGTGAAACTAGTGAAAATTTGTTAGTTGTTGAAGGTTAGGGTGTAGGAGCATATTTGTTTTTAATGTTTTTAATAGAACAGTAATAAGTCATGTGAAAAATAAAAGAGTTCAGAAGTGGGATAGAAGATATAGTGTATATTTACAGATTTTATTATTATTATTATTATTTCTATATACCTCGCAAGAAGTGGCTTATTTACAAGGTGGGATATATATATATAATTTTTTAATGTATTGGGAATTTTGAACGCTTTATCGAAGTTTATTGAGAAATTCAGTTAAATAGAGATTTGAAGTAATTAAGAAAATTTTGAATTTTAGTTATATTCCGTTTGGCCCGATCCCTATAGCAAGCAGTTTTTTGTTAAAAACACGAAAAACTGACATGCTTACCCAAGTAAGCAGCGCTTAGTCATTGAGCTCCGGATATTCGTCATCGGTTGAATCCCTAAAAAAATTTTATTACTAAAATGAGGTTTAGAGATAGAAATGAAATATATATGGGATTTTTCATAAAAAACTAGCTGTAAGTGTAATTGAGAAGATATCGAGTGTTTCGTTTTTATTTTTTGTTTTAGAGAAATTCACGAGACAATGTTTGCTGGTATGAATGAAATAATTAGGAAAGAATTTTTTTTTATGAATCGTACGACCAAAAAAGACTGGAGAAAATCGTACGTTTGAAAGATGTTCATATGACATTTTAGAGTAAGGGCAAGTAATGGTAATCGTAAGTTTTTTTATTATGAATTATTTGAGGGTTTCAGAAAACGGTTTCAAAAATCGCAACGACAATATCAACATAATAATCGTACGACAAAATGTAGTAAGACAAGAAAACTTCACATTTTAATGTAGACTGTAGACAGTAATTGTATGGCATAACACCAATTTGAATATAAAGATAATTGGCAATGCATTGAAATAAAGGTCGGGAAGAGATTACTCAGTTTCGTTTTATAATGAGATTTGCATATTTTTAAGACCCGAACTTTTTAAAGTTTGCAATGAACCCTATCGTGCTCATTAAAATTAATAAGAGAGAAGTTTTACACAAGTGTATAACAGTCTTAGTGTTATCCCGTATTATTTACAGAACTTGTTATTTTACAGAAGTTTCTATTATGAACTGAAGAATCCCGACAAACTGTTATACTCATGAGTTTTTTATATCTTTTAATTATATTGACTTTTACGGAGAAATGATTTATCATTTATACATGATTTTAATAAATATAAAAGAAATTAAATATCAAATTCTGAATCAGTATAACAGTTCATCGAAACACTTCAATAAAAAAAATTAAAATAATTATAGTCGGGGTGCCAGAGGTTTTCATTTCGTTGTTGGACGGAATTTGATGAAAAATGGCAGAAAGGGAAGGTCATTGCCCGTACAGTGACCCATTAAAAAAGTTACAATGAGCGAGGTCGGGAAGGTACTTTGTTATTGCAAAATAACTTTGATAACCCGTTATTTTTCAGTTTTCTTGGAATAACTCGAAAACGAAGCGTTTCAGCGAAAAATATTGAATAGAAAAGTTGTTCAGCTGATGATTTTACGTAGGAATACGGTTTTTTGATTAATTAAAAAATTGTTTTTCCCACCGAAAACCAGCAGAGAAGTAACAAAAATGCAAAAACAATAAGCATTAAAAAATAAAGGAAAAAAACGATTTCCATCGTTGATATTTGGGTTATTGATAGGTATTGGTATTGTTAACCAAATGCACCCGGTCCGGTTTTTCAAAAACAATATGGCGACCTATTGCAACATTGTTAAGTTAAAACTTTGGAACGCTGTAAAATCTGCATGAACAAACGGATCTTGATGAAACAAATTGGAATCGGTAGGTATTAACGGCATCTTTGAGTGTGCCAAATTTCAACAATTTTCAACAATTACTTTTTTTGTTATTAACCAAAAACCATTTGCTGTGCTTCGTAATTTCGTCAATTTACAACATTACAACAATAACAAAATTGCTTTGATTACTCTTAACATCCTACAGTGGTGACTAAAAACGCGAAAATAGCGAGTTTTGATGATTTGATGCATTTTGTTGCAAAGCTTAATGTTGTAAATTGACGAAATTACGAATACACATTGGTTAATAACAAAAAAAGTAATTGTTGAAAATTGTTGAAATTTGGCACACTCAAAGATGCCGTTAATACCTACCGATTCCAAATTGTTTCATCAAGATCCGTTTGTTCATGCAGATTTTACAGCGTTCCAAACTTTTAACTTAACAATGTTGCAATAGGTCGCCATATTGTTTTTGAAAAACCGGACCGGGTGCATTTGGTTAACAATACCAATACCTATCAATAACCCAAATATCAACGATGGAAATCGTTTTTTTCCTTTATTTTTTAATGCTTATTGTTTTTGCATTTTTGTTACTTCTCTGCTGGTTTTCGGTGGGAAAAACAATTTTTTAATTAATCAAAAAACCGTATTCCTACGTAAAATCATCAGCTGAACAACTTTTCTATTCAATATTTTTCGCTGAAACGCTTCGTTTTCGAGTTATTCCAAGAAAACTGAAAAATAACGGGTTATCAAAGTTATTTTGCAATAACAAAGTACCTTCCCGACCTCGCTCATTGTAACTTTTTTAATGGGTCACTGTACGGGCAATGACCTTCCCTTTCTGCCATTTTTCATCAAATTCCGTCCAACAACGAAATAACCCATTTTTTGAACCTCTGGCACCCCGACTATTAGTGACTTCTTAAGTGCAAAGAAAATCTGGTCTTACACGTGAAAGAAAAGAGTGGAAAGGTTAATTATAAAACATAGTGATTTAAAAATACATATTTGTTGAAATTGTTGAAGCGTTCATTAGCTCACATACTTGCGAGGTAATGTGTTTTTATTTTATTTAAAAAACAGAAAATTGTGTCAGTTAAAAAAGAAAGTGCGTGTGCCTTTTATGGAAAAATAAATTGTTTTATATACAAGTGGATTGAAGGATTTTAAAAGATTTAAAGAAGTAGAGAAGAGACTTGAGGATGAATAGGCATGTTTATTTAAAAATAAAAAAATAAAGTGTGTTGTTTTCTCGTTTCAAGGAGTTGTATGTTTTCAATCAACACCAATGTGGGGCGTTTTATTTATGTTTTTATTTATTTTTTGATGTGATACTACTGAAAAAGAACCAGATTGTGTAAAAATTATTTTGTATCACCAATGTCCAACAACAAAAGACAACATAAAAATAAAGGCAGCACACACAGAATATAAACCAGAGACGACCATAATCAAAATTTGTGGTATTGTGGGTAATAAACTAGTTAAAAAAATGTACATAAATGAAATCTGAAATAGTGTAAATCCAACGCAGCCGAAAAATTCTGCATATAGTACCATATATATAATATATATTTATTTATATATTTTTATATTATGTTAAAAAAATGAGATTGTGGTGAGGGGAACGTCTTGTTCTCATAGATTTTGGTTTAGTTCCCATCGGTGTAAGGTGAATTTTGCACTACTTGTGAGATTTTTGTTTATTTCTTTTCATGTTTCCATTGAATGTTTTTTTTTTTTTTTTTTTTTGGTTTTTGTTAGATGTTTTCTATTGTAGCATCTTATGTTTGATAAGATGAACGGATTAGGAAGTTAATAGCTAATTACTGTTCTTTATTGAAATTTTGAAATTAATACCGAATTAATGAGTCCTTTTTTTCCACAAAAAAATATATATGAATGTACTACGATAAAAATGGGTGAAAAACATCCAACGTCTTACCCGTCAAGGCTTTTTATAGTTTGTGAGAGAATGAGAGATTCACTCTGAAACGGACACATTCACAGGTGAATTATTGCTATTATCTCCGAGTATATTTGAGGAATAAGACGGTTGTGTTGTTGTACGTCTAAAGTACTGTCCGATATTTTCAAGGAATGTTGGACTTCGCGTTGTCGACGATAATTTTTTTAAATATGACTCAAATAGTGGATTACGCGATGTCGATCTACCGCCAAATATATAACTCCGTTGTGTCGTCGTTTCAGGCTCATCAACATATTCCTCACTACTATCACTTGTATCGTCTTCCAAGGCTGGGCTTGATGAACTTGTCTCCAATTGATCGGATAGGGGCGTTTGGCTATAAGGATTGTTACTATTTCGATTTTTATTATGGAAGAAACTTTGGAAATCAAAGGGTTTTCTTGTCGGTCCAGACGGGGAGGAGTATTTCACCGATGTTTTGCCCTTAAAGCTATTAAGAGGTTTTCCTGTATATTTTGTAAAACCATTATATGGGGGGTTAGCACTACTGGGTCGTGTAGTTGTTGATGATAAATCATTTGGGGGGTCATTCAGGGAGGTTTTATCATAGGAACTTTGCGGTTTATCAGTTGAAACTGGATCATTATCAATATTAGGGGAATTATCATTGTCTTGTGGTGTTGGTGTAGTTGTGCTTGTGCTTTTTTGGGACGAAGCTGAGTCTGTTGTTGGCTCATCGAGATCATCATCGTCGCTGTTAATATTTTAAAAAAATTATTATATTTCTTCTCTTTTAACCTTATAGTTAATTTGTGGGTTTGTGGGAGATTGGGGTCATTTATAACTTACCGATATCCCGAACGATACGAGTGTGAGGAATGACGATTAAATGATGGTATGACGTTCGAATGATGAGCAACACATCTTCCGTCCAAACAATGCTGTAAAAATATTATGTTAATTTTGAATTTAAAAATACATATGGGTTTAACTTTTATTCTCGATTTTAGTGAAACTTCCTTATTGCTTATCATTCAACTATTTTTGATTATGAATTTCAGCTAACAAGATACGCATAACCAGAGATATATATTTAAAGAGCCCAAAACTATCTTGTTATTTCAACATGTCTGTGTATTTAATTCTTTAGAAGTAATGGGAAAACACTAATCTTTTGAATTTTTATTCGGATTTGAAGTTTTCAATTCAAACAATTTTTTATAGTATATGTATATGTACAAAAGACGTATTTTCTATGATTAAATTAAAAAAAAGTCATTTTATGATGAACAAGAGAGCAAGAAATAATTTCCATGAACATTTGTTTGGGTGTCTGTTATAATGAACAGATGAATATTGGCAAAATATGTCAATTAACCAAGTTCAAAAGCACTATCTAATGTTAGTTTTCATGAAAATTCCATAAAATTTAAAAGTAAACAGTTTGTCAGATTTAATTAATAAATGTTTACAATATATTTCTAATTTGCTTCCTTAAAATTCTTTTAAATAAAAATTCCATATCGTATAAAAAGCGTCATTTTTGAATAGCTAGATTTCAATATACCAAAGAATTTATTTTCATATAAATCCCTGAGTGCAGTTTAAATTCCTCGTTTTATGTCAGATTCTATATAAATTGAAATCACACTTCCGTAGAATAAGAAGTTTCACTTAAAAAAAACAAAAATGCAAAATATTTACCAATCCATTGCCACATGAGGAACCTTCGGCTGCTGGTCGATATGCGACACAGTATCCTGTCTGTGAATCGAAACAGAATAGTTGGGCACAAACCCTGTCGTCTTTGAAGCACGCATATGTCCCCCTATCCCGACGACATTGGGCATCTAATGAAAGAAGTGTTCCTGGAAGTGATCTTCCCAAAGCGTTATCTTCATGTGGTGCATTGTGCAAGCAAGTCGCTGTATCTCCACTAAAAGAGATAATATATTTTAAAATATTGCATTGTAAATGTGGAAAATAATAAATAAAACTGAAACTGGTATACGGACTTTTATACTAACTGTTATACTGTTTAAAATTTTAAATAATCCTATATAAATATCAAATTGCATGATGAAATACTAATTAATAGTAAATATAAAGGAATGGGAAATTGTATACTAAAAATATGTATTCTGTAATGCTTAGAAACCTAATATAACAGTTTAGTTCAATGCATTAATTGAATTAGTAATTTGTCTGTATAAGCAATAATAGTTAATTGGAAAATAATATTCTCTTTTTGGACATGCAAAATTAAGATATACATATATTATTACTTACTTCAAAAAGTGGTGGAAACTTTGTATCGTACATGGTGACCATCTGAAACCTCTTTCAGTATGTCTTAAATCTGACATAATATAGCCATCTTCCCATCGGCATTTCTCAGCACCTGGACCACCCAGATAACTTGGTGGTGGTGAACCGTCATGTACTGCTCCTAATCTGTAGAAAAATAAAACATAGCTTATAGTATCTTAAAAATATTTAATAAATATATTTTATTTTTAATACGTACAAATGTCCAACTTCGTGAGCTGCAACAATGATACCACTGAATCCACCAGTGTCTTCAATGATAGCAACACTATTGACCTTTTCCAAACGCTTGTTAACCACACAAGCGCCACCCACATATGCAAATCCTAAATTTTGTATAACAGTTAATTTTGATGGGAGTTTTTATTTTATGGTTATAGTAATAACATATTTTTTTTTGTTGTTGTCATATTTATATAATACAAAAGCAAGTTTTAAGCTGTTACCACCAATTTTATTTAAGAGTTAGAAACATTTTGCGTAAAAAATTAATAGCCTTAACCTGTTAGTAGAAAACTCACCCTTTTTTCCATATACAAGGATTAAAAAGGTTGCTTGTAAAAAGGAGGGAAAAGAAAACATTTAATCCCGGAAATAAGTAGAAGGAAGCAGAATTAAAGGAAATTGATCTCGATAGATAGTAGAAAGTAACAACTGATCTTATTTGCAAGTATACATTTTATATCAGGTGTAAACTTGTAAAAAAGATCAATCGTATTTCAAGATTGAGGAAAATAAAACGAGGTGTTTGTAAAAACTATGAAATTACTATTAAAAAATGGATAGCTATTTTTATTTTAGCTTTTGATAGGTATATTGATTGATTGTATTCAGGTGCATACTAGAATTATTTAAGTGCTTATAATATATGTGTTTTCTAATCTAAAGTATGAATTGCTTTGCAAAATAAAATAAAAGTGCTAGTATGATTTTAAATTAATAAACTGCAATATTCGACTTTGCATGGTTTGGAAGTTATGTTAATATTTAGAAAAGTATCTAAATCAGGTGAATATGTACATTTTTAAGATTCTAAATAATTTAGTACTAAAAAATAGTATCACACTAATCATACTAATATATAATAAAAACTTTATATCTGTCCATATCTTTATCTAAAAAATGTGAAAACGAACATTTCTAACAAATGGATTTAAAACTTATACTTTTCAGTATTTTTATGCTTATTTTTATATATTGCATATTATAATAAAAATTCAAAAATTTGTATGAGCCCTCAAGGGTTGAAGAAATTTATAATATTTTAAAATTATTACCAATAGACCCTGAGATTGTTTTCTTTAACAGTTTCCCTAAACACTTTCTCAATTTTATATCATAACGTAGAATGAATAAGAGAATAAGAAGAATATGTTAGAACTTGGTAAAATTCTGAAAATATAAATTTATATAACGTGCAAAAATTTCGAAACTTACAAGTCTTCATTTAGAACTTCTTTAAAAGAATCCTCATTAGTTTCATCTCATTTCAGATTAGATTATTACAAAAGAAAGAAAGATATTCACATTTTTGTACAAAATTACATGTGCGAAAATAGCGAAAGAAAAATAAAGTCGGGCCGGCGTATGAGAGATTTGCTTAGCGACAATTATAACACTTAAGAAAAATTGATAGATTGTTATAATAAGACACAGGAAATATTGTCGACGAAAAGTAGATTTGTTCCCATAAATAAAGTAAATCACATTTGAGAATTTAAATAGCCAGCCGTAGTAGAAAGAAGTTGCGCGTGCGTAGGTAAGATAAGTCTGCGTTTATTATTTTTTATTACCTGCGGTACCACGTTTACATTCACCGTATGGATAAGATCGCCTGCACATATCTAATCTGTAATAAAATGTTTCTTTACTAAAAGTGCTCTTAAAATATTTTCGCAATGCTAAATTTATAAAACATGGGATATCAAATTGGGTATGGGAATTTTCATTGTCTATTCAGAGGTATATTTTTTTCCGCTATATAAGGTGGTGGTGCAATCTGCAAAACGTTAGTAAATTGTTAAGTTATTACTTGTTTGTGCATATCGGAGTACAGAACATAGATAAATGTCTTTGCAGTCATAGTTGCATATTTTCAATTCGAACGTTCTGCACCCCAACAAATTTTGGAATGTAGCAAAAACTACAATTACCCTTTTGCCATTGAATAACTAAAATAAATACAAAATAATAATAATAAGCAACTGCATTTACGTGTTACAAAAACAAAAACCGATTTGAATGGCAGTTTTCCCATCAATAGTTATGAAACGCGATATTACAAAAATATGACTAAAACGATGGTGAAATATAATAAAATTTTTCTTCAAAATATTTCTTTACCGGCAGTGCCTTTGGTGCAACGGCCACCTTTCCTTCTGCGGCACATATCATACCTGTGAAATATTATTGAGTACAAAATGTCAAACTTATAAATATTTGCTTCAAATTATCTTTTATAACGTTTTTTCGACGAAGAAGACGACGATTGAAGACGACGACATGTTTTATAATTGCTTTTTTTGCTAGACTTGTATAAATTTTTGCCCAAGGGAGGCAGCATTTAAGATTTATTGTTTTACTCACTTGGTAATAGCGACGGCGATGTCATAGACTGGTAATCTTCTTTCACGGAACAAATATTTACCCATGTCTGTTAATGCTGCAGCTGAATCGATGGCATCTCTACCGACACGATTTCTTTCTAAGTATGGAGTAGCATCTCTTCCCTGAAAGAAAAGTTTTTAAGTAAATTGCTTAATATTGTTGCTAGACAAATATCTTAGTCACGTTTACAATGCGGTTGTCTATAGTCTGGATCTTCCTTTTTCAAACTATTGAAAGAAGTGAAGACCTCACGAAGGAGTGCAAAAAGTTAGAAAACCTCAAAAGAAGTAACCTTTTTTTTGGAGGACTGCGGCAAATTAGCTTGATTGTTTTTGATAATGGTATTTCTTATCGTACACAAAATCGTTACCCAGAAGTGCACTAAATGTTGCAATTTCGAAAGTTGTTTTCGTGATTTATATTTGCAAAACCATATGTAATCCTCGAGGATGCAATTGGCACATGCAAATGATTCTTATATAAATCAATCTTGGAATCTTCGTAAATGATAGGATGGATGTTTAAAGAAGATACCATTCACTTCGATGTTGTGCTTTTTGAGTTATCGTGCCATTAAAGATTCATCAGCAAGCAAATAAATATGTGCTTTGCATTAGCATTTTAAAGAGCATTAATTGCTTTAACCGAAAGCAAAACACATTAATTACAATCTGAAAATTGAAAGATGTTTTTTGATTGAGCAATATTTGTTTGATTGTTACATTTATCTTCATAAGAATTGCTTTTTTTTTCCTTCTCAAAAAATCACTGAATAAGAGTTTAAAAGAAAGTAAGGAAGGTGGTATTTAAGGGTACAAAGATCTGTAAACATCTACCTAAAGGTGCGAAACTACTTTTTTAAAATTATAAAGAGTTAGAAATATATAATATACAAAATTTAGTTATAAGTTTTGGGGTAAGGCAAGTTAGTTGACATTTTAAATGTGTTTTTTTTTCTTTGACACAATGTTTTTGAAACTGGTTGATATCTCAAAACCTGCTTGATAAATCGTATTAAAATTTATACAATATAAGCTGAGGTATCAGTAGAGGTAGGTTAAAACTATATCCTGATTCAATTTTAATCGATTTGATAAAAATTTAAAAAAATGGGTCCGCTTTTTTTGTGATTGTCGCATTTTTTAGATTTTTTTCCATCTGTTTGATTTTTAAAATATATTAATTAGCAGTATAACGAATATTGTGTGAAAAGTAGTTTAATCTCAAACTTAACCTTGTATGAATAAAGCATAGTAGCAGTAGTCTCAAGCTTCATTTCTATGAATAATAAATTAATAAAAAAATTCATAACAACTATTTATGCAACCACTTATACAAGACGACGTCCTACTTCTGGGGGAAAAAAAAAACAAATCCCATCATTTGTTGTATAACACACTTATTGCATGTTCTAAATGAAATTTAATTTATTAACATTAATGCAAATTGAATGTCACATAAAATCATTACGACGATCAACATGTGCGTTCGTTCCCAGACTCCAAGAACTATATTTATGCAAATGCCAAAGTATAACAGACCTTTAAGAAGAGTGCTTAAATTCCCATCGTATGATCTTCAAGGCAGTTCTTAATAGTCTCAAGAATAGAGCGGATTTTGTATATGTTCGTTGCGCAACCAAAAATCTGATGTCACGCTCGGATTTGTCCATCAAAAATATATTCCATGCCATCGCGGTTAACTTATTTAACATTAGTGTGCATCTAATTTAGCGATAATCCCATCTATCAACTTTGAATCGGATGCGCGCTTTCAAATTGCTTTTAATATATTAACGAAGAAAAAAAAATACACAACAAACTTAAATTAATGCAAGAGGTCCGGTAAAGCCTCAACCTTCCATCATAAAATGTTTAAGCTTTTATCTGACTGAAGACAGATCGTTAAATTTGTGCGTTTTTTTTTAACAAGTTTATTTCACATAGCATAAGATTCAGCGAATCAGAGCCTATCTTATTTCATATCAGGTGCTGTTTGATTGCGGTGACTGGGTTCGATCAGTCGATCACTTTGTTTTTTCGATCATTTAGTGATCGAGGTATGTTATAATGCGATTGATGGTCATTTAAAACTGCCTTTTTATTTAATTAGATTGTATACAGCTTATTAGCGTGCTGGTTTAAGGGTAACTACTTGTCAAACGATTTGATCTTTCTATTCGTATTGTTAAAAACTTTTCATTCCCTCCAATTATTATTTTAATAATTTGCCGCCTTGTAACGGAATGCTTTGAAATTCGAAGTCAGACCTTCGCTTAGTTTTTTTTTTTTTATCTTGAATCTTCGGTTCAAAAACTTGGCTCTATTAAACTGTGTCTAAATAATGAAATAAATCATTATCATCATGCATCGCTTTTTAAAATTCAATAATACTAATAAAATAACGATTCGTTCCGGTGGAATATCCGTAAAAAAACTATTTATAAACAGTTTATGATCGCCCTTGCTTTCTTATAATCACTGATTCAACATACTTTTTTTTTTTTTTTTTGCAGATAAAAATGGCAAAAGAACTGTCCAAAGTTATTTTGAAATTTTTACAAGATTCTAATCGACCATATTCAGTTGGTGACATTGTTGAGAAGTGTGGAAAAGATAGCGGAAAATCGGCAGTTCAAAGGTAAGATTAAAGAAATTTGCATCCTTAATTTTTTAAAAGAGTTTTGTTTTATTTTTCTTGAGGTAGATGATATTTAAAAATTTACAGTAGAAAAGTTAATGAACTCAATTTGTGATATTTGAGCTCATTTCGTTTTGTTTAGGTTTTACGAAGGTGTCGCTGTTTATAACCGTTTTAGCATACCTATTAAACATTTAACCATGCAGAACGGAACTAGGTATTTCCTATTATTTAAATATTTCATAATTAACCATTATCTGTCAATACGGTATATTGCTGCAGGTCATTTATTTGAATTTTTTTCGGAAATGTCATATGTGATGCAGTATTCAGCTTCATATATTAAATTGCTGAATACTTAAATTATAGTAAGTATATTGCGTATTACATTTCCGATTGTTTTAGAGACCAAACCAAATCTGTTACTTTGTGGCGTGATAAATATTTCAACGATTTATAGATGAGGCGAATCGACTAAGTCGCTTATAGCTGAATTATGTATTAAAACTGTGTTAGACAGTTCGGATTGTTTTCCATTTCAGCAAATTCTATAAATGCTGCATATTGATACCTACGTCGCTGAATTAGTTGCTGAATGTAATTTAAGGACTAAGTTTATAAATTTCACCCAGTATGGATTTACAAAATCTACTGCTGAATTGGTGATAAGACGCGAAATTTGTATCGCGTAGTTTAAAAAGAGCACAGGTCAGGTTTTGAAAAATTTTGTAAAAGTAGGGATTTAAATTTTTTTGAACTTTTCAATTTTAATTGCGAAATCCTTTTTTTTCAGAACATTGGATTCATTAGTTGCAAATGAAAGAGTTGTTGAAAAGCAGTATGGTAAGCAGAAAATTTATTTCATCAAACAAGATGACGATAGCAATGAGGTAAGAGCAATAAGTAATTACATTTTAATTACACTAAACAATGATTACAATCTTTAAATTATGAAAGAAAAAGCAACTATTATTCAATACTTTTTTTCCTTTCTTTAAACAGAGCACAAATGAAATAACTTTTTTGGAACAAAAATACTCAACTTTAAGCGATGGCTTGATCGAAAAAGAGAAAAAAATTAAGCAAATTGAAATTGAATTGAAAAAGCTATCATCACAGCCATCACTTGAAGAATTGCAAGATGAGCATGAGAGACTAAAGGCAGAAATTAATGTTTTAACAGAAAATTTGGAAGCTATGAAGTCTTCACAGCCAACAAAGGTTTGTACAAATAAAATTGCATAAAATGACAAAAAAAAAAATTACAACAAAAAGATGCAAACATTTATATTATATCTCAGATTTCATCGAGTGATGTTAAGGAAATTGAAAAGAAGCACGAAAAGATTTTATCATCGTACCGTAAACGTAAGCGTCTTTGCAATGATATGATTGATGCAATTTTAGAAGGTTACCCAAAGACGAAGAAACATCTGATTGAGGAAGTTGGCATTGAAACTGATGAGAATGCGGGATTTAAGCTGGACACCTGAAAGATTTGTGCTTGTGGGTGATAAATGGATCTTTTGTAACGACTAATTTAAGAACAATTAGAAGCAGTACACTTCTGGTAAGGTATTACAATTGTTATATATGGACTTTGGAATGCTTAATAAATTGTTTTTTTCTTGTTTATAGCTTTTGTAGTATTTTTTTTATTCTCTATTCGGGTGCGAGTAAGTTTGTTTTTTTTATTACTACTTTTCCAATATTTTACTTTAAGTTTGAATTTAAAAAAAAAAAACTTAACGAACTTCATGTCTGTTTTTTTTTGTACAAATGCATGTTAAATAAATGTTTAGTAACAAAAGTTGGGTGTGGAAGAAATTAGTGATACGAACAAAATTGATTTATATAAGCTAAGCAAATCAGATAATGTTTATTTACAATATGACAAAAGTTATTATTATTTTTTAGTAATTTTTATATTTCGCTCGATTTTATTTTATTAGCAGTAAGAAAAGGAAAACTCAACAAATTATAAAATTCTTGAAAATCTATTTCAATAATTGAACGGCTTTCTTGATTTGTATTTCGAAGTCAAAAGTGGTGTGCACTGTTTATACCGAACCACTTTCTTCTTGAGCTTTTGATGTCAATAAGATTCTGCACATCTTATAACATAAATATAAATATATGACTATAGGGCATTGTCAACTGCGAAAATTAACGATTATGTTCGTTATGTTCTATGATTTACTTAATTCCGTGGTTTATTATTAGGTTAAGGTATAATAAAATATATCAACACTTTTATTTACATCATTTTAATTATTAAAGTATTCAAAACAATTTTTCTTTTTTCAGTCGGTAGTACTAAATATAAATAATTGTTGCAAATAATAATAAGATAAAAATAAATTATCTTAAAGCAGCAAATGTGATCTGATAACATTTAAACTGAGACCCTGGAATACGTATTTATTTAGTTTCAACATATGTTCACCTAGACAATATTCATCGAAAAATTAAATCGTATTTGGTATTCTCTAGTTAGTAAACTAATTATTATCAGTACATAATTGCACGCTATGACTTCCACAAAACTCTGTTTTACAAAAACAGAATATCTTTGAATACCCCAAGCTTCTAGTCAGCGCTTATAATGAAAAACAATTAGTACAAAGAAACGTAGTTTTGTTTACAGAATTTTATATAAAAATTGTAAAACTACACCCTCTCAACATTAAGATAAATTCCACCTACTGACCCAAGTGCATGATTCGTGTAATCAAATTCAAGTTTTTTCGGGGTTTTGTCACAGTAAGAAAATTTAAAATTTTTCAATAAAACTGCCATTGCAATTTTTGTCTGAATTCTGCCCAGTCTAGCTGCAATGCAATTTCTAGGCCCATCGCCAAAAGATAAAAAAGTCATTGGATGTCGAGCTTTGACCGCTTCTGGAGCAAACCGATCCGGATCAAATATCTCTGGATCAGGATATATGTCCTTATCGTGCTGAATTGCGTGGCTAGGTACTACAACATGAGTGCCTTTTTCTATTATTCGACCATTTTTGGAAACGTAATAGTCCTCTTTAGCAAGTCGGAATAAGAAAACAATTGGAGGGTACATTCGGAGAATTTCTGAAATATAAAAATGTGCAATAGTGTGAATTTTATGATTTTATTTAACAATGTTTACCATTTAAAACTTGGTCAAGGTATGTCATTTCCATTAAAGCATCATAAGTAAAATTTCCATTGTGTCTTTCCAAGACTTCATCAATTTCATTACGAGCTCTATTTTGAACATCTTGGTTACTAGCTAATTCATAAAATCCAAACCCCAATGTTATTGAGGATGTTTCATATCCAGCGATGAAAAACAAAAATGTATGAGCCGCAACTTCTTCAAAAGTTAATTTTCCCAGTTTCTGACAACTTTCATCGTTGTTAGTTCCATTTTTTAATTCAATCAACAAATCCATAAAATCATTTCTTTTAATATTATGCTCTTCACGATATTGCACAGTCTCCCTTACAACTTTCAAGAAAAACGCACTAACGTCTTCATTTACAAGTTTCATTCCCAGCCATCTAGCAAAATTCCGAAAGTATGTGTTAAAGATGATTACGAATGTATTGTTTTTTGGTTCCTCTAATATTTTTCGGGTGTAAACTCGAAATTCAGCTGTAGGATCCCTTAGGCTGTTGCATTCAATGCCAAAAGCACATGTTCCGATTACATCTGTTGTATATTGTGCAAATAAATCTTTTATTTCGATTTCATTTTCTTTTTGTATCATTCCAGAAATGGTTATTTCAAGCTCATGAGCAACTTTAACAATTGTCGGATACATAAATTTAACTTTGCTTGGACGAAATGTTGGAGTCAATTTCATCCTTAAGTTTTTCCACTTTTCACCATCGACAGTAAGTAAACTTGCAGATAATGGATCATCTTTTTCATTGTAATAGCAACCTCGGTCTGTAAAATTATGAAAATCCTTGATCAAGACATCTTTTACAAGATCAAGATCGGTAATTAGAGCGATCGGACGGAGGAAGAAGTAACCTCCGCTGAAGAGATCTTTTCTTTTAAGATTTTCGTACATTCTTTGCAGACTGTGCAGCATATGTTTTTTCCATAGTAAGTTGCCTAAAGGTATTGAAGGCTTTAGATGTGGAACTCCACGGTTACGCCAGTATGAAAATTGATATGTATAAAACAAGAAGATCACTAGCAAAATTAACACAAAAAGGACTACTAAATTACACAAAAAAGACTCCATTCTTGTTAACCAGTCTGAATCGTACTATCCACGTATTACTTTCATGAAGCGTTTTTAAATACTTTCTGTATTATTTTTTACCCTTAAATTAATGTTGAATTATTCATTTAATTGTTCACCAAGATCGATTTATATTTAAAAACGTTGATCTTCACGCTTGAAGCAAACTGAAGGAGGCTTTCCAAGTCGTTAAAGTTTTAAAGTAAGAGTAGTCGAAAGCACCTTTCTTTCTGAATGCTTTTTTCATAGATTTTTTTTAACAACATATGGTTACGCTTTCTATGGGGCTGCAATCATCTGCCGACGATATATCATGATCAATTTTATGAATGGTCTCATTAAGCTTTAATAATAAACGCGTTTTTTAAACGATTCAAAGTTTGCTTGCTTCCTCAAAGCACTGATGTTCTGATTATCTTAAACTATTATTTTTTATTTACATTTCTCCCAATTATAACTATTATTACCTATTATGTAGTGTTTTGGCTGATTATCAGTCCAATTAAATTTTAAATATTTGCTAATTATAAAATTTTTTGAAGCATTACAAAACCTTAATAAGGTTTTGCACTCTATTTTCAGTTGGAAGTTTCTTTTATCTTATAATATCTGGCTGTTTATAATATTTTATACAATCCTCTTTTTGATAGGATTTTCTTTTGATATGGATACGATTAATATGAGTAGTTTTGATTTTTGAGTTTCTCCAGAATTAATGGGAGCCCAATTTTGATATTGATTACTGCTATTTAAAAATAGTCAGTTGAGCGACAGTGAGGTCGCGTGAGAGGCAATTTTTTTATTCTATAGAAAAACACTCCACTGAAATTACCCTAACATGATTCATAAATATCTAAGTAAATATCAAGGGTTCATTTTAATTTTTAAGAGTATCAACAATAGAACCCAAATAAATATCTTAGGTTTTCCCGCGCTGAAAACGTTATTCTCTAAATACTTTTCAATATTTTCAATCAAAAACAGGTAAATAAAAAATTTTGACTATACCAAATTGTATATTGTGGATTCGAATTCTGCACATTTAAAACTTAAAAGAAAGAGCCTGTTCTGAGTAATCTAAAACAACTCTAAACCTTTAGACGACCGGAAAACCGATATATCGGATTTGGAGCAAAATCAATAATTTTTTGTCATAAAAAAGATCCAGGGCGTTTTTGGGGTTGCTGATCACGAATCTGGGGTCGGATTTGATAAATGCATTCACCCTACCACTCGGTGAAAACTTGACCATCGGGGTTGTCGGGGTTGTTGATGACAAATCTGGGGTCAGATTTGATAAGTTCACACTCCCCCACTCCTCTCACACCCCTTACCTCCTCTTCAAACTTCGGGAGTGCCAAAAATAAAGTCTTTGTAGCGGAGGAGATAGAGTGGGGGGTAGGGATATGTAAATTGAACAAATCTGACCCCGGATTCGTAATCAGCGACCCCGAAAACCCCTAGAGTCACATTTTCACCGAATGTTAGCAATTTCATAAAATTTAATACTACAACATTTTTCCTATCCCTTACCGGACCGGAGAGCCGATATATAGGCTCGCCCTGTGATATGAACTTTGTATATAGTTGATACGTGATACCAGATACAAATTTGGTCACTTTTCAAGGGCGATGTTAGCTCTCAAATCCCGGCCGTCTAAAGGTTAATTCTTGAATAATTACTATTAATATACATATAATATATTATAATTCCCAATTTCATTTCTTGGAACGATAATTATATTGGTAATTTGCATTACTAATTGAGAAGTAATGAAATTAAAAAATTTCAATTCTATGATTGGGTAATTAAGTGGTAATTAATCCAAAAAGTAATTATTGCCCTGTAAATCTTATTTTTTATAACCTTCGTTTCTTCTCCCCGATTATCGCACGTCTTTCATGGAATTTATTAGCATAATAATTTCTTGGCGTAAGTCTCAAAACTATTTATAGAGCTGTCTTCTAAATTTACTACTCAATCAAGTAACAATTCGTTGGCACATTTCCAAATCACAGTTGATATAAAGTCCTCATTGAATTCGTCTATTTATTCTTCTCCAATCAGCAGTAACCTCTTTAATGAAGAATACCTTCCTAATTACTGCATAGTTTAACGCCTTAATAACATCGCGTAAAAATAACAAATTATTATGGCTGCTCCCATATTATGAGTGGTCAATTCACCACAGTCAGCGGGAGCCTTTTACTGATATTTTTGGAATTTGAACAAAAGGTGCCGTACCTAAACCTATTAATCGGTTAAAATGCGACCGCCAGTTTTCAAAGGTAATTTCTTACGCAATTTCCCAGAGAGATATTTATCACGTCTATGTGTTCACCAATTTGTTCGGTAACATGCAATACTCTAAAAACTCAGGGTTCCCCTGCAACACTATCTCGATATTAAAGCTAGTAAGAAGCCAAATCTTGCAGTTCGATTTGACGAGACTTTAATACCGCATGCAAATTGGAAATTAACAATTCATTTCGAACCGCCAACGCCTCTACATGCTGCAGGTTCCAAAAGGAACGAATGGGTTATCTTACAGAAGGTAATCTAATTTGCTTCATAGGTCAGCTGCTATTCTGATTATTTCGGTTTATTCGTTAATATATTTCCCAGGTACTGTATTGCTCAACAATGGCGGTGTTTGGCGTTCAAATTAAAGTCGCACCGCACCACACGTCATTGCAAGGTCTTTTATCTATTTTCGGAATGATATAAAGTATTTCATTATTGTCTTACTTATTTCTGAAGTGTAAGGGTTTACAGTGGTAATCAAGGAATTTGTAAATGGATATACTGAACATGTCTGGTTTGTTAGTTTCACATGAGCGCTTTTTATCTAGTTTAAATAATCAAGGAATTTTGTATTATATTTGTTCATTGGCTCGAAATTATGTCTAGTGCCATTTATGGAATAGGCGTTGGAGTTAAAAACTTTTTCCTTATATTCAGAGAGTTTTTTCCCCGTTTCTCCAAATACTAGATAGAAAACAGGATATGTAAGTGAAATGATTTACTAGATGATAATGGATAAAAAATATTGTCAATATAAATATAATGGTTAAATTGTTTTTTAAATGTTTTTATTTTTCCTATAATCATAGTAAAATTTACTATCCCTAACAAAGAAAATATTCTAAATTTTACATTCAGAGAAAGAATATTGGTTTCATTTTAAAAATGTGAAAAAATCAACACTGTTCAAAATTTTTCAAAGTTTGTTGATTAATTAAAAATAGAAAACTCCAATTAGTTATGGAAAACGATTTCATTTGAATGGCTGCGATTTCATTTAAATGGCTGCGTCGGCCTTGGCAGTAGTCCATTCTGTTAACCCAATTTTGCAGCATTATTTCGATGGTTTCAGGCCCTATTTCACAAATAGCTTAATCAATATTGTGCTTAAGTGCCTAAATCGTTTCTGAATCGTCACCATAACATCGATCTTTAACGGTAGCTGCATACAAACGTGCGTACAGCAAGCGTGATTGGTGAATTATTTCAAACTAAATTTCTTTTCAAATTTCGCACTATTTCGGCAATACAGCACTCACTTTGGAAATAAGTTTTCAATATTTCCCAAGATTTTACAAGCGTAAATCTATTCATTTCGTATTGCGGAGATATGATACTGTGTTTCTGTCGATTTTTAGAGCTCGAAAGAGCTGTCTGTGTCAGAACAACAGTTAATCTAAAAAGAAACTAACAGATGGTCCCCACCTTTTTATCTTTTAGGGTAATAACAAAATAAGTAAGTAATTATATATGCTTCTAAATGTATTGAAAATGTTTATAAATCTTGCTAATATTTATCTTTTAATTTAAACTTTTCTGCTTTCGCTAACAGTCGAAGATTTTCCCTGTCTTATTACCGTCAAGAGAGATATTCTCTCATATATCGGGTATGAAATAAAAAAAAATCCGGTAAAAGTGATTTTCAAGGTTGCCCGACTTCTTTTTTTTTGTAGCAAAACAGCATCGACTGAAAAATAATAATTTAACAAAACAAATTTCTTGTGCGATCACGCATCGATCATACGTACACCTTTTGTGCCCCTTGCCCCCCGTGTCGAATTTTAGTGTGAAATTTTTTGGGTCATGACTTGTGCATCTTTTCTCTTTTATGAGTAATTGCTTCGTATCGCGGATTGCGTAACCCAATCTGTTCATAATTGCATTTTCGTGGTGAAACAGTGAAATACACAAATTGTAGTACTGGTCCATGAAAACGAACAGTGGATAATTACATCTGTTCGTGTTAGACGTGTACTACTCAAATATATGTACATGCTGCAACATAGAAAAGTTGGAATGTATGTTTTATAAATTTCTTGTTCATTATGTTCATATATAGTACTTGACAGAGTCTGCAATTGGGTTAATCAGTGTACTATATGGATGAAGGAATTTTTTACCTGAATTTGCTCTTGTGTGTGTGTGTTTGTGTGCGCGAAGATCTTTCGATATAAATTTTATAATTAATTACCGCATAGGTAATTTGTATGCGCGAAGATGACTCGCATAAGCGATCTACAGGGATCATGATAGTGGCGCAAAAAGCGCCGCTTAATTTTAAAAAGAGATTGCGCAATACTTCTGAAGATCAGATTACGCTGTCTTGTCCCTAAGATTATGATGATTGAAACCGAAAAGTGAAGAAGACGAGGAGATATCACGATCGTTTTCCTTTCACACAAAACCAGTTGATAGTACAAAAGAGTTCGCTGCTGCTAAGTGTGCCATAACTGATATAATTTCGCGATCTCGATCGCGATCACGCTTTACCTCTGTGAGGTGAGCTGAACCAACTCGAGGTACTTCTTTTGCACGATAGAGGCGCCCCCTTCGGTTCGGGGATTCCGGTATCCGGAGTACTATTACTTTGGTGAATTTTGCCCGGTTCAATTGCTTTGGCGTGAGTCCAATTTACTGTAGGATTACTTCATCGCAGCTGGTTGCATTGCGGTCAGTTTGTGTCTATTAAAATGAAAAAGTAAAAACAAAAAAAAGTGGCGGGAACGCACACGTTGGCCACCATATTGGCGCGCGCAGCTACTGTAGCAAAGTCGGTGGAAAAGTCGACTTCCGCTTTTGAAAGTAAAAGTGCTGCCGAAGTTTTAGCGGCGAGGTTTAATGTTTCTTTAAAGGCAAATAATCACCTCGAATGATCTTCGCTCCTGCATCAGATTAATTTGCCGCTGTAGAAATACTTTTGCCCGGTTTGGTTATTGAATTTAATGAATTACACCAAACGAGGTTTCTTCGTGCCATTTAGATCGCCATCTAAAATGCTCTCTGACATTTTTATGGGCGTTTTGTTTTCGTATTTATTTTTTGTATTATTATTGTTTATCACGTGAAGGTCTTTTACTGTGATGCCGGAGCGGCTAGAATGATTTCGTGCGTACAACTAGCACGCACGCATTCATTGTTATTCATAAAAGCCCCTTTGCCTCTTTCGTTCTCATTTGATGAAGCCCGGCTTGCGGCGGGTTTATTTTTTGCAAAAACAATGCGCCAACTGAGTTTTTTATTTTACTTTATGTAACTTTTCATCAGCACCGAAGCGCGCCGTTTGCGTGTCTTTCAAGGTAACTTAATGAAGCGTATGCTCCGAATTGGGAAAATTCGCGAAAGGAAATTAGTAAACAAAAATTCAACCGTGCAGTGCGCTAAAACGCAATCTTGCGGTGGCTAAGATTCGTGCTAAAGAAGTCTATTATGTATATCAATCTTCTTGAGAGTCCCAGAAACATAAATTGGTCACCCCTTAGAGGAATTGATCATATAACTTACATGCGATGAGTTAATGAGTAACCAAACGATTCGTAAATTAATCGAAAAAGAATTATTTTAAGCGAACATATAGTTCATTAATTTTGATATCGTTAAGAAACGAAAAACTATCGAAAAAGAATCGAAAATGAATCAGCTGTTGGCCTATTTTGATTTTCGCTAGTGAATCATTTTAAGAAGAATTACATTCGCTTTTCTCGAAAGTTTCTCGAATAGCTTATTAATTTTCGATTCTTTTCCGATGTTTTTACTATAATAATGTGAATTTACTAATTTCTTTTTTTTTCTTATAGAATTGCTTTCGATTCAAGTATTTGATGTGAAATAGTGAAAATAACATATGCTAATTTAATATTACATATTTAACTTTTTTACATTTGGACAATTCATAATTCATAATTAGGTACATCATTTCCCAGGGAGAAATTTCCATATATTCGTAAAAAGCTCATCTTATTACGTAAAAAGTGAACAATTCTTCGATCCGTATTTTTTCTCTGTATAACCATAACGTTCGCTTTTATTGGAAATTTACGAACCCTCGTAAAATTGTTGGCTGGGAATGTACATTGTCATATAAACACATGAATATCCTATATGTAGTTTCTACTAGACGTATGTAACTTGATTTGCATACAACATCGGGGCTAGCTAATTTATCTATTATTTGTATTGATATGTCTCGTCAGAGTTTTACTGTCGCGAGATCAGATTTCACAACATGTACATTTATTCGGTTTTGTTTGTGGTCTGTGGAGGGCTTAAATTAGGCCTGATTGATGGCGTATGTCAGACAGAATGAATTCATTTTCGTGGATGCCAATCGTAATGTAATTAGAATATTGCGTGCAATATGATTTATTTTCTAACACTTTTGAGAGATAACTTCAGGCTCGAAAAGTTCAAACATGTATAGAAACTAAATTCTGAACAAAAATGATTAAAAGAAAGAATTGAATTGAGCGGGTTTTAGCAGCATAGTCATGATTTTGTAATCTAACTATTCGATATATCGTTTACTGATAAAATTAACCCAGATTTTTGTATAAGATGTAGGAGACAAAATGGGTCTTAGAATGGAAGCAGATTTGAATAGTGAAGACACATTTCGAGCGAAATCAACTTCCATAATAGGCACCAGTATTGAAATTTATTATTAATTTTTATTATAAATTCAATAGTTAGTCATAATGTTAACAATAGTAAAATATTATATATCTCACTTTAACTAACTTCTGGTTTCAACAAAATGATACTCTTAGTAAAGTATATATTTGCTTGTTTAATTAATACATATTCTGGGATAGAATCACAAACTTACTTCTGATAAGTAATTCTAATAGCAGAAGAACAAATATGGTCGTGTTTACATGGATTTAATGAGCCAAGCTAATCCTTTAAAGGGTCGCATCTATCTGCTTTAATAAAATATTCATTGAAAAGTAGAAAAACGATTAGTTTAGTAAACCCGACTGGAAATTAGTTCAGTATAGTGTCCGATCCGGATCAGGATTGCCTGAAGACTCATCAGGGGATAAATCAGGCTTCCTGATCCGGATATGATTAAAAATCGTTATGCCATATATGATCCTCACAGGATCCATTTAAAAGATCCATGCCGGATCCGTTCCAAAGATCCATGCCCGATCCGGCCAAAAGATCCATACCAGATCCGTTCAAAGGATCAGGATTAATTTTGTTGTCACATATTAATTTGACATTAAATAATTAAATAAATATTATCATTTTACCTTAATTTTTATTAATGATTTTAAGGTAAGTAAATGCACCATATGACGTTGATAATATAATCAAAATAATAAATTAGTCATAAAATTAATAATTAATAAACTGTTTGATAAGCAATATTACGTACAGAATGGATCAGATAAAAAACTAAATTCTGTATTATAATCCAGTTCAAGACATCGGATGCAATATCTTGATTTAAACAACGTACTGAAACCGTAATAAGATTTGTAGTATTAGATTCTGATAAGGAACTGACCAGATGACTGGATCAAGGGATAGGGTACTATACTTTGATCAATTCCTGATCATTTGGCTAAATCAAGGGATAAAGTACTGTACGCTGATCAGTTCCTGATCAGATAGCTAAATCAAAGGATAGAGTACTATACTTTGATAAGAAACAGATCAAAGGAAAAGATCCGGATTAAGGAAAGCCGGAAAGCCGGATCAAGGGAAAAGATACTGTACACTGATCAGTTCCTGATCAGATGACTAGATCAAGAGATGGAGTACTGTACTCTGATCAGATGGCCGTATTACGGAAAATCTGATCCTAATCTGATCATAATCCGGTTGCCTGAACTAATTTCCAGTCGAGAAGATCGTTGATAAACTGATTTAAAGATAAAATCAACTTTACTTACATTTACGGCCTAACTTAAAGACAGTATTATAATTTTTACTAAAGCAATTCACTTTTTGATGATCTGAAATATTTGAAACTAGTTGCCGAATGATTGACCGAAAATTATTCGTTATTTGCGAGTCAAAAAGTAAAACGACAACCAACAAAGAAATTACTTAATAATCATTATTTTTAAATTCAAATTTTTGAAATCATATTCACTACTAATAATCATTTTTAAAGCTTGATTGATTTTAATTCTATATAGGTTATATATTTTTCAATATATGTAAATATGACAAAGTATTTATTTAATTTAATGCCTCACTCAAAACTGACCACAGTAAAAAAAAAGAAGCATACTTAAGAGGTTTTATATTATTATATGACTACTGATATTGCATTATTACTATATAGTACATAATTACACTCAATGTTAAGATGTTTTAAGATTTATGCAAGATATAAAAAAGTGCAACTTAATTAATTGATTCCTTGGGGTATTCTGATCATAGCTTGTTCCGAGACCCTGATAAGATATCAGATTGGGGTGAACATTAAATAATCTACACCTTTAAATTTCTTACTAGTTATTGCCTTGAGATATTTTGAATTTATGTATCATTGAATGATAACTGCCGAAAATATTTTTTTATTTTTTATTTGAGTTTATCTCTAAAAGTCTATTATTAGGCCACTTTTTGTGATAAAATTTCTTTACATATTCTCAAAGTTAGCAAAACTTTAGACCCTAGACTTTAAATGCTGCTCTATTATGCAATATAGTCACAAAAATATCTTTAAAAAAAAATTGCTGGGATACAAAATCGAATTTCCAAAATTCTGCAATAATTTTCATAATTTAAAGCTTCCAACCGGATTTTTCGGAGCGGTTCAATCTTTGGACCTTGTTAAGTGGTCAGAGCAGCAGAGATGGCATACATTATGTAGATTTAAAGCTTTGCAGTTCATCCACAAAAATAAAAACCAGTTTGTGAGTAAAAAACCGGCGAGAACAAGGTTTTGTTCGACTACATCATACTGAGTATTCTGATACTTGAGAGCGGACAGAAACCAAAAAAAGAGTCTTGTGATTATCTCAGTCCCACAGCAGCCAGAGATAACGTGCTTTGAATTGCTAATCGAAGCTGATTAACGCTGCTCATGGAGATTGCGATGTGATCACACAAAGAGAACGGCGGCTATTTGTGAAGCGTTTCACAGTGATTCAGTAAAGAGCGCGACGTGCTTGTGATATTATGTGAACTTTTATTATTCTTCGTCTGAGTGAGATATGAAATAAAGATGGAGACATTTCTATATAATTTGATTACTTTTATTGTGGTGATCGTGTCGGTGATCTATTTACTTTTTAAATATCACTTTTCCTACTGGCGGATACGTCGAGTTCCGTATCTAGAACCTACGATCCCATTAGGGAATTTATTATGGAAAACAAATATCGTGTATAGTCTCGATCCTGTCTATCAAAAGCTCAAAACAAAAGGTCCATTTGTGGGATCGTATTTCTTCTTCAAGCCGGTCGCTATACTCACTGATCTGGATCTTATAAAAGACATCTTCATCAAAGATTTTGCTAATTTCTCAAACAGAGGAATATTTTACAATGAAAAAGATGATCCACTATCGGCAAATTTATTTTCCCTTGATAGTGAAAAGTGGCGTAAACTTAGGGTGGAACTAACACCGACCTTCACCTCTGGAAAGATGAAATTCATGTTTCCGACGATCGTCAAGGTCGGACATGAGTTCGTTGCAAAACTTTCGGGGATGATTCAGACTGAAAGCGAAATTGAAATCAAAGAGCTACTTTCACGGTTTACAACTGACGTAATAGGAACTTGCGCTTTTGGTATTGAATGCAATAGTCTTAATGATCCAAATGTAGAATTTCGTGTTTTGGGCCGTAAAATCTTTGAAGATCCTCGCGATGGACCATTTGGGCGAACATTTAAAGCGAGTTTTCCTAATTTAGCTCAGCGTCTTGGTATGAAAGTAATCAATGATGATGTAAGCGAGTTCTTCTTAAAAGTTGTACGTGAGACAGTGAAGTATCGTGAAGAAAACAACATCAAAAGGAATGACTTCATGGAGTTGTTGATCGACTTGAAAAATGGAAAATGTGACGATGAATCGAGTCTTAAGCTTGGCAAGTTAACGATTGAAGAAATTGCCGCTCAAGTGTTTCTATTTTTTATTGGAGGTTTTGAAACAACTTCGACAGGATTGGCTTTTACCATTTATGAATTAGCCGGTAATCAAGATATTCAAGACAAGGCCCGTGCTGAAATTGAAGAAGTTTTAATGAGACACGATGGAAATTACAATTATGAGTCTATAATGGAAATGACATATTTAGACCAAATATTAAGCGGTATATTGAAAATCCGGAAAAAAAACTTTTCAAAATATTCTACGTAAAATTAATTTTTAATTTCAGAATCTCTTCGTAAGTACCCTCCTGTTGGATTCCTATTGCGAACAGCCAAAGAGGACTACTACATTTCCAGTATTAAGGAGACATTAGAAAAGGGTACTATGGTGTTAGTACCTGTTTTCTCAATTCAGCGGGATAAGGACATATATCCCGATCCAGAAAAGTTTGATCCAGACCGTTTCAGCCCAGAGGCCATTAAATCTCGACATCCAACCTCATTCTTAACTTTTGGAGAAGGACCAAGGAACTGCATTGGTGTTAGATTTGCTAAATTGCAATCACGAATTGCTTTAGCAATGCTGTTGAGGAGATTTAAATTTTCATTCAGTCCCAGAACCCCAAGGACGATTAGGTTTGATGCAAAAAGTCTTGGGCTTATCGCAGAAGGGGGAATGTGGATTAATGTCGAGAGAGTGTAGTTGGATATTAAATGGATATACATTTTGTTCTTCGGCCTATATTTGTATATGTAGTTGCCGTTAAAGTTGACTTGGCCTAATACCATACACGTCCATCTATGACTATAGGTTTGCGTTTGTAAATTTATTTATAACAATATTTTTATTCAATTTTTATTCAAATTTCAGCTGGACTGTAACTAATAAAGACTAATTTGGAAAGAAGTTCGCAGATGATAGTATTGTAGGGGATTTTTTAAAATACAAATTAGAGACTGTGTTATTTTTTTAAAGTGATGAGTGGAAGATTTGAACAAATTACTCTCCCTTACTAAAATAAAAAATTAAAAAAAAAAAAAAAAATTAAAAAGAACCTTTGAAAAAGTAATTTTTAATTCACACAATAATTAAGAAAAAAGGTGCTTTAAATTTAAGTTGTTATAAGATAAAAATCTGTTTGAAAACTAAGAAGAGCACTTTTAAGTGAATTAGTTCTTTCCACTCACAAGATTGCTTAGTTTATAAATTGGTTAAGTTTGTTCTACCTCTAAAGTTGCAACTATCAACTTGTTATTGTTCCATATTTTTAACCTTATTTATAATCATTAATGTATTTTAGGACCACGTAAAAAAATTATTATGAAATATAAATATATACACAAACTTAAATTATTGTTTTTGAAACATCTTGTTAGAGATTCATTCGTAAAAATATTATCCGCTTTATGACCAGATTAATTTATTATTCAGACTTTAAAGTAAAAAAGTAAGTATTGCCTTTCCATTCAGGATAACCATTAGGTGAATAATAATATTTTACTAATCTTTCGCTTTTTATCGTGCAGATTATCGCTTTTGGCCAAAGTACGGAAAAATAAATTTTTTTTAACCATCTAAAAAGCTAGGAAATGATTTTTTCCTAAAATATCCAAAAAATAGTCGTTAAAAAATTTTTTTTTTATCATATGTAATCCAGAGTAAGTCCGAAAGTCAAATTTTCTAACTTATTTTATAATTCAAGATATTTTTTCGCTTGAGAACGAAGGGTTTTAGAGAAAAATATTATAGAACAAAAAGTGCTTAGAATTGATTGTGGAACACGTGTGAATTTTTTCAGAATTTTTGATGAGATTTTTGGATTTTTCAAAAAATGATCAAATCCAAAAATCCAAAAATTGCTTGAAAAATTCTGAAAAAATTCACACGGGTTTCTCAATCAATTCTAAGCACTTTTTGTTCAATAAAATTTTTCTCTAAAACCCTTTGTTTTCGAGTAAAAAATTCCGAAAGCTTTTTCTCATCTTTTCGTGTCCCGACCGCCATTTTGTGTGCTTAAACATTAAAATCCTTCATTTAAACAACGGGAGCTTATACTTTGGGAGTCGAGACCACGATATTTGCACGAAAACAATGAAATTTCAAATGATTTCCTTGTGGAAAATTGGAAAAACCAGAAATTTTTTTTTTCAAAATCACGTTTTTTTGCATAAATTAGTTTACAACTTTTGAACCACACATTTGTTGCAAATTTTGAGGTCAGATTCTGAAAGATCATTAAATTTTGCGTCGGAATTAGTGTGTCACATATTTTTCAGACACTATTTTCACTAAAAATATAGCGGCCGAACGCAGCGGCGAAAAAGCTGACATTTGGGACTTAATGGGTTAAATAATGTAATATCTTTCAGAGTATAGCTGTTTTACAATTTTTATTTCTCACAAAACTGTGACTATGTTTTTAAATTTAAATAATTTGTTTAAAAATTTCAATAAGAAATGTTTAGGGCTAAGTTGAGTAAATGACAAAACTTTAAAATAAATGTTAAACTAGACTCTGGTACAAATAGAAAAAAAAGATGTGAAATGACTTACTTATTTTGAAGCAATTTGTCCTTCTTCACCATTTCCTTTAACTTAATTCATTATCAAAATTTTAATAATGTTGATTAAGTAACATCAAGATTTATGTTTTACAAGATTTCCTTTTACATCAAAATCATGACTAGGAATCGTGACAATTATTTCAGATCTCAGTAACACCGAAACATGAAAAAAAGACAGAATTCCGAAGTCCGATAACATTTTGTGAGCCCATTGTGACACTCAAGTCAGTTGCATGAGATAACCCATAAAGCGGCTTACCTTTTCGTTTCTTCAAAGCAAAAATTCTCATGAGGTAAGAGTAATTGAAATTTACTTTGCCGGTGGTAAACATTACATCGCCTGAAGTGAAGAAGGAGCTCATAAAGTGCAGAAACAATAATTATGGAAAGATCTCTCCCAGTTTACTGCCTTTTTAATGGAATCGGGGTATTTAAAGTGGTACCGGTGAGCAAAAGTGTTGTTGAATAATTTTTATTTCTGTCGTTGAACTTAATGGACGCTTTCAAAAGTGAAGATATTGAGTAATATTTCAATTTGTTGTATAACATCATAAAACGCAGAATTATTTTTATGGATGGGTGAAAAAATATTGGCAATTGTTCATTATAGTTCGAAGGGAGAGATCATCGGAAAAAGGTAGTTTATGCGTTTGCGTTCCATTTAAGAAGCTCTTTGAAGGAACAATTAGCTTTTATTCTTTGATTTTTTTTTTGCCCCAATGAAAGTTCATTCATTTAATAGCTAAAATGACACTTCTTTACAAATTTGAATTTTTTTACTTTTTTTGTATTATTCTCTATTATATTCAACTAGGTCAATTTGTGTACTATGCATATTTCCGGTTCATTTGTAATCAATTTTTGTACTATTTCCCCTTACTAAAATTGAGCTGAAATTTAGTACACATATAAAAAATCGAGGACAATACATTGAAATTCTCTTAATAAGAAAATTTCAAAATGGCGTCTCCAAAATGGCGGGAAATTCCATTACGTTAAAGGTTTGTTATAGATACATACATATAATAGGTTTAAAACAATGAAAATAACTATTTTATCCACTTTTGAAAATTCTTTTGAAACGTAACTCAGATGGAAGTTTAAATTTGAAAACTATAGCTATAACATAACAGCAATCAATAAGGTTTATTAAGATCTGTCTAGGAAATAAGCTTTTCACAAATCTTCCTCTTAAGGCCCGTGAAATGAAGATATGTGAAATAGGACGGGAAAATTACCAAAGAAGGGTAAAATATACCAATATACATTAAGTGAATTAAAAGTAAGCTTCTGGAATCTCAGAAATATGGAATATCTTATAGTGTAAAACTAAAGGAACAGCGCTCAATAAACTCAAATAATAAACTTAAAAAAAAAAAAATAATAATGTACATATAATATAGCATATATAATATAATTCCTTAATTTTTAAGGAAGGGTATTAAAAATTAAAATTTAATTAAATTCATCAAAAGAATTAGAATTTAAGCTTTCATTTGAGTAATTCTTTTATTTCGAGCTACGACATCACGTTAATTTAATTTTATATTTTTCTCGAAGATGTGATGTGAGAGAACCTTTTCAAACGCTTTAAAATTTTTAATCCATGGAAAACAACATATGAAAATCACCTATCACTGTGTAATGAAACACTTTTTTAGGACCCTATTCTGAAACTAAATTCATACGAAAGTGAAATATTTCAAGTCATTATAATACTATATAATTGAAAAACGGAAAGATTAGAAAATAATTTACCCTGATTATGACTATTATTCTGATTTTCTGAGTTACCCGGCGTTCATCTAAAAAAAGCAAAACTTAATTAAAGTATGACTTGTAAACGTGGGTACAAAAATGACAATAATAACATAACTAACCGGGAGGGTAAAAGACTACTCGAATCCTCAAATGAAAAGTTCTGAAAAATGCTTCAAATCAAGGCCCAAATAGTCCTCATGCGAAATTTTAAAAAGTGGAACACATCCATAAATAATGGCTTATTTCATATTACTCGTCACGTATAACCAATATGATTTCATACACCAGAATGATATTTTTTATTTGATTAATCTAATAATAGTTTTTTGTACCACTCTTGTAATTTTCTTCCACGTTTTTGTCATATCATTTATCATGTTATGTCGTGTATCATGTCACATGTCATTAATTATCATGTACCATGTCATGTGTCAAGTTATGTTGTCATGTACCATGTCCAAGTAAACAAAAGAACAAACCGAATCGGAAAACATAATATCTCTGTTACAAAATATTAGTGTAAAAAGTGTTCATTCGTGTTAATTTTTTTAAGCCTTAAAGAAAGAACACTTAAATCATATTCAAACGAAAATCAGTACAAGTCCTTATTATTATGTTCAAATTGAATTTTAATTGTTTCAGAGATTTTAAAAATAAATTTTTTCCCATACTATTTTTATCTTTTCAGGTTTGAAGTTAACTAATGATCGATAATTTTGGATTTTCACACAACTAATTTTAAGTGCAATTTCTTGTCAATTCCAAAGAATCACCTTCAAATCTTCCTGATTTCAACATACAATTTTAATAATAAACTAAAGTTCTGCCAACCTTGCCCAACTGGGAGTTCAACAAACAAACCAAAAAAAAAAATTATGATTTTCCCCGTATCCGGCAAGTATAAAACATTAACCCAATCACCTCGTGAGAATCCGAACCGATGAAAATACGTCACAATTGAGCAACTCTAATTAATGATCATCTTCCGATTCGTAAATAATTCGAGCCAAATAGCCCTCAATGGCAGTTCCATCACGATACACTATTCATCTGGGATTTGTGCCGATTCGTCTACCTGTCCAGAAGTGTAATTGATCCACTTCGGGTTGTAAGGTCAACGTCGTTATATTGCGCAAAGGCCAAAGTCCTCTCAAGTAAGAATTCAATTAATCATCGCAAATTTATTTCCGCTCTGGAACCGTGTTTTATCTTACAAGAAGATGATCACCACCGGCATGGATGGCGTAACATTTCATTTCTTTCGAATGAGCAAATAGACAACCGCGAAAATGAAATTACTAAGAATAATAGGGTTTGAAGTAGTAAAAGTGAGAATGTTACTTACCCGAGAGATGATAATGCCGGCTATGCTAATTCGTATTCTTGGCCCCTTCAATAGACGATACCTGAGATCAACACCATTCCAGAAAGATACAAAGTATCTCTTCACCTGTAAAAGGTCATTGAAACGATAAATCATTTAATATATGTCTTGATTTAGCTACTCCTCTAAAGTCTAAGAAAAGGTAATAATAATTCAGGTGGGTTCACTCTCATCGCACGTCGCTCCATTAAAGTTGGGCGTTGTAAGCAATTTCACTCTTTATAGTTTACTGACAACGACCGACGACAATGGATTTATTATTTTTATGAAAAGGCATTTATGACCGCGATCTGTTATCTATTGAGATGTATGACCGCAACCGAAAGAAGGTTCTAAGTAAAAGGTTCTTTAAAAAGGTTTAAATAACGTACCTGAACATTATCGCCACCATGCAATCTGTACCCGTCGTAATCGACAATAGCTAATATTTCCGGATAAATTGTATACGGCGCTCCACGTTTGCTTCTACTTTTTGATGTTGACGATGATGCCGATGAATCGTCTTTTTGATCGTTCTCGTGGTCACGTTCTAATGATGCTGAAGAATTCGTTGACGTTGACGTTGATCTACGCTTTCGGTAGCGTTTTTCTAGACGGTCTGGTTCCATAAATGCTGCAATGAATATTAATTAAATGTTAACCACGGCTAATTTACATTGCAGACGTGCTATTTGATGATTATGATGAGAATTCCCAATTTAAACAACGACCAACCATACGAAAAAGGTTGTGAGATCTTTTAAGGTAGATCGGTTGGCCGTATTGAAAAATGCTAATTTTTTTTTGTTTTCTTTATCTTAGCTATGAATTTTGGTGCCGGCTAATCAAGCTTTTGTTTCGAGGGGGAAATTATGATTTTTTAACATAAGACGCGGTTGCTCATCGTTAACGATGTTTCAGGAATTTCCATGACTATTGTTTCGATTTAATTAAATTATAAATTATTGTAATTTTGATGAAGAATGTAGTCTGTTGTTTACGGAACTTTCTGATGAATATAAATAGTATTTTAGTGAAGAGTAATGAGAAAATACTACTTGCTTTGTAGTATATGTCTTGGCAAATACTGTAAGATTTCAAACAATTGTATACAAATGTGTAGCTTAATAAAAAACATAAATAAATATAGTATATATAACCGAACTAACTAGCTCCACTACTGTCATTTTTAACACAGCTGTGAATTTAGACAAGGACAAGTGATAATGCATAGTTGATGTAAATTCTTAAAAGAATGTTTCGTAGACGTTTTTAAGGCTTTCGTATTTTCGTTTTATAGCTTAACGTCTAAACATTCGTTTAAGTTAAGTAACAAGCTCTTATGACATTTTAAAAATTTTCTAAGTGGCTAAAGAATGGCTTATTTGAATTTTTAACCCTTTCTCTTCTTATAAATTCGTTTTGTATTTAGCAGCCCAAATAATATACTTATAAAACAGTTGTTAGATTTAAAAGAAATTTTGGAATTAACTAATGAACTTGAGATTACTGATGACACAGCTTATTTATGTATAAATGTCTTATTTTGTTTTGTAAGTTAAATAACAAAAATAAAAAAAAGTAGTATACATATATACATTTTTCATGTAAATTTTTAGTAGGTAAATTTATATAAATTTTTATTTTGAAGAAAATTTCAATTGCAAAATTTCAATTGCAAAATTCAAATTTGCAAAATTTTGAAAGACTATTATTGATAATTTTATAAGAAAAATGTATCTACAAAATCGACTTTAAATGCAATTTTTTAAATTATGCCAAAAAACATAAATATCTTTTTCCTTATACTAAAAATACAGATTTAATTTAAGAATTAATTAGAAAGAAATTGTGTTGTTGAAATTTTAATCTTTTTTATTTTATAGTTTGTATTAGATTCTTCTTTATGTTTTTTGAATTTCGTTAAGAGATTTTGTGTTTTTAGGATTTCGCGTCTTCATCAGTAACTTTTTCAAAATTTCGTATTTTGATATTAGGTGTATGACTTAATTTTTAAAGATTTTTTCTTAGAGCTTAAAACTATTTTTAAAACAGAAATATTTTGTGATTTTGTAAGGATCGGACACAAGAGTTTAGAACACCAAACGACAAGTCCATACAAGAGGTTATGTAACTCTCATAATAGTAAAGTTTACGATGGCAACTGATAAACAGCACATTTGGCACTGCATTTTATACGAATCCCAACAAGGAAAAAATGCATCTCAAGCACAGGAATCAATTTGTAGTATTCTTGGTGACGACGTTGTATCTTATGAAACATGTAATTATTGGCACAAACATTTTAGAAGTGGTAATTTCAATCTTAGTGACCAGCCGCGCCCTGGGCAGCCTCGAAAGTTTGAAGATGCGGATTTGCAAGCTTTATTAGATGAGAACTCAACGCAAACGCAAAAAGTGCTTGCAGCTCAATTAGGAGTCACCCAAACAGCTATTTCCAAGCATTTGCACCAAATGGGAAAAATTCACAAACTACAGTCGACAGTTGAACAAATTGAGTGAACAGCTGGATCAGCAAAGGCCATTTACTGGGCAAGGAAGCCGACAAGTCATACTGCTGCATGACAACGCTCGACCTCACGTTGCTCGCGTGACTCAAAAGATCCTCTTGGATTTGGGATGGGAAGTTCTCCCGCACGCAGCATATTCGCCAGGCCTCATCTGATTTTCATTTGTTCCGGTCAATGCAGCACGACTTGGAGGATAAACAGTTTAAAACGCTGGATGATGTGCGTAAATTCGTCGATGATTTTATCGCCTCGAAGCCTGCAAGTTTCTTTCGCGACGGCATCCGTATACTGCTTGATAGATGGCGCAAGATCATAGAGCACGATGGACAATATTTCCAAGATTAAGTTCGTTGTTTACTATTTTTTTATAATTAAAAAAACTACTTAAAAATCTGTAAAAATTAAGTCATACACCTAATATTTTGTTTTTATTCGGTATTAAGAGTCCAAACTTTTTGTTAAGCCAACTATAATTTTTAAATATGTATTTTGGGTCAATGCATTTATACGCAATGTGTCATGATAAATATATTTTATACCATAATATGCAATATATTATATATTTTTTTAATGGTGTCATCGCTTGATTTTAAGAAAAGAATTTTAAATATAAATTAAAAATAAAGTAAAAAATAGCAAATTCAGTTTCTTACCAAAATCACTAAGTTGTTCTGTTGGATTGATGCTCCTTTTGAATACGACATGGTGGGATTCTTCTTTATTTGGGCTCAACTCATGAGGAAGAGGTTTGATGACGATAT
This sequence comes from Dysmachus trigonus, assembly GCA_949715965.1. Lineage (NCBI taxonomy): Eukaryota > Metazoa > Arthropoda > Insecta > Diptera > Asilidae > Dysmachus > Dysmachus trigonus. Next base: position 87,109,350 of record OX454319.1, on the reverse strand, counting down.
CATGTCCAATGCTTCCTTCCTGAAAAACAAAATTTTGGTTAAATATGTTAAATAGCTCTCTAAAAAACATAATAATGTATGCTTCTTTCAATTGTTATAAAGTGATATTGTAATCATAAGTAAACGTTCATTATTTCCAAAAATCAAATTCTATAGAAAGACTTTGACCTTCCTTTATTTAGAAGAAAGTAAATTACAGCTTTCTTTTGATCGTTGAATGATGATCGTCGATAATTCAAAATTTTTTAGTTCAGTCATTGTGAATCTAAGCAAGCTTTATACTTCCTCAAAACCATTTCGAACATCCAATTAGAGGGCATTCAATTTTGAACATTTTTATTGGAAGCGCGATACAGATTTCTATGACTTGTAAGTTTGATCATAATCACCTCAACAGTTTTAAGTTTCCACTTGTCCAGTCACGTTGGGGCTACTCTCTAAGCCTCTGTGACTATTTGAACTTAGACCCACTGATGGAATTTAGCAGCTGCTCTTATTAACCGACCGGCTAATGGTGTAAAATGCGGATAATTGCTAATAATTGAAAAAGTTCAGTCTGACTAACAACAAAAGAAGTTTGATTGCTTTATCGGAGTGCTTTGTATGGTGGTCCATCAAGGCTGGAGGAAACTTAAGAGACTGGAAGTGTAATTGCATCCTTGTCGCTTTAAGGCGAACACCTTTGGAGCATAGTCATTTCATTAAATTACAAATTTCAGACGGGGCGTTAAGTGAACTACCATTCTGTGTTTCGGTTAATGCCGCTGAGAGATATTTTAAGAAGAATTCTTGGCCTTTTCCTCGTAAATGGATTTCCTCTTTGAGTAAAGAATTCCATTTTCAGCATTTAGAGCAGTTTAAAGTGTTCAGTGGTATTTATTATTCGTGTTTCGTGAGGAATGTGTATCACGGTGACCTATCTATTTTAAAAGTTCATTGAAATAAAATTTTGAATCTTGTTCAATTTTAATCGTGATATTAATGTCATATTTTTAAAAGCTATAAAATATGAATCTACAAGGTTGTGAAAATTATACAATAAAACACACATACAAATACGAAAAAAAATATTAAAGGCTGTATTTACTTTGGATTGCTTTATCACTGCTGACTCACATGTGCATGACAGGCAATAGCTGAATAAGTGGCTGAATAAAATTGGGCTATAATTTTTTTTTTATTGATTGACAACATTGCGATCAGTATTTTACCTTAACCTAGAGATAGAAACCTATATTTTAAACCCTTGTTCATGGGTCATTTGTGTTCACCAAAAATTTGTGAAGCGTTGTGTCTTTAAATTTATCGGATTGAGGCTTAACAAAAAATAATTTAGAGGAATAGGGATTTACCTTGTTTTGCTTGTTTTTGACTTTGAAAAATACAATTGAAAGGAAATCAATTCTTTTTCTTATATGTGTAATTTTATTTATTTTTATACAATATAAGCTCATCATTACCATTCGCATGTTATTCAATTTCTTTTGGAATTTAAGGTATTAAAAAGCAGGCTCTGTTAGAGACTTCGACGCTTTCTAAACGTTTTAATTCAGTCTGCTCAACTTTCCTTCGTGTCGTACGGATTTGATTTTAGTCGGAATCAAGAATAAGGCTGAATAATAAATATTAAATAATATTTGTAAAACTTAAATTCAATTTTTCAATACTTTGTTTCAATCAGAATGAGTGCTTTTGTGAAATCGGACCATTTTTTTCCAAAAAGATACAACTCGCTAAAGATTGAAAAAAAAAAAAAAATTTTTATATAGAAATTAGTATTATAACCATTCTAGAATATTTCTAGAACCTTTAATAAAACATTCATTAAAGTGCCAAAGTTTGGGTTGGTAAATTTTATACTCGTTTATTTATTTACTTACGAGGAAAAGTTCTCAGGTGTGTCTCACCGATTTTGATGAAATTGAAATATGTTATAGAGTATCGAAAAATAAGAGATACGTATGTTTTTTCTGCGGATACGCAAATTTAGGGGTGAAAACCACCCCTAAAGTTTAACCCCAAAAACAGTTTTTCCTAAATATTTCAAGTTCTAATGAATTTTTTGAATGAAACAAATTGGAAATGATGTCTCATAAATATGCTAACCTTTTATAAGTAATCCTTTTCCCGGGGGTGGCAACCCTTATTTTTTATTGCAGAAAACCGATTTCTTTTTTATATTTTTGAGTCACAAAAATAACAGTTTTATTTTATTTTATTATTATTTATTGAAAAATATTTTTTTACATACGATTTTGAAAAATAAAGTTGACCTTTTTTTGCATTTTCGTAAAAAAAGCTCCTCAAGAGGGTAAACAACCCTTAGCATTAATAAGTAAATGATGTATATTCTTTCGGACATCAGTTTTTTCGTGAAATCCAGTATTAAGGGGTTTTTGGAGTCGCTGATTACGAATCTGATGTTAAATTTAAAAAATTCAAAATGGCGGATCCAACATGGCGGACAAACTTTTGAAAATACACCAATTTTTATAAAAAAAAAAAAACAATAAATAAAACTACCCCCTAAATGTGCGAATCCGCAGATAAAAAAAAATACGTGTCTCTTATTTTTCGATACTCTATAACATATTTCAATTTCATCAAAATCGGTGAGACACACCTGAGAACGTTTCCTTGTTAGAAACAACATTTTCGAAGCTGGCTAAGATGATTCATAAGCAATTTGTGTTTTCATTGTATGTTTAGAAATTTATCAATTTTATCTGCAGTTGAGTTAATACGTTGTGTACATTTTTTAAGTACATATTGAATTTTTTACGTCAAAGATTTGGAATTCAGATTTTTTTTATTTTTACTTTTTTAGTATAAGAAATATTTTTAAGGAAATATATTTCAAAGAATTTCTTTGATTACTTGATCGATCAAATTACTAAGAGGAAAATTACATTCTAAAATCTAGAATAATTAAGATTGATTGATATTGAGAATTATCAATACGTGAAGTTATAAACTGCCCTTATGTAAAAACACGAACGATCAAAAATCACAACTAATGGAAAACAAGTGAAATAAATAGTTTAATTGAATTAAAATAAAAAAATAAATAAATACTTAGTGCAGCATATATCAAAAACTAAATTGACACGATTTCTGTTTAAAAATTAATAAATGTATTGCCTTTATTCCGACAATTCTATTGTGAAATTAACATTATAATAGTCAGATGAACTAGGACCTGGTTGATTTTCTGTTTTAATTTGTACCACATGAGTTAACAAAGTGCCATCATTGAATCGATTAGAACTATACTTTATTCATTGTATTGTTAAAATGAAAAAGTGTATTTTTATACATACTCAGAAAAAAATATTATAGTCTTTAAAATTTTTTAGAAAAGCTATTGATCTATTTTTTTTTTGTATGAGTTTTCATAATTTTAACAATTTAGTAGAAGATTTTCAATAGAGCAGCAGATTAAAAAAGGCCCTATTATGGAAGTCAATTTTACTCGATTCGTACAGCGAAGACAATAATTTTCTTAGCAGATCAGCTTTGAAAATATGCCTTCGCTAGTCGAGTCGAGCGAGATCGACTTCCACAATAGGTTTTTCCTATTTTCTATTTATAGATTAAAGTTCCTATACTTAAAAAAAAAGAAATATAACAAAAATTCATTTACCAGAATGGCCCCTTTAAATGCCAAAAATGTTTCCGATGTGATCATATATCACTCGGGCACTCCTAAATTGTTTAAAAACTAATGACAAATCAATTGATCGGCATATTATACAGGAAGTGATTTATTGCCCTCGAATTTTGCCTAGTCGAAACTACCTGCAATCTAATAAAAAATGAGGCATTGGATCGCATCACAAAGGTGTGATTAATATTTTTTTGTGCGTGTGTGTATACAAAATTAATATGACCATCGGGAAAGAGTCGATATCCACGGAATTTAAATTTAAATTGTTCGATTGATCGCCCACACCTTTATAGAAAAGGATGATATAATGAAAGTAACGGGATTTCCATTGTTACATCTTTTTTTTTTTTTTTCCTTCCCGGATTACAATATTAAGCCAGATTGTTTTTCTCCGGATTACATAAGTTTTAACATAAAAGACAATAATTAAATTCGCAGAATAATGACCCGGCGCATACTGTCGTGATATGAGACATATGTGCGAATGTTTTGTTGTTTTTTTTTAAAAATATCGTCATTATTATTTTGCAGTGCTTCACCTTTAAATTCACTGTCGGTGTTCGAACAGGTTGGGGAGAAAAAAAAAAGTTGTATTTTTACTACAAACGAAAGGAAAAGTACAATCGTGGTCCACACCTAGACAGCAGCCGTGCTCCATTCGACGACGTGAGATGAAATAATCCATCGGATTTTATGTCGTATAGAGCGGCGCGCGACGGCGCGGACTATGCCGCGCACCGTCGATTCAGAGAAAGTACGATAAACTTTAAGAAAAACCTGAGAAAAAGCAAGTTTGGCGCTCCAGGCCATGGGGAGTAGATTTTGTTGTAGACTCAACATTCGGCATTCTGTGTGGCAACTTTTAGCCGCCGGTGTAACCTCGGACAAAACTGGCGGTAGTGACTGCTGAACAGTCTACCACCTATATACTATATACTATATATAGTATATATTAATCTGCTGCGCTTTATTCCATTTTAATTATATAGTAGTCATTATATCATTCCCTAGATTCCGGTTCGATGCCGTTTTCTTGTGGACACCTTTTACGCAATGGGTGCCACAAGTCGCCGCCACACCATTCCGAACTATTGGCGCCCTGCAAAATACGGATATAATAAATCTTGAATGTTATCAGACATTAAGACGACAAAATTATCGAGATTTTGGAACAAATATTTTCATAAAAAAAAAAACAAAAAAAAAATACAGTCCGTGCCGGTGGTGATACACAACGTCAACAAATGAAAAATTTATGTACCTATAGTGTATATTTTTGCAATTTCGGATTAATGCTGGTCACGGCATTCTTGACGTAAATAATCGCATAAATCATATAACTTACTAGGCGGAACACACTTTTGTACTTAGACTCTAAAAGAAACTATAAGCCCTCGTTAGTTGAAAACTTGCTTACCTTTTGATATATATGTATATCTAAACCAACTTAGTCTTATCTTGGAGTAGAACACCCACAAAAATTGATTTGAACTACTTTTAGACCTTTCCATTAAATTTTACTCTTTGAATGCTTTCCGCACACAGTAAAGTAGAGCACTATACTTCTTGAAATGAACGTGATAAAATTTAATGCATTCAAAAGGTATATCTATGGATAAAACATTTCCTCACTTGCGTAGCATATACGATTGCCATGTCCCTATGGATTTATAAACATCAACTGTCGGGGGCGTTGGACTTTGTGGAGGAAGTTTTTCTACCTTTATGCCTGTCTTATCGAAATGTCTTGGGCAATTAACAGCTGCAAGCAACAAACCGAAAGAGTTGTGACAAGATTTTTAAATAAGCGTGTTAAGACAAATAGTAGCGGAAATCGGTAGTTAAGAAGTTGACAATGTGTCCATTGGGTTTGGTTGACTTTCGGTTCTATTTTTTACTTCTTTTTTTTTTTGGGTAGTGTACTGTACGCATTTTAATTTTTTCTCCAAAATGTGCTAAAATCATTTTAATTAACAGCATTTTTTTTTTATTTTCTGCTTGAGGTCAACAACCTTCTTGTGCTAAAATCATTTTAATTAACAACATTTCTTTATTGGCTATTAGTTGGCCACTTCATTTGTTGGTGTCCACTTGGGGTCAACAATCTTTTTCTTGAGGCGTATTTTGCCAATATTTATTTTGGACATACATTCCGAATTTTTCACATTGGTCGATCATATGTTTTATGATATTCTTAAAAACTAATTAGTTAAATGTCTATTTGAGAATTGTGAATCACCCGATTTCTGGATTTTAATATAATTTCCTTTTCAAGTTCATGTACCTATGTAATTTTACAATATTTATACTCGTACTACTAGAAGCACTAAAACCGAATTTGAACCTTTAAAAACATTTTTCTTCTAATTACAATCTTAAAACCGGTGAGTAAAATAAAAATATATAAATTCATGATTTTTAGTTTTAGAGTTCGAAAATCTATAGGTATCTGAATTTGATTTTATTATTATTACAAAGGTTTTCTTTTTAAACTAACAACATTAAACCAACATTCACAAACAGATTATATTAATTAAATTTTGTACACTGTTTCAACAAAAACATAAAAATACATTTTCGTATGAAAACAATTATAGTTTCTGTTAACCAATTTAAGTTTAGTAAATATTCTCCAATAATTGGCATATGGTTAGAGTTCACTAACATCTTCAAAACTTGATTCATAACTATATTGAAAATTTCGACTTCTTTTAAGTAAAAATATAAATAATTATGAATTTCAGTACTTTATAATTTTTATACGAAAAGTGTTCAAACTATTCTGGAATATGATTGCAATGAATATGTCCAATTTTATATTATGCATACATATACCATGAGTAGAATTGAGTTCATTCACAAAGCTTTTATATACCTTGCTTTAACTTATATTTAGAATTAAATAAAAATTAAGTCTTTATTTCCAGGTCAAAAAATGTATCAAGTAATGGTGCTTCAGATGTCGTTATAAATTGAGATATGATAACAGAAACAACAGTGATAGCTTCTAGTTTCAAACCGTGCGACTACAGAAGTAAAATTTAGGATTAACCAGCTATTACTTTCGATTGCATAAATTGGAATATTCTGAGGTATTGATGAAATCTACTGAATCTATTATTATTATAAAATTCTTAATCCAATAGGTAGAAAGCAGGAAAATTTTAGGTATATTCAGGCGACATTGGCTGTAAAGTCCAACGAATATTGATGCAAAGAAATTCATGCTACTGTTGCGGATAGTATGTAGTAGTTTATAAAATTCCCTAGATAATTTTTTTTTTTAAATTAATATATAGAAGCTTCTTGTTGACTTTTACTTTTTAAGTCTTAAAGTAGGCCTCTAGATGACTTATGTATACATATTTCCAGTTCGTTCAGACTTTTATTTTATGTCTTACAAGGAGGAGGCACGACCTTGGGGAAACGGATTTGAATGAAATTTTGCCTAGTAGTAGGATTTCATGTCGGTATACTAGCCATAAAATATTTCCGTCCAATGCTCAGTAGTAGCGGAGAAAAACGCACTCAAAGTTCACCGTATACCATATAAATAAGTTACGTTGAATTTCAATTGAGCGCATCGTATCGTATATGGTAACATTCCTGACTCGTACTCTTGGTACCCTTATATCACTATTTTTGTTTCTAATGCAGAAAAGAGAAAATATCCTCACTTAAAAGTTTCTACCCTTCATATGGTTCATAAGAGTGAATTGAAAAGACTAAACCCGTGCCCAAACTCTACATAAGTAGCTCTCTCTCAACTTTCGGGAGGCGCATTTTTTCGGCCTTTTTCGACCCTCCTATTGTCCAGAGCAGGTAGATATTCTGCGTTATATTCGACAGTTTAGAGTACACTTTGGAGATATATTTAAATTAATCATAGCGTATAGAAATAATAACGAAAAAAGCACACGAGCTAATGAATAAATAAATAGTCTGTTCTTTTTTATAATTAACTAAATAATTAAAAACGATTGGAAAATGAATCAATCAAGTTGGCTCGAACTCGTGCATGCAAGAGTACGAGTCGGGAACGTTACCATATACGATACGATGCGCTCAATTGAACTTTGGGTGCGTTTTTCTTCGCTACTACTGAGCATTGGACGGAAATATTTTATGGCTAGTATACCGACATGAAATACTACCACTAGGCAAAATTTCGTTCAAATCTGTTTCCTCAAGGTCGTGTCCCTCCTTGTTAGAATAAAAGTCCCGAGATGAGTTTTATTCTCAGATGGCTGAACAAGAGCTTTTGGTGGCTGAAAAGTGGCCTTTCATTTTTTAAGCTCCTTTTATTTTAAGCCTGAATACTGAAAATAAAAGTCATCTAGGGACTTGTAATAATCACCAACTGAGAACATTGTAATAATATATATAATAAATTCGGATTTTAACTCTTATAGTGTGGCTTTAATAAAGTAGACCAAAAATCTTAAATTGATTAACCGACAAAGGCAGAAAACAACAATTATAGATTTCAATATCAAATGCAAGGATCAACTTTTGCTCGTGAATTAAGAAAAGTCTAAGGATTTTTTAATACTATAAAATATGTATTTTTCACTAACAATTTTGTGATCCTTTTACCTCATTTAGTTTGGATATGTGATCATAACAAATTAAATAATGTATTGCTTTTAGAATAATTTATAAGTACGTATAGTTACTTGCGTGTTAAAATAATTTCATATGACTAATTTACTATGTGTATTCACACCTTTAGTGCAATCCGACTATGAAATTGTTAATTTCCGTGATCTTCATCCTAGATACCTATTATTTTATATTTTTTGCAACAAAGCAATCGAACAAAAAAGATTAAATAACAAAACGAATTATGAATCGGTGTTCACAGTCTAGTTTTGCGCCTAGTAAAATGGTCAATCGTTTTAAGTGGTCAAAAACAACCAAATTGACTGATTGACGTTACATTGTTTCATATGAGTAAAAGAAATTTTTTTTTTATAAAATCATAATAACATGCGGAACAGAGTAGTATTAGGTGATAAATCAACAGTTATGTTGTTTTTTATGTTAATTTGGATTAATAAATTATATCGCTAGTAGTCGAAGGTTTCGAAAAACCTAGACTGAATCGTCGACTGGGGATTGGTAAAGTAATATTTACATTTGTATTTAGAAATAAGGCATGTATACTTTTGTTTCATTATTTGTTTACTATATTTCGAAGTCTATTTTTTATTATAACCTATTTTGATGGTATCCTAATGACATTTCCGTTTAATATATTTTTTACTTTTGTAGTAAAAATATGTTCTTCATTTTGAATGTAGACTAAAGTAGTCATCACGCTATTTTATTTATCTACTATATCATATTCATTTATAAAGATAATATGTTTTAATGGTATGGTATATCTCTTGTTTTTTGTTTAGAGACTTTAACTTTCCTACCAATGCTCAATTACTCGTTTGATCGTCTTCGTTTCGAATTTCCTCTTAAAATTTTTTGTGTGCGGTTTCTCCATTGTTATTAAGGTCTCGCTAATAAACATTGAGAATGTAATATGTCGGTTATTACAGGCGAAGGTTTCATTCAATGGATTCCTCTTCATCATATAAAGATCTAAAAAAAAAATGTGATGCGTGAAAATGGGTAAATACTTCCGCAAAATTCCGGAAAAAGTAAAAGTTCATCGACAAAATAATCATCTAAGGTTACTTTTGTGAGTAATCCTCTCAATTAATATTAATTTGGGCACGTCAAGATGTTCTTTAGTACGGCAAACTTGGCACTTTAATTCGTTTCGCTATTGAAAAGTGGACATCATTGAAGCGTCTTGTGATGACACTGACTTTTAGGGAACATCTTATTTGTCCTTTACTCGTACTTTTTATTGGAATCGATATAAAACAAAACGAGATATGAACTCGTATGATACGGTGCGATACCCTGTAATACCCTGAGACCGGATTAAAGAAGAAAAAATCGCATTAAGGACTCGTTGCAAGAACGAGTATCTCAAGTTGATGAGTTGAATTTCACTTTTCAATAAACATTTCTCTTCGGCTTCTTCTAGGTCTTCTTCGGTTTTTATATAGCATCATTAAGACTCATAAATGACCGATTCGATGATTCGCGTGCGCGCCAAAAGTGTGGCGCCTGCGTCGCCCATTCGGTTGAATTATTGCGGGCAGGTTCGCAGGTTAATAATTTTGAACGGGCGGCTTAACACTGACCTTCCAATTGAGCGGAGTTCGACTGCAATGAAAGTGTTAAAACTTTCATTTTCTGGCCCGCATGCATCGGTCGAGATTTTGGCAGTCAAGTCGTGTTTTCGAATTTTGTCGTCTGAGACTACATGATGATCGAATTTCAATTTATTCGCATTCACATCACACACCTGGGGGACAAGTTCAAATTTTGATTGTTATGTCGAACAGCACCGCACTATATAACAGCTGTTTCCACATATATTTTTTTCTTTTTTACACACAAAACAAAACAAAAAATTCCAACTAAAAGTGAAATCGCGAATTATTTACCTAGAGTTGGCACTACAACGTATAAAATTCAATTTTATTTTATAGGGTCACACATGAGACCGTGGCCGCGAATTTATTTCTTTTATTCTTTCAAAAAGTTCAAAATGGGTCATGTTCACGTTTTATGTTTACCTGATTACGCGCGAGTCTTTAAAGAGGATTCGAATTCCAACCACTGTGTGTGGAGGAGTTCAAGAGCTCTGTGCTACGTAACCTTAAACATTCGCAATGTGGAGGAAGCAATTAATTGTAACTCGGACTTCATTGAGAATGAATTGAATTGTGGCTTCATTAATCTCAGCCACCTGAACATCACCTAAGCATTTAAATTAGCTACGAATTTTTAAGTATCTAGTATGACAGTCATAGGGAAGTGTTTATAAGAAACTAGTTTCCTCATTCTAGTTTCGTCGTATTCTTTCAGTACATTTTTATTTAGTAGTGTAGGCTTTATTTGTGAATGATGCAAATCTACATGCCGGTGAATACATATTTTTTTTGCAGTATTTACGGAAGCTGAAAACGTTTAAAAAAATATTCGTTTAAATGGCACTTGCCAGTCTGTGCTTGCGGCAATTCAGTAGAAGGCCGTGATTTAAATTATTGCCTGTGGGTGCATTAAATTCGTGGTATTTAAGGCTGGTTTAAAATTGAAGAAGGCTCCCTGCGTTTTACGACTGATGAAAATTTTAATAGATTGGTATTTTTTTTTGATTTGGCCGGATGCGTGGAATAATTTTTGGTGCTGTGGGAAAATCCTAACTTTATGAATTTGCGTACGCAACTGAAATAGAAATTTTTTTTTTATCACGAGAAGGTTACAAGTTTTCTACTATAAAATTTCTATGTAGTATGTACATATATATTATTACATGTGCAAAAATGGAATTGCATATAAGATTTACAGAAAAGTCAGCTAGGTTAATATGTATAACTTTGACACACTCACTTTTTATTTTTCTTATCATTTTTCTTTGCAATTGTGTCAAACAGTTGTTTTTAAGAATTTCTACTGAATACCCAGCTGTGTTCATTTATCAAAAGTTTATCAAAAAATAAAATTCCAATCAAAATTGCAGAACTAATGAGTATGTCGTGTTCTTAATCTACATTACCTATGTAAAACGTGGATCATAAAAATGTTTTATTGCGTGGTAATAGCCAAATTTTTATGTAATTACTAATTTTTATGACTCCGTAATGGAAATTTAATGGCGTCTTCAACTATTTTTTTAGTATTATTCCTTGTTTCTCAACAGCTTATTGTATAATTAATTAAGGTTAAAACAACATGAATCATGAGAACAGTTTAACTGAACATAAAAAATGATTTATTTTACGTGGTGTAACGATTTCAGGATATATTTTTTTTTGTAATGGTAAACAACTTTTTTAAAATAGGTAAATATTGTAATTCTAAAATAATGTCTTAAAAAACAACATATCATATAATTTTAAGATAATTTTAAAACATCTGTGACCTTTCAGTGATACATTAACAGCAAAAATAAAATCCTTTGGACATAAAATTAATACAAGTGATGATTTACTGAACATAAGAAATTAATAGCATGATAAAAAAAGTTGGAGTGAGTGCAATTTGAGTTGATTTTTGGAACGCACGATATAATTTTATTTAAAAGTTCAATAAGTTTCATCAAAAAACGTGTTTAGTTGCTTTGAAAAAAAAAAAAAAAAACAAAATAAAATACTGTTTCTCCTGCTTTTAAATGTAAATCATCATCATGAAAAATAATAAAAGTTTGAATTTTTAAATGTAAATCATCATCATGAAAAATAATAAAAGTTTGAATTTTAATGTACAAAGTCTTTTGGTATGCACTTTAATTACAATCCTTTGCTGAAAAGTCCGCAATCCCATTTTTTTCCCTTATCTATGCCTTTTGCGTATGAATAAATAAGAAAAATAAAAAATTTATCATTTCGCTTAATTGCGGACCCGAATCTTATAAAAATTGGGAAAGATCCGAAAAAAAGCTTCCGAACGCACGGATTCGAACCCGTGACCACTGAATCACAAGCCCAAGTGTTAACCACTACACTAGCCGCCGCTTTGGAGAAATGATACAATGAATGGGATTTAAAGCCGCGTGAAAATTTTTGTATACTATTATTTCCTAAACGGCCATCTGGAGTTCCCACTTCGGATACTTTCATATGTAGCCAAGCCCTACATGTGCTATAAATTTGAGAGAAATCGGTGATGACGAGTAGGTGCTTCTCCTTGTTAGACCTCAAATTTTGTTGAATTTTTACTGAAGTCGATTTTGCTCGATTTGACTAGAGAAGACACTCATTTTCTTAATTGTCTTTATTAATTAAGCGAACTTCGATAATAATAGGGCCATAAATTTTAAGGGGGAACATCACTGTGAAGGTTTTAAAAAGATCCCTTTATCTTGAGTTTTTTTATTGTATTTATTTATTATAATTGAGCCCCTGTAGAATAATAATGGTTCAATCTCTGGATCACTTTTTCAGGAATTGTTGGTTGGAAAACGAAAACCAACAATACTTTTATTCTATATAAGTTTAGTTTGCCGGGTGTTTAGAAAAAGAATTAATTTAGGAAATGATTTTAATTTCTACTTAGAAATTTTCTAAATAGAACCTTAGGCACTGCGATTACATAAATTTTCATTATTTAAAATTTAAAATTGAAAAAATGTCGAAAAAAGTCCTTTCGAGAAAAACGCAATTAAAAGTTAATTTTTACACGAACGGCAGCACTGCCTCTTCATATTTAAAAGATCAAAACTTTGCTATCTTTGCAAATTTGGACATAAAAATGTATACACATGTTTTGAAAGTATGTACTGTTGAATTTCGAAAAATATCGCTCAGAAATAACATCAAAAGTGTTGGCAGTGAGGTTTTGACTAAATTAAACATTAAATTTCAGAGATATGTCTACAGCTTTTCTTTATTAGATAGATTTTAGCAGAATTAAAAACATTGCTCGATGGATAAATCATACAAAATTTTCACAAAAAATGATATAATACCGATGCCTAAAATCTAAAAAATTTCGAAAGACAATCTCATATTTGAAAATGACGTCGGGAATATGACCATCGCGAATGTTCTTGACGAAGCACATTCTGTCATTCTAATTTGGGGCACTTTTTCGAGCAATGTCGGCCATATGTCACGAATAACACGAACAGAGTTGGTTTTAAAGTTATCAATTGTTGCTGATTTATCAGTAACCGTATAGGAATTAGTCAATAGGTTTCAGACCGTATGACCTTGTAGGCCAATTTACAGGGCCATTTCTCGAAATTACTTTATCGCTAAATAGTGATTTCAATAAGTCGATAGCTTTTGTCGATCGCTGTATGGCACGTAGTGCCATCCTGTTGAAACTATATTTCACCAGAACCATATGTCATCCATATTTTCGAAGAAATATTCATTGATCATGGATCGGTAATGATCTCCATTGACAGTAACATGAACCCTTACCTCATTTTTTTAAATAAAGAAGGACCTATGAGGCCACCAGTGTGCAAAACCAAGCAATATTTAAGGTAAAAAAAACCCCTTATAATATAGTTAACGTTTTCACAATCCCTTTTCAGTATAATTAACGATCTTGCGCCAAATCTTTAGCAATTTTATTTCACCCATAAAAACTTCCCAAAAAAGACGCATTTTCCAAAACAATGACGTTCTTATTGTTAATTACAAATTTCTTCCCCGCACGAAATTTCTGATGGCGGGTATTTTCTCAGTCCGTCAGTCCGCATATGAAGCAATTTGAAGAAGAGCCATCTGCAGTTCAATCTGGGTGCTCAATTGCTAGTTTTGTGAAAGTTGCTTGAATAGCGCCATGAAATGTACAATCATTTTATATTTTTTTTTTTTCACCCATCTCAGCAAATCTTCTTGCGCTGTTAGGATAAAGCGCGCAATGGTCACATCAGTTTACTGAAGCTTCTGCTCATCGCAGTCAATTTCTTTAAATATCAAGGCTATCTGGCCTCTGTCTTCATCTATCTGTTGGCGTTGGTTCACTTTCAGGTATTTGCAGTTTCTTCTACTGTGAAAAGCATATCTTTATGGCAGTAGTACCAACCGTTCAATGATGCTTACATAACTTCTAGTATATATAAAAAAAAAAACTACAACAGTATGATCAAGAAGTATAAAAAAAATATAAGTAGCCATAGAGAAGACATACTAGAGTTCAGTCTTCTTGAACTTTGGGGCGATCGAGTACTTGGTATTCGATATGACCAATGTAAATAAATCCTCATAAAAGCGACACAAACTCATCAATTAGCATAAGTTGTTGTCGAGGCACAACATTGGATATTCTATGTTTAAACCAAGACACCAACTGAGTATCTTAGAAAACCAATTCTGTGGTGTCAGCACGCTTGGAATTTAGCGCCGGTCAGCTTGTAGATCGCCTCACCACCGGTGCACCGATCATGCGAGGATAAATGGATTGCATGCATAAGATATATAAGATATACAACTCTATGCGCCGTAATCCATCATGTCCGTCAATAGTTCATTCTGGCAATTAGTCATTGATAGGTAAAGGTGATTGCGATGAATAGAACCGCGCGTCGCAACTGCCGCCACAGCATTCGGCGTCGACGATCGATGTTATGCAATCGATGCGATGCGCAGGGAAGTCCACTAAAACAAGTTGCGCAATCTTTATACCGGCTACAGCCGATCATCTTCTTCTTCTGCTTCTTCTTCTGGAGTGTTGTAACACATCTGTAATGCCCTTTTAGATTTTCTCGTAAAAAGTTGCACATCGACAGGTGAACAAGTCTGTTCAATAGATCGATGACGAAATCTTTATATAAAAAAATCGCATTCATTGCTGAATTGAATGAGGATTGCTTTTTAGTTTTTCTTATGTCTTTTGTTTCATAAAAGTTACGGTCGGAGGATAATTATGTGAACAACAATTTTTTGTTGTTGTTGTTAAAGCAAACTGAAGAATTCGAAGAAAAAGTCCAATAACCTTAATTTCAAGGCCGTTTGTTATTGAGCCTCAATATTTACGAATTATAAACAGCCTATATTTATTATTCAATAAAATATTATAGCTGTTGCGTTTTCAATTTTCTCTGCAACAGTATTCATTACATGGCACCGGTGATGTGACAAAGTTAGTAAATGGCAAAATTAATGTTTCATAAATTTAAGTACAAAGGTTTCACAGGTTTTGCAAACATTAAATGCACATTGTATTTTGCTGTTGAAAGTATTTTAAAAGGATATAAAAATTACAGACGTGTGTCACTTAACATATAGTCACTCAATAATTTATTTTCATTAAGTAACAATTCTTTGGTAATTTTGTCGTATTGCCGATGATATGTATGTTTCCTCAAAATCATTTTGTTCACTTTGAATCCTATTTTTTTGAACCTTTGTATGTTAAATAATACAGAATAGATTTAGATGTGATAGAAAAGAAATTAATTTTAAGTTTATTTATTATATTATTATACAATAAGAATATATTAATTTATTTTATTTAAACGACAGATGAACAAAATTCCAAGAATGCCAATTGTTTGTTATCTTGGTAGTTTCGGTCCCTAAATACATATGTATTTAGACGAACCTTGTGAATTTTGGCAAAATATTTTAGCATGAATTATATAAGATACAAAGAAGAGAAATAAAGAAAAAAATATTATTCATAAACGACGTCTTTTAAAAATACGTTTTATTAAAGCATTATATTTATCCAACTGAGTTAAAATAAATTTTGGAACATATTAGGTGGTTGCATTAATTCCCGCTGTTCACATATAGATGTGGGTAGCAATTTTTACACTGAATTATAATTATTGTGATATGTACCTACATTTTTGAAGCTTGAAGGTGTGTTAAGAAAATCCAGTTAATAGTTGGCATTTTTACATTCATTAAGTGATATTTAATATACAGTGAAAAATGGATCACGATAAGTTGTTTTTCTGATGTGTATTTCTGCATTATTTCGATTTGAAAAAGAGTGCAGCTGAAGCTCATCGATTACTCGCTGAAACTTATCTGCTCCATCCGAAACAGTATGCAGAGATTGGTTTAGAGGGCTTAAAAGCGGTGATTGTGATATTTATGACAAAGAACGGCCAGGTTAACCGAAAAAATTTGAAGATGAGAAATTAAAAGCGTTATTGGATGAGAATCCCGCCCAATCGCTTGGAGAATTAGCTCAACAACTTGCAGTCGATAAATCAACTTAATCGCGACGTTTGCTTGCCATTGGGAAGATACAAAAAGAAGGAAAATGGCTGTCACATTGATTGACACACAGTGCTATTGCGAGTCGGCTAAACATCTGCATTTCCTTACTTGCAAAGCAACGAAAGAAGAGTTTCTTATGGCGTGTTGTGACCGGAGATGAAAAATGGATCTATTTTGAGAATCCAAAAAGAAGAAAATCATGGGTTGATCCTGGCCAACCAACAACATCGATTTTAAAGCGGAAGATCCACGCTTATAAGACAATGCTCTGTTTTTGGTGGGATATGGAAGGAGTTGTCTATTACGAGTTGTTAAAGCCGAATGAAACAATCACCGCTGAGCGTTATGAACAACAGTTGGAGAATTTGTACAAAAATTTGATGAAAAAAAAGTCGAATCGACGAAAAATGATTCTTCTTCATGATAACGCTCGGCCTCATGTTGCTTTGAAGGTCAAACAAAAACTGATGGAGTTTGAATGGGAAACCCTCCCCCATCCAGCGTATTCTCCAGACCTGGCTCCATCAGACTATCATCTGTTTCGGTCGATGCAGCATGATTTAGAAGACAGGCATTTCATTTATGAAGAAGTCCAAAAATGGATTGCTGATTGTATAGCCTCAAAGGATAGAGCTTTCTTTCACCGCGGAATTCAATTGTTGCCAGAAACGTGGGAGAAGGTTGTAGCTGGTGAAGGCGCATATTTTGATTAAAATCATTACAATTTTTATCATAGAAATAAACGTTCAAAAAACATAAAAAACAGCGAATTTTAATGCGACCACCTAATAGTAAATATTGAAATTTGTAGAATATGGTGCAACTTTTGTAAAGAACATTTTTAGGGCATATTAAGGGTATTAACGTTTACTATAAGAAATGGCATGAAATTAACAAATAATTTTGTTATAAAATCGTAGTATCAGAGGCGTAGCTTAGCAAAAGAATAATTAAGTTGATACTTGATTTAAAAAACTTATTTTATCAATACTGAAATAAATTAATAATTGTTCGTACTTTTAATATTTATAAAAGCCCAACCCTAATGAATAAATAATAAATCACTCCGCCACAGTTCTATATTATTCCGTCTCGGGGAAGTAGCAATTCAAAATTTGAAACCTAGCCTACAATTTTTGAGCAATTAATTCAATGATTTTTTTTTTTTAAATAAGTAGAATGAGAGCTGAATCAATATGCACATTTTCAGTTGTTGTCATTAAAAAAAAACTTCTGTTTTTTACTCGAATATCTGCAAATATATGCTTCGTTTATTGAAACGAATGTTTAAATGTGGTTAAATTGCTGTTTTTATTAATAACAAATTGTTATTTTAAAATATATTTTGTTTATGCGAGTGTTTTAACCATTTAAATATTCTTAGTTGATTTCTTATTGCATTACCAATTTAAGTTCTAGCCGAAATCTTTTAAAATGTAGAAGAATTGATGCTTTAAAACATATCCCAATAAATGTATATATATAAAAATGAAAGTTCGTTTGTTTGTTTGTTGCTCAATCACGCTTAAACGTTTGCATCGATATTTTCCATTTTTTGTCCGAAGATAGTACTTATTCCAACTTAATATATAGGCTAATTTTTTTTCTTCGATAATACATAGGGTTTCAAAATAGCGCATCAAAGATGGCGGCTGAAAATTTTAAACGGATTTGAATGAAAATTAGTACAATGATTGTTTTGAGGTCACTGATTTTGAATATTATTAAGATTTGGAAATTCAAGATGGCGGATCTATAAAGGGGTTTTCGGGTTGAAACAATTTCTAGGATATAATAAACTAGAACTTTTGAGAAGTGTGAAACCGGGTAACCCAGCTAGTTTCATATAATAAAATTAATTAATTAATAAAATAATTTTTGTGAGTTAAAATAGACTTTTATAAGGACATGTTTGAAGATAAAATGTAAAGCACCTTTAGACGAAAAATCTTAAAAATGCGTTGTATGTTTGTATTTTAGAAAAAATGTTCAGCATTTATATTTATATCTACAATCAACACTAATCCGAATTGCTTGCCTTCACGATAATATGAATGAATTCCTCTTAATTGCAAAAGATGTAGCATTCTTTAAGAAAAATTGCAATCAATTGCTCGATAATTACACTAAAATACCCTTCAGCCTCTCAACAATTAATTCATTCTTAAAACCCAGAAAAAAATTTCACAAGGTCACCCAATCGTCGAGATAAAAAAAAAATACACACCGCTTAGCACATCACAATCTCACGCATAACAATACCGCCAACCCGCATAATTAGCTCATTATGTTCCTTCGCATATGCCGCAGATATATTTTGTGGCATGCATCGGTGCCATTGTTGATGATTGGTGTACTTGTTTTCTTTCAACGTGATTAGAATTGGTAATGCTTATAATGCCGAAGAACAAAACCAGGTTAAGAACCTCCAATAAATCTTGACGGTTGGTTGCAAGGTGCATGGCCAGGCCGCGGCGGTTCTTTCTTATAACATTGCGTATATATGTATGGCGGCCGGTGTATCATGGCCAATTGAACTTGCCGAAGAAACCGATTTCTTAGAGCAAAAAAAAAAATGAAATAATAAAAAAAAAATTAAAGCGATAGAAGTTTTCGATCACCTTGACCAACATGACATTTGGAGTATGCAACTGCATAAATTTATGCATTGTCCGACCCGAAGTGTGTTGCACCCGATAGTCGTCAGCACACGGTTGTTTGCATTTGAGTGAGTTTCCATACTGCACCTATGAAATTAAGTTGTTTTCAGAAAAACAAATCCTAATCTATACTATTTACAAAAGACTTTATTTAAATATGAATTTTATTGGCTCCTCGGCATATTTTATTGAGAATTCCTTAGATATGCAAATGACCCTTAAATTGATAAGGTTGCTTTATTAGAGCATCAGACGGTGTGGTGTTGAAGAAAGTGAAAAACGAAAGTACCAACTAACATAAAAGTACCTTATTGATTCAAAGGTGTATTTACTATACTATGGTTCATTCAAAACGAAGAAAGTTACTTTTGGAAATGTGACGCGCATCTTAAGAGTTCGTGACATTGCTACGGAATACAATAAAAAAAAAAAAAATGTAATCTTTTGAATTACTTCGAATTGCATCGATGAAGTAGACGCGTGCGATTTTTATCTTCAACGCTCAAAGTTGCACACCCACCAATTATATTGCAGGGTCGTGCAGAATCTAGGTAAATTAATGCAATTTCGTGACTATCTGAAAGTTTTAATAAATCAAATAAAGGAGGGAAAATCAAAAACATAAAGGTCGTTTCCTCATGGCATCGCACCACCATTCACCTCTTGTCTTATTCAAAGACTTGAAATAGGAAGGAAGAAATGTGGGTTGACTGATTGATTGACATTAAGGTTTTCTTCACATTTCCCTTAAACATAACTAGTTTTAATGCGTTCATTAAAGTGAACAAAGTTACCATTACTCGGGATAAGTAAAAGGCACTTTGGGGTTTTGTAAGCTGTATAAAAAAAAAATTCAAACAGCTTTTATGTCATTGGAATCATTTATAGATAAAATTTATGTTTCCAATCCATTTGGAACCTAATTTTCAATCCGGATAACAATTAATCTATATATTTTTAAAAATTTGTTAACACTCTTCTCCTTAGATTTATACAGGTACTAAAAAGTTCAAGGTTTATTTTAAATGTCATAATGTTTTTGAAAATAAGGTTTTTTTAGGAGTTCGGTCGTATCCTTTATTAAAAAGTATCCTTTGTTTTTAGTAGTTCGAAAGACTAAATCGTAGTAAAATCGACAATACAATACCTAGGGTACTTTAACTAGTCAAACCCTTGTTTATTGCTATTTTCGTTGATTTAGTTTAATTATTGGATGAAAAGGAATATCTCGAAACCAACATTTGTTTACAAAAGTATTTTATATACTATTTATTATTTAAATTTGCCAACTTTTTCTTGTGTTTTCTATAGCTGGGCTAGTGGTGAATTTACCAGCAGGCTGAGTAGGTTGGAGCCTAGGGCGGCAGATTTTAGGGGCTGCAAATTTGAGTCCAACATTTTCTTTTAATGTCTTATAGAAATTAAAAAGATTCATATTTATATACCTAAAGTAGTAGTCCGTGGTTTCGTAAGCGCCCTCATTCTACCTGTAGATATAAATTATATATAAATATAAGAAATAATAAATCGTAAGACTATTAGACTCCACAATTTATTTTAAATAACAACAAATAATGAAAACCAAGTCGTAGATAACACCCAAGTCTTTATATTTGTGTTAATTCTTCTTAATTTTATAATCCCATCTTACAAGGTTAACGCATTCTGTGGAAGGTCACGATTTTGCACTTAGCAACGTTGAGAGAAAGATCATTAATACTACACCAGTTAGCTAACGTATCCAAATCATTTTGAAGCGTAGCACAATCTTCTGAGGATCTAAGTGAGGCGAACAATTTTAAATCATCAGCGTAAATTAAGCACTTAGCAAAAGAGAATATTTCCACAATATCATTGATAAATAATATGAATAATAGAGAGCCAAGGTGACTCCCTTGTGGTACTCCGGATGAGGCATTAAAATCCTTACCATATAATTCGCCTATTCTTACCTGTTGTATACGATTGGTAAAATACTACTGAAAACACTTTAAAATTGATCCATTGAATCCAACATATTTTATTTTATCCAATAAAATCTGAATTGATACTTTGTCAAACACTTTAGAAAAGTCGTTATACAGTACATCCAGTTAAATACCATTTTAGTGGATCTACCAGCGAAAACTCCATGCTGCTCATTCACAATAATATGCTAAACCAGTGAACCTGTTTTAGAAACAACCAGAGCATCTAATAGCTGAGGGATAATATTCATAATTAGGACGATAGTGCACAAATCATAAAGTTACAATTTCTTTAACAAAAAAAGTTGTAACTAATTTTGAAAGGTTGGTAGGGGCGGCAAAATTTTGATAGTCTACTGGCGGCAAATTTGTAAATCCGCCACTGAGCTAGGGAGACTCTACTGAAGGAAAGCTACTAACCTAACCATATTTTGACAAAGAAGGCAATTTCAAATTGGCAGAATTTGATTCTTTACAAAGAAAAAATCCGTCAAGGATGTTTTGATAATTTAAATTATCCATTTTCGAGTAAGGCAAAAGTCATTTCTACGTGTTTTTACTAAATTGGCCTTTTTTAAGTTTTAGGTTTCGTTCTTTTTAAAATATCCTTCAAAATTTGCGGGTTTTAAAAAATTATTAGTTGATTTTTGTGCGCCATATGGGTTCGGTTCCCGAGTGCGCTATAGTATAGGTAGGCTTAAAATTAATTTTAAGTCCTAGCTTGTATAAATAAATAAATAAATAGTTGGTTTTTGGAAATTAATACTGCAAGATGAAGTATTTAAAACTTCTCCTTTTAAAAATTCCTGCAGTCTGCTTTTTTTTCGCATTTCCCAAAAACTTGTAGAACACATTGTAGAAATAGGGTTATTTTTCGTGATGCTATGATGAATCTAAAATTTTAAAGATTCTGGATGAAAATCTCTATTTTCTTAACCGCGCAAACAAGTAGACAAATATTTATTCTTTATATTTATTGTTTAGAAAATTGATAATCGCAATTTTGGTTCTTCGGAATTTTGGCTGTTGAATTTGACTTGATTTTTAAGACTTTGTCTTGGAGATTTTAATTCAGAATTATTTTTGTATAAAAAGGCATTTGCATATATAAAACAAAAAAACAACAAACAACAAAATTTAAAACCTCAATATATCTCCGAAACTTAAAGTTCGTGTTCTTTTTACAAGCGATTATTTAACTTGTGTCGTTTGTATATATGTCGCTCCGGTTAAAAATTTGTACTCAATTTTTAACTCACTTCCTATTATCTGATTTTCATGAAATTTGATCGACCTGCGTAAGTTTTATGACAATACAATATATTATATCTAATATCGTTCTAAATCCAATATGGCGGAAGCTTCAAGATGGTGGATTAGATTTTTCTTCGCAATCTATTTGATATGGGTATCAAGTGAAAGGGTTTGACGAGTAAAATACGATAAACTACGAAACAAAATCTAGAGTTAAAAGTACAAAATAAAAAAAAGTGAAGAAAAGATGTTTTAGATCAAACTTATTGTATAATTTAACTACAACAGCTATGAGGTGAAAAGAAATGGTAATGTTTTTTATATTTCACATATTATAAATCGTATATATACATGTATATAAAAACTTGATCTAAAACATATTTTTTTTCCATTTACTTATTTTATTTTTGTGTAAAGATGGATTTTATAATGAATCATATTAATAATTAGATCAACCCCGCATTATAAGGTTTTTAGATCAAAAACGGTATGCTCCATTTCTTCAAATTCTCAAAGATTCCCATGTAAGTAGTCCTTGAACTAAAATTGTCCAACAAATTTCTTCAGATCACGTTTCATGCACCCAAAAATGGTAAAGATTAATTGCAAAATGAAATTTTTATTTAAAAGTGAGAATGTGCACGAAGTTGCATTGATTACATAACCCACGGGCCCCAATTTCCATTGCTTTTAAATTGGATTCATAAAGAACCTGCTGGCTGCTGGTGCACCACCTTGAGACTGAAAGCGAAGCAATATGCCCCGAATCAACGATCATTATCTCCTAAATTGGATAAATTTTTGGTAATTACTCTGTCAAAAAGTTTTCTTTTTTGGAGACGAATATGCGACAGGCATGGGGAATGAAAGAAAGACAATCGAATCACTCTTATAAAAACAATGGCCATCGCCAGATGGAAAGAAGAGAGTATTCTTATGCTAAAAAAAAGATTTAAGATAACTAACTGCCTTCGAGGCATTCTGTTCGTTCCCACGTATATCGGTCAAGGTAAAAAGCACGCAAAACAGGCAAAACTGGCGGGTTAGATTGTTAGGCATTATTTATTCATTTTGCAGAAAGATACGAGTACAAAAGCACATGTGTGTCTCAAGTGCTCCCCCGAGTTTTGTGGAGGCATGTTCTCGTTTCAAACGAGCTGGTACAAGAAAAAAAAATCGCGCTTTTCAACACCTTATAGGGGTAATTATTAATAGAAATGATAACTTACCATTACTAAATCTCCGGTTTCTAGCTGCCGCCGCATAAGAATCGCTGCCATGTTGTCTTCATCCTGAAAGACTTCACCGATATGCTCCTCCGGGTGGGATTCCTGGAAGAAGATACAAAATTATACATTTTATTCATCATATTATCCAAAAACTTATGAACATCTTTAAAAAAAAATACATTCTTATAATTAGACAAATTACATCTAATAGACAAACTTTTGCGACATATGAGTTTGTTTATTAAAGATTTATCTAAAACATATGGAGACAATGTTGAACAAAACGTCTATGCGACAGGTTGATAAATTTATGTATCATATATTCTATGCTATCAAGGTCTTGGGAAGGTGAAGTTTTCCTACAGATCAAAATCTTAAGATCAGTGTTCTGATTTTAGTTACCGGCTTTTTAAGCGACAGATGTCAAAAAAGAACATTATTATGAATTATTGCGAAGGTTGCGACTGTTGTTGCACTAATTAGTTAATCTCTTGGTGAGAGATAATTAATAGATGGAATTGTATGGATTGTCGGTGATGAATATCATTAACCTGCATCTACGAGATTTATTTGAGAGAAAGAAATTCATTTTAGTTAATTGGATTCGATTGCGAGGGCGGTTTTGCTTTGTAAACTCATTAGTTTTTGTAACTTTTATTGAATGGATGCTGGTTCAAAAAACTAATTGCTATTTCAAATGGACATTTGTAGGCGAACAGCATTTTAGAGTTATGTAGGTGTATTTAAAATAATGAGAACTTTTTGAACAGTATTGGTTTTTAGTACTAAAAATCTTATATTTTGAAATATTTGGCTATTTAAGATTTTTTGGTGTTAATTTTTGTGTTTTACTTATAAAACAATCATTTACCTGTTTTTTATTCCTGTTTAAGATTGGATGCTAGGAAAATGAGAATTTAATTGTAGCTTCTGAAGTACAATAGGATTTATGGTTTATAGCCAATTTATGCGTCGAAAATGCACAACGTTCAAGTCAAATATTAACATTTATTTTATTACAAAAAATCACATGTAAAAAGAACTTGTTTTATGAGAAGTTTATCAGAATATTCTTCTGGTACTGGAAGCGGCTTATGACTAATAAAAATATCGATTTGAGTATTTTTTTTTTATCATTATTAATCTTTAAATAGGTAAAATAATAGGTATCTTTAAAGAAACAGCAGAATTTTATTAAATGAATAATGGTTCTTTTAAATGTTCAAATTGTGAATATCTGCATTATTTTCAACAAATGAGTTGTTAAAATCATGACTGAAGACCACCTTTTGGAAAAAAAAAATTATCCTAATCTATTAAAACTTTTGCATATTTTCTATTTAAAGAAAAAATTCTTTAAAAAAATTACATAGTAACAGCGTCCAAATAACAAACATATTAACAAAAAGGAAAGTGAAATTTTTCAAGCGTTATTCATATCGCACAATTTTGTCCATACGAATTTAAGAGGTTATGTAACCTTTTTAAATATAATCAATTTTAATTTTATTCTTTTTTTTTTTTGTATTTAAATTCCTCATGGCATATTTAAAATAGACATATATCTCTTTAATAACGTCATCTATAGCCCAAAGCCGCATACATAAAGTTTTAAAAGATTGGCGCCGGTTTTTGTGGTTTATTCATTAAAAAAAAAAAAAAATGCCATTCACAAATGCGACATGAATGGTATGAATGGCATAATATAATTTGAATGGTTCGGGATTTAAAATATCATGCGAAAAGGGAAGCCAGGTTATCAAGAGCATGACTGTCAGCTATAAGGTCACATACTTTATTACAGTCAATTATTTTCTTATATACCTTCAAATTAGTTAAGATTTCAAAGCAGATAGAAAGGTAACAACTGTAAGAATCGAAGTTATTTATATTTGCTTAGTTTTAAAAATACAAATGGTCACGGTTTACTAAGAATGAGAATTTTGCAATATTTTATAAATCGAACGTATCTGATTTGTTGTTTTTTTTTTATACCTTATAATGTAATTTATAGTAGAAGTTTTGAAAAAATCGTGATCGGTAAGGTTTAATGTAGCAAATAAGCTCAGAAAATAACCTCGAGGAATTATTACGCTGAAGTTGGACTCTTATCGAGAAGTCAGTTCAATTTAAATTAGCACGATCAATGAGCGATCACCGAATTTAGTCTTTAGAATTTTATTTTTCAGTGTGGGAAATTTATTTTTTAAAGTAGTGTTTTGGTGTAACAATGCGGTGTATAAAAAAGTTTTGTATTTCCTCGTAGAAGATAAAAAAATTAATTAAGCTGCGTTTTTTTTAATAATCTGATTAGATCAGATTAAATAGCAAATTTTTTAAACTTACAAAAGCATGTCAAAATGCCATCACTTTTACTTATCCATTCATTAATTTTTTGCCTTTTTGTTGGAATTTAACACATCAAGATAATTTGATATTTTTATCTCAAAATCGAAAATTTTTACTACTGATCAGATTGCAAAAGCAATGCAGCTTTGGTTTGCTTGCTTTGGAATAGACGGCTATAAACTTTAAAAAAGACGGTTTCCCTAATATTTCGTAAAAAATTTCATTTACTAGTAAAAATGAGCATTTTTTATGACATTTCATTTATGCATTGCCACGTCGTTTATAATAAAAATGACAATAATAATAATAATAAGACTTAAAAATATTAAAAATATAATATATATACATTGGGTGTGCGAATATGATTCCGCCCTTTCCCGTTTTTAGTATTGCTTACGTGTACTAATAAATAGCAACACTTGTGTTTGATAGTACTTTATGTCAGCTGTCAAACGCACTACGTTACATTTAGTTGAAATATTAGCAACAAATGCTTTTACCTCCTTGAAAATGTCGGTTTTCGTTCCAAGTAAACATCATTTGCGGAGAGTGCTATTATACTATTTTATTGCACAGAAAAGTGCAGCAGAAACTCATCGTTTGCTTGTGGAGATTTACGGTGAGCATGCTTAACTTGTGAGGGATGGTTTCGACGATTTCAAAATAATGATTTAGGCACTGAGGGCAAAGAACATGGAAAACTACCAAAAAAATTTGAAGATGCTGAATTGGAAGCATTATTGGCAAAGGATTCTTGCCAAACTCAATCAGAATTGGCTGCAGCATTAAATGTTGAAAGATCAAAGCATTTAAAAGCAATGGCAATGGTTTAAAAAGTTGGTAAATGTGTTCCATATGAATTGAAAGTAAGAGACATCGAACGTCGAAAAACAATTTATGAAATGTTACTTCAAAGGAAGCAAAGAAAAGGATTTTTGCATCGAATAATCACAGGAGATGAAAAATGGATATATTATGAGAATCCTAAACGTAAAAAAGCTTGGGTGAAGCCAGGTAAACCCGGCCTATCACAGCCAAAAAGAAATATTCACTGTGATAAGGTTGGGCTCTGCATTTGGTGGGATCAGAGAGGTGTTGTTTATTAGGAGTTGCTCGAATCCTCTCAAACTATTAATGAAGAAGTTTACCGACGATTTTGTAGGGAGCCATAGAAGAAAAACGACCAGAATGGGTGAATATGCACAGTAAATTAATTCTTCAACAGGATAATGCCAAACCGCATACCGCACAACTCGTATTCGCTTATTCCGAACAATGCAGTCAGATCTTACGGATGAACGGTTCACTTCATACGAAAGTATCAAAATTTGGATTGATAATTGGATCAGCTCAAAAGACGAGGAAAACGTAAATCACCTGAAAGATGGGCGAAGGCTGTAGCTGCCAATGGAGCATACTTTGAATAAATTTTTCTTTAATTTTCTAAAAAAGCAAATGTGTTTTATTTTAACAATAAAGGGCGGAGTCATATTCACACACCCAATAGCATATTAATATATGGGATAAAAGGTGGTGACATTTTGAATGTGGTTTATGTGCGTGCTAAATAAACATTTTTTAGCGAAAGTAGCCACCTCTGCTACCTTAAGTCGAGTTTATGTGCACAAATTTAGCACAGCCTACTATTTTAACACTATCAAATGTAAAAATTAGTAAAATAAATTCTAATGGAAGCAATTCTACTGAACTTCCTGAGTTTGTTTTTAGTACAATCTTTTGTTAAATCCGGACAAATTAAACAAACTAGACAAATTTCGGAGTTAAGTACAAAAAAATTCTTAAAAATTTTCCAAGTTGCTCGAATGGAACAAATTACTTTTAAAATCCGTAGCCATGTCGAGCAAAACTTTTGTTTATTCTTAAAAAAATTTTAACGCTGAAGACATACTGCTTCCTACATTTTTCAGGTAGCCTATACAAAAGACTCATTGTGAAGCATTCGTAAGTTGAAGGCCAGTTGCTGGATACAAAAGTAATTTTCGTGTAAATAACGAGTGAACGTGAAGATTGAATTTAAGTGTCTTCATTAATATTACTTGAATCCAAATTTGTACAGAAATTGTGCAGTTTAAAAGCGCAATGTTTATTCATTGTATAGAATTGCAAGATATTAACATGTTCTGTTCTATTATGGAGCGTAACTCCAATCTGTATAAAATCTTAAGATATTTGCTCGTTTTATTGAGTGTCTTATTTACTTTCAAAATATGGTCATGGAAGTCGGAAGGCGGAATGGTATGTAGATTTTAATAAATAAAATAAATAGAAAGAGTGGAAAAAAGGAAAAAATATTAAAGAAGTGCTGAACCATAAAAATTGCAAGTAACTTCAACTGGTGTATACTCCATTCATCAGTGAAGTTTGAATATCTTGAAATCTTGAATTTATTTACCAGATTTGAAACAGTTTATTAACCGCTGACAGCTGTCTCATGGTCGAGTTTTGTCTTGCGGTTTACTTATTATTTCCCTCATTTAAAACCGGAAATTTATGAATCAATCGCTATTAATAATTCTCAGTAAATTTGCCATTCCGGATAAAAAGGAATGGCACTATTAAATAGGTAGCACATAATTAGTGCAAAAACATATATAGAGAAGGTATAAAACGACAGGAACCCGCATTCTAAGCTTAACTTCAGCCTTGGCAATGCACTTGCGCGGGCAATCGCGGGTTTTTGATTCACCCTGTGCAAAATTCAAAACACACATCGTTGTGCCGCGGCACGGTAGAAATAATAAAAAAAACCTCAGATTGCTGCTTTGTTTAATTAATGAGGAAGGTAAGCGCACGCGGAAACAAAGGAAAGCAGCGTATTCGCGGTGCTCGCGAACCGTGTAAGCGAGGGTACTTGAATTCCACTTTGGAATGCTCAAAATCAACTCGAGCAGCCATACCTACGCTAGCATTATGCGCTGAAAGTGAAATTCTTCTTCCTACGTTTTATATTCAATGGTAAAAGTGAAAATTTTTCTTTCCGCTCACTCATTTACCTATGGAAGTCTTCTTGGCATTTGCTGACAATTTGCTTACAATTTCTTCGTCCCCGCCGTGTCACATTTGAATAGTGTGCGGTAGCCAAGTTCAAGGAAATCCTCGATCGTATGTCCACTTGCAAGACTAACTTATAAGCCCCCGATTCGAATTTCTTCTACTTCTTCGGCGACGAATAGGTACCTGAACTGAAAGGTGGAAAAATATCATAATCATGATATTGGGGATGACATACACCGGCTTTATGAGAGTTAATATTACCACCGATGAAGCAGCTTAATATTTGCATATATCGTTTTCTTTTCTTCTGATATTTATCAATTTGAATTTTATCTCATTAGAGTTATTTATAACAGTTCAAAAGGTAACGAGGTCACTTTTTGGGTCAAGGTCACTTAGATAAATTTAATAAAAACAAAGCTACTGGATAATAGCAAGGCACGCGAATAGTGAAGAAGACCTTTTGAACTTAATTTTCCTGTAATATTTATTAGACCATTTCAATGCAATTTCGATTTAAAGGTTTTAAAATTCTGGATTTGTGTAACAAGGTTAAAAATCACGCCTTCAAACTGCATGGACACTGAAAACGTACTACAAATTTATGACTATGTTTTTGATATACCTTTTTGAAAAAATGTTTGGAATGGGATTGAGGCTTTTGTTTTTATAATTTTTTAATCTTGATAGCTTTTGGGATGGACTAATTTTATGCACATCACCTCAACAAATATCACAAAATTCCTTCGAAATGTCTTGGAATTGATTATCTTTATTCTTAGTCTTGTCAAGATAAATTTTAATAATTTTTATTCTTTTGGTTAGTCTCACATAAAGTTTATCTATCTAAAATATGTTTTGTTTGTATTTTTATCGTAAGTTTTATCGTTCATATTTATTTTACTACATCGGTTATTTAAAACAAAAAAAAAACTGTTTAAAATGTCCTAGGATAAATATTTTTAATATAAGACGCTATCGATCACCAAATGATATACCACAATAATTAATTTTAACCATTTTTCAAGACTTCAGTTTTATTAATTATTAATTAAATGTTATATTAAAAGACAGAAACTTTTAAAATAAGATAGGTTACCCAAATGAAAATTTACTTAAAAGACAATTTGCTATATAAGAAAAACGAAAGCCATACTAAAAAGAAATTTGAATATATTCATAAATCAAAAAATCAAATTCATCTTATAAGTAAACATCTTAGATGATATCTTAAATTTTATAGAGTCCGTGAACTTTGAAAACAAAGAGAAAAATAATTTAATGTCCTCATAGTTTTTTGCTTTCACTTTTCATGTTAAACAATATTGTTAAAATGGCAAATAATGAAAACAAAAATTTTAAAAATATGAAAGGTAAAATACATATATAAATATTTTTTAAAAAGATTGCTGACATGCTTTAAAGATTTATTTTCTTGCGAAAAATGCAATTGTAGATCTTATTCGATTTTAGATAACCTATGACTAACCGATACTAAATTCCGGTATAAGAGTTTACTTCCGTGGTTATTTCTAGGTCAACTGCTATTCTCTTCTTAAAAGAATCTTGACATTAAAGAACAGACATTTAAAAAACGATGATATATTGCAAGCCAAAAATATTAGTAATTAAGTCATGAAAAATATAAATAAAAATCCCAGTTGGTTAATACATATTTAACAACTTTTCATAAGATCTAGTATGCTTATTATAAGGGTTTCTTGTATAA
Organism: Dysmachus trigonus; assembly: GCA_949715965.1. NCBI lineage: Eukaryota > Metazoa > Arthropoda > Insecta > Diptera > Asilidae > Dysmachus > Dysmachus trigonus. The sequence continues at coordinate 87,078,719 of OX454319.1, read as the reverse complement.
CTTTTTAAATACAGTAACAAATATTATTAATTTGTAAACTCGAAGTACATACGATTGAGGTCAATGTTAAAATTTTTGAGATAGAATATTGCTTATATAAATTAGTTATTATTTTATCCAAGAATAAAAATTATTCAAGCAAAACTCTCAAATGAGAGTAAAAAAATCAAAATCAAAAAAATATACGGAAATATCGATTATCCCTAACTATAACTTCATTATTAGTATCGTTTTTAAAATCCATGCAAATTTTCCAAAGGCTTTGATCTGTAGATGAATAATCAAAAAATCACTTATCAGATTAACCATATTTAAAGCATAATTAAATATTAGTTTAGACATTTCAGCTACTGTTGATTTTTCAACACTCTTACTCTGGGCTTGTTTATTTATTTACATAGATATGATATAAGAATAGAAATGTTATGCAAATAATGTATTTTGATTTTTTTTAAACAGTTATTTTGACTGATAGTATCTACGGTACAAATCGTATAAACAAAAAAAAAATATATACAAAACTATTTGATACTTGCCGGCTCTGTAGCATGACAAGCACGTTCGGAAATGAAATGCGTGAATAATTCGACTGTTTTTTTTGATATGGTAATTGATACACGGAGGAGATTAGAGTCAAAAAAGGCTGTCAAGCTTAAATGGAAGTAATTGGTTGAAAAAATTTAAAGAAATTCTGACAAATTAAACATTGATGGGAAAGTTCTCAAGGACAAACGAGTGTTTTTTTTTTTTGTAAACGTTGTGGTCAGTGATTGATATTTTTTCACATCCGGAAAACGAAAGACTTAAGCGACGAACCTGAGTTTTTTGTTGTTTTTATTGTTGGGTTGAATGGATATACTTTACATTAAATATGTGAGTTTAATGTAGTAATGTTTACAATATACTACTAGTATATAATTGTAATTGTAAAAATTATTGTGGTGCAGTAGAACATTATTATTATGGCTTGAACAAATATTATTAATTTTGAGGAATAATATCAAAGATTTGTGCCTTTCTTGTTGAATAAGTACAATATAAACTAATGATTGATATCATTAAACTAAAACAGAAGATTCACACTAGGCCGTAATAAATTTAAACGATAGGTTGCCGTGGCTGCCTGGTGGCGCACTTAGACCACAAGGGCCCATTGTGATAAATTTAAACGATGTCATAAAGGAAAAATGTGTAAATCATTGGAAATCTGTAGAAAACAATAGCATCATACCTTCCTCGAAGTTGAGAAGAGGAAGTTAGATCTGAATATTAATTATCCGGATGTTAAATATTTTTTGTTTTCATCGATCACGATTATGATTCATTAGGTATCTGGCCACCTAGACAAATGCATAAATACCTACGTATTTTATGAATGACTGATAGCTTGCCATTTACTATAAAAATTCCAAAGAATTATTTATGATTGTTTTTTCAATATATTATATGGAATATAAATATATTGCTGATATGATGTTTTAATCAGAAAAAAAAACATAACTAAATAAATTTTTACTCGGACATTGACTCCCAATTTGGTTAACGAAGGAACTGTTGCATAGTTTTTCTTATTGTTACACATAAAGAAAAATAAAAAATTAGAATTGAAATTTTCATCTGGGTAGGTATATTCAAATGTAAAGTATTATTTTAACAAATTAATTGCTGTTTACATAATTGCTAAGTACTGAAAAGTATTGTGGAAAATCGGAAGACTGCGGAAAGCGATTTCGAGAAAAAATTCGTACCACTAGGTGGAAAGAAATCCGTGTATAATTATTGGATCTAATTGCACAATAAAATCTTGTTAAATACTCTCTCTCCACATAATACACATAAATGTAAATGTTTTCAAATTTAAAATTCTAAGAGAATATGTGAGCTAGTAATTAATTAATTATAATTACGTTAACTACACTATTATTTTACATTCTAACATAGGAGAGTGATGTAATTTTTAGACTTTTAAATTTTCATAGCTGAAACCATAATTTTTAAACAAATAATAAAAGGTGGTTGTATGCATTTAACAGTCTAACAATAAGCCAATCACAGAAATTTCGAAAAATGTCAAGCATATATTTTTTTTTGTTGGATCGTCTTACAATATGAGCTTTTAAAAATTATGGATACAAAAGATTGACTTTAAATATTAACTGTGCATAATTCCAAAATATTGACACTAATATTTTGATGAAATGACCCATTTCAAAAGAAAAGAAAAACAGTTCCCCTTTCTTTAAGTTACAATAGAAATGGAACAGAATGACATCGATTGTGAAAATTTCTCTAAACTTTAAAAACGATCAAAAACAAAATTATGAAATATTGATAATGATATAGTAGTCTCTCTATTTAATTGCCATATCCGTTAAAATATTATGTATTCGATGAGGATTGATGTGTTCAATAATACAAGATATTTCTCACGCATTGAAATTTTTCTCGTTAGCATAAATTTTTGGGGACATAAATATTATATAATGTGAAATAACAAGATTCCGATTTCTTTAACCGATTATACCCCCAATAAAGAAAATTAATTACCTCATTAGATTCTGCGAATCAATTCGATTATTAAATATGGTCATGCAAAAGGGCAATGCCACTGGGTCGAAAGAGTCTTAAACTAAACAGAAAGCGTATACGATTGGAGCTCTTCAATTCAATTAGCGCCGCATATTTTCAACTTCCAACAAGTTATGTAACATCTTAACGTCTTAACGATCTTCGACTTGGATAAATCAGAGAAATTGATACGGCGGCGGCGCACCGTGCTCAATGCCCACACTATTGCATTTTCAACGCTTGCCGCCGGCTAGTAATTTGAATGCGGAGAAGACTTTCACCATTAGCGCCTTAGAAGAAGCTGAAGAGAAGATAAATAATAAAATGCTCGAGAAGAAATGCTTGCATCACTCTTTCATTTTTATACTCTTCAGATAGTGGGCAAAAGCAATCAGCTGCCAGAGCTTTGGAACAGGTTTTTCTGCCGTACTTGAGACGGTTTTTTTGAGTGATTTTGCTCAATTAATTGCTTCAGGTGTAATGTGAAATTATGCTGACTATAAAATTAAGCGATTGATCTAGGAATTTGAGGAATTCAGCAGACCCGAAAACGGGCGTTAGCTATGCAAGCGAATAGAGGCTAATTTAGATTTTGCCGAATCTATTATATATTTCGAAAAAATGATGTATGAGGTCTCAATGGGTCTTTAAAAATTACATAAGTCTGAAAAATTAAGGCATCAATTAAGCAATTTGGACCTCTTGAGAGTTTCCTTAAGACAGCATGCGGTATACAGGTAGATTGCGTTATGTAAATCTTGCAAGGTGGCGTTGCATCAAATATACGTACGTATTTGGAAAGGTAATCTAAATATTCAAATTTCTAACAAATGACGAATTGGAAGTTTTAAATTTTTATATCATTTTTATCTTTGCGAAATGCCGGCACATCGGAATAGATAAATCTTAAATATACGGCAATTGTTCATAAAGTTCATGATAGTCAACTTATCAGGTAGTTCCGATTTTATTACCCTGTTTTTTTACGACATTTCAAATAAGGTGAGTATAGGAAGTTGGTTTTAGAAGGAAATTTTAAATGCATTTTTTGAATGAAGTCAACTTAGTGTATGAGTCAGACATTCCGCGACAAAATAATTAATAAAAAGGTTCATGTCAATCAATATCTCCATGATTTTCCTATTAATTGGTGGATATATAGCCACAATATAGTCACAAGGTTGAAAATTGCAAATGCGAACGTTGCTTGAACTTACATAATTCAATGGCTGTTGGCAAATTCCGACAGATTTTTATTGATATTAGACGACCGATTAATAGAGATGTTGTAAAATTGATTGACTAGGAAATTGCAAATTTTTTTCGAGAAAAAATTTGGAAAAAATTTATATATGTACATTTTGAGCTCAGTATATAAAAAGAAAAAAAAGTTACGAATTAATTAATACAATACATTTTGTGAATATGTATTGTCCTGTAAGTATAGTAATAGTATTTATATATATTGGTTCATTAATTTGGATAATTCTTACAAAGGTTTAATGTTAACTATCCAAAATGATGACCAGATGATGACCAATTTTTTTTAAAGATTTCTTTATGAATATATATTAACTCGTTCCTAAGTATATAGGTATAATCTATAAAATTGCTGTTTCAGTTCTGCTTTGGTAGCTTAAAATACGGCAAAATCGGTTCCAAATGGTCCGAGGATTGAATTTTTAATTGCAAGATTTATATAGAAAAAAGAAACATTCATATTGGCGATGACTCAATGATTTTGGCAATTTGTCAACATTTTTGAATCATAGTATCTAGTAATTGATATATTAAAACGAACATATTTTTTGAATTTTTTTAAGACGAAATTCTTGTGTTCTTCAGCACCACACCATGAAATGACAATTGCGATATTATTGACACCAGTTTTTGTATAAAAAAAAGATCAATTGTTTTCATTACCCTCTTATATGTCTACAAGTGTATTGCATTAAAAATATTTTTGGTTTTGTATTAATAAACGATTAATTTAATGGATCGTTCCTGGTATACAATCAAATGCTTATGTTTGAATTGTTCGTAGGTTGGCGTATTTAATTGCTACATTTAGAGTGAATGAACTCTGCATAAGCCACATAATTACATTAATATATCTTTCTTCTCATTCAAACTCATTTCCATAAAAACCTACTCATCTAATACTTCATTAAAAGTAAAAGTCGAAAATGAAGTTGTAAAATGCGTAATTTCTCCACGTTACATTATATAGAATAGAGGTTGTATTCATTAGCAGAAAACTCAACATTTTTCCCATCATCAATGAATTGAAACAATAATAAGTAATAACACGCTTCATTGCTTCTGTTTACAAGCAGGTGGCCGGTAGCCGTAAGAAAAATAAAACATTCATCTGGATCTGCATAGGCCACAATGTCACGAATAGTATGAACTAACAAAACATTAGTTCACATGTCCTTCCTCTGCGTTCTGAACCATGAAATTATTGGCTAATAAATATTGTCTCTTACCATATCATTTAACCCGTTCAAATTTTGTTCGGTCGTGGTGTAGCGAAATTCCCATTTTTTTTGTAGAATTTTATGCTTTTGAATTTTGCATGCTTGAAATTTGGACTAGAAAATGATTTTGTCATAATATATTTACAGATTTGTACTATATACATTTGGTGGGAAATTGAAGGGCACTCTTGTTAGGATAAAGTCATATTAAGCGAGTTGTCAAGGTTTGTTTTCATTTCTAATTAACTAAACGGACTGAATGCTCAGATAGAGTGAAATTAAACAAAAAATATCTGTCGAAAATTGTTTTTAAACGCACTTATATCGAAGAGCATAAATAATTATTTTTATATGAAACGTTGAAGATATGATTAGTGATAAGCAGAATCGATTTTGGTTTTGTAGTCTTGGTCTGGGTCTTGCAGAAGGTGCTGACTGAAAAATATAACTTAAAAGCAGTAGAACGAAAATCATTGAAATTTAGAGCAGAAGTTTAATTAATAAAATTATATAGGACTTCTTACTAGTAAAATTATAATAAAAATGTCTACCAAAATTGGTAAAAATTACTAATTTACTTTGAGTTTGGAAATGCAAGAATGCAAAATTTTTGCAAACGAGACCAGGACTTATACTAAGTCTTGTGATGCAAAACCGAGTCTGCAAGACCAAGACCAATTCCAAGGTATGGATTAGCCAACTATAAGAATAATATTACAAATTTCTACAATTAAAAGATTGAAGAGAGAATTGAAGTAGAAAAGATACATACATAATAAAAATTTAGCTTTATTATTGTTACAATATAAGGAAATTTTTGCTGATTTCTTACTGAAATGATCTTTAAGTGGAGGTTCTGGTCTAGAGCTTTGATTTGTCATTTCTTTAATTTACTAAGAATATGTGTTTAAAAGGAAATTTAAAAATTCCTCGAATTACCAAAGTTTCAGACTTCGAAGTGGCATCTGCCGCATGAATTCTATATTTGACCCTACCGTAGTGACTTCAATGTAAAATTTTAAACGTAATTTCTCGAAACATTGTTTTTTGAGTTGGAGAGAGAAATATCTGAAAAACTAATTAATCTAATTCCATGTTTTTTTTTGTTTGTTTTAATTTAATGATAATACTTTTCCGCAGCCAGCTGTCCACTTAAATGTGTTAAGTTTATTCAAATTTACTAATTTTTAACCATGTTGGATTCCAAAAACAGACTACAAAAAAAAAAAAACACTACTGATTAATTTCAAAATGTAAACATTTTCTTTAAATTAAGTATATTAGGTTCACTACCTACGTAATTCGATATAATTTGAAAATTATTTATTTATTTATTTATTTTTTGATTTTATATCAATTGTTGAGGAGCTACACTGCCAAACCATCTGAGGGGAGCTTTTCGTGGCTGCTGAAAATAATGGCTACCATTCTTTAAATATTTAAATTTTTTAAAATTATAATATCACTTTTTTCTAAAATTCAATATGTACATAAACAAAAACGCCAGATTGCCATTGTATCCCTCCCACTCCCCCCCTCCCAAACACCACGGTGCAAATTATTGTTCAGATCCATGTGATTGTACGTTTTTCGTCCGCCATCTTGGATCCCCGATTTTCATTTTTTCAAATCTGACCTCAGATTCGCAATTAGCGACCCCGAAAACCCTCTAGATCTCAGATGTATAAAATTTTAATGTCTTTGTCCGCTATTTTGATTCCGCCATTTTTAATTTCTTAAATTTGACCTCAGATCCGCAATCAGCCAACTCAAAAACCTCCTTGTATAAGTTTCTAAGTAAATCCATTAAGAATTTCTTTTTTAATAGTCATAATATTATGTTTCATTGAATTTCCGACTTTCAAACGCCATTTTGGATACCGCCATTTTGGATACCGCCATTTTGGATTTCAAAGCGTACGCATCTGCAAATTAAGGAACAGGGTCAATGGACGCGATATTATTGCTTTTCCGCCAAATTAATATATATAATAAATAATGATTTTCTAAAAAAAATTTTTTTAAAAACACGATTTTTGTTTAAGAAAGTGAACATAACTTCTGAAGTTCCAATTTTAATTAAAAATCATTATCATATTCTGAAAGTTCATGAAAATTTACATTAGTATTGACCAATTCAGAATTTTTATGTGAAGGTTTCAATAGAATTTAGGGCGGCTGAAAATGCGTCCATTTGAGCCTTAACTGGTTAATGGGAAGAAGTCAACATGATAATTTCTAAGACATCTAATTTTAAGACATCTAGATTTAACGTAAGATGTAACATCCATTGTTTTGCAAGACTTAGACACGCATCACTGAACATTTTTGTATGTGTATTCTAGAGCAGACACAAAAGGATTCGTATTTAAAAGGTAAAGATTAAAATATATTGTAAATGGTGAATAAAAAATATAATAATATAATATTATGTTTCAAAATTTGGTCACTTTTCAGTTATTTAGCAGTCTCAATTATGCCCAATTTAAGAACCACTCTTTTTTGACATTTCCATTGTTCAAATGTTGTTCGATTGAGGTCAATTTTGATTTTGAATGAATATATTAGCTACGTTTTTTTTCATCTATCCAGACCAATAAAACATTTTGTATTGAATAGAAACTTATTAACAACTACCCAGAGTAAACATTTGATATATTTTGAAATATGCGTCAAAATGCCATGCAAACTTAAAATTAGTTACAAGTCAAGAGAATTTGATGTTATTTAAAAAAAAAATTAAATATTATAGTAAACAATCTAATATATGCGTAATATTGAGATTTGCAACGAGAGAGATTTCGGTGGTATCTTCTTTACTGTTCAAAACAGGTGTAATTGTAATTGTTAGTTTTTAGCATATTGCCGAATAAAATGGACACTAGGAAATATCCTTTATATACGTATGCATCTCACATTTCAACATTAATTTTTCCTCTTGTTTAGACCCCAAACGTCAAATGAAAGACTACTTCATATATTAGGTTTATGTGTGTCCCAGTTGTGAAGATATTATGATATTGTCGATATTGTGATATCGAAATTACAATACTGATACCAGATATGTGTCATAAGTATTATTCATGAGAAATTTCAATTCAAGGGATAATTTCCTTAACAAAACCCAGGTATTAACAACTTAAAAATAAGTTTTGATATTTGAATTAAAAGTTAAATTAAATTGTAATATTATTCTGCCAATCAAACGTTTCCTTGCATCAATAAAAAAGTTTTGGACAAATTTTTTTTTTGCTACGATACTTATTCACTTGGATGTGACGGACCTCTTAAATTATGTCAGCTATGTCTGTTTGTTTTTTGATGCAATGTTTACTGCCGTCTTTAACGTTTTGCACACTTAAGAGAAATTGTCTAATATCCACCTGGTCTCACCTTGGTGTATTTTTTTTTTTTTTTTTGAAATGCCGATAAAATAACAAAAAAAAAACCTTTAGAGAAACACATGTTTTTACTATTCTTCAGAGAAGCTCATTTATGCATCCGCCTGTATGCAGCCATCACACGGACTGTTCTGCATATAAAGTGAGTATACAAAATCTCAAGATTTCCAATGGATTACGCAACTAACGATGTGGAGTCGATCAATAGACATTTACAGTGCAGTAAATCTCGATCTCTCACAAAAAGTGTAGGAAATTCACCTTTAACTGGTCCAAATATATACACCAAATGAAAAGATACATGCGGAGTTCTTGTGCATTCGTGCAATTTCGACTTCAAGAAACAAAGGAACCACGAAGCGATTCAAAAGTGGTTTGGTCTCGATTTCTAGACTCAATTTTTAGCCTATTGCGAAATTTTTTGTTGTTGTGACTGGCAAAGCTTTTCGGGTCAAAAAGGAGGAAAATTAGAGGCGGAAAAGGTAAGGCGGTAAATGATTCGTCGCCAAAACCCACGAATTGTAAGACTTATAGTCTTATGGTAAATAAACATAGTACCAAGCGGTGCACGGTCTTGAGACTTTTCCAGTCTGGATTGAGATCAGAAAATAACTCGATCATTTGTGGCTTTTTGCACTAATTTTTGTCCTCGAGTAGCTACCGTGATCTAAACCTGTTCACGGATCACGGCGTAGGGTCAAATCTTTATCAGTTTTATCTCGGAACAGAGTTAATTTTCTGAGGTATTGCCGCAAGGTTCCACAATATGACCACCTTCCGTGGTGGAAATATTGTGATCTAAAAACTTCAAAGATTTACGAGGAAATTTCTTGTAGAGTTATGCAATTCCACAAATTAGCCCGTCTGCACTCTGACTCTTAGTTTTACCTTAAAGGGTTAAGGAAGCTCTATGAGTGGCGCGCGGCTCGTTAGCGTGCGGTGTTTTGCTCGATTACTCCACTCATTCAAGACAGCAGCCTTTCTTGAATCTTGAGACTGATGAAATGCGGATTGCCTTGAGCCCTGCCGAACGTTTGCATTCGCGCTTGTTGATGCTTGTTGATGTATTGTGGTCTGCTTTATTACCCTGCTTGCGGCTTCAAGTCCAGTTTTATGGTTTCCGTCTATTTGTAAATGAGTTGACGGTGAATTTGTTGAATTTGTTAACTGTGATAAATTACAATATCATTTATAACGGCCAATGATATAAACCGCTCTGAGAGAACGTCTCAAGCACTTGTTGAAGGTTGTGCGTTTTATCGATGCTTTTTTCTTCGAAACTTATTTTATTAAAAGCTTCTGATCTTGAATGTGTATCTTAAGATAATCAGGCATCAAGCAATTTTTGAATCCTTATTAGCATTTACGACTATTTTTGCTTAAATTAGAGAATTTCATCGATCATATTTTCAGCAGTTTAACAGAAAAATAACAAGGCCAACTTTCACTAGCTCAATTAAAAGTTTGTACATAATTTTACATTCATATAGACAATTTAGTGTATGACCCAACAATTTTATATTTATAATGTAGGCATTATTTTTGGATAGCTTGATTGTATTTTCTCTGGCATTGTTGTAAGATTTTTCAGAATACAACCGGGTGATTTACCGGCATTTCTTAGGGGAATTTATCTTGAAACTAGCTAGCGATACAATCAAGTTTAGAGATTGTGTGAAGTCGTGAAGACAACTTTTGGTCACCTTGGATAGCGCTGAGGTTAAGTTCTTTTGTATTTTATTTTAATTAGAAAAAATATTTAGAGTCACCTTTTCTAATATAAATAGTACTAGGAAACTAGTTTGTACTTTTGTGCGAACTATAAAGAGCTTTTTACAACTGTTATACAACCACCTGCACTTGTTAAAAAGTTGAACGAACTATTATATTAGTTCGCATAAGCAGGTCTAAAAGCGAGTCTATTTTTACAATTAAAAAAGAACTATGACGTTTGTTTCGCTTAACAAGTTTACATTTCTTCGAACTATTTAGTTGTGAAAACTAACTGGTTCACGTTATGTATTGTTAATTATGATTCCTGCAACTTTACCATAACCTTTATTTGGTTCTGAACAAAATCAACAACATTACTAATTTAATCTTATATTTGCAACAAAATGATACTTTATGAATTTTTAAATATTTTGCACCTATTAAAAGCTTTATAATCATGTGTATTAGTAATTAATAATTTTTAATATGGGTTAATAAATATTTATACCTCATAAGTATTGAGAATTAATGAAACGCGTTGTTATTTTCCGAAGTGTCTAGTATGTATTTATGTAGAAAATAGTATTACTTATAAAATTTGCCTTTTGTCCTCTTCGTCAAATATAATTAAGCAAATAATATTCATTTTTATGATAAACCATATGGAAGAAGAGTTATAGTAGCGGAAAATATATATTAGTTATGCTTTTTATTACTATATTTGTATAAAAAAGTAAATATTTTATATCTCTTCTTTTTCGTTCATTTTATTCATTGTAATTATGTTTGTAAAGGTTTCGCTTCCAGATGATGAGAAGAATAAGTTTATATTTATAGGTAGTAGTTGTCAACCAACTTGATTGTCACAACTATGTGGGAACCGGGATATTTTCGCTAATTTGGATCTTAAATTGTTATAAACGCTACTTGGGGGATAAACTACGTATGTTGATAAAATTATTAAATCAAAAACTATACTTTTTTGAAGGTTTTTGACGTTTTGAATCCTAATTCGACTTTAGAAGTGCTAGAATTACGTCAGTTGGATATTTTCGCTAATTTGGATGTGAAATTGTTATAAACGCTACCTGGGGGATAAACTACGTAGGTTGATAAAATTTTTAAATCACAAACTATACTTTTTTGAAGGTTTTTGACGTTTTGAATACGAGTTCGACTTTAGAAGTGCTAGAATTACGTCAGTTTGGATATTTTCGCTAATTTGGATGTTAAATTGTTATAAACGGTACTTGGGGTATAAACTACGTAGGTTGACAACATTTTTAAATCACAAACTATACTTTTTTGAAGGTTTTTGACGTTTTGAATCCGAATTCGACTTTAGAATTGCTAGAATTACGTCAGTTTGTCGAAAGGTTCTAACCTAAAAGTGGAAAAAAGCCATATATCAAATACCATAATGAAAAAATCGATATCTAACTTATTTGGAATATATGTATGAACATATTTAATTTCCAGAATATTTTAATAAAATTTTAGTTCCTGTTGACACTTATTATATTCGTAACATTACAGTTACGCAGCTGTTTAAAGAGATACTAATTCTTAATTTTAATATAAAACCAAAATTTATTCCCAACATAAAGATACCCTTGAAAATCTTATCGGAACTGAGCCTTATATCTTTTGAAAATTGCAATTGATGTTTTTTTCGACAATAATTATTATAATGTAATGTGATTTTTGAGTTAAAACTTTATGATTTGTAATCTTCGGTAAAAGCAATTTGTTAGAATACAAAAGAATGTTCCAACACTATTTTAAAATTCAAATACCTCCAAAAGTACGGAAATAAATTCACAAAAATTGAATAAGATACAAAAAACTACAAGCAGGACGGATATAATTGAAGATGACAACTACTATTTCTAGACATTCTTCCAGGGTTAATTTTACGGTCGATAATTTAATTTACACTAAAAGCAATTACGAAAAACAGGAAGGACATGTACATAAAAAATTGCAAAGTCACAATAATTCGCAAAAATAATATTTCCAAAATCACACCATAAAAATTGAACAATGCAAGGAAACTTACTATTTCACTACAAAAGTTGTCGCTCACCGCCTTCGAAATATAAAAATTGGGTCGTATTAAACAATTAATTCGCCAAAAAATTACCCAGGCGAATACCGAGGTAAGTGAAAAAAAATGTAAGTAAATGAATGAATTTTCCGGTTGTCACCTCGACATCATACTCATTCATATTTCATATTGGCGTGATTCTTCCTCGTATTGCAATAGTGTTATGTTCATTTAGTGGAACGAAATTTTTACTTTAAATATATTGTGAAAAAATTAGCTACTTTTAACCAAAATATTTCACAGAAAACACAAGCGAAAGAGGTCATACAGAAAAATTCGCGTGTCATAGTCGAGAGCCAGACAGACAGTCATATCTGTGGCAGCATAAATTAATGAATAATTCGAATGCGACGACCTCGTAAACACAGGGAATTTAAACAATTTTACTTTCTATGGAAATTACTGGAAGTTATTGTACATTTTAATTTTTTTAGGAAAAAAAATGACCGAATAAAAGAAAAAATTATACCTCTCGTATACTTATGTACATTAATAATAGTAATGATTTTTTGAGAACAGACTTACTTTAGGAGAGTAAAAAAATAAGGGGAAAAATAATATTCCAAAATTTGCATCAAAAAAATACATTTGTTATGTTTCTTTTTGAGAAAAATCGTAATATTTGGAGAAATCGGTAGAAAAATCCTTGTAAAACGACTCGTCCTTTTATTTTAATTTAAAAATTGTGTAAAAGCGAAACCGTGTAAATTAAGTATCGTGCAAAACAAGGTAAAGGTATATTTTGACCATTTTTGTAAGAATTCTGTCTTAATAAGTTTTGGTGAAATGTTGGTTTATCCATTTTCACATAGAATTATATGAAAAATATTTTTCATCCTAAGAAAATTTTTCGTCCAAGTAATGATTAAGCAGAAAAAGTCAAAAATTATAACAAGTTTACTCCAAGGTTAATTTTTGGTTCAAACCTAAATTCTAAGTTCCAGTTTTACAGTATGGTTTCAATTAAACCAACCTTCGTTCATGTTTAAAAGAAGTTCAATCTAAATCGGTTTTCACGAATTTTTCAGGTTTTTTAAGGTCCACATTTTCTTTCTGGAAAGTAGTCTTTTTGTTAAATATAAGTTTAAACTGCGAGAAAACAGGGTTTGGTTTTAACATGAGTTTAACTCATATTATAGAACTCATCACCAAATACTTTTTAATTTTTTTGAGGCTCAAATTTCGGAAAATATGAAAAAATCTTTTTTTTCTTTTTTAGAGGTTCAAATTTCCGAAAATATGTAAAAAAATAAAAAAATAATTTAGAAAAAAATAATTATTGATAGTGTACCTCTGGAACTTCGTCATATTCGACTCCTTGCGTTGAATTTGGTTCACTGCGCACTGTCCACATCCGAAGTGATTGAGGACCATCTTTGAATAATCCTTCGGTTTGTTTAAGATTTAAATTAAGCACTTCACCGAATGCACTGAATGACACATTATGCTCTTTTACATGACTTATATCTAAATTTTTGATTTTATCACTAAGGCTACGATCACTGAAACTATTTCCACCGTGCTGATCAGTTGTTAGCTTAAGTTCGCTGTAGTAAGGCGATTTGCTAAGATCTTTCTTCACGTGATGCGCCTCCTTTGCGCTAATCTCCTGTCGATTATCGACGCTCCGACGACGAATGTGATGCTCTGTGTGATGAAGTAATTTTACTAATTCATAATTGGGAACGGAGTTAATATCTTCTACGTGGAATATTGATTGTAGCTGCTCTGCTGACATTTGCTTGTGAATCTGTAAGAAAAATAATAATATTCATATATAATATGCATTATATAAATTAAAAATAGTGTTGTAAATTCTAAGCTTGGAAGATACCCTGGAAAGGTGAAACAAATAGGCTCAAATAAAAAGTATTGTAGAAAACTTCGAAATTAAGACTCCCATCATAATTATACATACTTGAACTATGGTCCCAACAAATTAATACTACGAAATACAGTCCCAAGCCATATAAAGGATATGATACAATAATAATATTATGCTCATATGATAGTGTAAATTGATGGCAGCTTGACAAAATCTATTTTAAATTTTTAACAAATTATTAATCGTTGGCAAATCTAGGTCCTTTAATGACCTTAAATTATTTATTCAAATTTATTCGCAGCTAAACACTTCTATAAAAAAATTAGACCTACAATATATTATACTTATTCGATAGTATTTTCGAAACTCAATGAATTTTATGCTACTGGTGTTGAAAATCTGACCCTTAAGTGAATAAATTTGGTCGTGTTCAAAAACACGTAAAAACTGCATTAATGCATGTGTTTATGAATTAATGATTTGTTTAAAACTCTTAATTATTTATTCGTTAGCATATATCTGCAATAATTATTCTTATATCTTCAGATTTAGTTATTTTTTTTACATTGGTATTAATTCAATGTGTTGACAAATTTTCTGTTTTAATTTTCTATTTCGAAATTCAACTTAAATTGATTAGAAGAGATGTCGCCAGGTCTTCATATAAATATTTCCAGATACTGGATAAATAGTAAATTACAGATTATCAGCAAATCAGCTGAATTTTGGCAATAACTGGTCTGGTTCGATCAGTTCGATCAGTTTTTGCTAACTTTGTATGTCAGGAATTAGACCATTATTCATTAAAGCGTTTTAAGGGGACATTCTCATTTCAAATGAAAACAAAAATCGATTTTTTTTTTTTTTTTTTTAAATAAAAGTATTCCTTAACATCATAGAAATGCTGTCCTCTAACCGTTGTGAGAAATTCGAAACAACACGAAAGTTATAGCTATATATACGTAACGATATATACCGGTTTCTATAGATTTGGAGCGTCGCACAAAAACTTTAAACGTGTTTGTCTCGAAACTACTTTTTTTCACCAGTGATATCTCAAATTCTGGTCGATAGATTTAAAAAAATCAAAAAGCATTCGACTCATTAACATAAATACTAGGACATAGACCTTTAAAAATGCATAAAAGTACCCCACCCTCTTTTTTATACACGTACTTTCCCCCCAAAACATGGCCAATTTTTAAAATTTTTAGAAAAACAGTCCTAAAAATAATTAAAAAAATTAAAAGTACCATTTTTAAAAGTCTATGTCCTAGAAAAAAGTCTAAAGAACAAAACCCATTTTGAATTTTGTCTTTATCTTCTCCAGGAAGACCGCAGGAACTGGTACCAGCTAAAAAGGGACTTTTCGTACAACACTCTCTATTGCCGCAAAACATAACAAAAATACAAAAACAAAATTTTTTTTTGTACACTTCAATGCCTATATATTCATGTGTGAAAAAAGTTTTTTGAATAAATGCAATAGGGTTTAAAAAAAAAATTCCAAAAGAAGTTGTTTTTTTGTCCATTTCAAATGAGAATGTCCCCTTAAATGCTTGACATATTTTAATTTTTGTAGGAAATGTTCCTATCGTGTGTTTTTTTTGTTGATGCATTTTGCCCCTTAAATTAAATAATAACAATAATAAAATAATTATAAAAGTATAAGGCAAACAGACGAAATAAAATAATTGTTAAACAAGTGGCCGAGAAGAAAATTGGGATCTAAACAGCTTAATAACTATGATGATTATCGACATGTCTGAAGAAGGAAAAAATGAGCTACCGAGAGGATTTTCTAAGATTTGGGATTTAAGGAAGAAAGTGATTCTATTAAAGGTGTGTACCTATTCATAACCAATTTAGAATTGAGAATTTATCATGATTAAATTATATTTATTAAAATTTCGTTTAAGTTCAGAGAATAACAAGGTGGTATTATTTAAAAATACTCTTATAATCATTATTTCACTAGGTACAATGAATCAACAAAAAATAAAACACTTTTTTATTTAAAAACCACTTGAAATTCTCTGAAATTAAATGAAAATTAATGATTTCCTACTTCATTAAACGAATTTAATAGTAAAAACTGATAAAGAATGCAGTTAATAGGCCTGTCTGGTAACTTTTGAATAAAAATCTGGTAAAAAAATGTCGTATTGTAGTGGGAATAAACAGATCAGATGAGATGTAGGTATATCATATGTAATGCTGCATGAGAAGAATTTGTTGAGTGCTATTAAGAGCTACATACTTTAAAAAAAAAGAGTTTAAGCCACGGGAATTAAGAGACATCTGTTTTTACCCTTAACACAACATTAATTAACATTCTACAACCTTATAAAATGTTTTTACTTATGCGAAAACCTCTTTATAACGAAAATTTGGCTTTCAATTTTATTGACTAGTCTTCTTGCTTATTTCGTTAAGTATTTATAAATTTCAATTGGTAACAACTTTAATAACGATGGATATTATTGATTACTTTATTTAGTTATATTATTTCAATTATTATTTATAATTAATCGTGATTACGTCTATTGTTGATTAATAAGTAGATTAAATAAATTAGTGTGTAAAGGTTTTGTTCAACAAAGTTGTTAAGCTGAATTAGGCTTCAGAAACTGACTTCTTAAACACAGCTGTTTGAAATGTCTTACGTCCTCTGTTTTTCTCGAATATAAAAATGTTGCGTATAAAAGTTTTATAATTTTTTTTTTTTTTTTTGGGAACCTTTCAATTCCTCAAAAATTAATTCGCCCTCACCCCTTTCAGAAAGCAAAGAGGATTAACTTTCGAAATTTCAAATACGAAAATTCTTTTTTTATTGATTTAAAAGGAGCGAACTTTGTCCTAACATTGTTTTTTGAAACATGCATTAATAGAATGCTATAAGCATTTTTCAAAAGTTATAGATTTTGAAACCCTTATAATTTTCGATAGAATAATTTTCGAAGAAAATGTTCTATATAAATGTTTCTTATCTTTAAATTGCCAATCGGAATATGCAATATGAAATTTCAAAGTAATTCTAAGGGAGTGGGAACAAACTTATTTTTACGGATAATTTTCAAAGGGAATGTTTGAAGTCAATATTAAATTCAGAAAAGCGAAAAACAAAAAAAATATTTAAAAGGAATAAAACACAAATTGGTAAATAAGAACCTATCATCAAAAAGAATTTTTATATTTTCCCTTTCAAATATTCTGGATATGAACAAGTGCCTTTTACTTATCTAAATTATTTTTTACGGAATTTAATAGCTCTCTTTCAAGAAAAATACGGGTTATGAAAGGTTAGTAATAAGAATTTTAGGAATTCTGCTTAATTAAGTGGGTATCCCACTCTAGAACGTTCAAAAAATGCATTTTTTTTTTTTTTTTAGTTTCGAAAAATTCTGTGTTCTTTCCTGAATCGTTTAAGCTATCTCTTGCCACGAAATTTGAAAATCTCGCGCCACTACAGGCGATTCCGTGCGCAGCTGCGCGCTTTTCACCACTCTTAACTTTAACTTAAATGCCGTTTTTCTCAAAACACCGTCTTGATGAATGATGTGCAGCATTCTGAGAAAACCATTCATCCGAAAAAGTTCAGATTTTGGTACAAGCTGTGTTAGCTTTGTCTCTATGACCTAAGTGGAGCAAATCAGGCATTTTTACATTTACATAGCTTGTATCCCATATTTTAACAGTAAAAAATCAACTAAAATATAAAACTTATAGTAGAAAAAATTAAAAAAATTAATAAAAATTTGTTTTTCAAAATGTGCCACACTCATGCCATAGCCACATATATAAAGAGTAATAATGTGCAATCTCATAATTTTCAGATTATTTGTTTGGCTGTTATCGTGCACACCGTTCCTCAGGTATGAGTCCCAGTAGTAGGCCTGCCCTGATCCAACCACTCAATAAAAAAATTTTTTTTTTTCTCAAAATATTCATTAAAGATCATATAATAAGAGGATTATTATGTTTAACTCTAAATGTTTTGTTTTTTCTTGTTCAACTCCCTAAAAAAAAACGTTCAATTCAAGTGCCTCTAGAGTGGGATATCCCCTTAAGGGCTAAGACTGTAAAGCAACAGAGTTTAAGATAAAGACAAATTGTCATCTATCAATGTTCTGTATTTCTTATAAATTAACTTTTCAAACTCAATTTGTATATTAGTAGAGGTGTGATATTTATATAACCATTTTGGAGACAAATTTTCTAAAAGCTGTTGATCTTGACCTTGTTTATATTAGTAAAACACTCATTCAAATGAATTAACTATTCTCCCAATTAAGAATATATCAAGAATATATGTTGAAAAAAGTTGATTTTCATCGAAAAAAGTGATACTTACAATTAGAAAGTACATATATACCATAGTATGTACTTATGTTAAAAAAAAGAAAAACAAAACAAAGTGAAACTATAAACTATTTATCTGATATTATGTGGTCAAGTTCAGTTATCGTAACTAGGTCCGGGGTCATCGTTTCGCAACGTCTAAAGTGTGAAGAGCGCTAGTTTATTAAAATTAAGTTCCCCGCCGCCTTTTGATTTACCCTTTTTCCGCAGTTAGTTCCATTGTTTATGTGAGATTATGCATAAAAACCAGACTAATGGTTTTTTATCAAAAAATCCGCTAAATTGAATAAAACCAGTGGCACACGCATATAATGTGCATAAAAAAGCAAAAAGCATACCATCGTCTGAATTCTTCCGACGATCCAAATATCGCACGTTTCTTTCAAGTTCAATGAGGTGTCAAGGTGGTGTCGGTCGCCGCGAAAATAATATTCGCGCCCGTTCCTCAGAGTTATGAACGAGCGTTTAGCTGTCTTCTAAATTACTTTTATTTGGATGTTTTCTTTTGGGTGAGAAATTGAATAGATCTGCCTTTTCGGCGAACCCATTAACTTGGGATTATCTTTTATTTTATTTTATTTTTTTGTTTTTTGAAAATGTTCAAAACGATTTCACGGGCAACAACATTCGTAAATTGAAGGTGGTCACGCGAAATTAATTCTTAGATCTCACGCAGATAATTAGATAATTAGCTTCTTTACATAAACATGTGTGATCCGAAGACCTATTTTAGTCGTAGTCGTAGTCGAACGAAAATGAGATATTAAGTGCTACTTAATTAACTACTTCACGAATTAAGGGAAGGTTCCGAAATTTAGGTGCTTTGCTTTTTGTAAGGAAAAAATAAGAGATATCTACATCTTATGATATGAAATTAAAATAATATCATGATAAAATGTTGAACTTTGGCGATTCTGCATTTTGTCGAACTCAAGTCTGCAGCTTGTGGGTCATACTAAATCATTAAAAAAAAAAAAAAACTAGCTGCAGTGAAATTATTTAGTAGAACTTCTCTTTTAGGACTACCATATTACTATTATTAAGCCGGTAAGAATGTTCAACTAAATCGTCTATCCAGAACACAATGAATTGAAATTACTGATGAGTAACATAACAAAGATTGAAAATTTCGTCAAAATCATGTCAATTTGATCCACATTTACAAAAATATTAAATACTTTATTCTGGGTGGGTGTTAGTAAGCTCTCGTTCAATACATGTTTTATTGTTCTGGATAGATAAAAAAATCGCAGCATTTTTTAGAAAAACTATTTTCAGGAGAATATTCTTAATAAAGTGCCAAACCAATAGTACGTATTTTTGTTATACTATTTGACAACTTCAATAAATTTTTACAAAACTTACTGTCAAGGTTTTTGCAGTGTCAGTGATTTCGAATCTGTTATCAAAATTTGAAAAGAAAAAGACGAAGTATGGAATATGATGAACCAAAAAAAAATATATAATATCAAAACTCTTAATACACCATACGAAAAAATTATAGAAACAAGGACGAAAACTGCAATATTTGGGCTTATTTCAATTATAACAAGTAAATATTCGGAAATTCGATTTGCCAACACTGCACGTAGGTTGTTGCTATTAAAAAATAATAGTACATTCAAAAGACTTCACTTAATTTTTCATTAACCGAAAAAAATAGCGCATTACACAAAAATGTAGGAACGAAATAATTATAGAAACAAAATGTTAATTTCGTCAAAGAATTGAATGTATCACATAAAAAATTATATAATAATTATATCAGAAACATATAACAGCTCGTGTTGCCACCTGAGTTCAAAATTACTTGTTGGAGTCTCATGGGCATAGAATTAATTAAATTTTGCAGATGCCATAGGTCAATTTTGTTCCATTCGCTAATTATGGCATCCCTAAGATGTTTCACAGATTCAGATTGACGTCCATTCTTGTAAACATTATTGGCCAGTAGTCCCCAAACATTTTCAATCGGATTGAGATACACCACCTTGTTTTTTTGTCGAACATCATGCCAATATTTTGGAGACCACCAGGGCCGTCTAAAATAAATTTTTTCGTTGCTAAATACGACTTTGTTTACTCTTTATCCCAAAACTGATATTTCTCAGCAAACCTTAAATCGAGCTGTTTTATGACGAGACAAAAGTTGAGGTTTCGACTTCATTTTTTCACAGGACAAGTTTTTGTCGTCATGTATAATTTGCTGAATTCGACGCATGGAAACATCTAATTTCAATTGCCGCTTTATACCAGATGGGCTGACAAAACTATTGGCAGCAATCCTTCTGCTAGACTGACGAAAGACTTCTTGGGTGATAACAACATTTCGTTATTGGATTGGCCAGCCTGTAGTCCGGATCTCAATCCGATTGAAAATGTTTGGGGACTACTGGCCAATAATGTTTACAAGTATGGACGTCAATTTGAATCTGTGAAACATCTTAGGGATGCCATAATCAGCGAATGGAACAAAATTGACCAATGGTATCTGCAAAATTTAATTAATTCTATGCCCAGGAGACTCCACCAAGTAATTTTGAACTCAGGTGGCAACACGAGCTGTTATATGTTTCTGATATAATTATTATATAATTTTTTATGTGATACATTCAATTCTTTGACGAAATTAACATTTTGTTTCTATAATTATTTCGTTCCTACATTTTTGTGTAATGCGCTATTTTTGTCGGTTAATAAAAAATTAAGTGAAGTCTTTTGAATGTACTATTATTTTTTAATAGCAACAACCTACGTGCATTGTTGGCAAATCGAATTTCCAAATATTTACTTGTTATAATTGAAATAAGCCCAAATATTGCAGTTTTCGTCCTTGTTTCTATAATTTTTTCGTATGGTGTATAGTATTAAATAGTTTCCATAATAATGGATAAGATATCTGACTATGAATGAATACGTTACCTATGAAAGGTTGTTTTTTTGGTTATATTTTTAAGCAAGTTTTAAAGTAAACACATTTCTTCCATGATACACAATATTTAAAATATATCAAACAACTGAAATATTTTAGATTGTTTGATTTTAATTCCTACACTGAGAGAAAATTCTAATAATTTTTACGATTTTTTCAAAGAAAAATTACGGTGCTCTCCCGTAAACTGGACTTAAGTGACAGGCATAGGTAAAAGTACTATGTGCACAAGATAAAATTACGCTGTGGCACCGTAAAATTTCCGTCTACGAAAAAAAAGCACCGTTGGGTAAATTTTGATGTAGATATTTTAATGCATTAGAAAGTAGGATAAGATACTAACTACAAATATTTATATTGTAAAGAAATTCCAATCGAAAATATAATAAAGCATATAAACCCTCTCTGTGAAAGACTTTTGCGGTGAAAAAAAATGCATATGATCTAACTCTTTCGAAGACTTTCGGATAACTGACCTGTCCGACTGCACTCCGATTTGAAGATTCCATGAAACACATGCTTAGCAGTAATAACAAAAATGTCATACTTACAGACTTTCCGTAAGCGACTACGCAGCGAGCAAATTTACTATGAACAACACCCGTAAGCCGTACCAATTTCCGAAAAAATCCGATCGTACACCCGATGTACTTCGGCTTCTAAATTCAGTAGAAAATTACGTTGTGGCACCGTAAAAATTCTTTTATGAACTAGTACAATTTCATGAAGGCTTAGTAAATTTTCCTTGAATCAACAGGAAATTTTTCTTAGCATAAAAATTTACTGTGCTGTACAGGAAAAGTTCCTATGACGTTTCGGATAAATTCTTGGATGAATAGTAAAAAATACTATGTCAACCGTATTTTATCTGTTATTCCCCCGTAAATTTTCTAGTTACTTGTCACTTAAGTCCGGATTGCAGGGGATAGCACCGTAATTTTTATTAGAATTTTCTCTCAGTGTATAACAACAAACTTGCTGAGATGTTTATTAACCATTATTCATTTAGATTTTTTAACCCTTGTTTGCCACACTTCTATGGAATCACCTTCTTGCCATACTGGGGTTGTTTGTACCCCAATGACAAAAAATTATTATGAGAAACTTTATTTTAAATATTTTAATCTACCAATTTTTTCATAGCTTTTTGAAGGGTTTGTTATTAAGTGTTGTGTAAGTATTATAATAAAATATCTAAATTTTATGTGTTTAAAAAATTAAATTTGAAAAAACAAGTTAAAAAAAAATTACTACTTTTACAAAAAAATTCATAACTTTTTTGATTTTAAATAAGACTTGCTAAAAATTTTTTTGCGTTTATTTGAAGCCTTGTACTACATGGAAAAAATACTTCTTTGGAAAATTTTTCAAAAAAGGTATTTATTTATTTCTAAAAATGGAAGGAATTTTGTGAAAAAATTTACTTTTTCTTAAGATTGAAAATATGTTGCAATATTTATTAATTAAACAAAATAAACAAAAGATTTACATTGAACAACGAGTAAAGAATATTCGGAATGTAAACAAGTATTACAAATAATAAAGTTATTCTAAATTCCGGCACAATCTTCGCAGAGAAGGTAGCTATATTCTTTGCAGACCGGGCAGAATCTTAAATTAAGGAAGTCATAGTATTGGGGTCATTTGTACCCCAGTGTGGCAAACAAGGGTTAAGCTTACTATGAAAATATCTGAGAAACTATCTAGAAAATATCTATATATCGTGGGTTTGAAATATAGAGAATGCCTTTATGAATTAAATGAATCTTATTTATTATCTAATTTTTAAGATATGATTGTATTTTCTTAAAGATGCCCGATAAAATTTCAAAACTTTTTTCTTAACAACCACTCTTAATATGTAGATTTAAAATATTAGAAACTGTGAGTCTGAAATATACTAACATTTTTGACTACTCTAGTCTTAGTGAATACAGAACTCACCATAAGAAAATATTATTTTCGATTAATTCTATTGAATTTATTGACATATATTTAACAAATTTTGTAGTAGAGTCTAGATTTCTAGAAACTTACCTACTACTTAAGAATACTTGAAAATTAAGACTATTCAATTATCATTATTTAAGTATCTATATATGTTCTTAGAGCAAATATTTACAATTAGTCTAGTAGTTTGAGGAATAGCACCAGGGAAGGCCCATAATTATTTTCAAAATTTTGTTTTGTTGTATTTGGAGCTTTCTTTTATGTGTTTTGACACTAAGTTTAAGAGATCTATCAGGTAGCAGCTCTCAAAATCTTTTCCTACATTATGGCGATTGTCTTTATCTTCCGCTTAAAGAAGTATATCTATAAGGAAGTTGGTTTTTTTCCAATTTATTTATAATCTTAGTAGGCTCAACATTGGAGTAGTATAGGGCTGTATGATCAGCAAACAAGTTGATATGATGACGAAGTTATTAGGGTTGCATGTTTAACCACTGACGTGGGTCCTATCTTGAGCTACAAATAGCCAAACCCAATGACCCACTAATCTAATAAATCTTTGAATAATAAACCTTTAAGTTTAGAAAAAAACAGGTATACCTGCATAACCCAGTTACTGGATAACGTAAGACAGCACCCAAACTAAATTTAAAATTTCCTTTAATACCTCTTACCATGAACCACACCTCCGCACAATTTGTTGGATATTGCTCTTTGCTTTCCAAAAACCGCAAAAAGGTGAAAATCTCGTTACATCAGAGCGTAATATAAAATTACTTGCGAATTCAATTCGCAACGATCTTTAAATTCACAACCGTGAAAAACATCAACAAAATCGGAGATATTCAAAGTAAATCTTGAAATTCGCCTCGCGATTAATTTGTTCGGTTGCAGCTGTGGCCAATGAGTGGTGATCATATAAAAAAAAAATAAATAAATTTATAAAAAAGTGCACATGCATCTACCACACCATTGTTTGGACCTCAACACCGCATTGATTAACTTTTTTCTTCTTCTTCTTCTTCTCTGTTTCCTTAAAATGCGCTGACAAGGTAAACCAGATTAAGTTGGTGGTCTGCATAAAATAAGACCCGCAACTCCCTGAGTCATCAACTCGATTTTCGCACTCCCCGTCACTGCGATAGTATCTTTGTATATTTTTCTTATGTGACCAGGTAAACAGATTCAAGATTGTACTTGGCCAAGCTATCGCCACCAAGACAGGTTGCGTATACCTGAAGAGATTAATTGTGGCGACCACTTTCATTTCAAATAGACAAGGTAAGAAATTGTGATAGAAGAAAAAAAATACATATATATTGGTATTTTTATCTGTAAATCACTCGAAACATCTTGGCTATGTAGTCCTGAACCAAAATTATGCTTTATACCGCTGCAAGAAAAGGAGATGTCACAGAAAAAGCGAAGTAACATTTCGACAGCGCATTTCTTCCGGATCTTAATATTTTTTTTATTTTATTTATTGCTCTCTAGTTTCTTTTGAGCCGAAATGAATAATTAAAACGTCTGCGCCGCTGGTTCACTTTCAACCTAACCCCGCTGTGTGTCTGAGATCACAGAAAATAATTATGTCAGCCAAAAGATCCCACAGTTTGCCGGGAAAGTTTACATAATTTCAATTGTTTTTAGACTCATGCAATTCAGATTTATCTTACATACATCTATCATTGATGATTTTTGATAGTAACATAAAAATCTAACATGCATGTATGTTTGTACATATGTTTCGATGTGATCGCCTTGACCTCAACTTTCAGAGCCACGACCGCACACTTATAATAAAAGTTATAGTAATAATCGGTCTTTTAGGACCCAGGCATTAACCTTCCCACTCATCTTAAGAAGTAACGGCTATTTTGTATGTGCCACAAAACCACAATATTAAATAACGGTTTAATTAAGTTCGCCATTTTGGCATGGAATTTGTGCCGTGTGCCTTGTGCCTAAGGTGGGTCAATGGGCTTGGTTGAATTATCTAAATTGGCCCGAGTAATTGATGGATTTGGGGAGCCAATATTTTGGAAATTAGATTTCTTATATATGTAGTTTATGTAGCTGATGATATGTGCAAGTCATGGAGGCCATGACAAAGTAATTGAGCCCTTGGATATATATGCGAGGGACGATACATAATAAATTTCTCACGGTAACTAGTAAAATAATATTTCTACTAAAAATGGGTACGAACATTTATACCCTGGGGTTATCACTGAATACAATTCGACTAAATTTTTTCTCAAATGAGGTTGTGATCGAATTTTAATCGAGTCGTATTCTATAAAGTACAATTACATGGTTGTTTTGATATTACACACAATTTTACGAAAGGTGTGCATACCTTAAGAATGTAAATTATCATAACATAGCTAATGGTATGAATAAGAGGCCAAGGAAATTGATGTAAAGTGATTTTGGACCACCTAATCACTATTTTTAATAAATAAAATATAAATATAGTACATTGTTTTTTTCAATGGTGTACACTAAGGCGGTTTTCAAAAATTTAGTTTTTGCATCTTTCTGCTCAATTCAGCAATTACTGAGGACTGCAGAAATTGAATTCTTGGAAACAGAACCTAACTTTATACATAGGGCCTGATTGAGGTTGTCACATTCCTTTACGTTGAATTTAGAAGAAACTTACTTATAAAAAACAATGCAGAAAATTTAGTCGTAAGCGATCATGCCACGAAAAATGAGATGATGGCCAGAATTACGCCTATAGTGTAACTAACAATTGAAATAATAAATTAAGAATGAAGTAGATAAAGATAAAAATTGTTTATTATACCACTTTAAATTTCGAAAGTCGATTTTTATTCGACTTGACAGCAAAGATATTAAAGTGCCTTATTTAGTTTTAAAAATGTATGCCAGTGGTCTGGAAATTCAATCAAAAAATAACCTCTGACAGAATTCAGACTGTAATCATGCAACAGAGCTGATTTTCTTAATGTAATTGACATTTTGAAAAACTTATGAACATTTATAGACAGACAATTAGCGTTACACCAGTCTTCAAGAGCGAAGAGGTCTGTCTGAAGAATATCACAGTCAATAAGAGAGTGAATCACTCGGAAGATTTTGAAGCCGTCAGCATATAAAAGACAGTCAGAACTAATCACCATGGTCAAGTAATTAATAAATAACAAAAAGAGTAGCGGTCCGAGAATAGAACCTTGTGGGACACCAGACGACGGAACAAACTCACATGATGAACACCGAAAAAATACAACCCGCAATTTACGATTAGACAAATAGGATGAAATCCAAGACAATAAGGGTCCCTGTAAGCCATATTTATTTATTTTATTTAAAATAATTTCATATGAAACATGATCGAAGGCTTTAGAAAAGTCAGTGTAAATCGTATCCACCTGACTACGTTCCTCTAGAGTATGCGCAACAAAATGATGGAACTCAAGTAGGTTGTAAGAATGACAAAATCAGTTAAGTTATATATTACGATACTAAGCATTGACTATAATTATTTTGTCATAGTATCCAATTAAAATATTTTGTATAAAAAGATACACAGCATTTAAAGAAACTGAGTTTTCATACGTTAAAACTGAATCTTTGCTCAAAATAGGAATTTTTTATAAGCTATAAATTAAATTTGAATAGAATATATCTCATTATCGTATCATATAATTGAGGCGGTCTCTGGGAAGAAAGGAGAGAAATCGCTTTAATCGATTCCATACATCCAGATTAGCATATGTGAAACATTTTTCATCAATATTTCAAAAAAAGATAGAGTAATAATAATTTAAAAGGACTTCTGCTTTATAAATTTCTTATGAAATATATGAGAAAAGAAAATGTATCATTTATTAATAGTTTTTGATTATAAAATATGCATAGAAATGGGTATTTTTAGCGTGTTAAATTTTTGGTTGGATTTCTCAGGAGATTGAATTTGAAATTTTAAACTTTAAAAGTTTTAATTTTTATTCAAAACAGAGTTTTTTTATGTTGATAAAGAAATTTGAATCTATTCAAATTATTGCTAAATTAAATAAAATGTATATTATTCAATTTAATTTTCAATGACAATATAATAAAATTAAAATAAAAAATTTCTGTACGCGATGCAAATTTCTTTGTGATTACATAACTTATTGAAAATTGAGTGATAGTGGGACCTAATTGACTAGTTGACATGATTCCACTTAAAAGGCGCTAATTATCTCAAGGCAAAAACAGTCATTTGCATAAAAACATTTCTCCCAGAGCTAATTTTATATAAATGAGTCCAACCCAAACAGGATTAGACCTCCTTGAGGAAACCGGCGTGGCAAGTGGATTGGAATTTTTAGTTTGTTTATAAACAATTCCCGAATTACTTATTCATAAGATAATTATAATATGCGATAAGCAACAAATCCACAGGTTCTAACGAGTAATTTAAATAGTTAGACGATCAATTAAACTATCCGTGGTAGCAAAAAATTAAAAAATAAATAGAAAAACAGCAGACGCCTGTTGCGAAGCAGGTCGATTACTTCTAATCCGCGGAAATGCCCTCATTTACAATTTAGAAAAGCGCTAAGCTCATGCAAATGCTGTAAAAGGTATAAAAACCGAAATATCAGGCTTTGGCTAATTAAAGCAGGAAAGTGCATGATAAGTGGTCTTGCCGCGACTCGGATTTTATAGTTGAAATAAATTAGATTTTTTCCGCTTTCCACACGCACTACTCGGGGGCGATACGAGGAGGTAGGCTCCGATTCGCACTATGGTGGATACCATGGACGAAGCAAATTTTCGCAATAAATTTAAGCGACATATTCACGCGAATTTGCCCCTCGATGAGTTTTACAAATTTTAATTAACTATGTCGACATACAGCAGTGCAAAAATTGCGATCTTTTGAGGAATCGGGGCGTGCGCTTTGTATCCGCTTTGCACGGAACACGCTGCCGCCACCGCCGTTTCCTATTATATAACAATTCGTAGCCGATTAATCGCCTATAAGAACGGAATGCAATCGCACCTCCGTGGGCAATTCGCCCGGTCTTAGATTTATTGTTTGACCAGTCAATCAGTAACTTTGCTTTCCGTAGAAACGGCCTTGTACCTCTCTAGCCATGAAACGATTCTTATATAAAATCTCACGTAAGGAACATGTTTTCATTAAGGGGGTAGTCCAGTGAAAAAAATTTTTTTTTTAAATTTTTTTGTTTTTACTTAAATCTACTCTACTACACCTCGAAAATACTCCCTTAAAATATCTAAGCAAAATATTGAATAGTTTTAAAGATACAGAGAGTTTTCGAGAGACGTGTAATCCGAGCGCTCGAAGGTCCCCTGGCGTGTTTCGGAGCAAGGAGGACTCTTGTATTTCTGTTTGCTCCGCCCATTTTTTTTTCGGTTTATAACGGTCTAGGTCCTTCTGCTTTGTATTTAAGGTTAGTTATGTATGGAGCAGGCATCGCGTTAAGTATGGACCAGGCATCGCTGACTGAGGTAAAATTAATTTTTTTAGCTTTTTTCCGCAAAAGAAACTTTAAACGCGTTTTTCTCAAAACAGCATTTTTTGACTCGGCGGACGTCAGATCTCAGAGTCTTTTGCTCCGATTGATCTAAAAATTTAGCTGTATATTTCTTGATTGTGTATCTATCGTCGGAACTAGAATTATTAAGATCCATTGTTTATTTACAAAGTTATAAACAAATTAAGCACCCGGAAAACACCAGAAAAATTCGAAATGCCGCCATTTTGTTATTTTTTACTGAAAATTAATAATTCTAGTTCCGACGATAGCCAATGTTCTACAGATTAAAACCTCGTTTGAATATTTTGTTTCGAATGAACCGTTGCAGAGATTCGACGTCCGCCAACAAAAAAAAATTTTTTTTGGAGCGGCCATTTTGTCGGGATGACTCATCGAAACAAAAAAATAAAAATTTTTTTTTGTAGTTTAATAGTGGTACTATCATATGTCAAAAAGGTTTTTAATAAAAATTAATTTCTAATATGAAAAAAAAATCGTTGAAAAAACAGTCGTTTTCACTGGACTACCCCCTTAAACAGACTTTTTAACACTTCTCCTCTGTCAAAGAAACACTTTACATAAACATGCACCGCCATTGTGCTATCTATGTATGATATCTAACTATATGATCGAATGTCGCGATCTAGAAGGTGTTTTCGACGCATGCTAATCGACAGCTGCTAAATATAACTTATTTTGGTTTAAAATCCTATGAAGTGGTTCTGCTGTGCTAAAGTAAAAGCTAAGTGTTTGACAATTTTAAAATAAATTGACGGTTCTGTTTTATTTATATAATATAAGTATTTTTTAATTATCTTTTTGTGTCACGCCACACAACCTTATAAAGGCGTTTTTGAATTATTTAAGTTAGAAAACAAACACTTATCGTTACTAATAATAAAACTGTAAGAGGTGGCTTTATTATTCGG
The DNA here is from genome assembly GCA_949715965.1 of Dysmachus trigonus. NCBI lineage: Eukaryota > Metazoa > Arthropoda > Insecta > Diptera > Asilidae > Dysmachus > Dysmachus trigonus. The sequence goes on along the minus strand of OX454319.1, from coordinate 87,048,930 downwards.
TTAAAACTTAATTCAGGGTTAGGTCGGCTTGAGCTAGATTTAGGTTCAGGTTTAGTCCAAGATTGTCCCAGGCTTAAACCAGGCTTAGGTCAAACTTCGGAGAGGCTTAGAATAATCGTGAGCCAAATTTAAGCCAAGTTTGAACTGAGTTTGAATGTGTCTTAAGTCAGGCCAGGGTTGAGCCCAGTCATAAAACAGCTTAAGCTAGGTTTGAGCTAATATAATAATTGGTATTAACATAATGCATATAACAAATAATATAATCTTATGGTAACTGCTCTTTATTATGGTTCAGTAGTACGTAAGTTCATATTATATGATGAAATTTTCAAATAAACATCTACTTTAAATTTGTTCATATTTAATAAGTTATTTACTAAAGTTTTTATTCCATATTTTTTTTGAGATAGAAACTAGAATGGGAAAAAAAGGAGAAGACACGTTCACACTTCATAGTAAGATTATTTTCGAACAAAAAATATATTATAAACCTCATACCTCAACCTCATTTAACGATGTAGTAAGAATAGAGAGAGAGGGGGATAAGAAGGGGTAAAGTGCCCCCGCGCTGATTATGGCTGTTATATTTTTTTATTGTCAGGACTAACACAAGTAACAATTTGGCCAAGTTTCATCCCTTAATAATTAACCCCCAAGGAGTGAAAATTAATTTTAAAAATTTTGAAAAAAAATTAATATCTTTTGAACGCTTTGACCGATTTAGATGGGATTTTGATATATTGTAGATGTCACTGATGACTGATGGCACATCACAGAAAAAATTTGTTCAACAACATATGTACTGAAAACTGGATATAACCTAAAAAAAACGACGATTTTTCCGTACAGTCATAACCTACAAAAAACCAATAAAAATCGACATTTTCGTTTTTTTAGGTGTCACGCTGCTGAAAAAAAAATCTGGAAAAAATATATGTTATAAAAACCTATGTTAGGAAGCTATAACAAAATTTTGGTGATTGTAACAAAATTCAAAACGACTGTAAAAATTTTTTGAAAAGAGAAAAAAATTTTTTTTTAGGTTATATCCAGTTTTCAGTTCCACTTAATTATTAAGGGATGATACTTAGCCAAATTGTTATTTGTGTTAGCCCTAACGATATAAAAATATGTATAACGGCCATAATTGGCGCGGGGGCACTTTACCCCTTCTTATCTCCCTATGGCCTTTGGATTCAATTTTTGCTTTTCAAAACAAGGTCAAGAAAAAAAAATACAAACATTGAAAAATCAGTATTTCGGTTAATTTTTTTAGTTTTGAATAATGAAAAAAGCGTGTTTTAAAAACGAACAATTTTTAGTTTATTATTTGATTTTCTAATCTAATCCTAATCTATATTTTGGAAATGGGAGAAAGTTAGAAAAAGGAGAGAGGGTTGGGGGGAGGGGGTGTTAAAACCTCGCCTGAATTTTACTTCTAGAGGGGAAGGGGGTCAGTATAACTTTCAATAATGGCGGCAATTTCAAATTGGCTTGATTATCGATTTATCGTAGCGCTAGAATCAATCAATAATAGCGCTGAAAAATCAACAGAAAATACTGATTTTTTAAAATTTTTTTTTTTTTTTTTTCATAAATCCGACGCAAAAACGAACAAATTGAAAAAAAAAAGAAAAAATGGTAAAAATGTTGATTCTTCGATTTTATATCCTCAAAAAACTAGGTGACCGTGAAAGTAAAAAATCACCAAGAAATCTAATATTGTCTGGAAAACTGGGAAAAGCCGAAAAATTTGGTCTTGAGAAAAAGTGGCTACTCTAACTAGGCATCCTAGGGATGCGTTATTTTTTAATGATTTTTCATAAATGGTTAAAATATGGTATTTTGTACTTTCTTAACACTAATTTTCATAAAACTGTAATGCTATGGGAAAGATCCTCTAAAAATCATGTATCTCATTTCGGTTGAAAAAAAGATGGTGTAACTTCTACACTAACATGTAGGAAATCGATCCTCAAAACCTAATTTTTTTGTAAAATTTGGCATTACTGCGGTGAAACTGTGCAGGAATAAAAAACATTTTACTTTCAAGCCATACCAAATTAATATTTCCTGAAATATGGAGAGATATGCCTATCTAAATTTGGAATATTATGACAACTTTCATCTGTTTATCTGACCGCGATTGGATGGACTATTTACATATGAATAACCTTCGAAACGCTGCGGTTTCAAATTTGCCCGCATCCAGATAGAATTAATGCGCAAAATTTTTTGGCCTTCGATGCGATCGAGCGCCGAAAGCTTCAGTGTTTATGCAGTCAAAGAACTTTTATGCCCTTGCTGCTGAATATGGGCGGAATATTGCGATGTAATATGCCTGTCGGGTGGGACGCACTAAACTTAGTAATGGTTGTGCGAAATTGCAACATATTGCACCTCGCCTAGTCACATTTACTCTCCGGCCCGGCCAAGGTCTCGTAGTTCTTGCATTATTCTACGCTGCGGCACGCTTCTACTGCTTATTATAACTGAGTTTGCTTGATTTCTCGGCGTAACTATTGAAGCGCACTACGCATGTTAAGCAATTAACGAAGGCTAATCGAAACTGATGAAGGTTAATTGAAGTATGATGATGGCTGGAAAATTTGTGGCTTCTTCAAATGCGGTATGTGGGTACTTAACTTACAAGTAGTATTGTGGTATCATATCTTACGTGAGTCTACTGCTTTTGTGAAATTTTTAAGAAAAGCAGGTTACCACGATTTCTTAACACATTGCTTTAAGTGTAAAGAGTCATAATGCCTAATAAATAGTTAATTTAAAGCAATTTGTTAATAACTGGCTTGTAGTTTTTTTTTGGGGATATGTGGTTTTACCGCGGCCTTTTTTATTTGATTTGCCATTATGTGTTTGTACATAAATACCCAACAAAAAACTTGTTAAACTCCTCAGAGTTCCGAACATTAACTTTAAATAAGAAATAAAAGAAAAAACAAGTCAACTACAACCAAAAAATATTTTCTGTGATATTGGCTCATATTCTGAAAAAAAACTGAACAAAAGTTCAGCATCTGTTTTTATATATAAATAGAAAAATTGAGTTTTTTGTCATTCAAATTGAGATACAAGCTCGATTTTTCTATGTAAAAATTGAGATTGAGATTTTTCTGATTTTTTTTTTTAGCCATTGTTTTAGCCATAAATATCCCAGGTATGTTTTTAAATTTACTCAAATTTTGAGCTTTAGTGGTTTTTGAACTGAAGAGCGAATTGTATTTTTTGCCTCTTTTGGGGCTTTTTCTATAACATGAGCGAGTTGAACTTAAGAGATATTTGCAGGGTGGGCCATCTAACGTTTTCTAAATTGGAACTATAGGTTATTTTGAGATTGGAAGGTTTAATGACATTTCCGATGTGACAGAAAGTTAGATTTATGTTTGACATTTATGAAATGGGTCGCTTTTCGCTTGAACAAAGTTGGGAAATATTAAAAACGTATTTCCAAAGTGGTGAATCTTCTACTCAAACTGTAAGAAATTTACGGAAAAAATTTGACAAAAAGAATGTGCCAAAAACGCAGTTTGTGGATCAATTTGTGAAGCGAGTTCGTGAAACTAGATCCTTGTTGGATAAAACAACCCATGTACGTACTCGTCCAGTGCGCTCAACCGAAAACATCGCTGCTGTTGTTCAGAGTGTGCGTGAACAACCATCAACATCAACTCGTCATCGTTCTCAAGAATTGAACATTTCACGCACTTCTTTGAGAAGAATTTTGCATAAAGATCTCGGTATGAATGCGTACAAAGTTCAATTAGTGCAAGAGCTGAAGCCGCATGACCATCCGATGCGTTTTCGGTTTGCTCAATGGGCCGAAGACCGCTTGATCGAAGATGGGCATTTTTACCGAAAAATCATCTTTTCAGATGAAGCTCATTTCCACCTCGGAAGATACGTCAATAAATAAAATTGTCGTATCTGGAGCTCAGAAAATCCACACGTCATCGTGGAGAAACCAGTGCATCCACAACGAGTGACTGTGTGGTGCGGATTTTGGTCTGGCGGCATTATTGGGCCATTTTTCTTCGAAAATGAGCAAGGAAACGCCGTTACAGTGAATGGCGATCGCTACCGCGCCATGCTAAGCGATTTTTTGTTTCCCAAAATTTAAGAGTATGACATAGACGACATTTGGTTTCAACAGGACGGCGCAACGTGCCACACAGCTAACGTAACAATCGATCTTTTGCGCACTGTTTTCGGAAATCGCATAATCAGCCGAAATGTTGATATCAATTGGCCACCTCGAAGCTGCGATTTGACTCCGTTAGACTTTTGTTGCCATTGACGAAATAGAGGCCCAAAAAATCGAAAATGTACTGAAAAATTGGACTGATCGAATGGGGTATTGTAATACTAGCCGTGGAAGTCATTTGAATGTTGTTGTCTTCTATTCCTAAATAGAAAGGTTCAATCTTTCTAATAAACTCATAACTTTGAAAAAATATTCATTTGTTTTTTTTTTATAGCCGATTCAAATTCCAGTTTGTGGGAATTAAAAAATAAAATTGGTATAATTTATCTATCTGTATCTATTTATGACCAATGGTCAGCGAGAAAATATAAATTCTTCATAAAAATTCAATTTTACCATGTTTCATTCTAAGACAGACTTAAGTGAAAAATTAAGAATATATAACTTTTGTATGTTTGCACACTTTCTGGTCATGTATAGAAAATTTTATATTCTTATGAATTTTAGGTTTAGGTTTGCATTCAATGAATTATTAATACTTACAGTATTTTTAAAACGCAGCCGTAAACAAATTTGTATGGAAAAATTTGTAAAAAATCCATAATGTTTATGTGTAGAAGAAGATTATGTCCCCATTTTTATTAGATTATTTTTTAAAATCCTTAGTATTATAGTTTTCTAATCCAACACTAGGTGGCACTGTAACTCGTTCGCACAGGTGGGTTTCTAAGAGCGGTTTCTCTTTAGTTTGAACACTCTGGCCAACCTTGAGGACTATTACCCTGCGATTATTGCTCTTATTAACGATTCCTCTTAGAATTTTTAGATGAGGTTAACAATTGAAGTTTCCAAATTTTATAACATAACTTTCCTAACTAACCAGAATAGAAGATAACTTGCACCTGTATTCAAAAATTGATACTTAAAACAAGCTGTACTATTATATCACTATATGCTTTACCTAGGTAATGCCCTAGAGTCTAGACAGACAACACACATAAATTACTAATTAGTACTATTTACTAATGTATGTGCTGTCTGTCATGAGCTTATCATCATTATGGCCGCTAAATGACTATTGAAAAACTGACAGTTGATAAATGATGATTAGGAAATGGCTGTCTGTCACCACTTCATTAATTAATAATTAGTGCTAAATGCCTAATTAATTATTAATTTAGTGCGCTGTCTAGGGCATAAACTAATATTATTTTGTTTTTTGCTGTATGTTTATACTACTCAGTATTTAAATTAAGCCTTTCGTTATAATTTTGTATAATTACTCGTAGGCTTAAAACTAGTCCATATCATATCATCCATATCACTTGTAAATATTCTAATATAGAATTAATTTTAAGACTCATTTTTAAACTTTCAAAATTGCTACATAGCAGTGGCGTGGGGTGAAATTTTTGAGAAGGTAAGCCGGTGCAAAAATCAGAAACTTAATAGCGAAAAAAAACTTACCAAATGAAGTCAGATATTACAAAATGTGTTCAACAGTGACTGCGTGTATTCTTGTCAAATTTAGTCGGCCACTTCTATCATACTTAAAGTCATTGGAAGTTAAGTGCTATATGAATATTATGAATAAATATGCACATACAATGAACTTCAAGAATAATATAATTGGCTTTGAAAAAAACCGTTATAGTCGCGTGTATCGTGCAATCAAACTAAAGCGGTTAACAAAAACTGTGAAAAGTTGATATGAAATATAATTAATCTTACTTATACTCCAAAACTAATCTACGATTTTTTTTTATAAATTCGACCAAAACATCATTGTAAAAATTAGACTGATTTCTAATTTGTAAAAGAAGGTGTTTTTCTATACAAAATTCAAACCTTACAAAATTCTCACCAGCTTTTCACAATTAAATTCTATATATTAAAGTACAATTACACTTCACTTTAAATCAAACATGCACGACAAATCCTTCAACTGACAAATTGAAACAAATAAATAATCGTCATCCGAATAGCCGAACCTAACGAAAAAACCCGAGAAGCCGGATTCTATGGTGTTATCGAGAGGTAATAAAGTAGCACCACACCACACTCATAAGTCACAATCCGTTGAGCACCAAGGCAAAAGGAGGCACAAGTTAACAATTTTTTTTAAAAATATAATAAACAAAACCACAACACCCCTCCCTTCCGAGAAGACGACTTCTGCCGTGTTCTTGTGAAATAAGGGAGCATTCACTCCTACAATTCACAGCCCCTTCAGTATCAAAGAAATTTACAGTCAGCTGAATATTGTTTATGAAAAAAAATTAATAACCAAACCCACCCCAACCAACCCCACTCACCCGAGAAGCCGCTTTCTACCGTGTTATAGGGATAATAAGAGAGCACCACTACACTCACACCCGTTCATAGAGAAGACACGAATCAGCTGACATTCTAAGAAATAAACAACCACCCGCCGAAGTGACCCGAGTTTCAACTTATGCAAAATGAAAACAACCGAGAAGCCGATTTCTATCGTGTTATTTGCTTATAGGATTTGCTTTTAGTGAGCAAAGGATATCACACACGATTTCTTTGTTACTCGTGGAGAAAAGTGTAGGCTTGAGTAAGCCGTAAAATGACCGGCTTACAGAAGCAGCGAGCGAGCGCTTCATACCCGATGCAACCCCTTGATAGAACCTGCTACGGTGCGAGGGAAGGTTCCATCGTAGTGCAACAACAGATTATGGTTGTTTTTGGTTGTAACACTTGTTTTGCCATGTTTTCTTTACGAGACGAATTTTGGGAGCGCTTTCCAGGAATTTTACAGGCATAGAACAAGTTTTTTTACGGGAATAGAATGAGTTCCCAAAAGGGAAGCCGGTAGGAATCGTGTTATATGGACACCACGCCACTGCTACATAGTTTGTACCTCTGCTGCCTGTGATAGAACACGCTCGCTCAAACTATGTATTTAATAGTATAAAAAGTAGTTTGAAAATAAATGATAGTTTGAGTTCCTTTAGGATATAGTATGAGCTCGTTGTGAGTCCGCCACACATGTAAAAAGCACATCAGTCGCAAGTGTTCATTCACACCAAATTATAATAATGTAAGATATACTTATGTTTCAACGATTTGCTTGTATGAAAATTATATATTACATACATATATCTATATTAATAAGAGCTTTAGATGTTTATAATATGTCATGTTGTGAAGTGAATAAACATCGAAATCTTAATCCGACAATCAATTTCTTTAGTTTTCGAAGTAGTTCGAAATAGCCGCATTTGGAATTGAATGAATGTTTTCTTAGTAAGCTATTGAGATCAATGTCCTATGTTGGCGATATGCGAGTCTTTTCATAAATAAATAAAATATTATTCGAAGGTATGGAATCCTAAAATATTCAGTAGTTCAGAAATGGCACCAAATAACAATTTAACTATGGGTCTCAGTGACGCATGTTCATCTTAAAGGACTTGACTATTACAGAAATCTGTACATAGTATGACATCATTTTGGGACTAATGAATGAAGTAAAAAATGGCAAAAAATTGAAAGAAAAATAAGTATTACTTACATCTGGATAAGCTAAACATGTGCAACATAGCGTCCATGTCGCCAAAAGTATCCTAAATGTTGTCATCTTGTGTAGAATCCCAAAACTGTAAAAAGAATAAAATAATCTTGATAAATAAAAGCACAGAAAAAATACATATATCGCGAATATTTCACAAAGACTCTGTCAATCAGACATTTAATTAAATGCAAACCTGTCTCCTGAGATAGTTTTTAAGAAAAATTTTATATTCAAGAAAAGCAACTTGCTTTTTCATTCCAACATATTCAATGTTTTGAGGTCAACAAGGGTCTAATTAGTCGTCACAAACCGTAACGGATGCTCGACATCTTGCTAAATATAATTTACATGATATTACCCGAAATGAATTTAAAACCTTGTGCAGACCCAACAATTAAGGTTTCACAAAAAAACCCCCCTAAAGATTGGGGCTAGGTTTTGTACGATGCGATCACGACAACGATCATGGCAACGGCTGCGGCGACTTATTTGGGAAAAAACGAGAGCGCAAAAATGTCGGTATGAAAAACTATTTCGAAAATTCCACATTCTGCAGTTTGTAAAAATGCAGTGCAGTGGATCAGCCTCTTTTATTGAAGAATTTAGTAATTTTATGTAACCCTTCGTCACAGCTCGAGGCTTTTCTGGCCGCGACCATAATTCCATTATTACGATCATTACCCAATGCAGTGGCGGGACAGCCACTTTTATATGTATTATATATCTGTAAAGGCAGTTAGACAGGCAGTTGCTTCTAACGAGGTTGTTTCGCAGCATGTCTAAAAGTCAGCCTATCTTTTGGAGAAGAGGGGCGAAGAGGTGAACGAGGTCTGTATGCGGCAGTATGACTGACTACCTGTCTTTCGTGAAATTGTGGCTTTGTCAAATTGGCAAGCTGCACTGATTAAGTACTAATTATACTCTGAGTGTAACGCTAACGATGACACATTTCTTAGGTGTTGCGAAAAGGTGCAAGGCGGCATAAAATTAGCTTTTTCTTACCTTTCATGGACGGAAAATGATCTCTTTTCGTGGTAGTTTGCTAGGTTTTTGTTTAAAGTAGTTTCAAATTTTCTGCTCTAATAGGTTCAAAGTGCCCGGTAATGGTCAAAATTGTGTCGTTAGCTCGTTGAGGGAGGTTATGACCCAGTGAACTTTCTTAGACATTTTTCTAGACATTAATTTTTGGCAGTTATTTTGTTTTCTTTTATTAGGAGGCAACCTACTTACAGTATTAGAAATTTGGTTCAGGCATTTTTTTGAAAATTGGTACTCTATTTGTAAAAATGAGATTGATACCAGAGACTGAGATTTAGATTGAATACTATGACCAAACTTTGGTTAAGAGATAGATCCTATTGTTAAATTCATAAAGTTTGAGCTTTAATTTTTTGTGAGAAATTCTGAAATTCCTTAAGATCGATTTCAAAACTGAGATCGATCTGAATTAATTTAATTTAATTTAGTATTATGAACACTAAACTGTATTTTTCTAAGTGAGAAAAAACTCATGCTTGAGTTCAGAGTTCAGACTAGTTTTCTACGATTTTGCTTCTAACTTCAGGAATTCAATAACGAGATCAATTTCAAAAGTGTAGATCAATCGTATGCTCTCAACTTTATGAATACGATCCATTGAGTCAGCTAATAAAATTAAGGTACAATTTGCCTCTATAATTGTGCTGTTTTAAGTATTGTTAATTTAATTGAAAAAAGTTAAAATTACTACCTTTTGAAAATTTTACCTTTTGACAATTTTTCAAAATCAAAATGGCGACCAGAAAATCGAAATTATTTGAACGAAGCAGTTTTCTTGCAAATTATGCCGAGTGTGGTATTAAATCTTAGCGCGTCTGATGCCAAATCGAAAAATACATATCTGGTTTAGAACAGAGTTTTTTTTTTTTCAAAAAATGTAGTATAAGTTTTTAAAACTATGGAGGGGATAATACTGGAATTGAAACTTCTTATTTTTCAATATATATTAGTATTCTATGCCCTCAGAGCTAGGAAAATGCAATTACATTACAATTACAATTCCTTGAAGTTGATATGTTGAATTTCTTGAAAAGTGTTCAATTCCATTGGGAGGAATAGTAATTTTTAATTGATCTTTATTTTTCTGACTTCCTAATACAAATAAGTAGAAATCTTTAAACTTTTTGTGTTAATTAAGTAGAAATACATTAAATTACTTATCGACTACTTTTTACAACAATAGAATAAATTCAGTAATTATGGAATAATGTTTGTAATTCAAGAAAAGCATATAAAAATTCATTGAAATTTCAAAGATAAGTAATTTGAAGTTCAAATCCTCAAATAGTAATTAATTACACGATTGCAGAAAATTCTTTTTTCCGATTACTTTCGAAATTCCTTTTTAGAATGGAGCAAAACAAAATTACAAGTACAATTCTTTGCATTGGAATTGACGAATAATTTAAGTACATTACTAAGTAGTTGATCGTTATTAATAATCAATTACAATTCCTCCTCATGGAATTGATTGAATTTTTCAAGTCCATTACTAAGGAAATCAACATATCAATTACAAATTACAATTCCAGAGAATCCATTAAGAAAATTAAATATAATGGGAAGTACCTATAAAAGTCGATTCGTTGCAATGAAGATCATGAATTTTAAAGGAGATTCGATCTATAAAGAATTGTACTTATATATCATTTTTATTTTCAATAAAAAGTAATATTTATCGACGAGGAATTTTAGTAAAATTACTAACTACCGCGAGTTTCAGGCATTTCTTTTTCCATGCTCTGAATATACTTTGCTGTAGTATTTCATATTATAGTTAATCAATAAATCTAAAGAAAAATATCTAGAATTATGATGGAATTTGAATTAATTTTAAAATAAATAAATAATTCCTACTAAAAATATTAAGTATTTAGCCCGACAACCAATTAAAAATTTTTCTTCAAATCATAGCCTATATTTGAATTAAAAAGGGCATGGGTAAAAAAATTGACATCTCAATTAAAACGTTGAAATGTATAAACCTTGGCATGCTGAAAGAAAAAAACATTGAAATGAAAGGCAAAAGTTTATGATGATTGTAACAAACTTGCAACAAATCATCAATTTGACCATTAAAAAATAATTAACTTAACAAGTACAAGATGTGATGAGAGATTTTTCAAGGTAGGCTGCATTAAAAGTGGGCGGAAACAAAGGTAAATTGAAAATTGAGAGCTTCTTCACATTTCATATGCATGCAGGTAATGTGTAAATAAACATTACCTGTCCTAAAGTTACGGCCACATTCATCTTATATGAATACAATTGACGCTTTTGTGTCGAGTGTTTTGCTTGATCCGCTTCTTTGTTATTAATGGATGGACCATGTTGGAATGTCTATTGTGCCTATTAATTATTAATATAACTTTAGCAACAAAAAGTCTTACAATTTTAATAATGATTTTCCTGAGAAATCGTTGACTCTTTCAGAGTTAAGCTGGACTACACCATTAATAATACTTTTTTACGCAACTTCTTATAAATTTTACCTGAAAACAGCATATATACAGATTTCGTAAACAAGGGGGCACATTAATTAATCGAAAATCCGCAATCGCAGAAAAACATTTCACAATGTCATTCACATTTAATGTCTGTTCGTCATATAAATTGAATCATTTATTGTATGGTCACATAAAAAAACATTATGTTTTTATTCACCTGCTATCTAAGCTATAGTTAACATTTCTGGGTGCTAGAGTGATGTGAATATTCGCCACAAAAGGTTAATTCATCTACGAATTACGATAAGATATGAATGACAAACGTATAATCGCAGATTTATACATATTATACTATATTATATATCAGTGGTTAAGCTGCTGACCAGATAATCCACTCTATGTCACATCACAGTGAAATGCATGCTGTAATCAGTAATCCCTCGGTGACCGACACCGAGAAGCATCAAAAGTTCAGATGTGCAATCAATCTTTTGATGATTGTAAATGCCACCGTTTCTTCTCTTTTCACACACTGTGGATAAAATTGCAAAACTTCTGATGGTCCTGCTGGGACAGATTGATTTATTGCAAGTTTTTATTAAAATTCCATACATAGGAGATCCCTTTTCGATGCCAGTAAACTCTGCCTTTTGTCACATTATCCAGAAATTATGAAATATTTCAAGAAATTCTAGCAAAAGGTGCTCTGTTTCAATGGACTGGGGTCTTATGAAATTTTTTTGTAGTATAATATTGCTAAGAATACACCACATTATGTATGTGAAGCACCTGTGCTATTAAAACTTGCGAAAACCTCTTTAGTTTTGTTTGCTTCCCCTTTAAATTACGAAAAAATGCAGTATCAGCAGTTTGAGAATTTCTGCCCGTCGTCATCGTCGTGAACTTGTTGCATTATTCTCATTCGATGAAAATAGGAAATGTTTTTGTTTTGAAAATATGAACCATAATAAAAACAAATTATTTCCGAGTAAAAATTCACATTTACATATTATGTAATGGTAAAGATATTGCAAGTGTGCAAAATTATCATGAAAGTTGAAAAACTGCTTACGTTCTTAATTCTTGGTATGGTATGGTAAAAATTAGATCTTTATGGGTATATGAAACTTATATGTCAAACGATACATAGGTATATTATTATTTTACAATACCAAATTTAAGGAAGTTATTTATAAAGTTTATATAAATTTAAAAAAAAAAAATTATTTTCAAATCCCAACATTTCAGGTATTAAAATCAAAAGAATTTACGTTTTCTTTAAAACAACACTTTTGGAAAAGTGTGTTGAAATTCAAGGATATTTCTGGATTTTTTCAATAAAAAAGGGGAAACATATTTTATTTACAAATTTTAATATTCGAATATTTAAAGTTAAATACGATTACTAGAAAATGTTTGCACGCTTTTCATTTCGGACATTAAATGATAATCGATTAATAAAGCTTTTGGTCTTTTAAATTTTTGTACGGTCAGCTGTTTAAAATAATTACAATTTTATACGTTTCCGTCCTGAATTGAAATTGACGTGAGTGAAGATATGAAAAAAAATATTTATGTAATAATTTCTTTTGATTTTTGATCTATAAGATAAGTACAGTAGTCGGACATAAAACAATCCAAACTTTAAAGATAGGAAGGCTTTAAAACAATTTCATGCCCTATTCCGTGTAATCGATTTTTAACCTTTACTGAAAACATGTAACAAAACTCGTTAAAGTCTATTACGACGAGTTAAGAAACATATTATAGACAGGGCAATTTCCTGAACTAATCTACAGTGAAATAGGCGGCTACTTTTGAGTTAATAGTAGCATTTCGCAAACATTGAATGTAATAAAAACAAAGGAAAATTGAAAGTACTAAAGGTGATATAACAACACCTTAAGATTATGGTGATCAATATACGCTTACTTCATGTTCCTTTCAAAAAATCTAAAATGCTTGGGGACAAATAGATTAGGGTTATGTAAAAAGTAAATCACCTGCCCACACTTCAAGTCTTCAAAATAAATACCCATCCGGTGTGTGGTTTTTATTTGTAAAAAGTTATGAGAGATGATACCACCAAAATTTAGTAAGTCACCTATAAGGCACCTTTCAGATCATATGACCTTTTCAAGAGTGCCTTTCACTCGGTTTTTAAAACAATTAAAGGCTTTTCTCGCGAAAAAATATTTCGATTGATTTTTATTGTGTTGCAATTCTTAGATTAAGCGATATTTGCACTAAATGTAAGATGTGCAATGAAATCATTTCTAAAAAAAAAATTTTTTTTGCTATTGCAAAATGTTTTATTGAGATGTCTTCACTTTACGGAATTTTGAAGAATTCATTTTGTGGCAGTAGAAGGCTGATAGTACGTACACATTCAGTTTCTTTTGTCTTTGAAGAACTATCAAGGCTATTTGGTTTCTATTTCTGGATAATCTGAAAATCACGAGGAACATTTTTTCCATTTTTATGATTTGATTTTTTTGAAAGCGGATCTATGAGTTGTATATCATGAACTTCTTTTGTATTTCATATTTGGCGAGCAGATTAGAAATATAACTCATAAAAATCGAGTGAATTTATAAGAATCTAACTACCGATAGATTTTTTCCTATTGCGAATTTGGAAGCGAAAGTCCCCATCATTCCACATTTCCAAGAAAAATTGAGGTTAAATGTAAAGAACTCGTATTTTAGCTATGTTAAAAAAAAGTCGTTTAGGTGAAAGCATAAAGTTAAAACTATAAAATATTTTTTATCCAAAGCCCTTATTAAAATATTGTACCAATATTATGAAATAGTAGTTTTAATTTGTTTATTTCTTAATTTTAGGAAAATGTTAAAACCTCTCTTATTATATGATATACGATGTTTTTCACTTTCTGACCGAATTTTTCTCAAAAACATTTATCATTTGGTCATTGTGTCTCTTAAATTTTACGATTGTTTAAATAATATAGAAAATAGGAAATTTTAGATATAAACAATCTTCAGGAGGGTATCATACAAAAATTAAAATTCCCTTAATTTTTAAATAATTATGGGAAATGAGATTACTTAATTCAATTTCATTCCATACTTCTACAATGTAAATGTAGCCTAATTTAAAAGTTATCATAAAATATTCTCGATCACCAATTAATGATTTTTTGCGGATGTCTGAATGATCAAATAAAAATGAATTCATAAGAACTTAGCAACATGAGCTAGAAAATTCCGAAAACGTTACCATTAATCAAATTCAGTAACCGAAAGCTTTTTTGTGGTACCTTCAAAATTACGTCAAAAAAGTTTTCCTATATAAATTTCAAAATCGCACAGCTATCATCTCTTAGACCATTGATTCCCATAGTAAGCGCGACATTGATATCTTGATGATGGAATTTTAAATGACTTCTTTTAACACAGTTAGGTATAAATAATCTGAGAAGGACACGTGTTATCTAAACTTCTAAAGAAACGAAATCAAACTAAAAAAAAGGTCGGAATAAAAGATACCACTTTGACCTGTAGTAAATTGAAATTGATTTAGAGTTTTCGACAAAATTTAAATAAGCTCACGTAGCGTTGTCTATCATGCAATAGGGCACGACACGTCACATGACACGTCCGGACGACTAGCCTTCTTTCCTTTGGGACAAAAGTTGGTCAGATCAAATGTCTGCAATCAATCGGATTTTATGCAGAATCATGTTAGAGTTTGTGGACCGCGCGCATGTAAACCGAACTTCGAACAAACCTTTTTTTTTTTACCACGACGAAAGGTGCGGCTTGCAAGACCCGCTCGGCAGGTGGAGCAACTTCCTTTTTGAATTAATTTGATTAATTGCGGATTGGAGCGATCGACGACTGTATAGAATCGTGATATTTTGATGTAACCTAATTTTTTGTTTCTGGTGGGCATGGAACGTGTGAAGCATCTGAAGAAAGTTATTGATCGCTTGTGCAATATGAAAAATCACCTTTTGAAGATGCGGTTTGTAAAGATTATGAAAAGAGGAAATAAAATTGATGCATGTTTCATGGAGGAGTTCAATTAAAATTTGATGTTTTACTCATTTGAAATTTATAAGGTGTGAAAGGTGAAATTTAGAAAAAATTGAAAAATTGGGGTAGGACATAAATAGCGAATTGTAGAGGTCAAAAAGTCGCAATTTTGTAAATTGCTTAGTTGTTACTCTCAAATAAAAATAAATTGGTTACTTGTTAATCCTGACGGAATGAAACGGATGTAAGCATTTTGTTTTGTGACTTTAACTTTTATCAGTAATGGAATATTTAGGATGAAATTCTCTACAAATTTTAGATGACTGAATTACCAGAAATTTGAACAGCCAAGTTGATTTTCGGAGAATTTTATTTATTTGTTTAAATTTGACTATTGCAAAATTAGCCTTTATAAAATATCATATCAACTTTGAATTTCCTAAGAACATTCAGATGAATACTCTGTGAAACGCAGAACTTGGAATAAATCGCGATTTAATTTCAGGCAATATGATAATTTTGAAATTGATTACGCTGGAAATTCAAAATTTTTGTTCAAGATGTGTTCCTAGTACGTATTAAATAACTGCAGGTTTTGTTGATAATTAATGGGTATATTGTACAGATACTAGGTATACATGGAGGACTGAGGGATCGAGAGATCGAAAGATCGAAATTCGATGTGCGTATATGACCACACCGGATCGAAAGATTGAAAGCTCGAAATGTGATCGAAGTGACAGATAACATAACCTGCAAATATGTGAAGTGAATATCGAGAAGAGCAAGGGTCTGCTCATGTCCACACAAATTTGTCTTACTCATTGCCTTAAAATAAATAATAAATTAATAAATTAAATCACAAATTACTTCTTGCGTCGACTTATTACCTTTAACCTCAAAGAACTTCAAAAATTTCAGCTGTCAAAGCCATTTCGATCTTTCAACCTCTCGATCTGCGTTTATATGGGATAATTTCGATTCAATCCAGGTCGAGAAGTTGGATCGGATCGAGTCGATCTCGTTTGGATTCGATCTGCATCTACATGACATTTAACTGGATTGAATCCGGATTGAATCCAGATCCTTCATAGCAGATTTGATGAGACTACGTGCGTTTACAGAAATCCAACATACGTTTTCGAAAAATATTTTTATTTTAATTCCCATGTTCAAAAAAATATTGTAAAAGATGTTGTATGTGTTTCCGTGTCTATGATAGTCTCGGAAATACATACAATTTATAGAATGTGTTTCATATATAAATTTTTATGTGTTCTGGTTAAAAACAGCCCCTAAAAGATATTTATACAAAATAATAATGAAAATAAAAATTTAGTTTAAATCTTTATAATAGATTTTACATGTGTACGATTTATAATGGAGTTTCTTTGATGGCTGAGACACACCTTTTAACGATATTCAAAGTTAATCCTATTAGCTGGTACAAATATTCGGTTGACATTTAATTTTATAGCTATATGCAAGCTGCAAGGATTGTATATTCGTGAAAATAGGTTTTATAATCATTTTATACGTCCTGAACTTAAGCCTTAAATAGCATTTTTTAAAACTTGTAACTATATATATTGTATGTGTATTAGGGTGCTTTTTTTTGCGACTATTTTTTTTTGTTAGTCCCACCTCGAAATTTTGTGGCAAATACCTAAACAAAAATTCCCTGAAAATTGGAGCCCTTAATATTAATATTAAGTACTAGACCAAGGCGTATAAAGATTTCCCTTAGAAAATACACGTAAACTTTGATTATTTTTCTTCAAAACTCTACAGCTCAGAGGCATTTTATGGTATAATCCTGGTCAATGATAGGGTTTCTTCAGAATTGAATGCTCTACAAAAGTGTTCACTGCGGTGTATCCCTAAGTCCCACCAGCGAGGTATGTAGTACAGGTCACTAAACCCAATTTTTACATGAAATTATCGTTTTTCTGCCCTTATCTCGTAAATAACAAGAGATACAGACAAAATGTAAACGACGAACTTGTAGGAAATTCAATTTATAGTTATAGAACACCAAATCGCTAACATCGATATTTCTTGAGATATTGCGCTCATTCATGGAAACATTTGGTTTAGTGACCCGTACTACCTCGCTGGTGGGACTTAGGGTTACACCGCAATGGATACTTTTGTAGAGCATTCAATTCTGAAGAAACCCAATCATTGACCAGGATTATACCATAAAATGCCTCTGAGCTGTAGAGTTTTGAAGAAAAATAATCAAAGTTTACGTGTATTTTCTAAGGGAAATCTTTATACGCCTTGGTCTAGTACTTAATATTAATATTAAGGGCTCCAATTTTTAGGGAATTTTTGTTTAGGTATTTCCCACAAAATTTTGAGGTGGGACTGAAAAAAGAAAATAGTCGCGAAAAAACGAACCTAAATTGTGTATGGTACAAAATTTATTGAAATTGGGGTCGGTAATATTTCAGATACAAATAAGCTGTGATAACTACATGTTTTTCTATTTTTATAAATTATAAAGTATTCGAATTTATTGGATTGGCTTTTTTCTTTGTAAAATTATTTAATTTAATCCCCGCATCTTTGAATAAAATCAAAATTTTTTTTACTATGTTATTTTTTGGTGTTTTATATTATTCAAATTATTTATTGAAAACTGGTTCTTTTTTCTCAGAAAAATGTATTAATAAAAAATAAATCGTTTCAAAGCTATAGAAGTATTTAAATAAACATATAGATGCTGCTAGATACTAATCGTTATTACTAGTGGCATCAAATTTTATAAAATATGATATCGCTGGTATTTCCGTGATAAAATAACGATTATAGGTTGATGACTGAGAAAAAAAGCAGTTTATATTTAATACAAAATTCATCACCAAGTATAGGAATAACCCAAAAATAACAGCGCCATGACAAACGGGTCGACTTGCATAAAAATAAAATTCAAAAGAAAACTACCAATCTGTGTTCCATATCTAAAAAAAACAAAACAAAAACCACTGAATTATATTCTAGTTTGAAAATTAGCATAACACTTAAATAAATCAGCAAGTATAGTCGTCAAAATTGAGATACACGTTTGACAGTGACCCGGTGTCTGTTTCTGTAATAGCGCACCACACGTCACCGTCTATTTGGGCCAAAGAACATTATTTCAATTTGTCGCTAATTGATTGCTTTTATGCATAGCGTGTGACTTTAAAAATTTATTTATTATTATTTTTACATCTTATTAAATCTAGTTTTTCTTTCTTTCAGACTGAATGTGAGGAGACTACGTTAGAGATTATTTTCAATTAAAATATTGCCAAGTAAAGATGAAAAACAAGATAACATCAAACAAATGTCTGCCTTATAACCTTTGAGGCCTCGAAAATTTCGCTTACTTTCTCTAGTCTATGCCGACATTCCTATGATTACGTCTGATTTTTTTGTCTGTCTGTCTGTCTGCACTTTCAGTGACCATTTTCAACGTCTTCCAATTAATAATGCAAATATCGAAATGGAATGGGTGCATTGGTTGAATTAATAGCACGATTTTTTTTCCGCCGCCCGTCCAGCCGTGCGAATTGTGTTAGTTAACCACAGCAGCAACAGCAGCGAGCGGCAGCAGCAGCAGCAGCAGCAGCAGCAACAAAAATATCATTTTCGGAGAATCGCGAAACTCTCGCGATTTACCTTTTCCACCTGTATACAAGTTGTGGTGCATGATGTTTGGTGGTAAATAGATAGATATGTAGATAGTTGGATAGATAGATACATCCACATCGCCACCGGCTTCTATTCATTTTCTGTTCAATTTTAACGCCTCAGCAGGCCGCTTAGACCAGTTATCAGAGGTATGCGCGAGTTCGCGTATTCTTCCGATTCCGTGTATACTAATGAAACCGAAAGTGGAATAATCGTGCACTGGTAATTTCTCTTTCAAAATTGTTCATTACGTTCACATTACCGCAACACTTACAATTTTCAGTTTGCCAAACGAGCCGTAACGCGAGCTTGAAGCTTTTATCGTGTCGTCGTTTTCATCGACGTCGTTGTTGTCGACGTTATTGTCGATGTAGAAGTCGGTGCAATCGACGACACACATTTTCAATTTCATTTATTCATTTTACCTTTTTGCAAATCGTCAGGTATTTTCGTGGGTATAAACCATCCCAACCCATTCTGATCTGAAGCTGACTATGCTCCGACTATATATGTAATATCAGATAATCTCAGTATGATTCAAAAAAGGGTTGGAAAATCTTCTTCCTCGATTTGGAGCTTATTGAATTACTTAATACTCATCACGGGGATACCTTTTTTCTTCGTATATGTATTTTTTTTTTTAAATTACCTATTATGCAGTTCGCGGTGACTCGGCGATTTTTTTGATACGAGCACGTGAAGGCATTAATTAGCAGATTCACATCGTATTTAATTCAACATAGTTTTTACTGTGTGTGATGATAATGTTTTGCTGTACTTTTGCCTTGTGTGTGGGAAAGTTGATTTTATGCGCTTATTGTATTAATAATTCCTATCCGGAATTATATAATAGAATTTAGATGGGCACAAAATATAATTTAATGAGTTGGGAGGTATTGTGCAGTTTCATTTTGATTAAGATTATGATCGGGACAAAAGTGGGAATTAACCAACTTGACTAACTTCCTGCTTTTTGAAGATGTTTTCTGATATTTAGGATGATAAATGAGTTGTGTAACTATTTGTGAATGGTATCGGTGATTGTTTGAATATTGTTTTAAGTAATGAAATTCCTAGTTTTACTAACAAGTAATTCGATAAAGTAAATTTTTAGAAAAACTATGGAAATATTATGTATTTTCCGAGTAGAAATATGACATTTAATACATTTAAAAAGGACGCAACTCGGCGGCAAGTGGTCCGTTTGTCAGATAAATTCGGCCGCATCCACCACTTAAATGTAAATGCCTTGTAAATGTAGGGCCTTAGCTCGACCTCACCACGGCTGAAATAATTTATAAATATATATATATTAGGGTGCTTTTTTTTTCGTGACTATTTTATTTTCCTCAGTCCCACCTCAAAATTTTGTGGCAAATACCTAAACAAAAATTCCCTGAAAATTGGAGCCCTTAATATTAATGTTAAGTACTAGACCAAGTCGTATAAAGACTTCCCATATAAAATACACGTAAACTTTGACAATTTTTCTTCAAAATTCTACAGCTCAGAGGAATTTTATGGTATAATCTTAGTTAATGGTAGGATTCCTTCAAAATTGAATGCCCTACAAAAGTGTCCATTGCGGTGTAACCCTAACTCCCACTAGCGAGGTAGTACAGGTCACTAACCCCAATTTTTCCATGAAATTCTAGCTTTTTTGTCCCTATCTCGTAAATAACAACCGCTACAGAAAAAGTGAATATGACAAACTTGTAGGAAATTCAATTTCCTCCAGAAAGTTCTTGAACACCAAATCGCTAACATTGATATTTCTTGAGATATTGGGCTTTGAAGTTGAGGTAGTGTGGAATTTTCATGGATTATTAAACTAAATTGTAGAAACAGTACCTCAACTTCAAAGCCCAATATCTCAAGAAATATCGATGTTAGCAATCTCGTGTTCAGAACTTTTTTGTAGGAAATTGAATTTCCTACAAGTTTTTCTGTAGCTGTTGTGATTTACGAGATAGGGACAAAAAAGCGAGAATTTCATGGAAAAATTGGGGTTAGTGACTCGTACTACCTCGTAGGTGGGAGTTAGGGTTACACCGCAATGGACACTTTTGTAGAGCATTTAATTCTGAAGAAATCCTACCATTGACCAAGATTATACCATAAAATATCTCTGAGCTGTAGAGTTTTGAAGAAAAATAATCAAAGTTTACGTGTATTTTATATGGGAAATCTTTATACGCCTTGGTCTAGTATTTAATATTAATATTAAGGGCTCCAATTTTCAGGGAATTTTTGTTTAGGTATTTGCCACAAAATTTCGAGGTGGGACTGAAAAAAAAAATAGTCATGAAAAAAAAGCACCCTAATATTTATACATATTGCTTCGGCCGTGGTATACCCAAGGTGCAGCCGTTGTCGTTTTTACTTAAGTTTAGCACTCATAGGGTCGAACGTGAGGTAGTTAAAATTTTTCATATATTATTTCTACTCCATGCGATTGTCTGTACCATTCATTTTTACTCTGGTTTCTTGACTTAATTTAATGACCATTTATAAAATTTCTAACAAATCGACTAATAACATATTTGAAATTGTTATGCATATATTATTTCCCGAAAAAAGAAGATAATTCACTTTTATATAAAATTTCATATTGTGGGTTAAATTAATATTGCTTGACTTGAAATTCAACTCTGAAGAATTCGAAAAGAATTTGAAATTTTGAATGACGAACGAATCTTAGCACTTTTAATGCACAAATATTAACAAAATTAATATTTTATTTTGTATTTGTGTATTTTCTGCATTTAAGCTTTGAACAGCCTTTCAAGAGTAAATTTTTTAGTTTTATCTTCTTAATAAGTATATTATCCACTCCTGGTCATAAAAAATTGCTATATAATACCTTTATGGATGACTAAAAAATTTAATACAAACTAATGCCTCCTCGCATTTTGTGCCAGTCCTTAATATTAATTTTTAGGCCCTTTAGATTGCTTTTTCTTTTGTTAATTTGTTCTGAATAAAGATATTTGTACATCATGTACCTATGCACTGATGACATCAGTAATAATTATTTACTTATACAGAATTTAGCTGTAATTTCTTACAAATTGAGCCCTTTCAGAAGTAATGGAAAAGCAGAATTATTAACTGGGTTTTTTTCATGATCTGATTTGGATCTGAAATTTTTTATTGAGTTGAATTTTTCACACTGATACCTCTAGCAAACATCTTAAAAGGTTCAAAATCGCATAAATTGCCATGATTGTGACCCATTCAAATTTTAAATTTTTAACTAAATAAATTTTTTTTAGTCGCAAAGTGGATATAAGTGCAATTTGGTGTTCTTCTTACAAAATTAAAAACTTTTTCTATATGTAATTAACTATCCATAAAATTAAATAAAATGTAAAAATTGTTTTGAAATCTGATAATGATTAGATTATGGAAAATAAATGCATCTCAAGTTATATGTGATGCTTTTACACTTTTTTACGTTACTATTTATTTTATTTATTGTTCTGAATCTGTAAAATAACTTTGTAGCCAATACAAGGAGAACCATCAGCTCATTTTTCAAAATGTTTTCAAATTGCACTATTTTATGGCAAAAACAAATTTTTATTATGGTGAATTTTACCGCAAAATTATTTTACTAAAGATTTACTATCTGTGTTCAATTCCCACCGGAAACCCTAGTCGCAAAAAGTGGTATCACAATGGGCGTATAATGGCCTAAGTGTGTCTTCAGACAGCCACATCATTTTACATTTACTATTTGTATACTATATTATGAAATTATTCTTAGACTCCTTTTTTCCCTTCTTCTTTTGTTTACTAAATTCCTATTTTTATCTTTATTATTATTACATACAGTCTTAAAATTCATAAATATTTTGACTGTTGTTTTTATACCACACAAAAAAATTCATCAAAATCAATGGAATGACCTTAGAGAATCAAAACACTTAATCTGTCAATGTCCAACTATTCGAGGATCGATCATCAAAAAATCTTAATTGATAATTTCTGTTTTCCCCCAAAGTTTCATCATTAAATTGTAAATCAACATCTGAGATGATAGAGTCATTCGAAAAACGGTCTCTTGAGACTGTAGATACAATTCTGAGATGACCGTCAAAATTTTTTAGAGGTAGTAAAGCATCGGGTAATACATTGGGAATTTTAATGTAATAAAAAATCAACATAAATTGATATAAAAAAAAAAACTGCTACACTTCATCCTCATCCGGTGCTGCAGCAAGGTTTTCGTTCGCAGTTTTCGGAAGGAATATTGATGATATCCAACCTTGTTTTGCATAGTGACACCGCATGCTTACGGTTTGTTTACACTTCTTATTACACTAAATTACTTCCATAGAGTGTGTTGAGGTGTGAAACATAAAATTTTTCATAATTTTGTAAAAAATACCTATATTTATTGATTTGAAAACGTATGATGATTCTTTTTTATATGTTCAGAAAAAGCTATTTTTTTGTCAATCAATGAGTTAAATCTCATAAACATACATCTTATGTAAATGTCAACATTCATTTGGCACTTAAGTGAAAAACGAAATTATTTAGTCAACACGTGTTTGTCATAAACTGTTTAAAGGTTTATATAAAATTTGCAAGAAAAAAACAACTTAGTGTTGAAAAAGTCGAAATATGTATTCATTTCATCAATTGATTAATTTTATTCTTTTCGTGCCTGTGATAGAATGTGATAGAATGTCATCAAGACATTTTATATCCAATTAATTGCAATTTATGGAAATTGCTATTAATGGAAGACGTCCACCTGAAGTCATGGCTAACGTCCGTCACACTAAACGAGAGCCGATTGCTAAGGCTGCATCTGTCGACCTGTCGCAAAAATTCGGTAGTTGTCTTTATCTTGAGACAGCCACCACTGGTTTTTCAAGTTTTTAATTAGATTTCAAGATACTGTAAGATGTTATGTAACCCGGCCATAACAAGCTTTAACTGATTGCCGTACAGTTGCGCCGTAGAGGATCAACATAAGGCGTATTAAAAATTCTACGAAATATATCTTGGTATTAACTTTTAAAACACGACAATTTAAGTGGAATGTGGTTGCGACCAATTCCTTTGTTTCCTGTATGTTTCAATAAGACCCATATTCCATTAATGTGGAACTAGTTTGCAATATTTTACTTTTTTTTTTGATATTGCTATCATCAAGTATTTTTTTTAATGATTCAGAAGAGAATTTAACATTTTATTGAATCGTAACATATGTATAATAAAGTAGCAATTGATTAGGCATATAATTGAATAAGAAGAATGAATATACGAAATCTCGTCAATAGTTGTTTATTTAACACATTCAAAATCAAACCTGAACAACATTTAAAAACGTATTTCCTTGGAAACAAACACATGATGATACATATGTTAAAATAGAGAAGAAAAATAAGCGATTTTTATTCATAAATTTTTTTGGTTTTCCTTTTTTTTACTATCTCTAATATTTCCATTTAAAAAAAATCTTTGAGGATTCATTTTTATTTTTATGTATTACTGATTTTAAAAACCAGAAGATAATCAGAACGCATAATTGAAAGAAAACAAAATTGTTATAACCAATTTAAGAATCACCACCCAATAACTTAGCTCTCTTAAATTTGAAAGTAGTATTTTAATATTAAAATAATTTCGAATGATATGCGTACGTAGCATGATTTATTCAATTCTCTGTATATGCATAATAGTCATATTTGTATTGAATGAAGTTATTTGAATTAACGAGGTGCAAACAATAGCTATTATACGCACCAATATGAAAAATTACCATCAGTGCATTTCAATTTCTTAATTTATATCTGCAAGAGTACGAGTAAAAAATTTAAAAATGACGTTGCAATCTAATAAAATATTTCAATTAATTTTAGTATCAATTTCCTTATGAATTTGATTTGAAATTTAGGAGCAAAAGTATGTAAATTTTTACATCATTACCTAACAAATTAGGTAATTAATGATAATTAAAATGACTTAAATTATATCGATAAATCGTAGTGTTTACGGAAATGTTTTAAACAATTAATTGGCTATTTTTTTATAGTGAACCTTTTGTTTTAATTTCATTAAAATAAAATGCAAATGTCGTACAGAAGGCGAACAACCAACTCGGAAACTTAGAAAAATGTGCTTCTTGTTATTCCAGTGTATGATGATGGTAAAATATCACACTATATTTAGCATATTAGTATATATAAGAATTTTTAAAAAAGAAGTAAAAATCAAAATTAATTCGTAGTTTTAAAATTTCAGTTCTAAAATAAGACGTTTTTATTCTTAAAAGGTCTTTCATGTTTATGCCTATTAAAAAGAAAATTTATTGTAATAATAAGTATTTATCTTTTAAAAGTTTGAAGTTTTAATGCACACTTTAGGAATTTAATGAATGAAAATTTGGGCCTTTAGGCTACTCCAATTCCAAAAATTAAAATAACGAATTTTTAAAGAAGAGAAAAATCATTATATTAAATATATTCCGATTTTTTATATTGTACTTTATTAATAAAATGTTATTTCTACAACTCTCATATTTTCAGTAGTGGGATGACTGTATGAAATCTAAAATTAATTTTCTCTTTGTCATTTATGAAAATCTCACAGAGAATTATGAAATGATTAAAAAAAAAAATAGAGATTGCTTCTTGAATCTTTCTAATATTTTGTTAATGAGTAACAATCTTTTTGATATTTCGTGTCAGAAATATATTGCATTAATTTCAGATTACGTCGAACTATAATAAAAGGAAACGTTAATTTCTAACATTGCGCTTAGATTTTGCATAATATATTTTTCACTTAAGTAATGAATTTTCTTTACAAAAAAACCCAAAACAAAAAACCCTCAAATTGCATCATAAGCCTAGCAGCAAATCCCTTCAAAACGAATTGTGTCATCAGAATTAATTCCCTGAAGGCAATTGAGACAAGTGAAGTTACATAACGATTATAATGTGACTATATTTTCAATATCCAGTTGAAACGAACGCACATTCGCATTCGCAAAACTCACGTTTAACCACATACGAGTAAGGCGGTGCTCCTCCGCAAGTTAGGAATAATTAAGCTTTCCTTTACGGCATCTACGGGGAATTTTGCAATATTACGGGCATTATGAAAAGGCTCTAGGCTAGATGATACCTCTGGTATTTATAGCCTTTGGTCGTTTTGCAGAAGCGCAATTTGTGTTACGAGAATTTTATATGCCTACCTCCATGCGATGATGTCGATTTTATAATATATGCAAAAAAGTAGCATCTTTGGGAATGGGAACGACAAAGCAATTAGTGTTAAATGTGAGGATTTTGTAACAAAATGCCATGATCTGTCCTCTTCGCTTTCACTATTACTTTTATATACCTAGAAAAGGAGTTGATAAATGTAACCAAAGCTCCGTGATTTATATGACATCTGATTCGCTTATTATTAGAATGGAGTTTATTGAATCAATTTTTAATAATAATTTTATAAGAACGTAATTTACATGAAAAATTAAAAGCCATATTTTCCAGAATTTGTTAAATATCTCTTTGGTGAAGTCAATCAAAAAATTTTTTCTTAATTTTTTGAAAAAGTAATATTATAATAACTATATACTCTAAAAAATAATTGAGGAGTTTTACAATGATAAACTTTGGCATCATTTTTACCAATGTTAAAGGTTTCATAAATATACAAATGATACAGTAATGTGTAAAATTGTTATTAGTGAATGTAAATGTTCAGCAAAAGATTTGCCTTCAGTACTTTTCAAAATATTGTTCGATTGGGTAAAGTAATTTTATAATTAAGCGAAAGATTAAAAATATTCGTATCCATTCATAGTAATATTGAAATACAGAAATGTAGATTTAATTATCTGTATTGCAACATACTTCTTTAGGGAACATTTACACGGAAGGTTTCTCAAAAGGAATAGCTTCGATTTTTTTCTTTTGACATTGACATTAACTTAAATTATACAGGGTCCGCCAAATAACTTTTTTTTTTGAAAATGCTATAAAAAAAAAAACTACTGAATATTTTTTCAAATTTCTTTTTTTTATTTCAAATTACAATCCTTCCGGTTAATGATGGAAAATAATTTCATTCAAATGGCTGCCTCGGCTGGCCATGCAGTAGCCTACACGATCGGCTACGTGCCACACAGCCGACGCTACACTTGATGTTTTGCGCCCTGTTTTTGAAAATCGCATTATCAGCCGCAGAGCTGATGTCGTTTGGCCACCTCGGGGCTGCGATTTGACACCGTTAGACTATTATTTGTGGGGGATAAGTGTTACGCCGACAAGCCAGAGACAATTGACGCTTTAAAGGACAATATTCGTGAATCCATTGGTGAAATACAGCTGCACACAATCGATAATGTACTTAAAAATTGGACCGATCGTGTAGGCTACTGCATGGCCAGCCGAGGCAGCCATTTGAATGAAATTATTTTCCATCATTAACCGGAAGGATTGTAATTTGAAATAAAAAAAGAAATTTGAAAAAATATTCAGTAGTTTTTTTTTTATAGCATTTTCAAAAAAAAAGGTTATTTGGCGGACCCTGTATATGGTACATAATAACTTCTGAAAAAATAACTGAAAATAGTTCAGTATTAGAGCAGAGAAAGAAAGAAATAACCTTCGCTGTTGCAAAAGAACCTAATTCATTCATATGGAGCATATGTGTACCTCTGTACAAATATTGAACTATATTTTCATTAATTTTTATAATTGCTAAGCTTGTATAAAAATATAATGAAATAAAATATTATCTGTAAGATTGTGGTTAAGAAAATCATGCTCATCACAATAAAAAGAGAAAATTCTAAAATTCTATTTCTATGTTAAATTTGTGTATATGTATATACATAAAAGTAGGCATGAAAACCTCCTTTATGGGGATTCTTACTTTCTAAATTTTCAAAAAATCGATTCTTTTTTACGTAAAAACATTCCTTAGTATCAAAGAAATACTGTCCTAAAATTTTATTAAGAAATTCGATATAGAAACAAAGTTATAGCTGTATTTATTAAATAAATATGACAATTTAATTCGATAAAATTACAGTAAAAATACTTCAAACGCGTTTTTCTCGAAATCACATTTTGCAAAACTGGGAGACGTTTTTCTCAAAATCTACTAAACCAATCTCAGTAAAACAAATTTTTTTTGATACTTTATATATACAACTACTAAATAAACCTCTAAAAATTCAAAAAAAACCATCCCACCTGTTTAGTACAGGGGTTAATTCACCCCCAAAACAGGCGTTTTTTCGAGCTTTTTATAAAATCGCGTATACAGGCCATAAAAATATAAAAAAAATTAACTTTTTAAAGGTTTAATTATTAGTTTTAAGTACCAAAAAAAATTTTTTTTGTATACCTCAAAACCTTCTTATCAATGTATAAAAAAAATTATTACCATAAATATAATAGTTTTTTGTTTTTTTTTTTAAATATTTCAAAATTGTCTTTTTTTTCCAATTTAGAAAGTAAAAGTAACTTAAAAATGTCAGAATTGTTAAAAATTCAAGATTTATTTCTCGAATGTGAATCTTAAAAGCGAGTTATATCTGGAATCTTTGTTATATTACACAATGCCACTTTTATCTAACATAAGATAAATTTTTTCTTTTGTTTTAATTTTAGGGTAGAATATAATATATTCTTCTTACAATTACTTGCATCAATTTTCTGATGTATTTTTCTACAATGCATGTAAAATATATTAAATATTGCAAGATAAATAAAGCAAAGGCCGTAGCAGGATAAGAGTGGGTGGGCTAACCCCCGCATGTATCTTGCTCATTTTAATGTAGTAAGTTGCTACGGTGATGTAATTAATTTATGCCAAATATCATTTTCAAAAAGTATTTTTACACTAGTTATAACGAATTTTTTGAAAATTGAAAAAATGAATTTTCTCGAAAATGGCCGAACCGATCTTGATGGCTAAAATATATGTTATACAAGGTACCAAAGCATTCTTGGGAAAAATGTCGAAAATTAATTTTGTTAATTAGAATGGGGTAAAAAAAGATATTTAAATTTTCAAAAAAATTATTTTGTTATGAAGTCCTTTTTGAACTACCGTCAATTTTGTCCTAAAGTGCACTTACATAGATCCAAAGCTCTAACATATATTTTTTTGGAAATTATCGAAAGGGTACTTCATAGTTTAAAAACAAGAAAAATTTTTCTTTCTACCAAATTCAAGGTTTTAGTTGTGATTTTTGATAAGGTAAGCACACTTTAAAGAAATTCAACACCTTTATTTTTATACAATATATGATTTATGCGATACCTTCATTTAATTGTGAATAAACACAAGTAAGTTTTATAGTTTAACTGATTTACTAATTTTATAAAATTATCTAATTTCCGTATTTTATTAAAATTGTAATTTAGAATTATAATAATTCTATTTATATTCAAACATATATAGCTTGTTAGCTCATTATTTTGTTCAAAATTCGAAATTTTAAAATTCTATGCTACAAGGAATACATAATTTAATTTAAGATGATTGTGAAGAGAGATTTTTGTGATACTGGAATTCTAGACATGACGAGAGGAGCTTAAAGCCATTAGAAATTTGAAAAAAATTGTTTTAATAACTATATCTATAAAAATGTATTGTCACCAATCATAATTCCTAAAATGTATCAATTTTTCAAGAGTTGAGAAAGAAGTTTATTAATTAATTAATTTATAATGAAATTTGCAACATTTAAAGGAAAAACTAAAATAATTATAAGTTGGGACTCTATTAGCAATTTCATAAATTGATTTTTTTTAATAATTTTGAGATACCTTCTATATATATAAATATACGTTTCAACAAATACCCTTGAAGATGTAGATTTCACATATTTAAAATAATTTGGATAAAAGTATGTAAAAATATAAATCAACAGATGAGATACTCATAAACTTAATAAGTTTATAATCCGTTTTTTTTTCTGCAATCATAAATTTATCTTTACCTTCTCAAGAAAAATTAAATCACCTGAATTGAACAATTCCCACGACACTGTAAAATGTTAATTGGAGAGTTTTTTTTCTAAAACCGGATGAGTCTTATTAAATCCCGATTTAGCTGTTAATATCTAAAAACAATACATTATAGATGTGACATAATTTGACGGTCGGAAATGGACGTAATATGCAAGCATATGTGTAAAAAAAATATGCTTGAGAGAGCTTTTTAATTGTAGAAGGTCAACAATAGTACAACTGGCACCGTTATTTCGAGTTTTATTGAGTTTCTAGTTAAGCAGTAATAAAAGAAATGTGAAGAATTTAAAGATGACTATTAAACCTACTGTTTGTAATTTAATGTTATTAAACTAGGTCTTGGCCTAGGTCATCGGATATTTGTGATTTTATTACTAATTTTATTTTATTGGCAATAGGTTCGATGTGTGACGACATAATATCCATTTTCACAGGTAATTCTATTTAACTATAATTTCAGTTTTCGATTTGATAAATAAATTGTATTTCATTTACTTTGATGGATTCCTATTTGAAATTTAACGTTTTACTATGGATAATGATGAATGAAAAATTATACCTACTTTTAAATTAAATAAATTTATAACTTTTCAATTCCTTAAACCTTAGCAAGGATTTCTGTTGTAATCCTTATAAGAAGGCATTGTAGTATCAAAATAGTTTAAGGTTTTTATATGATTTACTTTTTTTACATACAACCATTTTTTGAAAAAGCTTCAAAATTTATTTGGGGAGATGATCTGAATATCGAATTTTTCGGTGAGTTGAATTTTTTAAAATGTGTCTTATAGCAAAAATTTTAAAATTAGCAATAACAATCAAATCGTTAATTAAAAAAATTAATGCAATCATTTTTTGACGTAAAATGAGCTAAAGACAATGAAATTTGATGTCCTAAAATTAAAAAATTTTGCTATGAGCAACTATTGAAAAATGCGAATTCAAGGAAAAATCCCAGATCCAAATCAGATCATAAGAAAAACGCAGCTAATAATATTTGACTTCGAATCAAAGTAGAAATTGTAGGAACTAATTGACAATTTGGACAAATGTCAAGCGAACACAATTTTAAGACTAATGCAAAACTACTTTTATTTAAATCTAATTTCTCTAAGAAATTAATTTTGTTTTTAACTATAAACAATACCAAACCAAAAAGTGTTGACATATCATCAAAAAAGTTATCGATACAGCATAAATATATGCATAATTAAGAATTAATTTTAGAATATATCTTCTGATTAAACGATAACATGAATTACGTATCCTACCTTGATTATTTCCTGTAGATAAAATCAAGTTATTTATCGCAAAATTATAAAGAGGCCAAGGCCCGTTTAAAAACTTCAACATAGTCGGAAGAAGATGGTAAAGAGATATTTTCATAAACTTTACAATTTTACTCATAGAATATTTTTTTTCTTTAGCTCCAAAACAGGCATAAATTAATAATTTCCATTTCCTTTACCCGGTAGCAGAACAACTGGTTTTTTATATCATGATGATCCCAGGAAAAATCGCACGACGATCAATTGGCCTAATTATGTCTTTTTATTGCAATAAAATTTCAATTTAAATTTCTGGAAAGAATGCCACATTACCATTTTGATAAGTTTTATATGTTTTTTTTTTTTTTTGCTACTGCCTGATTTATGTAATTAAAGTTCAAGCGCCAACGGGTCGGAGGGAAGTCGAAAAACTCCAACTTCGGTTGTTTTTCTATTCATTATGCGAAAGCCAGAAATTTTAATGCCTCAATTTTACGTGACCTTACCGTCAAGCATATGGGGAAATATGTGAAAAATTACATCCGTGTGAATTTTATAACAGGAACATAAACCTGATTTTTGCTTGGTTCTCATGAAGACCTATTTGAAGTTTTCAATATACATTAATCGAAATGATAAATTTCGAACTTTATATATATATTTTGAGGAAATGTGTGCTCTATATGGCGAATGGACAAAGTATTAAAATAATAAAATAATAAAAATCAGGAACATAAGAATGCAGGTCAATCTTTATGCAAGGTCCTAATATGCCAAATAATTTAATACAAACAATTTGCAACAATTTTTACACTCCTTGAAATACTTTGCATCAATATTACATTTTTCATCACGACAATTAGCCTTGAATTTTGTTCAGAAGTATGACTTAAGGACAAGTCTGATAAATTAGATATCCACTGATGAGGTAGCATTGATCCTGATCGGTGCCAAGAGATAAGAAAAAAGTGCAAAAACAATAAATCAACTCGTAGCACAGTGGGCATTTTCGCATTTTTTATTTTGAATATTTAGAGCAAATAAGTTATCGAAATTTTATTAATAATATGCGAAAGCCTTCCAGTTAATAAGCATACAATTTATCATGAGATTATTTCGAAATTTTTAGGTAATACGGACAGAAAAACAGTGGCATACCCTAGCCTAGCTACTGGTGGTATTTTTTTTGTTTTTGTTTATTTATCTTAAATATTTTCCTTTGACCTAAACGTGAAAAATAAAAGGTGAAATTGTCTGAAATTCGTTTTGTATGTCTATGCTAAAATTTAAATATGTCGGCTAGTTTTGATAAGCGGTTAATTATTGCTTTTAGGGTAAGGAGAACTAAAAACATAAATAACTTACTAACTCATTTAGGAAGAGCCTCATAGTGTTAAAGCACATGATGATGCATTTCAATATCGAATTAGAGATAAAAGAAATTCATCTGCTTGATAAAAGCAATAAATCGAGGGTTTATGAAAGTGTAAAGGACAATAAAAATATCTTAATCGCTCTCAATTTCCAAGGGCATAATTTAAGAGGTTTCAGCGTTTTATTTCATAAAGATGAAATTTTGTTTTATTAATTTTGGATAGAAATTTAGGTGATTTTATTATTTAGTAAATGTGAGTTGGAAATATTTGGTATATAATTAAAATAAAACCAAATATTTGAATTCGAACAACACTGGTCAATATTTCTTTTATAAAAAAAAACAGAGTAAACAAATTCTGAAATCATAATGTTGATTTTCGACATTTTTTTAAAATATAAATTAATATGGATAAAAATTTCAGAAAACTAAAACATTAATTTTAATAATAAAAAAAAATATACTATATATATAAAACCACATAATTTTTTTCTGGGAAATTTCGAAATTAACCAAAACATGAGTGTTTTTTAGATTCTAAATTTATTTTTTCTGGATAACCTCACACAATAAAATTTTTTTAATATTTTGTATAATAAAAAAAAAATGTTATCATAATCACCTACAATTTATTGCAATTCAAAATTTCGAATGAGATTTTTTAAGATATTTTTAAGTATGATCACTTACAAACTTTTTAAACCTTTCCAATAAATTAGATTGTTATAATTTACTAAATATAAATAATTTGTGCAATGCTCTAATAATAACCTTGTCCATGCTAAAATGAAATAATAAATACTTAAAAAATATGAATTTAATAAAACGTCGCGTCATTGCATCTCCGGAAATTCCTAAACGTTATATAGTTTCTCATTTAATTTCATTCGTGGCATTTTACAATTAACCACAGATGTTCGTGATGAATTTAATTTCTTTTGTTAATAGATTTATTCAATCTTAAATTATATCTACGATCAGGTTTCAATAAATATGTTAAAAGTGAACTTCAAGAAAATATCTACCGACACGGTATATGTAAATATTTAAATAAGAAACATATTCTTGAGAAATTTTGTTTGTGTGTGAATATTTGTTTGAATTTTTAGTAACATCAGGAAATTTTCTACAAGCTAAACATGGAAGAAAAAGGAGTTTACTCGAATAAATTTAAGAAAGTATAAACTCAATAGTGTTAAATATCATATTTTATATTTTAGGGAATTTTTTTTAAAGATTCACTAAGAAGATTTTTATCCATTGCTCTACCAAAAATTTATTTCTGATTTTACAGACCCAGACTATAGTTTATACTGAAGTGAATAATACACGCTATGTATAAAAATCTTTAAGAACAGCATTCGGTCATTATCCAACAATTTTAGTGCACAAATGAATGTTTTAAAAATGGAATTGTTTATAAACTTAATTTTTGTTAAATAATTCTCGTCTAAATGTACAGAAGACGTGTGTTTAAAGAATTTGTGATGATTTTTTAGATGAACATGTTCGTGACTTATTCTTTGAATTCCGAAAGTTAAGATACGAATATATTTAAATTGAAAATATTGCTGTGAAATGTTTGGTCTATCAGATTTGAAGTTTATATGTGCCATTTGTAAAGAAAAACTCCCGGCAAAATCCAAAGAAATGTTTGAATTAATATGTCCGTGAAAGGCGGTACTCAAAAATATAATATGTTATACATTTATTTATATTTAGTAATTTATTATAGTTCAATCGAATTCAAAACCGGAATTTTATATAAATATTTAAAAACTAAAATTCAATGCACAATTGCCAATCTGTTTAAACAAATATTATTAACAGATTAAATTAACACTAGAACTACCGGCAGGCAAGCTTGTAATTTTAATAATTTTCTGCACATTTAATGTAATATGCCTTCCACTTTGAATTCATAATTATAAATGGAGAAGGTTTCTAAATATGTTGTTATTTTTAACTTTAATAAGCGTTGTCATAAATCATAAGAGATAACTTTGAAAAATATAATTAATTTAATAAAGAAATTGAGTACCCGTCAATTTGACGGCTCTTGGTAGTTCTAGTGTTAAATTGTGGCTGAGTTTGTCTTATTCAAAAATGGATTGAATGGATGGATTTGTAATGCGAAAAAATTCGATACATTCTAAAATGTATGATTATAAGTATTAATTTTAATAAGCAAATAATAAGCCAATATTTCAATTCGTTCGAATTTTCTGCATTTTTCAGTTAAATATCTGCTTATCTCTTAAAAGCACTATTTTAAAGAAAGAATTGACATTTTCACAGCACATTTACATAATTAAGTTATATTATCATATTCACTTTTACTTTGCACTAAATTTTATTGGTTTCGAACAACTTAACGCCACTCACTATTTTAATATAATTTACAACATAAATGTTTTTTTCTCAGTTTCTTTTTATATATACTTCATTATTATTTTTTCTTCCGTTTTAATTATTTTATTATATACAATATATATTTTATTTTTATTTAAGTTTCCTTCATGGGTGCTAATTTATGGGCAATAACTATACATTTCAATTTTTCACCATCACAACTGACCTTTTAAACTTAATTGGTTGAATCAATTTTAAAATTTAATTCCTGATGATATAATTGCTACTACTACTACTTCTTATAGTGACCCTGCTCCAGATAGCAACCTTATCACTGAGTGACCAGTTAAAAGTAACTGACATTCGAATTTTATACCAATTTAAACAATTCAAAGCAAGTAATTGTTTTTCCTAAATTTATGATGATCTATTAGTATTCTATGTCTGAATGTTCGATATATGATCTTGATCATGACAATAATTCAAAATATACTTTGACTTGAAATTATATCTTAAAATCGTGGTAAACGTGTTTGGTAATCGGATATAAAAATAAGACGTGTTTACATCGTTTTTTGGTTGTAAATGTTTATACAAAGTTATATTTGTTAAAAATAATAGTCGTCATAGTTTTATTTCTGTGATTTGTTTATTTGAAAACTATTAATTTTTATGGGTTTAGAAAACTAGTAGAATATGTAAATGTTTTGCAAATTTGATTGTGTTTGTCTGATTTTATTAAAAGAAGGTTAGGAATATCTCCAAGAAGAAAATATAATAGTATAATAAAAAAAAATTGATATAAATAAAATAGAAAAATTGTATTCCAAGTTGATTTCATTTATAGTCTATCAAACTATACAATTGCAATTTGCAGAAATGTAGAAAAAAAAAATACTTATAAATTTAATATCCCTACATGTATTATGGTATTTTACAGCAAATGCAAATTACGTAATATAATATTTTTTTATATATATTCACCTTTCACAGAGAAGTAGGTAATCCCATGCATTTATGGCTGAGATCCAAAAGAGGAGGTTTTTGTTTTTCTTCCGCAGCCAACAGCAAAGTCCAGTCGAGTAGAGTTTTGTCCAATTGATTAAAAAACAAATTAAAACCGCGATCTGACGTGGTATATACTGCAGATTAAAATTGTCTATTATATATATATTAAGATGTAGTCACGTAGAACACCTGTTTAGAACCGATTATGAATCACAAAAAATAATAAAAAAATTTTTTATCTAAGGATTGCGGAAATCTTAGAAAGTCTTTTTCTCTTCTCGAGCATAACATGCATTCGAAGTTTATATTGTTATATGAAAAAAAAGGGTACAATTAAAAAATCTCAGCTGGTGCGTTGTCGAGGTGAAATAGTTCATGTGTCATAATCGCGCTCGTTTCCTCGAAAAATTCATGCAGAGAGGCAGAATTAAAAATGATATAAAACCAGGTATATATTTACGTTTCTCCCCCTTTAACGTTGTAATACACCACCAAATGTCTTTTTCAATGATAATATCCACTAGCGTGTAATATAATTGAGTATGCACAAATGTTGCATGCGATTACCTGCAGATATACCTAAGAGGTGTATCTACTTTGATATCAGTTCTGTGGTTTTTTTTTTATTTTTTATTATTTTTTTGTTTTTGTAATATGAAAACCAACATGCAGCAAGTCCGCGGCCAGTCTTTTTTATTTCGTATTAGTATATTCGTATATGTGCAGGAGTTGTATAAAATTAAATATGAAAAATTCACTTTCTCTTACGAACACACCGTCGAAATGGGGAGCACAGCGGCGCAGACGAATTATTACGATTTATGTTTTGAAATATGTATAACAATTGAAAAAATATTTATATACGAGACATAAAACTTTTCTTATTATTATTTTTTTTTTTTTAAAAACAACACTCGACCACTTAAGTTTTAATTTTTTGTAAAAAAAAAATTCAAATTCGCGAATTTTGTGTTTTTCCCAGCGGTTTCGAATTCGACACGAAATATGAAGAAAAACTGAGTAACCGAACACTTGTTTTTTTTCGTAATAAACGTGCACTTTTCTTTAGTAGAGCAAAATATTAAAAAAAAAAAAAATTAAAACACTGTTCTGTAATTCGTGATCGACGAGAATAAAATAATAATTTTTATTTAAAAAAAAAATTCACTCCGGATATGATGATATTACATCAGGTGCGATAAATACGATCAACCAGTCTAAGATATCTTCTTAGAAGTGTCTTAAGAAAAATTTGTTTGATATTATTACGATCTTAAGTAAGATTGTCTCAATGCGATGTGAACGTGCGCTGGTACGATGTTAATGCCAACAAGTGAAAAGTTTCACTTCTCGAAGACTGTGGCCATCTACTTAAACTGGTCGGCGCACACTAAAGACGAAAATCTTTGAAATCGCAAGTTAATTCTTCTTGGCTTTTGAGCTGAGGTTGAGCTGGTTGAAGCCACAGCTAAGATATACTCCGATCTCTGCTGGTTTTCGCGGCTGTTTCTATCTCCACAGGTATTGGGGCTCAAGTTATAAAGAGAGACACTTAACAGAAAAATATATATACAAAAGCCGAGCTTAAAGACGGTAAAGTCTCTGCCATACAGCAGTCCGCGAGCCACTAAACGAGAGTGAAATGCAAGAAAAACGACTTGAGTAACTATAAAATAAAATAAGAAGATTGTGTTGAATAACACTGGAGAGGGGCTAACCTAACTATACCTTGTCGAATAAAAAAAAATTTTTTTTTTCTTATGTTCGATATCCACGATTAAAAGGGGAACCGTGCGAACAAAAATTGATAAAATAAGAAGTTTTGTTAACGCTTTGTATATCTCTCAGATATTCTAAATTACAGCCTCTTAAAGCTAATGGTATAAAAAAAAGAAATGTCCCCTGATGGTATCCCTACTTTTCATAAAGATCCAAACTAAGCTCTTATATTTTTTAAAAATGTTTTTTTTTTTTTTTTCTATATAACAACCCCCTCGGGCAGACTGAATAAAGATAGCTACATTCTTTCTTTTGGGTGAAAAATATATTTCTCAGGGCCCCCTTTCTTTCACGTAACGATCTGAGCAAATTGAGTCAGTTAGATACGATCGTTGGAAGCGATTTAATCAAATTTACATGAAATTATGGAATACCCTCTAATAAGACGAACATATCCGATGGCGATAAAGTGCTTAAGTAGCAGTCAACCTATTACCTGGAAGCAGAAAGTTGGTTTCATGAAAGCGTGAATTATGAATTTGATATGTAACCCACCTGTGCGAACTATGTGCAATGCACGATGCAATATCACAAACTCTCCTTATATTGTGATTTTTTATGGATATATGCTATCTCTGGCTTACCATTTATATGATTGCATGTTCACATTGAGTCCGCATTCATTTATTATTTTTTTATGGCAAACTATCGTACTTGCCTAATTTATAAGAGGGATAAACGCAAAAGTTTTTGTTGTACAGAAAAAAAAAAAAAAAAATTATGTTTTTAATGTGTATTACTGCCATAAAACCATATCACTGCACAATTGCTATGCAAAACATTAAGACTTGAATCATATTACTAATTTCAGTCTGAAGATTCAACCTATAGAAGATAGACTGCAATAAATTTGAAGTAGACAGCCCTGCAATTTATTCCTTAAGGCTAAAGTGTCTATATACAACTGCAATAATAAATAAAGACCATAATTCTTTAAAATTCAATTTAGATTTTATTAATTTCGTATTGTTAAATTGTAAAACCTTAAAAGTAGGGTAACAACAATTGGTCTGAATTTTGTTTTTGTCTTTTTACGAATTTTAGCATGCTAGTTATTTACTGTTTTGATGTAAAACGAGAACTTTGCTTCAAAATACCAAAAATAGGAACTTTTTCTATTTCTTCAAATACAAATAAAAAAGCTGATCTTTCAGAAGCCATCAGCTGGTTTCTAACCCTCTAAAATAAATATTGTTCAATAGTTTTCAAGGTTTTTTAATTTATCTAAAAGAGTAAACCTTCCTAGTTGGAACAATTTTAAATAGTTTGTTATAGAATATGATTTTATTTAATATAGTTGCTCCGGTTGATTGGCAGTAGCCAATCCTGTCAGTTCATTTCACAGTATATTTTCGATAGTTTTGGGCGAATTGCTCAATCAATATTGTGCTTAAGCGCCTGAATTGTTTCTGGATTGTTAGAATAACATAGATCTTCAAAGGCAAACAATGGTGTTAAATCGCGGCTGCGTACATCAGGCGCGGTTGGTCTATTATTTTGATCGAAATTTCCATTCATGATACGCACTGTTTCGCTAACTTTGGAAATACCTTTTCAGTATTTAAGCGTGAATCTATTAATTTCGTACCAGGAAGACATCATATTGTGTTTCTGTAATTTTTTTTAGTGCGAAAGAACTTTCACTGTAAAAATAATATGGTATTTAAAAAGAAACCAACAGATGGTCCAATCTATATAAATAAATAAATAATAAATCGATTTGTCCTTTTGTACAGTCTAAAGGGACTTTATTTTCATTTGAAAAAAAAGCTAAGTTTTTATTACAAATTGATCAATGATATGTACATTTTATTAAAATTACCAGGCATTTTGGGACTGTTTACTAATTTACTAAGATTCGGTATGGTATGACGGTCTTATACATAAAATGTTAATATTTGGCTTTCCTAATTCCTCTTTAGTAAGATTTTTTTTTAACAAAATAGATGTTTTAAAGTGTTTATTGGGGCAGTATCTTCGACTGAACAATATGGCAGTATGCCATTATATACAAGACGGTTTAAATATCTTCGAAGTTTATTTCAATAGTTGGAAAATTAAACCAATTTTTTTTTCACCAATTAACACAAAAAAAAAAGAAGTCCATCATTCCTATCGACTAATAAATTGAGTATTAATGGAGGTGACATTATTTGGAATGAGCAAGTAAAATATGCACGAATTAATCTTGATAAAAAACTCACCTTTGCAAAGTATAGAACAATAAAGCATTCTAATAAAATTTTTATATTATTTCATTAATAATAAACGATCAACAGTCAGTTTGGAAAATCAACTCTTATAAGTACAGACACTGTAAGTGCTAATATAATTAAATATATTACTACTACTACTACTACTAATTTATTAAAGAAATTTTCATTAAATATTAATTTTGTTGAAGTTTGAAAAATAATCACGATTTGCACGAAAAACTTCCGCTCTGATTTAAGAAAAATGATGAAACTGGTGAAATTGACATTTTATAAATATTTATGTTTTAAAAATAATTGCCTTTTTTGTAAAATAGTCAGAATAATTTTACAATAAAACCGTCATTATCGGTCTATAGATATATTTATTTTAAAATCAATTCGATTGTCGAAAATTCTGTATTTAGCAATTATAAGGACGATTTCGATACCGTAGGGTCGAGGTACTTTGTCCCAAAATTATGCCACTATTTACTTCCCATTTGATTACTTCAGTTTTAATAGCTCCACGTCTGTATTATTACAATAGGTGTCAATATAGCAAATTTATAAACACAAGTATAATCAAGTAAAACAACCTCTAAGTTGTATATTTTTTTTAAGCAAACTTTGGGCCAAAGTTGTATTTTGAAGGTGGTTTCTTTGGTCCGTGTGTTTTTTGTGTGTTAAGACGTATTGATTACAATGTTTTGGACAAAGTAAGCTGTCTATATCGATAATACATGAAAGAAATACACATTATCTTCATTAATTTGTATTTATTGCATTCAAAAACTTACAAAATTATCAGCACAAAGTCAAAATCTTTTAGAACATGACACTTTAATCACAAGTTGGTCAAAACTAACAGATAACTTTGTATTAAACTATCATATCATATCCATCAAAAGTATCTCAATATGGATAGGTAAGTATTTTAATAAACATCTCAAAATTAGCAACTTATTTCATTATATTTATCAGTCAACAATTATTCATCAGTCATCATTCCTATTAAATGACCCATTTAAAAAAAAGAGGAAGTTCTCAATTGGAATGTTTTTTTTTATATGTGTCGATATCTTTGCCGATTTTTTCGATGATTATTTTTTTCTTCGATAGGGTATGTTTTATGGTTGGTCCCATACAAATTATATGAAAATCGGTGTATCACTTTTTTAGAAAATTAACAAAAATAAAGAAAAGATTGCAAAATTTGTGATTGCTGATTTGATTGGAGTCGATTGTTTTTAGAGTTTTTAACATAGTCAATTATTTATCATTTTTTAGTTTTATTTTAAATAGCAACAAATGCCTGTTCTTCTTATGTTGTTGAATGGCCCAGTTTGTCTAAACTTTTTCACAGTTTGGGCCAAAGTAACACCCTAGGGCTAAAGTACCCCGACCCTACAATAAGTCTTTTTCTTATCGGATTTTATTACTCTTTTTCATTACATTTATGGGAAGCCTAAATTTATAAATAAAGTAGTGATATCCTTTGATAATTTCTGATTTAGTTCGACTAGTACTTTAGCTTCGCATATTTATTTGAAATCTATAATACATTTCCCCAAAATACTGAAAACACAAGGGATTTGTAAAAAAAAATCATCAACATTTAAAATTTTTCCTTTTTGAAACTAATTAAATACTAAGACGAATTTTTCGACAAATAAAGTTATTGATTTAAAAAGGATTAAAAATGTTTCACAGTGGTCTTTTCATTAAGCAAATGGTATTTTACGTGGACCCAAAGATAAAAAAAATATGAACAATTTATAATCTCAACAATTTCAAATGATTTATATATCATGCTTTCATGGAGCAATTTTTGGTTAGGACGTAATTTGAAACTTATAAATCCAAACCGAGGTATTTAGGGAATGTATGCCTACATAGTATTTAATTTGAATCTAATTCCTGGAAGCCTTCTTCAAAATTGTAACATAAAAGGGAAATGTGACAAGATTTGTAGACACAGAACGCTTAAATATTAAAATTAAAATTTATAATTGGTTCCTATTTTATACTCGTAGATTTGTAAAATCTACAGGGTGTCCAATAGGAAATTGCGAAAACTAATGGTTTACAATTTTTTAACAAATGGCGAGATCGGTAAAATGTAAATACTTTTTAATAAAGGATAGTCGTCATTTTTATTTCATGTCCATTTTATTATAAAAATATTAAATCTATTTAATACAAACCATTAATTTAAAAATATAGTGAAAAACGTGAATTATTAATAATATATATTTGTGAAATGTGAACCATCTACATAAAAGGTATCTACCTGCATTTCTTTGAATCTTCTGTCGCCGGAGAGAAGTACAAAGGGATGTTAGAGACCAAATCCTTTCTCATGCGAAAACGAGGAGCCGCGTTAAATCTATTTTTTTTTTTATTCAAGACGGAGCAGCACTTCATCGCACACAAGAAGTATCATCAATAAATTTTAGGGCGATCGAGTTATTGGCCTAAGGTACCCACGCTTTGCTAAGGGAAAAGGAATATAATAGCCACATTACTCGTCAGATCTCATTCGATTTGATTTCTTTTTATGGGGCTACATTAAAGATCTCTGCTATGAAAATAACCAAAAAACAGTTGAGGATTTTATTAAAGACATTGGGAAGATCGTCAATGGCATTTCAAATGAAACGTTAGAACATGTTTTTAATAGTTTTAGTAAGCATATGGATATTTGTGGCAAACTAGATGGTTAAAATATCGAAAATATATATCATTAGTAACTAACGTTTTTCACTATATTTTTAAATTAATTCTTTTGTATTAAATAGATTTCATTTTTTTATAATAAAATGGACATGAAATAAAAATGACAACAGTCCTTTATTAAAAAGTATTTACATTT
The DNA here is from genome assembly GCA_949715965.1 of Dysmachus trigonus. Taxonomy (NCBI): domain Eukaryota; kingdom Metazoa; phylum Arthropoda; class Insecta; order Diptera; family Asilidae; genus Dysmachus; species Dysmachus trigonus. The sequence goes on along the minus strand of OX454319.1, from coordinate 87,006,142 downwards.
TACCAATCTCGCCATTTGTTAAAAAATTGTGACCCATTAGTTTTCGCAATTTCCTATTGGACACCCTGTAAATTGTTTTTAAAAGGGCATCAGTCTAGTAACATTTGGGCAATTCCTCTAAAATAATTACAAAAGTGACTATGACAACTATTTTTACAATAACATACATACTCTCATTAGTGGTTCAAAAACTCCTATAGAAATCAACTACGTATTGCCTTTTAAAATGACTTTGATTAAAAGTTCAGACTATTCACGTTTTTTTCAGAGAAAGACAATTAACGATACGTGTTTATATTATGTTTTTACATAGAACAGACTACTGTTTTCACACAATTTGAAAACTAAACGTGAAACATATATTTATCGCTACTTGACGTTTGAAATGAGAAAATATATTAATAATTATTAATACATATGATTTTTTAATTAATAAAAACAGTAGTGACGCATTTGAGAATATCCGTGTTTGGTACGCATATAATTATTATTTTTTAATTTTTTTTTCCGATAATTAAATCTATAGTCTTAGTTTACAACAGAAGCTCGTTAATAACTAGATCTTGAATCAAGTTTTCGTGATAGAGTAAATACCCGAAAAGCTAAGAAGTCAACGTCCGATATGATCAATATTTCAAAAAAACCCCTAGTAGAAAGGAAGTAATATATCAAAGACTAGAATATTAATTTTATCATATGAAATTATAGAAAGATGAGAGAGCATTATAAAAATCACGACCACAACGTTGTTTTTGTCAGATTTGCAGATTTTACGATATTTTGTATTTTTACCTTAGAACTTTTCTTAGAACGCTGTCAGACATATGCGACAACAGTATTTTTCATGTCACACATCCCTGAAATGAATGCAAAATTCGATATCATGCCGTGATAATAGAGTCGTTGACTTTGAGGATTTATTATCACTTTTTATTTCGGTTTGGTAGCCCCTTTTCTACGCAGTAAATAATTTGTATTTGGGATGAGTATTTTGTCACTTAGATTAATGACATTTGGCTGCGAATCTTTCATTGTTTTCGATTTTTTGGGATGAGGATGAAAAATGGGCGTTATTTTTATATTTTTTTGTTACTCACAATTTAATTATAGGGATTTACACAAATGAGACATTATTATAAAAATTTGTTTGCATCTTTAACAATAGGTAAATCTTTTTCATTGATAAACGTATCTTTGAGCGTTTTGTGTGAATGGAAAAATTAGATAATTAAATTTGAACTGGAATATGAATTAGCAGTATGTTTCTTAAATAATGTTGCTTACGAAATGATTCATGTTTGCAATTTTTAACGTACAGTGGTGGACAAAATAATAGAAACACACAGAAATTTCATCATTTTTGAAATTAAATATATAATTAAACTATTAAAAACAAAAAAATAATCCTGTCTATTCATGACGACGTACTTTACAAAATATATCCATTTCATGGTTTTTGCCAATTCGCCCTGGAAGAAAAAATAGAAACAAAATTAAAATCAAACTAAATTTGTAAATGTTTTGTTGATAGATGTGTTTACCTTCTTGTCTTGTGTTGGTGTTTAGTACTTGGTGGTAGCTCGTTTATTCTTGGCCACCTCATTGCATCTGCTTCCCATGGATCCAACTAAATTAGAACAAGTCTCCACAGGTATGGAATACCACACCTCTTGAATTTTCGCTCAAAATTCTTCTTTTTCGTTTGTTTTTAGGCCCCCAATTCGTCTTTTTAGGTTCCCCCACAGATGCTCAATGGGATTTAAATCTGGCGATTGTGAGGGCCATTCCATGACAAGGATTTTATTAATTTTAAACCACATTTTAACAAGTTTTGATGCGTGTTTCGGTTCATTGTCGTGCATGAACTCCTATTTTAGAGACATTTCTTCCTCTTCGTAGGGAAGCATGAACATGTTGAGGATATGCACATAATCCACTGCACACATTTTGTCCTTAATCCAAAATATAGGCCCAACATCGTAACGTATTGTACGGCTTGTAACTTCTGCATTTAGTTCATTTTTTAGGTCTACAGATGAAAGAAATGGACTTTGCTTACAATGTCGGACTAATAATTTGTCAAAACGTGTGGATGTTTTTAATTTTCTGCCCCTCGTTTCTGCTTTGGGTATATGATGCCCTTATATACCTTTAGATTCATAAAATTCATTATAATTATTAATTATTAACATAAACTTATATATCTACTATAGTACATAATATAATGTATAATATTGCGAGTACACGACCCCTTTACTATTTAGAAAAGTTTGGAAAATACCAAATCATCAATATAACTTTAAAAAAAATTTTGATTTTAGTATTTTGAATTTAATTAAAATTACTACGAAAGTGTATAATTATGAACATTTTTATTTGTTGCCGTTGTAGACAACTATGCTATATAATTAAAATGCACTATAGTTCTAGGAAGGCAATGTTTTAAAGAAAAAAACTATATATAATTTTAAAAATTAATCAGATTTTAATAAAAATTTGTTAAATATGTTCAGTATACCATGGAGTTTACCTAGATTTTTCTAAAACTGCTTCCAACCTAATAGTATTGGATAGCCATTTCAGAATTTTTATTATTCAAAAAATTAAGTCCATAAGATGGAATTTTGTCGAGTATTATTCGATTGCATTGAACTGTTGTTGCTAAGATGACTTCTCAGATTATATAGTATATTTTATATAAGTATGCATATGTACGAGGGGCGTTCAATGTATTCCCGGTATCGGGGTGATATACTAAGGATGAGGGTAATTAAATTATCTCATTAGTTAAAGACACTCTTTGAGGGTATATATATAAAATTTTATTTAATTGTCACCATTAGTATTCAAGATATCATTACGAAAAGGCAACTACGATGATTGATGCGACAAAATCGAGCATCGCGCTGTGATAAAAGGACTTTTTGGAGCTCTGTGGTGAAAATCCGCATAGTATTTTCGACCGAATAGTCACCAGTGATGAAACGTGGGTTCATCACTATGATCCTGAGAGTAAGCAAGAGTCCATGCAGTGGCACAAAAAAGGAACAAACCCACCGAAGAAGTTTAAAGTCACCCCTTCCGCCGGAGAACTTATGGCCACAGTGTTTTGGGTTTCTAAGGGAATCTTACTGATTGAGTACACAAAAAAGGGTCAAAGTATTACTGCCGCATCTTATGCAAACACCCTATGTAATTTAAAGGAGGCAATTAAAAAGCAAAAAGACGTGGAAAATTGACCGCAGGTGTCTTGCTTCTTCACGACAACGCACCGGTTCACACAGGGCTCGTTGCCAAGGCTGCTGTGCGGGAGTGGGAATTTGAAGAAATCAATCATCCACTCTACAGCCCGGATCTGGCCCCTAGTGATTACTTTCTGTTCCCAAATCTTAAGAAAGATCTTCGAGGTAAGCATTTTTCCGACGATGAAGAATTGAACGCGGCAATTGATGAACATTTTTCAGACAAGGAAGAAAAATATTTTTTAGGGGGTATTGAAAAGTTACTTTCCCGCTCAAATAAGTGTATTGAGGTGATGATGGACTACATTGAAAAATAAATTTTATTCAGATTTTTCTGCTTATTCTTTCATGCCTATACCGAGAATACATTGAACGCCCCTCGTATATATACAAATTAATAAAAATTGAGTGTCTTGAGAATTATGAATAGCCGACCATTAAAAGTTTATTCATAGCTGCCTAGTTCAAAAATTGATTAATTAATCTTCTAACCACTACTTAAAATCCGCCCTCTAAATTAATATTTCTTCTGCCTCAAAGGAGTTTTTGTAAAAACCCAATGAATGCGACGAATCGACGGTTTAAATTCCTATTTATGTGTATATTGGATATAACCTTTAGTCGACTTTGGTTTTTAAAAATTAAAAACTTCTATGAAACTCTACCTCTTCCCTAAGGATTCATTTTTTCCTATTAAAAAAACATTGAACTTTGACTTCTTACAAAAATATATTTCCAAAGTTAAAGGCAAAATTCGCATTAAGTTGTAAAAGATATATTTGTTTTAAGTTAACCGCCAAAAACAATGTCGTTTCGTAAAAAACAAAAGGCTTTGCATTTTTATATACGAGTGACAAATCTTTTCCATTCATCCGGTCATTAGCTGCCAGAGAAACATCGTAAACTTCTTTTGTTAGTCAAACACTTTGTTAATAAATGGATATAAACAGTATATATCCGAAATGATTAAAAATTTATGAGTCTTAGATTGAATAAAAATCATTCTATTTTAAAAAAATTCTATTCAATGATTAAGACAAAATGTTTCTGAGAATTCCAACAAATCTTCTTAGCACGAGTATCAATAGAATTTCTCTAAATATATCAAATTAAGTCGAAAATTATGACAGAAAATATGGCGAAAATGTGTAAATAAATTTAGGTTAATGGCACGATTTGACATTGAATTATATCAATATATCGTTTTAGAATTATCACGTAGATCTTAGCATTATATAATTTTTTGCCTAGAAGTGCAATATATGCATCTACTTTTCTACAAATATTAAAAGCCTATTTCTTATACTACACAAATTTTATTTGCCAAAAAAAGACCCTTAAATAAGACAAGTTAATGAGTCAAATACACCTGGATACATCGATTTAAAATTTATCAATTAGCAGAGTAGCAACCAACTTTTTATGACTTTTACAAAAATTCAGTGACTGTCATTTACAGGTCAATAAAAATTTTATGGGTTGATTCTGGATGAAAGTATGTATAACTTAATTTCTTTAATTAGTGCCATACATTTTGATTTTTGAATAATTAAAAAATTCACGAGAATTCTTTATTGAATGTGGGCGAAGTGCTACGAGGACCAATGATTAAATACTCGTAAAATTTTTTGCCAACATATTTTGGTTAAAATGGGTTTTTGGATGAAATACATATGTATAAGATTTTAAGTACACGTGTTTTTTGATATCATGTCAAGATTATATAACAAGAAAATTCCTGAAGAATGAGTGGTGAGCTCTAGCCCCCATATTGAACAATATGTACGATTTTTTGAATTTTTCTCAATATTTAAAAAAGGGTTGGTCGAGGACTAAAAATATTTACCGCAACATTGTACCTCACAAGATTTTCAACAAAATAGGTATCATATACTTTTTGGTCTCTTTAATAGTTTCTGAAATAATAGGGAAAGAATTTTATACTTTTTCGCTGACATTGATTTTCTGGAAACTATTTTTGGGCTACGACTAGCCGTTTTTTTTAAATATTGATGAAAAACCGATAAAACTTACCTATTTTTCAAATTGGTGGCTAGAGCTGACTTGTGTTTCATAAGAACTTTTTGTACATATAATCTTTATTTGATATAACTTTCATATTTATTTAGTATAATAAGGAGTAAAATATCTTGCAATATGTAGAAGCTAAGCATACAGATTATTTATTTTCTATGTACATCACTTTTGAGAAAAAAAGAAATGAAGGTAGCATTTTTATATACCTCCATTTTATTTACCCTAGTTTTAATTAATCTTGTTTTTAGTATCGATTTTTATTATCTTCATAGTTTGTTAGCTAGCCTTAGTATTTTTAAGAATTTTTCCTACACATAAACACAAACACATGAATTTGTAGTTTTATAAGATTTGTAATCTTCAGTACTTTGCCAAATAATTAAATATTATTATCATTATTTAATGGTTATTATTAGTAGTACAGGTAACTTTCCCATAAGACGGTAGATAGGTTTCTAGAAAATGCGTTATTGTGTGAAAGCGTGTTATATGAGCCAGTGCAAAACATTTTATGTAAAACCAAATATTTTTTTTTAATTCAATAATTTAAGGAAGTAAAAAAAACATTTTTGCTGTCATTTAATTCAAGCAAATTTTAATGGATTTCTACCTCATCAGTGTTAAGCACAATGAGGCGAGCGAAAGCGTTCTTTTGGTCGAACGATATCACTTTCTTTTTGAATCCATTTCTTCGTTAGGATTTTTGAATTTTAAAGAAATCGTATGTATTATTTAGTGTTATCGAAGTAGTATGAGGGTAACCTGTACTATAGTAATTATTTCAGTTATAGACAGTATTCTCATAAGTCCAATTAAATTTTTTGGATTAATTTCTCGTATGATTATTAGATCTTTTTTTTTCTAAATAGGTATTGGATGGAGGATTTTGTATTTCAATTCAACATTATTTTGTTTCTAATCAGAGTTCAACACATTCTGCAATAACTCTTCAATTTCTTCGTTACATTTTTTGAAATAAGTATAATCTGGCGTTACCGTCAATGGCGGTCGTTACCGGACCATGATCAATGAATATTTCTTCGAAAATATGGATGATATTCATGCTGGCTTCAACAGAATGGCGCTATGTGCCATGCAGGGACGCACACCATCGATTTATTAAGATTTGGCAACAAAGTGATTTCGAGAAATGATCTGTGATCTCATCAAAAGCTAACTCTTTATGTTATTTTTTTTTAAATTTAAAGTTCTATGGGGCTTTAAAAAAACATCTTTATAATGAAACAATGATAAATAATAATAAAAAAACAAAATTTATCAAATATATTTTAGTCTACTAAATTCGTTAGGCAAAAAAAAAAAACAAGTAGCATCCTTCCGAATATACAATTTGGCTTTAGAAGCTCACATTCCACTATACACGCGCTGTTGCTAGAATAACTCAGGACATCAAGCAAAATCTAGCACAGAACAAATCAACGTCTCTACTTTTGTTAGATGTTCAAGCAGCATTTGACATCGTTTGGTTTGATATACAAGATGATAAAATTTAATTTTCCTAGCTACATAATCTTTAGAACGGTAAACTTTCTAAACGATAGATTTTTCAAAGTACACGTAGGAATGGAAAGCGCAGAAGCATGCGAAATTATAGCAGGTTTCCCCCAAGGCTCAGTCCTCGGGCCCATTTTATACAGTATATTTACCGCTGATTTCCCACAGCTCCATGGCTGTAATGTTTCAATGTATGCTAACGACACAGCAGGAAAACTTGAAGAAATTATAAATTATTCTCAAACAGGCCTAAATAGCATAGCAAAATATTTTCACAAATGGAAAATTAAATTAAATTGCGAAAAATCACAGAAAGAGGAAGTCATCCTTTTTACCCACAAACAAGCTTAAAATTTACGACGTCGAAAATCCATGGACCGAAAACGTCAAATATCTTTGCATTACACTAGACAAAACTGTAACATACAAAACACATATCGCACACACAGTACATAGAATAAATACATTGACTAGAATATTATATCCCTTCATCAACAGAAAATCAACCCTAAGCCTGGACAATAAGCTCCTAATATACAAAGTAGTTTTTCTAGCCGTGCTGACTTATGGAGCGCCAGTATGGTATAGTTGTGCGAAAACACACAAAAATAAGATCCAAATCGCTCATAATAAAATATTAAGGATGATACTCAATCTTCCGTGGCATTTTTCAACCAGGCTATTGCATTCAATGGTAGATATTGATCCAATTGAAGATAAATTGGGGAAGTTAAAAGAGAAATATTTAATGAGGTGCGAGTATTCCCCCAACCCGTTGATTCGGCAACTTTGCCAGTCCTAGTTTAGGTAGTCTAGAATTAGTAATAGGGTAGGGTTAATAGGTTTAAGTCTTTTTCACGAGGTTTTTATATAATTTTTGCTCTACATATGTAAATAATAGTAACTGAACAGAATTTATTTTGCTAAATTAATATATCTAAGCTATAAAGAATAACTTGAGAAATTCTAAACTCTTTAAAAAAAAAAACTATCATACTCTATAAATGATCTAGAATGTTATGATATTAATAAATAAATAAATAATAATAAAAAAAAAATCAAATATATTTAAAGGTACTAAATAATTTATTTAATTTTTACTATCAAATTTAGTGTGTAATTAAATTATAATTATAAATACAGGGTTTCAAAAATTAACCGCCAATTTTTGCACATTCTTTAGATTAAATTCTACTTACTGTATACCTAGACAAATAACAAATACTGAAGGATCTGTTTCTAATAATTTTTTGAACCACTATATATTTTTCAAGAATTTCCAAATTGAAATAGAGAAAAACACTATAAATTTTTAATTTTTTTTATTCAATCAATAGCCCTTTGATAACTGAAAGATGAGTTTCAAAACTTCGAATCACTTTGGCGGTAGTAAAGTCTTCCAAATTCAACGAAGTGGTGAAGAAGTGAAAGTGAACGGAGGAAATCTAAGGTTTGCCGAATTCGAGAATATGCACCAATATCTGTCCATATCTGTACATAATATTGGTTATATTTATATTGCCTTATATTTATTATTATTTAATATAAGTACATACACCTTTTTCAGTTCATGCAACTTTTTAAAAAATGGATATTATTCGTTTTTCTTTCATTACTATTACACTTTTCTAAAGTCCTATTATAAAATTAATTTTGAGATGCTTTACTAGTTCTCACTTAAATTTTTGAAATTAAACTTACATAAATTACATTACTACTGCCCTCTCTTCACAGGATTGTAAGAGGGAAAATTTTAATATGTTTACTTTTTAGTAACCCGAAAATTAAATTCGTTAGGATAAGATCAAATTTTTCGACATTAATCAAATGTAGAGTTTTTTTCGTCTGTCTAGAACAATAAAACACCTTGTATTGCACGTAAGCTTACTAATAGCCATCCAGAAAAAAATTTGATATTTTCATGATCTTTATTCATGAAAAACTTCAAATCGTGCACTGAAAAAATTTCAGAAGCTACGTTTATATAATAATCTAATTTGAATCTGGAATTTTAATTGGAAGAGACATTTTTGAATTGTTATTTATAGAACAAAATTATTAGTTTTGCTAAAAGAATATAAAATTGCCCATTTTGTATTAAAAAATGAATCCAATAATTTTTTTCAGTTAAAGTTTTTAAGTTTGGATAGGTAAAAATCATGGCAATTTGATGTACCTATTTATTGCAAATCCCGATGCAGGTCCCGATGCAGGTCCCGATGTAAATTTTTCATCAGTATTATAAAATGGTTTACAATTTCTTATCAGTATTATAAATGTTTTGTGTTTTTTTGAACTCGAGAAGTTAATTTTATCCTAATACCTACTTCTATATAAAAAAATTTAAAATTTATAAGGAAAAATGATAATTTCAAATAAAAGTTAAATTAACAATTTTTTTAATTTTTTTTAAATTTATTTAATTGTTATAAGTTGATGTAGTGTAATTATAAAAGTGAAAAGTTGTGTGTATAATGACGAATGACTGTGCTATTATTTTTTAATCAGTTCTCGGAATTTTGATTACGGTCATAAAAATTTTAAGGCTTGCAAATTATTTAAACTTTAAACAAACCATTATACTAAAAAGCCAATAAAAAATGTTTCCAACACATTAAGGTGGAAGATAAAAAGAATGAAGATTTTTATGCGTTCGTTGTCCAAAAATATCTGTTATTAATATGACATAATATTCTAACCCAAATATACTGGCTTCTATATTTAGTAGAAATTAGTAAAATCAGCCATTAGACAAAAAGAACACGTCTAAAAAAAATGATACTTGCAAATCTTTATCTCAGCGCGAAACATGTTTTTGAATAGTTTTTTCCAGGAGAAAAGATCACTTTGCGGTTTTTAGGATTTGAGCAAGAATTAAATCGCCTCATTTATGGTACCTTTTTGTAATTAAAATATTACAAGACATCAATTCCCAGAAACAAGCACTTTAAGGAGAAATTCTGGGCGGAATAAAATTGGATAGAAAAATATGACGCAGTAGTCACATCGACCTTTCAGGGAAAGGTGCTTTGCCCCAGCTTTTTTATACTGATTTTTTTGAATAGGACATCACCTTAGAAACAGTGTTTTAGTGAGATTAGCATATTTTAAGTCTAAAAATGAAAAAAAAACTGGTACACGGGCCAAAAATTAAGGAGATACGAAGAAATTTACATAAATTAAGCACACACGATGGTTTGCTTCTTTTATATTAAAAAGCGTTTACTTTTTTTTTTTTTTTCAATCTATCAAATTCTAAAATTTTTCTGAGATATCTCGTGTATGGTACAGCAAAGAGCAATTTTTTGTGCTCTGATAATTCTAGAATCGATCGTGATTTGTTAATTAGAATTTGAATATATATTGTAACTTATTTTACATGTTTTTAATGATACCACTAAAACAGCACACTATTAATTGGGGAGTCAAGCCGGTGTATCTATAGATGGAAACTGGTTCGTGGAAAATTCAAATTTATGTTGTCAATTGATCAATTTTTGGCTATTTTCTCACGCTAAGATAAATGAGGTTGCTATACAGGAATTAAGATTCGTAGAAAAAAGTTTGCTAGGAACCAGAGTGTCTAATCGAAAGGTGAAATGAGTCAATATGGAGGGGACGCGCGTGGCCGCCGATCATTTGATTGGTTCGAAGATTGTAAAATTTGATTATCACCTCAAAAGACATTAGTCATTTTATGAAAATTATGTTACATAATCACAATGATATCGGGTAAATGACTTTTAATTTTTTGCACATAAAAAAAAAAAAAAAAAAGTAATATATTAGAAAGCAACAACTATACATGAGCATATAACTATAAATTTGAATTTGAAATAACCAGAACACATGTGGCCTTTTTTATGATATGTTTTGAAGAAAACTTAAAAAAAATTAATTTTTTGAGACTAAAACGAAATCCCAATTTTAAATATAATTTTTTCCTCTTTTAGACTTAATTCTCAGTGAATTACTTAACTTTCTCCAATTTGTAATAAAAACTACTGATGTGATTACTTGGATAATGATATATAGTATTAAAAAAAAAGTAATTGAAAATACATTATCAACAATTAGGCTTAGGTTTAAATATTATTCCAATCTGTTTTACTTTATATATATTTGTATTTCTTTTAAAATTTATCTTTTCTTAATAATTCTTAGATAAATATAATTATAAAATGATGTGTTAGTAGAAAGTACCAAATAATTTGCGAACGTTTTTAAAGAAAAGGAATTAAAATCGATTTTTGATTCGTATGCTCTAGACTAGACAGACAGTACTAATTACTAATTTCGGTGTTGTGTGTCATGGGCTTATCATCATTATGGCCACTAAATGATGAGTAATTTGATCATTTATGATTTGCTAGATAACCATTATTGTTTGATAATTTATACCTAAATTTTGTACTTCTATACAAGTTGTACCATTACTTTGTGCTATCCGTTATAAAGAACAAGAAGAAGAAAAGCACAAGGACTATTGAATAACTGACAGTTGATAAATTATGATTAAGAAATGGTTGTCTGACACCACTTCATTAATTAATAATTAGTGCTAAATGAGTAATTAACTAATTATTAATTTAATGCGCTGTTTGTCTAGAGCATTAGATTACTTTGCAATTAATTTTAAGTTTCGGTTAAAATTTCAGTCGAATAATTATATACTCGTATTACATTGATAATTTTTATTACTGATGAAATATAGTGGAATTAAAAAATGATGTGCATTAAATATTCTTCAAGTGTACTTATTTGAAAATCTTAAAATAAAGGTTATATTTGAAATATACGAGGGGCGTTCAATGTATTCTCGGTATAGGCATGAAAGAATAAGCAGAAAATTCTGAATAAAATTTATTTTTCAATGTAGTCCGCCATCACCTCAACACACTTATCTGAGCGGGAAAGTAACTTTTCAATACCCCCTAAAAAATATTTTTCTTCCTTGTTTGAAAAATGTTCATCAATTGCCGAGTTCAACTCTTCATCGTCGGAAAAATGCTTACCTCGAAGATCTTTCTTAAGATTTGGGAATAGAAAATAATCACTAGGGGCCAGATCCGGGCTGAAACCCAAAACACTGTGGCCATGGGTTTTCCGGCGGATGGGGCGACTTTAAACTTCTTCGGTGGGTTTGTTCCTTTTTTATGCCACTGCATGGACTCTTGCTTACTCTCAGGATCATAGTGATGAACCCACGTTTCATCACCGGTGACTATTCTGTCGAAAATACTATGCGTATTTTCACCATAGAGCTCCAAAAAGTCCTTTTTATCACAGCCCGATGCTCGATTTTTTTCAACATTGTGGTATCAGTCATGGTAGTTGCCTTTTCGTAATGATATCTTGAATACTAATGGTGACAATTAGATAAAATTTTATATTTATACGCTCAAAGAGTGTCGTTAACTAATGAGATAATTTAATAACCCTCATCATTAGTTTATCACCCCAATATCGAGAAAACATTGAACGCCCCTCGTAATAATAAATACGAATACGGCCATAACATTTAAAGTTTGATATCCTTTACGAATTCCCAGAAAAAAGAGAAAACTTTTAGTTTAGCTTCAACAATTAAAATACGTTTTAATTTGGGATTTTAATTTCGAGAAAACCCATTTTAGTAGAGGCGATGCAGTTCATAAAAATAATACAAATCGAGATCCAGTCTATATGCGATCAATTTCTCTGAAAGATACTGAAAAAGAAATGAAAATTTACAGAAAATGAACTGAAATTCGACTGAAAAGTGTGAACTGAAATCTATATATTTTGCGCTAAAATTCAGTTAGTTTTTTTTCAGTCCACTTGTCCTTACTCTCTTGAACTTAGAAATTGTTCGATAGTGGAAAGAAAAAATTTGAAATCAAGTAATTCAACATGGCGAAAAAAATTCTAAATCATAAAATTTTCAAAATTTCAGCCCGTTTTTAGTTTCTTGCTGCTCCTCATCAAAGGTAGCTAATATAGCAGTCTTTTTTTCGATATAGATACAGCTAATATAAGATATTCAGTCTGACTTTAGTCTCATTTCCAACTGAAAAAATATGTCCGTTTCATTCCGTCTTAACTTTCTTGATGTAATATGTTTTCAGTCTATTTTCAGTCTATTTTCAGTCTATTTTCAGTATATTTTCAGTCAGTTTTCAGTCTATTTTCAGTTTTCAGTGCAAAAAATAATTTGCATCTTAGTTCTGATTGTATTACGTCTACAATTCTATTTTCAGTCTCTTTTCAGTCCTTTTTCAGTCCTTTTTCAGTCTTACTATTTCATCTGGGTTAAAGCTATTTTGATGATTAGCTTCGTTGGATGTGAGGAGTTTATGAAGCTCGCGTTTCAAGAATCATTAAGGTGCTTTATGTATATTAATGATAGACACCGGATACTATTTAAATTTCAAAAATATTCTCATAAGATCCTGGCCATTATGTGGACATATGACCCATAAAATTAGCTTACTTTTCTCTACGTTTTGAGTAATATAATCCCCATAGCGCATTAACCCAAAAACTATGTCAACTAAAAGATAATTTATGGTTTATAAAAAAAAAAAATCATCTTTCGATCTGAACTGGAAATTTGCTGAATATTTAGAGTTGTTTGTCGAAAGTGATCGAATATGGCTTTTAAGGAGACTGTGACATTCCCAAAGTCAAACTTGCATACTCCGAAATTCCTGTTGGAAACAAGGGATACGAAGATAGAAAGTCACCAAAAATACAGCACTCAGTTACTTTGATCTTATGATTCGATTCCAAGGTCCCAAGGGAAATAATGAAATGGGAATTAGGAGAAAAAAAATTTATTTGCATGTATATTCCAGAAACCTATAAAGAGTGTGGGCATTCGAGTCTGCGGCTTCGCAACCAGTTCCTCGCATTTCTAATAGACGATTTGATTTTCTTATAAAAAAAAAGGCATTTTATGATTTTTGTTGAAAGAAGTGTTAGTGTTATTGCGGCCTTGTAACTTGATCACATTAATTCATGGGTACTGGCTAGAGGTGAGGTCAAGGTCATCTTGGACTTATCATCGAACTGTCTCCAGGTGACATGGTGATACACAGAGACGATCTGGCTATTCTCATTTCGATGATTATAAGCCTATTTGCATATTGAGATTCTAATTTTTTTTTTTTTTTGGTACTTTCGGACGGAAAGACATTCTTTCCTGTTTTCTCTGACAAAATTTTGTTATGATGCTGGCGGGAATCTCATTGATTGGCGATTAGAACAAGTTTATGAATGAAATTTTGCCGAACACACGGCGAGACGGTGATCTTCCTTAAAAAAAAAAATATATATAAATGTGTCTGAGGAAGAATCTTTAAGTTGGTAAATGTTTTGTTTTTTATTTGTTGTCGCGTTTAAGAACTTTTAGCTAATTCCGACTTAATCTTGGATTATAATTTATGTCTGCCGCTGGTTTCCTTAATGAAAAGACGTCCGTTCATCGGCCCTTGTTGCTTAAACTTGTGCAGGTGTTCTGGTGGTATATGGAGATTTTTTTGAGATTTCAGATGATCTTGTTGCACGATTGCTTCCATGGGAATTACATTAGCTCAGGAAATAAATAATGTTTAATCGGACAAAAATATCTATAGGTTGATAATCAACAAGACGCAAAAATAATATCATATATGTCGGCAAAAAACAATTTTCCTCGATATATTGTCTTTATATATACACCAAATCGAATGCACTCATTAATGCAAATTTAATTTTTCTTTACGTTCCTTCGAATTTCAACGACATATAGAAGAAATAAATCAAGATTTAATGGTAGACAGCAAAATAAGTTTTTTGTTTCGGAGAATTTTTTGAAGATAACATTTTCGGCTATGTTGTATGTCTCTGTTTATTAAATTAAACAACTGCGTAAAAAGGATCATCATTTCGATACGGTCTTTGTACGGATAAATAATATCCTGAGAAGCATCTTATTGGGCATTTACATGATTTTTTTTAAACAACAATTCAATTCAAGAAATTTTGCGGTCATATGTTTTTTTAGAAGACATCAGTTCGGCCATTGAGAAGCAAAAACTGATCTTCGGTAACATTAAAGAGATTAATATATTTAATTTATTGTTACCGCACTGATCTGAAGGCGGTCGCCAGACCAGACGGTCAATAAACCCTTAACACAAAAAAGGAAAGACAAATCATTTGAAACATAAAGAATGGCCAAAGAATTGATCCTTATGGCAGACGGTTGAAAATAGAGCGCTTTTATATGTACTTAGTACCTTGAATTTGTTTTTATTATTATGTAGTAAATACGTATTGAAATTATTATACCTACATAAATACATGTATATACCTTATATATCTATGTTTCTACTTCAAACATTTTTTGTTGTTTGTCTAAAATATGAAATATTGAAATTACTTTTGATAAAAAATTCTGAATCATCAGTTTTTGAAATACAAAATTACCTAAATATCGTAAATTATTAAAAAATATATACCAATTTAAGAGCCTTTATTGCCAAGATCAATTAATTTAAAAGCTTTTGTTTTGGGTATTTATCTTTGAAATTAGCAAAACAAATTCCGAAAAAATCAATGACACACAATATGATATTTAGTCTCTTTTTAACACTTAATTTTTCTTCAAAAAACATAGATTCTTTCAAATCTTGTAAACACATATATCACTAATCATATTTGTATGGCAATAAATTATCTATTTAACCATAAATCACAGACATGCCATTTTATTGGCAAATTAAGCAATAATTTATGTTATAGCTTCAAATTTGTTTTCTTGAAATAAAGAAATAACTAAAGAAAGACCGAAGATGAATGTGGGTAGATTTCGCTGGTAAGAAGGTGTTTATTGCAGTCACATTGGAACCTCTTAAAAAAGAAGTTCACGTTTATACTCAAAGTGGTTTTAACATTTAAATGATATGTGAAATTATTTTCTTGAGATTTATTTGATGGTTGTATACAGAATAACTAATATTTTTATCTAGAATTTAATTTTGTTATTTTTTATTTTAATATAATTATTACTTTGAAATTAGAATAATAATAATAATTTATTTTAAAATATTACCTGAATAAAGTACATAGAATTTTTAACAAATATAATCTTTCAGAATCAGTTTAGCTTTTCTAAAAAAAATATACCAATTTTATTAAGCTCGTGCCACTTGATTCGCAATGGTAGCTTATGTTTATTTATGATAGACTGCGAATATTATTTTGTACTATAAATGGCTGGCCATACTGCGCAATATTTCACGCAGAACTTTCGTGAAATTTTATCCATTCGGTGGACATGTGTGCAGCTTACCTTTTTTGGATTTTACGTAATATAACTTCACCATTTCTGAGAATTTTACACGTGCCCGAAAGTGTCTTTTTCGTTTCATGGGAAGATAAAAAAATTTCCATTTACGAGCATATTAAAAGGTAGAAAATAAAACATTAAGAAAGTTTTATTTTTCACAATATATGAATAACTGACAAATATTCGTGTGTTTGTGGTTGTGTTTAAAAGCTTTAAATTTAATATAATTTTTTTAATTATTTAATTTTTTTAAAAATTAGAGCTCTTTGAAAATATGATATATTTTGCTATTTGTGATCGCATTATGAAAATATCCCCAAGTTATCCATTTGTAAATACTAAAAAAAAAAAAAATGTTTAAACTTTAAAAATTCGCAAAATCATGACATTCAAATTTCAAATCATTCAAATTTATATATTTCTTTAAATTGAAATTGCTACAAATTTATTACTAATTTATAAAATTTTGGAATTTTATCTCCTTTCATGCTAATTTCCAATTGTTCCAACAATGTTCGTCTATATAGTTCTTATTCTTTCGATTTCTTTATATAAAGCAAGCTGCAATATTTCACTCAACAAATTTAAAATTATTTAAAATGTTGGACTTTTATTTGTTGTTAATTTGGAACTTTTTGTTTTGGCTACGATTGCCATGATATTTCATTTTGTTATTATCTGAAAGTATGGCTCGTCCTTTTGCTATTTTATTACATAAAAAGAATTTATTAATTGAAAAATATTTAAAAAAAAAAATATTATTCAAAGGGTTCATAATTGAACAATTTAAAATCGCGCATTAAAAAATGTTAAAATAAAAATTTGTATTGCTCGATAGTAAAATTTAAATTTAATCAATTATTTTAATTCGAGAATTTTTATTCTCGTGAATTTTAATTCGCGAATTTTTATTCTTGAATTATATTATGTACATAAATTTAATTCAAAAATTTTTAATTTAGAAATCTTAATTTAAGAATTAAAATCATGTAAGTACATTATTTTAATTCAAACATGAAAAATGGAAAATTAAAATTATGTACATAATAATAACACAGATCTGCAAGGTTTTGTTGTTGGGCAGCTGAGAGTTATTTCCGAAATAATTCTCTCTGTAGAATCCGAATCTGAGCTCAGAATTGGCCCTTCACGTCAGAATTTCGAGATATTTGAGGTTATGTACACGAAAAGTTGTTTTTATGGCTACTTTTGAGGTTATGTACAGAAAGCACAACATTTTTTTTTTATCTATCCTACGTATTCCATCATTTAGTACTACTTTTACCCTTCAAAATGCGCTCTCAAATGGTGCTATACGATTTTTCCTTCAAAAGTTAAAGTCACTTAAAGATCACGTGATGAGTTGGAATGCATACCATATGCTTTCCAACTCATCACGTGATTTTAAAGTGGCCATAACTTTTGGAGGAAAAATCGTGCAGCACCATCCTAGAGCACTTTTTGAAAGTTAATAGTAGTACTAAATGATGGAATATGGAGGATAGAAAAAAAAATTTAAGAGTTCTGTACATAACCTCAAAAGTAGCAAAAAAAACCAACTTTCGTATAGATAACCTAATATATCTTAAAAGCCTGACGTCATGGCCCAATTCTTTTTTTTTTTTATTTATTTATTTATTTATTTATTTTATTTATTTATTTCGATTTCATCAACAAACTGATTACTACATAGCGTACGGAGGGAAAAAATATCAATTTTTTTCTGAGCACGGATTCAGATTCTACACAGAAAATTACTTCGGAAATGACCCCCAGCTGCCCAAAAACAAACAAAACGCCTTTTTTTGAAGATCTATGAAATTCATGAATTAAAATTATTTACAGAATAAAAATTCATTACATTTTTCTTGATACAATAAATAAATTTATTTCGATAAGTGAAATTTGCGTACAAAGTATCATGTCTTATGAAAATTAATATAATACATATAAAATTGTTCTTTATAAAACAGTCAATAACGTTAATTTAATGCAATAATTAGATTAGTTGCAAGTTTAAAAAAGCGTTTTTGCAATCTTTTAATTTCCCCTTCATTTATAAGTCCGCAACTACATCACAGATTGTAAAGAACTAAGATTCTATCTAAATTCATAAAAATTCTCCATATTCATTGTATTAGGTGTATGACTTAACTTTTTCTTAGAGCTTAAAACTATATTTAAAACAGAAATATTCCACAGTCTTTTGTGACTTTGTAAGGATCGGACACAAGAGTTTATAACACCAAACGACAAGTCTATACTAGTTACATAACCTCTCATAATAGTAAAGTTTACGATGGCAACTGACAAACAGCACATTCGGTACTGCATTTTATACGAATTCCAACAAGGAAAAAATGCTTCTCAAGCATGGGAATCAATTTGTAGTGTTCTTGGTGATGACGTTGTATTTTATGAAACATGTAATTATTGATACAAACATTGTAGAAGTGGTAATTTCGATCTTAGTGACCAGCCGTGCCCTGGGCAGCCTTGAAAGTTTGAAGATGCGAAATTGCAAGCTTTACTAGATGAGGACTCAACGCAAACGCAAAAAGAGCTTGCAGCTCAATTAGGAGTCACCCAAACAGCTATTTCCAAGCGTTTGCAACAAATGGGAAAAATTCATAAACTTAGAAGATGGGTCTCACATGTGTTGACCGAACACAACCTAGGTCAACGTATAAACACGTGTCTTTCACTGCTTGCTCGGCAACAAAAAAAAGGACTTCTTGTGGAAAATTGTGAAGGGTGATGAGAAGTACATTTTTTACGAGAATCCCAAACGTAAAATCTAAAAAGTCGTGGGTAGATCCTTGACAACCCTCTACATCGACACCGAAACCGGACAGCCACTTGAAGAAAGTTCTTCTGTGTATCTGGTCGGACATGAAGGGTGTGCTTTCTTATGAACTTTTGGAAACTGGTCAGACGGTGACAGCGGAATGCTACAGTCGATAGTTGAACAAATTTACTGGGCAAGGAATCCGGCAAGACATATTGCTGCATAACAACGCTCGACCTCACGTTGCTCGCGCGACTTAAAAAAACCCTCTTGGATTTGGGATGGGAAGTTCTCCCGCAAGCGGCATATTCGCCAGACTTGGCCCCATCTGCTTTTCATTTGTTCCGGTCAATGCAGCACGACTTAGAGGATAAACAGTTCAAAACGCTGGATGATGTGAGTTATTTCGTCGATGATTTTATGGCCTCGAAGCCTGCAAGTTTCTTTCGCGACGGCATCCATATGCTGCCTGATAGATGGCGTAAGGTCATAGAGCATGATGGACAATATTTCCAAGATTAAGTTCGTTGTTTACTATTTTTTTATAATTAAAAAAACTACTTAAGAATCTGTAAAAATTAAGTCATACACCTAATATATTATGAAATAAATTAAAATAAATTAAATTCCATTCAATTCTGTTCTATTATTTTCTAAAAAATCTTGTTTAGTGTTGAGAGTTTACTTTAGACAAAATTAATTACGATATTTAACAAAAAAAAAAAAAAATGTTGATAATTAAATCTTTTGAAAATTGCAGGTACTTAATTATATCAGGTTTCATTTAGATACGATAAATCGTTTTCGAAAGTTTGTACAAATTAATAGTTTTTTTTATTTTAATACATGAGTAGATACGTGTAAAAAGTCAAATAACCAATAAACCAATTGATTTGGAAATTGAATTATGAAGATCCATGTAAAATAAAGAGAAATTGTATGTTACATTTTTTGAAAGCAGTCGTATTATGTCAGGGTACCAAATTTTGTAAAAAAAAACGATTAAATAATTAAAGTAGTTTAGAGAGTTATGTATTAAATTCGTATATACAATTTTTCTTACCGTTTATTTTTTAATGTTTCTACAAAAATTCCACGTCAAGTAATCTAATGGAAGCGATTACTCAATCGATGAAATTAATCCACGCATGCAATTTGCTAATTAATTATATGGTTGTAAAGTGAGCTGCTTTCACGATAGAAAAACAAGCTCCGGATCGGTGTATATTATAAATTTTATAAAATTGCTTTCATCCGTCAGTAGCCTATAAAGCATATCAAATCTCATGGGAGGCAATCTAGTGACATTTCATATTTTTTCCCCACTGACCATTGGGAACTGATATCAAGATAACTTTATGGACGGGTACATAAATTATCGGGTGCCTCTTCCACAAGAATATTGCGCAAAGTTTTCCAGATATAAGTGAAGTGAAGCTTAAGCGTCTTCACTAAAGTCTCAGATTTTTCCTTCTATCCGCTGCAATGGCATTGCGATTCGCAATGGAATTTATTTTGCAGATCTCTCCGTTGACCGAGAAAATCGTATCTGAGATATGCAAATTCATTCCCTCCTTCCGAGTTTAATTTTCTTGAAGTGTGACGCAAATTTCGATAAGTAAGTTTTTAAGAGCAATTTCGAAATAATTAACCGCGTTAACAGGCCTTCTTTATTTAATTCTTATTGCTCATACAGAAAGGAGGGCTCTGCCAGTACTTGTAGTTTAATTTTATTTAATATTTCTGTACGAAAAACAAAAATTTTACGATATATTTTAACATGCCCTCGATATGGCATCGGAATCATGTAGTAAAGAGCGAAAGTGTTCTGCCAAATTGATGATTTTAAGACTGTATCCAGGTCCATTGCGCAAGAGATCGGCAGTTAAAATATATTCCTTTTAAAGTAGTTGACCGAAAAATTTATTCAATCTTTTGCGTGATATTTTTATTTTATCGTCATCGCAAAGAAATCGTTAAACAGAAAAGACGCAAATTTCCCATTAAAACAGAAGACTTAAAGCAATTAATGGCTTACACGAATTCTGTCTATGTTTTTCAGCTTAAATTTGACTAATGGTGTTAACGATACCCAATATTTTACCCAGGGGGGAGTATAGTTCTATCGAAGGACTTGGTTTATGACCTCAGTTCAAGAACTTCTGTTTAAATTCGTATTTTAACGCATAAATCAGTCTCAAAAAATTTGAAGCCAATCAGCCCTCTGTTTTGTTTGTTTTTTCTTCTAAAGATCTTCAATCAGTACTTTCATCTTCAAGTCAGAAAGCCCCCGACAAATTTAGTAACTTGATCATCAGGACTATGATTAATTTACAGACTCCATGCGGTGGTCATAGTGTAGCAAAAAAAACCCCTTTTCATATTCAGATAATATCTCCGTCGATACTGTGAACAAACATCATAAATAATCCTAAAATATATGCTAAAATAAAAGAGGTAATCAAGCAGCTATCTCAGGTTTCGGCAATCTCGAATTTCTTCTATTCGAAAAAAATTATATATTTAGACGTTGAAGCACCAGACATTTGACGACTGAATGTCTTTTAACTCTTGGTTAGAAGTCACCATCTCTATTAATTTTGAATAACACAAACAAGAAAATATAAAGAAGAAAATTAATAAAAACCTGCTGCAGGTGTTTTTTTTTTTTATTATATTTTCGACTCTCTTGAGAATCTCGTTTCCATCTGAAATTCATTCAGAAGATCGTTAAAAGTCCACGTTCCACTGACATCATTTGAAGCATGAAAAGTGTAAGTGTCCTCTTCACATTATTCCCAATTGCCGTG
This sequence comes from Dysmachus trigonus, assembly GCA_949715965.1. NCBI lineage: Eukaryota > Metazoa > Arthropoda > Insecta > Diptera > Asilidae > Dysmachus > Dysmachus trigonus. The sequence continues at coordinate 86,984,437 of OX454319.1, read as the reverse complement.
ACAACTGGATAATTTATCTAAAACGTTTTTGGATCTTTTTGGGGAATGAACTTTGCCAAAAACAATGTCGCCTCACACATAAAAGTTCAAAGACTCTGCATTAAACTAAAGATTTTATCGCTAAAAATATGTGAGTTGAACGAGGGAGTTGTTATTTTTTATCGATGCTTTAAAAGCAGCATTTATTTGGGAAGATATACAAAAAAATAAAATAAATTAATTATGCATACTTCCACTTGAAAATATCCAACCGCAAATCATATTAATGCGAAAAGGATACCAATTAAATAGCTATTCTAACTTTAGGACACGAGCTACTCAGCAAGCTTTCAAGATTTTCATATTTCAGTGGAAGTAATTAAATAATTAATTAGTACATTTTTCATCAGTGTCACAGACGATGAAATTTTAAATTTGCTATAAATTTTGATTAAGTCATACTAAAGAATATATTTGTGGCGGTAGACAATAAAGTCACTTAAAATTAATTGGACCTCTTTTGCATATTAATAATTTGTTGGTTTTTTTCCATTCATAAGTTAATAATAGGATCGTACACATAATTAAATATGCATGTACTGTTACTATTATATATAGTTTGACGCATTTTTTAGAATAAATATAAAATATAGAAATAGATAGAATCTTCAATGAATGCAGTCTAATTTTTACGGAAAATATTCTATAAATAGATTTGTAGGCCGACTTGTGTGAACAATTTTCTATGAGATAAATTCTCCTGTAATCCCTATTTACAATATACATATATATATAAAATGAAAGTTTGTTTGTTTGTTTGTTGCTCAATCATGCTTAAACGCTTGCATCGATATTTTTAATTTTTTGTCCGAAGGTGGTATATATTCCAACTTAACATATAGGCTAATTTTTTGATGGATAATACATAGAGTTTCAAAATGGTGAATCCAAGATGACGGCTGAACATTTTAAATTTGAAGGTATTTTCATGAAAATTGGTACATAGGGGTTTTGCGGAATGCTGATTTAAAATCTGTTGTCCAAATTTAGAAATTCAGGATGGCGGATCGAATATGGCGACCAAGATTTCTTGATTTCAATGGATTTTAATGAAAATTAGTACAATTTACAAATCCAAGATGGCGGATAAAATATGGCGACTGAAATGTCTCGATTTCAACGGATTTTAATGAAAATTGGTACAATGATTATTCTGAGGCCAGTAATGTCGAATATTATCAAAATTTCCAAATTCAAGATGGTGAATCCAACATGGAGACCAAAATTTCTCGATTTCGTCTGATTTTAATGAAAATTGATACTATGATTATTATTAGGATATAACAAACTAGGACATTTGAGAAGTGTTTAATTATTAAGTATTTACCCAACGCCGGGTGAAATCGGGTAACCCAGCTAGTGTATTATATATGTTAACTTAAAACAAACAATCTACTACAAATACATTGTTGGGACATAGCTATATTGTATTTCGTATTTTTGGGTACTGAGAAAAATTTATTTTAATTTATACATCAACATTCAATCATCAGAATGCACAAAGTTAAACATGCTTTAATTAAAATTAAAAGCTGGTCAAATACATGCTGATTTACTGATGACTAAGGGAGCCTGACAGCAGGCTAGAACTTAATTTGTATACATACTTAGTCGGATATACTATTCTAAAATTTTTAAATTGGTATCAGCGACTCTAAAAACTATTATTCTGGAATTGTTGTAAGAGTTATCATTAAAAAATCAGGATTTTTTATGGACTATATTAAATTTTTTGAATTGGTAATTCTGTTGTATTTCAAATTAGCGAATGCAAAAACCCCATAGATCTATATTATTTATCCGAATCAGTAACATTGAATTTTCGTAAATAAAGTACTTAGATTAAAAGTTGCGATTCCAAAAACTCGCCTTTGTCGATATTGGATAGATTTGAAGGTAATCGATTATGAAAAATTGGTATCAATTTTTAAAGGACAGGCTTTTTTGAAAACATAAATACGTAGTAAAAAAAGTGTTGGAATATGTCATCTTTCCCTGCTCATACACTTTGGAAGTTTCTAAAGTGTAGGGGTAACCACCTCTGTATTCGAGATTAATAATATTACTGGTTACAGATCACTCAGAAAAAATTTCAAAAAAAGAAAAAAATATTTAAAAAAATGTTAAATCGAAATATTTTTAATTTTGATCATGGTAACCCTCAGATCACCACTATTTGAAAAAAACCCCTCCTCTTTTGTAAATAATAAAATAAAAAATAAATATCTACTTACAACGTGGAAAACTACCCCTATTTAGAGGGTGGAGTTGTAGAACTTTGGGTAAAAATCAGAAAAAAACAAAGTGTAAACAAATATTCGAAGGTTTTTCACGGTTTATATATAGAAATGCTCATTCATGATACCTACTAATACTGAATTTGAAGAAAGCAACCCTATTTAGGGGGTGGAATTTTAAATTTTGAGGTATAGTAAAAAAAAAAAAAATTTTGAAAAAAACAATGGCTAAGGAAAGGCTATTTGTAAAAACCACCCCTAGTAAGGGGCTGGAGTTGTTGAACTTTGACGCATACTTTAAGCTAACCAAAACCGCCACAAGTTTTGTTTTTGTAAGATGAATGATCATGATAAGTGAGTCCATGAATTTGTAAGTGCATGTACAAGTTGGTGAATCTTCGAAAGTGTGTGAGCCTGAGTAATAGTAAGCTTCAACCACCCTGTGCTCTATATGAAAATCGCTGAGAAGAGATTAAAATTAATCGTTTTGCTCAGAAAACTAGGTCTGTTCGTTAACAATCTTGTGGCACCCCAGTGCGCCCTAGCTTCACTGATTTTTAAACGTCAAATGCCAGTTCGGTGTTTTTTGAGAAATCTGGGCATCCTGGTGCGCCTTGGTGCGCCCTGGTTTTACCCCAGATAAAATCCGGTGTAAACACAGGGTTAATGACGAATATCTGTTTAATTGTTAACAGACACGGTATTTAAAGTGGAATTAATTCTTGTTGCGGGCACAAGAAATTAATTTTAGCATTTCGATGTGAACATTATCAAAAAGTAGTGGTTTTGTTTTTATAATTTTTGTGCAAAGGGCCAGATGACAGATCTTCTTTTTAATAAGCTGTTCGTTTAACTGACAAGCACTGGGGTTCACCATGTTTTTTGACAGTTCTCAGGGCGCACCAGGGTGCCCTAGGGTACCACAGGTTTTCGAGTCAACGAACAAACCTACTATAATACACAAAAGTTTCGCGATTATTTTATGAGACGAAAACTGTACTCAAAATTATTTTTATGTTATAATAATAATATATTGACTCAATATCAATAGGCTACTATGAAAATAAATCAAACATTTTTCAAAAAAGAATGCATAATTAATTTTTTCCATAAACATTTTTTAATCTGTTTATCGGGGTCGATGAACTTGTATTTTGTGGGTAGCTGAACAGGAGCTTTAGAAATTTAAAACAATAATTGATCAAACATAGTAAGATTTATACGTTCTTAGCACCATGTCTACATGGGTAATAATTTATGGCATTATCGATTTAGCTAGAGGGGACCTAATACACAATAATTTATGCTAGGTTTTTGTGAAGAAATAAATTTAAAATTTGTGTAAAAGTGACAGATAGTTTTATTATAAAATATAGAGCTTTTTGCATTTTACCATGAGTAATTATTTAATTAGAAAATAGTCTGAAAAATGTTCAGTTAAAGATTTGAGTTATTTTATGGGAATTTCAAATCTTTATTTTGGATAGGTATTAGTAACATTCTGTCCATTACAAAATGTTTTATTGTTTTGGGCGGTATAGACGAGGGTCAGATCAAAAATATAATCCAATCTTAATTGAGAACAAAAGATATAAAATTAATAGTAGATATTAATTTTAAATTTTGGATACTCATAATGGAATTGGTTTTAGTGATTTTTCTCTAAACTATCTACCATACCTATATTTCTCGTCTACGAAGTATACTTTCTTTGCCGAATGGTTAAGGCGGTGGTTGTAGTTTATAACCAGCATCATGCATATTTTCTCAAAATTATAAAATATCAAACGCGTTCTTTTCATTCCACGCCACCTACGCGCCGCCATACGAAAACTTGATCGCCCACTTTCTGGCGACAATCCAAACATTGCGTAATTAGACTTAATGAATTAATTATAAGTCTATCGTCGGATTCAGTCTTTTATTTATAAGGACGACCTTGCATCCAAAGTATTATTTAGTTCATCAGAATGAACATGCGTCTTCAGTCCAATAAGAAAACATTTAACCATGTCGTCTACTTGTTCCACCTGAAGTTTTCATAGTCAAGGTAAAAAGCCTAGCTTGCGATAATCTGCAATGAGTGCTCATTGTACTCCAGGTGTTGCTCGTTTTCCATTAAAAAAAAATCTCCAGCAGTTTGATTGCGTTTTGCCACCGTTAATGCTCTTTTGATAAATTGCTTTACCGGCCCAGGTGACAAATTCGCATCGTAACGCGCCGCCGCGCGCCGTATAGCATGATTTGCAACGTGCAGTCTTAATCTCGAATTGAGGAGTGGTCTGACTTCTTCATGGGGAAAACTTAGTGAAGATTGCAGATGACGAAATTGCTTCTATCTAATGTGCCGACGGGCAGAGAAGATGATGTTCATTAATGCGAATGGTAAACAATCGTTTTAAGTGACGTCTGTAAATCTTGACCACCTTTTTTGCAATAGAGTGTTACATAACTGCAGGTAGTAATACTGAATTTATGATGATAAGGTTAAAAGTTAAAATCAAATAGCGGAAATGTTGTATGTTAAGTAGCTTTAGCTGTTTTGTATTTTCAAGTTCAAGTTCTTAGAATCATAAATCATTAATTATGAACAATCACCATCCTATTGTATATATAAATTTTATAAAATTCTATATTGGACCATTGTTCCTCATTTGAATATTCTAAAAGGTTTTAGGAAACAGTGTAAACTTTTATTATTTTTAAGAGTAATGCCAGTCTTCCTACACTATGAAAGAAATATTTGATATTTTACTTCAAAGTTATTCTCATTTAAAAACATCTAAAACAAGTAATAATTTTGTGAGTACGTATGTGTAGAAGATGTGGTTACAATTTCAGAAGGATAGGACCACGGGTTCCAGAGAAATTTCCTCGGAAAGTTATTGATAACTTGATGATGTTATCATGCAAAAATTAAAAGATTATCATATTAATTTTCAAAAAGTATTATAAATCTGTGTGAAGGGATTATTGACTGAGATTGATTAATTTTACAATGATAGGAAGAAATCACAATTTCGCTTAGAAGCCATGAGAAATAACATATTTTTCGTGCATTCTGAAACATTATGAAAAATCACGACAAGACTCTCATGATACCTAAAATTACACTGACGCTACTCAAGGTCTACGATGTTTGCCTTTTAAATCATCTGAATCCCTCAAATGACTCCTGTAATGTGTTAATATTGACTTTTATTTATTTCAAAGCGGATCTCTACAAAAAAAAAATTCGCTTATGGTGTTCTCGAAAACAATGAATCAATTCAGGCGCCCGACATTGAAATATTAGTTATGAAAGGTAGAGAACTGAACTGAACTGGTGTACTATCGCAGTACGTGGATAAGTGCGACGAGTGAAAATTGTGCAAGTTGTGCAGACAAAAATCCTTAAACAATGGCCAAAAATTGCGAAAGAGACCCCCCTAAGATCTCCGAGAAAAATAATGGCTTCGACTGGAATTCTGACCCACTGACTTTGGCGACTTCCATTTCAGGTCGGTGTTCTATTGCGAAAGTCGTTTAATTAGCAGGGCTACTCGTGCGAAAATCGAAGAAAAAAAAATATATCTTGCATCTACTATACTACAGACGTGAATAATGGCGAAGCGAGGAGATAAAAGTTAGTAACACATTCACCAATGTTCGTTGTCGTTTTAAAATTGCTCGAAAATCCACGGCTCAATGACTCCGCAACAAAAAAAAAAAAAACAATAAAACAAATTCAAAGAGTTCGAGTGGCCATTTGGGACCTCTGAGGGGTCTCTTTCGCCAGTAATTTGCATTCTCCTCAGCCGAATTCGAACTCGCGGTCTGGGTGCAGCAAGTTCAAGACCACTTCCGTTCACCGCATGGTACAAATTTAATTATTTTTAAGAGGTCCAATATATAGAGACCAACACTTGCCCGACATTAACTCCGGCGCAAGCTCAGAAAAAGATCTAAAATAGACGTTTTTTGTTCTATTGTGACATAAAACAAAGCTTTTGGGCAATGGCCGTTGCGCAAAATTCCATTTATCCGGAAGTTGGGTCATACGCAGCAACACCTGACTTTTTCTGGCCGGCGCATGAGGAATTTTATAAGCGCGCTGCTAACAGTCAATTTAATAAGCGACGAGGTTATGTAACTGAGGTAAAAAGTTCGACCCGATGGTCGTCACCTCGCGTGCACACCTTAAAATCGCCAAAGAATTGGTCGGTGCGGTGCGGGTTGCTTAAATTCGAAAATGTTTTACGCATTGCACACGGGCGACTCTTTGTCGATTATCGTTCGCGAAAAAGCCCGTTTAAATAAAATCATTGATCGCAAAATTGGAATCATAATAATAATTGGACTTCTAATGTTCTCGATTCGCTAATAATTTTGCCATTTGAGGGCTGCTCGCTCGTCCGATTTTAATTTCTAAAATTTTACCTCTGAGCATACCTTGCAATTTTTCATTTCGAAATAGAAATTCGTTTAAAAACACGATCAATGCAACCGGGCACAATCACAATTTAATTGTCGCTGCTTTAGAAAATTTATGAAGTTATTATGTCTCAAATTGCAACTTTCGAATAGATGAAAAGTAACAAAATTTCCTAACTTCAAATTAGTCAGAATTTAAAAACTGTCTTTATTTTTGAATAGGTAGGTAGATTTTTTTTTTTTTTAATTTTAGATGGAATAATCATTTTTTGTGTGCCCAATTATCACGCTTATAAATCCGGTGCCCGTTTATCTGTTCACCTGAAAATTACAGTCCATACCATGAAATTAGATGCTTTTTTCACGTTCCAATTTGTTACAGACGTAATTTTAATGTGAATATGTGTTATATGTAATTTCTCCTAAAGTACAAGTCTTGTTCAAATTTTATTTGGATAATAGAAAATGTTCGGAACAAAATTCAAAGGTTTATGTAAAAATAATAAAAAAAAATATAATTGTTTTTTAATTTAGAAAAAGGTTATAGGTATTAAATTACAGCACCAATCTGGTGTAAAATTCCGGTAGGATACATCTAAATATTGCTAAACAAACCATGGAACATACCAACATGACTATTACATCATTTACCAGGAACAAAATTGGTCCAGCAAGCAACTAATCAAATGAAAAGTAATTTCAGGTTGAAATACTTAGGGAGGAAAACCACATCAGGAGGCTAGATTAGAAGTATGTTTTTTAGGATTTTGTTTACAGAGAAGAATACAACTGAAGTTTTTAAATTTCGAGAACATTTTATTAATGTTTTTATGTACATGTCAATAAATGTTAGAATAATTTCAGCCAGAAATCGCTGATCGCAGATGTTTACCCGGCTTTCTAGCTTGCGTGCATTCTCAGGATCGTAATTTTTACTTGCAATCTAAAACAAAATTTGTGTATATTATTAACATGTTTTCTAGGGTGCTTTTTTCGCGACTATTTGTTTTTTTTTTCAGTCCCATCTCGAAATTTTGTTGTTAACACCTAAACTTCATCCTAATTCAGTGACGCCGACGATGACACACGGGGGTGGATCCATTATGATTTGGGAGTGTATTACCAGGAATGGTGTCGGTCTCATATGTAGAATTGAAGGTACGATGAAGAAGGAGGACTACCTGAGAATTTTGCAGAGCAACTTACCTCAGTTAATAAGAAAAAGTGGGATGCCTGAGGAAAAAGTTATATTTCAACACGATGGGGACACCAAACATACAGCCAAAATAATGAGGGAATGGCTGGGAACCCAATATTTTTGAATGTTGACGTGGCCGGCACAAAGCCCAGATATAAGCTCGATTGAAAATTTGTGGGCTTACGTCAAAAGAAAATTAGCAGGATATGCAGAACCACCAAAAGAGCTAAACGAATTATGGGATCGCTTCCAAGACGAATAGAATAAAATGCCTCAACAAATTGTTGATAACACAGGTCAACATTTTATCTAGGCTTGTGCACGGGAATCGAAGATGGTATCCTAGGGTTTTTGGGGTCGCTGATTACGATGAGCGGGTCGGTTAGGCCCCATCACGTCAAATTCAAAGTCATTTGAAGGTCAAACGGTCAAAAAACCTTCCAAAAATCTGAAAAAATTAATAGACATGTTTTTGAGGTCGCTGAATCCAAATCCGGTGTTTATTTTTACTTTGCATGCATCCTCGAGGTCATTCAAGATCATTTGAAAGGGTTTTGAGAAAAATGCTAAGTACCATCCGAAAAATCACACGTATGTTTTCGAGGACCTTGAATCTGAATCTGAGGTCAGTCGACCTCATTTCAAGGTCATTTGAAGGTCAAACGGTCAAAAAACCTTCTAAAAATCTGAAAAAAATTCATAGACGTGTTTTTGAGGTCGCTGAATCCGAATCCGGTGTTCATTTTTACTTTGCATGCATCCTCGAGGTCATTCAAGCTCATCTTAAGACAGATATTCTGGTTCTGTGGCACAATTGTGCATTTCGCAGATTGAAATTATTCAATTTTTTCATTTGGATTGGAAGGTTTTTTGACCGTTTGACCTTCAAATGAACTTGAACTTGACGTGATGGAGCCTAATTGACCCACTCATCGTAATCAGCGACCCCAAAAACTTAGGATACCATCTTTGATTCCCGTGCACAAGCCTAGATAAAATGTTGACCTGTGTAATCTATACCAATCAATGCCAAATAGACTTAATGAATTAAAGAAAAATAAAGGGTTGTGGATTAATTATTAAAATATGGGAGTTTCATTTATATATTCAACCGGGTGCAAAACTGATCACATGTGTTACTTGCGGACAATTTAATTAAACGTAAATTGTATGAAGAATTATTGAGAGTGCTTTTTATTAAGAATTATACTAAACATCAGGAATTCAGGGAATTCTATTTCACTCAAATCAGAGCTTTTTTCCGTGTACAGGAGTCGACAGAAGTCAAAATGTAGAATCATGTGATCAGTTTTGCACTTCACTGTAGATCTGGACAAAATTTTACAGGTAAATCAGTTAATCATTAGAATTGATTTATTAATCCCTTTAACTGCATTGCTCTTTTCATTTACCGATGCAATATTATATAAAAATATATGGTATTAGATGGTAGTTAGAGAAGTCATAAAAACAAAAAAATGTTCTAATCACACACATCAAATATTATTTTCATGAACCCACGAAAGGCATTTTAAAAAAATAAGTTTTTCGCTACCCAAAAATTCTAAGTGATCTAAAATATCGATTACATATTGTCTTACAAAAAAAAAAAAAAAAAAAAAAATACGTATTTTATTGACAGCTGTTCACTCTCTGTTGACGTTAATTGAAACAGCACTGAAAATAATGTCTGGATATAAAAACTTTTTGTAAAGCACTTCACAATCAGTTTCGTCTATCGCAATAATCAATCTTAACTTTTTAATTTCCCTGAGTGAGTTTAAACTTAAAAAATGAAGTATTTATTGGTTTTCTTCGCCTTGATGTCGCTTATCTTCAGCAAAGCTGCATCGCGTTCGGAAGAGGAAAAGAAACAGTTGATGTCTATTTGTACTGAAAAACTCGGAAATAGTTACAAGAAGTGTTACAACGTGGTTTATAAGGGATAGTGAAATCATGTAAATAATGAAAATAAATGCTTTTAAAAAACGATTTTTCGAATTAGGTACTTAATACTCCCTATCAATTCTGATTCGGACTTACAATTTGATTGATTCTTATTATAATCTAACATTTTTGAGAAAACATAATTTTTTATGCACGCAGACCAAATTTTACGACAAGACATCATGTCGACCCTAAAAAGCCCTCAGTGCAAACTTTTGCTCAGATCCATGTGATTTTAATTTTTTCGTCCGCCATCTTAGATCCGCCATTTTTATCTTTGGAAATCTGACCTCAGATTCGCAATCAGCGACCTCGAACATCACCCTAAAGCTATTTTATGGTCAGATTTATAAAATTTTAATGTCTTTGTCCGCCATTTTGAACCCGCCATTTTGAATTTCTTAAATTTTACCTTAGATTCGCAATCAGCGAACTCAATAACCTCCATGTATAAGTTTTTGAATAAATCCATTAGGAACTTCTTTTTTAATAGTCATAATATTATATGTCATTGAATTTTCGACATTCAAACGCCATTTTGGACACCGCCATTTTGAATTTCAAAGCGTACTCATATTCAAATTAAGGAACAGGGTCCATGGACGCGATATGATTGTTTTTCCGGAGAACGGAAAATTTTTGTAAAACGTAAATGAATGAGGAAGCACTATTCAAAACTCTGGATTAATAACCGCGCCGGAGGAGACCAATAAACATTAATAATATTGAACTGACATCAATGTACGACAAAAACAAGATCAATCGTAACTCTAAAATATAACGATTTAATGGATTTATTATACTATTATTATTTTAAATTCCTCCCACATACGCAAATTGGAGAAGAATGAATAATTAATTGCAAAAATAAATTTATTATAACATTTCGTTATTAGTCAATAAAAGTTGGAAATGTTTTTAATTTTTAACATAAAATTGTATATATATTTTTTATTTTAAGGAAAATTTATTTTGCCCATGGATTTATGCTAGAGATGCCACGAATATTCGGCAACTATTCGGTATTCGGCTATTCGGCCACTTTTTTTCGCTATTCGGTATTCGGCCGAATATGGTTAACTATTCGGCCGAATACCGAATAGCAATTTATTTATTATTTTTTTATTACTAGCTGTTTTCCCGCGACTTCGTCCGCGTAAATTATAGCCCATGTCCTTTCTAAGGCTCTAGAGTATGTATCTGTGTACCAAATTTCATTTAAATCGGTTCAGCAGTTTTGGCGTGAAATCGTGATAAACAGATTTAATTTCGTATTTATGATAAAATATAGTAAGGATAACCAAATAAATCATGAAAAAAGAACTCAAAATATTACTCACAAACATATATTTATTTAACCAAAAAAAAGAGCTAACAAATTAATATTTAAAATCTACCAGTGGTAAGTTATGATGAATGAAAACAATTTTTTCAGCGTTTGTTGATAGCAGACGATTGCGTTTTTCCTCATAAATTATACCTGCTTCCGAAAACAGCCGCTCACTATACACACTGCTACCGGGAGATGATAAATAAATCTTAGCAAATTGTAAAAGAGTTGGATTTTGTTTCGCGTTTGCTGACCACCACTTGTAAGGGTCTGCTGTCCGATCTAAACGAACAGATACCATATACAAATCAAGTTCATTTGCAACAGAATTTTTCTGTTCCGCACCTTCATCTGAACGAACATTTTCTGTAGCGACAGTTGTGACTTGTCGCCCGCGGAAAGTACTAAGTGTGGCCGAATATTCGGCTGCCGAATGTTCGGCGCTTCGGCCAAGAGCCTCGCCGAACATTCGGTATTCGGTATTCGGCCAAATTACTATTCGTGGCATCTCTAATTTATGCCTTTTTAAGAATTAAAAAAGGCATTTCATTAATTATTAAAGTGACTTAAAAAAAATTATAGTCATCATATTTTTAAACATTATTCATTTTGGTAATTGGGTTGGTAAATTATACATATTTAGAAAAATAAAAATATTATACTGCCATGTTATTAGTTACCAATATTTTTAAATTTTAGGACACTTTTAAAATAAACGGAAAAATTAAATTTAAAGATTTAAAATGAACATGGCAATATCTTGTTATTCATGAATAAAATGGGTGATTCTGAAATCTGCATTAATTAAGCAATTTTTTGAATTGCTTTCCCATCACTGCCTAGTACATTTTTTTTTCACCAGTGAAGGTCAAAGTAGAGTCAAATAATTTTGAACAGCAAAAAAAAAAAAAATTTGATTATTTTTTTTCGCGACGGTCTTGTGTTAGTAATAAAAAATGACATGCTTACCAGGTAGGGTATTCTTATTTAGAATATTTTAGCAAAAAAAAAAAAAAAAAATGAGAACATGTCTTTTTATGTGCACCAACTAGTTAATAATCTGAAATTTAATTTTTCATAAAAACCCAAATATCTCGAAAACGGTGAGGTGTTCACTGAAGTCATATTTTGATATTCTGGTAGGTCATTACCCAAGCTACTATCCCCTTAATTTTGGCGCACTATTTCCTGGACACCCTGTATGTATGGGTTGTATCATGGCTATAAGAAAAGTACAACCATTACCAGCATTAGTACTTCGAGAAATTAAATTTCCATTACTAAGTAATGGTATAGGTACTTCACCACTACCGTACTTCAGAAGCATTACTTAGCATTACCTGGCATTACTTAGAAATACTCAGTATTACCTAGAAAACACGTTTTGATAGTAAGAAATAGTAATAACTTATCATAGTTTTCTTAAATTAAAAATGGGGTCTTTATATTGAATTAAATTTAATGAAAACTTTTTTCATCTGAATAAACATATAAATAAATGTAATCATCAGCAAATTGAACTAGATATATGTATATCGGATTATCGAGACATGAATTAAAGGATGAAGTGAAATTTAAAGAATCGGGTTAAGGTGGTGTTGTCGAACAGCGAATCCTCTTCATACCCATTGTACAAGTTTATTTCTTGGGTATAGAATAGCCAATAGTAAGTTAGTAATTACAGTTAAATTCACCGTGTTCGAGAATAGGTTCCAATGTTTTTCTTTTGAATTAATTAAACTCATTGATAATCAAAAAGTTGCTCCATACTCACATTAGTGAACAAAACATAAAATGTAAAATACACCTTTAAATTTATGTCCAATTAATAAACATGACTAGAAGCTACTCAGTATCAAAAAGTCAGGCAGTCGCATTGATCAAGCATTTGGGGTTTGTCTTAAGCTCGCTCAACAATCGCTGGAATAGCTGCGAGTCACCTGCAAAAGTGTGTTCCAATGTCAGCACCGTCGCAAATAAGTTAATTAAACTGAAGTCGATCTGGTAGCAGAAAGTTGCGCTAATTGCGATCGCGGCTAAATCAGATCAAAACAATTGTTCTGTTAATGGACATGCGCGAGTACGTCTTTGAGTTGTCCGTCGGTGTGGCATTCCACCGGGGCCTGGCACAATTTCAATCAAGTAAACAAAATGTCTTATCCGCCTCAAACAAAATGGTCAATCTGATGAAAATCAACAGAATCTTACAAGGTGGCTGATGTCCATGGCGAATGACCTTGAGCCGCGCGCCAGATAAGCTCTAAGAAGTCCCCCGGCGACGGTAGCCAATAGCTGCAGAAGTAGTCAGGTGTTCTCAGACACCTGTAATTGCTCGGCACTACACCGTGCAGACATCATCGTGTCTATCTAAGTTTTTCGCTGCCCACAATAGATATTAGACTACAACATTCGCAAATATTTTGTCTTAAACCTGTCGAACATAGATTTCGTCTTATCACGCGCGCCGAGATATGTTCTGACCTTCACCCGAATTTCGGACTGCAAGGCATTGCTCAATGCAAGCCACATTAGAATTTTTCTCTGGGTGATGGATTCCATGCCAGGGGCCTTAATGGATGAATTGTTTTAAAAAAAATAAGAAGAAAGAGAAAAACATTTTTGACCTACGAAAGATGGTGTGTTTATTTAATTAGGGGAAGAGCGGTAGCAGGTAGGGTCTCAATGTGATTTTTCGCTACAAAAATTGCTCTACGATCGTTGACGACGACGACGCAGCAGCAGCCCGGGGTCATACTTCACCTCTGGAGGAGGGACCTTGGCCGGCCGTCATCGGAATCGTCATAGCGTAGCTCAAAATTTGATATAATGCGCACCTATTCCATGTCTTCTGGCATATCACGTCCGCTTGATAGATACCTGGGAGTCACTTAAAAGATTTTTAAGCCCCTCGCGAAAAGATCTCTCTCGATGTTGGAACTGGGTTAAGTTCAAGCCTAGAAATATTTGGGAAGTGAATATCCATCTAATTCGAACCGCTTCCACGTATGGCCACCATTGACTTGAGAAGGTCAAAGTCATTATAAGATTAATAGCCACAGATCATACTGATCGTGTTATTGTTAAAAATTGGATTTTTTTTTTTCTGCGTCCAATTTCATTCTGATTTGTTTTATCTGGCATGCAGTTTTGTTTCGAATTCCATTAAAACTTTTTTCCGGAAAAATCTTTTGCAGATGTACACAGAGAACACGACTTTGTCGTTGTTTGAAGAAGTTTGGACATAGATTTAATTTTAAGCTCTGGTTTTTAGTCACAAGGAAGACTGTTGAGAAATTTAAGTAGTTAAAATAGTTGTCATTAAATCATCATTTTCCCATAAGTCATAAATTCAAACGTGAAATAATTGCAAAATAACTCGGTCCAATCAAACATTTTATACGCTCTATCTTAATCTGTTAGAAAATGGTTTTAAATTAAAACCATTTTTTATTTTGCAACAAAAAGAACATAATGTCTTTACACATTTTTAAAATCTTCTTTAATTTAAATTTTTGTTATAGGTTCAAACGAAAGGCTTCGCAAAGAAAAACTTTCCAAGTGAGAGTAAAAAGGTTAAGCCTTAGTAGGCAGGGACGGCTGTTAATCTGGAGAAAAAAACATATAGCTATATTAAAAAAAAAAAAAAAAAAAAAATTATAGCTTTTTTCATCCTTCTGTCAATAATCAAACTGGTCATTGTCGTTTAAAAATCAGGGTATAATCGATTTTATTGTTTTGGGTATAACTTATTTCATTATTATATCAATTTTTATTTTTTTTATTTTATACAATATAAGTCGCGATAAGATAAGATTCGTTTGTAAAAATGTTACTCCAAACAATTGACACTCTAACTTTATAGGTCTTTTCGCGTAAATTATGAATCCGAAAACAAAAATTTACCACCATATCGCATTTACAATATATAATAAATTTAAAATTGGAAAAAAACTGTCTTTTAGGAATTTTTGGAAATTTTTTAAAATATACCCAGATATCGTAGAAGCTCCAAACTATTTCAAATTAAATATTAAATCCTTAACTATATCAGGATAATATAAATTATTTGTAAACATTATTAAAATTTGTTAGGGAACAAGTTTTTTCTGAGCCTTTCTCTATTTGACAGAGATATAGGAAATGGTCTCTCAAGAAAAACTTGTCTCTTGAATAAATTTTGATAAAGGTTCCAAACAACTCATAATTCATATATGTATATAGTTAAGTATTTAAGCTTTCTTATGATTTATGTGCCTTGAGCTTTTACATCCTGCTACTTTTTCAAAAAATTCCCAATGACGGTCAAAATACGGCATTCTGTGCTTTTCAACCTTATTTTTCTCGAAAACGTGACGCGATGGAACATTTTTGTTTTTTGGATCTACCATCTGTGAAACAAATTCTATCAAAAACTTTTATAAAGGCCAAGATAAAAACTGTTATTGACAGGATTAGGTGTTAAATAATCTAAAATATCATATATGTGCTTTAAAATGAAAATGTAACGGTAGGAAAATTTTTGGAAACAACAATCATCCAAAATTATCACCATACAAAAGGTTCATACTGATAGAATTTTTGTCGATGGGGAAAATTAAAGTTTTTATTTTAAGTTATTGAAATTTTAAAAGTGTGTGACAAACAAACACGTGGAGTTTTAATAGATCCATTGTTTAGTACGAAATTTAAGGGTTTTTAATGCTGAAGTGGACCAAGTTAATACCATTTAATATAAACATATATTTCTTCTAAATAAACAAATTTAAATACAACAATCGTTGAAAAACACTTGCCTTTACTTTAAGAAAATTCAGAAAGCTTTGATATAAATGTATTGAAAGTTAGGTACATGTGTTTTTTTTTTTTGTTTAATGTTTATATTTAAGTCTTAAATCCTAGCCTGTTGATTTAAATTTAAGTGGCTCATTTCAGCATAATTATGTTGTAAGTTAAACTGATTAAATATCATGAAATTAAAATGTTATTTTAGCAGTAATATATTCAAAAACAAAAATGAGTCTCCAAGCCAAAAAACTCGCTTTTCTCAAATTTTCGATCTTTTGTATTATCGAAAATATGAAAAAAAACATATCTCGTATTTTTCGAGATAGAATCCGTGAAAAAAGTTTAAGTTAAATCAGAGATGTGTCGGTCAAAAAGGTCTCCGGTTTTTAAAAAAAATTACCGATATACAAAAGGTAATAATTGTAAATTTTTTGTTTTTTTACATGCAATATAAAAATTAGTATAATTTCTATTTCGATGTTAGTTTTTAAAAATAATCAGTGATGTTATTTCGTACCGCAAAGGTAGGTAGCATTTACCTTTTCAAGGGTCTTATAAAAAAAAGTACTATTTCCTACCAAAAAAATTGATTTATTAGAAAAATGCCCTCGGAATGGAAAAATAGAATACGTCAGACACCTCATCCCAAAATTCATTAACAAAAATAAAAAAATAATAGATCCTCTACACTAGGCAATAAATATTGGCGTCTCTACTTAATTTCAACAAACACCTTTAGCACTTATTGAATTACTCAGGTTGTAACTGAATATTCAATTTCGAAAAGGGCACATGTCTGAATATTTAAACTTTTCAGGAAATGAAAAAAACTAATTACATATTTTGTAAAGAAGTATAATATTTAAAAAAAAAAATATTTTTGAGTTTGGGGCCAATTAGCAATCGAAAGTTACAGAAATATTTTGATGTTAACTTTAATATATATGTATACATATTTAGATATTTTAAATTTGTGAGATGTGCCCTTTTCGAAATTTATGATATTGAATTCACATAATTTAAAGAAAAAACCATATGAATTTGGCGAAACTTTTATTTTAGTTGTCTAAAATTAAAGATAATTAATAGACATTTTTTTAAATTTTCTTCTGGAGGCTCTTTTTCGTTTGTAGTTGTCCATTGCTCTTTATAAAATTCTGTTAGTTCTGCTGGTATTTCACCTTTGCAATATTTGCAATTTTCAGATGATTAACAGAACTTTGCCAATATAAGCTTCAGGCAACGCAATGACTGATGCACGATTTTTTGACAGTTCCCATTGCGAATCAGGGCGCTCTGGGGTGCCACAGGTCTTCGAGTCAACGAACAAACCTGTTATCATGAAAAATAACATTCAGTGATGATAATAATATATTTAATTGTATTTAAATGTCTTTATTAAGCTAAAAAGACTTATAAGCATATTCTGAGGTGAAATTTCACCCATGATGCCCTTTTACGTGAATTATATTGATGAAATCTATTGAGGATTAAATCACAAAAACAAAAGAGGCAGAAGTATTACGGAGGTTAACGGTCTAATGTTTAAGCAATAAATTCGAAAAGGGCACATCTCATTAGAGTTGTGACCTTTTCGAAATTATTTCTGCACACACCATGACCTCGACAGTAGAAGGAAATATCAGAGATGTTTCTTTTCGAAAATAATAGGTACAGGGAAGGATTGGAACACATTGGTATGAAAAAACGTATTTGTCAAAATAAATATATATATAGATGTGCCCTTTTCGCAATTGCATATTCAATAGATAACTGAAGAAATTTAAACATATTTTTTAAAATATTTCTTACTCTTTCTTTCACTGCGAAAAGTCGAAAACTAGATTTTCTTTTGTGAAATCGTTTTTATTTGTAAGATATCTTTTTTAAAAAAATTAGAGATTTATTTTGTATATTTTTCAATAGGAGTTAATAGTATGGAAATTTTTAACAATATTTAATGAAATATATATTATATTGAAGATGTGAAAATTAAACTTTATTTTAAATTCACATTTTAACGCTATTTAAAAAAAAATTCTCAATTTAGTTCAAAAATAAATGTAAATTATCCCTCCCCCTCCCCCACCTGACAAAATTCTGGGTTCGGCCCTGATTGTAAGTTATCTCGAAAATTATTCTTTGGATTTAATTGAAATTTTCAGTTAATATTTTCGAAACACACTTACAGAAAATGCAAAATCAAAAGATTTTTTCAAAATTCTGACTTCCCCTAATTCACAATTCGAGTCCATTTCTGCAATAACACAGATTTTATTTTAGGCGATGTGAACTTAGCTTTAAAATTATAAAAAGTTGCGCTTAGATGTCGCTCGCATCTAAAAGAAGTCAATTTTTATTCGCTTATTGCTGAACTATGCTTTTCCCATTCCATGGAGGTGTTTGTTTACGTTCCGCGACAGCTGAGTTGTGGGATACTTTCGCGGATTTTGGTCTGTTTAAACTGATACAATTAACGTTCTTTGTCGAACAGTAAGAATGTTGTGTTTAATAAAGCTGCAGTTTAGTGAATTTATCATCCTCTTTTAGGTGGGGCGCAAAAGGTGTATTTTTTCTGCTCGGCTGTCACACAATCAGTGAAATCTGCACGGTCGAATTGTAGGCTTTAAGGCAATTTTCTCCAAAAGATGGCATCAGCGTCAAGTAGCAGCGCTCGGCACCTTTTTAACGACAGCAAGCGGCAGCTTGCAAGCCGCGTTAGTGTTAACGTGAACAACATCGGCTCGGTGGCGCGGCAAATCGTGCGGGGCTCCAAGTCGAGTGAGGTTCGGGGATGCGGAACTCGCCCAACTTTCGGTGCTTCTGTATTTTCTGTCTTTCTTTGCAGAGCTTGGGCCAGACCGCGAAGAGCTTCGCCCAGCTCGAGTCGACGATGGACAACGGCGCCCAGAACCTGCACAAAATGGAGCTGATCCGGCAGCATCTGGGGTATCAGTACGACGCCATCCGGCAGAATGCGGAGAATTTGGAGTACGTCAGGGAGCAGGTGGATTCGATGCGGCGGTGAAATCAACTCTTTTACGACAGACCCGTTTCTATCGAATAATAATTCTTAATGTAAGATTAAAAGGAGTTTTATTTCCTTTTACCCGACTGCCGAAGTGAATAAAAATGAATGATGTATTATCGCGTCTTATGGCGGTATAGCCCATTCATTCCGCTCCACGGAACGAACCTGCTAAACTACCGCTTTTACGAAAAAGTGATGTTCTACCATTTGTAACTGGGGAGGAATACCGTTCTTATGGTACCAAAGTCATTATCAAAGAATATCTATTTCAACAAGAAGCGACACTTTAATACCCTCTCAAAATTCCAACTCATATGCAAGCTCTCGCAAACACACCCAGCAAAATTTCCCATTAGATAAAGCAGCTCAGGGCTACTACCTCTGTAAATACCTATAAGAAATTTAGAGAGAGAAATAGTCACCAAAAAGTTCTCACAGACAGCTTTTACAGCGTAAGCTATAAACTGAAGCTTTTTTTATGAACGCTTTTTTAAAGGCGCCCCAGAGCCGGGCACCAGTACTAGGTCGCTCAAGTGTACCTCTCCTCGCAATGTTAAGTTATAGGGAGATGCCGAATCGGAGAAGGGAGAAGAGGCAGGCAGCACACACCGAGCATGAATACGGACGAGGTTGTTTACATTTTTTCATTGTGCGTTTTTAAAGGCGCCCCCAAGCGAAATTTCTTTTGTGTGCTGCTCGTTTACGAAAAGTACAGGGTGGTCTTGATTTGTTTGGGAATGTGAAGAAGCTTTAAAGTTTTTGAGTAAAAAAGTGGTTTCTTAGAAGCAATTAATTAAATTAAATTAAATGTGCTTTAGATAAATGATGGGTAAGCATAATATAATGTGTTTGGTGTGTGGCTGTGGGAAAGGCTGCGTGTAATGTGTTCATAGAAAAGTTTCGTGATAAAAGATCTTTGTGAGGTGCAATCTGCAGGAGTGTTCCACTTTTCGCCCCAAATTTTTGTCTTTCTCTCACTTATGCTTTCTTTATTACTAACTATTTCTAGCATAAATTCCCATTTCATACCTGTAACGGTACCAAGGTCGAAAAAAGATAAGGAAATACGTCACGAGTGTCGCTATAAAGTTTTTCAGATCACTAGAATTAATGGGCTCGACCGCCATAAGAAGCAATGTTATTTCGGTTCAATTATCGGACTACACCACCCTATACATGTGGTAGTGAGCAGGTCTACCCAATGGGAAATGGAAGCATCCAACCATGCATACCGAAGCTTTCTCTGGAAGCAGGGAATTCATTACCCTCCGTTTCCTCTTCTATATCTTTTTAACATAGGCATGTCTGCGGAACGAAGGAGAACAAAAGCTTTAATATTCCCTTCCTCTTCGTAGTACCTAGAACCAATTCAGACGGCATCATATTCAGTCCAAAAGGAAGTAATAAAGGCTTTTTGATATCGCTTCCCTTGAACACCGTTTTCAGCAATTCAGAAGATGTCAACCTGAGTGAAAAACGAAGATGTAAAAATAAATATTAATATTTTGGAGTTTTTGAAGGTGGTTATACTTTTTACATCTTCGTTTTTCACTCAGGTTGACATCTTCTTAATTGCTGAAAACGACGATAACTTTGAAAAATCACATAGAAATATAGGAATAATAAATGAAAAGTTCAAAACTTTTAAGTAATTGTTTTAATTTTTATTATTTCATTTATTCAATGTAATAAAAATAAAATTTCAAAATTTAACAAATGAAACATAAATTACACGCAATATAAAACTCACTTCAAAAACACTTAAAAAAAAAACTCACTTTAGTGCGCCGCTAGAACAACTGGAAGAGAATTACGTAACCGTCAGAGCTTTTCAGGACGCATCATGTTAAAAATGCACAGGCAAAGGGGAGATAAGACAAAAACCGGTTATAAAAGAGAAATCGTGGAACACATTTCACAGATCTGCACGCGATTCACAAGTGTATTCCTTCCTCCTAGCATCTTAATCAGTAACAAGGAATGCATCGAATATATTCTTTCATTCAGTGCTTTTAGAATTTATTTCTGAATGACTTCCTTAAGAATAGCTGACTCGATTTCCCATTGGGTACTTCATGGCTTGTTACCCAATGGGAAATGGAAGCATCCAGCCATGCGTACCGAAGCTTTCTCTGGAAACAGAAAATGCATCACCCTCCGTATCCTCTTCTATATCTTTTTAACATAGGCATGTCCGCGGAACGAAGGAGAACAAAAGCTTTTATATTCCCTTCCTCTTCGTACTACCTAGAAGCAATTCAGAAGGCATCATATTCAGTCGAAAAGGAAGCAATAAAGGCTTTTTGATATCGCTTCCCTTGAACTTCGTTTTCAGCAATTCAGAAGATGTCAACCTGAGTGAAAAACGAAGATGTAAAAAGTATAACCACCTTCAAAAACTACAAAATATTAGTATTTTAGTTTTTGAAGGTGGTCATACTTTTTACATCTTCGTTTTTCACTCAGGTTGACATCTTCTTAATTGCTGAAAACGACGATAGGTTTGAAAAATAGAAAAAGGAATATAGGAATAATAAATGAAAAGTTCAAAACTTTTAAGTAATTGTTTTAATTTTTATTATTTCATTTATTCAATGCAATAAAAATAAAATTTCAACATTTAACAAATGAAACATAAATTACACACTTCAAAAACACTTAAAACAAAAACTCACTTTAGTGCGCCGCTAGAACAACTGGAAGAGAATTACGTAACCGTCAGAGCTTTTCAGGACGCATCATGTTAAAAATGCACAGGCAAGGGGGAGATAAGACAAAAACCGGTTAGAAAAGGGAAATCGTGGAACTCCCTTCACAGAGGCGCACGCGATTGTGTATTCCTTCCTCCTAGCGTTTTAATCAGTAACAAGGAATGCATCGAATATATTCCTTCATTGAGTGATTTTAGGATTTATTTCTGAATGACTTCCTTAAGAATAGCTGACTCGATTTCCCATTGGGTACTTCATGGCTTGTTTAGTTTCCCGGGGGTTTTGGAACTACGCGCAGTAAATTTCGTTTGTGTAGAAATAGACGGATTGACGGATTGAAGTGTCAAACAGAAGAACTGCCACCACCGGTTTTTTCTCCTACTTTTAAATTTTTTAAGTTTTACACAACATTAGAAATATTGAAAACGCTTTTCTTTTCCGATTTATATGCATTTCTACTTTTCGCACTTTTGAGATTTAAAGAAACTACTTTGACGTTTTAATCCGAACAGATACGTCATTGTAATCGGTGTTTTTTTCCTATCCGTTTCACTGCGTACCTTGATATTTCTATCCGTTCAGATCCGGTCATTGTAATTGGGCCTTAAAAGTAAATGGTTTCAGTAAGGGAATTAAGGGGGGAAGTCCATGTAAACGCTTCAAAATCATATTTTTAAAATGTTTTAGAAGGTGATAAAATAATTTTATTGTTTTAAATGTTTTACATAACTTTTTATAACTTTTCCAAAGTATTAAAAAAAAACTTTTTTTTTGTTTTTCCTTCCAAAATGGCGGCTCAGGATAATTTTTCGTCTGTCTCCGACGCGAGGTCCAAAAGTGTTCCATTTGTCACACATTAACCATTGATCGGAAACAGAAAAATTAAATTGTTTTCTTTATATAACATATTAACGGGAAGGATAGACCTATAAAACTAAAAACAAAGCATAAAATTCAATATAAAGTAAGCCGTTCAAAAATAAGTCCGAATTTTGGGCTATTTTTTCGACAAATTTGACCCCCAAAAAGTACGTTATTAATGCGAAATATCTGAAATTATAGGTCTATCCTTCCGATAATATTGCAGAGATAAACCTCTCAAAATTTCAGGCAAATCGGTCAATAACATGTTGAGTTATGACACGAGCAGTTTTTAAAAATATTTATAAAATTTTAATTATCCTGAGCCGCCATTTTGGAAGGAAAAAAAAGTAAATTTTTTTTTATACTTTAGAAAAGTTAAATAAAGTTATGTTAAAAATTGAAAACAATAAAATTATTTTATCACCTTCTAAAACATGTTTAAAATATGACTCTCAAAATCAGTCGTTTACATGGACTTCCCCCCTTAAGGGGTTATATACAGTCAGGAGGCCCAAAAAAGTCGATTTCTCAAGAATGTTTCTTGAGATGACCTTTTAAGTTATTAATGTAAAAATGTGTACACATTAGGGTGCTTTTTTTTCACGACGAAAATTGGAAAAATTGGGTTTAGTGACCCGTACTACCTTGCTGGTGGGAGTAAGGGTAACACGGCAATGGACACTTTTGTAGAGCGTTCAATTCTGAAGAAACCCTATCATTGACTAAGATTATACCATAAAATGCCTCTGAGCTGTAGAGTTTTGAAGAAAAAAAACAAAGTTTACGTGTATTTTATACGAGAAATCTTTATACGCCTTGGTCGAGCACTTAATATTAATATTAAGGGTTCCAATTTTCAGGGAATTTTTGTTTAGGTATTTCCCACAAAATTTCGAGGTGGAACTGAAAAAAAAATAGTCGCGGAAAAAAAGCACCCTAATATACAGGGTGGCCCGAAAAGTGACGTCCAAAGAAAAAAATTAGACCCCCCTCATATCAAGGGGTATCCGAATCACCACCATGTATGTTCCGCGATTTTTTGTTGTTTTCGAGTTACGAATTTTTTTTATGATTTTCAGGAAAAAGCTGGCCGGATCGGTTTAATATCTTTTTTTAATAATTGTGTTAGGTTTTTTTAATATATTTTTTTGTGATTACTACTCATGAATTGTACTTTCAGGAATAAAAAAATCAGCTTCGTTACACGAACAAAAGTTACAAAAAAATTGTCAAGAATGGAAAATTTACATTCGAGCCAGTCAGTCTTGAATTTTCAACTTTAAATTAAAAATCTAAAGAGGGGGTCCCATAGTTTCTAGGTAATTTTAAAAACTCCGCGAGATTCTAAGCTTTCATAACAATCCAAAAAAAATTGTACCTAATAGGGTATAATTCGCTACAAATCAGCCTTCAAAGTTATTGAGGTGGAAATTTCCTAAGGTAGGGGAGACTGGCCTAAAATGAAATACTAGGGTAAAATGACACATTGCACGTATCTCCAGTTCTAGCTTTAGTTCAGTCTTTCGCAGTCCATCCATGGAAGCAGACGTATCTACCAGCGCTGCTGTAAAAATTTTAGTGAGTTTCCATTGTTTTTATTAGAGTAGTAATTAAAAACCTATTTTCAGTCATCTGTAATATATTATTATCAGAGAAATCAAAGTGTTGGTATAAAAAAACTGGGAAAGCTTGAGAAGAACTTATGACATCAGCGAGGACTATAGGTCTTGGTAGGGGTTGTATGAGCGTAAGTGTTATTTTCTTGTTCGTTGGAAATATTTTTTTTTACAAAAAAACAAAATGCTACGTTTGAGGGTAAAATGACATACTTATCATATGGGTAAAATGAAATACTATTTTTATTATGAATAGACACGGTTAAGATTGTTTTTTCAGTAGCACTTTTTTAAACAGTTAAATATACTTACACTTATGCTTAACACTCAATTATAATATAAGTTTCTCCAAAAACTCAGTTTTTCTTCGACGTGATCATTCGTCCTGGCTTACTTATATAAGATACAGATTTTGATGCAGATCTAGGTCTGGTGAAAAGTAGATTAAATGCACCTTGTGCAAGAAATGGGCACACAATGAATGTGCAGGCTTATCTAAAAGAGCTACACACTTTATCTGCGACGTGTGCAAATAAAAAACAAATATCGATACTAAATCTATATACTATGTCATTTTACCCACACCATTTGGGTACGTATGATATTTTGAGGCCTTTTTAGAAGTCATATTTACACAGGAAAGAAAGACTTATTTTATATTTACTTTTATACAGTGTATGTATTTTATGTTTATGTTTGTTTTTGTCCAAAAATATTTTACGTTTTGTTGAAAAATAAAAAAATATATGCACTTTAGCTTAAGGTGTTTCATTTTAGGCCAGTCTCCCCTAGTATAATATTGTACGATTTAGAAAAATAAAATTGTCTTTTTTGTCATTCCTTAGACTAATTCAAGTAGGAAATGTATTAAATGAATTAAAACAATATTATAAATAAAACGATTACTTTTTGATTGTTTGCCAGTTGTTCTTCCCATAAGTGGGAAGTTATGTTAAAATTAATAAATTAAGTTACCGAAGTTATGTTAAAATTAATAAATTAATATCATAAATTGATGTTTAGAATACGGAAGTTACGTCATACTAGCGCAGGCGCATCGATGCGGCCAGGCATACCTATACCTATAAATGTTTTATGCAAAGCAGAAGTAGTGTGAAAAATTAACTCTCATATTAGGAAGGAAAACGAAAGTTTTATCTGTAAACTGAAGTGAAGAAATTTTTGTATGTCTGTCAACGTCGTTGTGTACAAATTGTCTTGGTGTTATATGGAATTTAAATTCTGCGACACTTCTGGTTGATGTATTTGGATAATATATTCATCGTTCTAAGAATTTCAGTAGAAAAATCGTTAGCTAATTTCATAGAACTTGAAACAAAAGCAGATATACCACCTCCTCGTGTACAGTGCAGATTGTTCTCCATTTGTGCTAAATTGTTTACATTTAATTGACGCACTTTCTCATTTCAGCAGTCCTATAAACAACTGAATAAACTGCTTACATTTAATTGACCTACTTTCTCACAAATGTTCGGCAAAAGGTGTTTTAAATACATGCGCGACTTTTCAGCAATGACTTTGAAGGTAAAGACAATTATAAGAATGAACGTAATTACCAACTTAGGTTTAAAAGTCAAGATTGAGACTATTATCATTAAATATATCCTTATAAAAATCATTATAAGAAACTGTAAACTTTTTTAAACTGGGTTTTTTCTGAAAATTGATTTTTTGATTCATTTTCGTAAACTTGATCTTCATCATCATCATCTTGATCAACTAGAAAATAATTGCATACATTGGAAATTATTTATAGTAAAATAGGTTACCAATTTTTTTCGCAGTGTTCCACCAAATCGTAAAAACTGAAAAAAGAAAAAAATTTTTGGTAGCCATAAAATCCAAAATGGCGCCGAAAAAACGCGACACATGCGTTTTTTCACCAAAATCGTGGAAAAAACAACATTTTTAGTCCCACTCAGGTCTCAAAAACGCTTGATTGAATGATTCTGGGATGAGCTTCGTAAGTATGGAACTTTTGTATTTGTAGAAATAAAATGGCGCTCTTAGTTACGTTACAAATGCGGCAAGATATATGTAGCCTCATATGTAAACCAAAGGATGCAATTTTAACTAGCGATAAGCTCTTTAAGTGGTAAAAAACAAAAGTTTTCTGATACGATTACGAAATTTTATTTTACCAAGAAAGATTACCAAAAGATGGTTAAGCATTTAAATAAAAGATTTCCAAATGATCCAGCTGTACCTCAAATTTCAAAAAATCATGCGTTTTTTGTTGAACAAAAACAAAATTGATAATCAGAAAATATTCGGATGCGAGTAAAAATACCGACCTATTGCATAAATAAAATAGTATTCTTACTAATTAACTGATTTACTAAATAATTTACTAACTCTTACTTATTTACTGACATGAAATAAACAATCTGTTTTTTTATTTTGTATAAAAATCAAGTATATCTGAAAATAATTGTTTGGTTTCACGAGGGTTTGCCCATGTCACGTGATTTTAGCCGTGTGATTTAAATACAACTTACCAACGAGTGCAGTACAAAAAATTCCACTCCTGCCTTTATAGAACTCGATACACATTGAATAATAATTTGTTTTCATACCTTTTAGTACGAAAGGACTATTATTTTATTTTTACAGAGAGTTATGACAGGAAAAAATTATCTAAAATTGAAATTGGTTTCTTCAACCTTTTATTGCGATGAAGTTGTCACGTATTTCATCAAAGTCCAAAGGGTCTAGCCTATTAAGATAGTGAATTCAGGCTATGTCCCCAAATGAAATAAAATATATACCATTGTGTAGGGGATGAATAGCAACGTCACTGTACCAAGTTTCAGATCATTTTAAGTTAACATAACCTCAAAAAATATTGAAATGTGTTTTTCGATTTTTGACGATATCTCAGGTTTTCCTTTCTTTTTTTAAATGTAGGTTTTGTCATTCCCTACAAATTAGTATTTTTCTAAAAAATTTTTGCGCGAAATTCAAATTTTTAACAAATTTTGAAAATTTTAAAATTCGATATTTTCTTGACGAAGGGGGGTGTTTCGACGAAAAAAACTTTTTTAAAATACTCACATACTAAAGTATTACTGTGAATTTTTTTTTTTTTTGGCTCTTTTGTATGTTTTTTCTTTTTTTCTAACCCTTATGTTGTAAAAAAACGCTACAGGAAATTAAATCAAGTTTTAGATAACTCATGCAAATACGAACGGTAGATTACTCAGCTGTAGAAGATTTCTTTTTTCGTCCTGACATTGTATATCATAGCCCGGGAATGAATGACTACATAACTGTTTGGGGAAGTGGGAAGAAAGTGAAATTGCAAAAATATTTCCTTACAATGTTCTTAAAAGAGGTCTATAGTATTTTTAAAGAAATATATCCTGATTTTGAAATAGGATTTTCATAGTTTTGTAAGCAAAGACCTCGCAATGTGTTGCTATTAAAAGCAACTACAACCGACCAATGTAAATGCATGATTCACGAAAACTTTATATACAAAATAGAAGGAATAAATATGAAATACGACAATGATTTTTGGAAGAACGTGTTATGCAATGATGATTTAAATTCATTATGTTGGAACAATAGTATACTGATATAAATATATAATACTAATTTATTCACTGGATCCTGAGATATCGTGAAAAATCGAAAAACACATTTAAATTTTTTTTGAGGTTATGTCAACTCAAAATGATCTAAAACTTGGTACAGTGACGTTACTATTCATCCCCTACACAATGGTATATATTTTATTTCATTTGGGGACATAGCCTGAATTGACTATCTTAATAGCCTAGACCCTTTCGAGCCAGAGAATGTTCTATCGACAGTATTGCTAAACTCTGTGACCTTAGATATTTTTTGTTAATTTTAATTTTGAAATCGAACGATCGATGCTAGAACTAGTGACGGGGATTGTCAAAAAAAAACAAACATCTATTACCACCACAACCTACTAACAGTGACAGTGATTACTTACCAAAACAAGTAATATGTCATTTCAATCGCCTTTTTCCATATAGTGCGAATTTGTAAACAAAAATCACGTAAAGTTTTTAAAAAAATTGGTTTGAAAAATACAAAATATACCATATTTTGGCCATTTTGGCATAAATTATTGTAGGAGCTTGTATAGTAGCTCAAATAAAAGTATGAATTTTTAGTTATTATAGTAAAATACGAAAGGCTTTAATACTTTCAGAAATATTCCGTGGAATTGACTTTTTCCCATAAGTCGATTACTTCATACAATAGATAGTGAATGAACATTACTATTTGCGCACGCTCATGCAAATCTTACTCGCGGAGCCGCTTTGTAAGTGCTATTTTATTTTTATCGATAAGGATTCAGTCTCTCCTTTGAGTCATGTTACGAACTTTTTCCACGTTTCGTCCTTTTTAATGAATTTTTAAAAATGGCAATAATACGGTATTTTGTACTCATCAAACCTATTTTTTTTTGAAGATGTGGCTCCTATAGACATGATATATGACTTGTTTTGTAACAAATTAAATATTAAATTTTGTCGCACAGTGTTATGTGTAAAGATATCAATATAATATCATAAAGGAAAAAAAAGATTAGGTGTTATACCGGGCGTTTCAGACCACCCGTCCACCCCTAATATCTCGAGAAATAATCATCAGATTGAAAAATAAAAAAATAGGGGTAAAATATTTTCGAAAAAACTATTTAACCAAAACCACCCCCACCTCCCACCCCCACCCCCATGGGCGGGGGTGGGGGTAACTTTTTTTCTTAAATAGCACCCCCTATTTTTTATTGCGGATTCGGAATCTACAGGAAAAAATAAGAAACTTTTGTTCCAAACATTTTTTTTTTATGCACAGATGGCCCTGTAATCGTTGACATAACAGAAACGAGCTAGGATATGTCCCCCTTAAAAATTCAATATCATCTCTTTACTAAGAAGTCAATAACATATCCTCCTTGAGACGCCAATCCATCATTTCAATTGGAAAGAGAATTCTCAATAATATTTATCATAAAAATTACTTGGAAGAGCTTTATAAAGTCGATTTGGTAAAAATGGTGTACACAAATCAAGAAGCCCATGATATGTTGCAAGTTTATTTTGAATCAGGTTCATTCGCTGCCGCCGAAATTCTTTGGCAACAACGGTATCCGGATAGATTCCCTCATTCACGTAAAGTATTTTCCCGGCTCTCTAGAAGAATAAAAAATGAGGGTATTGTGCAACCTCATCATAATAAAGGAAGGGTCATTCGTCGCCGCGTCCGGGATGAAAGGTCAGCAGATATCCTTGCATCAACAATCGTTCAACCACACGATTCCTTGAGACGGCGTGCAATCGATAGTGGTGTTTCTGTTACTACTATTCAATGCATTCTCAAAAGTGAAAAATTCCACCCCTATCGTATGGAATTACACCAAGAACTTACGAACGGTGATTTCGTACAACGGCTCCAATTTTGCAACTGGATTCAAAATCAAGGAGAAAATTTCCACAGATCCATATTATTCTCAGATGAAAGCACATTCAAAATTGATGGAGAAGTGAATACGTGGAATTGCCGTTACTGGACTAAAAATAATCCCCATTGGATGAGAACGATTGATCATCAACATGTTTGGAAAGTAAATGTTTGGTGCGGGATCATCGATGACCGTATCATAGGTCCGATATTCTTTGATGGTAATCTGGACCGTTTCCGGTATGTAGCTCTGATTGAGAATGATCTGCCTGTCCTTCTGGAAGATGTTCCATTGGAACTAAGGCGAAACATGTGGTTCCAGCAGGATGGTTGTCCTGCCCATACTGCGATTATTTCCAGAACAAGTTTGAATCGTAGTTTCCCCAACAGATGGATTGGCAAATATGGTCCTCGTAATTATCCTCCCCGATCTCCAGATCTCACAGTTCTGGATTACTATCTATGGGGAAGGGTGAAGGATTTAGTATACCGCGAGCGTCCAACTACAAGGGATGACATGATTCGTAGGATCACAGAGGCAATACGATCGCTTGACGCAGAGGAAATTAGAAGAGCTGTCGATAATTTTCAGAGAAGAGTACAACTATGTATTAATCAAGGTGGACAACATTTCGAATATGACCGATAGAATAGTTTTTTGCGATTACAGGGCCATCTGTGCATAAAAAAAAAAATGTTTGGAACAAAAGTTTCTTATTTTTTCCTGTAGATTCCGAATCCGCAATAAAAAATAGGGGGTGCTATTTAAGAAAAAAAGTTACCCTTACCCCCGCCCATGGGGGTGGGGGTGGGAGGTGGGGGTGGTTTTGGTTAAATAGTTTTTTCGAAAATATTTTACCCCTATTTTTTTATTTTTCAATCTGATGATTATTTCTCGAGATATTAGGGGTGGACGGGTGGTCTGAAACACCCGGTATAAGATAGAGTACATTTTACAATAAGTGCGAGATCCTTCAATTTGACGACATCATTGTTTCTGGCTTAATGAGTGAGCCAAATAAAAAACAATAATTGTCAATAAACCCAATATTTTTTCTGCCTAAGCGCCGCGCCTGCGTACAACTGCAATCGCGCAATGAGACGTTTGGTAGAAAATTGGGTATAAATATTTGGTTGTTCTTTTGAAGAAATCAGTCTTTAAGCTTTTTCGTCTTATCAAGGTAGAAGTAGATCTGCAAGTATAAATTTTAAAAAATCTTTTAACAGTGTTTTGTTTTTAGATGAAAACTGTATTTTGTTTTATGGTATTGCTCAGCGGTATTTTGGCATTTGGAGAAAAGGACCCAAAGTATTGGGATAGAGGTGACAAAGATTATTCTTCAGAATGTGACTCAGAGAGGATACAGTCAAATATAACGAAGAAATCAATAACGAAATTTGTGGCAAGTTAACTTAATTATTTTCTTGAAGGTCTTTATATAATATGTTACTACTTTGTCCTAGCAATACGGTGCTAACTACAGAATTTCTTACATTGAGTGGGCGGACTACGCAAATCCAATCTCTATAGTAACTGTAGAAAATGGTGATGTATGGGAAACGTCCATCACAGTCAAAATTGAAGCAAGAGATAAGTTAGATGGACAATTAAAATTTTGTTATTATGAAGACAGAAAGCTGACAAACTATTTGATTGGGTTGATGGTGAGTAACAACCAGTGAGTGAGTTTTTATAAATATGAATTTAATAAAATAAATTCTAAAAAATCAAGAAAAGTTCTTATTACCATTTTTTTTATTCATACACATTGTATGTTCAGAAATTGTGTGCTTTCGTCAAGTTTGATCATTATTGTTTTGGGATATGCTCACCAGAACCTTGGAATGATTGGGTAGAATTTAAAAAATGTATTATTGAAAGTGGGATTGCATTCTATTGGTCGTGATCTAGGGTGACCCGTACCAGCCCTTTAGCAACCATAAACCTAACTTTGACAATCATAATAAAAAGTGAGACCTTTAGTCCAAAATTGGGGAATTGGGAATAAATATGTTGTTATCCTTTTGAAGAAATCAGCCTTTAAGGTTTATCGTCTTGTCATGATAAAGGCAGATCTCCAAAGCTTAAATAAAACAAGGAAAGATATTAGAGAACAACATGAAACATACCTTGGATTAAACAGGATTATGGTGGAAAATCAGTCAGACTTCAGAAGAAATCACTCGTATGAGTCGGCGATAAATCTGGTACTTAACTTATGGAAAGAACAACTGGTGAACAATCAAAAAGTAATAGGAGTTTTTTTTTTGGATCTACGGATGATAGGGACGTCATACTGTTAAAATTAGCATAATATGGAATAAGAGGAATATCATTAAAGTGGTTTAACATTTATTTTCTTTAAAAAAAATCTATAATATTTATTGAAAAAATTTCTTTTGAGTATTATAACATTAGTACTGAAGAACTTGAAAAAATGTTTGTTATGACTTTTTAATCTTCATATCGGCGGTAGAGGGCGCATTCCAAAAGTCACGTTTTACTTTTTGAGCCGCCTAAAAAAACCAATTCAAAATTCAAAATGGGTTATGTTTCTTAGACATTTTCCTAGGGCATATACCTAAAAATTTTTTAAAAAATATTGTTTTTCCTCATTTTATTCAAGGTTTCCAAAGATTTTAAATCGGATGTTTAGAGCCTGAGAAATCTGTCGCACGAGTTCGAAAAATGTAGTTTCGAGAAAAACGCGATTAAACTTTTTATTCGATAACGACAATGTAACTTTTTAAGATTTTACCTGGTGTACGCAATAAACCAATATAATGTAATTATTAAATCACAGTTTGAGTACTGCTCTACTGTACGATTATTTTTTAGTAAAGAACTGAGAACAATCGATGCGCCTACAGAAGCTTTAACATAAATCAATACGATTTTATTTTAATATATAAATTTTATATTAAATGAAAATTTTATATTAAAACCACTATCATAGCTAAGCATTAAGCGAATTTCGAAGACGAATATTTTAATATTTATATTTAAAATCCAGGTTGTAGCTCGTTGACTTATTGGCAGTTTTTCGTCTCGATAAAGAGCTTTGTCGTCAGTTGTTATGAAGAAAAAGTGAATCTCTCTCGCATAAAAACGCGGAACACCTTCACATGTGAGCAGTGGCGTAGCTACCTAGGGGCTAGGCGGGGCAGTGCCCCAGGGCCCTCAAGCTCAGGGGGCCCTCGAATTCTTACCAGAAAATCTCGATCGAACTGAACTTTTGAAAATTTCTCCCATTTTCAAAATAAATATGACAGGTTGCAACCCGACTTTAATCATGGCAACTCAGTTGAGAGAAATTCGAAAGTTATACCTAGGGAATTCCCCTAAATTCTTTCTGTGGGTTGGCAGTGTTGTCAATTTGACGGACAGCGATATGTGCGTTTTATTATTCATCGATGTGTGTTTTTATTGTGAATTCGAGTCAAGATGTTTTTTTCGAAAACGGTTAAAAATTTAATGCTGTATCAGGAGTAAGTAAGCTAACTAAGTAAGCTCAATATAGTGTTTCAATTTTATTTGATTTTAGTACCACTCATATTGATGTCCGTTACGTCAATAAACTCGACTCCGACATTTATCGCTAATAGCAATTGAAAACAAAACCGCATCAAGCCTGGATTTAACCAAAGTCATTGATACTTTTGCGAAAACTAAAGCTAGGAAAAGATTGTAAATATAATTTTTGTTTAGTCAGTAAAGTCAGTTGGTAGGTCCGAGGTTTATATAATAAACCCTTGAATCTTTTCTATTTCGTTTTATTGCCCAATACCTACACCAAGTATTAATTGTAATTTATGTTGTTACTGTTTAATATTTTTATTACCTGCCCTGCAGTGCACGAAAAAGAGCTGATGATAAAGTAGCTTAGCATTTTTAAAGTATTTGTATATTTAATATTTTCACTTGATAAAACCTAACCAGTTAAGATAGCAGTGGGGCCCATTTTTTGATTTGCCCCAGGGCCCTTGGTTACCTAGCTACGCCACTGCATGTGAGTAACAGAAAAATATGCGTACAGTGTGCAAAAGTCGTGTTGAGAATCGCACAAATAACACATGCTCTACATGTAATGTTCATTTATGTAACACTTCAGAACGTAATTGTTTTCTTGCAAATAATAAAGTTTATATTTTGTGTTATAAATAAGTTTTTACATTAAATAATTTATATTTTCTACCATAATTTGAGTTTATTTTACAATAAAAGCTTTCAAGTATTTTTGTTGCGATACATTAAAAAGTGTTTACCTTTACGCATATATGTCTCCTTCTCAAAAACAATAAAATATACAAAATTTCTTTATTGTGTATTATTTTTATGTTAAATTACATCAAAATAAATAGGCACAAATAAACAAAATCATTTTTATTGTCTTGGAATAGTTATAAACGTGTAAGGCTCAAAGAAAAATTATCTTTAGACAAATGATAATGAATTTGTTGAACCAGTTTCTCAGTGAAACAATGACGATCATAACTTTTAAAAATTGTCTTAAAAGATCGAGCCAGTTGAATAAATACTACTGAAAGTCTACAGTTTGTCAAAAAACAATGTCAGCGATATTCGACGACATTTTAAAGTTTTTCGAATGGAGACTTATATAATACTTTTGTCTAAATTTCAAGAAAATTGGTACAGAACGGACTATAGCAAAACAATTTGTGTGAATTTGCTAAAGCGTGTAAATTGCTCAAATTATTAGACATACTACTGTGATAAAAAAACAGAAAGATTTCATCATTACATCCACCCTATTGTTACACCAATGGGTTTATGTGAACTGAACCCTAAATAAAATAGGTTCATTATATATATATATTTTCTATATACATTTTTCTCTAAAGTAGTATTATGTGTAAAAATATATATAATATCATAACGCAAAACAAAATTAGGTGTTATATAAGAGTAAATTTTATAATAAGTGTGAGATCTTTCAATTTGACGATATGGTTGTTTTTGGCTTAATAAGGGAACCAAATAAAAACTAATAATGGTCAACAAAACCGGCTTCTTACTGTAATCGCGCAATGATTGCGATGGTTTTTTTTAAGAAATCATCTTTTTAAGCTTTCTCGTCTAATCAAGATAGAGGCAGGCAGATCATATGGGAATACCGGTCAATTTGTATGAAACTTAGAAGTCAAGTCAGAAGTTGACTACAGTAGTAAAATATTTCGGTAAGGCAAGTTACCAATAATCTGTCAAATACTGTCTATGAACTTTTAGGGGTGGTTTTGGGGGAGTTAAGGGTTTTCAGGCTTTGTGCCCATTGAAACTTTTGATCAGCATAACAAGGACTAACAAAATACGAAATTTCATATAAATTGACCGCTGTTAAATTCCCATGTATTTTGTTTTATGGTATTGTTCAGCGGTATTTTGGCATATGGAGAAAAACATCCACAGTATGGAGCAGAGGTTCCAAAGGTGTTTTTCAACCTTTAAATTGTATCACACTTAAGATACATTCACCTAAAAAAAAGGATGAAGTAACAAGACAAAAGGCAAATTAAGTAAATTATTTTGAAGGTGCTTATATAATATCTTTTACTGTTTTGTCCTAGGACGTTGGTGAATGCAACTTGATTAATTACGCTGAGTGGACAGAGAGTTAATTGTATATAGTATATAAATATAGTATAATTTATTTACAAAGCTAAGAATTAATCAATAATAATACTGGAAATTTGTTGGAAATTATGTCCAAAAACGATTTTACCTTTGTCACCAAGTTAACAATTCTACATACATAAATAATTCTAAGTCGGCGTTTTTTTAAGTCCGATAGAATAAACGAAGCTTCTTGCGTTATTTCTATATAAATGTATAATGGCCGAATTTCTCTATTTTTCTTTTACTACATTTAGATATAATTAACACGATGATATAACCTGCAAATAAGATAAAATACAACCTTTGTGCACGTTCTTACAGTACAGCATACGAATGCAGTCTATTCTCAGTATTTTCATATCATCATGTTTATACATGCAGTGTATAGGTATAGGTATGCCTGGCCGCATAGATGCACCTGCGTTGGTATGACGTAACTTCCGTCTCGTGACAGTCGGTATTTCTATGCTGACCCATCCCGAAGGCTGCATTAAGAAGCTTTCGCTTAAATTTTTTTTTGTTATTCTAAAGATACTAATATTTCAAAATAACTTCGGCCATATGGCCACCGAGAGTCTTCTTAACGAAGAGCATTCTGTCAGTCCAATGTTGGGTCACTTATCGAGCAATATCGGCACTATATCACGAATAACATGAACAAAAGTGGCTTCCAAGTTGTTAATTGTTGTTGGCGTATCAACATAAACCAATGGATTGACGTAATCTAATAGGCAATAATTAAGAGGTGTCAATCACACGACCTTGGAGACCAATTTACGGGGCCATTTCACGAATTCATTTTATCGCCAAATAATACCTATATATGTATATATATAAAAATGAAAGTTTGTTTGTTTGTTTGTTTGTTTGTTTGTTGCTCAATCACGCCTAAACGCTTGCAGCGATATTTTTCATTTTTTGTCCGAAGGTAGTACATATTCCGACTTAACATATAGGCTAATTTTTTTTCGGATAATACGTAGGGTTTCAAAATGGCGGATCCAAGATGGCGGCTGAAAATTTTAAATTTGAAGCGATTTTCATGAAAATTGGTACATAGGGGTTTTGCGGGGTGGAGATTTCAAATCCGCTGTCCAAATTTAGAAATTCAAGATGGCGGATCCAATATGGCGACCAAGATTTCCTGATTTCAACGGATTTCAATGAAAATTAGTACAATGAATGTTTTTAGTTCACTGATTTTGAATATTATCAAAATTTAGAATTCAAAGATGGCGGATCCAAAATGGCGACCACATTTCTCGATTTCAACGCATTTTAGTGAAAATTAGTACAATGATTTTCTTGAGGTCACTGATTTTGAATATTATCAAAATTTACAAATCCAAGATGGCGGACCCAATATGGCGACCAATATTTCTCGATTTCAACGGATTTTAATGAAAATTAGTACAATGAATATCTTGAGGTCACTGATTTTGAATGTTATCAAAATTTACAAATCCAAGATGGCGGAACCAATATAGCGACCAATACTTCTCGATTTCAACGGATTTTAATGAAAGTTAGTACAATGATTATATTGAGGTCACTGATTTTTAATGTTATCAAAATTTACAAATCCAAGATGGCGGACCCAATATGGTGACCAAGATTTCTCGATTTCAACGGATTTTAATGAAAATTGGTACAATGTTTATTCTGAGGCCACTAATTTTGAATATTAGCAAAATTTCGAAATTCAACATGGCGGATCCAACATGGCGACCAGAATGTCTCGATTTCAACGGATGTTAATGAAAATTGGTACAATGATTATTCTGAGAATGCAAGTTCCGAATATTGTCAAATGTTGTAAATCCAAGATGGCGGATCCAATATGGCAACCGAATGTCACGATTTCGACGGATTTTAATTAAAATTAGTACAATGACTATTCCGGAGCCACTAATTTCGAATATTATCAAAATTTCCATATCCAACATGGCGACTAAAATTTCTCGATTTCAACGGATTATAATGGAAATTAGTATAGTCATTATTTTGAGACCACTAATTTTGTATATTAGCAAAATTTCGAAATCCAACATGGCGGACCCAACATGGCGTCCAGAATGTCTCGATTTCGACGGATTTTAATGAAAATTGGTACAATAATTATTCTGAAGCTACAAATTTCGAATATTATCAAAATTTGTAAATTCAAGATGGCGGGTCCAATATGAGACCAAATTTCTCGATTTCAACGGATTTTAATGAAAATTAGTAAAATGGTTATTCTGAGGCCACTAATTTCGAATACTAGCAAAATTTCCAAATTCAATATGGCGACCAAAATTTCTCGATTTGAACGGATTTTAATGAAAATTGGTACAATGATTGTTTCAAGGCCACTAATTTTGAATATTATTAAGATTTGGAATTTCAACATAGCGGATCCATAAAGGGGTTTTCGGGTTGAAACAATTTCTAGGATATAACAAACTAGAACATTTGAGAAGTGTTTAATTAGTAAGTATTTACCCAACGCCGGGTGAAACCGGGTAACCCAGCTAGTGATTTAAATAAATCAATGATTTGTGTCGCTGTACGACACGTAGTGCCATCCTGTTGAACCCACATTTCGCCAACATCAATGCCATTCACATTTTCGAGGAAATATTCATTGCTTATAATCCTTTAACGAACTGCATTGATGGTAACACGAATTAGTGCCTAATTGTTAAAGCAGTGATGATCCAATGATGTCACTGGCAAGAAAACCGTACAAACGTTGCATTTTCTGGATGTAATGGGGTCGCTAGAGTCTCTTTTGAATAGGTCTCACTCAAAAATGATAATATAACTTATTATTATTATTATTATTATTTGGTTAGCGGGTCGTCTAAGGCACTCCCAGTGCCCACCGAATAGCAGCGCGACCTATGAGATCTATTGTGCTAGTCCCTCCTGTTTAAACCCCTTCCATATCAAGCTCCTTAAAATAGGCTGTAGTGTGCTGGGGGGTCGCATTCGACACATCTTCGGGCGTTATGAGGGATGCTCCGAAGTGTGTCAGCCTTTGTCGACCTAAGGCTGGGCATTGGCAGAGTACGTGTTCCGCTGTTTCTTCTTCTTCAAGACAGAAGCGACATGTATCATCGTCCTCTACACCTATCTTTTTAAGGTGGTATTGTAGGGTACAGTGCCCCGTTAAGAGGTCGGTAATGATTTTTAAGTCCGGCTTGTTGAGCATTAGGAGTACACCTTGTATCTGACAGGAGGCACCAGTCAGATACAAGGTTTAGAGCCGTCTGGGCTTTGCGTGATAGCACGCGATCCTCTTTGCTCCGGATGATAATGACAATATCATCCGCGTAACCCTGACATTCTATCCCAGCATTTGTTAACTTTGCTAGGAGACCGTCAACATCTATTGACCACAGGAGCGGAGACAGGACCCCTCCCTAGGGGCAGCCCAACTTAATAACAATCCCATTAAATCAAAAATGAATGTCCTTTATGTGTACCATAAAAAGCACGAAGTCGTCTGTAAGTCTCGATGATCAATTTTTAAAGTAAATTTGAACAATTCTTAAACAAACTTGAGTTTATTCATGATTACTTGCCAGAATATACTGAACATAAATATTATATAAAGCTGTCAGAATGACAATTGTCTCTATAGGAAGTTCTCTCTAAGCTAAACATAGACCCTTTATAATCACTTTTCGGACTAACGATTTGCAGATAAAAGCAGCAGAGATTTTTTCATGGCTTTATTTTTCCTATTAATATATATTTACAAGACTGTTTATTAGCGAAAAAAATTTAATTTTTTTTATATTTTCATATATATTATATTATTATATTTCCCAATACACAATTTTTATAAAACAAGATTTGCATTTGTGCCCCAAATTTTAAAAATTTTTATTTTAGACCGAGAAGCACCCACTTTACTTTTTGTGAATGTTTGCAAAATTCTTTTATAATGACTCATCAGCTAGCGCAGACATTTTTTTTCTTACAAAAGAAGTTATTTTCATATAAATGATAATGAATTTGTTGATCCAGTTGCTCAGTAAAGCAGCATTGGTTGAAATTGTTAAAAGATTGTCTGAATTTGTTGATGAAGTTGCTCAATGGAACAGGATTGGTTATAATTTTTAAAAGATTGTGCCAATTGAATAAATACTACTGAAAGCTTACACTTTGTTAAAAAAATATCAACGATTCTCGACGACTTTTGAAGTTTCTTTGGATAGAGACTTACTTTATATGTATATGTATACTTCAATTTAAATTTCAGGAAAAACTCTCCTTGGACGGTGCACTGTCACCAAAAGCCTTTTTCAACATTTCCAATGTTTCGGAAGCCAAAATTCCATTTTTTATGCGAAATTTAATGAAAATTCTTTTCGTTGAACTTTTTCACTCATTTTATAAATCGAAAAATGCAGTTTTTTAAGTTATAGTTAAGAAGCTTATCTCATTAACTACTGACGATGTTGGAATGAAATTTGACGCTGATGTCAATTAGATTGCTACCAACCCTAAGAAAAAAATGACTTGTTTGAATATGCTCGTTCGATTTAAATGGGAAAAGTCTTATTTTTTTGATCACAGTAGTAAATTAGAAACAAAAAATGTGTTTACATACTTATGGAAGATTATTACCGAAAAGAAACTGCATGTCTTAATTACACATTAAAAAAAAAGAATTTTTTTATTTTTCCCCATAGTTTTTTTTTTTATTAATATAAACGAACCAACAAGAGAATTTTCTAAAATAATTTTCGTTTTCACTGTTTGAGTTTCATATCATAGCATCTCGAGCTAATAATAGCGATGTTATTTATTTTTCCATAAGTCGATTACTTTATATAATAAATAGTGAATGAAGATTACTATTTGCGTACGCTCATGCAAATCTTACTCCCGGAGCCGCTTTGTAAGTGCTATTTTATATTTATCGATAAGGATTCAGTCTCTCCTTTGAGTCATGTTACGAACTTTTTCCACGTTTCGTCATTTTTTAATGAATTTTTAAAATTGGCCAGAATACGGTATTTTGTACTCATCAAACCTATTTTTTTTGAAGATGTGGCTCCTATAGACATGATATATGACTTGTTCTGTAACAAATTAAGTATTAAATTTTGTCGCACAGTGTTATGTGTAAAGATATCAATATAATATCTTAAAATAAAAAAAAGATTAGGTGTTATATAAGATAGAGTGCATTTTACAATAAATGTGAGATCCTTCAATTTGACGACATCATTGTTTCTGTCTTAATGAGTGAGCCAAATAAAAAACAATAATTGTCAATAAACCCAATATTTTTTCTGCCTATGCGCCGCCGGCGCCTGCGTCCAACTGCAATCGCGCAGTGAGACGATTGGTAGAAAATTGGGTATAAATATTTGGTTGTTCTTTTGAAGAAATCAGTCCCTAAGCTTTTTCGTCTAATCAAGGTAGAAGTAGATCTGCAAGTATAAATTTTTAAAAATCTTTTAACAGTGTTTTGTTTTTAGATGAAAACTGTATTTTGTTTTATGGTATTGCTCAGCGGTATTTTGGCATTTGGAAAAGAGGACCCAGTGCATTGGGATAGAGGTTACGAAGTTTCTAATCAATTATGTAATACACAAACGGTAGGTTCATATAAACCGAAGGCTGAAGAAACGATACATGAGGCAAGTTAACTTAATTATTTTCTTGAAGGTCTTTAAATAATAATCTGTTACTACTTTGTCCTAGGACTTTGGTGCAGACTACAAAATTGCTTACGTTGAATTCGCGGACTACGCAAATCCAATCTCTATAGTAACTGTAGAAAAGGGTAATGTATGGCAAAGGTCCATCACAGTCAAAATTAAAGCAAGAGATAAGTTAGATGCAAAATTTAAAATTTGTTATTATTATGACTTTTGGGGGTGACAGTCCATGTTGTTAAGTTGCTGAGTCGCAGTACTTAATTTTTATAAATATAAATTTAATAAAATAAATTCTAAAAAATCAAGAAAAGTTCTTATTACCATTTTTTTTATTCATACACATTGTGTGTTCAGAAATTGTGTGCTGTCGTCAAGTTTGATCATTATTGTTTTGGGATAATATGCTCACCAGAACCTTGGAATGATTGGTTAGAATTTAAAAAATGTATTATTGAAAGTGGGATTTCATTCTATTGCCTTAAAAATGACGGTGATCCAGGGTGATCCGCACCAACCCTTTAGCAATCATAAAACTTTCATTATGAAAAAATATTTGTTTATAATAAAGTAGCCAAAATGAAACCCGATCTACTTAATTTGTTCGAAAATGATGAAAAGAGCTACTACTATAGTATACTTGAGAGTTTTTCTAAGCCATCTATTTACGAAATAAAATATTCGTTAAATAAAAGAGTTTTTGATATTTAAAATCCAATCAGTTTTGATTGGATTAATCAATCTAATCTTCAGTTCTACTCAAGTAAAATGCTGTGTGTCATCCACGTTATTAGAAGTAACATAATAACGAAGTCCTACTTCATAATTAAGTGTGGTGTGTCGATGGTCTTATATGTTTACGAGTATATACAACGTTTTTGCCTGTGTCTTTGTTTTTGTGATTAATTTTGTTCACAGTTTTCCACCAAATCACAGGTGATAACAATTTCGAACGTATTGGTATGCAAAATAATAGTGTGAAAAATTAACTCTTAAATTAGAGAGAAAAAAGAAAGGTTTATTTGTAAACTGAAGTGAAGGAATTTTTTTATGTAGAAAATGGAGAAGATAAAAGTACCAAATATTACAAATAAATTTCAAGATCTTAATATATAAATTTTTAGATAGTTTGAGACTTTTTATGATATTCACTGTCAACGTCGTTGTGTACAAATTATCTCGGTGTTATATGGAATTTAAATTCTGCGATACTTCTGGTTTATGTATTTGGATAAAAAAATATATTCATCGTCAAGTCTCTAAGAAGTTTTATATTTGAAATAAAAATGGCGGGTAAAAAACAAAAAGTGAGAAAATAATTTTAATTTCAGAACAAAAGTTCAATTATTATTTATTTCGAACAGTGACCTGTTTTTTTTTTTGCATTAAACATTTTTACATAAGAGTTTCTAAACCTAAGAATTTCAGTAGAAAAATCGTTAGCTAATTTCATAGAACTTGAAACAAAAGCAGATATACCACCTCCTCGTGTACAGTGCAGATTGTTCTCTATTTGTGCTAAATTGTTTACATTTAATTGACGCACTTTCTCATTTCAGCAGTCCTATAAACAGCTGAATAAATTGCTTACATTTAATTGACGTACTTTCTCACAAATCTTCGGCAAAAGGTGTTTTCAATACATGCGCGATGATTCAATTATGACTTTGAAGGTATAGAAGACTTAGACATTATTATTTATTTCTTCTATTTTATTACTTAACTTTTTTTCTTATCTGTTAATTATTTATTATTTTATTTATTATACAGAATTTATTTATTATTTTATTCATATTAAAATATTAATTTTTATTATCTTCTTTAAAATCGTCAATTTTCTTCGTTTAAACTTTTGCATCGACTGACTCATATTTTCCAAAGCTCTCTTGACTTTTAACAAAAAATTTTATCAATTTTTATTTTCTGATTGCCTACTTTTTTTAAAAAATCTATTTCACCACCACAAAGGTAAAGACAATTATAAGAATGAACGTAATTACCAACTTAGGTTTAAAAGTCAAGATTGAGAACATTATCATTAACTATATTCTTATGAAAATCATTATAAGAAACCGTAAACTTTTTTTAAATGACAAGGAGACCGCCAAGATTGTCCGCCTCCGATTTCAATGATTTTTATATATGTTGTTATATTTGAGTAAGTGAGTAATTATCCAAAAGGAATTCACGCAACGCTCAATAGTTTAAAAAAATTTATTCATCAATTTTATGAATGAAGTACATGTTATTTTAATTTACAAATAAATTGTCGATTTTTTCACTGATAGATTTTTCTTTTTAAGAAATGGAAAATTTGAAGCAAAGAAAGGTAGCTACTAAATTTGAAAATCAGAGTAAACAAACTTTGAAACTGTTGAGCGTTGCATGAATTCCTTTTGGGTAATTACTCACTTACTCAAATATAACAACATATATAAAAATCATTGAAATCGGAGACAGACCATCTTGGCGGTCTCCTAGTTAGATCTTGGTGTGAGCTTTGATCATAAACTCAACCCTTCCTCTCATATTGATTTTATCTGTTTAAAAGCAAGCAAAATGCTGGGTTTTATCAGGAGTAACACTACTATTCCCCAGTACATCGGTCTTGCGGAAAGTTGATTGCTAAAGTTTTGTTACTTTATGGAATCGCTTATTTATGACAAGTCCACAGATGAATTAGGTATCTGACATTTTGGCGCTGAGACTTTTTTTTTTTGTTGTCTTTTTTTTTTTGACATGCCAAACATGTCGCTCTCTACGGACATGTTGAAAAGTGATAGCTAAATTTTTAATTTTCACAGGATTATTTAATTAAATTATTTAAAAAATAATGGAGAACTTGTCCACTGATAATCGTGGGGCGTTTGGGGTCTCCACCGTCCCCAACATGTTGCTCTACGGACATATTGAAAAGTGATAGCTAAAGAGTGGACATGAAAAGACATGATAAACAAATGTATTTGTAAAGGAAATCTACTAACTGTCAACCTAAAAACTTGGGGAATTTCGCCTGTCTACCGATGAAAAGAAAAAAAATACATACATATCTATAAAATCCATAAATATTTCATCCTTTTTATAAATAAGTTTTTAAAATTTAGAAAGATATTTGAATCAATTTTTGTCAATATTGTGCAGAAGCTTTACTTAGACAAATTGGAAAATACGAAAAACTAATATTTTTAATAAAAATTATATACTCGGATTAGTATTTTTTTTTTAATTCGTAGTTAATAACTTTAAACACCGTTTGATTTATTACTCATACTGCATATTAAGGTTTAATATACAAAATTTAAAAAAATGTTCTATAGATTTTTAAAATTTATGAGAAATTTATTATTTTCATTGTTAAGTGATCTATTTAATATTGTGGTGGTGAGTCATCATTAAGGGTAAGTTTAGTAAGTTTAATTTGTTTATTATTATTACTTATTATTATTATTATTTATTGTGATCAATATTTATAAATTTATTAATTTATTTATTGCAATTTATGGTTTGAAAAAAATGAATTAAAATATTAAAATTTTTTCGTGAAAGGGTAATAGTACGAGTGTTCAATGAACTTTGGCACGGTTATCGAAAAACAAATTTTCGATACGTTAAAAAGTCAACAATTAAAAGTACCTACCAAAAGTGTGCAACATAAAATTTTGCATGTACTATACCGAAAAGAACTATTAAATTTAATAAATGATAACATAATTAAATCACAAAATGAATAGTATGACAGGATCCATTGGAAACATGAGTATTTAAAAAATGTTCGTAATATAGTATTCAATTATTATTAGTTTTATTTATTTTATTTTTATTTTTGGAATATCATATTTCAATTGTGAGTCATCTTTTTTATTTCGCAAGATACTTTTTATATTAAAAAATTGCAACTGAAATTTAAAAAAATATAAAAAGACAGGAAAATATAAATAATAATTCGCAGAACATGGAATGATCTGATCTGGATCTGGAATTTTGCATTGAATTGGAATTTTTCAATAGTTATTTATAGCAATACTTAATTTTAATGTGCATTGACTTAT
This sequence comes from Dysmachus trigonus, assembly GCA_949715965.1. Taxonomy (NCBI): domain Eukaryota; kingdom Metazoa; phylum Arthropoda; class Insecta; order Diptera; family Asilidae; genus Dysmachus; species Dysmachus trigonus. The sequence continues at coordinate 86,939,459 of OX454319.1, read as the reverse complement.
ACTCGTTTTATGAATGAATCCAGAGATTTTATCAGTTAACGATTTGAAGTTTGGTTGGGTAAAAATCATGACAATTTGATACATTTTTTGCAAATTTTAAAATATTAGGTTGTAACATAATAATCTGATAATTTTTTAAGAAACTTTATTTTGATATTTTTGTATAATTTAGCTTAACATTTTATTGAACATATAGTCCATCATTATCAATAATCTCCTGCCAACGTTGGGGAAGCAACATTATTCCATTCTCGTAAAATTTGGACTCACGAGAGTTAAAAAATTCCGACAACCACTGTTCCAATGCATCTCGGTCATCAAAACATTTTCCGCTAATGTGAGCCTGCAACGATCGTAGTCAGCTAAGGAAATCCAGCCTAGCTCCATAATTCTTTTACATGTCATCAAAGCGTTGTGAGGGCGGGCATTGTCGTGGAGGAGGTATACATTGCTTTGTTCTCCTTTAAGATTCGCGGTTACCTTATCCAGCATATCACAGTAGCGTTCACTATTTATAGTCGTTCCTTGTGGTAATAGTTCTCAGTAGATAACGCCGTGCACATTCCACCAAACACTCAACATAACCTTGTGTATAGTAATTTTACATTTAACTGTCGGTACTCCTCTTTGACCCGTGCTAAGCCATTGTCGCTTATTGTTATGGTTAACACAAAGCATCCACTTCTCATCCCCGGTAACCAAATTACGAAGCCAAGCTAAAGTACGATGTGAAGTGAGTAATTGCGTACAAACCGCCACTCGCATCATCCGTTGACCATCCGTCAATTCGTGGCGTACCCATTAACTGTGCCTGTACACTTTACCCATCACTTTCAAATGTCGAGCGATAGTAGTATGGGAGCATCGAGTTCTTCTTCAAGTTGACAAGTAGTCCTCCTTGGATCTTCCTCGATGAGCTGCGCTAGTCGGTCGACATCAAGCTCAACCGGCCACCCTTCGTGAGGTTTATCTTCAAGGTTGTAGTCGCTACACTACTGCTTTATGATAAGAGACCGCATTTTCTTCCATACATTGACATATACATATTTTGTGCCGCCTGCTTAGCTGTATGCTTCAAACGGAATTCATAAAGTAGAAGGACGCGGATGTCTCGTCTTTTCAAATCGAATTTTTCAATAATCCTACTCGCTGCGCTGTCGATTATTGCACTGATGAATTGAGCTCACGGGTATTTATACTCATAGTCACAGAACTTTCTCGAATTGTAAAAAATTTCCAGAACGTTTCCGAAAAAATTATCAGATTATTATGTTACAACATAATATTTGCTGTATATCGCGGTTCAATACAAAATACCATATCGAAATCAGAAAATAACGCAGCTTAAGTAAATAAGCTTAAAAAGTAAAAAGTATAATATAATTTATAGAAAAATTAATAATTAATTTTTATTTTTTAAGACTGGCAAGAACATTTTGATGATAACATACGAATTCCTCATTTTGAAAATACCTGCTGGAAGTTTCAAATTAATTAATTAATATTAAATATCTACAACAAATTAAATACATTTACCAGGAAATTCTTTTGGTTTGCCCAATTGCTTTATTTTAACGTTAAATAAATTAGTATTGTAGATATATCATATTATATTTAGCTTTCTATTATTATTTATTATTATACTTCTCTAATGTAGAAAAGAAACACAAACTGCAATGTATTAGACTATTTTATTATAAATTTGATAAAGGTACTCAAATTGCAACATAATTCTATAGAAATGCTCTGCTATTTTGCATGATTTAAAAACTCATTAAATTTGTTTATGAGTAATAAATTATTGTGGGTAAAATTCTTTAAATTAAAATCTTTTAATTGACCATAATTTCTTCATAATGCCATGTAGTACTTACTAACTTCTCTGTCAGCTTGAATAATGAATAGCAAGCCCATAACTAAAGAATATTTGTAAACTTATTACAAGGTTTAAAAGGATGTATACGATTTGTACCCCCCGGCCCCATGCCACATCGTATACTAATTATGTACTTGGACGGTTCTTGTTCTTCCATAACCATTAACATTTTCGTAAAGTGCGTGTTTTTGTTTAAAATAATTCAGGACCGAATTCAGCACCCTTGAGGTGCTTTTGGTTGGGTAAGATTAAAGTGCACAAACATTCACTCCGTTGTGTTCGCTTTGCAGGTAAGCAGTTTGCAACCCCTTTTGCCTTTCGTTATCACCTGTCTGACAAGATTGTGCGTAAGCATTTGCAGAGCCTCTCTCGTAGGGCTCCTAGGGCTTTTGCCATCGCACAGAACAGTACCTGCCCAAGAATCCAGCCCTAATATATTTCCAAGGGTAGAAATGATAGGACGAAGTAGCCGTTCTGGTTGTGTTTATTTAACACTAATTTTAAACCTTTGTTGCTTATGAGATGCATCGTATTTTGGGGGCTTTGGGTTGTGACAGGATGTAGGCCTTTTGTGTTCTAGATATTGTGTACAAGAGAAGATATAAAGGGCTACAAATCTGTACATTTAAAGACACTATAAAATTGTCCTAGTTGATTTCTGGGTAGATATATATACAATAGTTTTTGACAAAATCTCGGTCTCTAGAGAGTTAAGAAATACTGCTTTTTACATTGTTTTTTTTAATAAATTCTATCAATTTACTGTTGAATCTATGCAAAACTTAAATCTTCAGGTAAGCTATTAAAGAAATGTGCATTACTGAGTTCTGTGTGCAACTTCTCGGTCTAAAATTTTGATTTTTTCTTAGGTTGTAGATTCGGACATCTTTGACGTATATGACATTTTCTCCTAGTTATTTCGGAAATTGCTTATTTTTCATCTTGAAGATAGCAACCATCGCATTGTAGGCTAGCCTCTGGTGTACATTCATCCAGTTCAGAGTTTTCAATATAGTTTTAATTGGAGTATATACACTACAGGGCATTCGTTGCAGTCTTTCCCTTATTTAATTTGAGCAGACATACAGGACAGTAGAGCAATATGAAAAATAAATTATAAATTAATATGGCGTTTTACGTAGAATGATACCTTAGTGGAATAAAATGATGGAAGGGGCACATTATTTTATCTCTATTTTTAGATCTTAAACGCACTTTCGAAACTATTGGAAATTGTTGATATCGAAACTAGAGAGTTACAGTTACTAAGGATATAGAAATGACGTAGTTTTCGAGTTACCTAACTGGACGATATGTAGAAGATGAAGGGATAGAAATTGGGGTGCCACAAGGATCTATACTGAGGGCTTTATTATTCATAATATATATTAATGACATTAAAAGATCTGCTAAAATATGTAAAGCTTATTTGCTTATAACACTTTGATTTACATATGTCGCGGCTGATAATATAACTTATTATATTAAGTGATTAAAATAAACAAATTGAAGATAAATGTGAATAAATCGAAGTGCATGGTGATTTCGGAAGATTGTACGATATCCGTGAACAATGAAGTAATTCAGTGTGTGAATTAAATTAAATACTTAGGGGTAATTGTATATACACAAATATGAATTTTAAGAGTTATATGTCACGCTTTTTCGATTGTATAGCGATTGCAATACAATTTTACTTCATTACGCAGTAGTCGGATCTTTATTAATTATGTGCAATAATAAGACTTATTGATAAGCTTCAAAATCAAAAAAAGTCAATAAAATCTATGCTTGAAAGACTACAGTGGATGAGTGTTATATAAAGAATAGCGTATTTCGTGCTACTGATTACATTTAAAGTTAAATGTGGATTGATGCGAAAATCTTAAGATATATAATCGTTGTTGCGTCTGTTAGTGATCGTGTAATTTTTGAACGATTTTACCGATTAAGGTCATATTCCCCCACAATATGTTTGTTTTTTCGAGACGATGGTTCATAGCTATGCTAGGATCCGATAGGTGGTGCTGTAGTCAAGTTATTTCATATTTACATAAATTTGAAGCGATTTTCATGAAAACTGGTATTTCTAGATTTTGGAGAATATTGATTTCAAATTCACCGTCCAAATTTAGAAATTCAAGATGGCGGATCCAAAATGGCGACAAAAATATATCGATTTCATCGGGTTTTAATTAAAAATAGTTCCATGATTATTGTTGATAAAACTAAAAAATTGAATATTCAAAAAATGTTTAAATCCGGATGGTGAATCCAATACGGCAGCACAAGGAGCACAAAGATTATTTTGAGGCCACTAATTATGAATATTATTAAATTTTGGCAATTTACGATGACGCATCCATAAAGGGTTTTCAGGTTGAAGCAATTTCTAGGATATACAACACCAAACTAGAGCATTTAAGGAGTGTTTAATTAAAAAGTGTTTACGCAATGCCGGGTGAAACCGGATAACACAGCTAGTATTTTATAAATTGTCTGAATTATGTGAGTATTAGTGAACCATACAACCTAAGAAATGCAAATAACTTCAGGCTACCGTATACACAACGATTGAGGACATAAATGCAAATAATGGACCATGGTCTACAACTCTTCAATGAATTGCCTAATGAAATAAATCTCTAAAACAATGTATTTAAATATAACTAAAAGAAAGATAATGCAATATTGTAAAGAACAATATTAAGCAACTATATATATACATAATCTTAAATAAAATTAGTAGTGTTAGCCTGCAGTATTCTCAACAAATATCCCTTCTATACTGTACTGTAGGCAATGTAATTTTAATGCTACAGCAAAAATATCATGTAAATTGGTTCAAATCTGTTGAAGGTATGTGTTTGGCCAGTTCAAAATATTCAGTTTTAAGATAAAAGCGTTTTAAGTTCTCAGTAGGATATTTTGACATAACCTCACTAACTCAAATATATATTTAAAACCTTTTTTCTCTTTGAAACTTATGGTTTTCTGATTAATAATGAAGTATAATTTAAGTCAAAATTACACTTTTTAAAAATACTAGAGTAGTATTACCCCTTAAATATCGTTTACATTTTAATTGTTTAGCTTAATTGTTTATTTAAAAATACAATTCATTTTTAATTTAATTCTGAATTTTAAATAAATTTGTTTAAAAAGTTTCTGCATTCGCATCCAAGGAATAGTCCGATCTTAAAGTTTCACTTAACAAGGAACTTATCTTTTAGTTTTGCTTTTGAGTGAGTTGGTTGGTTGAGTTAAACGAGATTAAAAGTGAAAATTCGTAAAGAAACTACCTGTTGGATTATTCGTGAGTAAACTCACTGAGTATTTTTCTGAGTGTAAAAGGTTTTGCAAGAAATTAGAAATTAGATTAGTATCATGTAATTTCCTGAGGCTGTAAGGGTAATTTAATTGGAATATTTGTGTGGTGATGTGGTAAAAAATAAAACCTGTGTTGTGTGGCGACGAAGTCGTTGGATCGTGAATGGTGTTTCTCCTCGGTTGACATTCGAAAGGTTGGTTTCACAGGGCCAGATCGGGATGACAGGCGAGTGCTTTAATTCAATCGTATCTCGTTTCTGGGGGATATTGGAATGTAGTGAGGTTGGTGTTCACCTTACTTTGGCAAGCCAAGCAGTGCACCTCCTTTTAATTATGTTTGAAAAGAAACGATTATGTCCAAAATGTTTACTGTAGATATGATATGTTCTTTTTTTAAAGCTCGGAATAAAGAGTGATTTTGTTTTCTTTACTTTATTTTTACTTATCTATTTTACACATTCTGAGAGTTCAATATGTTCATAATAAACTCACTTTTATTAGAGAAGTTATCTTATTGATTGTACATACAAAGCGAAATTCCCGAAAAATAAAAACTCTAGATATGTAGTAGAACATCCCAGAGCATTTTAGCCCTTCTGGTCCCCCGCTGGGCATCATTGTCGAAGTTCATTCAAAAGAGGATTTATTCGGCGCTTGTACTTAGCGCCGAACAATGGCGAAAATGCCGCATGGGATCCAATCCAGGCAAGCAAACTAATTGGGCGGGTATTTGCCGGTAATTGGTTCTCGCTCTATTTGCTAAATACTGCTGGCACTTCCGCTTTCCGCGAATTTAATAAAGCAATATTGAATTGCGGATTGATAAATATTGCCGCCGGGATACACCGAAAAAGCAGATTTTCTTCTGTGGATCGAATCTGTTCAAATCGTTTGATTTTTATGTATATAAAAACTAGCATCGCATTTACTGCTGATATCGATATCAAGGTGTGCCGGCGTGTGATAGATTCTCCGAAGCGTGGTGCTCCGTAAGAGTCTGTCTTGGGTCCACTTCTTGTCTGCCTATTTATGAATCATCTCTCTGCAGTTGTTACCATTGCGTTAGTACATAGATGTGAATTTCGAGTCCGTTCTACAATATGGTGCAAATAAAAATTAAATTAGATAAATATATATACATCTCACACATATTCATCCAAATTAATTGCTTTTTTCACCATTTTTTAGAACACATCCGAGAAACCACTCCTAACAGACTCAAATAGTCATTTGCAAAAATCAAGGACAATAAGACATATGGACTCATTTTTTTATTACCTTTACATTAAATGATGTATAATACATTACTGTAAATTACTAAAATGAAACGTTTAGTATAAAAATTCCACTTCACCCAAATTGATCAGTGTGATCACTTTTACTATGCAAAACCGCTGTGTCGTTTACTGCCATTATTTGTCGTGTCACTTGACTATGAGAATACCGATTTCTCGATTTCAAGACACGACCAAGTGACACGATTCCAAAAATCACGCGACTATCATAATAAGGGTAATAGTGTGAACAACAGATAAAACGTAGCAAATTAAAGTGCAAAAATAGGCACAAATAAATGTTTTGGTGAATAATTTCCGCGCTTTGAAATTGCTCAGAGAACTGTAAAAACTCACTGAAACTAACATAGCGGCATGTATACAATTTTCTATGTAGTTTTCAAACTTACAAGGATAGGTCACACTGTGTGGATCACCGATTTGAACGAGTCTCCATGTATTTAAAGAGGTTCACTAGTGTAGTAAATCCCCAAAGCCCTAGGGTGCAACACTCGGAAATAAGGGAGAAATTTCTCTCGAAAGTTTTAGGCTTACCATTAGTGGAAGTACCAAAAATGCGAACTTATTAAAGTTGTCTTGGCCATGTGAGCAGCGTATATGTTTCTTCTACCTTTCTTCATAATACATATTTATTTGCCAACATAATTCGGATTATAAATAACATACATGGAATTTTTATGGCACTTATACTTACTATTGGTGAGTCTAACATTTTTGAGAGAAACTTCCTTATTTCGGAATGTTGCATCCTAGTATTTTGGGGGTTTACTACACTAGTGAACCTCTTTAAATATACGGGGAATCGGCCAAATCGGTGACCAACACAGTGTGACCTATCCTTGTTAGTGCCATTTTTTCTTTCTCTGAATAATGAACGGCTGCACAATGGGTACACCACCACAAAGGCCAGGGTTAGTAACACATCACGAATCAAGCGCAATTCGGGCATTTGAAACAACCGCAATATTAGGTTGATTCAACGTCTAAATTCAGTTGAATCTACAAACTTCCGTAAAAATATCCTTGAAATTTCGATAAATAAGAATTTTCCTTATAAAGGGTCATCCAAATGTGACGCCTAGATGTCAGCACTACATAATTTTTACACGTGACATATTTTCAAATGACATAAGCCATTTTGTTTTATTAGAAGGTAGTACAATTTTAACCATGGACAGGTACACATTGCAACAACGCGTTTACATCATTCAAACTTTTTATGAAAATGGGCGTTCTTTGAAAAATACCCATCGCAAAATTCGTGATTTTTTTGGTGTAAATAATCGGCCAAATCAATCTTCAATTCAAAGATTAGTGAAACAATTCGCAGAAACTGGTTGTGTTACTGATAAACCAAAAAGTGGAAGACCAAAGTCTGTACGCACAAATGAAAATATTGCTGCTGTTAGTGAAAGTGTTGAAAATGAACCGACAACATCAATTTCGCGTCGTTCGCAAGAATTGGGCATATCTTATGGCTCCTTATGGAGGATTTTGCATAAAGATTTGCATTTACACGCTTATAAAATTCAATTAACCCAGGAATTGAAAGAAAGAGACCATTTACAACGTCGTAATTTCGCTAGTTGGATTATTGAACAACGAACGACAGATCCATTGTTTTCAAGCAAAATTTTGTTTAGTGATGAAGCTCATTTCACAATGGATGGATTCGTCAATAAGCAAAATTGTCGTATCTGGGGTGATGAAAATCCTCGTGTTATTCATGAAAAATCTCTACACCCACAAAAAGTTACTGTTTGGTGTGCATTTTGGGCAAATGGAATCATTGGGCCATTTTTTTTCGAAGATGATGCTGGAAATGCTGTTACTGTGAATGCTGAGCGATACCAATCAATGTTGAGAGGCTTTTTATGGACACAGTTGAGTCATATTGATGTGTCTGACGTCTACTTCCAGCAAGACGGTGCTACATGTCACACAACTCGAGAAAACATTACGTTTTTGCGATCAAAATTTCCTCAACGTGTAATTTCACGAAATGCAGGTTTCAATTGGCCTCCAAGGTCATGTGATCTAACACCATTAGATTTTTTTTGTGGGGTTTTTTGAAAAGTCGAGTGTATGCTAACAAGCCACAAACAATTAATGATCTAAAGAACAACATTCAAGTTGCAATTCGTGAAATAACACCAGCAACATGTCGGAAAGTCATTGAAAATTTCGATATTCGGATTGATGCCTGCAGACGCAGTCGTGGTGGACATTTGAATGATATTCTATTCCACTTATAATTGTAATGGATCATACTTTTAATAAAAAAAAACAGCTTGAAAAAATTGCAAATAGTTTGTGTTTTATTTAAAAGAAACATGTAGGCGCGTTTTTTGGATGACCCTTTATATATGCAAAATTTTTAAACGCGTTTTTCTCGAAACTAGATCTGTTAATATAAATTGCCCGCATCTGTAACTCGAAAACTACTCAACGGATTTTATTAATTCAAAATACATTCGATACCTTATGAAAAATACTAGTAACTAAGCCTTTGAAAATATTATGTTATACATATAACCATATTTCTTTTTATACAGGTGTAGTTTACCCCAAAAAAAAATTTTTTTTTTGATTTTTCAGAATAGTTTAAAATCATAAAAATTTTAAAAATAAAATGTTTTTTATGTTTAGTTACTACAATTTAGTCTTATGACTAGAATTCTTTTGGAATTTTTACTCTATGAGTTACAGGAATATAACATAATGCGAGCGTTTTAAAAGTGACTTTTGGAAGACGCCCTCTGAGATATAAATCGTTAACAACTTAGAGATTTATAATAGTCTATTTTCGATCTACAAATGAGGATAGATGCAATTAAAGAAATCAGATATTTATTGAAGATTAATTTAAATTCAAATATACAATTTTTACAAATTTTTAATTTTTTTTCGCGTTTGAAACAGTCTAATCTACGATACGCTTAAAAAAAAGGATGTTCATTTGAATAAAATCGTAAGAAAATCGTAAGAAAATCGTACTAAAGTTCCTTTTTTATTATTTCTTGATTTTTGGAAATTTTTTTTCCATATACTTGATGAAAATCTATCACTTATTGTGCTTACCTGACTAATTAGTAATCTATTAAATGCATATGTTTTTTTTGTTTAAATTAATTTCATTACATGAGATGCTAGTAGCTTTATGGATCCCAAGGTCTATGATTACAAAAACTCAAAGTAAAGCTTTCTAACATATACTCCGAGATCCGCCTTTGTACTGGGTAGACATACCCTATAAAAAATTAAGTGTTAAGTGAGAGAATGGTGTCCAACTTCAGCTGGACTTGAATGTTGAAGTAAGTACCTTTTGGGGGGCACTTGAAGACAAATAGGGCGGAATCTACCTGAGCCCCAATGTCAGCAGACAAGAGCAGTTCGCCGCCGCCGCCGCGTCAAGAGCTCATACCTCGTGTCCCTTCTCTGTCAAGCGAGGACACAGTCGCAAAGTCAAGGTATAAGTTTCGCTGAATGGTATGACAGGGTGTAAAACTGAGCCCCATTTTAATGGGGCGGAGAACCCACCGGGGTGGCTTCTCTATTCAGAAGGGGACGGTGAGGGTTCTCATATTAGGACGAGGCCTGTGCGCAATTTATGTGCATCCGAAAGGCATCTGATTTTCAACATCAGAATCCCTTTTGTCTCCTCTACGGGGCGCGAAATGTGGTTGTTGAAAGTGGGGCGAGGGGGGCGGAAGGCCTATGTCCGGCGAACATCACTTCAGCCGTCCGGTGGTGACTGGCCATTTATTTATCAGGGCGATTCAATTCGTTAAGCTGGCCATAAATAAAAGCCAGGAATTGAATTAAAACGGCGGACGGATAAAACGCTTTTATGAGTTAATGCGACTCTCTGCCGCACAACACAGCACCAGGGCCCCAAACTGGGATCCTCTACAATTCACTGGAGGATCCCGTGGTACAACACATGCAAAAGCGATAAAAATGCGCTAGCAGAGCCCCAAAAAAACAAAAAAACAAAAATAAAAAACCTAGTGCGCGCCCCTCCGATAATTTGTCAACGTGGGTGGTGGCGATAGTCGCTGCAGCCGAAAATAAAAGGAGCGCCCCATGCACCGAGAAAAAATGTCATCTGGTGCGGACGTTGCACAATTTATGCGGTTTTAGTGTTTTCCCTGAATTTTCGCTGTGTCCAGATTTCGCGGGCGCATTTTTTTTTTAATTTTTTTTTTTTTTAAATCCCGGCTGCTATTCGGCCTTTGTTTATTTATTTCTTCAATACGACCCTAAGTCTCAGTATGGGGACCAACCCACTTCATCCCCATCAAACAAATCTCACAAAACCCGACTAAAAACCCCAAAACCATGTACCCATGCGATTTGACTAGCTTCGATCATTTCAATAAAACGAAGAGCAGGGCTTAGCTTAATCTTTCTGTCCCCATGCCCTCAGCTGAACCTCTTGATCCCGCACAAAAAAAATTTCATTTTGTTAATTTTATTTCAATTTAAACCCGATTTCCTGTCAAGGCATTGTTTTTTTACGCTAATTTTATTTTTGACTTTTTGCAGAGAAATATCCCACAGGATCGTCAACATGCGACAAATTTTTGGCGCTTAACTCGGTCTCCGAAGATATAGCGAAAATGCATCGATGTTGCTGTTGTACACAACTTATCGGCAACATTTTAGTGATAGTAAAACCCAATCCAGATTTGTTATATTAAATTACAATAAACATTTTGTACAAAAAGCTGCAACTATCTGAGACACTTAAATAAAAGCTTGCATATAGGATGTTTACAGATATTCTAATGCACCTGTATAAAAATATAGCACACCTTTATGCCATATATTCGAGTTTTCGGAATTTCCAATCATACAATTTCAATGATTTATGACTTAAGGGAAAGCACCTAGCCTTTCACAATTACCTTCATAAGATTTATTGCAATAGGCAAAAATACAGCACGTTTTATCATTCTGTAAAGAATTCTTGACGATTAAACATCTTATTGAGGAATTTTGTGAAAGTGTTTGGAGTATGAGTAAGCTAAAAAAGGTTAATTAATATATTTACGTCTATTATAAATTAAAGAATGATTAAAAGTATCAATACATATTTGATTAAATACATTATGGTTCAGTTTTATTATCAACATATTGTTAATTGTTTTTTTTCCACAACGTTGCTCTCATTTTAGTTAAAATAGTCGAAAGGGCACTAATTGGCCGTTCTACCCAAAATTGGGTTGCCGGGACAGCTAAAGCTACTTCAGCTAAGCGACCGAGTTCAGGATCTTTATTATAAATCCCTTTCCAGTATTCTAATATATTAATGTCAAAGGGAACTCTGTCATTAGAACAAAGATTTTATAATTTTTGTTTTACATTAAAATGTGTTGATGTTGCGCCAATTAAAAACTTCAATTTTTCTTCTAATTTTAAAAATGCACGATTTGGGGCTGAAGTGGAAGAAGATGAAGAATTCGGCAATTCCTCCACTGGATTTATAGTTTTGCTGTGTCTTCGAGTACACCCACATTCGGAGACAGTCGTTGACTATACAGCAAGACGTTCTGGCCTTTACAGTCCTACCTTATATTGAATTTTATCATCTGCACCCGCGTGCCTGCCATGAGAAACATACCAGAACGTGTGTAGTAAAATGCCCTTAGAGACATACAGTGCATCAAAGTTAAAATGGAACATATATGATTTATAGATTTCAAATAAAAAAAGGCACCAAAAGAATTAAATTAAAGAAAAGCGTTGAATATGTTTTTGGGGTTTCATTTGCAAGTATTTGTAATATGCAAAACTAAATGCAGTTATTAAATTGTATATAGTAAAAACAAATAAATATATAAAATTTGTTAAAATTGATGTCAAAAATAAAATGGAACACAGTATTAATATCCATTGCTTTGTTTGGAGGAACTGCAGCTAACTTTGCTTTTATAATTTGAACTCCCAGAAACTGTTTTGTCATCACTTGTTACGCATGAAGAGACAACGGTAGCAATATGGCACCAAAAGGACCTCAAACTTCAATTGAATTGAGAAAAGCCATAATTCGGCATTCTCAAACTGGTAAAACTGTGCGCGAAATCGCTGAAATTGTTGATCGAGCTCCCACAACAGTATTTAACATAATAAAACGTTATAATAACACCACAGACTATGCAAATAAATCTAAACCAAGTTCTCGAAAGATTTTTACGCCGTCAGATGAACGTTGGTTAGTGCGACAGATAAAAGAAAACCCACATCTAAGTGCTCCTAAACTTGCCATTGAAGCAGAAAAACATCTTGGGAAAAAGGCTAATCCTGAAACAATAAGGATAATTTGCGGAAGCATCGTTTTAACGGTAGGGTTGCAAGGAGAAAGCCCTTAGTCAGTAAGGCTAATCGTAAAACAAGATTGAATTTTGCAAAAAAGTATGGAGAAAAGGACTTTTCGTTCTGGCAGCAAGATTTATTCACTGAAGAAAGTAAATACAACGTTTTTAGATCAGATGGGAGATCGTATGTGTGGAGAAGAGTCAATGAAGAACTTAAAAAAAAAAATCTACGGCCAAGCGTTAAACACGGTGGAGGTTCCGTGCTAGTGTGGGGTTCTATGTCAGCTGCTGGAACTGGAAATCTTCATATAATTGAGGGGATAATGGACCAGGCGATGTACTTAAATATCTTAAAGGAAAATTTAAAAGAAAGTGCTAGAAAATTAGGAATTGAAAATAATTTTTACTTCTATCAGGATAATGATCCTAAACATAAAGCTTACAATGTTCGAAATTGGCTCCTTTACAACTGTCCCCATGTTCTAGAAACACCACCTCAGTCTCCTGATCTGAATGTAATCGAACATTTATGGAATTACTTAGAAGAAAAATTAAAAAAACATTCTATAAATAATCGAAATATGTTAAACACGGTTTTGATGGAAGAATGGGAAAAAATTGAGCCTTTCTTCTGCCAAAGATTAGTAGAGTCAATGCCAAATCGACTTAAAGCAGTGAAACAGCAAAAGGGATTACCAACTAAGTATTAATAAATAAATATAATTTCATTAACTTCAAATTAAAAGTGAATTGTTATTTATGTTCCATTATATCTTTGAAGTTGCTTTTGTTCTTTGTAAGAATTTTGTTAATTTTAATGTTATAAAATCGTTAATTAAAAATTTAAAAATTTTGTTTTTTAATATTCACCTATAAAGCTTTTGAAATGAATAATGAAGATTTTCTTGAAACACGTGTGTGGTCTTTTTTCGATGATTCAGTTTTTTCCTTTAACTTGTTCCATTTTGATTTTGAGCCTGCTTTAGCTGCAATATCGTTTTTGAAGCATATATGAATATTCTGAGAAAATTAATCGTCGCACAGACTAATGTCTACACTAGGGGAAGTTTTTTTATTTAATTAATTTGCGTCTCAATTTATTTTTATTACTTGGGAAATCCATAAAATGCGATTCGGATACTTACCACAGCGACTTTTTTCTGATCTTCATTCAGAAACGGAGAATTCAAAAAGTTAAATCGAGGATCCAGGTAAATTGCCGAAATGAAGGCATCGGTTTCCAACAATTTTTGTTTTCTCTTAAACATGGCTTCCAATGTTTACTTTGCATATATATTTCTAGTTTTTTTAATTCTTCGAGTTCAATTTCGCAATTGAGGCAATCTCTATAGAAGTCACCAACTTTGTACTGTTTGTCCTGAAACTTTTTGTGCATATCGCAATTGGCTTAAGCATTTCCAAAAAATTCATTGTAAGGTTCCAATCAACGTTAATATTAATATCAGAATCTGAATTTGTAAACTCGATAAGTAGTAGGAATTTAAAAATGCTTTTTTTAATTAAGTGGTCTTCCATGTCTTATCTCAACAATAATCTGCGAGGGTTCTGGCAAAATCTGTTCAAAATTTCATTTTCAAATGTATTTTGTGCTTCCAGAACCGTATTCTTATGCACACTCATCATGCAGAGGCCGATAAGCCGGTTTTCTGTCATTGTTGACCGTAACCAAAGACAAAATTGTCTCGATAAAATAGTTGTGTTTCTTTAACTAGCGCAACTAGCTCCATTTCTTTCAATTCGCTCTGTGCAAAATCCTTTGGTTTCACATATTATACCACAGTTCAGCCTCACCATGAAAACCACTTAAACTATAATAACTACAAGCAGGTTCTGTTTTTTTTCAAAAAGTCTTGGACTCTGTTTTGACTCTTCTCCGCCGCTATCACTTTCGCCACTACTTTTATCGGTTTTTTTCCTCTTCTGATTCTGTCTCGTTAAAAAAATGAGTAGGTATAGTTAATTAAAATCTAGGCCAGGCTGAATAATGCTTCCAACATTTTGATATTTTCGAATTAAGATTACGTAGTTAATGTACCTAGTTTCTACTCAAAACGATAGATCTGTCATCAAAATAGATTCATCAACATATACCAAAAGGATTTTCAAGGTGAAGGGTTCCGTATTTCACTGTTAAATTCTCATATCTCAAAAATTACTAAAGCGTAAGTAGTAGGTAAGCAAGCGTAAGTAGTTCAAATCAATTTTCTTGAAAGTGTATGTTATGTTCTACTTCCTCAAGTTCTTTCAGAATTTTAAACCCTTAAGTTTAATAGTTAGAGGGGATAGACTTTTTACTACTTTACAACACATATCTCAAAAAAAAAAAAAAAAAAAAAAGACATTCAGAAATCTTCTATTTCATTTTTGAAGAGCTATCCGATGGTACTCCACACACTTATGTTTTTGTCACTCAGTCAGTTACATAGCTTCAATAGTCTCCGAGTAAAACGGCTGTCATATACAAACAGACAGACGGACAGGACGAAATTATAAGGGTTCCATTTTTGCCATTTGGCCATCAAACCCTAATAACTATAAAATTGTTAGGTTTAATGAATGATCAAATAATGTGGTTAGTAGCAGGCGCGGATCTAGAATTTTTTTCCGGAGGGGGTCACGGGATAGAAAAAAATCAAAAATAACAAAAATAACAAGAATAACCAAATAAACAATGTAAGCCAAATTTCTTCAGTGAATAAAAAACAAAGCCTGAATAACCTTATGCAAAAACCCGTCCAATTTGTTTTAATTGAAAATTCATTACATTCATATATAAATTTATTGTTTATATAAAATTATAATTTTTTTATATAAAAAATGTACTCTTATAACTAAAAAATGTCTGAATGTTTTTATTTCGAATTTTCTTCTGAAACGTTACCTCGTGTGTTTTCAAATGACTTGGCGCCTTTTATGGCAGCGTGGCTAACTTCACAGTTTGCAATCAAAACATTGAAAACACAACAGATTGTAAACAGTATATGAAATAGATAGTATATGAAGTATAGCTAAAATCCAAATATAGAAAAAATAATAAAAAAGTCAGTCTTGTTTAAGAAAATTAGTCAATTTTGTTGCTTTAGTCATTTTTTGATTCCAATTTTTCAGAGTGCAAAAAAGTAAGTTAATTTTGGTCGTTTGGTTAGTTTCAGGTTTTTAAGTAGTTTGCAAAACCTAGTTTTGTTCGTTCGTTTTTTTTTTGTTTTTCGGTTTGTAAAATATGGTTTCAGCTCTATTTTTTTGAAATTCGGGCTGTTTTGGGGCGGGTCATTATCATAATTAGATGCACTACTTATTTTGTAATACACGTAAATTTCTAGCTTCGAGTTTGGGTGGGGGGTGGGGCAAGTGCCCCACCCTGCCCCACTGTGGGTACGCCCATGGACTTGACCGTCTTTCTGCATTCTTCGACACTAGACTCAATACTTTTCAGTCCATCATGAGCAGCTAATTATAATGTATGCCCTGCACATCTAACAACTGCCATGTTAATCTTAAATGAATGTCTTCATATTCATCTTCACTATTATTTGTAGAGACTGCATCATCAATATTGAAATCTTCTTGAATTTTTTCTTGAAGTTCTTGCAATAGTTTCGAAGCTTGTGGTATTGGAATATATTTGTATGATATCAATATTGCATTCACTTAAACACTTTATTATTTCGTCTTTTAAAAATGTTTCTGTATGTTTCTTTCTTAGTTGTATCATTCCAGGAGTGTTTATGTAAATTTTAAAATCTTTAATATACTGAATATTAATACCCAATATGCTCTTGTCCATTCTAGTAGCAATGTCCACTTTTTTTTACTCACCACATTAGCTATTAATTTTTTTATTTCTGTTGAAGCCAAATTCATTTTTTCAACTATGTTTCTCGAATTCAAATGTATTTTAAATAAATTTTCATAAGGTTCTATAATTTGTTTAAAATATTCTTCGTCTTCAAATATTCTAAATGGAATATTTTTCCCTGTTACAAGTCCAATACACTTTAATAAAAATTCATTCTTGTCCATTGCAGTAAATATTTGATTTTTTTTGTCTTTGCGAACAAACACTTCCATCACTCTCTTCAAATGTCGATTGTTTGTTTTCATCATTTAAATTCACTTTATGCACGGTAGCATAGTGTCTTTTTATATTCCCTGTACAATGTGCTTTTAATATTTTTCTTCACTCTTAACTTGACATCTTTTATGTGTAATTTTCTACATATGTGTACAATATTTTTACACAAGAAAAGTATATTTTGAGACAGCTATTTGCGTAATTTTTTTTAAATATTAATTACTATCATTACGAAAGGTATTCAATTTCCTTCCAAAAAGGGAGTAAAATTACACCAATATTTTTTAGAATGTATGTCAAAAATTTGTGCAATATCAGTAAAACAAAAATTCATATAAAATTTGAAAAGCATTGCCAGAATTCATCGTAGTAGGCAGAGAATGAATAAGTTTTTATTGCAATTTGCAATGCAATGTCAATAAAGTGTATCAATAAAGGAAGGAGTAGCAATTGAGTAAATCGTTCTCAAGGGATCAGCATCGCTCTGACAATCCACTGAAGCATACTTCCCAAGTGACCCTGGTATCGATTGGGCACTTAGTTCATTACTTGGTCAATCTAATTAATATAGTCTCATTTCTTGAATTATCAGGTACATTGTTTTAATTAGTCGATATAATTTTGCTACTTAATATATGTAAAGAATTCTTGTTGCGTGAGACTGAAAGGTGAATAAAAGTCTGAACTGAATAACTACGAACCTTCTTCTTTTAGTTATTGTTATTTTATTTCATTACTTATTTATTTTACTTTATATTCTACACAATTTTACTAATATATCACGAAACTGATTCGGCTAAATCGTCTAATGTTCCATCCTGTATTCCATAATCTAAGGTTAATACCCAAATTTT
Source organism: Dysmachus trigonus (assembly GCA_949715965.1). Taxonomy (NCBI): domain Eukaryota; kingdom Metazoa; phylum Arthropoda; class Insecta; order Diptera; family Asilidae; genus Dysmachus; species Dysmachus trigonus. The sequence continues at coordinate 86,921,691 of OX454319.1, read as the reverse complement.
AATGATTTAAGTGAAATGTTATGTTTTAAAAATCCTCAATTAAATAAGAATTTAAAAAGTCACATAGTAGGCCTGGTGTAGAATTCTCTGATCTGCATCTAAATGTGCGCATACGGATGCGAAAGTAATCAGTTCCAAAATTGCAAACATCAAACAATTTAGCTCGGATTCATTTGCATACGTAGAAGCCGTCAAATGGGAAAACTTCGGGGCAACTCCGACCAAAGCGATATATTCATGAGGTTCTCATGGCGAGTTGTACTGTGTGTGCTTAGGGTTGAGGGCAGTATCTTTTTATTCGTCAATTATATCGTGGGTCGGACTCTGTTGCCACAAAATCATTCGCCGGCAGAGAATCCACTTTGAAAATATAATAATTTATTATTTAAATATTATAAATTCAGTGGCTGGCATCACATTCGGGGTGCGCACAACTGGTCCAGATGCACTCCCCTGAGGGTGGAATTCCTCCGCAATTCCCAAAAACCTAAATGTATGGGATAAAATGGGACCGGAGTGTATTTGAACGCGCGCGATGGAACGGCAGGCGAATGCTGGAAATTGGTACTTTGTGGAAGTGCGCTGCATTAGCTTCCGAATTCAACAAGACAAATGAGTTAATGGAAGGAGAGTTTTCAATTCGAGGATCGGCTCATGGGGCAGGGATGGAGTTTCCGTCTTACCGTCGGGGGGTCGGGGTTTTGGAAACAAATCAATATGAAAAGGAAGTTCCTTGGGAATTTCTTGATATCCGGCAAAGTTAAGTGCTTCTGAGTGTTACATGTGTTGAGCGTTGTCGCTGACGACTTTGATAAATTCACCGTCTCTATTCCGACTTCTGGCAAGTAACTTTTGATTTATGTTGGCTGCTCGAATTTTTTTCAAAATCCATTTTTAAATGACATCTTACAATTTGTCAAGTTTTTAAATGTCTGCCGCTTTTGCCTGTATGTTGGAGTTTTAGCAAATGGAAATTTCAAATAGTACAACATTATCCTCGGAGAGATCTTAATAGCAACTTTTAATATTCTCTTAATATAGAGAGGCATCAAAGACCCAATTTTTGTACGTCTCCAGCTATTATAAATAACACATATATATAAAAGCTTGCATTAAAGTTTTTTTTCCCTTTTTCAGTTTTATATTTATGGCCTACGTCAGTTAAAAAAACGATTTTCTGAAATTCGGCCTATAGAGCTAGTTTTTTGGCGTTAAGTAACGTGGTTTTAAATAAATAAATAAACAAATACAAAAAGACCTAAATAAATCCAACTTTTTTATGATTTTTATCAATTTTTCATTTCTGTAGCTATGGCCTATTGTGCACATTTAATTATTGGCATGCACTGATGAAATGCTGCACTACTTACAACAATTTAGTTAGATTTTCTACAATATGAACCTTATATCTTCCCGAAAATCCATAAACTCCATATAATTCAAGAAAGGCCTTATGTAGGGGTTGGCAACAGATTGATCTGATTTTATGGGGAATCCATAATCTGAAATGTGATTTATTTCCGTAATCGATTTTTCAGAGCATATTGATGCAATTCGCCATAATCTTCGTGAACATATATGTAAATGCATTAATTGTGATAAATAACTCGTTATGAGCATTAATCTCTTCGATGGTAGACGACACAGTTCAGGTGATAAAACATTTCCACGAAACGAAGGCAGCTCACTTTATTCTGCCCCCGTTTCGGTGCATTAATAAACAATTCGGCTACAAATTGTTAATGTCAGCACTGCACTCGAGTTCGGTGTTCGAAGTTTAAAATTAATTTTCACCAAATACGTTTTCCAGCGGGAAATGAAATCTACTGATTACACGCCAAAATATCCGCTCAAATCGCATTAATACACACCCGTCGGCGGTGCGGGTGGTGGTAAGGTTGTATGAGTTTTTGAAAATCACAGAGGCTATTAAATTGAACGCGTACGACACACTTTCGATGTCGACGTGGAGTGCAGTAGCTCGCAGATCTGAGATAATTGGAATAGTTCACAAATTAGACCAAAATGTAAACCCGAACACCATCATAATATCGATGTCGATCGGCATTATGACCGTACGCAAAGCTGATAAATAAATAATTATGGGTATTTGCGGAAGTAGTAAACTGCATCCATTTTCCATTACACGAAAATCTTGTTTGCAGTTGCTACCAAGCGCCTGTGTCCTGCCGCGCTAAAGGCAATTTTAATGTGGGTCTAGGCATTGTAAACGCTCTAAATTTTCGAAAATGTAGGGCTTAATGGAATTTCACTTAATATCTCAGAGAAAGAGCGCATCTATCTATTAGATTATAATATTGTAAGGGAAAGATTTATAGTTCAATAAAATTATAAATTGTTGTAGGTGTATGTTCTTTTGGATATAAAATTATGATTTTAATATATCTTAATGCCTTATAAAGTCCCTGGCCGTATTAAATTAAATTCAATTTAATTTAAACGAACACTTATCGAGTTTTGGCAATATACATGGATTTAAGGTGATAATCCTTAAAATCATGGTGTATGAGTAATTTAAAAAAATATATGCATAAAAGACGAGTACAGACCCAAGTAAAATATAGGACAAGTAATTTATGTGAATCAATAATTCAATACAATTCTTATTTACTATTTCTTTTTATACTCTGAGCTATTGCAACGTATTTTTAAAAATGTATAATATTAAAAATATATGCAGCTCTTGAAGGGTGCAGTGGATTGTACGATCGTCAAAGCTTAAGTACGCTTTTTATTTTCAGTTGGCTAAAAAAAGACATACGTCTTAAAATAAAAGTCTCTAGATGACTGAATAAGACTTAAGAGGGACTTTTATTTCCTGAAAAATACAAGCGAGGTGTATATAATATAAAGTTCTGTTCACTTATATTATCATTTCATAATTTTTTCGGTACCTTATTTTTTTTTAAATTTATTTGCTTACTAAATGCAAAAGGCGTTTACTCGTACCACCGAGCAATCGAAAATGTAAATGGAAAATTATTAAATATAGGTATATACATATCTTTTTAAATTGCATGTTATTTTGACATAGACTGACAAAGAAACGTTCTCAGGTGTGTCTCACCGATCTTGATGAAATTGAAATATGTGATAGAGTATCGAAAAACAAGAAATACATATTTTTTTTTATCTGCGGGTACGTACATTTAGGGGGTGAAAACCACCCCTAAAGTTTACCCCCAAAAACAGTTTGTCCGAAATATTTCAAGTTCTAATGAATTTTTTCGAATGAAACAAAATGGAAATGATTTCTCATAAACATACTAATCTTTTGTAAGTAATCCGGTTCCAGGGGGTGGCAACCCTTACTTGTGATTGCAGAAAAACAATTTTTTTTTTTTTTTTTATATTTTTGCGTCACAAAAATAACACTTTTAGTTAAAAATCATTGAAAAATAGTTTTTTACATACGATTTTGAAAAATAAAGTTGACGTGTTTTTGGGTTTTCGTAAAAAAGCCTCCTCAAGGGGGTAAACAACCCCTAGCACCAATACGTAAATGATGTACATATATTCTTTCAGACATCAGTTTTTTCGAAAAATCGGTATTAAGGGGTTTTTGGAGTCGCTGATTACGATTGTGATGTTAAAAAAATCAAAATGGCGGATCTAACATGGCGGACAAACTTTTGAAAAATACAAAAAAAAAACAATAAATAAAGTACCCCCTAAATGTGCGTATCCACAGATAAAAAAACATACGTGTCTTTTATTTTGCGATACTCTATAATATATTTCAGTTTCGCGGTACTAAATGAATAGATTTACGCTTGAAAAATATTGGAAAATATTGAAAACTTATTTCTAAAATGTGCTGTGTTGCCAAAACAGTGCGAAATCTCGGTCAAAGATGTACCATGATCACTGCGAAGCTTTAATTTGACACCGTTTTACTTTTTTTTTGTAGGGAAAATGTGCTGCAAAATTAGGTTGACGCGATGGGCTAGTGCCAAGCTAGGCGAGGCAGCCATTTAAATGAAATAATTTTCCATAACTAATCGTAAGGTTTACTCTTTTCAGTATACCAACAAACTTTGAAAAATTTTGAACAGGGCTTGTTCTATAGGATTTAAAAAAATAAATCAGCCGATGGCCCACTTTATTGTATTTAAATCAATTAAGTAAATTCGATATTTCTGGTGGAAATAATATTTGATGAAATAATTTGAAACTGCGCACAAATTGAATATACGAGTATAGGAAGAAGTAGAAGTTTCAAATTGTTTAATCAGTTATTATAAGTGCAAAAATTATTTACGATATGAATTCAACGAAATACATGTAATTATCTGTTTCGTTAATTAATGTTTATACTAATTTCTATCGCTCAGAGGCACAAGTTAATATTGTCCATATTACAATATTTAGGTAATAATAAAATAGTATTTACATTTAAGTTACTGTTTTCGCAGTACTTATAAAATTACAATCAAAATGTACGTTGACCTTAAAATTAAGGTTTTCGATAATGAATGAATGAATAAAGTAATAACATTTCTTAAATTCAAGGGATTTCAATCATAATACTGGACGACACCAATTTTACACAGAATAAGTCATAAAGACATATAGGATTGTTGGAACTAGATTACAAATTCACAAACAAAAATATCCTATCACGTCACTTTTTTTTTTTTTTTTGAAAAATAGGTTTTGTAGAGTACAAAAGAGCGTACTCTGGCAATTTTTGCAAATTAATTGAAAAATCCTGGATTATCATAGCAACTTCGAATGTAACTGAAATAAAAGTTTGAGCCTTAAGCTATTTAATACCTTACCTACTTTTTTCCAGGAGAAAAAAGTTTTAAACAAAAGTTGTAGGCCATTTCAAGGCCAAGTTAATATTTTTAAATGGGAACCCATATTTTTTACCACGGAAATGGAAATGGAAATGGAATAGTCAAGGTCATGGCCAAGGATGTGGTCAAGGTCACATTCGGACGCATAACTTCTACTCTTTCCAAATATGCAGCAATAATGCAGGTTCACCTTTAAAGAAACACCTTAATCCTGATTTGACCTTCGAGGTCATGGTTAAGGTCATAGTCGGACGTAAAATTGTCCGCTCTTTCCATTTCCGTGGTCAAAAAGATGGGTTCCCATTTAAAAAAGTCTACTTGACCTTGAAACGACCTTCACGGCCATGGTTAAGGTCAAATCTAAGGTCACCATTGAATAGCTAGGGAAAATTCCTAGTACTTTTGTTCAAAACTTTTTTCTCCAAAATGCATTCCTCGAAAGTTATTTTGCCGTTTCTATACTTTTGGATCATCCTGTATACATATGTATATATAGATAAGAATTCTGTTCCTTTTTTGAGTCGTGTTATGAGATCTAAATACGATATTTTGTACTTTTCAACCCTATTTTGCTCAAAAACGTGACGTGATTGGATGTTTTTGTTTGCTAAATTCGTATCTTACAAAAAAAATCTTATAGAAGTGATATGTGATTTATTCTGTATCAAATTAAATATTAAAAAAAAAATTTAGTTACCAACTTTAGCCAACTATTTAATAGATTTATTCCCCATAAATTTAGATCAACCTAAAGTACCTAAAAATATCTCTATTAACAAACATAAATTCAAAATTAACACTTGATATTCGTTGTTTCAACGAGTTGGGTGTATATTGATTTTATTATTGTGCAAAGCTTTTATTTCTTTTATTTGTCTGGGACTAGGAATGAATGAATATGAGAAAAGAAAACCCTAAACCTTAAAACACCCAAAGTAGGTGCTATTAAATTGTACGAGAATTAAATTATTATAAAACTTAATAAGGCTCCTGAGGGGATATAAGGGTATAAGGGTTAAATATTCCGCGGAACACCTACACGTTTTGTGTAACATCAGCATTGGCGTAACTGGAATGATTAAGATAACAAATATATCTGGATCTATAAATTTAACCATATCGCCGGTTCCTCTGTGTTCATATGAATGAGATGGGGTGCCTCCAGCCCTAGCTTAGAAGTCTGTAAGACCGTGTAACAACAGGGGCTAAGAAATTCCGCAGATGCTAACGTATCCGTTCCACTATCCACATGTATGCAAGCCATGCTCATACTTACGTATGTATGTAGCACGGAAACGTGACAGCATAGAATTTCTGAAAATACACCCGGGCATTTGCGAATTCTGGAGATGCCTCTGATATTGTGCATGTGTGAAATTCTAAAGTTGATACTTCCTGCATTTTTGCTTGTTTGAAGAAACAACCGCTGGCTGTTAAGCCCCTTTCGAAATAAACTCTATTTGCAGATGAAATCAACGTTCTTCTGCATGCAAAGGGAAATTATATGCATAAGGGCGATAAATATACAGGCGCATTGGTCCTACTTATTGTGGGATAGCTTTCTGGATATGTTTCCTGGATATGGGCTACAAAAGACGACGACCCTCGGCCATGGCCACACATGAGGATGTTGCCTTGCTCTGGCTGTGGTTTTCTGATGGGATCTGGGTTTGCCTTGGCAATTTATAAACATTTCTTAAGTAATAACCCTTGGAGAGGAAGTGACTTTCGCAAATGGAATTGTTCTCCTTTTGCGGATAATTACATCATTGTCCTTATTCAATGCACAATTTTCTACTGGGAAAAAATGTTTAATAATGTTACAATGATATTGTAGTTTACTACGTTGAGATATAAAAAAAATTTAGTTGCTAGAATATTTAATTTGTCTTTAAAGGATATGATATCAGGCCTTTAAATCAAAATAAAATCCCTAAAAGTAATAAATCAAAGAGGTAGATAAAGTTGTAAAGTAAATATCAGAGTATTGTTGAATTTTATTATATTATTGCCTGAATTAATTAATAATTAAAGCTTCAAACTTCAAATGCGTTTTCTTCAGAACCATTTCTTTCATATTGGCGGGATAAAGAGGAAGAAAACTACTCGACCAAATTGACACCTTCCGGAAGTTTTTATCAAAATCTATCTATCAAAAATCCTAAATGAATTGAAAAATTAAAATAATATTTTTTTTTTTCTTACGAAGAAATCGAAATTTAGTTATTTGAATGATTACTTTAAAATCTTTAAATGTTTTTTACTTCATCGATTGAGAAATTATGTAAAAATGAAAATTAATTTTGTTTTTACGGCAAGAACAAGACTCTCTGCAATTCACAACTCCGATGGCGAGACATGATTATATTTTATGAAAACCTTATTGTTTAAATCTTCTTTTTTTATTAACAAAAAATATTTTCTAAATGAAATACTCTTAAAATTTCGAAAAATCCGGTTTCAGACTTTACTAAAAAACTTGGTTCAAACTTCACTATTTTTTGACTGACATCAAATATGTTCTCTACTCAACAAACATCGAAAATACATAATATTCCTAAAAATTAAAGTGATTTAAGGGGTAAGGTCTCCCCGAATTTAAAATATACATATTGCCCAAGTGAAGTTGTACTTAATTCCACAACTCACTATAGTTGTCCGCCATACTGAATCCGCCATCTTGAATTCTTGAATTTTAAAAATCTGAGCTCAGTTCTGAGATCATCAACCCAAAAAACCCACCATATGCCAAACTTCAGTGAATCAAGTAGATTTGCAATCCTCGTCCGCTATGTTGGGTCAGCCATCTGGAAATACTGGATCCGCCATCTTGAATTTTGAAAATCTGATCTCGATTTTGGGATTATTAATCCAAAAAACCCCCTGCTACCAAACTTCAGTGAACCAAATAGTTTTTGCATTCCCCATTCACCATATTGGCCATCTTGAATTTGAAATTTGACTTCGGAATCGTTATCAGCGACCCCAAAAACCCCCATATACAGAATTTTGTAGAAATCGGCCAAAAACAAAAACAAATACTGTCCGCCATCTTGAATTTGAAAACTGACATCGGATTCTTGTCCAGCAATGCCCAAAACCCCCAAAATAGTAATTTGGTCAATCTGAAAATTTTTATCATTGTTTGTTGAAAAAATGGCATTTTTTGGTGACAAGCCTCTCTTTAGACAGTTATTTTGAGGTTAGAACATTGTTTTTTCATAAAACACCAGACGGCATCAAAAACTATACTTCATGGCAAATTTTTTCGTGTGCTCAAAAAATGTTTTCTCCCACAAGAAAAGTGGGCAGATGGTGTGGCTGATTTGACAAAGAATGCCCCATATATATATGTATATATATATATTATATTATTTTATCATGTAAAGCCCTAAGAATCATTTGATTCGTCATATATTTAAAAATTCCAGAAATTGGCTTGTAATAATTTGAAATCAGAAGTTATTCTTCTTTTGAAATTTTTCTCAAAATTACATTTTCATTTCGGTGGAGTAAATATCGCGAAAACAATTCGATCGATTTACATAGTTTTAATTTTACGCACATGTTATCAATAACATTTGACATAATGTGCCAATTTTTTGTTTCAAGCTGTTCTATAATAATTTTCTCAAGCTAAATTTTTTAATTTTTTCAACTACACTAATAGATAATATTATATACTTATATAGTATATAATTTAAATAGTAAACCATTGGCTCTTTTTATTTCAGATAAACTTTGCCACCGCAATCCACTGGGCTTTCACAGAAAAGGTGCTTTGGCATACAACGCATAGCTCTACCATTTTTTTTTATTTTTCTTAATACAATTTTTATTAATGTGTATACCATATCTATAATAAAAGAAAATTCTTATGTGCAATGGTTGATTATACGTGAATTTAATTCAACCTGTCAGTAGTTTTTCGATTCGGTTTGAAAGCAACGCAAGTTTAAGATGTTGTGAGTATTGAAAATATATAAAGTGAAGTATTAAGTATATAAGAATTTGGTTTTCCGATTATTAAAATTTCTACACTGTCAAAATATACATTTTTTATATTATAATACATACATATATAACCACACCTAAATATTAAACTAGAATATTCATATAGTATAAATATTAAAAATATGTTCAAACGTTCTAACAGATATTATCTGCGACTGCATTCTCAAAATATCAGGAATTAATATTACAATTATATCTGATTTGAATTCCTCCAAAATTTTATTACAATTTTAAAAGGTATTAGGAGGATACTAAATTCATTTGATTTGAAATTAATCATATACCTCTTGTAATACATTTAATGAAGTATTTAAAAAACTATATAACGATATATATTAAGTCTCAAAATGATTTAAAACATGGGGTAAATAAATGAAAACATTAAATCTTGTAATATTAAGAAATGTTTAATTCTTCAAGAATATTATAAATTTAGTTCAAATTGTTTTATCGTGGATATATGTATAACAAACAGTGTCGATGTATATTTTTAAATATTTATTTAATTGACTTGCGTTACTATCTTTTATTTGTAGTACTATAATATGTCTTCGCAAATTTGTGTTAATTATATGGAAAAAAATATAGGTATTCATAAGTTTCAATTTAAACGTCATTTTTATCGAGCATTCAATTCAGAGGACCGTTTAAAGTTAAATCTCTAACTCTAGTCAATTATTTTTCCTAACCAATTATAATTTATTAAATAACTTTGTATTATAGGAATAACTTTGTATTATACGATATTTCGATTATGAAGCGAAAATAAGCAAAAAACTAACGAAAGATTGTATTATTGTAATGGTTTTCTTTTGTTTTGAAGTTGAAACTTGTTCAGTATGCAATCAGCCTCATTTTTTTCAATAAAAATTTCACAGAAACAAGTTCATGATTTTCCGCACTATGTTCACTCCATTAAAAAGGTCGCAGAGGCATTGGAATTTCTCGAATAATTTCGAATTGTTGAATTTAACGTTAATTTTTCAATAAATCCCTGCTCATATTACCGATATGCTTCAAATATTTTTGATTTAATTAAGTGCTCCTGTTTAATTGACCTTCGCAAGTTTTTCAATCACTACGCTTGGCATGATAAATAGGTTTTGCTCTGAGGTCGTGTTTGGGACGTAAATGCAATTAACAAGCCCATTTGAGCATTGATTCCTCGATTAATGCCTGTTCGATTTGTACGATAGCCCGGATCATTGGAGCTGTTAATAATTATAACTCTATCAATTTATTTTGAGGTATATACGTATGTTTAGCAGGTATATGCAGAAATTAATTTTGCATGTAAATTAATCTACAGAAGAAGTACATAGATCAAGAGAACTTGTTGAATTTTTCGACTGATAATTATTTATTAATAATATCCTTTAGTTAGGTATTTTAAAAGCAATTTGGTGGCAAAATAGGATTCAGTTCATTAGTGAAAGTTTTAAAAATATAGGTAATTATTGTTTTTCAAATGTTTTATTCTCTTCATTTATGTTTGAATTTCCAATTCTGAGAAAGATGATGGAAAAAAAATTTAAGGGAATAAATATATAAAGAATTAATTTCAGTGTGTTCTGGATGCTATTTAAGATAGTGTTTATGTTTATGCTAGGACGGAAGTTCGATATTCGATGCATCTAAACTCTAGTCCCATAAAACTCTTAAAGTATTAGAAAATAATTCTATATAAAAAAAATTATAATGCATTCTTGATATACATAACTCATGAAAAAGCGTTTACAAAGTGAACAAAATTATGTTACTTGATTTTAAATTGTTTCGTACTTAAGAAAAGATCAATCTTCAAAATGAATAAATTTCTTTAGAAATTACATTCAAACTAAAACCAAACTTTATCGTAAGGAAAATACCATCAATTGCAATTAAGTTTACTTCAAATAAATAAATTAATAGTTGTTAATTTAAGTAAATGTCTATGTTCCTTTACAATAAATTTTCCACTCTTTTTAATTAATGAAATGGTAGATTTTTGTTTTTGATGAACTGAGCTGATCTACAAAATATATATAATACATTACAGAGTGATCTCAGCGTACAAGTTTGATTTGATTTAATTACAATTTACGAATAAATAACAGATCTTTGTTTTTATCAAACTATTAAAATACTACTAGAGATGTAGATGTAGATTGTTGTGGCTGTCCGAAGACACACTTAGGCCATTACAGGCCCATTGTGATACCACTTTTTTGTGACCAGGGTTTCTCGTGGGAATCGAACCCACAACCTCTAGCGTCCTGCTGGCTCGCAGTAAACACGTCGCGTTACCAACCGGGCTATTGAGGCCCCCAAAATACTACTAACTAATTATAAATTATGTTTTAGAAAAATATAGATCTGCAATTTATTTGAAAATTGTAATCAAACTAAATCGAATTGTTCGTTTTTTCCTAATAAAGACGAGTAATTTACTTTTAGACTATCAGTGTCCTTATTTTAATGGTATAAATTCCCTTGATCTTAGTTGATCAATACTTTAAAAAATGTTTTTAACAATTAAGTTCTTTGTACTCAATCTTGTGTTCTTTTATTAAAATCGTACCATGCTTCGATTATTTGTGAAAGTATTATTGATAAAACGATAAACGATTTTTAAAAATGAAAGGTATAGATAAAGCATAAAGATATAGAATAAAGATTTATTAATAATATTTTTATCAGAGTAATATTTGTTATTTTCAACCTTATTTTTTTTCCTAAAATATTATTTTTAATGATGGTATCCTGTATAAGTCACGACCCGATCAAATTAAAATTTTGAGAGCACACAATAAAAACCAAACAAAAATTTTCGGACAGATTTTCTCGAAGTTCATGTGGCATAATTTTTTTGTTTTTTTTAAATAAGAATTTTTCAAAATTGTCATTGTCAACTTACTGTTGTTAGTAAGTTTAATCACGTTTAATCATTTTTGATTTCAGATAATCGATTTAAGCTGGAGAATAGACACTTTTTTCCTTACTTTTGCATGTTTTTGTCTATATTCGAAATATTGTTAATAAATAATTGAAATAATTTCTTAACATATGTTAAGATATGGTAATAATTCTCGTAATAAGGAAGAATTATGAAAACCACATCATGCAATTATTTTCGTATTGCTATGTTAAATTTACAAAAATAGACACTAAATTTGAAATCAGCAACTCCAAGTAATAATTTTTTTCATCTTTCACTCAGCACTCTGAATTTGAAAAATTTCGTATCAAATTTGTAATCAGCGACTTTCACTAGGATTACGAGAGCCGTCAATTTGACGAAATTTACAAAAGTCATATTTATTTATTTTTAGAAAAATATATTACATATATATTGTAAATTCCTTTCCTCATATTTTACGCCATTATTTTTTTCGGAATTTCTAAAAATCGTACAGTAGAGGTCTGTAAAGCCAGTGTTAAAAATATCGCCACTTTGTATGCAAATCGCTATTTATAGAAAATGTATTTTAGAAAAAATCCCTTTTACTCGTACTACATGCCAAAAAATTATCATCATATACATCTGAAGGCATCTTCTTAATTGTATATTAATCTCATACGTCAAAGAGAATAATAAGATGTGTATATAAATAGTTTTATGTTTTTAAAACGTTATTTAATAACATTTGATTACATTAGTATTATAGCCCAAAATTGAAAACAAAAAGAAAGGAGAAAAAAAGACAAACAATTTATTTTCTTTTAATACTTGTTTCACATATATACATATTTTGTTTTTATTGTTTTTAGTTTGTTATGAACTATTTCTTTTTCATGATTATTTGTTTTTAATGTTAATAAAACAGTTTGAAAAAAATGTGATATTTGAATATTTTATATGAATACTAGAGCTTAAATTTCTAGACTTAAGGGGGTAAATACAATTAGAAGGTCAAAAAAATCGATTTTTTTTTTGTTCCTCTATAAAGTTAGGAAATTTCCCGTGGAATACTCTCCAAAAAGTTTCAGGTCGAAAATCGAACTCCTTATATATTTTTTCTTCATTTTTTGAGAACGCTTTATTCAGCGCATAGCAGGTTTTCAAAACTTTAAACGTGTTTTTCTCGAAACAACATTTTTAAAATTTGCAACAACGATTACTCGACAACTACTTGTCAAATTTAGCTGAAATTTTTAGGGTTTCTTCTTTATACCATAGGCTTGTCTGTAAACCAAATTGTTTTGGAATTTTAGGTTTCAAAATTGAATTATTAATGCAAAAACGGCTGAAAAAATAGTGAAAATTATCGATTTTTTAAAAAAACTTCTACCAAACGCAGAATTTTTTTTTTTTTTAATTTTTGAGGTTTACCGACAAATTACATGTATATTTAAGCCAAAGTTTTTTTATGGGCTGTTACAGATCAATATCACGACGGCCAGAGTGGTTGCCGTTTTTTTTGTAGGTCAAATTCAAGCCAGCGTACAGCCGCCATTTAGTTTTCAAAAATTATTATTATTATTATTTCAAAACATTCCTCATTTATACCTTAACAAGTGTACAAAGTTTTATAATGATTGCATGATACACTTCTTTGTGAAAAAACAATGTTTTTTAATGCGTAATTTTTGCCCGTGTAATTGTATTTACCCCTTAATATTCAGTAGAAACAATCTTAATTTTTTCATAAAATCGTTGTCACACTGTACACGGCTTTTATGAACGTATCTACGACTTTTCTTTATATTTTTTGATTGGATTTACACTATCTAAAGCTTATTTGAACCTATCCTGATTTTTAGGGTTCCGTAGCCAAATGGTAAAAAACGGAACCCTTATGGATTCGTCATGTCTGTCTGTCTGTCTGTCCGTCCGTATGTCACAGCCACTTTTTTCCGAAACTATAAGAACTATACTGTTGAAACTTGGTAAGTAGATGTATTCTGTGAACCGCATTAAGATTTTCATACAAAAATAGAAAAAAAACAATAAATTTTGGGGGTTCCCCATACTTAGAACTGAAACTCCAAAATTTTTTTTCATCAAACACATACGTGTGGGGTATCTATGGATAGGTCTTCAAAAATGATATTGAGGTGTCTAATATCATGTTTTTCTAAACTGAATAATTTGCGCGAGAGACACTTCCAAAGTGGTAAAATGTGCGTAGTTTTTTTTTAATACGTCATGAATTGTAAACCGCAATTTACCTTTCATTCAATCAACTCAAATATAAAAATAAAAATAAAACATTTAATTTCATAAACATAACCGTGAACCATTATTTTCTAATAATAACAAGAACTTTTATATTATGTTACTTGCTACTACGGAAACCTTCATGGGCGAGTCCGACTCGCACTTGGCCGCTTTTTTTATATGTATGCGGCATCTCTTCGATTAGCACAATTTTTCTTGGAAGGTATCTATCTTATAAATTGCGGAATGAGTGCAATTTTATAATTTACAAGTTTTGTGAAATTATATCGAATGGAATTAATTTTAAGCTTTAAGCTTTTATTTAATCTCATTCAGACTCTTGTATTATATATTATTTTAAAGCGTGAAATCCACGATTGTACATAGTAAATTTCAAAATGTTGAATCTGCTGAAATTTTATCAACTATCTGTGGAAATTACAACAAAAGACAATTCGTCTAGTTTTCATGTTAAATCATTTAACAAAAACCCCATTACAGCGTCTCTACACCTTTTATCTACGAATTTTTGTCGGTTTCCCCATTTTAGGAAGCAGTTCTGGCCACTAGCAATATTTTTGTCCTGCAGGAATGAATTTTATGTCCTCACAAGGTACAGCAATTCCAGGAGAAAAATCCAAAACGGCTGTATCTATACCTCACAGTTAAAGCGCACCTCACAATGGAAAAATTCGTGAAGCTCTGTAATTCGTCGACGTTTTAAATCAGTGTACCCTCTGCCAGTACATTAACTCGAAAATCTGGAAAATTCGCTTGATGTACCTCAGATAATCTGCCGTGAAAATTTTAATGAAACTCCTGTGAGATGGAAAAGAAATTAATTTTTTTTCTTTTTTTTTTTTTGTTAACCGTAAATCGCGCTTTTCGCGCATATTCATCAAAAAAGTTTAGTTTTCTATCAGCGATATTTCTACAATCTTCGGTTTATCTTTGCTTTTTATTTGCAGGATTTGCAGAGATAAAAATTTGCACTGGGGGAATTTTCTGGTTGCCTAATGATCCCCGCAGTTTTGGCCACCGGCCGAAGGAATCATCGGGCTCGGTCGGTGAAACAACTGCGAACAGCATCAAATTTGATTAATTTGCAACATTAACGACTCGGTCTATAAAATGCCGGCAACAATTTTTACGGTCAATAAAAGCAAAGAATGAATTCAATAAGCCCTGCAAAATTAGCCAGATTGATTTCGGGTCGTTTAGATAAGAAGTTTGTTATGCTCGAGGAAAATGTACAAGGCCAGCGGAAGACAGCGAAGATTCGAGATAAGCTCGCCAGCTGAAGATGAAGTCGGGGATTCCCCCTAGCCAGGGAGGTTAAGGTAGGTCAAATCCAATTTAATGCAGCCAAAGGTCTTATTGCTAATAAAATGCCAAAGGTTTGCAGAAAAGAATTAATGGCTCCCCTGAGGGGAGTTTTTGTGTACTTTCACTGGCTACAACTTGTTGAGTTTGATATGATCGCTTTTTGGCCAAATTGAAAGTAATAAATAAGTTTACAGGACCGCGGTTCGGCCACTGACACAAGGTAAGCAGGTGTTCTAAATTAGGGCTACTCACCCTCTTTCTACAATTCATTTTAAGGCATTGTTAATAGAAAAAAAATTAGGGAATTAAATTAGTTCTCTCAATTCTTTTTTACACGATAAAAATAAACCATGTCTCTTTTTATACACGGTTTATTTCCTCGAACACAATTTAAACATCGAGTTTGTTCGTGATTGGCAGCTAAACAAAATTACATATTTACTTGCACATTTGAAAAGAAAAAAAAAAAACATTCACAAGAACTCTCACAAAACAGTCCATCTATTCAAAATCGTATTATCACAGTAAACGGAAATCTTTATTACAATCAAAGTTGGAATTGTGTGATTTCGGGCAATCTCGTCGAAAAGTTATGCTGTTATTATTGTTCTTTCTTTAGTAATATGTTACTAATGTTTATTTGAGTTAGTGTAATTGTTACTGCTAAATGCATTTGTATATTTTACATATATAGACACGTATATGTATACCTCAGGCATAACTTATAAAGCTAAATTGTTATTAGATTTTTGTACACGGTTTTTGAATAATATGGAACGAGTTTCCCATTTTACCATTGCAACCAGATTTTTTCAAGGCTAGGTTTGAGTTCTATAAACTTATACAGGAAACAGGTATAACCAATAAAAGTAATAAGTTGTAAAAAATATAAGAACTAATTTTTCATCGGTTTAATAGGTTATTATTGTTTGAGGTTTTATTGTAGAAATATTTTTTTTCTCGGTAAACGTTATTTTAAAATTATCTACAGAACAATAAAAATTGTTTAGCTAAAAGAAAAACTTAAAAAATGTTATGTTTATAAATTGAGCCGAAAATTAAGGAAAATATAATGTAGTGTAAATTCATATCTCTTTTTAAATTATCAAAGTTAAGAGGTAAAGACAAATAATTTGATTATTAGAATTTGGCATTATAGTTAAAAGTATCATGTTATTGAAATGATTATTAAGAAGTAAAAAGATTTCTTACGGTTTTAAATCTTAGCTTTGTGTAAAACTTATCGCATCTTCAAATTTACTAAAAAATACTTGCATTCAAATTGAGAATTATTAGATATTTAGACTATTATAAGATATTACAATGTTAAACCAAAGTCACAGTGTACACAATTCCTTGAGCGAAAAGTAATTTATATTATTTGTCTATAGTTTTAATGTTAAAGCACCCGCTTTACCTCGGCCTAAATAGCTTATGGTCAACTATCTATTACTAACCCTTCTGCTATCTCTAACCTTTTTGCTAAATATTTTAGCAGCGCTTTCTGTGATGACATCTGTGATATTAATTTAGATT
This sequence comes from Dysmachus trigonus, assembly GCA_949715965.1. Taxonomy (NCBI): domain Eukaryota; kingdom Metazoa; phylum Arthropoda; class Insecta; order Diptera; family Asilidae; genus Dysmachus; species Dysmachus trigonus. Next base: position 86,904,852 of record OX454319.1, on the reverse strand, counting down.
ATTTTAACTATTTGACATGCCTTCCGACACAATTTCCTAAGCTTGTATTTGATGTGTGTACTGTCTTGGAATATCTATGTAAAATTGACGAAGATTTCTCTGATTCGCCCGATAATGTTCCAGCTATCGTCCTTCGTAAGTGTGGTGAACCGCTTGTTGAATCCCTCACTTTTTTGTTTAACTTATCGTTGCGTACATGTGTTTGCCCTGTTGCCTGGAAATTATTTTATGTTATGTCCATCTTCAAGAAGGGCAAAAAGGAGTTGATTGAGAATTACAGACCTATCGCTAAACTCTCACCAACCCCGAAACTTTTCGAAGCCATTGTAGCCGACTTTTTGGCTTTTCAATGTGGTTCTCTTTTATCCACAAAGCAAAATGGCTTTGTAAAGGGTAGATCGACAGTGACGAATCTAGTCGAGTTCTCTAGCTTTTGTCTTGCGAATCTTGAAAAGTGGAAACAAGCCGACTGTATATATACCGATTTCAGCAAGGCCTTTGATAAGCTCTCCCATAAAATCATAATTTTTAAATTACTCCGACTTGGCTTTCCTACAGATCTTGTTCAATGGATCAAGTCATATCTTTCAAATCGTTCTTTTAAAGTTAAATTTTCTTCTGCGTTTTCCGACAACGTTCCGGTTCTTTCAGGTGTTCCACAGGGTAGTCATCTCGGGCCCTTATTTTTCACTCTTTTTATAAACGACTTGTTTCTTTTGCTTCATAAGTCTCATATCTTAGCTTACGCTGATGACTTGTAGATTTTCAAGCCGATTGAATCTTTAACTGATGCTTTGTGCCTTCAGCACGATCTTAATACGTTTGCGGTATGGTGTTCAAATAATCATTTAAGTTTAAATATTAGTAAGTGTAATTTTATTTATTTCAGCAAGAAGTGTTCGACTTTTGATTGCTCGTACAAAATTTATGATATCCCTTTAACTCGTTTAAATTGTGTTGTGGATCTTGGCGTATCTATTGACGAAAAATTGAATTTTGATAACCACATTGATGGGATTATTAGTCGATCTAACTCAGCACTTGGGTTCGTTAAGCGTTGGTCTAAGGATCTTGCCGATCCGTATCTCCTTATAGCCTTGTTTTTTGCTTTCGTCCGTCCGCTATTTGAGTACGCGTCCGTAGTTTGGATGCCTCAGTACGATGTACATATAAATCGTATCGAGGCAGTGCAGAAACGTTTTTTGCGCTTTGCTCTCCGCGACTTACCGTGGAGTGATCCCTACAACCTCCCCCCATATAAGGCTAGGTTGGGGCTTTTAAATCTGTCTTCCCTCTCCAGGCGCAGGCAAGTGGCAGGTGTCACGTTTATGCATAACATCGTTACTGGACATATAGACTCCCCTAACCTGCTGAGTCTCCTTAATTTTAATTCCCGACCGCGTGCTATTAGAGGACAGAATTTTCTTTATGTTGCTAGTCATCGAACCAATTACGGCTCAAATGAACCAATCTCAGCCATGTCTAAACTTTACAATTCTTCCTTCTCTGCAATTAATTTTAACTGCCATAGAAAGACTTTGTTCACGAACCTCACCTGTAACAAATAAATAAAATGAATTACCTTGAAGTCATTAGAAGAAATTACATAAAATTTACACAAAATGAAATACACATGAATTAAAACTTAAAAGAGTATCAAATTTTCAAACTGAAACTGGAACAAAATAAATAAATCACTGTCACTGAACTTTATGTCCTGAAGAAGAGCAAAAATTGTACTAGATTATTCGACGAAGTCAACTCAACATGCACAACTCCACACCGAGATGGCGCGCAGGACGCAAAGGAATGGCAACAAGAGCCAGAGGATCAATTGACATCTTCTCAGGAGACATCACTTATCATCGAGACACGAAAAGGCTTAGGTCGTCGTAGGATAACACATAATTAAAAAAGGCAAAAATTGTGGAAAAATTGTGATAAAAATTGTGAAGTGGTAAGCTATATGCGCAGGGGCGACACAGCTTACCTACCTGCAATTTTTATATTATATGTGGAGTGAAGTAGTGAATTGATTTTTTGTATAAAGAATTATTGGACTTGTGTAGTTTAGTTTAAGTAGGCTTTAGATTAAGAATTAAAATTTATGAATTCGGATTTTTTTTTGAATTTTTTTTTTTGGTAATACAATAAATTTAGAATACAGGCGCACATATTTGCGTTTTAATTAACCACCCAGAGCGAAGCATTCCGCTACGTGCCTCGTTATTGATCATTGGTGGTTCCATCCAGGAATTGTGCGCCCATTCAGAATTTAGCGAAATTAGCAGCTGAAAGAAACGGTATATTACGGTAGTTTCTCTGCAATTTAGCGAAATGTCGTCGTTCCGAAAACTAATAAATAAACAAATCGCCTTGAAAAGTCGAATGGACAAATTAATAGAAAATGGCAAGAAAACAAATTTGGCCAAACGAACTCAAGGTTTTTATGAAGGCAAAATAGCTGATCTGCAGAAAGTTTGGGATGAATACAATGAAAATGATATGGCAATAACAGAATTGACTTTGGAAGAGACCTCGACAGAACCAGAGGACTACGTATTGCAAGATCACTACAGTGCTGCTGAAGCAAAATATTCAGAGTATATGGCTGAGCTGAAGGATGGACTACGGAAGTTTCTAGAACCCGTTACGGCACCAATAACCACCAGCACGCCAACTTCGATTCAGAATGAAGCACAGCAGTGTGATTCACGACTACCAAGAATTGCACTACCAAAATTCAACGGGGATTATGACCTGTGGCGTTCTTTTCATGACCTATTTGTGTCGTTAGTGCACAAAAATCAAAGCCTATCAGCTGTACAAAAACTACATTACTTGAAGGGATGTTTAGTAGGTGAAGCAGAGAAAATTTTAAGGCATACACCAATCACAGATAGGGATTATGAGCCAGCATGGAAAAAATTACAAGATAGATACAATAACACAAAAATATTGGTTAATCACCAAATTAAAAATTTACTCAGCCAACCTAAATTAAACACAGAAACTGCAAAGGGAATAAAAGCTCTTATTGATACAACTGAGGAGTGCCTACAACAACTTAAGAGCCTAGAAGTAGACACGTCGTCATGGGATACATTATTAATATATTTACTTGTACAAAAATTGCCATTCACGACTCTTAAATTATGGGAAGAGGATCAAGGTGAAACCAAATCGCTACCAAAATTCGGCGAGTTTCAGAAATTTTTAACGAAGCGCCTTAGGATTTTAGAATCAATTGCTGATACTATAGTACCGAAAGTAACTCCACATAAATCACCCAAGGAAACCACTCAAGCATACCATGCCGATGCTATAAAGAAAGATAAATGTACTGCATGCTCTGCAAATCACTTTGTTCAAAAATGTCCCAGATATTTAAAAATGGATATAAAAACCCGAACTAAGATTATCAACTCTTCTGGTAGGTGTCTTAACTGCTTATCAAAAGATCATAGCGTAAATGAGTGTACCAGCAAGTACAGGTGTTTCAAGTGTAATGAAAAACATCACACTACTATCCACGACGACCTGAAAAAGGAACAAAGCCAATACAATACATCAAGCAAGGGGATTGCAACACATCAAACATTTAAGAATACTACTCATGAACAAAAAAATAAAGTTAACATAAATTCCGAACCAAAACCAGCCGACTGTGCTGACGAGTTAAACACTACTCAGAACTATATGGTTACGGAAAACCATCAAGCCTTATTAGCCACTGCATTGGTAATAGCACAAGGCGAAGATGGAGAACCACAAGTATTAAGATGTCTTCTAGATACAGGTTCGCAGTCATCATTCATTACTGAGGCTGCTTGTAAAAGGCTACACGTCAAAACTGTTCCAAGCTCAATACAGGTTACAGGACTAGGAAGAAGTCCAGTAGCCAGCTCAAATCAAGAAATTAAATTAAGCCTGAAGTCACGCAATGCAACTGCAGCTTCAGTAGAGGACAAGTTCTTGGTCCTCAAAAGAATCACTGACCCTTTACCAACAAGGTTAATTGCACAAAAGGAGTGGCAGCACCTGCGACAACTAGAGTTAGCTGACCCTACCTTTTGGAAACCAGGCAAAATCGATGCTCTGTTAGGAGCACGTATTTATGCAAAAATATTGCAAAATGGGGTCATTCATGGATCCAAAACAGCTCCAACCGCCGTGAATACAATCTTTGGATGGATACTGCTAGGATCAACAATGCAATCCGAAAATTACGTTAAGGCCTTAACAATCACTACACACCACTCAGAATCTGAGTTAAACGCACAACTAAAAAGATTTTGGGAAATCGAAGAGATTTCGAGTAAAAAAATGTTAACAAAGGAAGAGGAGGATTGTCAGCAAATATATGAAACTACATATCGACGATTAAGCAACGGACGTTACCAAGTCAAGCTTCCGTTTGTTAATAATCAAGTCCCCACATTAGGCAATTCCAGACCACAAGCAATAAAAAGATTTCTAAATTTGCAAAAACAGTTTGCAAATAAACCTCAATTTGAAGCAGATTATAAAAAATGTCTTGACGAATATCTCGAGCTTGGACATATGGAAGCAATAAATCCTCCTAATGATGCAGAAAAACATTACTATATACCACACCACGCAGTTGTCAAGGATAGCACAACGACGAAACTTAGGGTGGTGTTTGATGCATCCGCAAAAACCACAAACGGTCTTTCATTAAATGAGCAACTGTTAATAGGCCCCACGTTACAACCTAAATTATATGCCATATTATTAAATTGGCGAAAGTACCGCATAGCAATGAACGCAGATATAGAAAAGATGTATCGAATGATTGACGTACATCCAGAAGATCGCACTTATCAGAGAATCATATGGCAAAACCCTACAACACACCAAATGCAAGACTACCAACTAAAAACGGTAACATTTGGTACTTCCGCTGCTCCATATTTAGCAGTTAGAACATTACAACAACTGGCAGCAGACGAGAAAACCAATTGGCCGTTAGCATCCAAAGTTGCTCTAAACGAATTTTACGTAGACGATCTACTGACTGGCGCCGACAATATCACAGATGCTAAACAGCTACAATTGGAATTAATTAATATGATGAAGGCAGGGGGATTTAATCTAAGGAAGTGGACCAGCAACGATTTACGACTACTAGAGGACTTACCAATGGAGCATCGAGAGCTTAAGGGCCCACTGTCATTCACAGAAAATGATTCCTTCAAAACACTCGGAATACGATGGCATCCTGGGCCCGACAATTTTACCTTTTCAATTCCAGCTACACATTATTCCCTTACAGCAACTAAACGATCTATATTGTCAGAAATAGCATCGTTATATGACCCGTTAGGCTGGCTAGCACCAATTATTATTGTTGCAAAATCTCTGATGCAGACATTATGGATCATAGGCTCATCGTGGGACAGTCAAGTTAGCGAGTCAATCGAAAATCAATGGAAAACATTCAAGCTAGAATTGAAAAACTTAGAATATCTAAAAATTCCAAGATGGATTGGTTATACGGCACATGCAAAAATGCAACTTCATGGCTTCTGTGATGCTTCATCTCGAGCATATGCTGCAGTATTATATTTGCGAGCTGAGGATGTAAATGGAAATGTAAAATCCAATCTGCTCATTGCTAAGACTAAAGTAGCGCCCCTAAAGCCTACCACGATACCACGATTAGAGCTAAACGGAGCCGTCCTGCTTACCAGGTTGATCAAGGATACCATTGAGAGCATGCAACTATCAAACATCCCTGTGTTTGCATGGACAGATGCCATGATAGTATTGCAATGGATCAAAGAACACCCCTCTCGATGGAAAACCTACGTAGCTAATCGTGTAGTGGAAATTCAATCTAACATTCGGTACGACTGTTGGCAACATGTTCCTACTAAAGATAATCCCGCAGACCTAGCGTCTAGAGGCATTTCAACATCTTGTTTAATTAACAATAAACTGTGGTGGAATGGGCCTCTATGGCTGATAAATCATCCAAGGGAATGGCCAAAATTCACTAGAACTCAAGAGCGAACAGACTTAGAAGCTAGAACGATGCCTACTACAAATTGTCTTGTTAACTTAACAAATCACATCATTTTAAAATACTCGTCGTTTACGCGTTTAATTCGTATCATCGCAACAATACAACGATTTGTATATAACTGCCGTAATCCCAAAATAAAAAAGCTAGGCATTAAATCAGGTGCCGAACATAAACAAGCTGAAGTTACGGTGCTCAAATTAGTGCAACAGGCTGCCTTTCCAGAAGATTACAAAAACCTACTCCAACAAAGACCCCTTTCACGAAAAAGTTCTTTGCTATCTTTAAATCCATTTCTGGATGAAAACAAATTAATTAGATTAGGTGGAAGACTGGAAAATGCTAAGGTGCCATATTCAAGAAAGCACCCTATAATTTTGCCCAAAAATCATCATATCACCTGTCTCATAATTAATAAAATTCACCTCGAAACATTACATGGCGGCCCGTCTCTTGTGTTAAGCACCAGCCGAGAGCAGTATTGGATTCTTGATGCCAGAAGAATCATTACGAGCACACTGCACAACTGCATTATTTGCACCAGACACCGCAAGGCAATCACAACACAGTTAATGGGAAACTTACCAGCACCCCGAGTTAACATAACTAAACCCTTTACAGAGGTAGGCATTGACTATGCTGGTCCAATCACCTTAAAATCATCAATGCTTCGAAATACTAAACAATATAAGGGATAAATTTGTGTCTTTGTCTGTATGGCTACAAAGGCTATACATATAGAACTTGTCTCCGACCTCACTGCAGCTGCTTTCATTGCTGCGTTAAAACGGTTTGTTTCGCGAAGAGGATTATGTAGCAACATATATTCAGACTGTGGAACAAATTTTGTAGGCGGAAGAAAAGTGCTTGATAAGGATTTAGAAAAGGCTATTAAAGAATCAACACCAGAAGCTGCTAAATATCTCGCTGCTAGGACCATAACTTGGCACTTTAATCCGCCAGCGGCTCCTCATTTTGGGGGATTATGGGAAGCGGGCGTTAAATCCATTAAGTACCATTTATGCAGAGTACTAGGAAATGCAATATGTACATTTGAAGAGTATGCTACAGTACTCACTCAAATCGAAGCATGCTTAAACTCCCGCCCATTGTGCCACCTTCGCGATGACCCCGATGAATTGTTTATTCTAACACCAGGCCATTTTTTAATTGGTCAACCAATTAATGCGATACCAGAACCAGATTATGCTACTACTAAAATTACACCAAACCAGCGTTGGAAACTGTTGCAACAAATGACCAGACAATTTTGGAATAGATGGGCGAAAGATTACCTTAATCAATTGCAGCAACGGCCAAAATGGTGCATTAAGGAACCAAATATTCAAGTCGGAGAAGTTGTTCTTCTTAAAAATGAGAATATGCCACCTACAAGTTGGCCCCTAGGAGTTGTAGAAAGAGTCTTCACTGGCACTGATGGTTTGGTCAGAGTAGTACAATTACGCACTCAAAACAACTCTTTACAACGACCAATTTCAAAGATCTGCCGTCTTCCAATAGAAAATGCCTAAAAATAGTCAAAATCTATGTTGTGATGTCCCCTTTCGTCTTGTGAACGTCCCAATTTAAATTCTTTGCATTAATAATTTGTCTCACTAGATGTCTCAAAACGAGGATTATGATGAGGACGTTCTTATGCTCATGGAGGAGATATGCTTCAACCCCTTTTTCAATGACATCGCCAACGATAAACCCACCGAACCACGCGAATCAACCACCAGGCCATCCGGCTCATCAATTTCGGCGTCAAACAACCAAATCCATATCCAGAAGATACAAGGGTCCAGCAACTCCCGGAGTCCTGCTCCACTATTACAAAAACCCGCGCTGATCAATGGTAGACAAGTCAAATCCCTAGAACTGCTGAAACCAACGAGGAATCTCAAAGAATTAAAAATGCGAGCTGAAAATGATTATCAAAAATTTATTACACGAGAAGGTGAGGACATATTCATAAAACGAGAAGTGCTGCAAAGAATTAAATTTGATGAAATCCGCAAAACAAAGAGAAAGGAGCTAACCATCAATCTGCCTGATAGATTCCAAGTCCGACTTCAGGTGAAAGCTGATGGAAAAATAGTGTTTCACCATCACCACAAAAGAGGCAGCGGAAAGAAAATAAAAGAAATGATTAATGTTGAACGGACCGTTCAACAGGGGGGAGGATGTTCACGAACCTCACCTGTAACAAATAAATAAAATGAATTACCTTGAAGTCATTAGAAGAAATTACATAAAATTTACACAAAATGAAATACACATGAATTAAAACTTAAAAGAGTATCAAATTTTCAAACTGAAACTGGAACAAAATAAATAAATCACTGTCACTGAACTTTATGTCCTGAAGAAGAGCAAAAATTGTACTAGATTATTCGACGAAGTCAACTCAACATGCACAACTCCACACCGAGATGGCGCGCAGGACGCAAAGGAATGGCAACAAGAGCCAGAGGATCAATTGACATCTTCTCAGGAGACATCACTTATCATCGAGACACGAAAAGGCTTAGGTCGTCGTAGGATAACACATAATTAAAAAAGGCAAAAATTGTGGAAAAATTGTGATAAAAATTGTGAAGTGGTAAGCTATATGCGCAGGGGCGACACAGCTTACCTACCTGCAATTTTTATATTATATGTGGAGTGAAGTAGTGAATTGATTTTTTGTATAAAGAATTATTGGACTTGTGTAGTTTAGTTTAAGTAGGCTTTAGATTAAGAATTAAAATTTATGAATTCGGATTTTTTTTTGAATTTTTTTTTTTGGTAATACAATAAATTTAGAATACAGGCGCACATATTTGCGTTTTAATTAACCACCCAGAGCGAAGCATTCCGCTACGTGCCTCGTTATTGATCAGACTTTGAGAAATCGTTTAATTACTCTTAATTAATAATAAATTAATTACTCTTTGTATTTTTCGCTTAAGTTTTGTTTTGCTATTTTATTTTATTCAGTTTTTATAGACGATTGTTATTATGTCAGATGGTTTATGTAACCTGTTGATACGAAAATAAATAAATATCGAAGGAAAAAAAAAATTAGTACTTTACATCACTTATTTATTTCTCATATAAATATTAACTCGTCTTTTAATTTCAAATAAGTTAATCTTCAATTTGTCGACCAAACATTAAAAAATAAATGACTAAATAAGTTAATAACATTAACATTTGCTCCTCCAAGTTTTAAGTTCACCAATAGGTTTAAAATAAAATTAAGATTTTGATTCGGGCATACCCGAGTAAAAATCGTTAATACAAAAAGAGTACCAAAATAGCACCCAACATTTAATTTCCACCAAAATAATATCGATTTTGCTATTGGAAATGAAAAGTACTGATTCACCACCAAATAAGGGACAAAAATTAGATGAAAAATGTAACTTTTGATTAAAACTCCGAAACACCACTAAAACAGCACTTTATAATAAATAGTATGGTGTAGTATACGCGGGTATTGTTGGAAATATTTTTATATGATGGTTATGGTTTGGTGGTGATTTGGTGTTAATGTTGGTGCTCTTTTGGTTTTCTTAGAGGTATCAATTGACTATTTTTTTCGCTAAAAAGGTCTACTCTGGTGTTATTTTGGTTTAACTTGAGGAGTAGATTCAGTTGTTATTCGGTGTAAGTAAAATTTGATCCACAATTTTTACTCGGGTACCTTCATCAGTTTTGCGTGGTATGCAATTTAAAAAAAAATTTTAAGTTTGAAAGGCATCGCATGGAAATGAGCTTTGAAAAAAGCGTTCCCTTCTGTTGTTTTAGATAAAACGTCTAGTCTTTATTCTTCTAATGACAGTACGCAATTTAGAGACAATAGGTTTTAATAAAGTGAGTTTCGCAGACAATAAGTAAGCTAGCAGGTGATATTGGCATGGTAGCCGCAGCGAAATGAAACCGCCGTAAGTTGAGATGTTTGTAAATTCCGATTCCCGGTAACCGTGGAAAAACCTCATCCAGGCGAATACCCAGTAATTGAGCACAGGTGAGGCAATTCAGAGCCATTTGTTTGCCGTGTGCTGTGTGCTGTGTGCCCCAAGTCCCCGCCAAGGTACAAAAGCTCGTCTGCGGCGGCTCTCAAATAGTGCTGGTCTTACACGGGGGTGCCGATTCTGGAGCAGGTTACCAGAAAACGGTAGCGCCAGACCACACTATTACCAGAAACAGCAAGCGCTAGAACGCTCGTTCCGTCGCCGCCACTGCGCTCGAGGTGTTCGGAGGGGCTCTGTTTGGTTCCAGGGCGCTTTTCAATTACAACGAAGAGCTATAGAGCCAATAAATACTTTTCCTGGCGGGGGCCCTCAGGAAGGGCTGCTGCTCGTATGTGCAAAGGGATGTTTGTGTTCACGGGTAGCCGCCCGATGGTAACCCGCAAGGCGTTGGCGTGAGAAGAAAAGTTTAATAGAATTCGAAATTAGTTCACAGCTTCTCGGAAGTTAATATTCGACGAAAGTTACCATGCTTTTGGATATTTATTTGAATTGAATACGTGTGTGCGATATTTGCATGGGAGCCGTCGAATAAGCCTCCTCGCTGCGGTGTGGTACCTCGAGATTGAATTTAAACAATTTAAGGTACTCGAATTTACGAAGATACTTCGCAACGAATTATTAATTTATCATTTGAGAAGTTTGAGCAAAATTGAAGCAAATAATTTACACCTAAAGTGCTCTGATTTTACAAAAGTTTTGTTGTTAGACTATTTCTGTTTTTTTTTGTCTTTTTGTTGCATGTACGTACTTTTTCAACTTTAATATACAGGATTCGGTAAAAATGTATGACTACCTTGAAATGGCTTTACTTTTGAATTGGTAGGGTCAATGTTTTCGAAACTGTTGATCAACGGCAAAGAAAGTCCAAGACTGAGACCTATTGTGACTACAGTGATCAAAAAGTAAAGCCAATTTGTTTATAACTTTGAAAAATTTTATTTATTCTTTCAAATTTATATTATCTCCTTCAAAGTAGTCCCCGCCCAATGCAATACACACCTTTCTCAGCGATTTTTCCAATCCTCGAAACCCTTCTGAAACTCGATGACTTTGGCGTGATCTTTTTGGTTTTGCCTCGCCTTTTCCACGATATTCGCTGGGTTGTAAGCATAGATCCAAGTCTCATCTCCAGTTATGATGCGTTTCATCTCGTTCTGATAGTCAGAGAGCATTGTTTCAAAGACTTCAACACGTTGTTGTTTTTCCAAAAAATTGAAATTGTTTTTGTAAACAATCAATTTCAATCAAATTCTTAATGTTCTTTCAAAATGGTTTGAACCGATCCAAGTAAAATGTTTACAGTATCAGCAAGGTCTCTAATTGTCAACCGACGATTTTTGAGCACCAAATCTTTGATTTCATTGACATGTTGTTCATTGATTAATGTTGATTGTCGTCTGGGACGCTCTTCAACGCCTTCTCTACCTTCTTTGAATTGTTTATACCACTTGTAAACATTTCTTTCAGACAAAACCTGATCGCCGAAGGCCTTCTGCAACATTCTAAACGTTTCTGCAGTAGAAATTTCATTTTGCAAACAAGATTTAATGCAACTTCTTTGTTCACTAAAATCAGATATTGTAAAAATCGAAAAATTCACTTTTAGTTGCTCAGGAAACACAACGAAACTAACCAAAAACATGACCTACTGGCATAAAATTTTATACAGATATGAGTGACAGTGGTGCAAACCTAAAAACAAGAAGATTTGCTTGAACTAATGTACCCGCGCAATTTAAATTAAAAATTGGCTTTACTTTTTGATCACAGTAGTATACCTGGCGGTAGCACGACCAAGACCAAGATTCGACTTGCAAGACCGATACTAAGACAAAGAAACCGAATTGCTATATTTTTTATTTTTAGTATTTTTAAGGAAGTTAGCTAGGTTTAAAAACATTATCCTATATTTAACACGTGATTTAGTGAGAATAATTAGAACTTTATTAAATTTTAACACAATATTATTTGGTTTTTTTTTTAATCCAACTATTCACTAACCGAACCGTGGAATTTTTATTATACATATTCATTATGAAGTAAAAAGTCGTTTTTACATACTTGTTTTAAGTTTTTTATTTTCCGAAACGCGTATTTCGGCTTTTGAGGCCATTTCCAATGAGTTTCTAACTAAAACTGAAGTTTAATATCAAATATTGCAGTCCAATACCATGGAACGAGTAAAATAATAGTGAGAGATTTTTAACAATAAAATCAATTAATGGTGAGGCTATGTGTTTTAATTTAATTTTAATTTAACAGTGAATTTGAGAGTGTAGGCTAAAATAATTTTTTTTTGTTTAAATATGTACTTTTAAAGTAGGTTATAAAAATCGCGAATTTTTTTTATTGCACAAGCCGTCTATACATAATTTCTACAGAATGTTAGGGCGTTTCTTTTAGTTCAACTTTTTAAAATAAAAAAACAAAGGATATATCATACAAATTGAGCTAAAATTGTTCACCTTTGAAAAAATATTTTTGTATATTATTTCAGGGATGTTGTCCCAATAGTTTAGATACTACAGATCTGTTAAATAGGCTGTAAAAATGATTTATTCATTATGTAATACAAATCGAAATGCGTTTTTCTCGAAATTGGTTTTTTTTTTCTCATGGACGTACGATAAAAACTCAATTTTTAAGATATTTCTAAAAATCTTCCTGCATTTTACTTGTGATTAAAGTCGTTATAATTTATCCATTATTATAAATTTTGGTTCAGTAAATTTTTCTTTATAAACAAAATTATGGGCAAAAAGTACTACTGTTTTTTCAATTTTACTTTAAATTCGTATGAAAGCTTGAAATTTTTATCTTTTGCTTCCACAGTGTGATAAGGTGAGACTATATTCATATATTATAAGAATTAATTTAATTTTCTAAATTTCGAGTTCTAATGGCGCCCGTCTAACAATAGTTTTAAAGGGAACTCATGAAGATCTTTGCATTCTTCCTTTTAATTATAATAATAATAATAATAATTTTTGAATTGTATAATACTCTTTGTATACTAGAGGGATATATAAATAAAGGTACAAAAGAAAACTCAAAAAAAAAAATGTTTTACTTAAGCACTTTGAAGTGATAGTACCCTTAATGACTTTGAAAAATTGTTAAATTAATGGAGGTTTGAATTTTACATGTTATAATAAATTAAAATTTTTCTAATTTTATAAAATAGTATATAGAATTTATATTTAATTTAAAGAACGTTCAGCTCACTTGGTTATACCATAAGATATCACGAAGCAGAAGTTCTCTAGTACTCCGCCCCATTTGGGGGTAAAGGATTCCATCACATTTCATGACGCAGGGAGGTACCTTTTGTTCCATGTAATCAATTTTGCTCCTGCCTCGGAGGGATTTGTGGCGCTTAATCTCGTTTTACCCTAATTTAACCATAAATGCCCCAATTTAATACCCCGGAAAGATTGCCCTAAAAATCTAATTGACTGATAAGATCCGGCTACACGTTTTATTTTCCTAGAGTTAATAAAGTTCCGCGAAATAAAACAGATATAAACGGGAGGATTTCGTGTCATATGTCCTTAGCACGCTGACATAGGTTTCGGGGTAAATGCGGATCTCTGGATCCCAACACTACGGGCTAGGTCGAAAAAGATACCTGTAGCCGTCGGTGGCCCAAAATAAATTATTTATGGCTTATTTATTTTTCCAAGCTGTAGTATTCTAGCCAAGGTCGGGCATTAAATACAAAGGACCTGTTTTATGGGCTAGTCGTGACACCATTCATTAGGTGGCTCATGTCATGCCATATGCTCCCGGGCAATTTCCTTTGAGTAAAATCAGAATTTATAGCATCTTTATTCCGCATGTACCGAGCCGAATAGCGAAGGATGTCGGCATCTCCTCTTTTACTGCCAATTTTATTGCAATCACTTTGGATAGAGAACAACAACGAGGGGGGCCGCACCGGGGTGGTCTGGGTGGCTGCTGGCTACATAACTGGGAGCACATCTCGAGCATCCTGTTCGTGAAAATTAATTCGCTGAAAATACCCCCTTTGCCTGGGCGTTAATGTTTCATTGTTGCCAGCCATGCTCGCTCTGTCTGCTCTACCTTGATGAAAATTCGCCTGTCGGAAAACGATTTTCCGAAGAATCCACAACCAACTTCTTCCCTAAATATCTCTTGTAGAAGATGTAGTTTGAGAGAATAAATATCGCGGCCAATGACATCGAAGTATTACTGTCACTTTCAGCAGGACTTTGTATACTAAAGTATCATACTTTTTCTAGGGAACCGAATCGATTGCCATGAACTTTATGGTCAAATTTCATGCTTAGTTCACGAAATTCCCTGCTGTTCAGTATGAAAATTGCTTTTATGCTCGGAAAGACGAAACATGTTTCAACGTAGACAACAAAGATGTTCTGTATATGTATAGCTTAGAAAATCTATTACTGACCCTTTTGAGGTAATTTGCAGGTAAATAAATGCTTATAGATTTAAAGGAAAAGTTGTAAACACTTTTTGAAGTTTCCGCTTTGAAACAAAACAGCAGCTTCCGGCTATAAATATGAAAAGTCTGCAGAAGAGATGTGAGTGGCGTCAGCTTTTACTCAAGAATCTTATGAATAAATTCACTGAAATTTTCATTTTTCACTAAAGAAAGTAATTACCTTTTCTGAATAGAGATTTAGTTAAAATTATGATCAACAAAATGTTGTTTATTATTTTACTTATTTTGTTATTTAAAATTTCACTAATTATACGCAAAATAAAAACTTCAGAAATTCTTTGTTATAAAAATCTAACAAGGAAACGTTCTCAGGTGCGTCTCAACGATTTTGATGAAATTGAAATATGTTATAGAGTATCGAAAAACAAGAAACAAATATTTTTTTTTTCTGCGGATACGCACATTTAGAGGTATTTAGGTACTTTTTTTTTTTTTTTTTTAAATAAAAATTGGTGTATTTTTCAAAAGTTTGTCTGCCATGTTGGTTCCGCCATTTTGAATTTTTTAAATTTAACATCAGATTTGTAATCAGTGACAACAAAAACCCCTTAATACTGGTTTTAACGAAAAAACTGATGTCTCAAAGAATATACATCATTTACGCATTAGTGCTAGGGGTTGTTTACCCCCCTTAAGGGGAGGTTCTCATCTAGAATCTTGAAATTTTCGATTTTTTTTTATTTCATATTATTAAAGTTTAATATGTCTAGAATGTTGCTTTAAAATATTTAGTTGATCCGAGCACTAGAACGGATTCTACAGCCCATTGATTGTGGCGGTGTCATGATCGTAGCGGGGCGCTCAGCCTGTGCCGTGCCGTTCAATCACGATTATCTCGGAACTTTGTTTTTCAAGATTTTTCAAATTTGCGTACAAGATAACTTAAAAACGGTTGAACCGATCAACTTCTAGTTGCATATTAAAGTAAACAATTTTCTTCATAGAAAGAGTGGAGCACATTTTGAAAATTGTAACATTATCTCCTTTTTGTAAGTGATAAACTATGAAAAAAAACGGCCGAAAACGACCTTAAAATTTCAAAATCGCGCCATTCCGTCAATTTTAAATTTTTTTTGAAAGTCGTCCACTCTTTATGAGACAAATTTATTCTAGTTTATAATAATGTCATCATTATTTGATTTCAGACCAATCTGCGACCCCTAAATTGTACGCAGCTGGGCAATTTTCGAAAAACATGCCTCCGGAGAAGTTGAATAACGGGCGCCATTTTGTTTTTTTTTTTTAATAAAAAACTTTTTTCGTACAGATAAATGTACAATAAAAGATAATGCCAAATATCATTTCCCTATGTCTTGTCATTTGCCTTCAAAAAAATCAGGAACTTTACCTACTTTTTGACGTTCTAGATGAGAACCTCCCCTTAAGTGAGGAGCTTTTTTTACGAAAACGCAAAAGCAGGTGAACTTTATTTTTCAAAATCGTATGTAAAAAAAATATTTTTCAATGATTTTTAACTGAAACTGCTCTTTTTGTGACGCAAAAATATAAAAAAAATAGTTTTTCTGCAATAAAAGATAAGGATTGCCATCCCCGGGAACCTGATTGCTTACAAAAGGTTAGTATATTTATGAGACATCATCTCTATTTTGTTTAATTCGAAAAAAAAATTCATTAGAACTTGAAATATTTAGGAACAACTGTTTTTGGGGTAAACTTTAGGGACGGTTTTCACCTCCTAAATGTGCGTATCCGCAGATAAAAAAAAATACGTATCTCTTAATATATTTTTCGATACTCTATCACATATTTCAATTTCATCAAAATCGGTGAGACACACCTGAGAACGTTTCCTTGTAAGTAAAAAATCAAAATACATACATACCTAAATGAATCTTTCTGGTTTCCATCGAATATAATTTTGTTTTAAAGTATTATTTTATTCAGTTAAAATTACGGAAATTATTTTTTGCAATTTTCAAATGTGTTAGTATAGTTTTAAAAAAAGTGTTTGTAATTTAAACGTCCAGATAACAAATTACATGGATATCTCACAAAATTAAGTATTTCACAATCCGTCATTTTGAAATATTGTTTTTGAATTGAAAAATAGCTTACCCAGTATCAATTTAATATAGAAATCAGTGAATTCCGGGTACCAATTATGATTGAAACTCTCAAATGCTGCATCATTTCATAGTCTATCATATCATGGATTAGTGAATGTACTCAACGAATTTAATATTGTTGTTTTTATAAGATTTTTGGGTAGTTAATGGTTTTTAATTAAATCAGAATTATTCCGTATGTTAGCTTTTGATAATGTTCTTGAAATATCGACTTTCAAAAGTCAAAATCCAAAGTAAACTACCTGCAACAGGTGAACAGATAATTTTAATAAATGATAGATTACAAAACTCCTGCATATTTCTTTTACTAATGTCATGTAGTAAATCAATCGACATGAATGGTAATCACGCTTTATTCTATTTTCTATTTCATCGTTGTACCGAGTATAAAATTTTATATTTTCATAATTATTTCTGATTTTTTTAAACATTTTACAATGAATTTGAATATAAAACAAAGATATGTATAAAACGTCAGGAGAAGGATAAAGTAAAATGAAAATGAAAAATGTTCTATGACTCTTATAGAGGATCATTGATTTCAAATCTTAAAATTCAAGATGACGGACCCAAAATGGCGGCCTGTTATTACTAAATGTCATAGAAAATAATGAATATTAAAATAAGTATAAAGAGCTTCTTGGGACTGTTTATTTCAAATTGGGTATGTGTGAAAATATCAATATGAATATCTTTGGTTGTTGCAATGATGATCATTTAAAAATAATTGCTATAGTAATTTAGATGTAACATTTAAAAATCCGTAGTGATTCTTAATGTACGTATACATGACGAATTGAGAGATCCAATCGAGGTTGGATGAAGTTTTCGATCCATATCACACTAATTGAGATTTAAGAATCGAATCGAAAGTGAATTCAATGAGGATTGAAGCGACATCAGAAGTAGTGAAATATAATAAGTAAAGATGGAAAGACATCAAGAAATTAATATTAAATGTTTGTTAAAGTTTTATTTATATATTGCAAAGAAAATTAATAGCTTTTAATGAAAATAAAGTATAAGTTCATAAAAAATCTTTCAAAAATAATAAAACTAGATTGTGTGTTTTTAGATTCTTTAATTTCGAAAAAAAAGAAACAAATTCCACTACATCATATTTTTGAGAAAAGTAGGGTTAACAATTTAGAAAAGCCTTAGTTTATTCACTTTTCGATTTTTTTTTAAATAACGGGATGTCGCACGAGTTCGAAACGTAGTTCAAATGAAGGCTTAAATTCTGTGCTATAGTTATAAAATATTAGTTAATTAACACCTTTGTCGAGGTTTGTTGGGGAGACCATTTTTTCATTAGAGTTCCACTCCTACATACCATGGGTTAATTTAATGTATCATATAGTATATGGGAGAGGGAAGATTCATGAAGAAACTGTTCCTTAAATAAATCTTAATAAAGTTTGCATTGTTTTATATACATATAAAAAGAATAGAATATGTATTTTAATGTAAAAGTTTAGATTTACAAGTTAATTTACCGAAAAAACATGTAATTAATATAAATAAATATTAAGAAAGAAAATTAAAAATAATTTAATATACTTATTCTGAAATAAAAATAGTAATTTAACAAATAACAAAGCACAAGTTAGAAGAAGAGAAAGAGGAAGTAGAAATCTACTAAGCTTTTCAAGGTTATTTAGAGGCACCCAATTCCAAACAAAAATTTAGAGAATCAAATTAAATAAGAAAAAGAGAAAAAAAATAACCACCTCCAAAATATTATATATTAAATAAATTTATATAAAAAATCTTATGTTACAACTTTCAATATTGAATCCTTACTAATATTAATTGAGTATTAAGAAATGAAGACAAACATATTATTAAAGGTTAAAAAAAATAAAAAGTTCGTATTTACATAAAAAATTCGTATTTTTGCTAAACAAAAAAATCTTTAAATATATTTCTTGTCTTGCTCCTAAATGGGACTTTTACAGTGTAATATTAAAAATTCACGTTATTGATATTGAATTTGAAAACAACTTTTAAATTGACGTTTTTCTTAATTTTATGAAATTGTTTTTGCTTTAATATCAAAGGGTTACGTGTGTTAAGAATAATTGATGTGTTGACCAGTACAATATTAGACCCGATACACATAAAGATTCTTAATTAAAACAAAAATCTCTTCATATATTTCGTCTGTTGGTCACAAATGAGACATTGGCTGGAGACCATTGCAACCGAAATTCCCTTCGGACTGTAAGGGTTAATTGTCCTTTTCATCCACCACTTTGTGACTATATTACTCGAATATATATAGGTTTGGATACGGTCACAAAATTTAATAGGACGAAAGTGGGCGACCGCTTGCCTGGGTAAACAATAACAAGGAGCGGACGGGAGTACCGTTCTTATTTTTGTTTATACATATATTTTTCGACAGGGCGCGATCTTATTCGTCGTTCTGTCTTCTTCGAAATTTTTTCCCTCAAGCCAGCAACCTTGCACACACGCTTGTTATCTGACGGGAACTTATTAAAGTTCGGGAGCAGTTTTCACACGGAATGAGATTTATTGCGGTGTTATCGTTCCGTCGCCAGGATAGAGAGGGGCTGGAAAGGGAATATAGTTCTACATAGTCGTGACGTGTGTTATGGTTATCCCGGACCCGGTCGTGGTTCTAGTTATCGATAACTTGATCCGCATGCCATGCACTCGAACACCTCCTGAACTTGGGTGAGATGTAACGCGACTATGGGCAGCCTCTTATACACAATGGTAGTAAATTTTTAGTTTTAGCTTTACTTAAACTTTCCCTGTCCGGGATAATGAAACAACTTTAAGCAGCCGATTCCGAAAATAAACTTTGCCTGTCGAAAAGTTGTGCGCTAACAAGATTTATCGGTGACATTATTGGTCGGATTCCAAGATAATTGAAGTCATTAAAAGCCAAATTTACTAAGTTTCTACCGAGCTTCTATATAATATAAGCTCTTTTGGGAATTGCGGTGCAAGTTAGATTTTTCCATCCAATTTTCCTCTATCGGACTAACTTTTCTAACGTGTTTATTGTTTTATGATCCATATAATCGGGGGTTTTACCGGGTGAAAAAATGTTTTTATTCTTAAGTTTAATAGAAAACAAAATCAACAGTCGATAGAAAGGATAACATATGTCAACAAGATTTTTACTAATGATTACCTTTTAGGTCATTTCCATAGAATTTTTTTCCGTAGATTATGAATGAGGAAACGTAAATTCCCTATTTAATTCTCTATTAGCTGGCACTTTTGAAAAAATACTTATGGATTTATTTTTGCCTTTTTGGGAAAGTTATTAAAAAATTGGAATTCGAATTCTTGGAGCAGCATGTTACTTAGGTAAAATGAAAGTTTGAAGCTTTTGTATAAAAATACAATAGATAATGTGAAATCAATAACTGATATACGTTCATGAAAAACTTATTCCCACTATAGAAAAATTATATTTCCTATATTTAAATAACCATTCAGGCTTTCTTTTGAGCGACATTACAAGTTCCTATAGCTTTCGATTATTTTTGAATGATTTTTCAAATAAGGCCTTTTATAATTTTTAGTCCCACTTTTCTCGAAAACCGGAGCCAATTAAGCATTTTCATTTGCAAATTCGTAATTCACTGAAAACTCTTGCAGAATTATTTACAGAAGAAAGATAGAAAAATCTTTATTTTAACGATTTTCGACTAAATGTTGTGAATATGCAAAAAATCACACCGAAAATTTTCACTTTTTGAAATGTTTAAGTTAAATATCTCAGGGAGTCAATTTCTTCTTCTTACAAAATTTTATCAAAATGCATGAGGAGGTCTTAAGCTCAATTGAAGCTTAATTTCGCTTTGTTACTTTTGAAATATTTGATTGCTTTCAAGCTTAAAATTATTATACTTATAAAAATGTTCATAAATGTGATATTTATTTATTTATTTATCATTGAGCCAACAGACATCTGCCCTGACTGTACATAATTAAAAAAAAAAAAAAAAAGAAATAAATACAAAAAGCAAACTTAATGCCTAATCCTACTATCTACGACTATTTTAACCTATTCTTAATTTGATCTCTGTTTAAATTAAAGTCCAGATTAACAAAATGCTTATTGTAAGAGCTTATCAAAGAGTCAAACGGTCCAAACATCGCATACCAAGTTCGATGGGTCTCGACATGTAAAAAATCAAAAGTTCTCAAATTTCTTGTCGGTACATTAATATTAAGAGACAACAAGAGCTCGGGACAATTTATCTCCCCGGTTAATAATGAGTGAACGAAGACTACTTTAGAAATCTCACGACGACGCTCAAGTGTCTGCAAGTTTATCAACTTTAACCTATTCTCATAGCACGGTAAGTCCAAGCGATTCTGCCAAGGCAAATCCTTTAATGCAAAACGAAGAAATCTCTTTTGAATCGACTCGATTCTTGAGATATTAACAGAATAAAATGGAGACCACACAACACATGAAAACTCAAGAATTGGTCTAACAAGTCCCACATACAAAGCTCTCAGAACGTAAGGGTCACGAAGCTCCTTAGACCATCGTCTAATAAAACCCAGCACGGAGTTGCTTCTATTAACAACATATTCGATATGCTGCCTGAAATCCAATTTACGGTCAAGGATTAACCCCAAATCTTTAATGTTATCTACGGGCACCAAGGGGGATCCGTCCAAAACATAGTTGAAGTTAACCGAGGAAATCTTACGCGAGAAAGACATTACAGAGCATTTGCTCACATTTAAAAGAAGAGAGTTACGTTTACACCAATCCACAAAACGATTTATATCTTCCTGCAATAAGAGGCAGTCGTCGTTACAAGAAATCTCTCGAAAAATCTTAACATCGTCTGCATAGATAAGGAGTTCGGAACTGGTTATAACATTCTGAACGTCGTTAATAAATAAAACGAATAACAATGGACCTAGATGGCTTCCCTGGGGAACGCCTGAAGTCACTAAAATAGGATCGGATATCTCGAAATTAAAAATAACTTGTTGCGATCGTTTAGACAGATATGATTCCACCCATCTGAGAAACCTAGGAGGAACACCTAGAGACAAAAGCTTTGACAAGAGAACTTTGTGAGAGATCTTATCGAATGCCTTACTGAAGTCCGTATATATACAATCAACTATATTACCTCTTTCCATGCTTTGTAGGACAAATGAAACCAGAGAAACCAAATTAGTGGTCGTAGACCTCCCCTTTACGAAACCGTGCTGCTTAACAGATATCAAGGATTTACAACAGTGGTAGAAGCGATCATATATAATTGATTCGAACAATTTAGGAATAACCGATAATTTGGCAACAGGCCTATAGTTTGACACTGCATCGCGCTTGCCTTGTTTATGAAGCGGAGTTATAAATGACAGTTTCCATAACTGGGGGAAAGAAGAGGACTTAAGCGATAGATTAAACAAGTGCGACAATGGAGCCGCAAGAGAACCAGAACAATTTTTCATCACCGAAGCAGGAATGCCATCAGGTCCAGGCGATACACTATAATTTAAACAGCTTAGGTAAGATGCCACAGTAAGTTCATCAACTACAGATATGTCAAAGTCTATTATGGAATTTACGGGGGTATAACTAAAGTTATTCGGACTATACTCCTCGTCGTTACAAATGAAAGAGGATTTGAAAAATTCAGCGAACATGTTAGCAATGTCAAGAGAATTATCCGATGAAATCGAGCCGTTAGTCATAACTTGAGGTGCATTATGAGATCCTCGTTTAGAATTAGCATAATTCCAGAACTCGCTTGGATGATCTCGTAACTTAGCTTTAATTGAGTCAACATATTTACTTCGAGCTATCACAGAAAGAATATTGAACCGTCGTCGTAAGATAATAAAATGCTCGTAGTCAGGAATCGAACAGCTACGTGTATATCTTTTCCAGGCCTTGGACTTTTTGTTCTTGAGATGTCTAAGTTCGCCATCAAACCAGGGCGGTAGTTTGGACCTCCTTCGTCTAGTTGTGAAAGGTACAGAATTGACAAAACAATCAAATACAATACAATAAAAAGATATAACAGCACTATTTAGGTCATCACAATTCACAACGGAAGACCAATCAGAAGTTGTTAATAAATGTTCCAGGTACGAAAAATCTACTTTAGCAAAGTTAAACGATGGATTCCTGACTGATTCAACTACACTAGCGTCAATATCACAGATAAAATTAAAAGTCAGGGCAGGATGATGAGAGTCCTCAGGAACGAATGGTTGATCATGGCGGTTCAAGTAGTAGTTATTGGGACACGAAACCAATACCAAGTCGAGGATGCGGGAACGTTGATTCTCAATAAAGTTGATCTGTCGAAGTCCAAGAGCGCAGATAGTATCCAGAAAGTGATGTTCCAGAGATGAAAGAGTTAGAGCCGCAGAACGAACATCGTCGATATTATTGAAAAGGGACCAATTTATGTTCGGCAAATTGAAGTCCCCCAAAACAACCACTTCATCACCTTCGTCAGCAAGGTCCAATACATACTCGATCACAGAGAGGTGTGTCTGATAAGTCTGCAGATCAGAGTCGGGCGGTATATACACGCAAATTGTATAAATTTTACTCTTCTTCCCAGCAATAGACATCGTGCAGATCAATTCTACTTCAGATGATGGAACGGCAATCAGTTGCGTTGGTAAAGATGATTTGGCTGCAATTAGGACACCTCCACCCTTTCGAGTTACGGAATCATTAAAACGGTCCCGACGGAACACCTGATAAGAACTATCAAATAACTCCAAGTCACCAATATCTTTATGAAGCCAAGTCTCAGTTAAGGCTATAATATGACAATCAGAACACCAAGAATTAATAAAAAAGTCATTAGTTTTAGTTCGAAGGCCGTTAACGTTTTGATAATAGAAGATCACCGAAACCTTTCCAGTTCCATCACAAATCAGTTGGGTTTTAGATAATTTTGACTTTGCTTTTGGCGTGGACGTAAAAAAGCGTTGTAGGTATGCGGCTTAAAATCACGAAGGATAATTCCATTTGGCCAATTATTAATATTTCCCAAATTATTCAGGCATTCCTCGGGCACATATAGTTTAAATGACGATGAAAATGCCACTTCGCGTTTCGGGTTTATTTTAACACATTTTATACTCTTAATTTTGTCCACTTCACAAAGCTGTTTATCCTTGATATAATCCAAGATGTTATTGGGTGTGGTGGTCGGGTCCAGGCGCGAAATAAATAAGCATTTAGGAGGAACGATTACTTTCATATATAGAAGATATCACAGTAATAGCAATTCAAAAGGACCTCTGACTGTTTTAAGTTTAAAATAAATAAATTCAGTATTTCCATAAAAAAAATAAAATAAATTCTAGCTTTGTAGCAAAGTTATATTTTTATTCTGAAACATAGCTAATATGCTATGCATTATGACCTTAACCCATAAATGCGCAAAACGAGGATTTTGTGCATGCAAGTTCGATTGTACATTCGAATAGCAAATTGGGGCGATTTTCTTCCAAATTCGTATATAAGGGGTTTTTGGGGATGCTCTTTCAGAATCTGGCATTTTTTTTTGCATAAAAGCTTCAAAAACCCTATTATTTTTTTGGGGTTTTTAAAAAAAGTGCCGTTTTTTTTTGGTATTTTTATTTATTTGGTCGATTATCTTGACGTTGCTGCTATTGAATGATCCAATAACTACCAGAAATCGCGGTCCGAATGTCTAAACTTTTTCAAACCGTGATTTTGAAAGTTTTTTTTTGCTTTGGTTTTTTCAAAATGGCCATTTTGTACAGCAATGTAATAACAAACCTTGGATTTTTTTACACGAAAAAGATCAATTTTCCAAAAAAAATTATAGAACAGAAAATGCTTCAAATTAGCCAAGGAATACATGCAAATTTTTTCAGAATTTGTTCGACTATTTTTGGTTTTTTTGGATTTGGTAAATTTTTGAAAAATTCAAAAATCTCCCCAAAAATTCTGAAAAAATTCACTCCTGTTGCTTGGCTAATTATAATGTCCGCGAAGTTAGCCCCGCCATTTTTGAAAAAGTAAAAAAAAAAAGTTGTGCTGTATTGTGCTAGAGTTGTGCTATGTTGTGCTGATTTTCAAAATTCATTAGCACCGCTAGAACAAATTTTACACACTAATATTATTTTTGGGGTGAGAAGTTAGCCCCGCCATTTTGGAAAAAAAATACGGTAAAAATACTAATGCATTGTGCTTGAGTTGTGCTATGTTGTGCCGTATTTAAAAATTCTGTAATTCGAAAAAAAAAATTTGGGACGCTATTTTGTATTTTTTGGGTGAGAAGTTACCCCGCCATTTTGGAAAAAAAATACGGTAAAAATACTAATGCGTTGTGCTTGAGTTGTGCTATGTTGTGCCGTATTTAAAAATTCTGTAATTCGAAAAAAAAAAATTTGGGACGCTATTTTGTATTTTTTGGGTGAGAAGTTAGCCCCGCCATTTTGGAAAAAAAATACGGTAAAAATACTAATGCATTGTGCTTGAGTTGTGCTATGTTGTGCCGTATTTAAAAATTCTGTATTACCAAAACTAAAAATTTGGGACGCTATTTTGTATTTTTTGGGTGAGAAGTTAGCCCCGCCATTTTGAAAAAATAATACGGTAAAAATACTACTGCGTTATGCTTGAGTTGTGCTATGTTGTGCCGTATTTAAAAATTCTGTATTACCAAAACTAAAAATTTGGGACGCTATTTTATATTTTTTGGGTGAGAAGTTAGCCCCGCCATTTTAAAAATCGGCAACTAAAATTTTACGGAGATCCGAAAAGGAAGGTGGGAAATTATAAAAAATACCAATTGCCACGCAATTAGAGTGTAAATAGGTATTGTAATGTAAAATGTAATAAGGCGTTGGAAAATAAACATTTTTGTGCAAAGCTAAAAGCCCATGCGTCTAGTTCATTGATAGAGGGGAGTTAAATTTAAAAAATCGCCAACCGTCTAAATACTGAAAAGACAAAAATCTGCATATAAAAAGGAAAAATTAATAAATTAAATACTGCTCATAAAAAAGTATTTTCCAAAGAGTACCCTAAACGGAAAGGAAGAAAAACAAGAAACAGTAGAGAATGAATTAATTAATTATCTCTTAATAATTCCACGCAGTATGTAACATTATGTATTAGTGCAAACTTTACCGAATTGTAACAACGCATTGGAAGGTAAACGTGTTTGCGCTAAGGTGAAAACCATGCGCTTGATATCTTGTTGTGTAACACCGAAATAAGGGAAAAGCAGTTGCCTGAAAGAGGAAATAAGTACAACCGTTGTTTAAATTTAGTTGAATTAATTAACTCTACACATGTAGTACTATTTTAAGTAATCAATCGCTAGAAACAAAATAATAGAAAAGGAAAACTGGATCGACTATGGCAATCGAATAAAATCAGGTAAATAGTCAAATTAC
This sequence comes from Dysmachus trigonus, assembly GCA_949715965.1. Classification (NCBI taxonomy): domain Eukaryota; kingdom Metazoa; phylum Arthropoda; class Insecta; order Diptera; family Asilidae; genus Dysmachus; species Dysmachus trigonus. Next base: position 86,878,797 of record OX454319.1, on the reverse strand, counting down.
TTAGATCAGCTAATGGAAAGGATCAATCTGATAGGTTTTTCTAATTCATCAAATAGTCAATTTCAGCTTAAAAAGATAAAGAAGGTGCACCAATGAGCCTCAAAAAGTAATCAAAATGCGCAAAGAAAGGCACACGATAATTCCTAACGAGAATTCTATGGTGTCCTACTTTGCACTAAATTCAAATTCAAGCATCGCAGGGAGGAAAGGAACAATAAAGTAAATGCCTTATAAAAACTCTGAAGGAGGGAAACAAGGATTGTTGACATCTTATCAGAAAATAATTCCTAACAGATTACGTAAATTAATGCAAAAATATTGATTTTAATCCAATTCAATTTCAATTTTGAAATTTTGAAAATTAATTTTTTGCCGCGTCTTGTAGTCTAAAGTTAACAAAATAACTTAACACATCATTCATTAAAAAAATTGGCTCAGTTCTATAATCTAGTCAATTTACTATAGATATCAAACCTATATGGACGGATATACAAACTGAAAAAGTTGTGTATAATTTTAAAAGCCGTACACGCACAATAGGTACCCTTAAACGCCTTACTTGGACAAACTATTTATTTGAACAAATTTTCGAATGTACCAAAATTAATTGCCCTCTCGCATTTAAGAGAGTAAAAACGTCGGAGTCTGGAATTGCAATCTCAATCTATGGTTATTGTAGTGAATGCGAGAGTATATTTCATGGCGTTCTTGTAAATAATCTTGAAAATTATAACATAAATAATGCATTTAATATGGAATGTTCTATACAAAATTACGATTCTTCTTTTATACATAAAAAAAAACGTCAATTAAAAGGCTCCAAACGAGTTGCAGTTAAAAATGAATTAGTTGAGCATAACGTTTTACCTTCACTTTGGAGAAGGAAAACAATGGACCAATATACCGATCTTGGCGATGACGAGCCTCCTCACTTATTTACCTTGACCACTTTAAGAAAAGCCAAACAAGAAGGTGCGCAGAGTTTCCTTGGCATAAAGGAAAACGATTATTGTAGGAGTTTAAGAGCTATGAAATATAACCTCTAAATATAGCCTCTTCCCCCCCCCCCCCCCCCCCCCCTTCCCCAAAATGTCTTTTTTTTCTAAAAATATTTCCCAATTCTTAGACCCTGTCCGTCTTCCGCAAAAGAAGAACATTTAGATCCGAGTTTCAAAAATCTTATTTCTCATTTTCTTGCTAAACTATAAGTCGGAAAAACTCCTATTTTCCTAAAATGTAGCTAACTGCAAGACATTTACCTTTAACTTCACCTCAAGTATAATTATTTCTGCCTTAATTATAGTTCTAGATATATCAAATTATTTTTCAATAAGCCCACCGCTATCCTACTACATCTCTGTTTTTCCTATTACATTTTCCCTTTGAACATGGTGCCAATCTAGTATGTTCTCCCCACACACACATGCATTCACATCGACGTGTATGCACAAATCATCCCATACGTTATTATCTGTCCCATGTTTTACCCCGTTTAGCTTTCTCTTTAAGGGGAGGTTCCTTTGATCGGCGATGAAAAAATCGATTTTTTTTTTGTACATATTATCAATCTATAATATGTTAAAAACATGATCCTAAAACCGTTTTGCGTTTTATGCAGTTTTTAGAAAGTTACAGCGCTTCAAAGAGAAGCGTGCAACTATTAACGCGGCACAACTAGCGAACAAGACGAAATGGTTCTAAAACTTCAAACGCGTTTTCCCGAAAGTTGATATTTTCAGTGCGCGGGACAGTGTATCTCGAGAACCACTGATCGGATCCACTTGAAATTTTAAAGTCATGTGTAAAATTCAATTTCGGAGCCCTAGAACCATTATTAACAATATATTTTAATAATAAACAATGTTTATGCCTGTCTTAAACAACTAAAACACACCCCAAAACACGACCTTAATTTTCAAGTGGATAACTTTCTCTGTTTTTTTTATCAAAATTTCGAAATTTTTGGTTGAAGGGCCGCTACATATGTTTATTTAACTAACTTAAAAAATGTTCATGTTTCAGTGACCCCTACGACCCTCGGGAACGTCCCGCGCAGACACATATATGGCGCGCAAGGCCTCGCGGAGATATGGCTGGAACCGCCATTTTGAATTGAAAGAGGGGGGAAAAAATAAATTTAGGGACTCTTTTTATCAATAAACATTGTACAAAAAACCGTTTGTTCATATCACATTTCTTTATACCTCAAAAAAATTCATAAAAGTGAAGAACTTTTCAGAGTCGATCAGAGGAACCTCCCCTTAAGCCCTCTGAGCACATCTTCACACCCCTTCTTACTTTGGATAGTTTATTTCAGAGTATGCATTATGCACATATACCTAAATTTGAAATAGAATTGGATTAAAATCAATATTTTTGCATTAATTTACGTAATCTGTTAGGAATTATTTTCTGATAAGATGTCAACAATCCTTGTTTCCCTCCTTCAGAGTTTTTATAAGGCATTTACTTTATTGTTCCTTTCCTCCCTGCGATGCTTGAATTTGAATTTAGTGCAAAGTAGGACACCATAGAATTCTCGTTAGGAATTATCGTGTGCCTTTCTTTGCGCATTTTGATTACTTTTTGAGGCTCATTGGTGCACCTTCTTTATCTTTTTAAGCTGAAATTGATTATTTGATGAATTAGAAAAACCTATCAGATTGATCCTTTCCATTAGCTGATCTAAGTAATTTGACTATTTACCTGATTTTATTCGATTGCCATAGTCGATCCAGTTTTCCTTTTCTATTATTTTGTTTCTAGCGATTGATTACTTAAAATAGTACTACATGTGTAGAGTTAATTAATTCAACTAAATTTAAACAACGGTTGTACTTATTTCCTCTTTCAGGCAACTGCTTTTCCCTTATTTCGGTGTTACACAACAAGATATCAAGCGCATGGTTTTCACCTTAGCGCAAACACGTTTACCTTCCAATGCGTTGTTACAATTCGGTAAAGTTTGCACTAATACATAATGTTACATACTGCGTGGAATTATTAAGAGATAATTAATTAATTCATTCTCTACTGTTTCTTGTTTTTCTTCCTTTCCGTTTAGGGTACTCTTTGGAAAATACTTTTTTATGAGCAGTATTTAATTTATTAATTTTTCCTTTTTATATGCAGATTTTTGTCTTTTCAGTATTTAGACGGTTGGCGATTTTTTAAATTTAACTCCCCTCTATCAATGAACTAGACGCATGGGCTTTTAGCTTTGCACAAAAATGTTTATTTTCCAACGCCTTATTACATTTTACATTACAATACCTATTTACACTCTAATTGCGTGGCAATTGGTATTTTTTATAATTTCCCACCTTCCTTTTCGGATCTCCGTAAAATTTTAGTTGCCGATTTTTAAAATGGCGGGGCTAACTTCTCACCCAAAAAATATAAAATAGCGTCCCAAATTTTTAGTTTTGGTAATACAGAATTTTTAAATACGGCACAACATAGCACAACTCAAGCATAACGCAGTAGTATTTTTACCGTATTATTTTTTCAAAATGGCGGGGCTAACTTCTCACCCAAAAAATACAAAATAGCGTCCCAAATTTTTAGTTTTGGTAATACAGAATTTTTAAATACGGCACAACATAGCACAACTCAAGCACAATGCATTAGTATTTTTACCGTATTTTTTTTCCAAAATGGCGGGGCTAACTTCTCACCCAAAAAATACAAAATAGCGTCCCAAATTTTTAGTTTTGGTAATACAGAATTTTTAAATACGGCACAACATAGCACAACTCAAGCACAATGCATTAGTATTTTTACCGTATTTTTTTTCCAAAATGGCGGGGCTAACTTCTCACCCAAAAAATACAAAATAGCGTCCCAAATTTTTAGTTTTGGTAATACAGAATTTTTAAATACGGCACAACATAGCACAACTCAAGCAGAATGCATTAGTATTTTTACCGTATTTTTTTTCCAAAATGGCGGGGCTAACTTCTCACCCAAAAAATACAAAATAGCGTCCCAAATTTTTTTTTTTTCGAATTACAGAATTTTTAAATACGGCACAACATAGCACAACTCAAGCACAACGCATTAGTATTTTTACCGTATTTTTTTTCCAAAATGGCGGGGTAACTTCTCACCCAAAAAATACAAAATAGCGTCCCAAATTTTTTTTTTTCGAATTACAGAATTTTTAAATACGGCACAACATAGCACAACTCAAGCACAATGCATTAGTATTTTTACCGTATTTTTTTTCCAAAATGGCGGGGCTAACTTCTCACCCCAAAAATAATATTAGTGTGTAAAATTTGTTCTAGCGGTGCTAATGAATTTTGAAAATCAGCACAACATAGCACAACTCTAGCACAATACAGCACAACTTTTTTTTTTTACTTTTTCAAAAATGGCGGGGCTAACTTCGCGGACATTAATTATAAGTACTTTTTGTCAATTTTTTTTTATGATGAAACATGGTGATATTTTTCCTCGAAAAGGATCAATTTTACGAATAAAGTTTATATGACAAAAAGTGCTTATAAGTAGTCAAACAACACGTGTGAATTTTTTCGAAATTTGTCGGGACATTTTTGGATTTTTCGAAAATTGGAAAAATCCAAAAACCAAAAATAGTCGAAAAAATTCTCAAAAAATTCACACATTTTCTTTGGCTAATTTTAAGCATTTTTCTTCTTCACTTTTTTTTGTAAAGTTTATCCTTTTCGTGTAAAAAAATCAAAGGTTTTTTATTACATTGCTGTACAAAATGGCCATTTTGCAAAAACCAAAGCAAAAAAAAACTTTCAAAATCATGGTTTTGGAAAGTTTAGACATTCGGACTGCGATTTCTGGTGGTTATTTGATCATTCAATAACAGCAAAGACAAGATAATCGACTTTGAGAAGAAAAATGACTAAAAAAAATCGGCACTTTTATGAAAAAACCCAAAAAATAATAGGGTTTTTGAAGCTTTTATGCAAAACAAATGCCAGATACTGAAAGAGCATCCCCAAGAACCCCTTATATACGAATTTGGAAGAAAATCGCCCGAATTTGCTATTCGAATCGTACAATTGAACTTGCGTGCACAAAATCCTCGTTTTGCACATTAATGGGTTAATATGCAAAATATTTATGCTTTGAGAACTTTTTTAAGAACTAGAGGACTTTTTTTGAAAATGTGCAGAACTAGCTATGGTTGCATAGCATATCTCTTATATATAAAACTGACATTTTTCAGTTTATTTTTGTTAGTGCGAACCTTGTAAAGGATTTTTGTGTTGACTTCACGCGCGAGGAATGCAGAACTGAATAAATTCAAGAATCGAACGAACCAAAGAGAATATAAAGATTTTAAGGTGAAAATACCATAAAAACATTTCTTTATTTTAAGTTTGTCAATGGAATAGATTTAAATAAAATGCTCTTTTATTTTTTATTATACTATTTAAGAAAATATGTCCATAAAAATTTGGAAATTTGGTTCTCTCTTTGTCTCCTTTTTTTAAGTACATGATTTTTTAAATATCAGTGTATCAACCTCCTTCTCTAACCTATAATAATCAGCCAAATCACGAATAGTAACAACAATTTTTAATATCGTCAGCAAAGAGCATAATTACATAAGTAAACATCATTGATTAATATTATAAAAAGAGGAGGACCTAACTATCTTCCCTGTGGAACTCCTGAGAGAACATACAGAATCAATTAAAATCGCGAAAATACGAAGCAACCCATTGAAGAAAATGTGAGCGGAGACCAAGCATTTGCAGTTTTTCTTTAATAAGTGATAAACTAACCTGATGGAAACTCTTTACAAAATCCATAAAGACAACATTCAATTGTGAACCTTGTTCAATGGGATTAATACCAATACTCTTGAAAAATGCTAAATTAGTCGAAGAGGATTTTTCGCTCATAAACCAATGTTGCTAATGACAAATAGCTTCTTTAATCAGAAATAGAATTTTATCTTTAACTAAATTCTTAGAATATATAGGTAAAGGCATAATTATAGAGATCTCTATATGATTTAAAATCTGATTTCTCAGAGAGCCTGAAATAAAATTTAATTCAAAAAATTCTGCAAAAAACTTATAATTAGACATAAATTTAGTTTTTATCCGCTCTGGATTTTGATTGTTGGGTATCGCCTTTTAATTGCAATTTATAGAAAATATTCGTCCCTTTCGGCGTTGTAAGCTCTATGGGGCCACATTTCCGCCGCAAGAAGTGTAAATAATTCCTAATAACGTCTCACCGCTCCGTTTTTAGGGTCCCAATCCACTGAAATGGAATCCAAACTGGATTCATAATAAAATGAAAATCCTGTGATTTCACGGTTCAGTGATGCAAACAAAACGTGAGAGCTGATTGACACAAAACTGCCGGGAAAAAAGACTCCGAATGAAGGAGCCATAAAATGCTAACTGCGAGAGCGAAAAAAAGGGAAGTAAAATAAAAAAAAAAAAAATAAATGACAAAATTACACAAGTCTTCCATTATCAGGGAATTCCCTGCTACACAAAGGAAATAAGAAATCGAAGACATTCTTTGATGTTTATTGGAGCCAAATTCAATTCCGACCGCTTTTAAGGATCTCAAAGTTAAAATTCCCTCCGGTTTCTCCGGGTGCGTTCGGGGCTTCGTTTAATCAGAACGTTGCAAATATGATTTAATAAGACAAGTCCGTTGCGAACTCTATTTTTCGAAAGTAACCTAGACAAAGAAATTCACCCCCGAGGTCTGTCTGTTTGCTGGAAAAGTCCCCAAGAACAGAACTAAGAAAATTATCTCGGAAAAATGCAAATTTACTTTATTTCATACTTTTTTTTCAAGGCGGTCATTTTCAATTTGTAAAATACTTTTGTAAATTTTTTCAGAAGTGGGATTCTTCTTCAAAAATCATGCACGTTATTATGATACAAGGCAAAAATATGTAATTAAGCCAAAACGAAAATCACTGAAAGAAAAACTCTTGAAAATAAAAATATATAACCACTGGATCTTGTTACCACAGACCCTTTTCCTTGGAAACTCAAGCAAAAATCTTATGAAGTAAAAATATATTAGATATGATACTTTCTGAAGGCCTTCATCATTTCCCGGAAGAAAAATGGAACCAAATATTTTTCCGAGAGAATTAATTCTAATATTTTGTATTCAATGAATCAAATAGAATTGCTGTATATCTTTCTTTGAATACCTTCAAGGAGGAGACAGTCATCAGACACCCATAAAATCAAAATAAAAGCAAAATTAATACTACTTCTGAAGATGTGATTACTTAATATTTTTATATACAAAAAAAAAAAAGTCATAGATACCTAAATAAATGTCTCATATTTACTTCATTCGCATTGATTCTGAAAAATCTTCAGGTTTTAATTAATGATATCAATGATGCTTAATATTTTATGTCTTATACGTATATTATATTTATGAAGATTTATTAAATATTTAACATATTGAAAAATTTAACTGTAGTAGAATTTCCAGTCCATAATTCTTTTATGGATGCCATAATTTTGTAAAAAATATGGTAGTTTTTAATAAATTTCCAGATTTTAAAGCTTAACAACTTTTACACTAATTTACAAAAATTTCTACAAATTTTCAGTTTTCTTTCATTGCGTTAGATAATAAGTGATCCGAGGATTTTTCTAACAATAAGTATAATTAATCTATTATTAAGAAAAAGAAAAAAATTTAATGTGGCAATCATAAGCTACGATCTCATGTTTTTTAAGGTCAAAATGTAAATTCTTAAGTAAAGAACAGTGTAGAAATTTCTGAATTAGTATCAATTATATAATTTTTGGAAAATTCATGCTGAACCTAAGTGTACTGAATTTCAGCATCGAATATGAAAATCAGATCATAAGCAATTTACTTTATAACCACCTTTTGATGTGACCCCACTTTTTCGGCTATTTTCCAAGTTTATTTTCTTATAATATTTCTACTTTACGAAGCTGAATTATCTGCAAATCACAAATTTTTATATAACTTAAAGTTTATTTAGTTTAGCTAAAAGAGATATTTTTGTGTCTTCGTGGACTAAAGTATTCATGTGACAATTTGACCTTACAGGCTGAAGCTTTAAAAAATTAATTTAATACCCAGAAGGTGATAAATTTCATAATAAATTAAAATGAAACATTGATTATAAATGCTTATCAAAATCGCAAATTATTTAGATCTACAAAAATAATCCAACACCCATTAGGAAATATAAATTTTCAAAATTTCAATAAATTTAGAGGTATTTGATATATATTTAAAAAAAAAAAACAAATACCGAATTAAGTCCCATTTCCATCAAAATAATTAACCATTATTATTTAGTCTTCTGCCAAAATTAAATAACCTTCTGGCTTTGTTAAGATACAAGACGTAATATATATCATCCGACTTAAGAGCTATTTTATAAAATTAATTTTCTGAATATGAAGTGCCTTGACACAGATTGTCAGCAAATGTATACCAATGTGCTTGATGTGTTTCATACAAATTTACTTTGAAGTGTATGTAAACACAATTAATGAAATTAAATTAAATTTGGTTCAGACGAGGCAAGTGTGGGCATATATTTGAGATTGTTGTCGGTACAACTAGACAAACTTTACGTGAGATGATGAGTTTTCAAAATTATTAAGTAAAATTCGTTGAAATACGTCATGCCTAATTATAATGATCTTAAGAGAGCTAAAGATGGAATGGAGATGTACTATGTGAAAGAAACAATTTAAATAAGACAAATAAGAGTAAATAGAAGGGCAAAACTAAACGATGGCGTACTATTATTAATAAAGAATATAAACTCATTCTTATAAATGGATAAAATGGGGACAAATTAGATAGGAGTTGCGTGATTAAGTGTAAATTAGTAGTTTTAATACCTGGAGTTTGAAGTTTGGATGGGTAAAAGTTATGGTAATTTGATGTAGATCAAATTTTAAATTTTAAATCCTTGTTAAATAGGTAATAGTTTAAAAAAATTCAACTCAATATGAAATCTAGTACCAGAACAGGTCACGAGGAAAAACGTAAAGTAAAAGAAAATTATATATTATCCCGATCTGTAATTTTATATGTTAAATGCGTGCTTGTCATCGGAAATAAGTCGAAAATTATATTTTTCTTTAATTCGTTTACTGCGAAATTTTTTAACTGAGAGGTCAAACATCTTGAACTTAGTAGCTGCGTTTTTTAATAATCTGATATGGATTTGGAATTTTACATTGAATTGAATTTTTTAAATTGTGATCTTTAGAAAGGATGCATTAAATTGCCGTGTTTTTTACCAATCCAAATTTCGAATCTTTAATTGAAAAAATTATTGCATTAATTTTTTGACGCAATAAGTCAATGAAATTTGATTCTCTGGATTCTATGAGTAACTATTCAAAAATTTCAATTCAATGCAGTTTCTGAAAATTTTCATTTCAAGTTTTGAAGTTTGGATGGGTAAAAGTAAGTAAGGTAATAGTTTAAAAAATACAATACGAAATGCCAGTACCAGATTAGGTCATAAAAAAATGCAGCTAATGCAATACTGAAAATAAGTGAAGTAAAAGAAAATTTTACATTAGTTTGATTTTTCATTTCATAAGTGAAATGCGTGCTTGTCACCGGCAATAAGTCGAACATAATATTTTATTTTTTAATTTGTTTACTGCGAACATTTTGAATTGCAAGTTCGAACATCTTTAACTTATAGTATTTAAAAAATTTTGACGAAACTTGGGGTGAAAATTTTGAAAATTGTTGCAAATGTTACTTTTCGCAATTGTAAAGTTAACTATTTGTTGGAACAAGAAAGTACAAGCAATCTAATTTTTGAGTTAATATTAAGGAAGTATATAGGGTGTCCAGGAAGTAGTGCGCCAAAATTAAGGGGATGGTAGTTTCGGTCATGACCTACCAGAATATCAAAATATGACCTTAGTGAAAACTTCACCGTTTTCGGGATATTTGGGTTTTTATGAAAAATTAAATTTGATTTAAAATGAACATGGGAATATCTTGTTATTCATGAATAAAATGGGTAATTCTGAAATCTGCATTAATTAAGCAATTTTTTGAATTGCTTTCCCATCACAGCCTAGTACATTTTTTTTTTCACCAGTGAAGGTCAAAGTAGAGTCAAATAATTTTTAGCAGCAAAAAAAAAAATTTGATATTTTTTGTTCGCGACGGTCTTGTGTTAGTAATAAAAAATGATATGCTTACGAGGTAGGGCAACATATCTAGAATATTTTAGCAAAAAACAAAATGAGAACATGTCTTTTTATGTGCACCAACTAGTCAATAATCTGAAATTGAATTTTTCATAAAAACCCAAATATCTCGAAAACGGTGAGTTTTTCCCAGTTCAAAAAATTGTTTTTCATATTAATTTACATTATATTAACATTAAAAAGAAAAACTAGGGTATTATAAATTTTCTGTTGATTTGAGAATTTATAGTGAATTAAATAATAATAAAACTTTAAACGCGTTCTTTTCGAAACTGTCTTTTTGAACCTAATTCCCGAGATTATAAACCAACCGATTTTAGTTTTTAATAAAGAGTTTTTATCGTATTCGCAGCCATCACAAATTAAACCTGCATTTAATTATTTTTATTAATTTTTACATTTTGTTATGAACACTTGAAAAAAAATATTACCCCTTTTTTTGATACATGATTTTTTAATACTTTCTCACGATTTTTCTTTTTATTATTGGGATTTAAACGATGGTAAAACGTTTTTGATTATAAAAGTATCCAATTTATTATTATTTTTTTTGCTACTTTGGATGGGAGTAATTAAGGGAACCGCGTGCCTATTAGCAAAAATTTCCCAAATCACCTATTTTTGCCATTCAGCTCGCATTAAAATAATAATAAGCACTATATAAAGTATTATTTAATTTCGAATTTTGTAAGATTATTCGGACGAATTTTAAATATAAAATTTGTTTGAAGAAATGTATCAGCTAATTTAATGTATAATTTATTGTTTTTCTGTAAGATTCATATATATGAGCTTTTGAAATAGCACAATTTTTATATATACGTTGATTTCTGGCATATTTTGCCCGAAATCAGCGTGTGGTCCTAAAATGTTCGGCACTTTACTAAATTTTAAAAGTAAAATATTATTTTTCGGTGAATTGTACCCAATGCCATTACATTAATAGAAATTTATATATTTTTAAATGTTATTGCTCGAAAAAGTCGCTTACCACTTAATATAAAAGAATATGCCTAGTCATAGATCATTTCTAGTCCCCAAATTTATTATTTATTTATAATTAAAGAGAAGTGATCAAAATTTTAATATTTAACACGATTTTACACTCTTCCAAATTGTTGGTAGTTAGATGCTAAAACAGAATTTCAAATTGAAATCCCATTATTACAAACAAAATCATTCACGCCTCCATAATCGCCATCAAAAAAGGGTCTCATTGGCTCATCTTTCAAATTTGATAATCCCAAAAATATCCCAACCATCGAAGAAGGCGAAATAATTCAGGGTTGCGCACCCTTTTGCGTGGGGGGGACTATTACAAAATTATAAAATTTTCTTCAAGTCCATTTGATGGGGAAACTTTCGAACAGCAGCACCCCCAATTAACCCCACAGCGCGGGGGAGTCGTAATAAAAGTAATGGCGGCAAATTAAACAAACCCCTAATGGCCTCTAAGCGTCGTCTCTGCCGCGCCCTTAACGTCTACCAGTCAAATGAGAATTGTTTATATTCATTTTATGTAACTTTAAAAGGATTTTGGAAGAGAGGATAAGCCCGGCTCGGGTATGATGCTTAGGATGTGCCACGGAAAGTATTCGTCGCAATTAAACACTTCATGTATTGTACTTTTGCGGAAAATGTTTTCTGTAATGTTCATTGCAATTGCCATGTCGTTCTGCGCCTCGGGCTATTAGCGAGCTGGACCAATTAATAACTTTTCCACGACTGCCGGAAAAGTTTCCTTTTTTACAAAAAGTCCTTTTTTGAAATATATCTCATTGTATTGGAGGATTTCGAGATATTTTGCAATACCCAAAAGGATAGTTTTTGAAATATTTTATTTTGTTTTTGAGGGAGAAAAAACTTTTATTACATATATAGGTATCTACTGAAGGTTTGTACAGAGCATTGAACTAAAGTCAACAATGTAATTGGTGTGGTGTCTATAATTCAGGTATACGGTATAAGTATTGTAAAGTTCTCTTTTCGATTCGATTGTGACCAAACCGTTAAATTAAAACTAGATTGGGTAGATAATGCACCAAACGAAAATAATAGTTGATTTTACTATAAATGAATGCAAAATCAACCAGGGATCGAAAGTAACCATTATTTTCAATTTTTCAAACGAAAAAATCATGTAGACAAATTTGTGGGAACTTTGGTTCAAATGTAGCATTATGATTCTTATGACCTGAGTTTTCAGAATTGTATGTGATTTTTAAATTTGTGATTTTTTCCATAAAAATCAGAAGAAGATAATTATTTTCGCATTTTCAAAATCAAAAATAAAAATCAGAATATGATTTTTATTTTTAAAATCGAAAATAAAAATCAGAGTGTGATTATTTTTAAAATTGAAGATAACAGTCATGAAATGATTTTTATTATATGTAAAAATAAAAAGTATGATTTTTATTTCTAAAATCAAAAACAATAATCGGAAAATAATTTTTATTATAAAAATCGAAACTAGAAATCAGAGTATGATTTTTGTTATAAAAATATAAAATAAAAACAGAATACCATTTTTCTTTCTAAAATCGAAAATAAAAATCAGAAAAAGTTTTTTATTATTATAATTTAAAATAAAAATCAAGAAGTGTCCGGCATGATCAATGTTAAGTATTGCGTGTGCTGCTATCACATTCAATAGATCCCATTGCCGTCAAATATTTAGCTTAGAGTGTAATTTTTACGTCCAACCGATAGCTCAGTTAAAAAAAAAAATAATTTCAAAGCGATCGGTGAAGAACTTTCGGAGATTTAAGAGATTTTAAACAAAGGAACATTTAAATTTTTATTTATATCGATTTTAAAAATAAAAGTCATTTTCCGATTTTTATTTTTTTGTTTAAATCATTTTTTGATTTTTATTTCTTATTTGTGATCATTTTAAAAATAAAAATTTTGTCCTGATTTTTATTTCTGATTTTTAAAATAAAAATCATTTTCTGATTTTTATTTCTGATCATTTTCTGATTTTTATATCTGATTTTAAAAGTAAAAATAATTTTCTGATTTTTATTTCCGACTTAAAAAAAAAAAAGAAAAAAAAATCATACTCTAATTTTTATTTTTTATTTAAAAATTAAAATCAAAACATAATTTTTATTTTTGTCTAGAAAAATAACAGTCAGGAAATAATTTTTTAGATCTGATTTTTAACATTTTATCATAACCTTTATGGGCCCTGAAATCAACTATTTGTAGGAAGGATTTTCAGCCAATTATTGTTAAATTGTTCTTACTCATTTAAAAAAGTGAAATAATTGCTTAAAATAATTAAATTCACTATAACTATTAATTTAAGGAGATTGTGAAAAATCGTCGATTTTTTGTCCTTCCGGAGAATGGATAAAACCTGTTCTACTCTATTTCTAGAGCACCTTAGAGTATTTTTTCGGCAATTTAGGGTAGAAATAACTTCACCCTAAGGTATGAAAAAATTGTGTAAAATTAAAAAAACACTTTAATTTAAAACATAGTTAGACAAACGTATGCAAAAACTTTTTTAATAGCTCAAAGTTGGTACAGTGTCTTTCCTTTTAATGTAAAATCAACAATTTTCACCTATATGCAAACATGGCTGAACACTCCCTCTCGAAAAGTGAGAAGGGAGTAATGTTCTCCCGAAACTCATACACACACACACACCAAGCGCACATTTAAACTCATATTCGCATTACTAAAAAAAACACTAATGTTGGAGTGGTTTTGAGATCCTTTCTCAAGGATACCCTCGAGGTCATCATTGAATAACGCTTTGATTTTGAAGAAGAAACACATAGTTTTGAAGTTAATTGAAACCTTGTTATCTTTAGACAAGAACATTTGGAACATATGCGTATAATTTTGTCCCTAGGGTTTCCTGGCATAAAACCTCTATTTTGTCCCTCTATTGTGGTCTAGAAACAGAGTGGCACAGGTTTTATCCATTCCTCCGAGTGGCAAAAAGTTGAAAATTTTTCGAATTGTCCTTTAAAAATTTATAATGTGAAAATAACAATTTCGAAAGATAAAATTGAAAAGGCATCTAAAAATAGGATATGTAAAAATAAATCATTTAAAAGTTTACTTTAGTTGATAGTTAAGTTTGCAAAACTCATTCAAAATATAAAAAATTTACTATATATTTTAATATTAGATTCTACAAAATTCACAAAATGGGCAAGAAATGAATGCCGTTTATTTGGCAAAAATTTTAGTATAATGTGTATACAATTCTGGACAAAATTAAATGAACGGCTATGGGGTTTTCAATCAGATTAATTTTTTTATTTAAATTTTCTTTGAAAAACGTAGTATTATTATATTACAATTTGTACAAATATTCTGTTATCCTTTGCTGAGACTTCTACTAGATTACCAATGCTAGTACTCGAAAAACTACCCTATTTTGACTGTTGTTTGCATAAATCCTGACAAATCAGATTTGTTACGCCAAGCCCGTTTCCGCTTTTTTCGATTCAAAATTTTCAAAATTTGACTCAAAATTCAATCTTTGTCTCATCACTCCATAAAAAATTTTTCCCAAAAGATCAAAGGTTTCAATTGTTATAGTCCTTTTAGTTTATTAAAGGCTTCTTTATAGAAACATAATTAAAGTCCAGCTTCCCTTAATCTGCGGCAAATTGTTTGAGATGATATTTCCAAATTTAAAGTTTCTTTAATAGTTTTGGAAATAACTTATGGAGATTTTTTCACTTTCTGAGAATAATGCAAACGTCTTCCTCTGAAGTTGTTTTCTGTTATCTTCCTGGTCCGCTCCGATTTCGAACAGAATTTTAGAATTTAAACTTGCCTTCAATATTTTTGAAACACCATATTTATTATTTATTTTATACTATACTTATATTCTATACTATACTATGACTTCTATTCTATTCTATACTATACTATGACTTCATAATTTGCCGAGTTTAGAAAGATTGAACTATTAATACCATTTTTAAGAGAGTAGGAAATATAACCACAAAAAATAGTTAAACTTGGTTCATTTGGTTGTGGTAACTTACTCAAGACTTCAACGTTATTAGGATAATAACAACTCTCAAACTTTCAAACTATTTCTTTAGTTGATACCATAGGATAATCATTTTATAGTGAACAAAAAATTTAGTTGTTTTAGTAGCAAATTCTTTAAGGTAGCATTGTAGTGGGTTTTTGTATTATAAACTACCTCCCGTACCAAATTTCTTTTATTCAGATAAACAAATTTTGTATGCGAAAAGCAGAAGGAAATAGAAAAATTCGAAAATATTAAATTTTATTCGGTTTCGGATTATTATGATGAATGATAAATAAACTATGTAATGTTATATATGTTTCGAAAGGTTATTATTTTCTCGATGTCAACCCTTATATATTAAGCTCAGGTATTATTCAAAAATATATAATTTAATTCTTAAAAAAGATAAAACGTTTGTACTTTTTAATTAAGAACTAAAAAAAACATAAACTAACTAAAATATTTTATGTATTTGGGTAAAGGTTCTACCTTTAACCTTTACTAGGTTGGATGAATTTCTGTTATCTACTTTCTAAATTCTATTGTCCATTTTCATACTACAATATTAAAAAGGTTTTTCTCTACGTGTATAAGCTTCTTATAAGCACTTTAGTGACCTGTAAGGCTATAAGGAATTTGTGTTTAATCTCTTACCTTGCACGTTATAATGGTAAAGTTGTAATAAAGAAATTAATGCCAGGTTGGCTACAAAAGGGTCATTAATTTCCTTTTTCTCCCGAAACTCATTTCCAAGTTGTCAACAGAAGGAAATTGAAGATCGTACGCTTTGACACCAAAAGGCCATACCTCATTGTGGGGTAACTAATTTAAATTTTAGTGGTAATTGGTAGGAGGGGTTCGAGGATACTTACAAAAGAAGGGTTAAAACGTTAGAGTGGGGAATTATTGTGTCATAGAAACTATGTACTGGGATATGTACATTATCCCCCTCGTGAAATATTGTCATGGCAATTTTTTTTTTTAGTCTCGCAGAAACGCCCAACAGTGCCAGAGGGACATCTTACTTTATGTCCCTGCGAACATCATTTTTACCCGGTCGAACAGTGTCAATAAACTTCTATTTTTTGTTTTTTTTCCCCCGTTTTGGTGGGGAAGGGCTCCAGAGACGTTGACTTATCAGAGAAAATGTCCGGAAGGATTTTTCAACTGCAGCCAATATTTCATTTTTCGAAAAAGGGCTTTCTGCTAGATATCGAAAACGTGTCATAATAAAATTCCATCAGAGTATCTGAAAGACTTGACTTTTACATGACCGGGCAGCATACACGCATATCCTGGATCCGTAGGTCCTGAGGGTCCTGAAACGCTCGGCAAACGGGCGCTCTGGACAGAGTTGGGGTATGGAACACAGGGTGGGGGGTATGAGGGGAGGGGAAAGAAAAGTTGCCCTGATTGAAACAAATGCCATCTCATTTTTCATAAATTCTTTTTGCTTCCAGCGACTTTCCTTTAAAAGCGTCGGCGCCACACATAGACAAGGGCTTTTACTAAAGTGGTTAGCACATTATGGTAATAAATAGCGACGTATTAGAAGAAGATGTTACAGTTCCACTTTATTTATGGCCGGCAATTTTTTATAGACCACACCACTGACTACGGAAAGGGGGTCTCTGTGGCAGTGGCGGCGGCGGCGGTGGCGGCGGCGGCGGCGTCGGCAGCGGCGAGTAGAGGCCGCTTAGTGGTCATGCAAATGGCCAAAACCGGCGAGATTGAACTTTTGACTGTTTTTCCCCTACCCTCAAAACATCCCTTCGGGATGTCCGTGGTTATTTATTGGCCGCTGACTAATTATGCAGAAAGCCTCTTTTAAGGTGGACTTATTCATAACGGCTCGCATTTCTATTTTTTTTTCTTTTTCTTCTTCTTCGCCATATCCCTTAAGGAAGGAAGCTTGAAAGCGCGCCGCCCCGCTCTGTCTCGGGATTATCGGCGGACGCAAGCCGGAGGCCCTTAATTCAATATCTTAAAAGGGAAATTGCCGAATCCGAATATAGATGGCATAGATGGCAGCACCAGCAGCAGCAGCAGTAGCGGCGGCGTTTGGCGCGCAAAGAATGTCAAAGCCCAGGACGTTATTTATGGGACGCCCTTGTATTAGGGAAAATTGGACTGCTAATCCCCACCGGCTTGCCCTCGGGGCAATTATATTTATGTGTTTATTTGTATAAAGTTTTTATTGCTTTCCTGGCCGCAGACAGGACGGCTTGCATTGAGGACCACCCCCACCCCCTTTCACCCTATGGGATTTTTTCCCCTCCTTTTTGCATGAGGTTTTATGGATGACAAATACTTCCATTTGGGGATTCCAAGAGGTTTTTCATTGTAATGTAATCTAGTGATATTTTCCCAAAGAAAGGAATAATGTCCTGATTTGGCTTATTGTAATCTCATCCTACCCACAATATTTCTTATATTCTGCTATTTAATTACTATGAGAAAAACCCACTCTTTCACTCAAAGCTAAGAATTTATGGATGGATTTTTGTGTAACCGATCAAAAAAGTTTTGATTGATCACGTGGTATTTGTGTATCAACCTTACGGTCTTACCTAAACTTTTTTTCGGGGAAAATTGTATGTAAAAGATAGGTCATCTGTTGGTTTCTTTTTAAATTATCAATTATTTTGACACTTACAGCATTTTCGCGGTCAAAATTTTGACAAAAACACAGTATCATATCTCCGGGGCACGAAATAAATAGATTTACGCTTCAACAATGTTGTAAAGTAGTGAAAACTTATTTTAAAAATTGCCGAAACAGTTCGAATTTTGAAATGAAATTTCAGCAGGTACGGTTACTGCTGCACGCATGTTTGTGAAAAAACTTCGTGAGATTCACATTCTAATTTATAGTACAAGTTATCCTCGTGTTCGTCTTGATCGCTTAGCCCAGAATATTGCTGCTTTTTCTGAAAGTGTGATAATTATTTTTTGTTTGTTTTTCTAAAAATTGAAGAATTGTACTTGGCTGAACTTTGGTTCCCGCAGGATGGCGCTATCTATCACACAAGCTGTGCAATAATCGATCTTTTGCGCACTAAATTCAATACTCGTGTAATCAGGCTTTTTATAAAGTAATAATAAAACGGGATGCCAAGCCAGGCGAGATGACTACTTGAATAACATAATATTCTATAACTTATCGAAAAGGTTTAGAATATATAATAAATTAACAAATTTTGAGAAATATTGAACAGTGTTTATTTTTTAGCATTCTTAAAAAAAAACTAGCCGATGGTCCATGCTATACATTGACATTATGTGCAAGCAAATTCTGAAGGACAAAAAGCAAGGAAAGACTAAACATGAAAAATATTGAAGCAAGAGTTTAGGCATGATTGAGCAACAAACAAACGTATTTTCGTTTTTATGTATATTATTTATATGAATAAATTATTTTTGTATGCATGAGAGTAGAGCTCAATTTCTTAGCTCTAATATCGAAAAGTTCACATTTATTTAGAACATTTAATTAAAAGTTGATCTACCGGGACTGTAAACGATTCTCTCTTTCTTTGTAGACATCAAAATTGTTAAAAGCAATGAATACGACTTTTTTTTAGTGTGGATGTCACCCATTTACAGTCCGTAGCCACTTTTCAACTTGAGAAATTCAATTTATATCTTTTTTCTGGGCATTTGCGGTCTGCCAGTGGCAGCAAGAAAGGCTCCGAAGTACTTGGGACCGAGAATCGACTTCGATTCAAGGTCCAAACTCCAGAGGCCAATGCATGACTAACGAGCTGTAGAGGACGGGCAAAAAGCAGCAGCTTTAATTAAGCCGACAAACTCACTGAATTAAAGTCAACGGGGAAACTAATTAAAACTTTCACAGATCCTCGACCCACTCACCCCCTCACCCTGTCTAACTAATT
Source organism: Dysmachus trigonus (assembly GCA_949715965.1). Classification (NCBI taxonomy): domain Eukaryota; kingdom Metazoa; phylum Arthropoda; class Insecta; order Diptera; family Asilidae; genus Dysmachus; species Dysmachus trigonus. Next base: position 86,859,676 of record OX454319.1, on the reverse strand, counting down.
AATAACTTTCATAGTTGACCAATCAGAACGCCGGACGATATTGTTTTCCAATTACCTGATGAAATCAACTATAATTTTGGTCCAGGCTGTCGGTGTGTTTGCGCTACGATCCGAGAGTTTATCCACTTCGAAGGGTCCTCGCACACAACATTAAGCACACAAAGGCCTACTACTAGAAGACCCTTCGAGGGTGCGGGTGGGGGCTGGGAGAACGCAGGGGGCGGAAAATTAATCAGACGCCCATAATGACTTGTTGACAGGTCACTCTTGGTGGCGCATCCTTCCGCCTTTCTGGCTAAATCTTCGCCAGATTCGCTGCCTTGAAGGGTAGTATCAAACAACTCCACACTGACGCACCTGAAGGGCTATTCATTATCGGCGAAATCAATTTCGGGATGCCTGATGTCACCGGGCCGCCGGTTTCAATAAATCCCGCTTCTGATTTCTTCATCGGGGCCCCATCGATCCGAGAGAGAGAAAGAGAGAGAGTGATGTAGAGAAAAGCCCTAGCCCTAGCCCTTTGAGGGTGTTTTCCAGGTAACCAGGCTACCTACTTACGGGTCGTGTTCATAATCGCATCCAGCCTTGTGTAATCGCAGGATCAATTGATTAATTAAGGAAGTGCTCCGATTACATTTTCTCTCAGGTGCCCCATTTGCACGGTTTGTGCACGGTTGGGGCACGGCTGAAGCACGGCCACGGAGTAGGTGGAACAGGTCAATTTAATCCCGAAACGTTTGGTGGTCCTTTGCCAGTGGAATTTCGTGGGTTTTTCGATGGATGTGCTTTCCGGCGGTAACTTTATCGGAACCCGGTCCGTCTCCGTTCGCTCTACACGCTCCTGACTAATTTCGACGGCTTTCTAAATTGACGCGTTTGCGGAAAGCGTGATTAAGGAAACCTTCACGGCTCACTTACTACACTTACTCGTTACAAGATACGCATATTTTTAGAGAAATCTAACGTTGAATTTGCTAATAACCTAAATATGCTAACGGAGAACAGAGTCACATTGAGACAATATTTTCGATAATTATTTACTTTTTAAGATCCAACTATTCGAGCCTCGCGCTTGAAATATGCCTTTCTTTCTTATTTTTAGGTTGCAAATTAAAAATTTTGTTCTCTCAACGATTCCTCAAAAATGTCAACTTCCTAGCGATGCCTTCTAAAAATGTCTTGAAATATCATACCACAGGGTAAATAAATTATTTTTGGTTGACGAATAAGTTTTTTACCTTAGGAGGTTTTATTACAAGCGCATCACCCAACCTTCTTCATTTGTCCCAAGTCGATGACCCCTACAATATATTCCAAGATCAAGGTCATCGGGGAGTTGGACCTTAAGTAAATAATTATCAAATTTTCTGTGGAGATCAAAAAAAGTAATGAAGTAATTAAAACAAAAAATTGGATGTTCTACAGCCACTTTGTTTTTAATATAACTTTGTAATTTCAAGAAGTAATCCCGAAAAATATATTTTATTTATTCTTCTGAATTAAAACCAATAGCAATATATCCTATATTAGGGTGCTTTTTTTTTTGCGACTATTTTTTTTTTTCAGTCCCACCTCGAAATTTTGTGGCAAATACCTAAACAAAAATTCCCTGAAAATTGGAGCCCTTAATATTAATATTAAGTACTAGACCAAGGCATATAAAGATTTCCCATATAAAATACACGTAAACTTTGATTATTTTTCTTCAAAACTCTACAGCTCAGAGGAATTTTATGATATAATCTTGGTCAATGGTAGGATTTCTTCAGCATTCAATGCTCTAAAAAAGTGTCCTAAGTCCCCCCAGCGAGGTAGTACGGGTCACTAACCCTATTTTTTCATGAAATTCTCGTTTTTTTGCCCCTATCTTGTAAATAACAAGAGCTACAGAAAAAATGTGAATGACAAACTTGTAGGAAATTCAATTTCCTCCAAAAAGCTCTAGAACACCAAATCGCTAACATAGATATTTCTTGAGATATTGGGTTTTGAAGTTGAGGTAGTGTTTCTACAATTTAACTCAATAATCCATGAAAGTTCCATACTACCTCAACTTCAAAGTCCAATATCTCAAGAAATGTCGATTTTAGCGATTTGGTGTTCAGAACTTTTTTGTAGGAAATTGAATTTGCTACAAGTTTGTCATATTCACTTTTTCTGTAGCTCTTGTTGTTTACGCGAGAATTTCATGGAAAAATTGGGGTTAGTGACCCGTACTACCTCGCTGGTGGGAGTTAGGGTTACACCGCAATATACACTTTTGTAGAGCATTCAATTCTGAAGAAACCCTACCATTGATCAAGATTATACCATAAAATTCCTCTGAGCTGTAGAGTTTTCAAGAAAAATAATCAAAGTTTACGTGTATTTTATATGGGAAATCTTTATATGCCTTGGTCTAGTACTTAATATTAATATTAAGGGCTCCAATTTTCAGGGAATTTTTGTTTAGGTATTTGCCACAAAATTTCGAGGTGGGACTTAAAAAAAAAAAATTTATTTTGTAATTTAATGTTGTGGAAAATTTTATATATTTAAAGGTTGTAATAGTAATTGTAACATTTTTTGTACAATTTAAGAGCTGTGTCTAAAAATTTTGCATGATAGCGATCGGGTACCCCCGGACATGGTTTTAAGTTTTGAATTTTACGATATTGTTTTAACAAACTACAATTGTTTTGTCAGTTTTCTTATTTATGGAAATTACTTTCAAATGTTGTTACTATTGTTGCAGAAAGACTTGAAATATGCCGAAATTTAAGGGGAGAATTAGTTAGTTAAAAGTTATTTATATTAATAAATTTTAATAATTTTGAAAATGTCCAATTGAAGTGTTTTTTCTTTTATAATTGAGATCTACAGCTTCTCTTCTTAATGCCGAATAATAATCTGCTAGCTCAAATAAAATGTCTGCCGTCAGTCCCGCTGTCCAAACAAAAATTCCATTGTCGGTCCGCAGAGACCGACGCCAACGCCGGCCAAACGGAAAGTTCACTGTCGGTCATGGGGAATCGACGCACGCCGCGATGAATGTGTTAAATATATAACATTTTCAAATAACATTTCACCCTTTCCCACGCAAAAATTCCCTTTTCCATTCGAAACGTATAAAAAGCTATTTTAAAATTGCTCTTTTTTATATCAAAAATACTAAATTCCAAAACATTAGTATCGATGTTTAATTTCGAAAAGAGCTTATTATTCTAAATGCAAAGTATCAGAATTCAATTCAAAAGTGCATTTTTGTTCAAAACAAAAGTAGAAAAGTGGCCAAGTGCGAGTCGGACTCCCCCATGAAGGGTTCCGTAGCATCAACTAACATAATATAAAAGTTCTTGTTATTATTAGAAAATAATGGTTCACGGTTATGTTTATGAAATTAAATGTTTTTTTTTTATTTTAATATTTGAGTTGATTGAATGAAAGGTAATTTGTGGATTACGATTTATGACGTATTAAAAAAAAAACTAAGCACTAGATCTCGTTCAAACCAATTTTCGGTGGAAGTTTGCATGGTAATGTACATCATATATTTTTTTTAGTTTTATTATTCTATTATTTTAGAAGTTACAGGGCGGGGGGCACACATTTTACCACTTTGGAAGTGTCTCTCGCGCAAACTATACAGTTTAGAAAAAAATGATATTAGAAATCTCAATATCATTTTTGAAGACCTATCCATAGACACCCCACACGTATGGGTTTGATGAAAAAACATTTTTGAGTTTCAGTGCTAAGTAACCCCCAAAATTTATTGTTTTTTTTTCTATTTTTGTGTGAAAATCTTAATGCGGTTCACAGAATACATCTACTTACCAAGTTTCAACAGTATAGTTCTTATAGTTTCGGAAAGAAGTGGCTGTGACATACGGACGGACAGACAGACAGACAGACATTACGAATCCATAAGGGTTCCGTTTTTTGCCATTTGGCTACGGAACCCTAAAAAGTTGTTTGTAAGGCCAAACAACGATTGGGCCACCATTGCTTACTATGTCCGGAGCTACCCGCCATATTTTGTGTCGGCTAAAAACGATGGCCAAAGTATTTTTTAAATATAATATTTTTTTGAAATAATTTATTATGATTACTAATTCTTAATTAACATAAATGAAGAAGTTCCTAGTTTTATTTTAAGAGTAAAATAAAGATAGGAATTTTGTTTTTTGGTATTTTTATTTTCAATCCATTTAAGTGTCCGGAGCTACCCGACTTTCCCCTAAGTAATAATTTTCCATTACCATATAAATCTCAAAATCGTTTAAAAATCTCACGAATAGTTTGAATACAATCAAACTATTCGTGAGATTTTTAGACGGCTTTGAGATTTTTGTGGTGCGCATAATCATAGCTAATTTTTGGTTTAATTGGTTTGTTAATAATTAAAATTGTCACTTCTAGAGTAACACCAATCCAAAAGAGATTCTAGGGACTCCTTTAAATCCAGAAAAATGCAGCGTGTGGTGCGGTTAATACGCTGGTGGCCTCATTGGTTCCAGAATTGTAAAATTGTCATGTTCATTACAATTACCATTTCGAGTAACTGAAATTTGTTTAATCAATATTACCATTACTCCAGTACTTCAATTACTTATGAAGCTAATTAATACTAATGAAGCTTTCATTACCATTACACATTGCAATTGAAATTGTAACGACATCACTACTTTTGTCTTCTTATTTCGAAAAATTTGAATAAAATCAAAATTAAAAATTAAAAATTTCATATCTATTTCTTTTTCCTTTTATCTATACACATTTACATGACTAGCATTTTGAGGGAAAATAGCATTTGAAGCATTGGAGAATTTTAAAAATATTTTTAAAATTTTAAGTCGAGTAGAAAGTAACCAGAAAAAATATGCTTTTCTTGCTGCAAAAAATGTGTATGGGTTTTATAAGAAAACATTTTATTGCTAGTTACTATAATATAAGCACATTTTAGAAGTTGAAGAAGTTGCTTCACTCAATAGAGAGTACGTTTACGTTCGAAATAATTCCATAGAAATTTAATTTTTTTTAGGAACATATGTGTTTGATTCACTTTACCAATCATTACCTCCTCATTTTAATCATTTATATATAAAATTTTTTAAAACCATTGTAATGGCAATTACTTCAGTACAATTTCCATTCGAGTGAGTAATGGTAATGAGTGCTTCATTAACACTAGATTTACCAAGACCAGACCAGACAAGAGATCGTGACTGGACCATGCTCAATGATCATTTCTGTGAAAATATAAATGATATTGATCCTGGCGAAATGTGCTTTCAGCAGGATGGCACTAAGTGCTCTACAGCTGCGTAAACCATCGATTTATTGAAATCACGATTAGGCGATAAAGTGTAAATTGGTCTTTAAGGTCTCGACTATTTCCTGTGGGTTTATGTGAAGTCGTTGACCTATGTTGATGAACTAGTAAGAATTGACAACTTGAAAGCAAATACGGTCTTAAAAAAGTATGTTGTAAGTAGATTGTAGTAATCAGTATTTGGCGAATTGTAAATAAATACAAAAATATGATTCTCTAGGGAAAGATGTTTCAAATCAACCACAATCTTTTAATAAAACCCGAGAATACCTAAGTTTCTATGTTGCCTACAAAGTGAACCATTCTGTGTCCGAACATAATTTTCTCGTTCTTGCATTTCATAAGCTTATTTCCCTGGACGAGATTCTTGCGCAAACCTTAAATTTTCTGAAAGGATGTAATTAATTCCCATTATCAAGGAAGAAAGGAGAAATAAGGTACCTGGGTAAATAGATCTTTCGGCGAGGGAATTTTCGAAAAAAATATGTTTACTGAAATTTTCTCCTAACAATAAATGGAAATTTTTAATTATTTCCGGGGAGTGAGTGGAAAAAAAAATACTATGAGACTGGGAGAGAACAAGAAGCGTGCTCCAGAAAACGGATGCGAAAAGTCGAGGAATCTGGGATGTAGAAGTTGTAGACGTTGCAGAAGACGTAGAAGGCACCCGCCTTTTTAAGGAATTTTAATCTAGGACTCCGGGAGAGCGCTGCTCCATGAAAAGGGATTGTAAGATGCTGCGGTTGTTTATCGAGGCGTGCATTCTATGCTCCTTTTTCTATCCCAGGTGTAAACATTAATTTCCTGTCGCGAAAGCTTTTGTGTATTTACCTGACTCTTTTGTACTCTGCTCGACGCCGCTGAGTCAATAAATGCCGCTGCTGACATCCCACCTGTTTTTATGCAAATGAGAAAAGTAATTACATTTTTGATCAGGAAAGTCGAAATTCCGAAACACACCGTTCACCGATCTTTGTTTGCATCCCCGTGTGTGTTTTGTTCGGGTTCCATCTCCCCATATGTGGAGGTGAGATACTTCAGATACTCAGATACGTCTGGTGTGCATGACCGCTCTCGCGACTCCTTTTATTCCACAGGGTAACAATAAACCTATTCGCTTCGGATCCCCGGATCCATTCTGCGCATCCTTAATTATTTTTCTTTTCACCAGAGGATTTTGAAGGGTGCAAGAGAGGAGGATGGCGCTCACCTTTAAAAAGGGTGTTTTCTTATCACCACCTATGCGATCTGCTCCCTATCCGAACATTGTCTTCAGATAATGTTGGAATAGAAAAGCATGAAGTGAGTTTTTCTTTCGCCTCTCGCAACCATGACGACGACAACTCCCCGATATTTTGATTAAAAGGTATCTTCAAGCCACGATGTAATTACTTTCTCATTAATCAGAGTTTTCTCAATGTCAATACCTTTTTCTGTCTCTGCCCCGCCAGCCCTTTTCGAAATTAAGTATCGCACATTAAAAGTGTTTAGCACTTCGCTTCGCTGAACGAAACACCACCTAAAGCTCATACTTAAGGAGAGTTCCTCCAGAAAATGTGTTGATCCTGGATACGAAACGGAGCCAAGTTAAGAGCGCCAACAGATTTACAACTTCATTTAAAACTCAGGTATGGGCAGGTTCGAAGGAGCAAATTTGTTTTTTTATTTCCCCCCCTTAATTCGGGAAGGGACGAGAGTAGAGTTTTTAATTTTCCAGCATGAAAATAAAAAAATAAGAAAACACCAACAACAATTTTCTGGCTGGCTTTCGGAAGTAGTCTCCCACAGGAAAAAAAAGGAGGTCAACTTGTTTGTTGACGAGATTTAAAATGCTTTTTTGAGCGGACTAATTTTGAGAGCCTCTTGAAGAAGTGCAGACCTGAAAAACAGATGATTTTTGGCAACTATTTATAAGTACCATAAAAATTACATCTTATGGAGGGTTACCATAAAATTTTACATGAAAAAAGGAGTAGTACGATAGCATCGTAATAAAAAGAGTAGAGATGCCACGAATATTCGGCAACTATTCGGTATACGGCTATTCGGCCACTTTTTTTCGCTATTCGGTATTCGGCCGAATATGGTTAACTATTCGGCCGAATACCGAATAGCAATTTATTTATTATTATTTTATTACTAGCTGTTTTCCCGCGACATCGTTCGCGTAAATTATAACCCATGTCCTTTCTAAGGCTCTAGAGTATGTATCTGTGTACCAAATTTCATTTGAATCGGTTCAGCAGTTTTGGCGTGAAATCGTGATAAACAGATTTAATTTCGTATTTATGATAAAATATAGTAAGGATTACCAAATAAATCATGAAAAAAGAACTCAAAATATTACTCACAAAGATATATTTATTTAACCAAAAAAAAATCTAACAAATTAATATTTAAAATCGACCAGCGTTTGTTGATAGCAGAAGATTACGTTTTTCCTCATAAATTATACCTGCTTCCGAAAACAGCCGCTCACTATACACACTGCTACCGGGAGATGATAAATAAATCTTAGCAAATTGTGAAAGGGTTGGATATTGTTTCGCGTTTGCTGACCACCACTTGTAATGGTCTGCTGTCCCTGTCCGATCTAAACGAACAGATACCATGTAAAAATCAAGTTCATTTGCAACAGAATTTTTCTGTTCCACACCTTCATCTGAACGAACATTTTCTGTAGCGACAGTTGTGACTTGTCGCCCGCGGAAAGTACTAAGTGTGGCCGAATATTCGGCTGCCGAATGTTCGGCGCTTCGGCCAAGAGCCTCGCCGAACATTCGGTATTCGGTATTCGGCCAAATTACTATTCGTGGCATCTCTAAAAAAGAGTATAAACCGAGTAAATTTTATGGTACTTAATTCTTTATCAAAAAGAAAGTTCCGGATAAATCGGATGTCCGAACCCTGAAATAAATATCGATTAAATTAATACCTGTGCGGTAAATTAAATATTTAGTAACACTTCTTAAAATATAGGAAATTAAACTACGTATTTTTAACACATTTTTCATTTATTGCGGATTCGTGTCTACTTTCGTATAAACATTGATCCACGAAAATTCTTAGATGTACTTAAAATAAAAATCTAACACTTTTGGTGTATTTTTACACATGGGTTCGCTTACATCGTCCATTTCAATTGATATTTGCAAATGAAATAAGGGAAAATATCTGGATTTAGCATTTCAAATCCCAAATATCTGGACGGGTCAAATATGAGATCCGATTTGAATGTCAGTTCGATCCGAGGAGTCGATACTATCGAAATTATTTCGGATAATCGGATATAACAAATGCACCATGAGTTGAAAATTGCAATTGTAATCTGTATTTTCGATTTTTCGAGCAATGTTACACCATTCCTTCTTATTTTATACAAAATTTGGTGTTATTTGGGAAAATAGCAAAATTGGTGTAATTTTGAAGAATAAAAAGGAGAACAGAGCAAAAATGGCAAAAAGAGAAATTGTAAAAAAAAAAATGCCGATAATTATGATATATTGTTTTGCTTGCATTAATATATTTTATTAGAGGTTTTATTAAGAAAACAAATTTGCGAAAGTTAAACTTCCAGATTTTTGCATTTTTCATGATTATAATTACAAACATGACAAAAAAAAAAAAAAAAAAATACTGGCCAAAAAAGAATATAGTGAACCATTTTGTATGTGATGGAAATTTAAAAAATAAACCCTAGAATTTTTTACCTGTATTTTCAAATATGAACAATTCCAAACAAAGAAGAAATCTCAAAATTAGTTTGAAAAAATACATTCATAAATTTTTAAGTACTAAATAACCTCCCTTAAAAAAAAATCACCACTGGAATTGTTTGCTTTTTATAATTTTATGTTTTTTATAAGTTATAAAACCATTAAGCTGGGAAGCACATACAGGAAAATTATTTAATAATTAATTTCTTAATAAAAAGTTCAAAATTTTGCAATCTTCAAATGCAACAAAATCTAATAAGGAGAAGGCACCTACTCGTCATCACAGATTTCGCTCAAATTTATAGCAAATGTAGGACTTGGCTACAAATGAAAGTACCTGAAGTGGAAACTCCAGATGGCCAAGCGTTTACAAAATAATAGTATAGAAAAATTTTCACTCGGCTCTAAATCCCATTCATTGTAGCACTTTCGCAAAGAGGCGGATGGTGTAGTGGTTAACACTTGGGCTTGGAATTCAGTGGTCACGGGTTCGAATTTCTGCGTGCGAAGACTTTTTCTCGGATCTTTCTAATTTTTATAAGATTCAGGTTCGCAATTAAGCGAAGTGATAGATTTTTTAATTTTTTTAATTATTTATACGCAAAAGGCATAGATAAGGAAAAAAATTGGGATTGCGGACTTTTCAGTAAAGTTTTAAAGTAATTAAAGCGCATACCAAAAGACTTTGTACATTAAAATTCAAACTTTTATTATTTTTCATGATGATGATTTACATTTGGCGGGGTGATATTCATTATAGAAGCAGGGGAAACAGTAATTATCTCTGCATCTAGCACAGGTTATAAACCCCTCACTTTTACAATCACAATGTTGTTTCAACGATGTGCTATAAATTTAAGCGAAATCTGTGATGACGAGTAGGTGCCTTCTCCTTGTAAGTGGCGAAAGTAATTTTTGTTTGTTTTTATGATATAATATTAATAATTGTTGATTATTGATAAAATAACTAAATCTTTTAATGTTATAATAATTTAAAAAAAAATTAATTGCTCTTAAACGCAACAACAAAAACAACTGCGTCTTGGATTTTTTATTTTATGATTTTTTTGGTTTATTTGTTTAAAACAACAGGCAAAATTGATAATATTTTTTGAAAGATCTTTAACGTGCTCTCATTTGACGACCCTACGTTGAATTAGCGTTTAGAACTTCACTTTTATCAACATCTGTCGAATGTTCAAATTATATAAAAATTACTGCTACCAACTTCCTAATTTAAAACAGATCCTCAAAAAATATGTAAAATTGGTACTGGACTCATAACCAAATTAATTAATTAATTTTTTTGAAGAAAATAAAAAAAATAATATTACACTGGTCAACACGAAATTTATAAGCGAACAAATGAATTTTTTCCGTAGTTTACGAATTTTAAAATAAATAAGGCAAGTAGAAAAGATCAACTTTGATTAACTTTGATCATTTATAAAAATTCATTAAAAAAAATTGATTGTTTTAGGAGCAGGTAACTAAGGATTTTCAAAAACTATCGAAAACTTACGTACCTCACAAAAAGTATAATTAGGCATTTGGCTGTAAATGTCGAATGACTTTTGAACATCTCATTAGTTGTTGAAGTAATTTTATTTTCTTATCAAATTAACCAAGCACTCGTAATCTTGGCCTATGACTGGTGATGCAAATTAAATCCTGATGGTTATTACTCTTAAATTAATTAGCTTGGCTCATGCGTGTAGCTGATAATTGCCAATCCCTGATGATGAGTTCCTGAGGGCTGTGAGTATGCTGGTATTTAGCATACGATGAAATACATCACTTACCACAATTATTACTCCAAATGGACAATGCTTCAAACAGGCGTGATTAATATGAGGTCGGCTAAAAGGATCCCACTGGTGTCCTTCAGGACAGAATGTCACTCCAGAAGTGTAAGCTCAGTTCATGCATTTAATAGTTCTGGTAAATGTTCCATATTCATAAGGATAAGGTGTTAATTAAAGGCATTACTTAGCTCTTTTAGATCTGAAATATTTTCTTGAGACTTTCAGACTTTTTTAAGGAAAAGATTGACAAACATGAAATAACCGATTGATTATTATACGTATTCATCAATGACACAGGTCAGCAAGAATTTCGTCCATGATTAATTGATAGGTGTTTTGCATAGGGTTTTTGGTTTATCGTAAAATAAAGATGAAAATTCATGATCAGATAATTTTTTGTTTTAAAGAAAAATAAACTTAAAATACCATAAACGCATAAAAATTGTTTAAAGAAAGGGTATTTTGAAATTACTACGTCGATTAGTCATACCAAATACAAAACTACAAATGGTAGTACGCTAAAATTATTTCTATTACATCATAGTAAAGAAAAGGTTAGATAACTTGTCCAAATTTGTTTTAAGATTAGCGTAATAAGAATTATAACGAATAGTTAAGGAATTTTAACCGGCCAAGGCAATATTACGTTAAAATGTGGTTTCCAAATAAATATTTAAGGCTTTTCACTTTTTGGATTAAGCGTTTCAAATTTTTGGATTTTCTTATTTTTAAAATAACTATCTTTTATCTTTCATCATTTTAAAATAATCCAAAGAAATGAGCTAACAAAGATTTTAATCTTCAGGCGCCATATTCAACTAACAAATACCTTTGGCATATTGCCATATTTTTAATAATCCCATATTCTTTATCCAAATTTTTGAATCTAATCATGATAGAATGATACAATAGCTAGACTTTGTTTTGCAATGTTCAAAACTATGCTTTTGCATAAAATAATGCCATATCACTGTCTATCGAAAACAGAAATAATAACACGGAAACGTTCTCAGGTGTGTCTCACCAATTTTGATGAAAGTGAAATATGTTAAAGAGTATCGAAAAATAAGAGACACGTATTTTTTTTTATTTGCGGATACGCACATTTCGGGGGTACTTTTTTTTTTTTTTTTTTTTTTTTTATACAAATTGGTGTACTTTCCAAAAGTTTGTCCGCCATGTTAGATCCGCTATTTTGAATTTTTTAAATTTAACATCAGATTCGTAATCAGCGACTCCAAAAACCCCTTAACACTGGTTTTCACGAAAAAACTAATGTCTGAAATAATAAACATCATTTATGTACTAGTGCTCAGGGTTGTTTACCCCCTTGAGGAGCTTTTTTTATGAAAACGCAAAAACAGGTCAACTTTATTTTTCAAAATCGTATGTAGAAAAATATTGTTCAATGATTTTTAACTAAAACTGTTATTTTTATGACACAAAAATATAAAAAAAATCTTTTTTCTGCAATAAAAAATAAGGCTTGCCACCCCCGGGAACCGGATTACTTACAAAAGGTTAGTATATTTATGAGACATCTTTCCAATTTTGTTTCATTCGAAAAAATTCATTAGAACTTGAAATATTGAGGAAAAACTGTTTTTGGGGGTATATTTTAGGGATGGTTTTCATCCCCTAAATGTGCGTATCCGCAGATAAAAAAAAATACGTGTCTCTTATTTTTCGATACTCTATAACATATTTCAATTTCATCAAAATCGGTGAGACACACCTGAGAACGTTTCCTTGTAAGTAGATTTTTGTAATTTCATAAGCCTTATAGCATTTTAAATTGGTGATGTTCTCAAGTAATAAAAAACAAAAAATAATATAGTTCCTATTTTAATGAAACAAAAAAAAAAAAAAAAAAAAAAAAATCGAAACTATTGAATTAAAATTGTTATTGGGGGCGGTACAAGATGGGGATGTTGATAATGATTTTGTATTATGTCCTAAACTTCGTATACAGAATCTTCATATAAATATATAATTAAGTGAATATTTTACATTAGAGGTTATAAAAAAACTTAAAAAAAAAATTAAGCTGTCTCCAAGAAAGTATTAAATAATTTCAATTTAGCGAAAATTTAACTGATATTATACCAATATTAAAAAAAAAATTGAAAAACTGGTTGTGTTCATTATTGAATATTGGATTAATATTATCAGTCAGGTTTTCTATCTGAACACACATGTGGTAAAATCATAGGATACAATGCGGATTGAAAGTAATTAGACGCGATTTTAAATTGAAATTTTCGTTTTTCCACTTTGAATTTTCAAAATTGGACACTGAATTTGAAATAAACAGTCCCAGTAACCCTCATATGCTAAGTTTTATGAGATTTAGTAATAAAAGGATGCCATTTCTAACCGAAAATCTTGAATTTTGAGAATCGGGAGCCGGATTTGAAGATAGTGACCCTATAAACTACAACATAGTAATTTTGTAATGTTGTAATTTTAAAACATTTTATTGTCATTTTGATATATTGATATTTTTCCAAAATTTTTGATACTAGGATAATACTTTTCGATTGTGATTTTGAAATCGAATTGATTAATAGCCATTAACTCTTAACGCCTAATGAATGAAAGACATGACATATCTATATAAATATAAATAAAAAATAATGATATCTCAAATTAAAATCCATTCAGTTTTCAATATTGAAAAATCAAAATGAATTTCCTTTTAAAAATAACTCCAACTTAAGCCGGTCTATTTCACATTTGAACATAGTCAACTAAAAATAATTGAATGGGATAGAAAGCGATCTAAGGACGCAACAAGTGGAATTGTGTCCTTCCCGAGCAACAAATTTATTTGCTGTTTTCGCTTCAGTAGCAAATTAGTCAACTCCCTGAACAATATGTTTACAATCAATTTGTCCGTAGAACGGGCTGTGGACTCGATTATTTTTAGATTTTTTTTAGATATTTTTTTTTTTCATACTCCACAAGCACAAGAATAGCAACAGGAAGAGCAAAGAAGGAAAAGCTTAGCGTTCTGCGGTACATCAAATCGAGTCCAGTATTAATAAATTTCAAAAAATTCTATATATTTTATGTTGACAAAGTAGGTACAAGCGCGCAAGTGAGGTATTCCCAGAATCTGTGTTCAAGCCAAGAACATTTTCGAATTAAATGAAACGAAAATTTCCGGTCTAATGAGCGTCCTTAATAGAATTTCATCCAGAGTCCAGAGGGGAAAAAGAGATAAAGAGAGAGAAAGAGAAATGTATAGTTTTCGGGACCAGGACGCTCTGTATCCCAGCACGAGTTGAGATTACACCCGGAGATTGGACCCCACTTTATTCCACTTTATACCCGACTTCTGGACATCGGTTATATATGCATTTATTTTCTTCATAGTTGGATGAGTCTCCCCCCTCCTTTCCCCCCTCCAAACTACTACAACTACACATTTAGGCGGGGGCCTTAATGAGGGTTTTAGCTACCAAATTTATGAGATGTGCTTTGAGGTTTTATAACCAGGGATTAAATTTCGGTTTTTGTTTTACGAGTACTATGCCCGGATGGGCTCTAATAAAAGAATAGTTTTACGTCCTATATTATCCTGTAGGGGAAAAGAAATATAGGGAGGGGAGAAAGGGAGAGGAAGTGGTCCTGAAACAGTTGCAAGGCCTATTCGAACTTTTACTAAACTCGCAATTGTTTTGCCCCAGTGACTTTTTCAAATATAAAGTCTGAGAAAAAAAATAAATAAATTTCACCATGGCTGATCAAATGAATCAATAGTACCCGTCTGGGGCACCCTGGGCCAATTGGACCTTTAGGCAACATTCCTTCGTGGCCTTTTTTCCTAGAATTTCGCGTCTAGGTTGAATTACTCGACCTCGCCTCTCCCGTGAGTAAGGGCAATGAAAACAAATTGTGTCCCTCCGGCAGTTTTCGCTTCGAATTATGCAAAACTTTTTCAATAGCTCAAAGAAAATGTACGAGAACGGGAGGGGCTCGGAGAGGAGAAGGAGGAGTAGGAGTCAGGAAAAGGGCCCTAGGTGGTTGTGGTACTCAAAATAAATATTTGATTAAGTTTCGCAATTATTTATGAAGCCAACTTTCTGTCGGGCAGCTAACTATACTACTCTAGAGAAGTTTTCGCTTGGGTGCCTGGAATTATGGGCCTTCTTGAAACAGGGATACATGACCACAATCCGGGAATAGGACCAGCCTCTTGGGCTAGATTTAATAGCCGTTCAGAGCGCACTTTTAAGGGCTTATTTTGTAAGAAGAAGATGTTGGGGATAATTCTGGAGCACACGTGCAATATAAGAAATTAATATCTTCCTTTAAAGTGCGTTCATAGCTCGCTTCCGGAAGTATCATCTTCGTCCGAAAAAGACAGGCCATCTGGCTATTATACTTAAAATTTACATAAAAGGGATTCAAAGGGAGGGGGAATATTGACAATTAAAAGGGCGACAGATGGCTCTGCAACACTTCGCCGGGTGCTTAATAAAACTTTGTCACTTTTAGGGGTTGATCGAAGAACCTTCTGAGAAAAAGGGGCGGTCCAAAGAAGAACTTGGTGTCAGAAGTGGGATCGACTTCATAAGTTCTTCTTGCCCATTCCAATCATCTAAAAACTGGTGAAGTGAACAATTTCAAGAGTATGAAAATTGTTTCCAGAGGGTTGATTCATTTCACAAAACCCTACAAGGAAGCCCAACAAATTACAATATTTAAGTTTTGTTTGTTTGCATACGTTAATGTAAACTTGCACCGAGGAGCAGTTAATTCCACTATGGAATTTGTTATTTTCCGGGGAGATGAGGTAAAACCCTCTCCATTCCCTCCGTACTTATGAACTTGTAAAATATTTGCTTTCTGTGATAGTTGTTGACTAAAGCAACATATCCAGACAGAGCCTTACAAGGCGCACCATACATCATCACGAATGGAAGGGATGAAATTTATTATCTGTAGAATTGAAGTACATTAAGCATGCATGCACTTTTCGCATAGCCCGAGGTCCTTTCAAGAAACAATTTCTCTATGAGTGCTAGAAATTTTATTGCAATGTACTCAAAATTTTGTTGTTATAGCCCCTGGTCTTACAGTCGTAATACACTTAAAAAGAGATTAGACTATGGTGGTTTTGTAGCGTACTTCATTTCAACTAAATGATTCCTCAATGGCTTGGTCCAAGTTTTGTTGTATGTTACCTAAATACAATGGTCGAGTAATTTCAAACTTATGAAAAGTTTTCTGCAAAGTACTTGCATATTGTGCCGAATGTTTTATGGAAATTGTACAAGTTAAGTTAATTGTTTACCACAATAGTGGCCATCCAATTTGAATGTTACATTTTCTCAACAAGGTTCCTACTTTTATTCTGCCATCATTATTTTGTTATTTTTCTGAATGGTGTTTCTTACAACATTCTAATGTTCAAAATTATTCTCTCTAATCTATCTCAAACTTTATTAAACAAATTACTATTAAATACTACAAATAAAATTGTCTTAGTAATAGGGAAATCGTTTGCGAAAAATTTCGTAAATCTTATAAAGAATATAATTAAGGTTATGAACCAATTTTTTCCTTATTTTCAGGAAAGCTTATATAAATTCTCTGCATATTATTTTGAAAACTGTTTTTCTTGAAATCATAATTTTTGGTTTCATTAAAAGATTTCGTTTCAATTTGAAATATTCAAACAATTTAGTCAATTATATTATGTCCTTTTTCATATCGCCCAAATATAGTATAGTGAAAATGTTTATGCAGTTTACGATTTTTTTTTCAAAATACCAAAAAGTGAGAAAAAAATTGTTGAAGGCACTGAACCCAATCAATTTAAGATAGAGACATGTAGAGAAAACGGCCAAAATTTTTCTACTTAGAGTTCTAGGGTTGAAGATTTTAAAACATAGATGCAAAATGTTTTTCTATCACCAAAACTATTATGCTTTTGCCAAATCAGCTTCCGAAACGTATTATCTGTTTGAAATTTTCATGACGATAATTTGCAAGTTTAAATTTGTTCAATAAAACATATAAAATTTGGAAAGTTTGCAATTGTACATCTCGGTTTTTATTATGATATATAGAAGAAAAAAACGTTCATAGTATTTCAAAATAGTCATATTTCACCAAATAATCAAGAATAAAACCTTTGACATAATTTTATAATTCTTATCAAAATTTGGATGCGTTGTTTAAGGGGTTATATACAGCCACGATTTTCAGAAAATCGACTTTTTGTTTTATTTTCGTAATGTACATATATTTAAGTACACCCACAGAAAATTTCATGTCAATCCGGTGAATATTCTCGAAGTTACACGCATATTTGTAATGACGTGTCCGAGTTTTTGTACTACATGTAAAGTGCTTTTGAAACTTTAAACGCGTTTTTCTCAAAACTGTGTTCTTAAAGTCGGTGAGCAAGATTTCTCGGAAATGGCTGAACTGATCAGTTTCAAATTTTAACACAAGCTTCTTAAGCATAACTTTTAGTTATTAATCGAAGCTTTTTGCTCACCGATAAATAGTTTCAATTTTATAAGCAATGTAGAGCCAAAATTGTTGTTAAAAATCTATTTTTTTTTTTTAAGAAGCCGCTATTGTGTCAAAAGTCCTTATTTTGCTTATTCCTTCGATTAATTACAAGATAAAACAATATGTTAACGAAATATTTTTGGTTTTTTCATTTTGGATGATCCAGTCCAGAGATATCGTGCTCACCGCAAGACACCTTTTTTTAGAGTTGCTCCCGGAGATCAGCTGTAGCAGCTTTTAAAATAATTATTTTTACAAATAAAAAACATTCAAATACACTCAAGAGTTACCATAATATGTGTACACATTTTTACAATAATAACTTGAAAGGTCATCTCAAGAAAATTCTTGAAAAATCGACTTTTTTGGGCATCCTGACTGTATATAACCCCAAGGGAGGAACACACTTTGAAGGATAAAACAGAAATTAATTCATGGTACACATTGTTGGGGAAAAGTATCAGCAAATTTTATATCACTAAGTTTCTGATAATGAAAATTTATGTAATTGTACCTGGAACAGATAGGCATAGCCGATTTTTTTTCATTTGCAAAATTTCGATTTTTCGGATATTTAAAATGAAAAAGTTTTTCGCAAAAATCTTACTAAAACTTTGAAGATCTGTAATTTAATAAAATATATACATAATTAACCTGCAATTTTTATTTCACCATGAGGACTGATTTTATGGAAGGGCATTGTATAACTTGGGAACTATTTCTTTCGATGTTCGTCTATTTATTGATTTCCTTAACCGTTTCAGTCACAGAAGCCACTATAGTGGCATCCTTCTTTTTTCCTTTTTTTTCCACCTTTTTTTGCAATTCTAAGAGTGATCTTAATTTTGTTTGCATTTTCAGGTATAAAAGTACTTTGACTGAGGATTATGATATGTTTATAATTACTAGTATAGCGTGTTGTTGATATTCAACCAATGTTTCTGTTTCGAATTGATCTGACTTCATTTTTATGACTTCGTCTTTCAATTTGACCGGTTAAAGTAGGCCGTCGAGGCATAAATAATAATAAAATAGAACACAATATTTAAACTTTACTTTACCTTGCTTTTACACCTTTCCCTATGCACGTACCTGAATAAAACATATAATCTACACATCTATGAAAAAATACCTTTCTCTTGATTAATGTTTCATTAATATGCGTGCACGGGAAATAGGTTAAAAAAGGATTACAATTTTTGGCTTTGCCTATTAATATATAAGATTTTAAGCAAATATATGCAAAAAAAAAGAACGTATTTTCGTGATTTTAAATCCCTAGTGGTGACATTTTATTATACAATTTTTCGTTATGTATTTTCTTACCTCAAAGGAAAATAAAGATTAGCTTTTAAAGGGTCCTTTTCCTTACAAAAGTTTCTTTATAAGTCAATTTATTTTATTTTGAGAAAATCTTCATTCATATCATATACAGAGCAAGAAATAGAATACTCTCAAACATTTCAAAAGCAGGCACCAACGTCTACGTCTACACTCTTATTGAAATTAGTCGGATTTTAAGGATCCTCCCTTGTGATTTCCTCGAATGCCATCAAGCGAGCACTCTCAGTTCGTCGTCGAGTGTAATGTAACTGCCTTCGCCAGACGACAGTAATCTTCTGGCAATAAGCCTTCAAAACATGCAGATGGCTATAACTTTTAACTTTCAACTAAAAGTTTCCGAGAAGAGACCATTTCGTTTGGTAATTTGCATTGCCTTAAATGGCCATGTGCTTAAAATGGTCTTGCTCTCGTTATGGAAAGATTTTTGTCTTGAAAATTGTTCACCATTTAATTGGCTACTCAGTCTACCAGAGAGTGGTATGAAAGGATTTTTCAAATATGTTGGTTTTTATTGGGAGAGAATAGTTCAAGAGAATAGTTAAATATGAAATATTTTATTATACTATATGTTTTTTGGGCTCCAGATGGGCACCCTCTTTTTAAATCTAATATAAAATACCAGTGGCGTGGGGTGAAATTTTTGAGAAGGTAAGCCGGTGCAAATATCAGAAACTTAATAGCGAAAAAAAAACTTACCAAATGAAGTCAAATATTACAAAATGTGTTCAACAGTGACTGCGTGTATTCTTGTCGAATTTAGTCGGCCACTTCTATCATGCTTACTTGAAGAGTTTACTAAATTATTAATGTCCGTAAAACCTGTGCGACTCCAAACACTCGAAGAATTCGAAAAAAGAAGACATGGGAAACCAAAAATTTTATTTAATTTGCAGCTTCCGGTCAGCCACGAATATTTTTCATAAATCGACTTATTACAATGTTTGAAAAACCCGTCCTTACGCTTGTAATCTATTTTCATCGACGGTTTAGCGCGACCTAATTCGATAACTCTGCTTTTTTGCTGAAAAGATAATCTATTAAATTCATTTGCTTGTTCTAATAAAAAATCCGTTAAGCAGCATTCAACACTAAGTAACGCCATTTCCAACAAAAATTAAAGACTGAGAACAAGATATAAATAAAAAGCTACTAAAATGTCCTATAACAGACCACCTAGACCTTACAAAATTGTCACCAGCTTTTCACAATTAAATTCTATATATTAAAGTACAATTACACTTCACTTCAAATCAAACATGCACGTCAGACGGGACAAATCCTTCAACTGACAAATTGAAACAAATAAATAATCGTCATCCGAATAGCCGAACCTAACGAAAAAACCCAAGAAGCCGGATTCTATCGTGTTATCGAGAGGTAATAAAATAGCACCACACCACACTCATAAGTCACAATCCGTTGAGCACCAAGGCAAAAAGAGACACAAGTTAACAATTTTTTTATTAAAATATAATAAACAAAACCACAACACCCCTTTCTCCCGAGAAGACGACTTCTGCCGTGTTCTTGTGAAATAAGGGAGCATTCACTCCTACAATTCACAGGCCCTTCAGTATCAAAGAGATTTACCGTCAGCTGAATATTGTTTATGAAAAAAATTAATAACCAAACCCACCCCAACCAACCCCACTCACCCGAGAAGCCGCTTTCTACCGTGTTATAGGGATAATAAGAGAGCACCACTACACTCACACCCGTTCATAGAGAAGACACGAATCAGCTGACATTCTAACAAATAAACAACCACCCGCCGAAGTGACCCGAGTTTCAACTTATGCAAAACGAAAACAACCGAGAAGCCGGTTTCTATCGTGTTATTTGCTTATAGGATTTGCTTTTAGTGAGCAAAGGATATCACACACGATTTCTTTGTTACTCGTGGAGAAAAGTGTGGGCTTGAGTAAGCCGTAAAATGACCGGCTTACAGAAGCAGCGAGCGAGCGCTTCATACCCGATGCAACCCCTTGATAGAACCTGCTACGGTGCGAGGGAAGGTTCCATCGTAGTGCAACAACAGATTATGGTTGTTTTTGGTTGTAACACTTGTTTTGCCATGTTTTCTTTAGGAGATGAATTTTGGGAGCGCTTTCCAGGAATTTTACAGGCATAGAACAAGTTTTAAATTTACGGGAATAGGATGAGTTCCCAAAAGGGAAGCCGGTAGGAATCGTGTTATATGGACCCCACGCCACTGTAAAATACATACAATTTCCCTACCGTACATTTAATACTACTAGTTAGATGTAAGAAGTGTACAATAGTTTGATGTAGCACACTGATACTTTTTATTTCAGTAATATAATAATAGATTTTTGTGTCACACTTTTCATCTTGTTCCATGTCTTGTATCATATCCTATGTCATATTATAGGTGACACATGATATCATGTCATGTATCGTGTTATGTGTCATGTCATGTCATGTGTTGTTTATCGTACATGGTGAGAAATGGAAAGTTGCCTAACCTAATTATTCATAAATTTAAAATGAGTGTAGAGGAAAAAAAAATACAAATACGTATAAGTTCAGTAAAGATGTCACTTTTATTTCAGATTTAGACATTTTTGACAGATACTTATTGAGATTTAACACTAGATTTACCAAAACCAGTCAAATTGACTGGAACTCAATTTATTCTCTGAATTGATTAAATTTTGTAAAGTTATATCCTACGAGTTATGCCAAAGCTTATTATGGTTAAAAATTACAACATATCAAAGATTTTTTTTTCCATTTATAGTGACTAATTTAAATGTAAAAACATAACACTTTAAAGGTACCGAAAATTATAAAAATTACAGGTTTTCGCGCTGGTAAATCTAGTGTTAAACAAATCGACAAAATTCACAAAAGCGCTAGATTTTTCTTCGTTTGTAAGTTTACTCATTTTAAAGTACACGTATTTCTCTTTATGACGTCTCAACAGAAACTGACTTAATGCTCTTGTATATTACTACGGGGGCCCAATCTTCTACGATATAATAGAGGGGAAATGATATAGGAATACTTTAGGAAACTTTCCATTTATCACCCTGTATATGCCATGTAATTGGCCACATCTTGTGTTATGTCAAGTACCACATCATGTGTCAAATCATGTTATCATGTCCCAAAATAAATAAAATAGCCAGCCAAATAAAAAAAAAGTAGTCTTTCTGTAAAAAAAAAAAACGTAGTGTAAATTAGTGTAAAAGTTTTGATTCGTGTTTATTTATAGCCTATATCTATAGAAATATGCTTACGGTGAAATAATTATTTATATCGGCTCTGTACTTTCTGACCTTTTCACATATAAAAAGACTCTTGTCTTTTTTATGAAAATTCAAAGAAATGAAAATTCTGAACTTGAAAATACTCAAAATTTTTAATTTTGTTCATAATCTTTATATAAAAAAATAAAATAATCATTTATAGAACAAAACAAATAAATAATTTACATACAGTAAACTTCGCTTGACAAAATAAAAAATATAAATATCAAAACCCTTTTATACCTAAAAGTAATTTCCGAAAAAAATGTGCATATATCATATGACATCAAAAGTGTTGGGAAATTATTGAATAATTTATTTATCGCCCCAATTTCATTTTAATCGATATCCAAATTAACCCACTGATGATTTCAGTTGGTACGCCAAACTCTTCGCATAATGCCCAACTCGCACTTGACTGAAATTATTCTAGGAAATTTTTTAATGAAATACGCCATAAAAATAAGGTAGGATTACCTTAATCTTTACTAAAATTAAAACTTCTAAGGTCTTAAGCTATTGCTTTTATTTAACTATTCTTTTCAACAATTTCATATTTGTTAGAAATCTAGCATGATAAGAAGTCAGCGCAAACTATAAGCATCTTTTTATTTGTTTTTTATTTTGGTAGAGCTAATTGAAGGGGCTATACACACAGGTAGAAAAAATGGGAGAAAGTTTGTCAATATTTTTTGATACAAATAATTTTTTTATTTAAAATTCTGAGTTTAAATTACTGCAACTTCGTCAATTCTGTGAATTTTTCAATAAAATTTAGGGTATATAGTTTATAGCTTTTATGAAAATGCTAATTTTGAGAGTACGTAATTTTCGACCGACCTAAGGTATATGTAGCGCCTAAAATTAAAATTTTAAAGTAAATTAAAAATGTTTACTCCAAAAAATGAACATAAAACTTTGTTAAAAAAAAATTTTGGTGGTTCCATATTACTAATAGAATATTGAAATTAAAGATGGTGACAGGAAGCTTACAACTACAGGCTGGGCCATTTAAAAAACAAATGAATATTTTTTCAAAGTTATGAGTTTATTAGAAAGATTGAACCTTTCCATTAAGGAATGGAAGACAACATCATTCAAATGACTGCCACGGCTAGCCTTACAATACCCCATTCGATCAGTCCAATTTTTTAGTACATTTTCGATTGTTGGGCCTCTATTTCGTCAATGGCAACTTCGATTTCACGTTTCAAGTCGTCAATCGTCTCTGGATGGTTAGCGTAACACTTGTCCTTAACGGCTCCCCACAAAAAAAAGTCTAACGGAGTCAAATCGCAGCTTCGAGGTGGTTAATTGACATCAGCATTTCGGCTGATTATGCGATTTCCGAAAACAGTGCGCAAAAGATCGCTTGTTACGTTGGATGTGTGGCACGTTGCGCCGTCCTGTTGATACCAAATGTCGTCTATGTCATACTCTTCAATTTTGGGAAACAAAAAATCGCTTAGCATGGCGCGGTAGCGATCGCCGAAGAAAAATGGCCCAATAATGCCGCCAGACCAAAATCCGCACCAGACACTCGTTGTGGATGCATTAGTTTCTCCACGATGACGTGTGGATTTTCTGAGCCCCAGATACGACAATTTTGTTTATTGACGTATCCTCCGAGCTCATTTCCACGCTTCATCTGAAAAGATGATTTTTCGGTAAAAATGCCCATCTTCGATCAAGCGGTCTTCGGCCCATTGAACAAACCGAAAACGCATCGGATGGTCATGCGGCTTTAGCTCTTGCACTAATTGAACTTTATACGCATTCATACCGAGATCTTTATGCAAAATTCTTCTCAAAGAAGTGCGTGAAATGTTCAATTCTTGAGAACGATGACGAGTTGATGTTGATGGTTGTTCACGCACACTCTGAGCAACAGCAGCGATGTTTTCGGTTGAGCGCACTGGACGAGTACGTACACGGGTTGTTTTATCCAACAACGATCCAGTTTCACGAACTCGCTTCACAAATTGATCCACAAACTGCGTTTTTGGCACATCCTTTTTGTCAAATTTTTTCCGTAAATTTCTTACAGTTTGAGTAGAAGACTCACCACTTTGGAAATAAGTTTTTAATATTTCCCAACTTTGTTCAAGCGAAAAGCGACCCATTTCGTAAATGTCAAACATAAAACTAACTTTCTGTCACATCGGAAATGTCATGAAACCTTCCAACCTCTAGGTTATTTTGAGGTTGGAAGGTTTGATGGTATGAGTATGGTATGGTTTTGAGGTAGTTCCAATTCCAAACATTAGATGGACCACCCTGTACAAGAAGCTTTCGTTTAAATTGTTTATGGGATAACTGATTTGTAATTTGACATAAAGAAATTCAAGTTGGTGAAACGCATGAAATACTTGAATTCATTAACGATTTATAAACTTCATGTTGGGATCAATTCTTAATATACTCTAGACAAATTTCAAAATAGACCTCTTATTTTGATTACCTTTTCAAAAATGTGTGATAACTTTTTTGTTTAACCCCTTTTATAACAAAAAAAATTGTATAAGCGAACGGTAGAGCATCTACTGCATGCTTACAAATAATTTTAGGCAAATCAAACAAAAAACATCAATTGAAAGCATTATAACAACACTATTAATAAGTTATTTTTATAATTTTATTACAATTTGGTGTCATGCAACAGTAACGATTACCTGCAAGCAAACATTTTATTAAACTTTTACTGCATCGATTTGAATATAAATTGCTTTCTAGGAACACATTATTTTAAAAACGAAATTATACATTTGAGTTCGGCTTTGTCTCCAGTGCAGTAGATAAATTTTCTCTTTTTTTTTGAATAGAGTATTTTGTTAACAATATTTTGGGTTGGACTGATTTCGCTATGATAAGTAGAAACAAAGATATTAACAAAATAAGAAGATCACCTCCATCCAAAATTTAAATTTATCAAATCACCCTGTAACTCGAAAATGGTTGACATTGCTCTTTCCCTGTCATACAATTCTTTGTTTGCCTAGGTGAGTTCTATCACCCTTTTCCTTCTGGAATACTACAAAGGAAACACCCTATATATGAGCTTGATGAAACTATTAAAATCTTCTTTAAAAATTTACACTTAATTTGATTATAGATGTATTTTTTGCAAGCTATAAATTAATAAAATATTGAAACACCCACATAATTTTTGGAGTAGATAATCCATTAAAAGATTTAAGCTTACAGAGAGGTGTGGTTGGTCATATTAAATTCATACCTGACGTGCAAAAAAGGCAATAAATGGCAATATAATGATCAAAAATAAAGTGTGGCGGAAGGACATTAATAAATCTGTCAGTGTGACGTCAATTAATCAAAAGTTAATTCACTTTAGAGGATATACCAAGTATAATTTCCATCGAGATTATTACATCGTATTAACATTGCAGGGTCTCGTCTGACCCCATTCAAATGTGACCAGATGCCCGAATAATGCGGAACTGAGGTAGAAATTAAATCGCGATTTTCCAGTATTCTCCCATGGTATTCCCGCACGCCTCCAGCATCGGCCGAAGGGGAGCATCGAAGGGGCGGTCAGACGATGAAAAGCGCTTTATAATTACTTTACAAATTTATGAAGGCCTAATGGATTATCGCTCCGATTACAGAGGGCCAGCACTAACTTCGATTGATTGCCCATAAATAATTATAGGGCTGAGTCGCGTTTGCCATTCCTACGATATGAGGGGAAGAGGGGAGAGAGCGGTAAGGGCCGAGGCCCTGTCGAACCCTCTAACTTCGTAAGGGATGAAAACATGAAAACGGGAAAGCAATCAAGCATCAAAGAGATTTTAAATTTGATTTTTTCTTTCATCACTCATACGAATGGCACTCCAGCGCCGGGCGGCTTGACCCGGGGCCCGGCCGGGATAGGGCCCAGCTGGGCCGGGCCGGGCCCAGCCGGGCAGGATCCGAATCGGGTCCGAAGGAAGTGCGATGATATCATTGCCAATTAATGCGAAATCATTCAACATCAAAGACCGCGTTACAAATAAAATTCATTAAAGCGAGAGTTGCTTTGTTCTCTTTGATGGACCTTTTGATGTAGGTCGACCATGTGATTCGTTTTAATTGAGAATAATTGGTGACATTGTGTAAAGCAGATTGGCCTCCTGCAGCAGCAGTGGAGCGAGCAAGTGCTTCGGACGATTTGGCCTTTTGAGTTGAATCGAAACCCCTCGACATGGGAGGATTTAATAAAATCACTTACAAAAGTGACAGATGGACCTGTTTTTAATTTTGAATATGTCTATTATTAAGTGTTTTTCATATAAGCCATTCGTTTGAGAACATCGTAAAAATATTGAACACTTATGTTGTACTTTTGAATTAATTGTTATTAACTTTTTTTGATCAGATTAATGAAATTCCACACTTATAAGTTTCAATTGAACTACCATAATGAGTGTCGTATGATATATGTATCTATTTGATATTTTTCATCAAAATCGCATTAAGTTACCTGACAGACAGATCACCATCTTGAATTTATAAATATTGACAATAGATTCTATAATAGTCATTCTATGTACCTATTTTCACGAAATGCGTATAAAGTTTACAATTTGAAAGACCAATATCTTGAATTAGCAGATTTTAAATTAGCAACCTCAAGAACTTCTATGGGCAGTGCTGAAAACTTATATAAAACCATTCCACTTTTCTTTAATTTTCGGTGAAAAACTAAATTATTTCAATAAAATAAAAAAAAATTAAAAAAACATTTTTAGCCCATATTAACAACATATACATAACATAAAACCAATACTTCAGAAAAGTTCATATTAGTTCAATGGAAATTTTTTATAAAACCAAGATCAATAAAAATTAAAGTAGAAAAGGAAACAAGGACATACTACCATGATCAAAAAGAAAAGGGACCTTTGACCATACAGTGTTATTTTTTTTCTTTTGGATTGGTAAATCTTTTGTTGAAATTTTTCATAATTTGTGGTGTCATATATTTTGACATTTGTAGTATTCACAGCATTTGTTTGCCTCTTTTATATTTTCTACGATTTTTAAGAAAGCTGTCATTATGCTGCCGATTAATATAAAGATGCCTTGCAAGGATTCTCCACAAGTTTTCTATAGGATTTAGGCCAGGACTTTTCGCCGGTCATTTTATAGCGTTAATGTTTTTTTTTTTTTTCGGTAAACCATTCTTTTATTTTCTTTGAAACGTAGATTACGGCGTTATCTTGTTGTAATATGAAGTCCAGACCACATAAATCCACGGCTTTCCAGCTAGTTTATTCTGGCCATACTTTTTAATTTTACAATATTTGTCTGCCAAAGTTAGAAAATTCAAAACCACATTATGTGATCTTTCATATTTCTCATACTAAAAGCTCACAGTCTTTATATGGTATATCATAATTTTCCTCTTTCCTTCCTCGCTCAATACTTTACCAAGCGGAATTGCTAAAATATACACAATAAACACAATAAAAACCATTACTAGTTCTTTGTTTTTTCGATTTAAAATTAACTTTTATTCCGCTGTAGTTTTGCAAATCGCAACAATTACAAGCTCTAGTATTATAGGAGGTCCCGCAGAAAATGTTAATACAATGAATGGTTTATGAGAATTTTTAGCATGAAATTGCATAAAGTTTAGAATTTGATAGTCCGTCGATTTCGAAACCACTCATCGAATTAAAAACCTTGAATGTTTTTTTTTTTTTTTCAAAAGTTTTGCGTGGACGCAATTTTTTACCCTAACGAAATACTTCTTTTTTCTTTTAAGACCAAATTCCTTTAAATACAAATTGATTTTAAATACTAGATTCAAGCTTTTTATGGGATTCAGGACTTTATATATTTTTCACTAGAAACTAGTAAATTTAGAAGGGCATCTCTGGCAATTAAAGTAAAAAATATATATTAAAGTAAATTTTACTTATAATCTATTAAAACCAAATAACAAAACTTGGATTTTTTTTCTAATTTACTTTAATTAGTTTAGTTCCAGTTCATCTAGTGAAATTTAGTTGTACTCTAGCGAATTTTGGTAGATTCTAGAAAGAATTTGGCGAAGATTATGAAAAATTCTATTATACAGGGTGTTCAGAGGTGGGAGGTCAATACTGCAGGGGGTGAAAGGTCAGACTGAGACAAGCAAAAAATCGTATGGGTGAGGAGGGGGGGGGGGGGCATCTCGCACCGTTTGGCAGTTACAGGGTGATTCGTAAATCAGGATTTTGCCTTATATGGGAACCGCTCTTGTATTTTTATCTTTTTTTCTATGCATCGCAGCGGCCCAAACTGATTTCAAAAAATCACTATTTGGAAGCCCTTTCCAAAAAAGTTTACACCAACCCCCTATCCCCAACCCCTTGGCCACAATCCCCGCTGGAAATTGAAAAAATTAACTTTTATTTCACGATTTTTCACCTTTCGCCCCACTTTTCTCTGAAATTCATGTTATTAACATACCTACTTTTTATTTTTTTTAAGTTGCCTATCTAATTACCTTGCCAAAAAGGTGCAACATGCCCAGGTAGGAAAAGGATACGAAAATTTATTTACAAAAATCCTTTTACAGAATATCATGATAATTCGAATTTTTAGGAAATTATACTTAAGTTTACTAAAAAACACATTTTGTTCGCTTAAAAACTAATTACAATTAAAACGTATGTCCTTCAAAAGCTGTTCAAAATGTTCTCCGCTAGTTTCGATGCATGCAAGTAGCCTTCGTTTTATTTCACGTTTGAGGTCTATGGTAGCCAGTCTCTCCCGTATTTTCGTGGCTGCAGTCACAATCCTGGTAACTAATTCTTCTCTTGTGTTGATTGGTCTTGAGTAAACTTCATCTTTCATCATTCCCTATAAGAAAAAGTCCAGCGGAGTAAGGTCCGGTGACCTAGCAGGCCAAGGAACCGGTCCACCTAGTCCAATCCAGCGCTCTGGGTAATGTTCATTCAACCTTGCCCTAACAATGTTCCCAGTATGCGCAGGTGCTCCGTCGAGCTGTAAATAAATTGCGCTTGTGGTGGCCAGGGGGATGTCCTCCAACAGATCCGGAAGGGTATTCTCCAAAAAGTCCGAGTATAGCTGACTATTCAGCACTTGGGGCAAGATGAAGGGTTCTATCAACTGGTTGCCGATGATGCCAGCCCAGACATTGACACTAAATCTTTGCTGGAAGGACCGACACCTGGTCCTATGTGGGTTCACATCTGACCAGGTGTGGAGGTTGTGGAAGTTTTTGATGCCATCCCGGGTGAATTGCGATTCATCCGTTCACAGAATTCGGTCTAGAAACCTTCTGTTTTCGATGTCAGACTCGAACAGCCAAGTGCAAATTGCAATCGTCTTTCGGAATCTCCTTCCTGTAGTGCTTGGACCGGGATATGGTGGTATGGATGTAGTCCCTCTCGGTTCACAACGGTCCAAACTCTCCCTGAAGACAATCCTGACCTTCGTGCGACCTGCCTGATGCTTTTTACAGGGCTGTTCCTGACGATGTTGAGGATTTCGGGAATCTCCTTTGGTATTCTCGTACGGCCTCACTATCATTTCCTTCTACTAAACCGTACACGTAAATTATATCGGCAGACTCTTCAACACTGCATTCTGCCATTTTATCTTAATTTTTTCTATTAAACACCCGGTTTTATCGCTTGCTTCTTCAACTGTGGTCAATGTCCTTTCAAACTTACCCATTTTTATACCATAATTCATAGGAGGTATTAGAAACGGAGCGTCAGGATACCTAAGAGTCAATACTGGATATAATAAACTAAAAACGCTATTTAACGAGATTACATTTATTATTTTATTACTGTTTTGCTGAAATAATAAAAATGCATTACCTCTGTTTCCTAAACAAACATGTCCGAACTTGCTGTCATAAAAATTGTTTACTTAACGACTTTCTCCATTATGGTGCAATAAAGTAATTAGGTACCTGTGATGATGTTTTAATTTCAGGACTTTTGCAACCCTTTTCTACCTGGGCATGTTGCACCTTTTTGGAAAGGTAATTAGATAGGCAACTTAAAAAAAATAAAAAGTAGGTATGTTAATAACATGAATTTCGGAGAAAAGTGGGGCGAAAGGTGAAAAATCGTGAAATAAAAGTTAATTTTTTCAATGTCCAGGGGGGATTGTGGCCAAGGTGTTGGGGATAGGGGGGTGGTGTAAACTTTTTTGGAAAGGGCTTCCAAATAGTGATTTTTTGAAATCAGTTTGGGGTCGCCGCGATGCGTATAAAAAAAGATAAAAATACAAGAGCGGTTCCCATATAAGGCAAAATCCTGATTTACGAATCACCCTGTAACTGCCAAACGGTGCGAGATGGCCCCCGCCCCCTCCCACCCATACGATTTGTTGCTTGTCTCGGTCTGACCTTTCACCCCCTGCAGTATTGACCTCCCACCTCTGAACACCCTGTATAGTGAGTAGTAGAAAGCAGTAAAATTGGTTTTTGTTGCAATTTTATATTAATATTCTTTATTTCCTAATTTTCCAGTAAATGTAATAAGAAAAATATATCTACATACGTAGTAAATATTATACTGGAGAATTTTCTTATTTTTTTGCAATTTGGGTAAACGAAAATCTAAAAAAGATCGAATAAATTTTTTTTTTAATCATGACTATTAAATTTGTTATTACAATTATAAATACAGCTTGTTGGACGGACATAAAATTCTTTTGCTTTTGCCCCCGAAATAAGACAAATACTATTATTATTTTTAAGTCTTAATACATTAAATTATTTCAATTAATATTGACATTCATTAGAATAATGGCAATTATTTGGAATGAAAATTACCCTTAATATTTTTGTTTAACATTAAGAAAATATTCACATTAACGAACCGAAAACCAAATGGTAGTGAAACCAAAAAAGATTATTAAAAGCCTTTATTTATCTTGCCTTGTGGTCTGATATAAATTTTGCAATCGGTATTTCACTGACTAGCCCGATACGCTAGAGACTTGAAATTTGGCACACATATTTGTTCCCGGTGACAACACATTTTAATAATTTAAACATAAAAAAAAAAAAAAAATTGTGTGCTAAAAATGTAAATATAAATTATAAAAAAACTTTAAAAACATACAAAATAAAGACTTTTAAAGATGTTGAAATCAATTATTAATTGTGATATTTGATAAAAATCAATTAGATAATAGTTAATATAGGTCTTTGCATTTAGATTTTAAATAAAAGCTTTTTTATTTTAGTTATAGCAGGAATCAAATCAAAATTCGTACTATTTTTCGTTTCGTTTACTCTAGGAACTCATGTTAAACGACAATTGCCAGCAGGTGACCCCTTTAAAAAATACGTAAAATGTTAAAAACTGTGCAATTAACACTGACCTGAATAACCTTCGGATGTTTGCCATTGTTTGACCTGTAATTTTACACTGTGCCCCTTTACGAGCAGGAAAGCTCATGTACATCTCAAGCTCATAATTATGTTTAAATATCAAGATCTTACATTTAAAATAATATTCCCTTAGAATTGGTAGAAAGTAGGTGAAACCGGGCGCTTTTGTGTGGTATCCTGATTGCACACTATTTACCTGCACCGCGCCACAGTAGTGCTCTGGGGCTGAGCAATTAAAAGAAAAAAACGTAGGGGCAAAGAAAAATGTTTTAGAAGCATACTCTTATTATTAAATTATGCAGTAATTAAAGCCCTTTTCACAGAGGCTGCGAAACTATTACCCGAACTCCCGTCTCGCATTCATACCAGTCGCCGCCGTCTTAAAACAACCCTTGCATTGTTGGACCAAGAATTGGGTCAGTGGATTGCTTGCAGGTCTCCTTTTCTTTACTTTGCGAGTAACTAGGTGATAGAGACGACGGCGGCGGCGGCGACGAGGCGTGAAGACATTTTTGAATTGAATTCCCTAATTTTTGGGAAGTTGAACTATTAAAACACCATTTAGTGCTCAAAATGGAAGCGCACAACGCAAATTCTTGGCCATAAAAGTTGCCAAAAATTCAACAGTTGGCGAACATTAATTGCCTTCCCCAAAAAAGATAAATGGCCCTTAACTGGCATCTTCCGCTTCCCGCATAACAATAAATCTTCGGCGCAACTTCGACTACTTGTGTATGTGCAAATACTTTTTTGATGGCAATTTAAATTCTTTACAGCAACATCTGAAACATGGTTTCAAATAAATCAAGAAATAAAATGTATGTCCGCGAAATAGTTCCTCAATAAGTGCCATAATGTATCTTTCAACACAGTAAAAAAAATTTTAGAATCTTTATAATCGAAAACTTAGTATTATGTTTCGAGCTGAGCGAAATATGATATTCAACTTTTTCCACTAATCCGGTACTATGCTCAAATTGTGAAATTTATATTTAATTTAAGCTTTACACTATACAGACACATTACAGCTCATAATGAGGTCCTAGCTCATTAACTCAAGTTAGCGAAGTGAAATTGCTGAATCAGGTCTCGATAATGAGACAAAAACACCTCATTATCGGACAATCATGCAAAAGTGTCATCTATTATACATCAACAGAAGCCAATTTATTGGAAATTTCTTTTGTATTTAAAATTGTTTGTTCTCAGTTGAGGGTAGATGATTTGAATTTTTTTCTTTTCGGTTGCCCAAAAGCACTTTTCTTCCGAAATTTCTTCTTTAGAATAAAAATTTATAATGCAATGTTAAATTTTCTGACGGGATCTTAATTTGATATATTGATATCTCAAACATAGGAGGTTGATAAAGTGGGGAGCTGTTTGCGTTAAATAAAATAGATATATACAAAAAAACTTTCAAAAACTATGGTTATATAAATGTACACAAAAAAACAAAATAATTTTGTTTCTGATCTTATAAAAAATGTTCTAATTTAATTATATAGATTATTAAAAATAAAAGCGCTGAGCGCGAAAAGATGCCGTAGAAATTGTTTCAATAGTGTTTGGATAATATGAACATTTTTAATGTATATTATATGTGCTGTATACATTTATCATATTTAGTGTATTCATTGTCTCATTGTATAAATTGATGTATTTTTTTTAAATTTACAACTTGTCGCATTCAACGCTTTTAGTTTTAATAATTCATATAAATTTAAAATTTTATAAGATCAGAAAAAGAATGATCTAATTTTTTATTTTTAGTATATTTATAGAAGTTTCTAGTTTTCGTGATAAAATATTGAATTTATATAGGCATATATTTATATACATATATAAAACACAAATACTTCATTCATTGATTCACCACGATATCTCAAGGACTATAAAGCCTGCAAATTTGAAAGGGTCTAGCCGGTTAAGAAGGTGACAAGTTCCCCCAGCGCTTTTGAAAGAAAAAAAATAAACTCATATATAGTACATGAAAAAGTACATCTTTGCTGACATTTTCAGACCCATAGACTCTCACATAACCTCAAAAAAAAAAAAAATAATTAAAACATGATTTTCAGTGTTTTGGCGATATCTCGGCTTCTTGTGGACGTAGAAACTTCCTGGCTTTTCTCAAATTATAGGGTTTTTTGTCAGGTACAATATGATAATTTTTTTCAAAATTTTATGGCAGGAAATTCATAAAAATTTGCTTTTAAAATTTTTTAAATTCTATTAAAAAAAACTTAAACAATAGTAACACCGAAAATAAAACATATTATTTTATTATAATTTGGTGGATTTTTTAAGAAAAATGCTGAGGTTCTTTTCAAAGACGATTATCTTGATGTCGATGCTACTGAATGATCATATAACTACCGGAAATCGCAGTTCGAATGTCTAGACTTTCTCAAAACATAGTTTTGAAAGTTTTTTTGCTTTGGTTTTTTCAAAATGGCCATTTGGTACAGCAATGTAAAAAAAAATGGATTCTTTTACACGAAAAAGATCAATTTTACAAAAAAAATTATAGAACAGAAAATGCTTAAAATTAGCAAAAAAAAAAAGTGTGAATTTTTTCGACTATTTGTGATTTTTTGGATTTGGCAAAAATTTGAATTTCCTGCCAAAAAATTTCGAAAAATTTCTTCTTGTAGCTGACAAAAAACCCCACAGTTTGAGAAAAAAAAGAAGTTTCTGGTCCACAAGAAACCGGTATGTAGCCAAAACACTGAAAATCTTGATTTAATTTTTTTTGAGGTTATGTGATAGTCTAGGTACAAGCCACCTTGCCAACCACATACAAACTGAACTTATATTTAAATTGTTTGGTAGAAGCAACTTTGAAGCTATTGAGCGTTGCGTGAATTCCTTTTGAGTAATTATTCACTTACTCAAATATAACAACATATATAAAAATCATTGAAATCGGAGGTGTACAATCTTGGCAATCTCTTTGTCAGTAAAAAAATGTAGGTATACTTGAATGAGACAGCAAACAATTTCGTTTTAAAAAGCTAATTTGTGTGTGAGTTTACTTTTCAGTTTGTTTATAGATTTTCGAATGCTTTTTCTTGACAATCTTCTCTTTTTATATAAATCAAGTATATTACCATTTAAACGTCATTTCATACCCAATAAATAACCGTTTCCTGAAATTATATTGATTTCTAATACTGTATCAGTTCCAGCTTTCCTCACCATTACAGACCCTTTTCAAAAGTCTTTAGATATTTTGGAGAAAATCCTTGAATTTTTGAAATATTCTATAATTATTAATAACACATATACACATATAACACATATAAATCTGTGTTCATTCCTTTTCAAGAGTTCTGTCAACGAAAAGAATTGTTTATGATGGTCATAGTTTCGAAAAATCGATATAAGAACTAAATCAGGATATATTACATCTAGTTCCAGGTTTATGTCGTTTCAAAGATACGTCGTTGATACATTCTACCCTGAGGTATCAATTTACGTTGGTTTTGTATTACACTTACGTCGTTTTTCCAAGTAAAGATTCAAAAATACCCGAGACCTTCATTTTTTGCCCTCTGATTTACCTTTTTGTTTTTATATATCTAGTCTATAAGGTTATTTATTATGCTTTTAAAATATTAAATAATCTTCTTTAAACGTACATGCATGTTCTAGAAGAAATGCAGTTGATAATAAAAAGATGTACACCAATCGTGTAGAATTTAAGTAAATATGTTTCTTATAGTTACAATATGGTAATTGAGCGGTTTACTTAAAATGTAACATAAGTCTTGTTTTTGTTTACAAATAAACTGTTCATATTAAGTTCTATATATTTTATTATTATCATTAAGTTAATTTTTTGGGCAATGAACTTCCTTTATTTTTAAAATAAGCGACCCAATTTAAGGTAGTTGGAAATTAATTAATTTATTGTATATAAATAAAGCTCTATTTGATAAACATATATAAATGTGTTATTTTGCATGTACATAAATTAGAAATTAATTTTGATTTATGTTGCTATATTTTTAAACGAATTAAAAAAGTTTGTCGGGAACCAGGTGTTTCTCAATAATTAAATTTTATTGTTTTATCAACTTTTCTGTGAGCAAAAACTACACAAGTTAACAAGATTTTTGTTCCCTTAAAAAATTGTTATTGTATGTTATTTTTAAGAATCTCTGATTTCGAAAAAAAAACTAAAAAAAAAAGCTATAGTTTAGAATTCAAACTTCGATTTGATTTACGTTTCGAACTGCTACGAAACTCCGTTGTTTCTAATTTTGTTTTCCAAAAGTTGCTAAATATGGTTATTTTCATTTTTTAACCCTATTTTTCTCTAAAACTCACTGTGATGGAAAAAAACCGAAAAACGTTAATATTTTTAAACTAGTGTTATGTTTCAAAATATCGGAATTTTGTACTAAATAAATATTAACCTATAAATTAAAAAATAATTTGAAAATAGTGAAGTTAATTATTGGGACACGATTTCGTTTTAACGATTTAGTTTTTCTGACTATACAAAAATTTACCCTAATTGTAATCAAATACCCACACATAGATTTAAAGGAATTTTTTTACTCAAGTTTTGTAATTTTACAGAATCATAGCAATAAACATGTGTATGTGAAATTTCATAAAGTTTTTTATTTTATTAATTTTCTCTTGTTATGTTTGTCTTTATTCTGAATTCTTTTGAAACAGGATTGATAAAAGCTTTAATAAGACTTCACTTTCTTTAAAAGACCTAATTATGTTCTCACATTTTCACACATTTCAATTCATTTCACTGTCTTTCACTTCAACCAACTTTCTCGTCCACAGTGTTAAAATTAGTGATAGAAAATTAAGTGGGTATTTGTTTGATGGTTTTAAATTAAATTGGCTCAAATTAAAGGTTTTCTTAAGTGAATGTCTAAATATTTATAGAATCATGAAGGAACTTCGAAGAAAACCTTTTTTAAGCCGAACGGTAAAATAGTGTCACATACCATAGAAATTGCACAAGGATGTTTCGATCTTGTTTCGGGATCAAATAATTTTACACAATATGAGCCTGATTCCGGCTGTTATTTCACTTTTTGTGAGGCGACAACTTATAGTTGCATTACGAAATTTTTTTATTACAACAAAGCGTGCAATTCAGCGTGATTTATTATTATAAAAAAAAATTATATATCTGCATATGTACTATATTTATTTTTCAGCTAGTTTCGTGATTAGTTTGTCAGTTTCGCGGGCTCTGTGATTACTCTTTTCATGCCATTTATCTGGGACAGGGCTCCTTTTACGGACGAAATCGATAAATTTCATTTAAATACACAATTGCCCTGCTCGGTGGGTGTTTTCACAAAATAAAAATTTCCATTAAAGCTTACGATAAATTCAATTAATCGCGTGTCTGTGTACTGCCCCAAGTATTGCCATGGAACGTGAATTCCGCACGGATCCATGCTCCAGATATTCCTTACGAGCGTATAAATTGATTTCCGCGAAATGTGCTAATTCAATGGATCAAAGGATTGATTCCGCTTGTGCGGTAATTATAGGCAGTATCTGGTTTCTTGAAAATAATAATTATAAAAGATTACGTAGTGTGCAGCGCATAAGGTGCAATTATTGCAAAATCATAATTGCCACTTTACGGAGAAGAGAACCTAATCTAATTTGGGATCGTAGGAGGAAATTGCATGTTAAGTGCAGTGGAATATTTTAAGGGTCATTACACAACGGAAGGTAGTATTTAACGACACACTCAGTTGCAGTTAAAATTGGAAAATATTGAAAATCTAGACTCTAGTAGTCGAAAATAAACAAAAAAATTTATACGTAAGTAAATAAATTTGAAATTTAACCCGATATCCGAAAGCTTGATTTTATTTCTAATAAGAGGTTATCTGTAGATATCCAAAAATTGTTATATCCAGTTTTCAAGTAAAACTAGTTAAAATACCAAAAAAACGTATTTAAGGCACTTTTAGTAATTTGTAAATATTAAAAAATTGACATGAAAATTGGTTCCTAGTTTTTGTGAATTCTAATTTCGAATATGATCACGGAATTTGAAAATTCAAAATTACCGATTCAATATAGTGATCAAAAATTATCAAAATTAAAATTTCTAAAATCTAAGGACTTGTATCAAAATTAATATTAGTACAGAAATTATTTAAATAACCAAATTCGAAAATTGGTGATTGCTATTCAGGATTTCTCGGGATTTAAAGGATTATAATGAACATGGAGGATTATGAGCCAATAAATTTCGAATTTACTATCAAAATTTGGAAATTCAAGATAATAGAGCAAAATTGTTATAATTGAACGGAATTACTATAAAAGTGATTTCTAAAACTCTGTTTTTGAATCTATTATGTCTTAATAAATACTTTGAGATTCAAGATGACGTTTTAAATATGACTTTCACAAATAATCTTACTTAAAATGAAAGTGTCAAATAATCTTAGTTCAGTTTGTCTTAAAAAATCACTTCAGTGCTGACTAAATCCAAATCGTTGACACTGTCTTCTAGTTCTAACATGAAGGTCTGAAGCCTGTTTTTATCAACTTAAATTTTGAAAAGGACCTTTATATACTGTTGTTTGTGACAGATACATTCTTAGAGTGACCTCAATATTAGGAAAACAATCTGATATTATTTTCTAGTATGAGTCCACATCTTCTGAAGTATGACTTTTTCATTTTCCCCATAATGTTTTTGAAACTCATGGTAAAAAAAACCCGAACTGAATCAGTTCATTTTCCAATTGACCGTCTCAATCAATGTTATAAGTTTCTATTAATTGAAATGAAAACGTTTTAATAATAATATGTAATAGTAAGCCCTAAGTCTACATATTAAGATAAAACAAATGTTAAATTATGATATCGTTCACCGAAATACGCAATAGAGAAAAAATTAAAACTATAATAGAAATTCCATGTATATATACATATATTCAGAAAAATCTACATTACATGAAATTCCAGCAGGTGTGCCTCAAAGTCTGTCTTAGGTCCCCTATTGTACAATGTCTGTACCTCT
Organism: Dysmachus trigonus; assembly: GCA_949715965.1. NCBI lineage: Eukaryota > Metazoa > Arthropoda > Insecta > Diptera > Asilidae > Dysmachus > Dysmachus trigonus. The sequence goes on along the minus strand of OX454319.1, from coordinate 86,821,297 downwards.
GATTTTCCTCAATTTCGTAACTGCTGCTTTTCTATGTATGCACACGAAACAGGTGTTTACACTTCCGGATGTGATTCGTCCAAAATTACAATATTAGTGACCTATAGCTTGTATTGGACATAATCTACAAATATTTCAATAAGTAGAAAATTAAAAAAAAATTTCCAAGGCAGGATTTTCTTCATTCGTAGAAGAACACAATTCTATTTATCAAAATAGCATGAAATAAAATATCTAGGCACTACTTTCGGAAAAAAAAATTACTTTTTGATAGACACATTCACACAACACTTAAAAAATTAATATAATAATTCAATAAAATCCCTTTATTCTTAAATCGAAATTCTGAATTAAGAGAGAAAAATAAATTATTTATATAAAAACTTACTTTTAAGCTTTGACGTTTGGTACTTCTGCTTGGCGTGAAAGCGTACAACCCTATTTGAATAAACTGCAAAGAATCCAAAAATGATTTTGAATCCGTTGTGGTACTTTTCTACTCATCGTCTGCATTGTACAGCCAATGTCGATCTTGTTTTAGTTGAAATCTGTAAATTGTAGTAAAAAGTTGCCTTTAATCAAGTAAACCTATGTTTTCAAACTTGTTCTTCTAAATATTAGCACATCTTAGATTTTTTACATTTAAGTGCAATATTTAAAATAGTTTGTAAGACTTAGGAAGCTTAATTTTCTCTTCAAATTAGAAATCAAATATGTTAATACTTCTCACTCAACGTCCAATCAAATCCCAGATTGTATAGAAACCGAATCTAATCACTGTATCTATTTTATTACCCTTTTCCCAAGTATCTCAATGTTAAAATCAAACTCTCTTTTGCTAGCCTATATTAAATAAATAAATATTATAGATGAATGAACTTGGATTCTAGATCTAAAATTAAGATTCCTATTGTATAAATAATCTGTACATCATCTTATGAAATATATATCTATCTATCTATATATTTTATTAATTCTTCTTGTAATTTTGATGTTATCTAAATAAAGTATTAAACTAAACTAAAATAAAGATCATTGAATAACTAACTCCTCCCAAAAATGGTTTTCTTTTCTTATGGTTTGTAGAAGTAATGAGGATCAAAAGGTGAATCTTTCATGAAAAAGGTCTGAATGCAATTGCAATCTGATGACTCTTAAAATATCGGTATTAAATTGGCTATTAGTTCTTCCTCTGTTAGTATTAATTGAAAACAAAACAATATTTACATTTTATAGAATTTAAAAAATTTTCAAGTATTACAAATGTTTTTGTTATAATTTTCCTCCTTCTTTGGAAATAAATTCTCCGAGTTTCTTATTTTATTTTTATTATTTTAGATACCTTACGATTTCCGGCCTAGAAAGTGGCGTCTTCCAAGGTGCCAGTTTCTACGCAACACGGAGCAAGGTGAAATTTTTGGTTCGAATCTTAATTAAAGAGGGAGAAAATTGGAGCTCGCTGCGTTACCCAAACAGTTAAAATTTTAAAGAGCTCCTTAAATCATTTGAAATTAGCCACCTATTACAATTTTACGCACTGAATGGTGCCTTTGATGGTTGTTTGGGTCTTGTGGCGCCCTCAGTCTCCGCCTTCCCCAAGTAATAATGTTTCCATTTTCAGGTTTACGCGCACCCGACCGAGAAGCTTCCACCGTTTTCCTGGATCCTGGATACTGAATCCTGGATTCTGGAAAAGGGACGCTCATTTGGGTCAGGCAGCCACAACGGACACACCTACAAACAATTGGGCAAGTTAATTGCCAGTGGCAGAAAATTTTTTTAAATGAACGTGTTATGAATTTATGACTCTTCGGATTAATTAACAGATAATTTTTCCTTCCATTCAGCCCTAATTAGCAGTACTTCACTGGGATTACTGAGCTCTTTCCGAAGTAGCTGCGGCGCCGGCCGCTGCCTCTGTCCAATGAGCCGCAACGATGGCTCCCGTGTTGGGATGAATATTGCTCTGGTCGCAATTCCAACCCCCGGGGTGTCCTCCCTATTCTACAGGGAATGACTAAAAAATAGTTTGCTTTTTAACCCGAGCACTATTAAAGAATGACGTGTAATTTTGCAGTGACGAGTCGTTATTTCGGGACTCGGTGCCAGCTCAGCATTCCATCACGCAGATGATTAATACATTCTCTAAGTAGTCCATTCCGTCATCTAGGGGATAATAAATCTTTTCGGGAAATATTTTTTAATACCCCTTTATGCACGGGTTCTCGTAGCTCCACGAGGACTCGATGTACCATTCATCTATTTCAAAAAAAAAAAATTAAAAAGTAATCCTTTATTGTTTATGCTGTAGCCACGATGCTTAGATCATCGGGTTTGAAATATATAAAAAATCGAACTTACACTCAGAGAGAAATCGATTTTATAATTAAAGAAAATATGATTTTAATACAAAAAACAGGGCATTTTTTTTAATATTTAGTAAAATTTTATTAGAGTAAATAAAAATTTCTTTATTAGTAATTCTTCAACATAGTCTTAAAAATATTTGTCATTTTACATTTTAATTTGTCGTCTTCATTAAAAAAAGATAATTTTCATTATGACAATTAAAGTCAAAAAACTTCTTTATAATGTAATTTTCTTGTGTTTGTTAAATACTGTGGAGTAGGTAGGTAATAAATATCTGCTATGAACTAATGTTTATTATTAGTTTAAGTAGTCTTAAGTAGATTTGTGGATTAAATTTCGTGAATATAGCAGCGTCTTTAAAGAAGTTTGAACTTAATCAGATAAAAATTAATATTTTTGACATTCATAGGACTTTTTTAAGAAGAAAGCTATTCTTTTTGTACTTGGGAATTTTTTCCCGAAATTAGGGAAAAGGTTTCTATGAGGCTTAAATTAATGAAAATTTTTATATAATTTAAAACATACCATTTTTGCTAGCAAGGTTAGTTTAATTTAACCTTTTTCAATTTTAGAAAAATATTACTTTAGATTAAGGGGACATTCTCATTCGAAGTGAAAAAAAAATCGATTTTTTTTTTTTTTTAAATAAAAGTATTCCTTAACATCATAGAAATGCTGTACTCAAACCGTTGTGAGAAATTCGAAACAAAACGAAAGTTATAGCTGTATATACGTAACGATATATGTATACCGGGTTCTATAGATTTGGAGCGGCGCACAAAAACTTTAAACGCGTTTTTCTCGAAACTACTTTTTTCACCTGGTACCAGTGATATCTCAAATTCTGCACGATAGATTTAACAAAATCAAAAAGCATTCCACTCATTAATAAATACTAGGACATAGACCTTTAAAAATGCATAAAAGTACCCCAACCTCCTTTTTATACACGTACTTTCCCCCAAAAACATGGCCAATTTTTAACAATTTTTTAGAAAAACAGTTCTAAAAATAATTTAAAAAATTAAAAGTACCATTTTTATAGGTCTATGTTCTAGAAAAAAGTCTAAAGAACAAAACCCATTTTGAATTTTGTCTTTATCTTCTCCAGGAAGACCGCAGGAACTGGTACCAGCTAAAAAGGGACTTTTCTGACAACACCCTCTATTACCGCAAAACGTAACAAAAAAAAAAAAAATTATTTTTGTTGTATACTTCAGTGCCTATATATTCAATATATCAAAAAAGCTTTTTGAATAAATGCAATAGGGTTTGAAAAAAAAAAAATCCAAAAAAAGTATATTAGTTTTTTTGTCCATTTCAATGAGAAGAGGATTGTTGATTTAAAATGAATATGGCAATATCTTGTTATTCATGAATAAAATGGGTGATTCTGAAATCTGCATTGATTAAACAATTTTTTGAATTGCTTTCCCATCACTGCCTAGTACATTTTTTTTTCACCTGTGAAGGTCAAAGTAGAGTCAAATAATTTTGAAAAGCAAAAAAAGAATTTTGATTATTTTGTTCGCGACGGCTTTGTGTTAGTAATAAAAAATGACATGCTTACCAGGTAGGGCAACTTATCTAGAATATTTTAGCAAAAAAAAAAATGAGAATATGTCTTTTTATGTGCACCAACCAGTCAATAATCTGAAATTTAATTTTTTATAAAAACCCAAATATCTTGAAAACGGTGAGGTTTTCACTAAGGTCATATTTTGATATTCTGGTAGGTCATGACCCAAGCTACCATCTTCTTAATTTAGGCGCACTATTTCCTGGACACCCTGTATATTATAAATATTTTTCATTGCCAGAAAAACATTTGCTGAAAAAAACATAAAGTATCCATCAAAATTCAGGCAATAACCAAAGAATGAAGTTTTATCTTTGAACATTTTTACTCTATATATGTCCTTGATACATCTCTTAAGAAAAGTGAATTTCGATTTTTAACTGTTTTAATTAACAAAATAGCACAAAACTTTTAAAAAACGCATCAAAAAAATCAACTAAACATAGTGAATATTAGCAACTTCTAGAACTTCAATAATTCGTTTTCGTTATTTCAAATACCTTCTACACATCTTGTTGGCATATAAGTTATTAGGTTATTTATAGTTTCTTTTGTAATATTGTTTCAGGCTAGTTATAGTTATAATATTCCCGATCCAATAAAACAGTATAATTGAGCTTTTGATATGTTTATTCGGTGGCTTTCCCTACGGAACTGAACTTTATTCAGTCTAAAATAACAGAGGAAACCTATTACAGAGCAAAGTACATTAATTCTTACAAAGCAAAGTACATTGATTCTTAGAAACGGCTGCAGGTGCTCGTGGGAATGTTTTGGGGAAGTTATCTGGAACTGCAACCGTGAGAATGGAGTTACAGATGGTGGCTTGTTCTCCGTAACTCCTCCCTCGCCAGAAGAGTCCTTACGGGGACGTCTTTTAAACCTCCAAGTCCTGCGCGAAAGGGTTTGTCCGTGGTAGAGTTTGTGGGACGGCTTCTTGATGCGTGATTTGGTGGTTCTGCGGGGGTTGACTCAACCGCGGCAGAGGCTGTGGAGCAGCCTCTCGTTGCGCACTTCCTTGGTTTCTGTTGCACAGTTGTGGGGTTAGGAATGTTTTCCGGTATTTGATGATGAATATTGAGATGGTAGCTATTATGGCGATTGACAAGATGGTCCACATATAGCTGCGGTTCTGTGGGATATTTTCCAGGTTGATTTTGTGTATGGCTTCTTGCTCCTTGTATATTCGGTGTAGGTTGTCTAAAGGTATGTCCTCGAGGGTAATTGTGTGTGTATTGGTGTCTGAAGGCGGGATTTCAATTGCTGATAATAATAGAGGCTGCCCTCCGATGGTATCTTCGTCGTTTGTAAAAAGGTTTAGAGTTGTTTTAAAGCTGCAGTTCCTAGGGAGTTCTATAAGGTAGGTGCCCAGGATCGTTTTGAGCTCCGAAGATTCGCAGTTAAATTGGATTTTTGTTGCTTTGGGGAATATTGCTACAAAGTGGCTGGTTGTGATCTGTTCGATGAATTCGCCGTTGATTTTTACTGTTGTAGTTTTGCAGGGGGTAGATATATTTTGTCGGATTTGTAGAATTTCGCGGATGCAGTCTTCCTGGTCGGTTTTGTATAGTTGTCTCGGTGTGTCGCAATAGAATGTCACTCCGGTGTCCTTGCATTCTCCGTCGTCGAAGTAGTAGGTCTCATTTCCCAATGTCAGGAGTGGTTTCGGGGGAATAATGATTTTGTTATATTTGTTAGGGATGGGATAGAGATGGTACAATGAATAGGTCTCGGGATGTGTCAAGGGAAAGTGAATAATAAATACTATTTTATAATTTGAATAGTAGGCCTCCACGCTCAAAACTTCATAGTAGTTATGAATATCTGTGGACCCGTTCCCAAACAGTAATTCGTTTGGGGAATGATGTTGCAAAACTTTATTGACCATGTACTCAAAGTCTTTTAGTTTTAGAATACTGTTGTGCATAACTTTTAGTCTCGCGAATGTGACGGCATTTTCTAAATTATTTAATAGTTGTAAGATTATTGTTAATACAGTGCCTATTTCGTCTAATACGTTTTTAGCGTTGAAATAGTCGATTGAATTTGTTGTGGTTATTTTGGCAATATCATTTATTTTATTGGCTAACCTGTCTTCGTTTTGCTTAATAAGGCTTAATGTTTTGTTATACTCTTGGATAATACTTTTTGTTAGTGAAATTTGACTATTTAATGTTTGTGCTATGTTATTTTGGTTGGAGGTTAAGGTTTTGATAGCATTATCGAAATTTTTGCCATCTTGCGCATCCAAATTTCCTGTAATACTTTTGAATAGTGTTCCTAATCCGTCGAAGACTCCCCTTTTTGCTCGCGGTTTTGAAATATGTACTAGTGAATGTAGCTTTTGCTGAGCCGTTTGTAACTGGATTTCTGTTAGGCTTTTTAGGGTTTTTAATCCGGAGTTGAGTGATTGTTGTTTTGTTTCGAGTGTTGACACATTTGCGTATTTATCCGAAATGGAACGGAGTTGATTTTCTACAGGTTCGAGATCGAAATGGTGGAGGAATGTGTGGTATGAGGTTCTTATTTTGGCGTTACCTAGTTTGAAGGGAAGTATGCCAGGATTGGATTCTAGATTTACAAGTTTAATCTTCTCCGCAACTACCATTGCCAGTAGGGCGAGGAGGTTCCTGCAAATAAATGTTGGGTTTTTGGTTAGTAAGGGGTCTTCTTAGGTTACTTTTATGGTAGGTATTTCTAGGGGTTTCTATTGTAATATCGCCCTCCTTTTGGACAACTTGGGGCTTAAAGCGGGGTTCTGTTTTATTTCGGGCTCTAGTCTTGTGGAATGCTAAAATGTTGGGTGGGTGATTTAAGGGTTCTTCACGATTTTGATTTAGTTTTGTAATGAGATTTTCTTTTTGGCTGCACATTTTGTCGTGCAAGTTTTCGTAAATTCGCTTGGTTTTATTTTTATGTTCATTTATGTAATTGGAATATAGGAGCTTATCAATGTCAAGATTGAAAGGATTTTGAGTATCTAAATGACCGTTAATAATATCGATTGGCTTTTGACCCGTTGCAGAGTGGATTGAATGGTTGTGGCCTAGAATTGCGTAAGGCATTTGGTCCACAATGTTGAGTTCTTTTCTCGTTTCGCTGAGTATTCTCAGATGTTCAATAATTGTTGAGTGAAACCTTTCTATTGGGCTATTTGAATTGGGATTAAGTGGTGTCGTGTAATGGACTTTTATTTTATGCAGAGCTGCGAATTCCTTCATTATATTATTTTTCAACTCGGTTCCGTTATCAACCACTAAAAGTTGCGGTATTCCGTGATGCGTCATAAAATTTATGAAGGCCTTTGTTATATGAATTGCTGTTAGTCCTTCTAAGGGATATGCTTGTCCGTATTTCGAAAATTTATCAATTATAGTTAAAAACTTTTGCCTTCTGATAGTGAAAGTGTCTGCGTGGACAATTTCGAAAGGTTTTCTAGGTGTGGGGGTAATAGAAAATTTTTGTTTTGGGGGATTGCGTCCATACTTCATTACTTGGCATAAAGTGCAATTGTTAATAAGATTCGTAACTGTTTGTTTAATATTGGGCCAATAATAGTTAAGTTTTATTCGGGACAGTGTTTCAGATATGCCACGATGGTTTGTTTTGTCTTCGTGGTATTGTTTCGCAATTGCCTCTTGTTGGCTTGTACTTGTAACATCTTCTAATATTTGTTTACAAAGAATTACTTTAAATTTTGAATTACTAAATGTTCTTCTAAGTATGTCGCATAGTTTGGGGATAAATTGTTCCATATCTATGTTTAGTGCAAACGTTTTTTGTGTGAGCGATAGTTCCCTAAAAATGTTAATTATTTCCTCTTCAAAATTATTTTCGGAAATTTCTATTACAGTTCGAGTTTTGTTTTGAAAAAAACGGGATAATTTTGGTACTTTTGGTAACAATGGGACGACTTTGAAGAATATTTGATTCTGAAAATAATTTATAGGTGTTTCTGAAATTGGTATTTCGAAAATGGGGTTTTCTACGCTCGTGTGCACAGTGTTGTCATAGTCATCTAGTTGATCAAGTTCGGGGGCATTTCCGTCTGGGGTTTCAGAAATATTTCCGTCTAATGAACATGTTTCCCAACTTTGACTATCATCTGAGCTTGTTGTGTTCGTATTGACTTCATTAATTTTTATTCTTGATAATGCATCAGCGTTTGAATTTGTTAGACCCTTTTTATACATTATTGTATAATCGTACTCTTCGAGTTTGAGTCTCCATCTTGTTAGTTTTGCACTAGGGTCTTTAATAGAAAATAGCCAATTTAAGGGCTTGTGATCAGTAAATATAAAAAATTTGTTTCCGTAGAGATATGGGCGAAAATACTTGGTTGCCCATACTATGGCTAATAATTCACGCTCGATCGTGCTGTACTTCTGCTCGGAATCATTCAGAGTTCTGGATGCAAAGGCAACAGGCTTATCCCGATCTGGTGGACCTTGGGAAAGGACTGCACCTAATGCAAATTGACTGCTGTCTGTTGTAAGATTGAATGGGCGAGAAAAATCCGGGTATTGTAAGATAGGCTCATTTGTTAGAAGTTCCTTGCACGTTTCGAAACAGCGTATATATTCGGCGTTCATTTCTATTTTCCGGCCTTTTTTTAAGCAAGAAGTCATAGGCTTAGTTATTTTTGCAAAATTAGGGATGAATTTCCTGTAGTAACCTAGTAGGCCCAGGAATCCTTTGATTTCCTTATTTGTTTTTGGAAGTGGATACTTCTTAATACATTCGATTTTATCTGGATTAGGTTTTATGCCTTCTCGCGTAATTATATGCCCTAAGTACGCGGTTTCTTTTTTTAGAAATTCAGATTTGTTAAGTTGAATCTTGAAGTTTGCTTCTCGGAGGCGCTGGAATACCTTTTGTAAGTTAACTATATGCTCCTGTAAGGAGGTTGAATAGACAACGATGTCGTCGACATACACCAAGCAAATTTCATTTTGCAATCCTTTGAGGATGTTATCCATCACTCTCTGGAATGTAGCTGGCGAGTTTTTAAGGCCAAAGGGCATTCTGAGGAATTCATAGTGCCCGTTTTCTACGTTAAAGGCAGTCTTAGGTGCATCGGCTGGGTTCATCTCAATTTGATGAAATCCGCTAGCCAAGTCGATAGTTGAAAAGTAATTGCACTTTCCTAACTTATCGAGGACATCGTTTATATTAGGTATCGGATAGCGATCGTCTATAGTTTTCTGGTTTAATTTCCTGTAATCTATGACGATTCGCCACCTTTTCTTTCCCGAGGCGTCCACTTTTTTTGGTACAATCCAAATGGGTGAAGACCATGGTGAGTTGCTCGGTTTTATTATATTCTGGTCGAGCATACTCTTTATTTGTTTTTGAATTTCTTTTTTATGAATGAACGGGTATCGGTAGCTTTTCTGATGTACGGGTATTTCGTCGGTTGTCCGAATGCTATGTTTTATTTGGTTAGAAAATGTTAAGGGGGAATTTTCTTTATAGAATATGTCTGCATATTTTTTGCAAAGTGACACAATATGGCCCTTCTCTTCCTGATTCATGTGATCAGTTCTAAGTAGCTTTATTATATTTTCTTTGCTAAATGCTGTCTCTGTTTGCGACACGTTCATCTGATAGCATTCGAAATGATCTTTTAAAGGAAATGTTTTAAAAGGGTACAGTATAGTAATCTTCGCGTCTGCGTTAGATGTGTTATGGATTTCGGTATTTGCCCATCCATTGTTGGCATTTGTTACAGTTTCTGGTATCACGCAGTTCTGAATATTTTGTTTCGGTAAGATTATATTACCGGACTGAGTGGTTACTGGGATTTTAATTTGCAGAATTGTGTTTCCAGGGATGGATTTTTCTAAGAGAACTTTTGGGCTTGCTTTAAGCAGATCAATATCCATCTTGGTAAAGGGTGTAATAAATTTGCGGTTGGGGAAATCCAGACTGGCGTTTAATGTCTTTATGATGTCCATTCCTATTAGGCCATCAAAGATACTATGAAACTTATACGCGTAAAACTTTAAATTAATGCTCACTTTTAATTCTTTAAAAGCTGGGACAGCTGCCGAGAAATGGTGTCTGGAGGAGGCAAATGAAGTAGATACGGTAAAAGGGTCGTGTCTCTTGTACTTTAAATAAAAATTTTCTATTACTTCCGGACTGAGGAATGACTTTGTTGATCCTGTATCGATTAAAAGTTTCAAGGGCGGGTCTTTTATTGTAATGTAGGGAAGTTCTCTACTATCTAAGGAGAAATTCGTGTCGATTACGTTAATTCGGTAGCAGTCCGTTGCTCGTAAAAATTTTGACAGTCATTTTCGACGGGTTCTTCGGAATATTCATATTCTTCTGCGTTATCTATTTGTTCTGTGTTATAGAGTTCGTCTATATCCATCTTTGAAGTCGATGGTTGGGGGTTCCTTGAGGAATTAGTTAAGCGAGAATTGACGCTCATAGGGGTAGGTTTTTCTTGTTTACGAGCCTGGTTTGGGTTTGGTTTCCAAACGTTTTTTGGCTTCCCGAAAACTTGCGAGTGGGTTGGCAGCTTATTTTGCACTTGTGGTGGTCTATTGTTTACGATATTTGCAAATTCTTTGTAAAATGGTTGAGGAGAGTTGTTAGACTGATTCTGATTTGGATGTTGGCGGTTGAAATTTGCATTCTCTAAGGGGAAGTCGGTTTGTAGATTAGATCGGTAATTGATATTAGACGCATTCGGGTTTCGGGGTGATTGATTTGCTCTACTTTCACGATTTACGCCGCTTTTGCTTTGGTTAAAATGGCTTGGGAAGGTTGAATTATGCGAATTCTGAAAATATCTGATATTTTCCTCCTTTTTGATAAAGTTAATCGCGTCTAGCATTGTTTTCGGTTCTTTTGTTCTGACCATAAGGCCATAGGGATTTCTTAGTCCCGCTAGAAATACTTGTAAAGCTTGATCGGTGTACATATTTAATTTAAATTTTCGCACTTCTATGGTCTCGTGAAGGGCTAAGTAATTCGAGATAGTGTTTAGAGTTTTCCTAACTCTGTCGTAAAATTCAAGGGGAGTTTCTTTGTAATGTTGCTTCAAGTTATTTAGGTCGAAAGATAAACTGCTCTCGTTGCGCGGGTCACTGAAATTTCTAATTAGTTCTGCTTTTACTTCATTTATTGTGTTCGCACCACTGATATTGATTGTTTCTCTAGCAGCGCCCTTTAATTTACTAATGATAGTGCGAAAAATAACCACGTTCTGATAATTGGATGTGTTTGTTACATCAAAGAAATGTTCGACTACGCTATCGATGCTTTCGATAAAGAATTGTAATTCGTTAACGTTGCCGTCAAATTCCGGAATCGTTTCTGCGTGCACTTTGCAGAAGCTTGGAATCGTAGTCATTTTGCTTTTTGTTTCGTTTCTTACTAAATTCTGGTAGTTTTTGTTTGGTTCAAGATCCTCAGATTCACAACTCACTTTTTCTTCACTAACTGATATCTTTTTAAACTCTTCTACTAAATTTTCGATATTCACTTCACCTTTGCTATTGGAAATTGGAGTGGAGTCGAAGGGATCTGACATTAGAGAAAATAAGGCTACTTACAGAAGTATGCTTTTTTCCATCACGGATGAGTCCTTTGGTTGAGTTTGGGAAGTGCTGCTGGTGCTGGTTTCCTTTGTTTCACTTCACAACACTCGCCACACGCGAATTTACACAATTCTACTTTTTTTCTGGTGCGATTATAACTATTTTCGCGTAGATACTTTTCCGCTTCTCGAATAAATTATTCCCGGGTTATCGCGATCGATTCCCGAAGCAGTTTTTCGACTGCGCCAGTTATAGTTATAATATTCCCGATCCAATAAAACAGTATAATTGAGCTTTTGATATGTTTATTCGGTGGCTTTCCCTACGGAACTGAACTTTATTCAGTCTAAAATAACAGAGGAAACCTATTACAGAGCAAAGTACATTAATTCTTACAAAGCAAAGTACATTGATTCTTAGAAACGGCTGCAGGTGCTCGTGGGAATGTTTTGGGGAAGTTATCTGGAACTGCAACCGTGAGAATGGAGTTACAGATGGTGGCTTGTTCTCCGTAACTGGCTTCTTTTATTGCTTTAAATAATGTTTCTTTATGAGAATAGTTGGTTGTTATTCCTACAACAATTTTGTGCCAATCTCGAAGTGTGTTTTGGATCATTGTCTTGTTGAAAACGCTATTTAACTAATATTTCCTGGGTTCAACCGCTCTCCCTTTGGTCGCATAATGAACATTATTACATCAGAATTCTTTAAATTAAACTTACTATCATCAGTGAATAATAACACTTTGCCATTTTATAATAGTCCAGTCAATATAGAATTTAATAAATAGTTAACTAGCTTTCCGATTTTTCTCTGAAATGGAGAATTTTATTGCAGGACTGCGAAAACGCGATTCAAAACCTACAGTTCTCATTTTGATTGTGCTTTCACTAACTGGATACTTTTTTACATACCATTTAATTAAATGATCGTCCTTTTCTTTTCCTTCAGATTCATACTTTTTTATCAATATCGCCACCCATTGATTTGTTAATGCAATATTTTTTTCATAATTCACTGAATCAATTCATTTTTTAAATAACTGTTAATAATTCGTATTGTAACTCAACAAAATATTAATTTAGTACCATTAAGTAATATAATCCAAATTAATTTTTGCTCTTAGAAAACAAAAACAACCAAACACAAAATAGCAATTCATATTTCATAAGATATTTCTGTTTATCTTTCTAAATGGTAACATTTGACAGATCATGTTTGTTAAAATTTGAAAATATTTTTTTTTAAAGAGTAATACATGTATAATAAAATCGTTAAAAATTTACTAAGTCAAAAAAAAAATTCAAATCGAATTCGAAGTGAATCAGCCGATCCTTATTTAAATTAAACACTATGAAAAATATAAATTTTTCACTTATTACCCATATACAATATATTTCACATAATAATAAACAGATCAATTACAATACGTGTAATTTAAACGTTCAGGATTCCGTACAAACTAAGTGTTCATTATTACAAATAATTTCGAAAAAAAGGACGATTATATACCCTATCAAATAAATATTGTTACAGAATTTGCCTTCGCTTATACTTCACACTTGAAGTTGCGATCGGGCAGATATAGGGATTAGCTTTCGATCCCTCCTTTGTGAGTGTCTATGGCAGAGAAGCCAAGCGCCATACTGAAGAGATCAGCTTGGCTTCTCGGATCGAAACACTCATCGATTTTTTTTGGCTCCTCTACTTCGGTGGACGAGTAATATTCTTAATAAAAATGTCCCTACGTCCGTCCGTTAGTCCGTTCGTCGGCAAATTCGCCAAAGTATAGCGAAGGCAGATGGTGTAATTTTGCCGGCCAGCCGCTCGGCGGGCAAAATTGTAACAATATACTCTTTTATAATTCATAGCAAATCATTCACACTCAAGGTGAATATATTAAAAATTTTTAGCCCAAAAACTTTGCAGCTAAATCAGATTTTTTTGTCTATAATCTTTCATAAAATAAATAATTAAAATAAGATATGGAAAGCAATTTTACATCTTCATAATGTTTCTTATTGTTGTGCTTGATTTAACACTCGTTTCTTTCAGAAGTTAAGCTTTTATTGCGGGAAACCTGGCCCAATATCATCAAACAATAAAATAAAAACAAATTGGAAAGAAACTTATGATACAAAAATTTAAAAATAAAATTTATGCGATAAATAAAAACCTACGACCCATACGAAAAGAATCAATTTCTGAAAATTTTTTGTGTGTGAAAATATTTTTATTTTTATTACACAGGGTGTCCCAAAAATACCAGGTCAGAGTTACATGGAAGATAGGTTAGTCTTAGATCTGTCAGATAAAATAAACATGACCTTCGTAAAAGTTTCTTAGTTTTCGAGATATTGTCATTTTTTAATTTTGTTTAAAATCTCTACTTTTAGTTAGAATTTCAACCACCATTGCTAAAAATAACTTCAAGTTGTTTACTTTTTATTTTCCAGGTATCTTGAATAGTTGTTTCAGGCGCTAAAAGTAAAATTTTGCCGAAATTTAGTGTACCTTCCGAGAAAAATAACTCATTTGTGCTACCTTTTAACTCTGTCAAAATTGTAACTTTAACTTTGACAATCAGTCGTGGAAAAAAATGTACTAAAAGAAACTGGCAAATTATCTTTAAAACTACTCAATTTAATGCAGATTCAGAAATGGTATGATACTTGGGGAATTATTTTACAAAAACTTAATAAATTGCTATTTTTATCATTAAGGGTTGTGCTAAGGTCGGACTCTATTCTGTGTCACACGGAAAAGGAACTACGTAACAGAGTCACCACAGCAGCTCGACAAATATCTCAGATGAGTTTGAGAAGTTTAGAAAACTGATTTGTTAAAAGATGTCGATTGTGCATTCGTGTTGGCGGCAGACAGTTGGAACATTTATTGTAATAATAAACAAATTCAACAGTTTTTGGTTTTTTTTTTATCAATATCACAATAGAATGAATGAAAAGGCGGAATAGCAAAGTGTCCGGCTTTAGCACAACCCTTAATGATAAAAATAGCAATTTCTAAGTTATTGTAAAATAATTCCCCAAGTATTATACCATTTCTGAATCTGCATTAAACTGAGTAGTTTTTAAGATAATTTGCCAGTTTCTTTTAGTACATTTTTTTCCACGACTGATTGTCAAATTTAAAGTTACAATTTTGACAGAGTTAAAAGGTAGCACAAATGAGTTATTTTTCTTGGAAGGTACACTAAATTTCGGCAAAATTTTACTTTAACGCCTGAAACAACTATTCAAGATACCTGAAATATAAAAAAGTAAGCAACTTGAAGTTATTTTTAGCAATGGTGGTTGAAATTCTAACTAAAAGTAGAGATTTTAAACAAAATTAAAAAATGACAATATCTCGAAAACTAAGAAACTTTTACTAAGGCCAGGTTTATTTTATCTGACAGATCTAAGGCTAACCTATCTTCCATGTCACTCTGACCTGGTATTTTTGGGACACCCTGTATGTATGCAAACCAAATTTTATTTATTTTTTTTGTATTTTTTTTGTATATATACAGGGTGGACCGAAAAGTGACGTCCAAAGAGAAAAATTAGTTGCCTCATATCAAGGGGTATCCGAATCACCCCCATGTATGTCCCGCGATTTTTTGTTGTTTTCGAGTTACGAATTTTTGTTATGATTTTCAGAAAAAATTTTTTTTTTTAATAATTGTTTTAGGTTTTTTTAATATATTTTTTTTGTGATTACTACTCATGAATTTTACTTTCAGTAATAAAAAAATCAGCTTCGTTCGAATTTTCAACTTTAAATTAAAAATCTAAAGAGGGGGTCCCATAGTTTACGTAGTAGACGTAATACGAAAAAAGCATCCTGTAATGAGTTTCGAGAATTTTAGATCAAACTTCGCTTCGTTAAAACTTCTAGCAAATTAAGTTTTTTGTTTATTACTTTTCCCATTTTATAGAAAACAAAATAACATTTTTATTTTCCCGGATTACGCAATATAATCAGAGATATAATGAAAATTATGAAAATATTAATGATTGTGCTTAGTTGTTGTTTTTCCAATGTCTTCTGCAAGCATTTCAAAGCCACAAAATGGGGCTATTTATTCAATAACCGCCATGTTATATAAATTAATGGTTTTCAGCTCTGGGGATTTGCCCTATTACAGTATAATACAAGTTGTCTAATAACAAAACTCTTGATTTGAGTTCCCAAAACAAATTAACTGCTTTGTCGCTTGGACCAATAAAGCCAATAAACCAATTACCAACGAATTGACTGTTTTAATTGCCAATATTAATTCAAGACAACAAACAAAAAAACGTCGATCATTCTCGCAAATCAATAATTCCTCAACTCATCTCGAAAAGGTCTTTCCGGTCGGAATTAGGGTAGGGTTTTATTCGCAAATAGATTCACTCGGAAAGTAAAGAAACTTTGCGCCACACGACCGTAGAGAAAAGATGACATTCGCAGTCGATGTCGACATCGACATCGACATTCGACAAGTACTTTTATGTTCGGGAAAAATATTCAAACAGAAAATCACTGGTAATATTGAGGTAAATGACTTTGCTTAGACAACAGAAAAAGTGAGTTTTTGCTGGCCATATTAATTCCCGTGGCGTAGTGCTCAAAGGGGAATCCCTTCCGACTGAATGTAGTAAATTAATCAAAACGTTTCAAGTGATATCCTCGAACATATCCCCGGGGAAAAAAGGCAGAACGTCACCCATAACCATTCAATCAGGATGATTAAAGGAATTCTATTGAAATTCATGAAACATTGTTCTTTGTGCGGAAGTCTCATTCTGTGGCTCGATGCTTCCATGTGGAGGGGGAGGGGATGGGAGGGGAAATTTTCCAGCCAAACAAAATCGGGCCAAAAACACGACCCGTGGCTCCATCTACACTCCATAGTGCGCGAGGCATCCAACGAAGGTAAAAAGTGAAAAATCATTTGAGATCATGAAAATATGGCGCTGCGAATATGAAAAATTGCGAGTGATTATTTTATAATATTTCAATTTATATTCCGTCATATCAATCTTCCCAATCGAATCGGGCTGGAGTATAATAAACAGTGCGCTCTTCTGTTAGGTGGCCGGGTAGGGGGTAGAGAAGGGGTGCCTACATTTATTCATGGATAACGCAAGGATAATAGAAATCAGCTATAAGGAGCCTGCATAAACTCTCATCGAAATTCAATGAGGGAACTGAACTGAAGCCAGCCACACACTGCCGCCGCCACCGCCCGCCGCGCCGACCGGGGACGATCTGATCTGATCTATTTTTCTTCCGTTTCGCGGATGTGTTGCTGAGCTCGTCTCGAATCCGCGGATGATTTTGATAGCCACGAATTTTTTGATATGTCATTCAACGATGGTTTTTTTATCCGGGAAAGCGAGAGGACGGGCGGCCTCTCTCACTGCGAACGGATCCAGTCGATTTTCGAGTATATTTCATGACTTTTCAATCATACAATGACTCCGGGAAATAGTCGGAGCTATTTATTTTCCTACTTTTTAGTCATTTTGTTGCGGTGCATTAAAAATAGATCAATACCACGACAACAGTATAAACAGTAAAGGATTACTGGATGCTTTCGGGATAGATGAATGGCACAGAAAGTCCTTGAAGCTATCAGGTCCTGGCCACAAAGGGGTATTAAAAAATATTCTCTCCCGAAGAGATTTATTATCCCAGGGATAACGAAAAAGACTACTTAAACAATGTACAATATTAATCATCTTCATGATCTAAACTGCCGAAATAGAGGACTTGGAGTTTTATAATACCAGTGAACTTCAAAAGCAATACCAAATAGCTTTGGAAAAAAATTATCTCCTTACATGTGATTGATTTAACAAAAACTCCATTAACGTACTCTTTTTCTATCAAATTTCTTATCCTCGTAATCTTATGATTGGTATGAGTAGGTATTTTGTATGTTCTAGCTAAAAGTTTATTTTTTATTTGTAATTTCAGCTCTATTTGTGCATCCGAAGATGCAAGTCATATCGCTTTTTTTTATGATCCGTAAAAAATGATTCTTACAATTGAATTCATTTTGTAAACCTTATTTGAATGGGTTAAAAATTTGTTGGTATTTAACTAAGCTGAATACATTTTAACTAAAATTGTGACAAACGCAAAAAGAATTTAATTTTACTGAGATATACATTTATAGATTTCTCTTCTATTTAAAAGCAATTAACCTACATTTATGAAAATTATAATTATAATAAGTAATAGAGTTTATATAATATTCGTATATAAATTAATTATGTCTGTGAATGTCTGTGAATGAGAAATCGTTCAGGTCACAGAATGTAATGCTTTAATTTTAGTCCATTCATGCAATATGTAATTTAGCATCCATTTTTAGAGTTTCGTATCCTTAGGGTCCGAACGGAACCCTACTTTTCTCGCTTAGTTGTCTGTTTGTCTGTTACCACTCTCTTTCCTCTAATATATACATATGTAAATGCGATTTGCATTTTATATTTTGTACAATTTTTTGTAAAGCGTACTTGAATAGTTTTTTATTTTTATGTTATATTTTATTTATTTACTTATTTAATTTAATTTTTTAATTTCATTTTGTGCTTACAGTAGCTGAAAATAGATGAAAATTTAGTGTTTCTCCCACTAAATATCCTAAAATACTTCGAATAAAAATTTTAAGTAAAGGAAGGGGATCACTTTTCTAACAAAATCGGCCTAAAAATTTCGATAAAATTTAAGTCCATTTTGGAAATACACTATACCACTAATACTGTATAACTGGTATATATGGTATAAATACAAAAAATTGGCACAATAATTTCTTGTGGAAAATGGTACCCAAATATAGTTTTGCTTTTTTCAATTTTTTGTTTGAGTTTTTAATATACATATAGAGTGCAGGCCTTAATCAGTTTTAGTTTGCTAATATTTTATTAATTATTACTTAATTTAAAATATATTAAGAATTGGTGGTGATTCACGGCTGCGCACATAATTTTTTTTTTTAGGAAAGTGAACCCCTTTCTTTACATATAAAAATTCAGCACTTTCTTCATCATCTACCTCGGATGGGATTTGGTAGTAAATTTCGCACTGTATTGAAATTTATGAATATATCCATAGATAAAAATTTACTATGTGTACTATGAATTATATTCACACAAATTGTTATTAAAAATTAACAAAAAATAAAAATATAAAATAAAATAAGCATTAAAAAAGTGTCGCCGCATGTTGCATTCATATGTTTTTAATTGTTATCAAAATATTCATTCAAAATAGCAGTCGTTTTTTCTTTTTAAATCGAGTTTCCAAAATTATTCCTCATTCAAGGGACGTAAATCAAAATTGTGATTACGAAAAGTTTCGTAAATGGTAAAAACCTCCAGCCGCGGTGCAAATTCATTTTTTTAGGGTTCCTCTTTACGGAATATATTATTAAAAATAAGACAAAATATTAATTGCAAATTATTTATTGGTCTTTTAAGGGTAGGGGGAAAATTTCTTAAACAAATTTGTTATAGTAAATTATATGTGTTGATTAAGATTTTTTTTAGGCCACTAATGAAAAAAGGCCGCTTCTAGGTCTGCATGATTTCTTTAATGTCGATGGTGGTCGATGATCTGAAAAATTTAAAGAGATTCCTGTAAAATAAAGTTCTTATTACGTAATAAACATAAAAAAATATATAAATAAAACTTTTAAAATTATAACGTAACAAAAATTAATACTACAGTTTTGCATAGGTACTATAGTACTAATAGTCTGTGATAAGTTGTTTATAATTCGTGTACTATTATATACCACTAATTACAAAAAACTATTTGTTTGGGATCAATCAGTATATATGATAGTCATTATAAAACTTTACTATTAATTTATATTGCTACATAATCTAACTCAACATCAAAATCTCCGACTAAAATAAATTAATTTTCAAGCCGCAAAAATTTTCATACCAACTTTTCGTGGAGCTTTTCTGTTAATAATAGAAATTTTCGATATATCAGGATAGTGTAAAAGCATGAATTAAGGTAATAAAATCTCAAAAATAAATAATTGAATTGAATTGTGAATACCGTTGTAATATTTTACATTCAAAATTTTGCAAATGCAGAGAAAATTGGAGTTTCATAGATCTGAGTTAAGAAATACGGTTGTCATGTTAAATGTACAAAGAAACTTATAAAATTAACATGCAGCATTCAATTTAACGTCTTGTGACAATAATTTTAAACATATATCCTATGAATTAACATTTTTTATTGTAAAAAATCGAATGTGTGAATTTACATTATTTTGATACGATTTTACAATGTAATTTTACTTTCAGTGTAGATGTTCTAGTAAAGCTTTCAGAAACCCAGTAAATTTTGACGTAAATCTAGTTAAACCAAGCCCACAGAATTCTGGCTGTTATATTCACATATCCTAGTTAAGAGAAATTCATTACATTAGATCTAGTGCTTTTAATTCAAATTCTATTGAATTCTAGTTAAAACAAAGACTATAGAATTCTATACGTATTGCTTAAACCTGGAATTTTATTAATTATTTCTATAAATAATTCTAGTGTCCACACTTTCACTAGATTTACAATTGGAAATTCTAGGAAGTCAAATTTAGTTGGAATTATGCTGGATTCAAGTTGAAAAAATTGTTTGTGCATCACCTGCGAATCAATGTTTTTTTGAATTTGCTCTATTGCTCTATCAAGAAATGAAAAATTGATTTTCTTTTATCATAGCGGTATTACACCTTAAGTCAAAAATTACCGACTGATTAAGTTCAAATCTGAAACGCTCCCCTAAAATCGGTCATAATTCAAACACACAAATAAACCTGACTATTGCGTAGTATCAATTCAGGATTATAACATATCCTGTCAATTAATCTTGAGGGATTTTGGACCATTTGTAGGCGACGAAATTAGTCTTATTGCCCGGATCCCTTCCACCTTTAGCCCCTTTCGCTTAGTTTGGCCTATATATCACCCGCTCGGATCGCATTATTGACATAGAGGAAATTTGTGAAAATCAATCAGACTTCGCTGGCCAATCGCAGCAGCGGCAGTCGTTAATATCCTCAGGATATCAATTTTCCTCAGGTTAATCAATTTGGCTGCCGTCGGGTCGGTCGACAGTAAAACCGGGTACAGTATCCAGCAGCCCAGCAGCCCATAGGATTCAGTATCCAGGATTCAGGATCCGTATCCGTAGCAGGTTTCACTCTCATAACTGCAAACATTTTTTCATATCTCCATTCAGATGTTGCTAGAAAGTCAATATTTACCGAAAGGCTCAAATTGAAACCCTGATGTCCAAGGGAAAATATTTACAGAGACCCCATTGGATGTCATCGAGTAAATTTTTGTCCCATTCAATTCGGGCCGACGCCGCTTGTCGCGCCGCGCCGCCTGTATCCCAGTCCAGGAATCCGGGAGATTCTGGAGTTATGGGAGTGAATTTCTCTATGACGATGAGGGGCTCTACAACGACCTGTACCCAGAGAAGGGGAAGGGTACTAGTGGTGGGGATTTGTTGTTGTTGGTATTGACCCAAGGTAAACACTCAAAAGGTGTTGCATCCTGACAGCAACCACCGCGCGCCCGCCAATCGGCTTGAGGTGGCACATTCAGCGATTTTGCACTGAAAATGCTATGAATGAATTTCGGGATTCTGGACGCCATCTAGATAAAACGGCCAAGATTTATTCCTCCTGCTGGGAGCAGTTGAAGTGTCGGAAATTGAATTGGTCACGTCGCTATCTGCTTCGGGCAGGGAATTGGCTTGTTTTGCCTTCGTTAATGGGGATTTCGAGTCCCGAGTTCCAGGTCCTAGGTCCCAGACATCCTGATTCCAGGGGTTCTAGGTCCCGGAATCTGGTGCGAACGGGTGAACCGAGCAAAGTGGTACGAAATCGACCGCTGACGTCATTCGCACATTATTCAGCCCTGAAAAGAACCCACCCCTTGAATATGCAGCGCCATCTGAAGAGCATCATCTCTTCTTCTATTGTTTTGACGACTACGACTCATTACCGAAATTTCTTTTTCATCTTTTCATTCAATCTTACCCTCATTTAAGATGAGTTCCTTTGCTCTCCGTCTGTCACGGCCAAGAGTGTGCTGGTCCTTATTCCAGCCTCAGAATCCCTGCTCGCCCCCTCCCCTTCAAGAACAAAGCCCCCTTTGTTCGCGCAGCATCCCAAGATGAAATTTACTCTACGATGGAATAATATTGGAAAGCTTTTATCTCCTATTAAGGTTCCAAATTCAATTTGGCTTTTACAGGTCGCAATTTCTATTGCTGGTAAAAGCCCTTTTAAAAAATTTTTAAGGGGATTATGAGGTGGTCCATGGGCGGGTGCTTCAGATCCAGGGCGCAGGGGCTACCGGAGCATAGAAAAGTATATATATATATATATTATATATGTATAGTACTATACGCGAAATCCGTTCGAGTGCCCTCCAAAATGTTATTCGCCGTAACGTAATAAGCTCACAAATCTATTTAGAGCAGAAGCTATCAATTTAGTGTCATGCAATTACCTTTCGGGGAAATAGCGCGCTCTTTGGGCCCGCGTGTGTCGCACCGTGCTCATACCTATCCCATGCACAATTAGGTTTTAGTTGCAAATAGCTTAGGTAAAACAATTTCATCAACATCTGCACTTACCTTTTTTGAAGAGTAATGGGAAAATTGACTAATTCTATTACTTTTTAGTTCATTTCAAAAAAAAAAAAAAAGACACGAATATGTGAGTGCTTGAACTTAAGGTGTGTGTAATATACATAATAGTGTGATTGTAGAAAAAATAAAAAATGTTTGTTTTTTCTTTTATGTTATATTATAAAAATAAATTTAAAAGTAAAAAAAAAAGAACATTAAAAAAAAAACATAATAATAGTTTCAACTTGTAATCCCAGGAGGTAGCCGGTGTAAAATAAAATAAAATTTATGTTTTTCTTATTTTTCTAATTACATTTCGTAAAGAAATATTAAATATATATATATACAGTATAATTTAAAAAATATCAAATCTTTATAAATGACAAATATTAAATAAAAATAAATATTCATTTGTGCCTATAAATTAAAAATAAATAAAAGTCAATAATGATAGCATCATGCCGCTCTAGGAGGATGGTGTGTTTTGCCACATATTTATAAGCAATTTACCAAAAATTTGGAATCCTTGAAAGTAGCCCTTTTAAACGATAACTCAGAAAATATCCTTTTTTTTCAGGCGGCCCAACTCATCCTCATTAAAAATTAAGAAAAATATATTTCATAATTTTTGACTATCGAAATATGTCCGCGTCACGAAGAATTAATATTCTGCCAAATTTCAAATACCTATGTCACGTTATATTTATCGGTTTGGTATTAATTGAATTTTGGTGCGTTGCGAAAAGTGTGTATAATTTTAAAATAAATTCGTTAAATTATTTTAAAGGTTATTGAGTCAAAAATATAACAAAATGTTGATCACATAGTTTTGATTGAGCTTTTGGTTATAACAAAAAATATATAAACAATGTCTTTTCCAATGTTAACAGCATTTTTTATGTCAAATGGGTCAAATGGACTATTGATGAAAACCAAAATTTCTCTTTGTCAAAAAATATTTTTATTTTCGGTTCTTCAAACTTTAGTATACATTTTTCAAATAAAAAATGTATGTTTAATTATTTTTAAAAAGTTACCCAACAAAGAACAAAAAAAAAAAAAAAACCAACCCCTCCGACAGACTATAATTTATTTATACATTACCTTATTTTACAAGATTATTTTTTGCAGGTTAGGTAATTTTGTGGTGAAGGTATCGACAAGGCTTTTATCAATAGTCCGTTTGACCCCAATAAGAATTATGTTAATATTGAAAAAAACAAAAACAAAAACAAAAATACATTAGATTTTTTTTTGTTATAACTAAAAGCTCAATAAAAATGTATAATCGAAATTATTTTATATTTTCCACTTAACACCCTTTAACACAATTTTTTAAACATACACACTTTTCGCAAAGCGCAGGGATATAATTTCATTGAAATTCAGAAAATAAATTTAATTAATTAACTAAACACTGAGAAAATGATATAGGGCTTATTACTAGTAAAATTATAATAAAAATTCCTACTAAATATGGCAAAAATTACAAACCTGCTTGAGTATTCATACCAATTCAACAAAAATGCAGTATCCTTTTTTTAAGACTTAAATTAAAACTTACCGGGTTAATTGATCGAACACCTAAATTTAAAAAGTACGGGGCTAGACTCCCAGACTCGGCATATGAAATTTTTTTGAATTTTAAAATACTGTTATTCCTTTTGTTTTTTTAATAATACTATTTCACTTTTTTTAATTCGAGTTTATTAATTTCTCTTCAAAGATATTCGCTTATTTCTTCCTTTTTAGTAACTCTCAATAATTTTGCTACACATTTTTTATAAGTTTTCTACCCCCACCAAATTTTCCAAACTAACGTTTAAAACACTTTTCAAAACCATGAATTTTCGCATAATTATATATAAATTTTATCATGAAAAATGTTGGGTAACTCTTTAGTTGAAGAAATATAAAATATTAAAATATATAATTTTTACATTTTATTGACAAAATTTTGTGAAAGTTCACATCTTATAATTTTCTACAGTATGATATCATTTAAAAGTATTTCCTTATCACGTTAACGAACAAAAGTTTAAGCCACCAGTGCTGGCATTCAGATTGCATAGGGTTAATTTTTTTTCTATATACATATGTGCGTATTCTCTGTACCATTTACTAACATCCTGCAGATAGATATTTTTGAAAATGTTGATACTTTCCGAGTTATTAACATCCACACCCATGTAAGTCTTAGTAGTAGTTTGGAAGTAGGAGGAGTCGGATTATCAGCTTCACTGATGGTACGCCACCGATATCATGCCGCCCCAAAAACTCCGAGTTTGGAACAATTAAAACTTCTTAGAGAATATTAATTTTCACATCATAGATCGAAATTAAAGCCATGGTTTGGGTCGAAAATCGATTTTCGAAAAACGCATGGTATACTCCTTCATCATGAGCCAAAAGCCCAGGGCTAAAGCAAGTTTTACACTCGTTGTTCTTTTATCTTTTAATGGAAATATAAGTGCATGTTTTTTTTCGGGTTATAAGGTCAATGGATTAAGAATGAGAGAATTAAATTTTCTTGTCTAAGATATAAGGAGCCGTGTGTCACTTGCTTTTATCGACGTTATTTAATTTAAATTTTTCTTATAAGGTTTAAGGAGTGTAGTACTCGCTTTCCTCCCGGTTAGTGAATTTGTCAATTTGTCTCCCTGATTTTATCAGGGATCGAAAATAACAATTATTTTAAATTTTAAATAGCCAAAATTTGATTTTTATTTTTAAAATCTAAAATAAAAATCAGAAAATGTTTTTTATTATTAAAATCTAAAATAAAAATCAAGAAGTGTCCGGCATGATCAATGTTTAGTATTGTGTGTGTTGCTATCACATTCAACAGAAGGCGCTCCCACTGCCGTAAAATATTTAGTTTAGCGTATGTTGTTTTTACGTCCAACTGATGCCGCAGTTTAGAAAAAAAATTTCAAAGCAATCGGTGAAGAACTTTCGGAGATTTAAGATTTTAAACAAACGAACATTACATTTTTATCTATATACATTTAAAAAAAATTATATAGATTTTAAAAACAAAAAGTTTTTTTTTAATAAAAATCGTTTTTTGATTTTTATTTCTAATTTTAAAAATAAAAATCATTTTCTGATATTAAGAATAAAAATTATATTCTGATTTTTAGTTTTGAATTTAAAAATAAAGATTATTTCCTGATTTTTGTTTTTCATTTACAAAATAAATCATATTCTGACTTTTATTTTTGAGTTTAAAGATAACAATCACTTTTTGATTTTTATTTTTGATTTCACTTTCCGGTTTTGATTTCTGATTTTAAAAATAAAAATCATTTTCTCATATATAATTCTAATTTTAAAAATAAAAATCTTTTTCTGGTTTTCATTTTTGATTTTAAAAATAAAATACAATTTCTTATTTTTATTTTTGATTTTTAAAATAAAAATCATTTTCTGATTTTTATTTCTGATTTTAAAAATAAAAATTATTTTCTGATTTTAAAAATAAAAATCATTTTCTGATTTTTATTTTACAAATAAAGATCAGAACATAATTTTTATTTTTGTCTAGAAAAATAACAGTCAAGCAATAATTTTTTAGATCTGATTTTTACCGAAAATATCATAACCGTTACGATACCTGGATTCTATCATAGATACACCCGCAAAATATTTTATTACTTGATAAATACTTTTTATTTACTTATTTATTCTTTCCCAAATTTTTTATTTCAATTTTTTTGTAAGTTTTTGTGATTGTTTCCTGAAAATTTGCGAGCTTTTAGAAATTTGCCATAGCGTACTTGGCGTTACCTATAATCCAGGTCAGAATAGAAGGCTTTGAAACCTTTTTCTGCAAAACTCTTTAGAGTATACCATATGTTTTACTTATACAGGGTGTTCAGAGGTGGGAGGTCAATACTGAAGGGGGTGAAAGGTCAGACCGAGACAAGCAAAAAATCGTATGGGTGGGGGGGGGGGGACATCTCTCACCGTTTGGCAGTTACAGGGTGATTCGTAAATCAGGATTTTGCCTTATATGGGAACCGCTCTTGTATTTTTATCTTTTTTTCTAAGCATCGCAGCGGCCCCAAACTGATTGCAAAAAATCACTATTTGGAAGCCCTTTCCAAAAAAGTTTACACCACCCCCCTAACCCCAACCCCTTGGCCACAATCCCCCCTGGAAGTTGAAAAAATTAACTTTTATTTCACGATTTTTCACCTCTCGCCCCACTTTTCTCCGAAATTCATGTTATTAACATACCTACTTTTTATTTTTTTTAAGTTGCCTATCTAATTACCTTTCCAAAAAGGTGCAACATGCCCAGGTAGAAAAGGGTTGGAAAAGTCCTGAAATTAAAACATCCTCACAGGTGTGAGGTTACTTTATTGCACCATAATGAAAAAAGTCGTTAAGTAAACAATTTTTATGACAGCAAGTTCGGAAATGTTTGTTTAGGAAACAGAGGTAGTACATTTTTATTATTTCAGCAAAACAGTAATAAAATAGTAAATGTAATCTCGTTAAATAGCGTTATTAGTTTATTATATCCAGTATTGACTCTTAAGTATCCTGACGCTCCGTTTCTAATACCTCCTATGAATTATGGTATAAAAATGGGTAAGTTTGAAAGGACATTGACCACAGTTGAAGAAGCAAGCGATAAAACCGGGTGTTTAATAGAAAAAATTAAGATAAAATGGCAGAAAGCAGTGTTGAAGAGTCTGCCGATATGATTTACGTGTACGGTTCAGTAGAAGGAAATGATAGTGAGGCCGTACGACAATACCAAAGGAGATTCCCGAATCGACGTGTACCCAACAGAAGGGTATTTTCAAGGACTTTCAGAAGGTTAAAAGAAACCGGAAGTGTAACCGCCTCCAGAGCAGAAACGCGATCAGGGACATCGGCCGATTCAGCGGACACCGACCAACGAATCCTCAACATCGTCAGGAACAACCCTGAAATAAGCATCAGACAGGTCGCACGAAGGTCAGGATTGTCTTCAGGGAGAGTTTGGACCGTTGTGAACCGAGAGGGACTACATCCATACCACCATATCCCGGTCCAAGCACTACAGGAAGGAGGTTCCGAAAGACGATTGCAATTTGCACTTGGCTGTTTGAGTCTGACATCGAAAACAGAAGGTTTCTAGACCGAATTCTGTGGACGGATGAATCGCAATTCACCCGGGATGGCATCACAAACTTCCACAACCTCCACACCTTGTCAGATGTGAACCCACATAGGACCAGGTGTCGGTCCTTCCAGCAAAGATTTAGTGTCAATGTCTGGGCTGGCATCATCGGCAACCAGTTGATAGGACCCTTCATCTTGCCCCAAGTGCTGAATAGTCAGCTATACTCGGACTTTTTGGAGAATACCCTTCCGGATCTGTTGGAGGACATCCGCCTGGCCACCAGAAGCGCAATTTATTTACAGCTCGACGGAGCACCTGCGCATACTGGGAACATTGTTAGGGCAAGGTTAAATGAAAATTACCCAGAGCGCTGGATTGGACGAGGTGGACCGATTCCTTGGCCTGCTAGGTCACCGGACCTTACTCCACTGGACTTTTTCTTATAGGGAATGATGAAAGATGATGTTTACTCAAGAAAAATCAACACCAGACAAGAATTAGTTACCAGGATTGGGACAGCAGCCACGAAAATACGGGAGAGGCTGGCTACCATAGACCTCAAACGTGAAATAAAACGAAGGCTTCTTGCATGCATCGAAACTAGCGGAGAACATTTTGAACAGCTTTTAAAGGACAAACGTTTTAATTGTAATTAGTTTTTAAGCGAACAAAATGTATTTTTTAGTTAACTTAAGTATAATTTCTTAAAAATTCGAATTATCATGATATTCTGTAAAAGGATTTTTGTAAATAAATTTTCGTATCCTTTTCCTACCTGGGCATGTTGCACCTTTTTGGAAAGGTAATTAGATAGGCAACTTAAAAAAAATAAAAAGTAGGTATGTTAATAACATGAATTTCAGAGAAAAGTGGGGCGAAAGGTGAAAAATCGTGAAATAAAAGTTAATTTTTTCAACTTCCAGGGGGGATTGTGGCCAAGGGGTTGGGGATAGGGGGGTGGTGTAAACTTTTTTGGAAAGGGCTTCCAAATAGTGATTTTTTGATATCAGTTTGGGGCCGCTGCGATGCGTAGAAAAAAAGATAAAAATACAAGAGCGGTTCCCATATAAGGAAAAATCCTGATTTACGAATCACCCTGTAACTGCCAAACGGTGCGAGATGCCCCCCCCCCCACCCATACGATTTTTTGCTTGTCTCGGTCTGACCTTTCACCCCCTTCAGTATTGACCACCCACCTCTGAACACCCTGTATACTTATCTTTTTAAAAAATCAATGACTGTGGATCTTGTATATAGCTCAATTACACATTATGATTCTTAAAAGATTTTCTTCTTCGTTATTAATAATAATAAGTTTTTACGTTACTGAAAGGTCAAAGGAGAAGTACAAGAGGTTTGAGAACTCAGAATAAATCTGTTTGCAATTTACAACTAATTAATTTGAAATAAGTCATGAATATTAGATCATGGGGCTAAAAAATACACCACCACGGTTTTCATTTTCCGTAAAAAAAGTGATGGCTGCTGGCAGGATGCTCTAATATATTGATACTGAAAATGTAAAATTATTTTGAATATACTTGGGACTATAGTTTCCATAGAAATCGATTTTTAATAACTTTGAGGCTTTACATCAGACAACATTAAATATTTGTTGGAACATAATGGGCACGTTTTCTTTTTAAAGTTTTGTTTTTTCTCCGCCTGCTCGTCTATTTATCGATGAACTTTGCATGAAGTCATCAGCAGTCATCAACTTTCTGTTTTTTTTTTTTATTTATGTTGCAAAAATGCAGACGGAATCTGCCAACTTATGGCGTGTAAATTGAAATTTTCGCGACGGCGATGACTTCACAGCGCGGAATGTAAGTATTGCCCTCATTCGCCAACATTAAATTTCATTTCTGTGGAAAGGAATCACTTGCATATAGACTGCAACTACTTTTTGCACATTAACTTGCTATGAGATACTTTGGAAAAGGTATGCGCATTTTTCCAGATATTTCAAGTTTTTATTTTTATATGTATTTTTTTATTTGTTTTTATTTTTGCGGAGCGTATTAAATGTTGTATCTCAAAATGAGCCATTTAACCGGGCACATAAGTCTGCTACAGATAGTTATTTAGGAAAAAAGGAGGAAAACTTCGAAAAAATACGTTCGGGAGCAGTAAAGATACCAAGCTGCTTCCTAGGGGGATGCTCACCGCGGTGGTGCTCCAGAAAAAGGGCTGAAATGCTGAGTTGCGGTCCCCCGCCGCAGAAATTTAAATTAAGTATATGACACGGTGTTTGCACATTTTAAAATGCAATGTCTAGGATGCCTCCGAGCTGTTGCTTCGACTACAGTATACAGGGTGTTTCGTCGTCGTAACAGAAAATGCAAGTACAACCTGCACTACTGCATTCACACACATACACACAAACACCGCAGCAACAGCAGTAGCAGGAATTTTATTTCTCCGACAAAAGGATGCGCTACTGAATATATATCTCATAGACTCAACTAGAGATAGATACGCTCTATATATCTGTCTACGATTCGAAGTAGGACTAGACATACCGAGAGGAGACCGACAACGACTATCGTACCAAAAGAAAGCTGGAACTTCTCGGCAATTATTTAAAAATACTCGGAGCTATTGACTTTCTTACTTCCAATATTTGCATAAGCATAAGGAGACCGGTATATATACATACATATAGTATATATAAAAATAAGTGCTCGGGATGCGATGAAATGCATAAAATGAT
Organism: Dysmachus trigonus; assembly: GCA_949715965.1. Lineage (NCBI taxonomy): Eukaryota > Metazoa > Arthropoda > Insecta > Diptera > Asilidae > Dysmachus > Dysmachus trigonus. Next base: position 86,791,301 of record OX454319.1, on the reverse strand, counting down.
CACAAGCGCATAGCTTCAATTTTTGCAATTCCACTATCCCTTGGGTCGGATCTGGAGCCCTGGAGCAATGTCGTTTCGTTGCTTTCGTGGTGAGATAGTGAGATGATTTTCTTCCTGAACTTCATTTTTATGTACATCTTTCCCAGATGATGGATCTGAGGACACGGATGCGGATAATGCGAACCAATTATCGTTAATGTGAAAATCCCTAAAGCAAACTTTGTAGGGTCATAAAAATAATGTAGAGTTTCACGAAATTTTCTGGAATGAAAGGAGTATTGAGCGGGGGAGTAAGGAGAGGTTCTTTTATCGGAAATATGAGTACAAAGTATAATACATAAATTTTCTTGCTGCACTTTCATCAATGATACTTGTTTAAAATAAAGGAGTAGAAGGAATAAGCTAAGGTAATTTGGATATCAGGAATTATTACCTTTCGAACTATTGAGTGGCTATCCTCAAATTACTCTCTATCTTTGTAGACAAATCTTGAGGCAAAAATGAGAGGCGGCCCTTAAATATTGCACAATGCAGACAAAAGGGCATGATAAAAGATATGGCAGGGCAAGGGCATCCTTTCGAGGGATTTGTTGTATAAACCAGAAAGGCTTTTACATGTCGAAGTAGAATATAACCACTGCCTTGAGACTCGACGAGCCTTTTTCCCATCCCATGAATTATTGATTCCCAGAAAAGTGCCAAAGGGTTACCATTCGCTTCCCAGTGCCATACTTACCGATATTCATCAAGGAAACATATTTTCCAAGAACTTTTGTGGACCGGGGGTCTTTTTCTACCGGGTTAAGACATATTTTTAACCTAAATATATACGTAAGTCCATTGTTATGACACTTGAGAAAAAAAAAATATATATATTCTAGGGGCGAATATTGGACCTATATAGATCCGGAGATGAGACCGTCCCCAAATGAAAAACCCACAAAAATTTCAATGGTTCTCTGGGATAGTGACCAAAAATAAATCGGCTAGTGGACACTTTTTGCACTTCTTGTGTATATCACCCCGAAGGATATTTTTTTTCTTTTCCTTGCCCTCTTTTTTCAATTCATTTTACTTTGCCACTCCATTTATTTTTTGCCTCCGCCACATTCGGCCATGGTAATGGGCGGGAAGAGGGTACTATACCCCTTAAAAAAAAAAAAATCCAGAAACTCTGGACTCTCTGGGATGTGTTGGCAATCCTTTTACGCTTATCTGTCGATGGACGGGGAATTGCTTTCAGTTCCAGAAAATTTACAATCTGGGCATGTTCTTTGGCACACTCATAAAAAAAAAGAAAAAAATAAGGGTGTCCCGCATACGAAAAAAAATAATAAAAAAAATATATATATATATAAAGGAAAAGTAAAAGGACAGCGGCCTGTAACCCGACACAATTAATCCTTGTACCAAAAGCCTCTCTTTCCCATCTTCCCTGTCCTTCTCCTGCTTCATCTACGGAAACTTTAAAACGACCCTACCACAGTCAGCATGTGTTTACAGGAAGGTCTCTCCCGTAAAAATTTTTGGGCACTTCCCAAGTGAAAAGAACAAATTAAAATCGAATAAATTTACCCCGGTAACTTCCTCGACCTCGACTACTTCTGCTTTTACTCCTCTCATAAATAATGAAATGTTCTACCAGAGGCGAAGGGGCGAATTTAATTGATTTAAATTGTTCGCACTTACGAGTAAAAGGGTAATTATAGCTTCACTTGAGCTGCGGGTATTGCTTCACGCTTTTGTGGGGGGACAGGGGAAGGGTAAAAGTTATTATGCTCCCCTTGTTGCTCCTCTTTAGCCTAGGCTTGATAAAAACTTCTTTTCGATTTCGCAGAAATGGAAGATTGCTAAAATCCACTTATTGTTTAAATGAATTGTTCTTGTGGGGTTGTTTTGAATTTTACCATGGGGTTCAAAATTTTCAAGTCATAAATAAGGTCATTTACTGTTTCACTTTCTCCTAAAATTGGAAGATGTTTATTATGAAACATAAAATTAGATTAAGTATGCTAAAATATGTTAATTTAACACATAACTAGCTGAGTTACCCAGTTTCAAACAAATACACATATGCTTCAGTTTGGTATATCCTAGACATTTTTTCTTACAATTAAAAGTTTAGATGTTGATAATAATTTTTGTTAATGGTATATTCTATGGCGTTTAACATTGCCAGTTGCATTTTTATGGAGATAATATGCTCAGTTATACTTATCTTGATCAGTGGGACTGATTAAAGATGCAATATTTTTAACTTAACATATAGGCTAATTTTTTTCGGATAATATAAAAGGTTTCAAAATGGCGGATTCAATATGGCGGTTAAAAATTTTAAATTTGAAGCGATTTTCATAAAAATTGGTACTTTGGGGTTTTGCGGTATGCTTATTTCCGCTGTCCAAATTCAGAAATTTAAGATGGCGATTTCAACGGATTTTAATGAAAATTAGTACAATGATTGTTTGGAGGTCACTGATTTTGAATATTATCAAAATTTGCAAATTCAAGATGGCGGACCTAATATAGTGACCAAAATCGCAACGGATTTTAATGAAAATTAGTACAATGATTATTCTGAGGCAATTAATTTGGAATATTACCAAATTGTCTAAATCCAACATGACGACCAAGATTTCTTGATTTCAATGGCTTTTAATGCAAATTAGTACAATGATTAATCTAAGGTCACATATTTCGAATATTATCAAAATTTGTAAATCCAAAATGGCGGATCTAATATGGCTACCCAAATGTCTCGATTTTAACGGATTTTAATGAAGATTATTACAATAATTATTCTGGGGTCACTAATTTCGAATATTATCAAAATTTCAAAATCACAGATGGCGGACTCAAATTGGCCTAAAATCTCTCGATTTCAATGGATTTTAATGAAAATTAGCACAATTTATTTGGGGCCACTAATTTCGAATATTATCAAAATTCGCAAATCCAAAATGGTGGATCCAATATGGCAACCAGGTAACCCAGCTAATTAATTATAAATTTCATTATTTTATGAATTAATTTTGCAATTGATCAATATCTACTTACAACTTGACTTTTCTTGTACACCCTGCTCGCTAGTTCAAGTTCACTGCCAATATTCATAACTTTAGGGGTAAAAACCTCATTAGACAGTACAAAAAATCGTATTTATTTTATTTTATAAATCATCAGCAAAACATCTGAAAAATATGTTGTCAAAATTTTAGAATGAAATTCATATTCTTTCTGAAACTAAATGCTATTCAAAATGAAATTTTTTGATGATGATTACTCAAAAACTAATTGACCGATTGTTTTAAAAATCTTTATGAGTTTATCTAATCACATTGCCAAGAATATGAACTAACAATTGGGATTTGGCATAAAGCTACAAAAAAAGAGAGTAGAAATTGATACCATTTTCTTTAAACAATCATAAAACATTCAATTTCTTTCAAATTAAATTTTCATCGTTTTTAACCTCAGATTAGTTCATATTCTTGGAAAACATGTTAATAATGTTTTTTTATATTTTTAAAGTTTGAGATTGAATTGCGTTTATGCGTTTGTGTCCATCTATAGTCCATTTTAGTTCTCTAGTGTCGTTTAAATTCCACACAAATATCCAATCTCAAAGTTCTAACTTCGATTACCAAAGTGGTTTCAGGCTGCACTATAGAAATACTCTATTTATTTTTTAGCACTGAAATTGAGATGGCAGAAAATAATATTCCTTTGCTCAGTCATTCTGGCTCCATTTATTCACTCTCTATTTATTTATTATGAATTTCTCACAAACCTGGAGATCTTGCCAGAAGCTACTGAAGACCCCATCGAGCATATAAATTGAAGCTGCCTACTTGTGGATGCATTTTCCTTTACATACAATATTTAGGTGTGTATGTACAATTGAGAATTTAAATTCAACCTTTAAAAAAAATAAAAAATAAAAGTCCCTCTGTCTGTCTGTCGGTCTGCTTGTCGTCCTGTCTTTCTGTTTCAAAGATCCATTTCGCTTTTGTTTCACCCTCTGGCCTGGTTCTAAATCGTCCACTGAAAATTCTGTTTGCTTTAAAACAGTGGAATTAAGCTTTGGGCATTTTGTGCTATAATTGGATACGACATGGAGGGAGAGGTCGAAGAGTGGAAGTCTTTTCGATGAATCTTTTATCAAATTTAAAGCGAGCCTTAATTAAACACAATTCCGTCCTTCAAACAACTCCAAAACGCTTAGTTTGGGCGCGAAGGCGAATTAAAGTGAGAATTTAATTGAAACTCGATAGTCGCATTACCGATTGCTCTGTTTTTGGAGCCTTCGCGAACGCTCCAGCCAATTGGAGTATCATCCGCAAAAAGGGGGCTCCACTTTCACAAAGAGGAGTCTTCGTTTGCTCTGTTCACCTGGGCGGGTGGTTTGCGCGTGGAACGTGGTAGTAGAAAAGGTTGCTTCCATGGTTTCATTTGCAACCCCGGTAGAGACTTATTAAATCAATCCTCCGTCGCTGGAGTCCTGGTGCTCGTGAGATCCTCGTGCACAACCGCAACTTAATATCCAAGTTCTTAATATAAATTCTAATAAAGCGAAAAGAAACCTCTTGTGAAGTTACGCTACCCCGCAAAATGTTCTACAAAAAACCGCCCTTACCGTGGCAAATCTCATAACATGTGGCAGATTATTGCTCGCGGAATTAGTGCAGAGCCGGGTCGGTTGGGGCAATTTTGGTAAAATATTAGGCTCACTGAATATTACAAAATTGCCTCGTAAAAGGGAGCCAAGCGTACACAGCGCCACCATAGCTAGACATGAAAAATTCAAATTTCAAACAGCCATAAATACATCCTCGTGATTAACCTCATGAAGCGGTCCCGACAGCATTTTATTTGCTTAAATTGCTCCCTTGCCGGGGGTCTGAATGGGACCCCATTGGCACTTTAGATGCGAAATGAGGTGCGCAACGATTGCTGGGGAGGAGGGCACCTACAATTTCCGATTATGTTCTAAGTATAGAGTCATACAAATACCTGAACTATGTACAACTGGAGCACATTTTGAAGATATAAGAGCCCTTAAGAAATACTTGGCAATTTTTAGTAGCTGCTTTCTGAAGCAAAAGCATTAAGATGAAATTTCCAACACCATTAAGGGGAGACGAAGAGGATAAAATCGTCGGGACATGTGGCCATTAATTTTTCCTGTCTATTAAGAAATTTTCGCTTTCAAAGTGTTTATTAAGTGTCGAAATCTCCATAATTTCGAGGGGGAAATGTAAACTGAACCTTAAGATTGATTTATTTCAAATAATTTCGATTCATAGGAATGTTGTGTTGAAATTTTCAAAATCTGTTCATTGTCTAAAACTTTTCTTTTTAGTCTAGAGATTAATTAAGGTTATTATTAAAAATGAAAAATAAACATATTTCGGAAAGATTACATTGAAGGTAAATATTTCTGTACTTATAATGAAATTCCATTCGTCTTTTTTAAAATTGATCTACTCTTATTTTTACTGATATAGGAAACAATATATGGTAACTAATAATACAACCTCCAGAACCATTTTTGTTGAATCGGGTGTACCTCAAGGTAGTCACTATGCTCCTCTATTATTCCTTGTTTTTATAAATGACATTGCAAACTGATTTACCCATTCGGATTTTTAAAAAATTGTCTGAATGGTCTTATTTAAATGATTTACTTTTAAATATTTCAAAATTACGAGCCTTTATTTTTATTCATTCCTTAAATCAAGTCGAGTATGAATAATAAATTCTTCGTTAGTGATCGTTCACTAAATTATTGATCTTGTGATTGTTTTAGACAGGAAGCTTCCATATGTAAAATCATATTGAAAATATATCTTTGAAATGATGTTATAAGTAGAAGTATCTATAAGTTAAATTCCTTCAATGTTTCTGTCGATTTCACTTTAGAAAGAGAAATTTGTAATTAGAGATTGTGACCAAACCAGAAGACTGAATAAATAAAATAAAAATCACTGTGATAAACTTATTAAACAAAAAAACTATGGTATAACTATATTAATTACTTTTGCGACTTAAATTATTTTGAGTAGGAATGTTAATTATAAATTAAATCCTTTTGGTTATCAGTAAACATTATTCATCCCTGAAATTGGTAAATTTCCCAAATCGCTCGTTTGAAATCAAAGAAGATTCCAAGACATACTATGCACTGCAAAAAGATTGGATGAAGGGTTTAGCAAAATTTTTAAATAATTTTTCAGAAACTTGGCTTACCGCAGAGTAATTAAAAAAAAAACGAACACTGTTTTGAAATAATCACATTTTAAGTTTTTTGCGAATTGCTGCATGATTCATGATTAAATAACTTTTCGGTTCTTTTGAAATTTTGGGAACACACCTATACTTAGGATGATATATAGTACTTTAAGAAAATGCAATGAGGTGCGCAACGATTGCTGGGGAGGAGGGCACCTACAATTTCCGATTATGTTCTAAGTATAGAGTCATACAAATACCTGAACTATGTACAACTGGAGCACATTTTGAAGATATAAGAGCCCTTAAGAAATACTTGGCAATTTTTAGTAGCTGCTTTCTGAAGCAAAAGCATTAAGATGAAATTTCCAACACCATTAAGGGGAGACGAAGAGGATAAAATCGTCGGGACATGTGGCCATTAATTTTTCCTGTCTATTAAGAAATTTTCGCTTTCAAAGTGTTTATTAAGTGTCGAAATCTCCATAATTTCGAGGGGGAAATGTAAACTGAACCTTAAGATTGATTTATTTCAAATAATTTCGATTCATAGGAATGTTGTGTTGAAATTTTCAAAATCTGTTCATTGTCTAAAACTTTTCTTTTTAGTCTAGAGATTAATTAAGGTTATTATTAAAAATGAAAAATAAACATATTTCGGAAAGATTACATTGAAGGTAAATATTTCTGTACTTATAATGAAATTCCATTCGTCTTTTTTAAAATTGATCTACTCTTATTTTTACTGATATAGGAAACAATATATGGTAACTAATAATACAACCTCCAGAACCATTTTTGTTGAATCGGGTGTACCTCAAGGTAGTCACTATGCTCCTCTATTATTCCTTGTTTTTATAAATGACATTGCAAACTGATTTACCCATTCGGATTTTTAAAAAATTGTCTGAATGGTCTTATTTAAATGATTTACTTTTAAATATTTCAAAATTACGAGCCTTTATTTTTATTCATTCCTTAAATCAAGTCGAGTATGAATAATAAATTCTTCGTTAGTGATCGTTCACTAAATTATTGATCTTGTGATTGTTTTAGACAGGAAGCTTCCATATGTAAAATCATATTGAAAATATATCTTTGAAATGATGTTATAAGTAGAAGTATCTATAAGTTAAATTCCTTCAATGTTTCTGTCGATTTCACTTTAGAAAGAGAAATTTGTAATTAGAGATTGTGACCAAACCAGAAGACTGAATAAATAAAATAAAAATCACTGTGATAAACTTATTAAACAAAAAAACTATGGTATAACTATATTAATTACTTTTGCGACTTAAATTATTTTGAGTAGGAATGTTAATTATAAATTAAATCCTTTTGGTTATCAGTAAACATTATTCATCCCTGAAATTGGTAAATTTCCCAAATCGCTCGTTTGAAATCAAAGAAGATTCCAAGACATACTATGCACTGCAAAAAGATTGGATGAAGGGTTTAGCAAAATTTTTAAATAATTTTTCAGAAACTTGGCTTACCGCAGAGTAATTAAAAAAAAAACGAACACTGTTTTGAAATAATCACATTTTAAGTTTTTTGCGAATTGCTGCATGATTCATGATTAAATAACTTTTCGGTTCTTTTGAAATTTTGGGAACACACCTATACTTAGGATGATATATAGTACTTTAAGAAAATGCAATTTAATATTGGGGTTTTCAGGAATTCTGATAACTTGTAATGAATATTGTTATGTTCCCACAACTTTTTACCTACCTTGCTATATGTTCCCACAACTTTTTACCTACCTTGCTATAACGTTCCCACAATATTTTACTTACCTTGCATTTTCCCATATTGCTTCACCTTACCTAATTTCCACACGCGCAACTCACTTTTCGTCTGCTTAAGCTTCTCGCGACACATTTTTTATGCGTAAGCTTTTAATATCACGGGTTTGGTGTGGTTCTGGATTTACTAAAAATCAGAGTTCTGTAAACTTCCTTCGAGTGTACACATGAAGATAACATAAAGTACGAATATATTCAGAGTGTTTGATTCTATACGCGTACCTGTTCTATTACAAGTGGTGTCAGAAGTGGGATTCGAACATTATAACGCAATCGCATTCGATAATTATAACGCAGTCGGACTCGATAAATTACAGTTTACGAGGAAATTCTACTCTCAAGTTTTGTAATCGACGTCACAGTTCGATTCATTGATTCATTAACCGATCAAATCGTGACGGCGTTTGTGTACAAGAACGACGACGAAACAAAATTTTCAGGCTCTCACCTTCCCCCTTAAAAAAAAAATTGATTGTGTGTCATGGAATAAATTTGAAATCAATATCAAGTAAGAGAAAATATCAAACTTTTAGGAAATTTAGTAATATAAGTTTTGTTTTTTGTGCTAATATGTATTTAATTTTTTCCGAATAAATTCATTGTGTACAAGAAACTTTAATGGTAAGTGTTCTAAGGTCCATCAATATGAGTCAAAATCACGTCTTTAATGACTTCGACTTTTTTTATTTTTTGTCGTATTTTTTTCAAAAATTAAAAAAGAAATAACTTGCAACGATAACTACAATTTTTTGCTTTACGTAAATGTTTATATTTTTGTTTTAAGATCAGTCAAAAAATCAGAAATTTTTAGTTGGTACGCACTTTGATTTTTTCATATTCTTATAAATATTATTATTATTTTTTTAATAATAAAAATTGTTTAACCCTAAATAACTAAACCTTTGTGTAATAGACTAATGACTTCTAGTATAGCGAGCACTCGAAGGTAATAAGCGCGGCTTTACACTTGTTACTTACTAAAAATCTGGCAAACAAAAGCATAATATGTATTTTCTTTTCGTCTAAGAAATGCAGAATAACAAACTATTTTAATGAGGCTATTTGTGAAGAGCACAATTTTTACATCCACCAAGAGTACAAACATTAATTTCTAGTAGTTTTAAATTTTCCAATTAAAATATAATTATACTACACTTAAGTTATGCTAGTTTGTTTGAAATAAATAAGGGAAATATAAAACCGAATGATTAGTTACAGAATAACGCTGTTTCAAGTTTAGTTATCTAGGATTAAATATAGTTCAAAATTATTGGAATAACTACCTAATAATTCTTGAATATTAATTTAGGCTTTAGAAAAATATATGCGGAAGAGTACTTTATTTTGGGTCCTTACTTTTACGTCAAAATAATATAATTTAATATAATATAATTTAATAACCCACTTTTAAATATTTGTCTCGTTTTCCTTTTTATTTTTTAGTTTATGTGATACATATGTTAATTGAGCCATTATCAATTTTATAGCTGCTATTATATTATATTTTTATGATTTTACTATTAAGCGTTTTCCCTCATGCCCCGATGAAAAATTAATGTGTCATACATTTTTACAAAGTCACACACTGCGAAAAGTGAAATGAAATTGTTCGAGGATTAATTTTTCCCTAAAATATTCATGGAGTGGTGCTCGTACCTGAACCGAGCCGCATTATCCCGGTTTTGTTTAAGCTCCAAAAGAAAGGATGAACCGAAACCTGAAAAGCCCAAAATCCTCTCAGGCTCCCCCGATAATTGTATACATTCAAGTCGGGCGGGGGCCACTGCACACCCTCTTGTGGGCAGGCAGTGACTCCGACGTATGAGCCCCATTTACGTCAAAAATCCCCATATTTACATACTAAGCCAGTGGCCGCATATTCTGCGAAAGACGTCGACGTCGACGTCGACGACGAATGTCGACATCGACGTTGGTGGGGGCGACGTGCGGCATCGGGGTGAAATCCGCTTTTCCTTCACCTTCACCTCAGCCGCACAACAGCCATAAACTGAACTGCCGAATAGCATCGTAAATTTCACGTAACGCCGGGTTCAGAAACCTCCCCCGAACCCGGTCCTGTAACCCAAGTATCCTGGCAAATACACTCGGCTCCCCGGCTGAACTTAATCACCTCCTCCAATTGTTATGTAATGTGTACCTGGCTTTAAACCTCTTAAATAACATTAAACCGAGTCAACAGCGCAAAACAACTAATCCAGAGGAGCTGTGTACATTCGGTGGGGATTCCCCGGGCTCCTCCAGCTCGCATGTCTATTACGAGTCAGGAACCGCAGTGGTGTCTTCTGACAGTGGGCAAAACTTGCTTCAGGATTAATTGCCGCCGTACATGTGCTTCTCGAAAACCTCCAAAACACCCCAACCATCCAACTCTACTATACACACATACACAACACACACCCCCTAAGAGCCCCCCATATACGACCATTCAACTGAAAAATTAATTAATTTGTCTGTGAGCGAGCGTCTTAATATTTCGCCAGCTTAGATTAATGAGTGCAACAAAACGCCCTCCATCCCGATAATGTGCCAGCCCTCGACTTGATTAAGATTTCCACCGAATGTTGCCCGCCGCACTTTCGCTTCGACCCAATGGTGGCCCTTTTCCTACCAAAGGTAGTTATTAAGACGAATGCGTCGTAAGCTTTCGGGAAGTGACGCCGATTAATCAAGCGGGTTATCGCAGCGTTGGCAAATAATAAAAGCGGCAAAAATATTATTAGATTCCCACCAAAGCAACCCCTTTTGCCTTCTCCCCTCCCCCCAAAAAGGATACGATATAAAAGGGTAGGAGCACACACATTCAACCTTTTTTCGTCCTGGCAACAGACCTTAGGTGATCACGTGCTTCCCAGTGGTGATAGATAATTTATTAAATCGGGAATTTAAGCATGTGAAAAATAATAAATAGAATGATATACAATCGTTTTATATGTATGGTATTTAGAGAATAAAAATCTTATAAGTAATATTCCATGGGGTTTTAGGAAAAAATAAGACTACAATCGTAAAAAGAAGTACACGGAAAGAAAAGATTAAATATAATACCTAAAAAATAGGTCACTCATACTGGACTATGAGCTGAAAATTATGGTTTTTCAGAATATAACTTCGAAATTGTCTGCTCATAGCTATTGTTTTTACCCAGATGTCTTATAGTTCTTCAAGAAATATATATTTCCATGTACCTTTGCGATATAGTATGTAAACATGTCGTACATATACATATTATAGTTGATTACAGATAAAAAGGCTCATAGTATTTCTAATTCTTTAATGATTCATAGAATTTATAATTTATAGTATATATCTAAAATCAGGGTTGTTAAAACAGTGAGTCCCCTCAATTATTGAGTTGGGCCAACATTTGAGCGATTGCTTAACACTCAACATTTTGAGTGGACTCCAATGACTTTTTAACTAGCAAGGAAACGTTCTCAGGTGTGTCTTACCGATTTTGATGAAATTGAAATATGTTATAGAGTATCGAAAAATAAGAGACACGTATTTTTTTTTTGTCTGCGGATACGCACATTTAGGGGTAAAAACCACCCCTGAAGTTTACCCCCAAAAATAGTTTTTCCTAAATATTTCAAGCTCAAAAACTTTTATTTATTGTTTTTTTTATAAACACTGATGTATTTTTCAATAGTTTGTCCATCATGTTGGATCCGCCATTTTGAATTTTTTAAATTTAACATCAGATTCGTAATCAGCGATCTCAAAAACTTTTATTTATTGTTAATTTTATAAAAATTTATGTATTTTTCAAAAGCTCGTCCGCCACGTTGGACCCGCCATTTTGAATTTTTTTAATGTAACATCAGATTCGTAATCAGCGACTCCAAAAATCCCTTAATACTGGTTTTCAAAAAAAACTGATCTATGAAAAAATATACATCATTTATTGGTGCTAGGGGTTGTTTACCTCTTGAGTAGTTTTTTTTACGGAAACCCAAAAACACGTCAAATTTATTTTTCAAAATCGTATGTAAAAAAATATTTGTCAATGATTTTCATCTAAAACAGTTATTTTTGTGACGCAAAAATATACAAAAAAAAAAACAAAAAACTTTTTTTTTAAATAAAAAATAAGGGTTATGAGTTTTCATTATTTAAATGAAACTGCAGTTCAATCATATGAGATTCCACTTACAAGGGGAGGGCACAACTTGATAAGAATGGATTTGAATAATTTGGGGTTGGTTTTCTATGTATTATGGTAACGGGATTTTATGCAACCCTTCTTCATTTATGAGATAATCAATTCCAAACTTTACCTGTTGTTAGTTAGTTGTTAGTTCAGAAGCCTTTTGGCACACAGGTAGCTTGATACCCCTATACTTTATAAAACCGAGGGGCATAATCGATCACGGAGTGTAGGGGTGGTTTGATAGGAGGTGAAAGAGATGAACATTTATTTTTTCATAAATAACTACAAATCGGCTGATTTTCAGAGTTTTAATTAAGTCTTTTTTCTATCCTCATACAAAACCGAATTATTGCTGTTTGGTAGATATTTTATACATATGTATAATTGAATGTAATGTATCAGTAAAGATATCAAACATATGAAGATCTATGGAATTTTTATTGCAAAGTATATGAGAAACCTAATGAAAAAACAAAAAACACATTTCAATCGTAAAAGTTACATTTGAAAATTTTGAAGTAAGAATGTCCTGTGATTAGATCTTGTTGTTTTGCTTACTACGCTGAAGGTATTGAAATATTATTCAACAAACCTAAAGTTTTAAAATCCAAATCAAATCCGTATTGTTCAGAAAAACTACAAATTAAGTTTAAAACATTCAATCTTTTTCCACATACCTTCAGTGATGTGAAACGATTAGCGTAATACATTATTATTATTATACATTTTCTTAATTCAATTCTTATGCGTTGAAAATATCTAGAATCACTTTTAATAGCAAAAAGCTAGTGAAACTACATATAATATATACGCGGCAAAGAATGAAGTTTCAAACACAGGCACAATATGTTCGAAATTTGTTTAAAAAAATTAGTAAATTTATTCTATTATTAATTTATTTCTGAGAAAGAAGAAAGCGAGATAGATGAATATATATGAATAAATTATTTAATGATAATTAATTCTCAATTACTTCTTGAAATTAATTATCCGCCTTTAAGAACCTTCAAGCGGTGCAAGTTTTATGAACTGCCATTACACAATAAAATTTTATTTTAAACTCTAAAGTGGTATGTATCTTATTTGTATTTGAAAAGATTATTTAACTAGCTTTTAAATAATTTTGGATCCAATCTTGACTTAGAAGAGATTGTCGAAGAATTAATCGAAATGTCCCACGAAAATTGAAAAGTCTAGTAAGAATTCATATTTCTCACACATTTAAATTTAATTATAGCAAAAGTTGAGATTTAATATTACAATTAGTATTAGGGTTCGATTATAGAGGAACATAGTAGTTTTATTTAGGTTCACCCGAAACCGCGCAAATTTTCCGACCACTATCCGACCTGTGGTTTTTTGGGGAGCATGAAATCAAGTTGTGGGGGATCTCCGTCGAGGAGGATTATCCTGAATCAGCGGAGCCGGGTCCCACCAGCGATTTTGTTCTGGAATAATTAATGGAAATTTAAATTTATTGGTAGGTAATTGCGCGTAATAACATAATACTCCCCGTAATCGACTAGACTCAAATATGCAAATCATTGCCGGCTGCTGTGATAGCACGTTTTTCGAGGCTGCAATTAATTCTAATTTTTTTTTTTTTATTTCGTTTGCGGGGGAGAGAATCAATTAGAAAAGGTCGAGGATGTCAACAAATTCATAGGTTGTCTGCTCGAAATTCAATGAACGTATTGCAATTAAGCCGAGCGAACAATTCAATAATTTCTTCTTAGTTTTTTAAAGTTACGTTTGCAATCAGGTACCTAAACATATAGTAAAACTTTTAGATTTTGTTGAATAACATTAATGCCATTTTAAATCTGAATTGAAAAAAAGTTCGGTATATAAAACTTCCTTAGGTAATATCATATAACATAAATTGGCGTTGTCTTGTTATAATAGTCCCAAGAGGGCGCTACTTTCACACTCTTCATTCATTTAATTTATCATTTGATTTATTTACTTAGCTAGAAGAGCAGTGTTTCTGGTGTCGCTAATTCTAGTTACTTCCTTTTAGGTAATTAATTAAATATATTAAGATTTCTTGTCGCTCTACTTTCGTTTTACTATAAGAAAAATTATTTTTAATATTTCAAAGTTTTCATTGAAGGAAAATTCCAAAAATCTCTAAAGGGCAAAGAAAATCGTTTCTTCAATTATATTTTTATTGTTTAAATAATTTTTTTTTAATTAAACACTGAAATAAAATACATTACATCACAATATTTAATTATAATGCAAAAGCTCCATAAATATGGGCACATGAGAGCGTGCTTTTTATTTATTTCAGTTGCTAGAAATTTGATTAATAATATGGCTTAATTGAAGGAAATAACACCTATTCAAACTCTTTAAAATAATTTATTTATATATACTAATGTGATGAAAAAGTAAAGCCAATTTTGGATTTAAATTGCGCGGGTACATCGAGAGCAAATCTTCTTGTTTTTAAGTTGACAGCACTGACACTTATATCTGTGTAAAATTTCACGCTAGTGCATCATTTGTTTGGTTAGTTTCGTTGTGTTTTATGAGCAACTAAAAGTCAATTTGTCGATTTTTATAATGTGTGATTTTATTGAGCAAAGAAGTTGCATTCAATTTTGTTTGCGGAATGTTTGTTAAGAATGTTGCAGAATTCCTTATAAGTTTATAAACAGTTCAAAGAAGGTAGAGAAAGCGTGGAAGGCAAAGAGCGTCCCGAACAACCATCAACATCAATCAATGAACAATATGTGAATGAAATCAAAGATTTGGTGGTCAAAAATCTTCGGTTGACAATTAGAGACCTCGCTGATGCTGTAAACGAAGAAGGAACTGAAGGTTATTACAATCATCGCTGGCACGGGTGTATTGTATCTGGCGGGGACTACTTTGAAGGGGATGATATAGATTTGGAAGTATATATAATATAATAAATTTTCAAAGTTATAAACAAATTGGCTTTACTTTTTGATCGGTTTGTGCTTTCACTACATAGATTTTCCAACATACATAAATATGTACAATGTACATATGTATATATAGGTTTAAATTTTTTTAAATTAAATTATTGTCAAAATTCCTACGGACCCAATTTTATAGCTCTCCCTCCATATTGGATTTTGGACATATAACATATTTTCAAAAATCAGCAACATATTTTCTAAAATGCCAATTTTTGTAATTCAACAAGGATGATAACATGGTTAAAACAAAATTATAATATAGTATTTTTTTTAAAGTATAAAGTCCTGATTCCAAATCTTCAACCGAAGTAAAATTGAAACTGATATCCAAATTCAGTCAAATTTAAACTGCATATTCCAAAATTTGATCGTTTTCAAATTTTTTAAATTCATTTTATAAAAGTCAAGAGTAATTCCCGTTGCGAAATAATCAATTTGTTTATATTTTTCTTTTTTCTTAAACTTAATTTCCACTTTAAAACTTTTAAAATCACATTCTATACTTCGATCAAAACTTGGAAAGCATAATTTCATTTTTATCTTGGAAATTAACAAAAAATGAAATGCAGAACAATAAATGTTATTAAGGTCTTGTTGTAGCATCACCCTATGTTTCGAGAAATGTCCTTAAATATACCTAAAATAATATGGCAAGATAAAGATAATTTCTGTATACTGTGTATTTTTTAAATCACAGTATTATTTTTATCTATACATATATGAAGGGTACAAATCATTCCTAATGCATTTAATAAAATATTTATCTACCTAAAAATTTTCATAATTTGAAAACTTTTAGTTATAGTTATAAATCATCGATTAACTATAAATAAAACGTTTTACAGCAATTGGTAAACTTTCGTAAATTAATTGCAATTCATAACTCAATTATTCAGTTCTAAATCTAGGCAAATGAAAACAAAATCAATTGAACCAAATTCTAAGGGTTAACTTAAATGGTTTCATCAATTTTAGCACGAAATATTAACTAAATCACGCGTTACTACTTCGAGCGTATAAATTTAACTGAATGAGGTCACATGCATTTTCTACGCAATCCATCGAATTCCGAGCGAACTGCTCTGGGCCAAAATGCTGAAAATCTATGAAATTATATTTTGAATGCGCGTGAAGTTAATTAAAAGTGCGCCCATCGTTCCGAAAAATGGCGCACATACATACATACCTACCCTAATTATGTTAAATGTTAATGACGGTGCACCCGAGCATAAAAGCAATATTTGGACATGTATCGGTCGGGTGGAGTTAGGTTTTTTGTAAATAATTTATTTAATTTTGCGTTTAATTTAAAGGTTCGTGCAAAATTATTAGGTTTTGCAGAGCCTCTGTGTCGGGGTAATTTTCAGATATTGAGCCTTTATTAGAAAAACCAGCCCAATCTGACCATTTTAACTAACCACGAAATGAAATTTGTTGACCGGAAATCTATGTGCGAACAATTCAGAAGAGAATTTAGAAGCGACTATTAAATAATAAAGGGCAAATTCTGGTGCACACCAGTTTAATATTTTTATATCCACGTCCTGATTTCTATGTTAGACAGTTAAGATAAATACTGAGCATAGTTTGACTATTTGTTCTGACTTCTGTGTCCAAAACTCAGTTTTCACTCTCGTTGGTTTTTTGTGGCATTTTTGTTTTATTTACCATATAAATCCATTGTATTATCAGATTTATTCTGGAGGAGAAATATTATTTTTGTTTCAAAATAATTCTTTTTAAGTTTAAAGTGGGTTCAAAGGAAGCGAGTATTTGAAGGCGACTAAGGAGAAACAATTTAAATAAAGGGCAGTATAAATTCCCTTATATCTCAAAAACTATCGTATACTATGCCTCAATTGCAAAAAAAAATTTGGGCAACAACTCTATACAGGGTGTCCCAAAAATACCAGGTCAGAGTGACATGGAAGATGGGTTAGCCTTAGATCTGTCAGATAAAACAAACATGACCTTAGTAAAAGTTTCTTAGTTTTCAAGATATTGTCACTTTTTTAATTTTGTTTAAAATCTCTACTTTTAGTTAGAATTTCAACCACCATTACTAAAAATAACTTCAAGTTGCTTACTTTTTTATATTTCAGGTATCTTGAATAGTTGTTTCAGGCGTTAAAAGTAAAATTTTGCCGAAATTTAGTGTACCTTCCAAGAAAAATAACTCATTTGTGTTACCTTTTAACTCTGTCAAAATTGTAACTTTAACTTTGACAATCAGTTGTGGGAAAAAAATGTACTAAACGAAATTGGTAAATTATTTTAAAAACTACTCAATTTAATGCAGACTCAGAAATGGTATGATACTAGGGGAGATATTTTACAAAAACTTAGAAATTGCTATTTTTATCATTAAGGGTTGTGCTAAAGCCGGACTCTATTCTGAAAACTTGTTATTGTTATGACAGATCTAAGACTAACCTATCTTCCATGTCACTCTGACCTGGTATTTTTGAGACACCCTGTATAGTTCTTTATACAGAAAACCGAGTTTCAAATTGAGATCTAGTTCTATTTTTCTATGTTAAAACTGAAACTAAATTCTTACAACCGCATAATTCAATAGATTCTAAACCAAGTCGTCAAACTCTTCATAGATCCTTAGCAAAGACGTGTAGTATTTCTAGAAGATAAAAAAAAAACCTTTTAAAAAAATATTGCAAGAAGTAAACCATGGTAAATTGTCAAAAATAAAAATTGTTTCTTAACATAACTCCCGAAATTATCCTACGAAAAAAATAGGTCATCATAGCTTATAAATTTATTATTTTTAATAATTTTAAATAATTTTTGTTGTATATTTCAATAACCTATATATAAGATAAATATGTACGTCTTTCAAAACTCATTGAATAGTTTTTTTGGAAAAGAAAGAAAACCCCAAAATAGACCAGTTTTTCGGGTGAAGAGACTCTTTAAGCAAGATTGTTACTTTTCAGTGTTTAACCTAATTTCTTTCATATTGTTTGCTCCAAATAAAATTCTATCAATCTGATAATTAAATAAAATTATATATTTACCTGAATTTAAATGTCAAATCATTTGGTGATTAAATTAATTATTAGAAAATAATTTGGGCCAGTAATTAACATTTACATTTACATTTTAAAATTCAGTACGATCGTGAACCAAAAGAATTCGAACGAACATTTTGAGTTTACTTTGAGTAAAATGTATTATTTTTTCACCTTTCCAAAATTCCTTTTTAGCTTTTGAGTTTCAATAGATTTAATATACAATAAAATTAGGAAAACCAATTTTTAAGAATTCATTTTTAATAAGTTGTCTCAAAATTAAAAATCTGTATGGAGAACCACAAATGACTTTCATGTTCCATAATGAAATAAAGTTTAGCAGAAATTTATATTAATAGCCAATTTAAAAGCAGCGACTGCGAAAATCTCTCTGTACCCATTTCCACGAAATTGGCATAAAGTTTAGTATTTTATACATCGCCATGATGAAGTCGTAAATATAAAGAGCAGATTTAAAATCAGCAATTTCCCAATTTGTACGAAAATCGTAAGAATTTTTGAATGTGACAGTTCGCCATTTTGAAAACCATTTATCCGATTAGTACTAAAATCAATAGGTCTGAAGCGCTTTTATTGAGATGAATATTAAGAAAAAATAAAAAAAAAAAATGTATACGGTGCGTTTTTACAAAAGTCATTGCCCGCAAAAAAAAATTCCACAGACAGACAGACACCATGCGAAAAACTACTTTATTTCACATTTTCGGGGTAGTTCATTAAATCAGAATTTGCTATCATGTCGGACACGATTTTTCTACCCTTATACTAAATTTTAATTTCCTTTGAAACATGGAAGTAAAAAGTATTAGCGAGCTTTTGATTTTCCTGTTATATTATAGTAGGGAAGTATTTTTTAACAATTCTTTTTATAAATCGTTGTGTTCCGTCTTACAAGGAAACGTTCTCAGGTGTGTCTCACCGATTTTGATGAAACTGAAATATGTTATAGAGTATCAAAAAATAATAGACACGTATTTTTTTTTCTGCAGATACGCACATTTAGTGGGTACTTTTATTTGTTGTTTTTTTAAAATAAAAATTGGTGTATTTTTCAAAAGTTTGTCATAATTGTGAATCTTTTAAATTTAACATCAGATTCGTAATCAGCAAATCAAAAAACCCCTTAATACTGGTTTTCATGAAAAAAACTGATGTCTGAAAGAATATACATAATTTACGTATTAGTGCTAGGGGTTGTTGTTGTGGGGGGGGGGGAGGGGTAACCCTTGAGGAGCTTTTTTTAAGAAAACCCAAAAATACGTCAACTTTATTTTTGAAAATCATATGTAAAAAATATTTTTCAATGATTTTTAACTAAAACTGTTATTTTTGTGACACAAAAATATAAAAAAAAATCGTTTTTCTGCAATAAAAAATAAGGGTTGTTCCCCTGGGAACCGGATTACTCACAAAAAGTTGGGATATTTATGAGACATCATTTCCATTTTGTTTCATTCAAAAAAATTCATTAGAACTTGAAATATTTAGGAAAAACTGTTTTTGGGGGTAAACTTTAGGGGTGGTTTTCACCACCTAAATGTGTGTATCTGCAAATAAAAAAAAAAAATACGTGTCTCTTACTTTTCGATAATCTAAAAATATTTCAATTTCATCAAAATCAGTGAGACACACCCAAGAACGTTTCCTTGTTAGATACAACGTCTTAAATTTAAGTGAAATTAAAATTAAAGTTAAGGGGTTACATACGTACAGCATTTTTAGAAAATCGACTTTTTTTCGTTTACAGATTAATATTCTCTATAGTTTTAGGCGTATTTCTGTGAAAGTCGATTGTAAAAATTCCACATAGATCGAAAGTTATTATAGAAAACGTGACTGCCCGACGAGAGTCTGATGCGCGAAGGTAGCTGTCCCTTGTTTGAGGCAGCTGGCCGTTACTTTCGGAGCCTTTCAGCTTGTTGGAAAAAATAAACAGCAACAATTGTTTACTGACAAGGAAGGCATACAATATGAAGCTAGAATGGGAGATTAGACGTAAGTTAACAATATAAATTAAAAAATTCATGAAGTTCTTTCTTTAGCTGCGCGCAACCTCGAACGAAACGCACTTGAAATTTTAAATGCGTTTTTCTAAAAACTACTTTTTCCGGCACGGTTTACATGATAACTCATACAGATTTTAATATTTTTTTATGCTTTTTTTTTTAAATATTCGAAATTGTTTTCTCTATCGTCTGTCGAGCCGGATTTTTGATATTGTGATTACAAAATTTTATAAACATAATTAAAGTGTGAAATTTATGACAAAAAATGCACTTTTTTTTTTAAACTGCCGTAAATTGCCAAATTTTTCGAATTTCAAAAATCCGGCTCGACAGACTATAACTACAACTTTATTTTACAAGAATTATTTTACGTTTTGCAGATCCATCAACATTTCAGGCAGAAATGATGTAAACCATGGACCTACTTTTTTTTTATAGAGCTTCGGGAAAAAAGATTTTTTAAGTTATAATTTTTGAAAAAAAAAAACAAATACATTTTTTTATAAAGTTTACATACTAGTAAACAATGTGTAAAAGTTATTTTTCGTAATTTCTCTTGCTATCCCTTCTAAAAACAGTTTTACTTTTAGCGCATTTTTGGCGCTGCTGTACGTATGTAACCCCTTAACCTTTTAAGGACGGGAGTGGTCGATATATGGACCAGCCAGAGGACACATAATATTTGATGTTTTTTAGGGAAAATGTTATGCGCTAAATATAGCAAAAATAGTATAGAAATTCCTGGAAGCATCCTTGACCTTGAAAATGGCGGTTTTCAATGTCAAATTTTTTCTGTTATTTAGCCCTGAAAGTTGGCATACCTACATTTTTTGATGCGCTGAATATGGGAAAAAGAGTGTAAAAATTCCTGAAGGCATTCTTGACCTTGAAAATTGCTATTTCAAAGTCAAATATTTGTTTGCTATTTCGCCCTGAAAGTTGGCATACCTAACTTTTTTTATGTACTGAGTACGAAAAATATAGTACCACGAATCGCGAAACTCATCTGCAAGGTGAATTCAAGGTCAAAAATTGACATTTTCATGATTATTTACCCGTATTCAGCGCATCAAATTACCGAGAAAAATACTTTCAAACCGTCGCGCCAAATTTTTTACATGGGACTTTCCGTTGCGGACGGGCCTGGTCGATATATCGACCAGCAAGGAGGGGGGGGACTCCACATAAGAAGTTCATTGAATATATTTATAATATTCATGTCTAATGAAAGGTCAATTTTAACGTAATTTTCCCCGTCCTTAAAAGGTTAAGGGAAAATTATAACCTATAGAATTTAAAAAAATAAAATTAACTAACCGAAAAGATACAATATTCAGAGTTAAGTAATTTTTCGTATTTCACCGACATATAATTTCTCAATAATAAAATATTCTGGGTATAGCAAATACCTTTAAAAGTTGTGTTTTTTTCGGGTTTTATTCTTGTTAAATAAAGTATTCAATGATAAGCAAGTGGATGTTATTCAGAAAACTCCTATAAAAATATATTTTTGCAAATATTTCCCTCTTAACATTGAGTATCTTTGGGATTGTTAAAGTGTTTCTTCAAGACAGATGTGCTCACTTCATTACGTGCCACAACGTGTTAAGGAACAGGAAAGGATTTACCTGGAGATAACCGAAAATTGCCGGATAATTCAGGTATATTCTGGATCCTTTCAAGCACAACAATTATCGCCAACAATTTTTACCCTTTAGCACAATTGCTCCCATTCTTCGGGAGCCCTATCTTGAGGCGTAAAAACGGGATCAAATACATATAAATATTTCGGAATATGAATAACAAAGGCGATAATCTTCCAAATAAATGGAAATCCCTTAAGAGGCTTTAGTCCTCGTATTTGGTATCTTCTGTTAGGAAGGTTGTTTACCATAAAACCGACGTGCATGTACCTGGGATGTGCCTTTCAGAGCTGCCGTATCCACCGTATTCGGGAGATAGGAGCACCATCTCCTGGATCTGGCTCGGGAACGCCTTCCGGTCCTTCGAGCCGGTTCTGCTGAAGACAAAATGGAGAATGATGCTTTGTAGTAAATCATAGAGGCGCAGAGGGTGTTTACAAAACAGCCGCAATTTGCGGATGACGTGTCAACGAATGATTCACATCGTGTGTGCTTTTTAGTAATTGTGGCAATAAAGTGGATTATTTGTAAGGCTGAAATATGAATTCCTGCTCGGTAAGTCGCTGTATTATTTTACGCTTTGCCTACTTTTTATGGCCCTCGGGGGCATGTTTGACAGGCGGAGGGGGCAGGGGAGGAACATTGCGCTTTCCTCTTCGATTCACCGCAGGCACTGCTGTCGAGCACTTACATTATGACGTCGGATGACAAACGCCAGGGTTTATCTGCGGATATTATGTTAAGAAGGTTGTGCGGATGCGGATAACAACTGTGTGGCATATGTCATCGTGTTGGAGAATTTCATTTTATTGTTTACCTTTCAAAGAATTTCTGAACAAATGCATTTTATCTAGTATCACACTGCAGTTGTTCAAGCGAAAAATCTAGTGGGACTTCCTCCTGGCAATTGAATTTTTCCATTTTAAATGAAAATTTCTTGTACACGAGTTATTTATTTGTTATGTTTGATCCATTAACACGATCAGCAAACATGTCGTCCTTTATAAATTCAGGAGTGTAAATTGTTAAGGATACAAATACTACTGAAGTGGTTCTTTACATACAACTTTATATATATTACAAGTAACGTGGAGACAGTGTATTTCCAATTTATTTTAGATTATAGGTGGGAAAAAATTAATTTTTTCGATTTTTCGTTTATCAAATAATTCTCTACAAAAAAGTGTTAAATACAAACTCCAAGCTTACAATTTTAGTGAAAACAAGCTCTAAATTTTTGGAGGAAAGTGCATACTCACCTGTGTACAGAGCGTTCGGAAAATAAATTGGAAGAAATATACCAATATATTCCTAGACGTTTTCTGGTCAAAATTTTCTTGGATTATGGATTAATTTATAACGAAACCGCAGTAATTTTGAGATTCTCCGGAGCTGAATTTTTCTAGTCCTCTTAATTAGCCGTACTTTGCCTGTGATTTTAGTCTAGTATTTTCTATTAAGTTTGATTAAAATTTTAAAATGTTTTATATTTTGTTTCAGAAGGTATGTTAAAGAGTCGTAGGTAAATTTAAAATAGGACAAATATGACTAAAATTATATTAGTTTTAAGATATGCGGAATAATTTGGAAGCTCTCGCGAAATATTTGCCATATTTGCGTCGCCAATGCATTCTATTTTAAAAATCAGATTAACATGCCCTATCGTTGTACGCGTGCGTTGATTCGTCCAAACCAAATATTGAAAGAATATATCTTATCTAATATTTTCATATATGATAGAAGAAAGTTAATTTTCATATTTAATAATACGTTTTCCAAGAAGTAGTAAATATTTGTGTGTTATAGTTACGTACAGCAAATTTGGTTTTATTTCTTTCAGCGCAAAGATCTATCTTCTCATAAATCAAAGTAACATCTTACGTAAGTGTTAAAGGAAAATAGTTTATTTTAATTACAGTATAATTATAATAACTTAAGAAAAAGGTAAAGCTAATTCTTAAAAAAATCATTCAGAGACTTGAAGTAGTGTCATTACGCCTAGATATATAATTGGAATATTTTTTTTTATAATTCTTAGTTACTTCTTATTTCATTATTTATTCTGCAAAGAGACATAAAATATCTAGTATATCCATATATAGCAATGAAAGTTCGTTTGTTTATTTGCTTGTTTTTTAGTTTTTTTTTTGCTCAATCACGCCTAAACGCCTGCATCGATATTTTTCAGTTTTCGTCCGAACGTAGTACGTATTCCAACTTAACATATAAGCTAATTTTTTTTTCGGATAATACATAAGGTTTCAAAATGGCAGATCCAAGATGGCGGCTGAAAATTTTAAATTTGAAGCAATTTTCATGAGCATTTAAGATGGCAACCAGTATTTCTCGATTTCAACGGATTTTAATGAAAATTAATACAATGATTAGCATGAGGTTACTATTTTTTAATGTTATCAAAATTTACATATCCAAAATGACGAACCCAATATGGCGACCAAGATTTCTCGATATCAATGGATTTTAATGCAAATTAGTACAATGATTATTATGAGGCCACTAATTTAGAATATTATCAAAATTTGTAAATCCAAGATGGCGGATCCAATAATGAGACCAAAATTTCTCGATTTCATCGGATTTTAATGAAAAAGTGATACATTGATTGTTTGAAGGCCACTAATTTTGAATATTATTAAGATTTAGAAATTCAAGATGGAGGATCCATAAAGGGGTTTTCGGATTGAAACAATTCCTATGATTAAACAAACTAGAACATTTGAGAAGTGTTCAATTAGTAAGTATTTACCCAACGCCGGGTAAAACCTGGTAGCCCAGCTAGTACAATATAAAGTATAAAAAGGTGGAAATATCTACTAATAAGAAACATTTCCTATAGTTTGCAAAAATTTACTATCCGATATTTTAATTGAGAAACAGATATATCAAAATCAATATATCACTATGTAAATTAAATATTCTGGCAATGAACGTAACTCGTCCTTGTAAACTATAATTGGTTCGGTGATAGGGTACATGAAGTAAATTTGGATAGCAGAGACAAATAGAATTAAGGAAAACCGTGTCGTCATTGAAATCAGTTTTAATCAATCCCTATATGATGGAAATCGCTTTCGAAAAGACTCATTTCAAGTCGATTGGTATAAAAGATAGCCAAACCAGAGTGGCTTATTCCATTACAGGCTAAAAAAAAGTTTTGTAGTATACAGATCATTGAATTCCTTAGACTATCTCTTCATGAAGTTAAACCAAAAAATAAATTAGCTTTCTTAATAATGATATTAATTCCATCGTCAAAAGTAAATTTAGTGTTGAATGTTACACACAGATTTTGCACTGACTTTCCATTCCATCCATTTAGTAACGAAATTGAATTGAATTCTCTTTTCCTGGAAAATACATAAGAGTGAACTTACTTAAATTTAAACGTAAGTAATATGAAGAGCACTAAATTCTTTGTTAAATTGTTAGTGATTCTATTAATTTAGCATTGTCAGCATAAATAAGAATTTTCGAGTGTGACAGAACATAACTTACATCATTAATAAATAAAATTAAGATACTTAAATTGATACTTGATTTACCAAGGCACTTCCCTACCTCTAGACTACATTTAATGGTCATCATCGATTTTATAGGCTCATTAGCCCTAGGTGTTATTTAAGTCCATTATTTTATATTTTTCTTATTTATTTTATTAATTATTATATATTATAGATATATAGTCCCAGGTTTGGTAGGCTGTTATTAAATCTTGGCTTTTTTTAAACGCTTTTTCTCTTGCTGGTATAATATTTTTAATTTATGCGTCATTAAGAATACACAGAGCCTTGAACTCTGAAAAATTTTAATATTAGACAATAGAATGTCAGCAATAATAATTGAAATAAATAAATGAAATAAATAAACAATACAAATAAATAAAATAAATAATTAAAAAAAATAAAAACGGGCCCAAATGACTACCCTGTGGAACCCCCGAAGTACTATGGACTGGTGAAGACAATATATTACAAAAATATGCAATTTGTAGTTCATTAGTCATGTTGTGACAATAAATTTAAAAATATTGGAGAAAAGCCCAATCTGTTCATCTTGAAAATCAGTACTTTGTGGTCGACTCCATAAAAAGTCAGATTTTTAAACCTAAAGCCACCAAATAATCGGAATTAGTTTAAGTACTCTTGCTTCTCCAACTATTCTCCAAAAATATCTTTATTATTACCAACCCCGATGTTGATGCATTATTATTCATTCCGTGACAGCCTAATCATGACAAAAAGCCGCAAAACGATGAAAACATAATTCAGAAAATCATTAAATTGCACCGAGAATTCAGAGTTATGTATATCCGCAGACTAACCACAGTTTAACTTTTAGGGGGTAAATTAAAAGTTTCCCTGGCTGATAATTAAAAAACTTTGCATTGCTCTACACTGAAATTACTTGAAATTATATATTATGATTTTTGGGTATATCCGGAGCATAATGGATTGTAGAAATGCAATGGAACGGCGCGGGGGCGGGCATACAAACGACAAACCATTGAGTAATTTTTGTGAATATTTTACCCTGGGCATATCGAAATTGGAATTTTCCAATAATCAGTGGTTAGTGGCTGAGTGTGGTGCATGAATTTTTAAAAAGGCGTCGCAAATTGTTTTCGCTTTTAATGTCGGTTACATTACGACCTGGAGTTCTCCAATAGTTGGGAAAATTAGGAAAGTTCGACAAATAAAATTGCCAAAAGGGTATGTAAATCCGCCCTATTTACATCATAAGCGGGGACGATGGCTTTATTCATTAAAGGGTGTATTTATGATAGAAAGGATGGTACATCGCAGTACCGTGTTCAGTTGCCGCAACATATACCTGATAATACCTGGTCGCTTGCTGTGCTTCATAAGCATTATTTTATGGGCTCCATTTTAGTGTCGACGAAAAGTTCGACAAAGCAGAACCTTCGAAGTTGCCCTTATCGGGAGAGAGGTGACTCCAAGCTTAATTACGAGATGGCGAAACAATGATTCTCAGAACTCATTAGATATACCAATAAAGTTTGTCGGGGTGGATTTTAGCCGCCGCCGCCGCACCCAAGCCAAAGGACCTTCCTCCGACCGCCACCTTGAATCCTTTCTTTCGAATCCTTGAAATTGCTCGTAAAAGTGAGCTCCTATCATTAAATGGGATTCTACGCTGAGATAAAAGTCCCCTTTTCGGGCGAATCTCGTAACGAAATTTACAGCCCTCGGTCTAAAACTTATGTACAGAACTATAATTTTAAGGGGCTAAAACAATACCCACACGCCCCTATATATACCCTTTTTGGCGCACATTCGTTAGTAGTGAATAAGATTGCAATTTAGATATTTCCACTCAGGACCTACATGCCAACAATTTGGATTTAATTGCTCCGACAGAATGTGAATGCTGCTTTTAGACCCGGCGTGTATAGTAGCTAAATTTACGGGCTCACCTTGCTGTGGTCCTAGACATTATACATTTATCATTCGCCTCTATCTACCGTGATGTTGTCCATTCAGTGCCCCCTCTCCTTGAATTTGAAATCTATGCTGCCAGGCCCATCTCGTTTCTTTCTTCCATAGTTAAAAGCATCAAATTGTTTTGCAAATTAAGGCGTTCCTGCAAAAATAGGAAGAAAGAAATTAATTTTACTCGCTTGCAACAGCCAGAAATACACTTGCACACACACACACACACACACCACCTAAACATGTAGCACAACAGAAATTGGGGCATCTTTTACCTTGCTAATATTTTATGGAAGACTTGCTTCACAAAGAGCCGAGCAATTTTCTTTGATATGTTGATGGTTTAAACGAAACATTTAATGGAAACTTTTTGTTCTCTGCACAAATACGATTTCTATGGTAAACGTAGAAGATGAGTAAATACGCTTGCGTTGAAGGGGGAATAATTTGGGACTCGACTGTTTTCTACATTTCACGCATGACTGCGATATTTCACTTTTGAAGATGGGTAGTTAAAAAGGTATCAGTTGAAAAACCAAATTTCAATCTTTTGAACAAAAATTGGGATGAAAATAGACTACGACAATAAAAGGAAATTCTAAAATAATATTCATTTTGAAACCTTAAAAGGTTATAATTTTGTCAATAATAGGGATATTTCAGTTCAAATTATGGGCTGTTATAACAATTTATAGTATAATTTATGAGATCACTTATTAAAACTAGAAATTAGCGACGGAAGTAGACCAATATAAAATCTGCTGTAAAATCAAACAGTGGTTCTTTGTCCTGTTTTTCTACTTCTGTTGTTGTTTTCGTCTTTTATTGAGCTAATTATGATGAACCAAAGTTGTTAAATATGTTTTATATATAATTTTAACAAAAAAACGAGCAAGTGCGAGTGTAGTAGCAAGGTGTCCGTACCATGCAGTTTTTTATTCGCATGACTGCGACGTTCATCTTGGACCTACGAAATAAAATTTACTAATTTGAACCTTATTTTATTCAGAGCTATGAAATAATATATTATTTTTTAATACATTACACCATACTCAGCACTACTAAAAGTAATGCAAGCAAGACAAATTACCAGTACCATTACTAGTATTGCTACTTCAAACAATTTTATTACCATTACCAAGTAATGGTATTGGTACTTCAGAAGCATTACTTAGCATTACCTGACCTATTCAGCATTACCTAGCTTCTACCGTTAGGTAATGCTGAGTATTTTTAAGTAATGCCAATGGTAATTAAGTTTTTTGAAGTAGTAATGACACTGGTAATTTGTCTTGTTTGCATTACTTTTAGTAGTGCTGAGTATGGTAATGCATTCCAAGAATAATGGCACTATTTTAGAACTCTGAATACAATAAGATGCAAATTATTAACTGATAATGGTACTGGTTAACTGTCTTGTTTGCATTACTTGTACTAGTAATTGCAATGATAATGGTAAAACTTTTTTACGGCTTTGATTTTATTAACATAAGAATAAATTTGAATTTATTACTATTTTTACTGACCATTAATAAAATAAAAATAATTACAGTGTATTGAACCAAATATTCATGAACCCCAAAATGAAGTTCTGTGGTAATGGAATATTGTGTATTTTTCAAAAGTTGGAATCATCCATTTCGTTCTCCTTTAATAAATTTTTTTTATAATTTTAGCTTTAGGAGTTTCGGAGTAATATTGAGAAGTGATTTTCAGCAACATCTTCAAAACTATTTTATAGAAAATTCTGACAAAAATATGACGGACTACAAATTTTAGAACAGATTGACTTTAAAATAAATTATTGTTAAAATATGGGTTTTTTGCTTTGGAACGGAGAACTTTTTAAATTTACTTATTCTACTTTTCAGCAATTTCTCCTAAATTAAAGATATTCTATTTAAGGGGGAACACTACTAATTTTCTGTATTAAATATACTTTTAAAAGAATATTTATAAATGTTGTATTCCAAATTTGTCAAAATAACGAAGTTGTGATCTTATAGGTAGTAAGAAGTAGTTCTGCCGTGAATGTACATAGAGTTTAACCTTTAGTTGCGCTTTTCTCGAAACGACTTTTTTCAAACTCGTATATGCGAAAACCCCAACACCAGAGTCCACTTTTCAACTTCATTAATGACCTTTTTCGTAATCGCACTCACTGGCTGTACGCAGTCGTTTTTTAAAATTATGAAAATTACTATTTTGTAAGATCCCATGAATGAACAATAATTGTCAAAAATACAACGTTTTTTTCAAAGTACCTCCTTTTTCAAAAATTAATTTTAAAAAACGGCTAAATAAAACGTATCATCGTATATTTATCACTACAAATTAAGAAGATAATACATTTATTTTTTCACTTGAACCACCACCGAGTGGTTCATGCGGAGAAAACTTTTTGCTGAGCCAACATATAAATAAATAAATAAATAAAATATTTTTTTACTTTGTAATTTTTCAATAATTTTTATTAAAAATGTTTGTAAACACAAGTAAAATAAGACTTATAAGTTTAATAATAAGAATTATATACTACTTTTACTCACTCCACGATAAAGAACCAATTTTCTTACTTTTGGGCTCTCACAATCGCTGAGTTCTTTTAATATATTTTTTAAATTATGTTTTATTATCTATTTCTATCTATTATATGTTCCCTACCAATATTCTAATAAGCTTCAAATCTGTCATCCCGAGTAAATATATGGGGTTCATTTGTCGGACTAATTCGGCTGCATTGGAAAATATATCAAAAATGGGTCTAGTACATGCAAGGCCGTAGCTACGCCAGTTAAAGCCTACCATGGCTGCACCCTAGGCTGCATAAATATATTGGTTTGGCTGTGAAGCAGCCGAGGTGCGGCCGTTGTCGTTTATACTTTAGTTTGGCTCTCCTACGGCCGAGTGTGTGGCCGTTAAAATTGTTCACAAATTATTTCAACTCCGTACGGCCGTTGTGCGGCTGTTAGAATTTTTCACAAATTTTTCACAAATTTTTCACAAATTTTCCACAAATTTTTCACATATTATTCCGTACAGCGGTTTCATATTTTTCTAAAATACTACGGACCGTGTGCAGCCGTCGCGTGCGTCGTATCGCCGCACAGTGGGTCCAGCGGACGGTTTACGTCTCATAAATCTGTAACTATTTTGTGTCTTGACATATCTCTGTGAAATTTTTTGTACATAATAAAGAGTATACCGGGTGTCCCAAAAGTATGGAATCGGCTAAATAACTTTCGAGGAATGCATTTTGGAGAAAAAAGTTTTAGGAATTTTCCCTGGCTATTCAATGGCGGCCGTAGATTTGACCTTGACCATAGCCTTAAAGGTCATTTCAAAGTCAAGTTATCTTTTTTAAATTGGAACCCATATTTTCGACCACGGAAATGGAAAGAGCGGAAAATTTTATGTCCGACTATGATCTTAACCATGACCTCGAAGGTAATATCAAGACCAAGATGGTTCTTTAAAAGGAACCTGCATTGTTACTGCGGATTTGGAAAGGGTGAAAGTTTTACGTCCGAATGTGACCTTGACCATAACCTTGATCTTGGCCATGACCTTGACCATGACTTCGAAGGTTATATCAAGGTCAAGATGGTTTTTTGAAGGGCAAACCATATTTTTGGCCATGGAAATGGAAAGAGCGGCAAATTTGACGTTCCCCTTTAAAGAAACATCTTGACCCTGATATGACCTTCGAGATGGTCAAGGTCATAGTCTTTCCATTTCCGTGGCCAAAAATATTATTTCCCCTTCAAAAAACCACCTTGACCTTGATGTGACCTTTGAGGTCATGGTCAAGTTTATGGCCAAGATCAAGGTTGTGGTCAAGGTCACATTCGGACGAAAAACTTCCTAATATTGGGTGTACAAATAAGTTTCCGACCTTTTTTACTGAAATAAAAGACATTAGTTCGTGTAGAAAATTAAAGAATATTTTATTCAAAATATGCTCCTTCGGAAGATATAACCTTCTCCCATCGTTCAGGCAATAAACGGATTCCCCGGGAAAAGAAGTCTTGTGGTTTCGAGGCGATCCAGTCATCGACCCATTTTTTCACGTTTTCATGTGAAGTGAAGTGCTGCTGTGCCAGGGCTGATTGCATCGACCGGAACAAGTGGTAGTCAGAGGGAGCAATGTCTGGTGAATACGGCGGGTGGGGTAGAATTTCCCAGTTCTGCCCATCCAAGTAGTTTTTGACAAGTATCGCAACATGTGGCCTAGCGTTATCCTGTTGCAAAATAATTTTATTGTGCCTGTTGTCCCATTCCGGTCGTTTTGCAGCTAGAGCTTGCTTTAAAGCCATCAGTTGTCGTCGATAAACTTCTCCCGTAATGGTTTCACCCTGTTTCAGCAGCTCATAATATACGACACCCTTCACATCCCACCAAATGCAAAGCATCACTTTCGAACCATGGATATTTGCTTTTGGCGTCGACGGCCCTGGTTCACCGGGCTTGACCCATGCTCGTTTACGCTTTGGATTGTCATAATGGATCCATTTTTCATCCCCAGTGATGATCCGATGCAAAAACCCCTTCCTTTGTTGTCGTCGAAGCAACAATTCGCACATGGTTTTCCGACGTTCCATGTCCCTTTCTTTCAGCATGTGTGGCACCCAAGCTCCCATCTTCGAAATCAATCCCAAGGCTCGTATACGTTGCGAAACACATTGTTGGGTAATATTCAACTCTTCTGCCAATTGTTTTTCAGTCTGACAAGAGTCCACATCAAGCAATTCTTCCAATTCTGTATCTTCAAATTTTCTTGGTCTGCCTTCACGTTCTTTGTCTCTTACGTCAAAATCACCAACTTTGAATCGTTGAAACCACTCTTTACAGGTTGTTTTCGATGGCGCATGTTCACCGTAAACTTCCACAAGCAAACGATTTGTTTCCGCTGCACTTTTCTTCAACAAAAAATAATGAAGTAAAACTTCCCGCAAATGTTGTTTTTTCGGCACAAAATTCGACATTTTCAATTACATGAAAATAATTCTAGTAATTATTCAAGCTTGACATCTAACCTCCGAAAAACATGTATTGCCCGATTGAATAATATGCAAGCAGTGATACTAACGACACCTATCTGAAAAGGTCGGAAACTTATTTGTACACCCAATATTAAGTGCTAATATTAAGTGAAATTCAATTAAATCACAGGGAAAATGACAAGGAAGTCGTTATTTCTATCAAGTTTAATTCTAAAAAAAAAGCACAAAAAATCGGCAAGTTCTTTTTAGTGCACCTTATTCTAGATAAAATTAACTATACAGTGCTAACATTTCAAACTTTTAACAAAGTTTATAAAGTGAGTAAAATCCTATATCTTTTTATTTAAAAATTTGAAAGTTTTCATAAGGATGCTCTTCTTTACTATTAATTTTATTGCAATATTATTTTAATCGAATTATGTTTTTAAAAGGAAGTTTTACACAAATAATTGTAAAATAAGGTTAAGTTTACAAATAGTTATTTTTATAGTTTTCGAGTACAAAGAAAACTGTAATATTGAGTTTTTAATTGGTTAAAATATCACTCAATCTCAAAATTGTAATGGTTAATTATAAAATAAACATAAATAAGCTTAGATTTTGTTATGAAAAAGAAAAACTACTTTTTAAAACATTAATTTTAAAATTTAAAAAAAATTCATACTTATTTGTGTTATCGTAGTTAGAAGGATAATATGCTTTACTATTATGTACATAAAATTTCATAGAAATATCATATATTATATAAACTAAAAATTTACAGATTTGCAGCCACCGTTTTTTTTTTTGGATTGGTATCAACATTTCAGAAACGAAAAACTACAGCAACGCCTCTATTAGAATATTTTCAAACTATTAATCTGGATCTTTAATCTAGGCCCAGATAAATATGAGGTTAAGTTGGTATTGTTGAATTTCCATGTTAAAGTGGTGAACCAGACTCATACCCGAATGAGAAAAAAAAACGCCAACTGGTAAAATATGTAGCAGGCAAGAGATAATTATATCCAAAACAAGAAGTACATACACATACAACATATGTCAGTTTATTTTTATAATTAAAAAAATGTAATGCATTTTTTATAATGAACTAATAATTATTTAAAAAATTAAATTGTATTGCATTTATAATTGAAATGATGCAATTCCCAATCATTACATGTTATTTCTTTATTTAAAAAGTTTTTCCCTATTGTTTCAAATATATTATATGTAATATGTGTATTTTTTTTTTTTTTGTCTATGTAATAATAAAAACGTGTCGTTTTGATATAGTAAAATTTGTTTTCTGTGTGTTAACTAAGATATAGTGTTAAGATATGGGATAGCTGATATAGGGTGCACATATACCGTGCTTTTCAATATAACTTCTCTAATTATCCCCAAGTAAAATTAATATCTGAAATTGATTGTCAATGACTTTTACCGTCAAAGTGAATGTCCAGTTGAATGGATAATGCCAAACAAACGTTTAATAGGGGCACTGATTCTATTAAGAGCGATGTCATGATGTCACCAAAATGTCCAAATTGAGGCCCCAGCCGACAGACGTCCCGATCGGCACAGAGGGCCGATGTTTCAATTTAGATAGCCCCTAGCAGCTAATTTGGCCGTCCCCGCCCAGCGGAATCATCGGAGCAATAAATGAAACCAATGTGGCACCACAAATTAACATCCTACGCCAGCGATTTCGTTTCGTACATTCTCAGAAGGCTCCTGTATAGCAATTAGACTTTGCCAAACTTTGAACAAAATTAATTAACACAACTCTTTGTTGGATTTTCATGCTGAAACTTTGCTGTGAACACAATCTACCGCAGAACTTTTCATCGAGCCAGCCGCTTCGCCTGGCCCCCTGCCGGCGAACTTGTAACTGATAATGAAGTTGTTCCGTTTTGATATTATTTTCATATCGAGCCGGTTCCGCCCGGTTCGGACCGATTCGCCCGGAGGGGATCGTGTGGGCTCGAACCCTCCTGGTTCCGACCATAATGAATTAGAAATCAGTTTACAAAGTTATTATCAATTATGGTCGCCATATTTATCTATCACATTAGCCCCCTTCAGCGCTATCACGGTCCGGTCAAAAGACCCATATGACCCCATTCTGTCCCGTTCCGCCCTCTTCTGTTTTATTCTGTTTCGTCCTGTCCCGTGTCCTGTCCCGTCCTGTCCGGGACAGCCTCGCACGCTCGCACTGCCCTCTATCCACTGTCCAGGAGTAATTTAATTTTGTTTGCTAAGTGGACGGGGCAAGTTTTAATATGTGGTCGTAGTGCTCTCAAAGTTATTGTCGAAGTTGTTACATTTGTTTGGAAGTTTTCGCCCAACCGAATATCGACAAATGGGCCCAAGAGATGGGACCATAATTACATTATCAATAGCTGACGACCAGTGAAAATGTTCTTCCCGAAAGAGATTTCCTTTCTTTATGTAAGAGTAAACGCCGGGATTAATTTTAACTGCCCTCGTCATTTTGTGTCCTTTTTTCGAGAGGGGGGAGGGGGGGAAGAGAAGAAGACATTTCGTGAAGGTTTTCTCCCGTGAAATGTCCTCCACTGATAAATGCGTGGCCCCAAACTAAGGAATATTTATGGCCAAACAACACCGGAAGAGAAAAGGCATTTTGATAAATTGAACGAATTCCTTATGAGACAACAAAACTTTTGTCAAGGAGATACTTTGAATTTTGATTTATTGAAGCTAGACAGTCGAAGGACACCTGTGAAGTTATTTGATAGCCTGATATATGGTAAGCTATTATCATTGGATGATTTTAAGTCATTTCTTTGTATTCGCAGAATATAAAAGCGCTTTATTATTTTTCATGAAATAGAAATATTATGAACATTTTTTTCAAGATTTTTTCTTATATGAAGGGGAAATATAACGATTTTTAAAATACAATAATACTGATATGTATACTGTGTTAATTTTTCAAAATTTTTAAATTTAATTTTCCATAGTTTATTGTCTCGAGGATGTGTTGTAAAAATTTCAACTCGAAATTGCAGATAGTTTATATTGTAAAATTGTTTAGAAGCCCGCAACACGGCTGCATAAGGTCTGTACTTTGAATGTTTTATTCGCCTGTATGGAGTGCATTTGTCGGATAAATTCGGCTGCGCGACGGCTGCACTGTAAAAGATATTTAAAAAAAAATGGGGATACTACATGCAAGGCCGTAGGTCCGCCACTTAAAGGCTACCACGGCCGCACCATCGCACATTGGGGCTGTATTGCTAAATTGGTTCAAAACCATCTACAGGTCATAATTTTTAACGAAATTTGAAAATTCTTGTTGGAGGATACTCGTAAGGAGGACACTCGAAACTGTTTTTGCGAAAAATTTCTTTTGTGATTTTAAAAATTCAAAATACTTCTCTTTGATTTCGAAAATTCAGCATATTGAAACTTCTATCTTACGATCCAAGAACTGAAGAAATAGGAAGTGGGTGTTCCTTTGACCCCGGAAATTGAAAGAGCGGGGAGTTTGACAACCAAATATTGCCTTGGCCTCAAGGTCGAAGCTAAAGTTCAAGGTCATTTCATCAATTCCTTTTTCCAATTATAACCCATATTTGAAACCGAGGCAATGAAAGTGGGAGCAAATTTAACTATCGACCCATTTAAATTTCTGGAGTTACCTCCAAATAACCTTGAAGATTGATGTCAAGGTCAAGTTAAAGGTAACCATTATTTAACCCCCTCGAAACCTTAAAACTTTTGTCTGAAATTTTTTTCTAAATAATGAAATTCAATCAAGATATTTCATTGTCTCAAGTTAAAAAAACTCACCCTTATCCAGGCTTAGTACTGACTTTCTATTTATAAATGGATACAATATTCTAGTCAAAATATTTATCGTATGATCAAACTCGAGGAAAATCAGTATCTTTATTTTGAAATTGAATAGCAAGTGGAGCACATTTAACACTTTTAAAAAAACGGTAAATATATTTACATATATTTTTTAATATATCTAGATTTTCCTACTTTGTACAATATCATATAAGTACGTTATGCATACACAAATACATGTAATGTTTATGGTTAAACTGTTACCATGCCAGCAGTTTAGAATATATTTCAGTGCAATGTAACTTAACAAGTGTTAGGGATTTAAAAAATAAAAATCTCTCAAAAATTTCATCAAACTTCACCGCTGCCAAAAAGCATTATTATTATTAAAGAAGATGCCTCAAAATCAAGTCGTAATCAAGTGACTACCTCAGTTCAAAACTCTTCTCAATTCGTAAATCCTCTTTTTCGCATTTAACTTGTTATTGTATTAGCATAACCGTCGGAATGACTCAAAACAGATTTACGAAAATTTCTTATTGTAATTAATTCACCGGCCGGAATGACGGCAAGTAAAAGAAGTCCTCTCCTTCATCTTTCATTGCTTTTGCTGGGCTTCAAAACTTTTGCCAGGATAAAGTTTTTGCCGTCGTGCCGTTGTCGTCGTTCCTTCGTTTCTTCCTGTTATTTCTTTTTTATTTTTCACTCTACTTTTTTTTTTTTTTCATTTAAGCCATTCGTCCGAACCTATGGAAACAACAACACCAACTTTATCTCAAGTGGCATAAAATAATAAAAGCCAAGAGATGGGAGGCATAGCATAAAAAACACTATCTAGCTCCTTCAAGTGCTTGTCATTTTATTTTCTTTGCCAAGTTCAAAAGGAGATTACGCGACTATTTTGGAGTTGAAGAAGAGTTTGAGACTTGATCTGGATTTAAACTCTATTTTAAAAGATAAGCCGACAGATTTAACAGTTTCGTCATACTTGGATGAGTTCTCTTGAAATGACCATATCATTTGAATAGCTCTTTATGGCAACTAGAAAATTCAAATAATTTTATGGCAGATAAAAATTTTGACAGGCATTTTTTTAGTTTAACAAAAAAACCAAAAGGAGTTTGTTTAGTGCATATATTATAAAGGCATTTGTATTTTATTAATGTTTCCAAAATACATTTTATTAGAACAATTAATTCTCTTGGTTTGCGGCTTTACGAGATAATTTTAAGCTAGTTTGTACAATTTTGGTAGTTATTCGAAAAATTTCAATAAAACAACATATATATAGGTTCTATGAATATGAAAATATGTGTATAGTATAGGAATTCTTATTTTATACAACTCTCCCTAATTTAGTTTTTCAAGGTATAACACTCAAACATGTAATTTTGATCTGTAATTTGTGTCAAATTCACTTAAAGTCAACCTTTTCAAAAAAGAATATTATTTTTTCTATCTATATCAAATTTTTCAAAAAATTAATAAGTGTATGTATCTTATAATTTTATAGAATATGAATTTTCAGCGATAGTTTTTGTCACAATGGCATTGTATTTTATTTTGTAGTATAAAATTTTTTAATTTATTATTTCAAGAAGATTAAAAAAATATTCAATATTATCTTTCCATAACTAAGTTTTTTTTCACCCATCCGGCTTAGAATCGGGATTAAGTAAATTGTGCAAATGGGAATTTAAAAGCGACTACTTATAGCTATAATTTTAGATTTCTCATAAAAACCACCAAGTTACAAACAGTCAAAACTTGAACCAAAATTTTTCATTATTCGTCGTTATTTTTTGAAAAAACAAAAATCTTCAAAAATTCTGTAGATTTTACTTGTTAATTCTTCGACGAAATTTGTCTTTAGCGATTTTAGGGTTTCTCAGAAATCATGCGACATAGAAACTATACAATAAAATTTTAAAATATACATATAAGAATTAAACAAAATATACAAAAAAGCGTACTTCGTGTTCAAAAAATCGTTATTTCGTGAAAAAAAAAAAAAAAATAAAGAAGGTCTAGCTTAAGCATATTGCTATTTGTACTGAAAATAATAATTTTTTATTATTTCAGATGGACTAAACTCAAGATATCTAGTTCGCCAGCCTCAAGGGTTCCGAATATCCTCCAACATAAATGAGTGCCACCTTTACAAATACGTATATTTTACAATAAAAATTTATTATGTTTCAAATGAAGGTATGTTCAATAATATATAAATTCCCTAATCTTCCTACCCTACATTAACCCATTAATGCGCAAAACGGGGATTTTCTGCACGCAAGTTCAATTCTACGATTCGAATAGAAAATTGGGACGATTTTCTTCCAAAATCGTATATAGAGAGTTTCTGGGGATGCTCTTTCAGAATCTGCAATTTGTTTTGCATGAAAGCCTAAAAAACCCTATTATTTTTTGGGTTTTTTAAAAAAACTGCTGATTTTTGTTGGTCTTTTTCTCTTCAAAGTGAATTATCTTTACGTTGCTGCTATTGAATGAACATATAACCACCAGGAATCGCAGTTCGGATGTCTAAACTTTCTCAAAACATGGTTTTAAAAGTTTTTTTTGCTTTGGTTTTTGCAAAATGACTATTTGGCGCAGCAGTGTAATAAAAAACTTTGGATTTTTTTTATACGAAAAGGATCAACTTTATAAAAAAAAAATTGTATAGAACTGAAAATGCTTCAAATTAGCCAATTAGAATTTTTTGGACTATTTTTGGTTTTTCTGGATTTGGCCAATTTTTGAAAAATCTAAAAACGACCCGAAAAATTATCAAAAAAATCTACACGTGTTCTTTGGCTAATTATAAACAACTTTTCTCCTCTAAAATTTATTTTTAAAATTGATCCCTTTTGGGTAAAAGTATCACTAAATTTTTTCTCATAAAAACATCATAAAAAACTTGGTGATATTTTTACTCAAAAAGGATCAATTTTACGAATAAATGTTATAGGACAAATAGTGCCTACACTTAGACAAAGAACACGTGGGAATTTTTTTCAGAATTTGTCGGAAAATTTTTGGATTTTTTAAAAATTCACACGTTCTTTGCCAAATTTCAAGTATTTTCTGTTTTATACAATTTTTTTTTGTAAAATTAATCCTTTTCGTGTAAAAAAATCGCGAATGTTTGAATTTCTAGCTTATTTTTTTAATAAAAAATTTGACAATCGAGTCTATAATGGAGTTTTTTTGTTTAATATATGGACACGATGTACCCAAAAAATTAATTTTTTTAATTTACCAGGAAAGGTACTACAGGCTACAGCCATTTAAAAATTATAAAAAAAAAATGTGAAAAAAAGGAAATTTCAGGATGCTAGTATACTTCGAATAAAAATGTTTTTTTATTTTCGTATTTTTTCCTAAAAGTACTGTCTTTTACCTTTAAAATGCGACCACAAATGTTGAAATACCTATCTCCAATAGAACAATTTTAACAGCGCATGGTAGAAGAGCGTAAAAATCACACGTTTTGAGTACTCTAGCGGTGGTGCACAAAAGCTGAAACCTAAAAAAAATTAAATTATGGTGAATTTTCTCTTTTGACATCGAAACAAAGATACCCCACAAGTTTCATCGAAATAACAAATTGTGCGGCTTTGACCATTTGATGATTTTCTGTAGAATGACTCAAAAGTGTTACTGGGTATGTCACATTACAAAAATCCAATATGGCAAATGCCGTAAGCCATAATGATAATACAATCAATAAATGATGAAAGAATTCTAAATATATACCATATATTATAAATAAAATATCAATAGGAACCGAACAATTTTAGAAAAAAAAAGAAAAATTAATTTCAACGAATGTATAGATTGATTAATATAAAATATTTTCCCTTTTGACAGCAAACTTTATAGAACATAATAGTGAGATTTTGTATTGTCAAACTTCGAAAATAAAAGAGTCTGCTTTTGACACAAGATATTTTTCCAATAAATTCGAAACGTTCAAAATTTAAGAGCACGATAAAAGTCACCTCGATTATTTCCTGTGCAGCTGTGCAGAGCTGCTTGTGTCCTGCAAAGCTTGTTTTGCAGGAGTTATTGGATCCGTTCTTGCTAACGAATGATTCAATTGCTCAATGTGCTGCACCTGCACCAAGTGTACCATAAATCCCCTAAGTCCCGTCCAGAGCTCCTCCCCAGAAGGATGGAGCCGACCTCAGTATCTGAAATTCAAATAAATATCGCTCAAGTAAATTAGCCTTTCCCGCCTTTGCTCAGGTACACTATACAGCATCCTGATTTTGCTTCCAGCTTATCCTCTGGAGAGGGATAAAATAAAATAAAATAAAATAAAATAAAATAAAATAAAATAATATTTTGTTTCCTCTTCAGGCAAGAAACGTTTTCTCAATACGACAGAAAAGTGTCATAAAATTAAAACGGCAGCAAACAAATTCCATTGCACCATCTCGTTTAAGGATGTCGTCTTTTATGTGGATGGGTCTGGATTCGCCGTCAAAATTGAAAAAAAAAACTGAATCTCTTCAACAACTCCCCAACGAAATTCCGCTTTCAATTTCACCTGAAGCTTCGTCTTTTTAAGGCGGAGGTGTATTTGTTGAACCCTTTAATGGAGGGAAGTTTTTGCCTTTTATGTAATCGAAGCCCGGTACGCTCTTGGGAAGGTCCTGGCCCCCTTGGTCCCCCTTCGAGCGGTGTTCCTTTCCCTTACAGAAGTGAAACTCCTTCAATATCTCCTTGCAACTCCTTCCTCTTTTCTATATTCCTTCGTATAGTTAAGAGGGAAAAAAAATTTCAATACGTGAAGAAGGATTCAATCTCTTGAGCTATTTACGATCGGATAAACAAACATTCTATACTCGGTCTCATGACTTGGTGGTGTCGGCTCGGATGTTTCGTTTTGCTGGAAGGGTACTTCGGAAATCAACAAATTGATTTTCAACAAGTGTTTAACAGGTGCCGCAAAGAATCAATGGACGTGGCGAAATTTACAGTCTTTACGATTGGGGCGCCCCAGAGAGCAGGGACGTCGTTTGGGGTGGTTTTCTATTGATGCAATTATTAATTCACCTCGGGCTCCTTGTAAAAGAGCGCTTTAATTAAAAGGTGATTTCGATTTGAATGGCAAAGAGGGGGCACCTTTTATCAGACTAACGATTCAAACTCTTGAAGTGGGTGATCGATTCAAGTCGCTTATTAGCAAAGTAAGTGGGTCTTCAAAATCTTTACGTTCTTCTCATTGCTCCTTGATCCGTTTTCTTCAATTTTTTTTTTTTTTTACTTTTTGATGAGATTTTATTACAAATTACTTCCGGATTTAATTTCGGATGGGCAACTTAAATTACACGAATCATTGACCTCTCACGAACTTATAAGAGGTAGAATGATTTCCGGTCGACCAATTACTGAAGTACTTCTAAATATTGCCATTAAATCTATGAATATTAGGTTTTTTTTCCTAGTAAGATATTTTCTCTTCAAAGAAAAAAGGAGTATATAAATTTTATTATTTCTTTTATTAGGCTACTCGAAGTTAATTGGGTTAGGTTCATCGATTCTTCAAAATCGAAAGCTTCAGAAAAACATGACTTATAGAATAT
The DNA here is from genome assembly GCA_949715965.1 of Dysmachus trigonus. Lineage (NCBI taxonomy): Eukaryota > Metazoa > Arthropoda > Insecta > Diptera > Asilidae > Dysmachus > Dysmachus trigonus. Next base: position 86,749,578 of record OX454319.1, on the reverse strand, counting down.
AAGTGGTTATTCTACTATGATGGCTACAAATTCATAAATTAATAAAACGAAAATTATAAATCTGTTTTCATCTACTATTTTTAGTACATATATTTATAAGTATCTAAATAATTTTTTAAGTTTTTATATTACGGTAAAAACAGTGTACATGATTCCCCCCACCCCGTTTGTATATTATATATTAAACTGTAGATTTTCGGCTATGGCTATTTGTAAATTTTTTTTTGTTAAATTTTTTAATCATTTAGTGTTACTGGTCGATGATCGCGCGGCGCATAGTGGACTATTTGGCGACTTTGTTTTCAAAAGTATTTATCTCCAGAACAAATTAAGACATCACTGTAATTACTGTTTTAAATTGAAGATGAGACTATGTAGATTACTGAAAAAGTAACCTGAATGGCTGAAAGGAAAATAAACACTCTGTAACATAACCTCAAAAATTGATTTTTTGTGAAAAATTAAATAAGCACACACTAATAAAGAAATTGGTCTTTATTTTAAATGCCATATATTCTATCTGATGCACTTTTACCTGCTTATCACGAATCCGAGGTCAATATTTTCCCTCACCTTCCAGTTTTCAGAAAAATTAAGAAATTCGGTGCTCGTATGCGCTTTTTTGATCGGTTGAGTCACCAAATTCGAGCTTAAAATAATTTTAACGAATTTAGACTAAAAATTGAATACATGTATTTTTGGGGTCGCTGATTATGAATCTGAAGTCAAATTTTGAAAATTCGAAATAACGGACTCAATATGGAGAACCAAATATTTTATATTTTATAGAATTTGTATTCGCCATATTAAATTGTGATAATAAAACAGAGAACTAGAATGGAATAACTCAAGCAACAACTAAAATGTAGAGAAAAAAAACATATAGAACAAGTAATGAACATGTTTTGATATATACAAAGTCGCCACAAATTACCTTACTCCTACGTTGAAACTCTGCACAGGATGCTTTTCTGAATTGTAATATGTATGCAATATATGATAAGATAAGAAAAATACCTAAAAAAAATTATTTCACTCAACCCTTTCAGTCAAAAAATCCGAATTGAATCACATTACTCTTCTACATTCGTACTGTTTCATTTTCCAAGTTTCCGAGATATACAGAATTATCGACCACATGTAGCATTTCACTTACAACTTCAGACTAATTTCGTTCCTGCAAAATCCTCGTTCCTGCATAATTTTTTTATTTAAAAAGTTTTCGCATTTTCTACTTCAACCACACCATCTAATATATACGTGTTCCACAAGGAATGTCGGGGTTAGAAATAATGGATGACGCAAACCCAATATTTAGTAATGAATTAAATGAGATACGGTTTCTGAGCGTAGTGATAAGTGTAATGATGATATGATGAGAGTAGTGATGAGCGTAATGATGATATGATGAGAGTAGTGATGAGCGTAATGATGATATGATGAGCGTAATGATGATAGGATGAGCGTAGTGATGAGCGTAATGATGATATGATGAGCGTAATGATGAGTGTAATGATGATATTATGAGCGTAGTGATGAGTGTAATGATGATATCATGAGCTTAATGATGATATGATGAGCGTATTGATGAGTGTAATGATGATATGTTGAGCGTAATGATTTGTATGATGAGCGTAGTGATGAGTGTATGATGATATTATGAGCGTAATGATGAGTGTAATGATGATATGATGAGCGTAGTTATGAGTGTAATGATGATATGATGAGCGTAGTGATAAGCGAAATGATGATATGATGAGCGTAATGATGATATAATGAGCGTAGTGATGAGTATAATGATGATATGATGAGCGTATTGACGAGTGTAATAATGATATGATGAGCGTAATGATGAGTGTAATGATGATAGCATGAGCGTAGTGATGAGCGTAATGATGATATCATGAGCGTAGTCATGAGTGTAATGATGATATGATGAGCGTAGTGATGAGCGTAATGGTGATATGATGAGCGTAATGATGATATGATGAGCGTAGTGATGAGTGTAATGATGATATGATGAGCGTAATGATGATATGATGAGCGTAATGGTGATATGATGAGCGTAATGATGATATGATGAGCGTAGTGATGATATGATGAGCGTAGTCATGAGTGTAATGATGATATGATGAGCGTAGTCATGACTGTAATGATGATATGATGAGCGTAATGATAAGCGTAATGATGATATGATGAGTGTAATGATGATATGATGAGCGTAATGATGATATGATGAGCGTAGTGATGAGTGTAATGATGATATGATGAGCGTAATGATGATATGATGAGCGTAGTCATGAGTGTAATGATGATATGATGATATGATGAGCATAGTCATGAGTGTAATGATGATATGATGAGCGTAGTGATAAGCGTAATGATGATATGATGAGTGTAATAATGATATGATGAGCGTAATGATGATATGATGGGTGTAATGATGATATGATAAGTGTAATTATGATATATTGAGTGTAATGATGATATGATAAGCGTAGTGATGAGCGTAATGATGATATGATGAGCGTAATGATGATATGATGATATGATGAGCGTAGTGATGAATGTAATGATGATATGATGAGCGTAGTCATGAGTGTAATGATGATATGATGAGCGTAGTGATGAGTGTAATGATGATATGATGAGCGTAGACATGAGTCTAATGATGATATGATGAGCGTAGTGATGAGCGTAATGATGATATGATGAGTGTAGTGATGAGCGTAATGATGATATGATGAGCGCAGTGATGAGTGTAATGATGATATGATGAGCGTAGTCATGAGTGTAATGATGAAATGATGAGCGTAGTAATGAGCGTAATGATGATATGATGAGCGTAGTGATGAGTGTAATGATGATATGATGAGCGTAGTGATGAGCGTAATGATGATATGATGAGCATAATGATGATATGATGAACATAATGATGACATGATGAGCGTAGTCATGAGTGTAATGAAGATATCATGAGCGTAGTGATGAGCGTAATGATGATATGATGAGCGTAATGATGATATGATGAGCGTAGTCATGAGTGTAATGATGATATCATGAGCGTAATGATGATATGATGAGCGTAGTCATGAGTGTAATGATGATTTCATGAGCGTAGTGATGAGCGTAATGATGATATGATGAGCGTCAATGATGAGTAGAATGATTATATGGTGAGTGTAATGATGATATGATAAGTGTAATTATAATATAATGAGCGTAATGATAATATAATGAGCGTAGTGATGATCAAAAACTAAAACAGCATTTTGTGATCTTTCATCAAATTCAGTGAGTGCCGAAGCAAGGGATATAGTTCTTCGTTGTCGCCTGGTTTCAAATTTTTTTCTGGAATCCAATTTTGCAAAGAATTACGGCTAGGTAGAGCTAAATTTAAGTCATTTTTTAAAAACCTATAACATGAGGGAGAACAGAAATATAAACTTAAAGAAATTGTCTTATCATATTCGCTATAAGGAACATCTTTTCGCCTAATGCATAACCTACACATTGTCAATGTATTTTTACTATACCTGCCTGCTGATAAATGTAATATATCCTTTTGAACAATTTTCTTAGTTTTAAAACGCGCTAATCTAGAATCCAAGAGTAAGATCCATCAATGAAACAGACCTCAGATTCAAGTTTCTCTTATGGATAGCCTTCAAAAATAATTTGAATACATGAGACATCAGGCTAATCGTGCAATAATCATCACACGATGATGTATTATTCTTCTTCGGAAGAGTTACAAACGTGGACATTAGTCATTTCGTTGGTATAAACCTTTGTCGTAGATGGAGTTAAAGAAGTTAGTCAGGAGCTTGATGCCTTCATCGTATAATAACCTCCGTAGTTCATTTGGAATCATAATTTATATATTGCTTAATATTTATTTTCAGCATAGCCTGTATATAATACAGCATCATTAACTAAATGACGCTTTTTCAAATTTCGTCAGTTAAATCTTTGGCTCTTTACTATTTTTCCCTACTAAATAAATCTAATTTAAAGGTATTAGCGACGATTCACTCATGTTCGAATATTGCTAACGCATTTCTCTAATTCACTTTTATTACCCTTCCTAAATAATATGAAAAGGGTCATAAATAAGGTTCATTCTGCGCTCAAGATAACTCCTTCGTTAGAAGTTTCCCACATCCAATTAAACTAGGGAGCTTAGTGCGACACAGCCGTCGATAAAGCACTGCTTGAAAGCTCAGGAAAGGACGTCACGGACAGGAATGGCTCCTGTATTTATCCCTAATTAAATTTGACAATTTAATTGAGTAGTCTGTTGTGCCACCTTATCACTACAAAGTTAAATAAGTGCACCTTTCAATGACAAAACGCGTTATGTCAAAGGGAAAACTTTGCGCAGGAATTGTCGACCCATTTACGTCAGGAGCGTTAATCCAGTGCAGGCACAAGGATTGGTCCCTGCAGAAAACGATGGGATGTTGGGCCAGAGGGGAGTGATGCGGACGGACCTCACCCGACCGGAGGAATAGCAGGCAAACTTAAGCTTTTAATTCTAAAAGTTACTTAACAAGTTTTTTCGTTCCTTAAAAGAAAGCTCCTTCTCAAGTGCCATAAAATAACTTAAACGCTCAAGTAAACAACCGAAGGCGTTAATTTGGCACCCTTGTCAGGGCGATTTTCATGTCTATTTGGAATCTTTGGAAATGTAATTTATGCAAAATGAAAGGCAGAATGGAATTTGGGATTATTATTAATGAACGCCTTAATCGTTCCCCTAATTACCGTGGGAAATTTTGTAATATACCTTCTTTGGGCCGTTTCTATAAAACGCTAAATGCCAACCCCGGCCATTAGATATTAGGATGACTTCTATTGACCAAGACATTGTATCAGCAGTCTAATTGGTTGAAATTAATATTACAAATGAAATTAATTACTTACAATGGGGCGTTAAGTTAATCGACGACATTTAGAGGGTTTCTACTGAATTTTGGATGAGCGTAAAATAACTTTAAATATACCCAAGATTCTAAAGAATCATCGAATCTGAAGGTGTGTACGAAAACAAACACTGTAAACCAGTCCAAAACTCCACTTATGAAGTACCATATATTTTTTTAAATGGACCCTTAACTTGAAAATTGTAAATTTTTATATATTAAAGGCAATTTCTTTAATTGCAGAAAGAAGCTGAAAAAAGGAAAAATAATATGGCTACCACAAGAGTAGAGTAAAAAATTACGAAAAGCTCTTGTATCTGTTTGTTTGCTATTTAATCCTTTCAACATCTAATGTGACATAAGAAACAACGATGTAAATTGATATGGTTGTCCGAAGACACACATAGGTCATTATATGCCCATTGTGATATCACTGAACAGGGTTTCTGGTGGAACCCACAACCTCTAACGCGCTGCTTGTTCGCAGCTATTAAGGCCCCCATTAAAAACAAAAGGAATTATTATACTACAGTCAAAATGCAATTTTACTCTGTATAAATTGCGGTTAGAAAAGCTTAACTTTCAGTTTTTATCCCTGAGCTTTTGGCGCCATCTTGAAAAAATTCAAAATATCGTTTTTCGTAAAGATTTCGCTATCAATGTTAGATAAATAATTTCAAAACAGTCTTCAAATCTTTGAATTCTCTATCAATACGTAGGTTGCTACTTAATTTACTTAAGTTTTGAGGTATGGCAACACCAGTGTGAATATTACAAATCTGACATTGCCATCGTAAATTTTTCCATTTTTAATGGTAAACGTACTCAGAACGTTTTATCATACGAGTGATATTTGTGTTGTTTGCAGATACTTGAAAAATTAATTTTGTTAAAAAAATGGAACTAAATTGTGAACATTTGCGTGCGATGATTTTCTATGACTTTCGACGTGGATTAAACCAACAACAGTGTGCCGATCAACTCGCTGCGACTTTTGGTGATGAAGCTCCATCTCCAGCCATCGTGTTTCGTTGGTTTTCTGCATTCAATCGATTCAATCAATTCGTTACAGGACGAATTTCGTGAAGGTCGTTCAAAATCGGCTGTTGTGCCAGAAAAAATCGATGCTTTGTGTGATCTGATATTGCAAAATCGTGAGATTGAGGCATGCTTGGGCATTAGTTCCACTCGCAAATATTCAAAATTGCATGAACATATGGTCGATAAAAAGATTTGTTCGCGTTAGATACCCTATAATTTGACAATCGCTCAAAAAAAGGATCGTGTCGATTGGTGCAAAAAAATGTCAAAAAAATTCAATCACGGTGCTTCAAAAGACTTCTATAAGATCGTGACAGGCGACGAATCATGGATCTATGCATATGAACCAGAAACTAAACAACAATCGACTGTATGGGTCCTTCAAGACGAGCGAAATCCAAAAAAAGTTGTTCGTGTACGAAGCACTTCGAAGCAAATGGCCGCCTGTTTTTTCGGAATAACTGGATATTTCGCTACCGTTCCATTAGAGCAACGTAGCAACGTACACTTATGAAAACTTTTTTCGTAAACTTAATCTTTTCCGATATATATTGCACGATAAAGTTAAAAAATGTTGATAAGAAAAGGTTTGTCCTGTTTATTTAGTTTTTGGTTAATTGTAAAACATAATGGACCATGAAACCCACTTTAATTTTCACATATAACATTTTTCTATTAATAAAAAAAGTTAGCCCTTTGGAGATCCACAAATTATCAAAATTGACGCTGTTGAAGATGGCAATGCTGGCACAACCTAATCGACGGTATTTTTCCTTTTTTCTCATCGCCATGTTTTATGGATTGGATTTCCGTTTTTAGTTGATTGACTGTAACGTGCTTGTCAAGATTGAATAAAAAGTCTGGATTAAATACCCAACAAATTAGAGTTTATATTAAATCCCTAACAAAAGGTTATGGGCCCAGGTGTGCGCGAAAATGAGTTCGTCACTGTATCAAATTGAAAAACTCGACGATAGTAATTTTGATGGGTGGAAAATCCAGATGCGGAGTGTGCTCATTCACAGTGAACTCTGGCCGGTTGTTAACGGGACAAACCCAAAGCCGGAAAAGTTGGAAGATGTTCCAGCTTGGCAGAGCAAAGATGAAAAAGCACTCGCGATGATTTTGCTAAGCGTGAAAGCATCTCAATTAAACCATGTGAAGAGGTGCACATCATCGCAGGAAGCCTGGAAAAGGTTACAGGAAATCCACCAACCGAGGGGGCCAGCAAGAAAGGTAACCCTGTTCCGACGACTTCTTCAGGTCAAGATGGAAGAAGGTCAATCGGTTTCGGATCATCTCGCAAAATTCTTTGACGTCGTCGAAAAACTAAGCGAGATCGGCATTTCATTGGAGGAAAATGAAAATGAATTGCTGGTAATAATTCTGCTTTGCAGCTTGCCTAAATCGTTTGAGAGCTTTGTGGTGGCGATCGAGTCCAGAGATAAACTCCCCGACACAAATACCCTCAAAACGAAGCTTCTGGAGGAAGGACAGCGCCGTGAGGGATGCATATTAGCGGAGGAGACGAGTGCAGAACGAGCATTTTTTCAAAAAGGAAAGTCAAAACAGAATTCGAAAAAATTTGGAGGTAAGTGTTACATCTGTAACAAAAAGGGCCATTACGCGAGCACTTGCCGGGACCGTAAAACAACGGAAGTCGAAAAGCGGACTGCAAGTGGTGGTAATGGGAGCGCATCATTTGCAATGGTAAATGCCACCAACACACCTTTAAGTAGAAGTCTCTGGATCGTAGACAGCGGATCGACTTGCCATATGTGCTGTAATGAACGTCTATTCAAAACGATGGGGAAGCATGTGGAAAAGATTGAGTTAGCTGCGGGAAAGTTCATAAATTCAACGGGAATCGGAACTGTTCTCATAAAAACAGAGAAAATGGATATCACTCTGCAGGATGTTCTCTATGTACCCGAGCTTAAAGCCAATTTTATATCGGTCGGCAAAGTAGTCGAAAACGGTTATTGTGCATTGTTTTCTGAACGCGGCGTGGACATTAAAGGACAAGATGGAAACATTGTTTTTCGGGCGAAAAAGCACAATGGGTTGTTTGTTTATGAACAAAAACTCGGAGTTGATCGGAATCCTTCGTTATTTCGGTGTGTTAATCAGGGAGAATTTGCCAAGTGGCACGAGCGGTTCGGACATTTGAATAATAAAAGCCTGGAAATGCTTATCAAAAAGAATATGGTACGCGGCATAAATATAAAAGGTGATTTGGGCGCGACCCAGTGTGAAGTGTGCATGAAGGGCAAAATCTGTTCGAGCCCTTTTCCGAAGTCAGAAAGCCGCTGTAAAGATCTTTTGGAATTGGTGCACACTGACATTTGTGGGCCGATGAGAAAAGTGTCAAATGGGGGCGCGAAATATTTTGCTGTGTTTATAGACGATTTCTCACGATATGTATTTGTTTATTTCATGCGGGACAGGAGTGAAATATTTGAAGTGTTTAAAACTTTTCAGGCTGAAGTGGAGAGAAAGACCGGTAAGAAAGTGAAGACATTGAGAAGCGATAACGGCCGGGAATATTTGAGTAGAGAGTTTTCGGGTCATCTTAAAACAGGCGGGATTAGACACGAGTTGACGGTAGCGTATACTCCGCAGCAAAACGGTGTCGCAGAGCGTGCTAATAGAACGCTGGTTGAGATGGCGAGGTGCTTACTGTTGTCGTCCGGGTTATCAGAATCGTATTGGGCGGAGGCGGTGAATACTGCCGCCTACTTACGAAATCGGTCTCCCACATCAGTCCTCAAAGATAAAACGCCATATGAAGTGTGGTTTGGCGCAAAACCTTTTGTGTCGCACCTGAGGGCCTTTGGCAGCAGGGCAATTATTCTGGATAAACGTCCAGGATTGGGAAAATTTCAGCCTAAGGGCTTCGAATGTATTATGGTGGGGTACTGTGATACCACAAAAGCTTACCGATTGTACGAAACGAAGAGTCATAAGATCCATAAAAGCCGGGATGTGATGTTTTTGGAAGACTCAGGTAATTTATCTTGTAAAAACAACGAATCTGATTGCGTCATTGTAGACATCACAAGTCCTAAAGCCGATAAGATAGAATTAAACCCCAGTTTAAAGACAGAAGAAATAATAGTTTCAACCGCAAGTTCACCAGAGGATGAAGAGTTCTTCGATGATGCTGTTGGACCTGATGATGCTGTTGGACCTGATGATGCTGGAAGTGGAAGTGGAGGATCATCCAAGATTGTTAGTGCCTGCACAAATGATAACCGCATTTCGGACACGAGGGATCAATCGGCAAACGAGGAACCAGGTACGTCAGTTGAAAAACCTGCTAATAGAGCAGGAAGGCCACGAATTCTTCGAACGGGAAAGCGAGGAAGGCCACGCAAATTGTTATATTTTTTAAATGTAAAACTTAGTAGTTGTAAAAATCCCTTGACAGTGCAGGAAGCACTCGAAAGTAATGAGTCACAAATGTGGCTGAAATCCATGGAAAGCGAGTATCAATCCCTCATTCGAAATAATACATGGGAATTGGTTGAGCTTCCAGTGGGCCGAAGAGCAATAAAGTCAAAATGGGTTTTTAATGTAAAAAGGGATAGAGAAGGCAATGTTGAGCGTTTCAAGTCCAGATTGGTGGCAAAAGGATGTAGCCAAACATTCGGTTTGGATTACCGTGAGACGTTTTCTCCTGTAGCCAGATATTCCACAATAAGAATGGTGTTGGCCTTGGCGGCCGAATATGAGCTCTTGATACACCAAATGGATGTTACTTCCGCATATTTAAATAGTGAATTGAAGGAGGAGGTGTATATGGAGCAACCAGAACATTTCGTGGACCGGACGCAACCGAAAAAAGTCTGTAAGCTGAGAAAGGCCATTTACGGGCTGAAGCAAGCTGGAAGAGAGTGGAACCATAAATTGGATTCAACTTTAAAGCAAATTGGTTTTGCTCGATGCAACGCAGATAATTGCGTTTATAAGATGAACACATCTGGCGAGTACAATCTTATAGTTGTCTACGTGGATGATATTATCATCGCATGTTCAAGAGAAGAAACACTTAACTGGATTAAACATGAAATTAGCTTGAGGTTCGACACTGTAGATAAGGGCCCTATTGATCACTATTTGGGAATGGAGATTGTGAGAGAAGGGGAAAGAGGACCTATCAGCGTTTCGCAAAAGCAAGCTATAAGTGACCTATTGCAGAACAATGGCTTAACCGAATGCAGAAAATGTTGCACCCCACTTGATCCGGGTTCAAAACTGAGGAGATGCAACGATTGTTCGGACTGTTCTAAGGTAGATGCAAAGGTATACCAATCACTTATTGGGTCATTGACCTATATCTCTATATCAACAAGGCCGGACATTATACATGCAGTAAATAGGCTGGCTCAATTCAACAAGGACCCACACTTGGAGCATCTGAAGGCGGCAAAGCACATATTAAGATATCTGAAACATACCATTGATGCTAAGCTGACATATAGGAAAACGGGACAACCCTTGATAGGGTACGCAGATGCTGATTGGGCAGGAAGTCTAGACGATCGTAGGTCATACACTGGTTATGTTTTTATGTTAGGAGGCAGTGCGACAAGCTGGGAGTCTAAAAAGCAGGCATCAGTGGCACTCAGTAGCACGGAAGCTGAGTACATGGCTATTTCCGCTGCTTCCAAGGAGGTAGTTTACCTGCGACAACTCTTAAGTGACATTGGATTCTACAAAACTGTGGAAGGACCTACAACATTGAACGGGGATAATCTCAGCGCCCAGCAGCTGGTTCGGAACCCAATATTCCATGCCAGAAGCAAGCATATCGACATCAGGTTCCACTTTGTTCGTGAAATTTACCAGAAGGGGTTGGTGATTTTGAAGTATGTTCCGAGCGGCGAAATGGTTGCTGACATTTTTACGAAAAATTTGAACAAGGCAAGTCACTTGAAATTTGCTTCATTATTGGGACTTTCGTGTGCCGCATTGAGGAGGCGTGTTGAAGATGGCAATGCTGGCACAACCTAATCGACGGTATTTTTCCTTTTTTCTCATCGCCATGTTTTATGGATTGGATTTCCGTTTTTAGTTGATTGACTGTAACGTGCTTGTCAAGATTGAATAAAAAGTCTGGATTAAATACCCAACAAATTAGAGTTTATATTAAATCCCTAACAGACGCAAATAGTTTTATTTAATACTTTTTTGGATAATTCGATAACTCTTCCATATTGGGAAAGGGCGTTGATTTAATATTTTGAGTAATTTATACAATGACTTCGTAATAACACAATGAATGGGTATGTAAACCTTTATCTTTTTAGTTATGCAACTATGAAGTATTAAGGACATTTCGTGGGTGCTAAGAAAAAAATGTATTTTATTTTATAGTATATTTTTATTAATGGTCTTTGTGAGAAACGATTCAAACACTTAAGCACAATATTCAAGCTATGCGTGAAACAGAGTCCCAAATTGTCTAAAATGTCCTGCAAAATTGGTCTGAGAGGATGGGCTACAGCCAAGCCAGCTGAAGCAGCTAATTATATAAATAGTCGGGGTGCCAGAGGTTTTCATTTCGTTGTTGGACGGAATTTGATGAAAAATGGCAGAAAGGGAAGGTCATTGCCCGTACAGTGACCCATTAAAAAAGTTAGAATGAGCGATGTCGGGAAGGTACTTTGTTATTGCAAAATAACTTTGATAACCCGTTATTTTTCAGTTTTCTTGGAATAACTCGAAAACGAAGCGTTTCAGCGAAAAATATTAAATACAAAAGTTGTTCAGCTGATGATTTTACGTAGGAATACGGTTTTTTGATTAATTAAAAAATTGTTTTTCCGACCGAAAACCAGCAGAAAAGTAACAAAAATGCAAAAACAATAAGCATTAAAAAATAAAGGAAAAAAACGATTTCCATCGTTGATATTTGGGTTATTGATAGGTATTGGTATTGTTAACCAAATGCACCCGGTCCGGTTTTTCAAAAACAATATGGCGACCTATTGCAACATTGTTAAGTTAAAACTTTGGAACGCTGTAAATTCTGCATGAACAAACGGATCTTGATGAAACAAATTGGAATCGGTAGGTATTAACGGCATCTTTGAGTGTGCCAAATTTCAAAATTTTTCAACAATTACTTTTTTTGTTATTAACCAATGTGTATTCGTAATTTCGTCAATTTACAACATTAAGCTTTGCAACAAAATGCATCAAATCATCAAAACTCGCTATTTTCGCGTTTTTAGTCACCACTGTAGGATGTTAAGAGTAATCAAATGCATTTTGTTATTGTTGTAATGTTGTAAATTGACGAAATTACGAAGCACAGCAAATGGTTTTTGGTTAATAACAAAAAAAGTAATTGTTGAAAAATTTTGAAATTTGGCACACTCAAAGATGCCGTTAATACCTACCGATTCCAATTTGTTTCATCAAGATCCGTTTGTTCATGCAGAATTTACAGCGTTCCAAAGTTTTAACTTAACAATGTTGCAATAGGTCGCCATATTGTTTTTGAAAAACCGGACCGGGTGCATTTGGTTAACAATACCAATACCTATCAATAACCCAAATATCAACGATGGAAATCGTTTTTTTCCTTTATTTTTTAATGCTTATTGTTTTTGCATTTTTGTTACTTTTCTGCTGGTTTTCGGTCGGAAAAACAATTTTTTAATTAATCAAAAAACCGTATTCCTACGTAAAATCATCAGCTGAACAACTTTTGTATTTAATATTTTTCGCTGAAACGCTTCGTTTTCGAGTTATTCCAAGAAAACTGAAAAATAACGGGTTATCAAAGTTATTTTGCAATAACAAAGTACCTTCCCGACATCGCTCATTCTAACTTTTTTAATGGGTCACTGTACGGGCAATGACCTTCCCTTTCTGCCATTTTTCATCAAATTCCGTCCAACAACGAAATAACCCATTTTTTGAACCTCTGGCACCCCGACTAAAAGTGATATTCCATTACTAATCGGAAATTTTACGCTTTTTAATAAAAAAAAAAAAAAGACTGAAAAATATTGAACAGTATTCGTTTTATAACAATTTTAAAAAGAAAGCAGCCGATAGCTCATCTTATATATGACTTTAAAACGAGGAACAACAAAAGTTTTTCCTAAAATATTTATCTTTCTTACTATATAACTCAAAAAGTATTTAGATTACAGAAATAATTTATACAACTAAATTTGTAGGTTTCGAAATATAAAGGTTTTTTAGTAATTATTCATTTAAAATTTCTAGAAAACGAAAAACTATTTTTGGACTATCTTTTAAAAATTGTGCCAAAATCTCGAAATTTGTGATTACGAAAATTCAAAGTTTTCAAACTTTTTTAATACCCCTTTACATACAAATGTATTTCCGGCTAAACAACAATTGTAGACATGTTATAGGGTAAGGCTTTTTTTTTTATATATTGTCTGTGCTATGAACTAATATGGGATTTTTGAAAGTTTCCAAAGGTTTTAATCACACACACACATAGTTAAGGATAAATTTGTAAAAATGTGTAATATTAAAATACATAAAAGGCAGAATTAATTTAATTTTACTATTTAAAATTTCGAACCCTGAAAATGATTATCGTATCGTACATTAAAATAATTCTCTTAAAGCCCTTATTCTATTGAACCATTCAAAGGGAATAATTTCCCTTATTCTCGTAACCACACACACAATTCATAATTTCAGCCACGGATGTTCATTACGAGAACCTCAAAACTTCCAGTAACAGCTGCAAATAAAATTTATGTTCAGCCATTTTCAACCAAATTCTCGCTAATAATGTTCCGATTCGCTGATTAAGATGGTAATTACAAATCGCCAATATAAAGGTCGTTCGGGAGTGACTCTCGACAATTTTATGATCAAAACCCTATATACAATAGATGGTATTCTAAACACGATCCAATGTGTATATCCGTTGCTCGACCAATTTTTGTCCCTACCGAAAATTCATTTATTTTTACTGAGAGAGTAATCCGGAAATTTTATCATTTACCGAAATGAGATTTCTTTCATAATATCCGGCGGCAACTATTTCCAATTTCCGAAGTATTGTATTTTGTTATTCAGCGGATATACAATGAAATTGGTATTTGTGGGCATATGAATTAATTGGCATTCCGTGCGGACGATTAACATTTTGTAGGGTATAAAGTATTTCGTTAATATTTCCTTTGGGTTTTTCAGTTTTTTTTTGTCCAGAATAATGAGAATTATGCTCATATCCTCGAAAAATCTCGTTATTAATATAGGATAACCTTTCAATGTGGTTAACGCAAAAATGGGTTTATTCCAGTGGTATGGAACTGGTGAATTACATTAACATAACTACATAATTTGACAACAATCTCATTACTCCACGAACTTTATTATCAAGACTTGAATTATCCAGTTAATGACAATCGATGCTTATTTACGTATGAAAATTTCATATCAAATATCTTTCCCAAAATTATTTCACGGTCACAATGTGGAAAATAAAGGCGTAGTTGTAGTATTGTATTAGAGCTAAAAAAAAATAGTGATTTAGGTCTCTTTTTCAGTCGACATTGCCTTCTATTTATGTATAATACTGCCGTTCCTAAAAACATTAATTTTTAATTGTAATAATTTAATGACCATAGTAAAATAATGTTTGCCGACGTCGAACAAATATTGATAGATTAAGAATCTAGTTCCCTTAATTTTGGTTTGACTTTTCAAAGTTATACAGTCAAGTCTCCTATAACGCGATTGACTCGTACCGCGTTATATGGAAATCGCGCTATGAGAGACTTCAAATTAATTCAAATCAGGATATGCGTTCTATGGAAACCGCGTTTTGATACGAATTAATACAAATTAAATTATTCGTACCGCGTTAAATGGAATCTAAGAAATAAATAAATTCTATATAAAAACTGCATTCTCAACAGTAACAGTAACAAGTTGTGGCTGATACGGTTAATAAATAAAATTGTATAATAGAAATGACAATGAATATGTAGATTTTTACATATTTAAATTTAGATTTAATGAATACTAGAATAATTGACAAACAGGGGAATACACCACAAATGTTAACTATGTACAATGAACATACAAAAATTTAACACATCGAATAAGTGTTCCCATATATAAATTTTTCAAGCCATTTGAGTTGTTGGAATGTTCTTGTATCAAAAACGCGTTATAAAGAGACCGCGTTAAAGGAGAACTTGTCCCATTTTTCACACCGCGTTATATGGGAATCGCGCTATAAAAACACCGCGTTATAGGAGACTTGACTGTATCAAAGTCAAGGTGTCAAACCTCGACTTCCACAGGAAATTTGACATGATCTTGGAAAATTCCCTTCAACAAAAATTAAAGGCACACTGGAAAATATCTTTTAAATTTTCATAGAAAAATTTAAATGAATCACTAAGAATTTTTCATTGACTTTGAATCATTTAAGGGGTCTTTCTACCTTGAAACTCATAACTTTAATACTTAATAATTAGCTATTTGTTTCAGCTGTTCCCGACGACAAAAATCATGTTAACCGTCATTTTTGGATGTTTTATCGAAAAAAATTCGTGCGACAAAAAAAAAAAAAACCTATATAAGAAAACCCAAAAAATTATTTTTGTACTCTTAAAATGTGAATAAATTACCTGCAACAATTTGAAAACGATATCTATCTAAAAAAAAAAAAAAAAAATGACCCCTTAAATAAATTTTTTTAAGTATGACTTTGAAATTAAGGGAGCTATTAGATTACGATTTAAAAAAAAAAAAAACACCTTTTCCAATAATCTTTTTTTTTACAGAAAGAAAACAGATATTGTTTTGAAATTTTGCACAGATATTTATTTACATTTTAGATATACGAAAATATTTATGTATGTGATAATATTTTCAGATTTTTGAGACCGGTTTTTGAATTTCTATGATTTTTTAAAATAAACACCAAAAAGTGATGGCGGGCATCTTTTCAGGCGTTTGAATTGTTGGAAAAATAAAACCAAATTAATACTTGTTCAAATGGCTATCGTTGGAACAAGAATAATTTTTTTTTGTTGCCATTTGAAAAAAAAAAAAACACGATTTTTGAGGTTAGAAAATCGGTTGAAAATCAGTCAATTTATTACCGATCAACACGATTCTAGTTTATACAATAGCCATATATATCATCAATAACATATTAAAAAATCAGATTGATTGGTCAAGTAGTTTTTTTTTTTAATCGTGCCCACCAACTCGAAAAACGTGATTTCGAGATATTAGCGTTTAAAGATTTTTTAATTAATTTTTTGAAGACAATTCTACGTACCTCTATTCTGCCAAGCCTGCGCCATACATTACTATCACTTTATACGTAAAACCTTTTCAATCGTGTTCTTAAAGGTATTTAGTAGTGAAATCAGTTACAAAAAAAAAGTCAATTTTTTGGGTTACGTGGGTTTTGAATTCCAAAAGAAATCACAATTTTTCGAATTTTTTTTACGAAATTTATAAAAGTGATTTATTTCAGCTACATCACTTGAAAAAGTAGTAACATTTTTTTTTTCTTAGTTTTAAAAGTAATTTTACTTTAAATACGTTTTTCTCAAAACTACATTTTTGAATTCGGTGGGCATGATTTCTCAAAAACTAATAATCTAATCTTACAGAAATTTTCCATACTTCTTCTACATAGTATTGACTTGTACTTGAAAGAAGGATTTTTAATTTCGTTCATTACAAGTCGTTTTACTAGTAGAAAATCACCAAAATATAAAAAAATGTTCACAGAAATTAAAAAAAAATAAAAATGATTTTTTGTTAATAAACGTTGTCAAAAATTTAAATATTATTTTTTTTCAAATCCTTCGTCCAAGTACAAGCCATATGCATTTACTAATAGAAAAAAAGTTGTTTTCTGATTTCAGATAAGCCTATCTCGAAAATCCAAAAAATTGTGATTTTTTAAGGAATTCAAAACCCACGTAACCCCGTAAATGATTTCACGACTTTTTGTTTTGTTGGGTTCATTCACATTTATTATTAAGTAATACTATGTAGAAAAGAATAAATTAAATCATTCATTGAGTTGTTAAAGATTTCACTCGGCCCACTAATGAAAAAAACAAATTTTTTTTACTTTTATAAAATCAAAAATTTTGGTATAGGCTAATACGTATACATATAGTATGTAGCCTTCAAGAGACATTTATTTAAAATTCTGTTAAACTTCTGCGTGAATTGCAAACTATTTATCTGGTTTTTTATTTTTACTTATTGTGACATATTTCTGCATGCAGTCAGGGAAATCATTTGGGATATCACTAGACTGATGAAAGTGTTTAAAGTTTTGTTATATGCCGATGACATTAAATTATTTCTTCACACTAAACGATCAGCTGACAGCCGATGAATTCAAAACTATCTAGATAATTTTCAATCGTGGTGTTTTCATAATAGTCTAAGCCTTAATATTGACGAATGTGAAAGTGATGACTTTTTTGGGTATGACAATAGGTTACAAACTGATTTTGTGATTCATATAAACCATAAAGTTTTTCGATCCAATTCTATTGCTAGGATTCATCAAGAGATGGAGTCGTGAATTTTGGAATGTTTTGGTTTTCAAGTTGCTCTGTTTTTTTTATGTTAGACCTCTGATTGAATATGGGAGTCAAATTTGGTCTCCATGTTATCTAATGCTATTCCATAATATTAAATATATTCTACGAAAATTCGTTAGGTTTGCAATAAAATATTTACTTTGTGAAATTATAATAATCGACTCACGTTGTGGCCCAGACGGACGTATTTTCATAAGTTTTTTCAGCCGCCCTAAATTCTACTGAAACCACCACATAAAAATTTTGAATTGGTCAAATTACTGATGTAGAATTTCATGAACTTTCAGAATATGATAATTATTTTTAATTAAAGTTGGAACTACAGAGGGTACGTTCACTTTTTTTAAGAAAAATTGGGTTTTCAATATTTTTTTTTAGAAAATCATTATTTATGGCTCGAAATCAATGAAAAATTTGGCGAAAAAGCAATAATATCGCGTCCATGAATCCTGTTCCTTAATTTGCATATGAGTACGCTTTGAAATTCAAAATGGCGGTATCCAAAATGACGTTTGAAAGTCGAAAATTCAATGATATATAATATTATGACAATTAAAACGAAGTTCTTAGTGGATTTATTTAGAAACTTATACAGGGAGGTTTTTGAGTTTGCTGATTGCGAATCTGAGGTCAAATTTAAGAAATTAATAATGGAGGGTTCAAGTTGGCGGACAAAGACATTAAAATTTTATAAATCTGAGCATAAAATAGCTCTAGGGGGTTTTCGGGGTCGCTGATGGCGAATCTGAGGTCAGATTTGCGAACATAAAAATGCCGGATCCAAGATGACGGACGAAAAAATTAAAATCACATTGGATGTGAGCAAAAATTTGCACTGAGGGTTTTTTGGGGTCGCTGATCATTTCATAATTTTTATGTGAAGGTTTCAGTAGAATTTAGGGCGGCTGAAAAAACTTATGAAAATGGGTCCGTTTGGGCCTTAACTGGTTAAGTCGCTTTTGTATACCAGATTTTGGTTGGCAGCATTGATTCCAATACTTTAATTGATAAGTTTCAGTCTATAGTGAGCGATTACAATTTAAGAAATTACGTTCAATAAAAATTAATCTTTGTAGGTCTAACTATTTTAAGTTTTAACCCCAGAACCTTGATCAGTTTGATATTGCTGCATATTAATAAAAGTGCTTTGGAAGAGCCCAGCGCTCACTATTGCACCATTGTAAACATTTTTTTTGTACGTTAATTTATTTTTCAATTTGGTTGGTGCTTGCTTGTTGCTTTCTGATTGTTTTCAATTGGCTCTATAACTATTTTATTTTTTTTTTTTGAATTGCTTTCTATGTTAATTAAATGCTGTTTTTATTACGTATGCAATATGAGATTATTTACAGAAGTATACTATATAAGAGCATGCTTAAATAGTTACGCATAAAACGATGACATTACAAAAAAGATATCTAGGTGTTAAATCTTTTTAGTAGTTTTTCCTGTTTTCTATGTACCAAAAAGTTGACAACCGTCTCTCAATTGGACAAAAGGTTTTTTTTAAGCAATTTAAAAAATCACTTTTATTTTACCTATGAGAAAATTAAATACTGTCTTCCTTTTCAGACAATTACGTCATAAGACATTTTAAACGAAAAGGCATTTCTATTTTATGTACTTAGGTGGAGTGGATATTTCCAAAAAGCCCCCACAGGAAACCTGACAATCTTTTCTGGATAAAATCAAATAAGAAAAAAAATATTTTTTGGAGAAAACAAAAAGATAAAACAACACAGAGAAAAAGATGAATCTGTAAAAGTAGGGCTAAGCAAAAAGTTTTTCAGCAGAATTCCTCAGGTTTTAATTGCAAACTTGAAATGAAGAAGGTAAGAACAAGCAAAAAGCAAGCTAATTCGAATTTCTTCTGTGCCCGTGAAGGTCAAAATTAGGAAGAGTCGAAAACTGGGTTTTTCTTTGAAGAATTTTCACTTGAAACTTTTAATGACCTTTTCCATCCAACGCGCGCCTATTTATATTCGTGAAATTAAAATTTGTGTCACTGAAACCTTTTTGAAATTCTGTGTGACTCATTTCTAAGAAACTTTTCTTCTCTTTTAGAAGGTGGAAAGGGCAAGGGGGTAGAAAGTAAATAAAGAATGCTGAAGGAAATTTTTCCGGGGTCAATATTTAGTAGGTAAATACATGGCAGATCCCTGCCTATTTTTTTTTGTCTGTGTTTCATTCAAATAAAATATTTCTGGTACGTGGAATTTCGTCAAAATCCAATAAAATTGTGTGTCCCTCTGTTCTGGATATCTCAATAAAACTCTTCTCAAGTCCGATATCTGCTCAAAGGGTTTTTCGTGGGTCAAACATAATAAAGCCTTATGGGTTCATATTTTATAGCAATTGTTAACACACTGTTGTGTTAGAACTTTTCGGGCTATTCTCGTTCGTATAACCCTTTTCTGGAAAGTGCCCTTTATACTACATTATTTCAAAGTAAGTTGGATTTTGTCCCTTCTCAAGAAACGAGGGGGATTGTTTGGTTTTGCATTTGATGGGCGTAAAACCAAACTTCAATAGAGCAATGATTAAGGCATAAGCTGTATTCGAAGGGGAGCCGGAGAATTTAAATTGAGGAAATCATTTTTAGATTCGTCTAGAGGTCAGTTTGGTGCTAGTTAGGGAAAAACAAATGTAAATTTTTACATAAAAAAATAAAAACCGACTTGAAACCTTCAAAATTCGGTGCCAGCCAAGGCAAGTTTATAAACCTATAGCAATTTGAATTTATAAACTTGCTTTCTCTGCCATCGTCTCTAAAAACAACTGATTAGATATTGTAAATATTTAGGTATCAATAATTTTGTATATCGTCCTTCAATGCCCTTTTATTTAAAGTAATAAAAAATATTATTATTAACTTGTTTGTTTAAGTTTGTACTCAAATGTGCGTATTTGAAGTCGGTTTTAATTTGTTTGTAAATTTTCACTTTGTTTTTCAATTTTTATTTAATGGGATGTAATTGAAACTCAATAACCGGGATTCATCCCCTAATTTTCCACTTTTAGAGGGGGAATATTATCTTCAAATTTAAATTTGACCACCCTCGATAGGCTATAAATTCAATAAAAAAAGATCCATTAAAATTGATGTCGCGGATTATCATATTAAGGGGGTCCTCTAGTTTCTCGGTTCGAAAAAATTGATTTTTTTTTTCATAAATCACATCTACAATATGTGTAGAAAATGTGTACCAAAGGATTTTTCGATATTTGAAGTGGTTCACAAGTTACGGCCCTGGAACGGAGCAGGTATACGAAGAGCGCGCTGGGCTGCGCGAACTTTCAAACGCGATTTTCTCGAAACACCATTTTTCGAAACGGCGACCACGATATTTCAGAAACTACTGCACCGCTCTTGTTCAAATTTATACAATATATAAATTTTATCTAGGAGCGAAAAACTTAAGAAAAAATGAGTAAAAAATAGAATATAATTTTCAAAAGTGTATAAAAAAGTCAATTTTTGCAATTTAGAATTCATTCTAGTTCAATCGCTAGACTTAAATATGAAGATTAAAATGCCGTTTGGTTTTTTGATTTCAGATAAGCAGAACAGCCGCAATCTTGGTCGCCGTCAAGCACCACTTTTACTTGATGTCTTCTTGTCGGCCACTATAACTTTTTTTCTATTATATATTTTGACTTCAAAAAATTTGTAAAGCTTATATAAATGTTAATAAAGATTATGCAAAAACAATGAGATTGATTATTTCGATGGTTTGCCCGTAAAAAATTATTGAAAAAGCCGTAAAAAACCAGCCGAGAAACTAAAGGACCCCCTTAAGCGAATAAATGTAAATATAGAAAGAAAAAATAAAATACAGTAGAATCGAAAAGCTTCTCCTCTGTTTGAAATCGATTAAAAATTAAATAAAAAGAGTAAAATTGCTTGGAATACCTTGTTCTTGTCATTGCTTATTTTACCACTGAAATATTATTTATTAAATAATCTATAATTTTCATTAACTACTTATATTACTATATATTATTCATTCTGAAACAAAAGCTTAAGGTACTATTACCGTCTAGAATGCTAAAAAATGACATATATTCAACAATTTTTTTTTCACTTTCTATATTATATATTGTTATCAAACTTTTTTTACAGTATTAAACAGTTCTTGAAGATTACGAAAAAAATTTTTATTTTTATTTTCTATTAACTGTAAATTTAATACAGGGCGCTCAAATTTTCTTCTCAAAAAAACATTGCTGCATGGCGGACAGTTAATCTCTGGAACGGTAAGTCTGAAACATAAAATTCAAAAAGAGTTACAAAAAGGAAGTGTTCTTACGTGATAGTTTACCAGAAAAATTGAAAAATCATTAAAAATAAAAAAATGGCGGACATTTCAAAATTTTTTTCAAAAATCGCCCTTTTTTTCGACCTTTTTTCAGGCTCAAAAATTTTATATATTTTTTTTGTGGTCAAATTGTCGTAAACTATCACGCAGGATATTACAACGAACAGAATGCTTCAACGTTTATTAAAATCGGCCCAGTAGATCCGGAGATTAACTGTCCGCCAGTTAAAAAAACCTAAACTCGAGAAAAACGCATTTAAAGTTTATTTAGAACATGGGAACAGCCGAGAGCGCGCTTCAATTGAGTCGTTATATCTCGGCACTGGCTTCGAATTTCGATTTAATATTTTAGGCAGTTATTACTGAAGGTATAAAGAATCTAAAAATGTAAAAAAAAAAAAAATTCATTTTTTGAAAATTCTAGACGGTAATAGTACCTTAATATAGAAAAACCGAATTTTCTTTTATTCAAATTGAGGTCGAGCTCAGTTTTTCTGTATAAAATTGGATACTGAGGTTTTACTCAATTTTTAAACATATTGGCCGATGGGCCAATGGTGAATAAAATCCAGCAAATGCTATTAACTTGATATTATGAATGAATATCATGAATATAAATATATTTCCGGCTGTAAAAAAAATCCTATATATACCTACGTAACTAAAAACTATTGATAAAAATTCATGGAACAAAATTACTATTTACAATAAAGAACAATTTTATAAATAAGTAAATAAAAGTTTAATTTCATAAAATTTTAAAAATTGCATAATATATAATATTTAATAATATTTTATTTGAAACAACTATGAAACCCAGTAAAACATTCAACAAAATTCAATATTAAAGCTACAACAAATATAGGAAATGTCGAAAATAAAGCATTTTGTTTTGAACACGATTCAAAGTTGTTTTTTCTTATCAAATTAAAAATGAAAATTGTTATCTCCAAGTTTAATGTGAAATATAGTAAAAATTTATAATTTTCGGCATAGGCGCCAAATCATAATTGAAAATTTTTGAGTTAATGTTAGTCCTATTTTTTTTACAACGTCTTTTCTTCAGTGAATACCCTGGATTGACTAAGAATGAAATTTAGAATTTTAGAAGTATGTATTCAATTTTAAAAATATCGACGAATTCATAAAAAAAAGAGACAATATGATAATTTTGAATCTGAAAACCGCTCGAAATTCGAAAATTCTTTTAGTATTTTGTTTTTCTCGAAGTCAAGAACATGTTTATCTATAATTATTTATTTATTTTCGTATATATTTCGTATATCTTTACAAAATATTTCACTTGATTGGCTTTAAAAATAAGCTTCATAGAAAGGCAATATCTACTATATGTTTTTAATTTAAACCTATATTTAGAGTATTTTTTTATTATAACTTAAATGTAAAAATCATAGAAGATAACCAAATGCAAAATAGAGTTTATTGTGTTCTATTTCTTAATCGGCTTCCAGGAAGAAAGAGGTTATGACAACTATTTAGGGTTCCGCGTACCTCTAAATTGAGAAACCCTTTTGCACTAGTTAACACTTTAAAATATTCATGTAAGAAATTAGGTATTTGAAAAAAAATTTTTTTGCTTTTTTATATCATATGGGGTAGGGGAGAGCGGGGCTTGAAGTTCCCGAGTTAAGTTGTTCCGATAGCAATAACTTTGTAAGGGAAAGAGATAGCAATAACTTTGTAAGGGAAAGAGATAGCAATACATGTGAAGTGCGTCGTTAAAGCGTCAGGTGACGCGTCATTTTAGTTACTCCGTCGACGACGGTTGAGTGGCTGTGTGCACGTAGCTGTCAAAACGACACGTATGTAAATTTTTTCGTGTTTAAACTATATGGTCTATCTCTGTATATTATAGACCGATTCATACGTAACTTTCCTAAATTGTAGTGACATTGGTAAGGTATATTATTGCATAAGAATTTTTATAATTGATTATATTAGTTTGCCGGTATGTCAGTCTTCGTATATAAACGTAGTTTGGATAAGTTCCTTCCTGACGGGGCTGGTTGTTTCCCGGTTGTTTCAATCGTAGGGGAGAGCGGGGCTGGAAGTTCCCGGGGTAAGTTGTTCCGACAGCAATAACTTTGTAAGGTAAAGAGATAGCAATACATGTGATGTGCGTGGTTAAAGCGTCAGGTGACCCGCCACGTCGGCAGTCATTTTAGTTATTCCGTCAACAACGGTTGAGTAGCTGTGTGCACGTAGCTGTCAAAACATCACGTAAGTAAATTTTTTCGTGTTTAAACTATATGGTCTATCTCTGTGTATTATAGACCGATTCATACGTAACTCTCCTAAATTGTAGTGACATTGGTAAGGTATATTATTGGATAAGTATTTTTATAATTGATTATATTAGTTTGCCAGTATGTCAGTCTTCGTATATAAACGTAATTTGGGGCTACAAGTTCCTTCCTGACGGGGCTGGTTGTTCCCGGAACAACTTACCCCAACTTACCTTCAATCGTATACCTAAAATTCATAAGACCATATTTTTTTATTTTAATGATGAGAAATTACAAACGTAAGACAGAGAGAGGTAAAGCCTCCGACACATTGTTGCGTCGAGCTGCAGATGCTGTTATCAAGGAGGGAAGACCTGTTAAAACTGTGGCAAGAGAGCTTGAAATTTGCCACGTGACGTTACATAGATTTGTTACAAAATTGAAAGATGGCAAAGTTAGTACCATAGGTTACAAATCCAGGTTAGTTTACCTTGGAACAGGAAAAAAAAATTAGCGAACTACATTTTAAAGTGTTCCGCAATATACTTCGGTCTTCTGCCCGGAGAGGTGCGAAAACTCGCATATGAATGTTTAGTTATGAATCTGATAAGATTTATAAGTTTATAGATCTCAATTATAATTTAACTAAGTAAAGAAACGTTTATCTGGAGCTCACCATTTATGTTTTGTTATTTTTTAAAGTTAAAAAAGTTAAAAAAGTTTATCTGGACCAATAATGTTCTGTACCAGTAATATTTTGTAATTTTTTAAGTTTATTTGTGCATAGAATAAACATTACATACATAAATATATAGAAATGGTTGTTTTATTTCAGAAAACCTATGTTATTCTGACAGTTTATTGTCATAATCTAAGCGGAACAATTTGCCCCAAAGGTGGAACAACTCGCCCCAAAGCGGGGCTGAATGTTCCGCTCCGAAAGTTGACAAAAATTTGCTTCTGTAAAAAAAACTATTGAAATATTAGTAGAAATGACTATAATATTACAAAACCCGATAAACAACCATTCAATATTTGCACATGTTGAAAATGAAAGGTTTCATTTTTATAATAAAATTTCATGTTATTTGAAAATCGGAACTTCCAACCCCGCTCTCCCCTATACATAAAATTCTGAAGACCATATTTTTTTATTTTAAGGATGAGAAATTACAAACGTAAGACAGAGAGAGGTAAAACCTCCGAGACATTGTGGCGTCGAGCTGCAGATGCTGTCATCAAGGAGGGAAGACCTGTTAAAAATGTGGCAAGAGACCTTGAAATTTCCCACGTGACGTTTCATCGATTTATTACAAAATTGAAAGCTGCCAAATTATTTTTTAAAGTTAAAAAAGTTTTTCTGGACCAGTAATATTTTGTCGTTTTTTAAGTTTATTTGTGCATAGAATAAACATTACATATATAAATTTATAGAAATGGTTGTTTTATTTCAGAAAACTTATGTTATTTTGACAGTTTATTGTCATAATCTAAGCGGAACAATTTGCTTCAAAGGTGGAACAACTCGGCCCAAAGCGGGGCTGAATGTTCCGCTCCGAAAGTTGGCAAAAATTTGCTTCTGTAAAAAAAACTATTGAAATATTAGTAGATATGACTATAACATTACAAAACCCGATAAACATCCATTCAATATTTGCATATATTGATAATGAAACCCTTCATTTTTATAAATGAAACCCTTCATTTTTATAATAAAACTTGTTATTTGAAAATCGGAACTTCCAACCCCGCTCTCCCCTATCATTTAAAATATTTTATTATGTGGAATACAAAAATAGTTTGTTTAAATAGCATGTTTAGAAAGAGATTTTGAAAAATATGCGTAAAATTGAAGTTTACAGGAAAATTATAGAAATTCTAGAAGATATGGAACGGAACCCTCTATGCGCGAGTCGGTTGCTTTTAGAATAACATAGGTTTGTCGAAAGTTACAATGATATATTTGACCCTTTTCGATCGGCATGATCTTTTTCCGTATAAACATGTCTTATTTTATTATCAAGCGGAATTAATTACTCTTTATCATACCTTTCTGGGGTTTTATGTATTCACAACTTAGTTTTAAACAATAGTTTAATTACGTTGCTTTGGATATCCAGTATAGTTGTGTCTATTCCATAAGAAATTTGTACATAGGTACAGTCTTTGCTTACCGAACAGCTGATACGATTCTCTGATTATCACAAAATAATGCAATTTAATATTAACATTTAAAAGTATACATTTTGAAAATTTAGAAAAAGCGGCTATTTTCAAGAGAAAAACTCTTGTACTCCGAAACCAGGGCTTCATATCACTAATTGTTTTCTCAAATATTACACTTTGAAAAATTAACTAATAATAAATAAAATATATCAGCTTCAAAATATGCTGTTTTTTAATATTAATATATTTATTATAAATCACTTATGGAAAAATATTTTTAAAAAACGTTTGCTCCGTCTAGCTGAGCCGATCGTAAAGGGTTAGAAAGCCTGGAAAAATTACAGAACTTTAATATGGTTGCCTCAATTTACTTAAAATTGCATTTAAATCATACAAAGCTTTGTAAATGGAAATACTTCATATTTAGTACCCAATTTTTAAAAAGGTAAATGTAAAAAAGAATAAAATAAAAATATAAAAACAGTATAATATTTTACTAAAACCAAAGTTAAAATCATCTGCTACTACTTTAAATATTGAATTCTAAGGTTTCACCAGATGTTGTTAAAGATATATTTATTAAATAATAAGAAATCAAGACGCACTGATTTCTTCATCACTTACTACTTTTACTTTCAAACGCCTAATATAACACGGGTCCAGAAATTTTATATTTTTTTCTGTTGCCAAATAATGGAAAAAAAGCAAATTCCAATGGTATCGAAAATTTTGAAAGCCTTTCGTACTTTTATATAATAGTTTAAGGTTCAAACTTTCATTGGAACCACGTTGCAAGTTTTCGTGAAAATTATCGTTTCGAAATATGATCTTTTGTAATTTTTATCCATTATTGTCAAAAACGGGAACTAATTAAAAACTTTATTTTGTGAGTTCATAATCTATGGGAAAAATTGTATAGAAATAAACCCTCATTTCTTCGGCAACTAAGTTGTTTACCTATGAATCTCTCAGTACTGAATATTATTATTTATATTGTCTGTGATTTATCTAAAACAAATAAGTTCCTTTCTTCATTATACATATCATAATACTGGTCCTTTTTGCTTACATTTAAGAATTTTCCAAAAGACATGAAGTTCGAATTTCTTATCAAAGTAATATTAAAATTTAAAAATTCAAAAAGTAAAAAAAGCGCTAGAGGAAATCTTTTCATGACAACTATTTTTTATTAGCGCTGAGTGTCAATTGCCAGGATATTTGATTTTAATCAATGGGTAGTCTTGACAGCAATTCCTACAACCATACAAACGAAATAATTAATGGGCCTTGACAAGTCCTTGGCCAAACCTAAGTGCAAATGTATGCGAAGAATGGCGCTCTTCTGGAAAGTTAGAGGATATTCTGAGAAAATATGTTTTTGACATTTTCCAATTAAAGGAAGTCATCTGATGCTGGCTAACTTAAATTTGTTTTCTTTATTCCGCTGACAAAATTTTGTTGTGAAATTTTATCAACAGAAATGTTCGTTCGGTCTCTGTTGGATAAATATGAGGAATTTTTGCATTACATCTTATAAACCCGATTTTTATGCTTTTACAAGTTTGTTTTATAGTTTCGACACTTATAAAAGGTTTTACTGAAGGAAATAAATGCGCCTATACAAATCTTGTATTTGTGTATTTGATATAAAAATCGATATGTTTCCATTTCCTTCTACATTTATAATTAGATATTAGATCAGTTTTTTTGAATTTACACATATAATATATTTCCATAGCAGATTCAATACCTGCGACCTTAAAAGCCCTTTGATTAACCCATTAACCCATTAATTCGTAAAACGAGAATTTTGTGCACTCAAGTTCAATTGTACGATTCGAATAGCAAATTGGGGAAATTTTCTTCAAAAATCGTATATAAGGGGTTCTTGGGGATGTTCTTTCAGAATCTGGTATTTGTTTTGCATAAAAACTTCATAAACCCTATTATTTTCTGGGGTTTTTAAAAAAAATGCTGATTTTTTTCTTTTCAAAGTCGATTATTTTGACGTTGCTGCTTTTGAATGATCACTTAACCACCAGAAATTGCGGTCCGAATGTATAAACTTTCTCAAACCATGGTTTTGAAATTTTTTTTTGTTTTGGGTTATGCAAAATGGCCATTTTGTACAATGTAACAAAAAACTTCGCGATTTTTTTTACACGAAAAGGATTAACTTTACAAAAAAAAAAAAATTTATAGAACAGAAAATGCTTAATATTAGCCGAAGAACACGTGTAAATTTTTTAAAAATTTTCATGGACTATTTGTGGTTTTTTGGATTTGGCCAATTTTTGGAAAATCTAAAAATGTCCCAAAAAATTCATACAAATTCAAAAAACTAAAAGTAGTCGAACAAATTCGGAAAAAATACACTCGTGTTCTTGGGATAATTTAAAGCATTTTCTGTTATATACAAAGTTTTTGTTAAAACATCCAACTTTTTTTATTACATTCTTGTACAAAATGGCCATTTTGCAAAAACCAAAACAAAAAAAAAAACTTTCAAAACCATGGTTTGCGAGAGTTTAGACATTCGGACCCCGATTTCTGGTGTTTATATGATCATTAAATAGCAGCAACGTCAACATAATCGACTTTGAAAAAAAAAAAAAAAAAATCAGCACTTTTTTTAAAAACCCCAGAAAATAATAGGGTTTTTAAGCTTTTAAGCAAAAAAAAAAAAAAAGCCAGATTCTGAAAGAGCATCCCCAGAAATCCCTTATATACGATTTTGGAAGAAAATCTCCCCAATTTTCAACTCGAATCGTACAATTGAACTTGTGTGCACAAAATTCTCGTTTTGCGAATTAATGGATTAATTTGAATAGAAATTTCATGTAATTCCAAATGTTCGGAAGCGATAATTGATACACCATTTTGGAATCCAACCCCTAGTCTATACTGTAATTTGGGATATGGTGTATACTCATTATTCACTTATTTCTCTTCGACCTGCCTTTTCACATGACAAACGCGTGCTTGTCATAGTCAATATATCAAAAACATATACTTATATCTTTATTTCGTTAATTTATAAAATGTCGAATTTTTTACAAAATTTATTCGCTCAAATATAGCATTTTAAAAAATTGAATGGCAAATTATTGTCTATCAAATTTTGTGTTTTTTTATTTTTGAGCTTGATTAAAACCGAAAATCTTTTACATTATATTTACAAAACAAAGATTTCAAATATTTTTCTTACCTTTTCTTGTTTAAATAAGAAAGCATACAAAATAATGAAAGTTGAATAATTTTTACTAATTATAAATAATAGTTCTCTCCTATTTACATTATTTAGGACTTAACGAATTTCAAAATATAGGTTTATTTTTTTAAATGCATATATCTTTTACATAAAAGTATTATAGATTTCATTTGTTGCAAAAACAATTCGTTATGATATCAAAATTATTTTGAATCATAATCGTGAGTAGATAATAAAGGCTATTTAAATTTCACAACTATTCGTCTTACATATTGGTTTAGAACGCTTATTTACATTGATACCTAAAACACTGAAATATTAAACTATGATGAATAAATTTCAAACGTAAATACATATCTTAAAAATATTTTTCGTTTATTCGAATTGCAAATACCTATGAGGTGAAAGCCATAAGGAGCAATTTACGTGGATTAAATTATTATAAAATTTCGAAAACTGACTTTATTATGAAGTCTACTTTCTCTATGATATTATATTGATGGCATCACAATTTGTTGAAAGACAGATTGCCCTTGAAACATCGCAAATAAAAGCCAATTTTGAAAAGTGTATATTCCTTAATGCCACCGAAGAGGTGTGCGAACATGTGTCTTTTCCGCAGAACAAATCCAGAGCAATTTCGTGTAAATTATGTTAATACCCGCAGTCAATATATCACTCAAGATACTTCCGGGAAAGATTTCCTTAAGGAGATTCGCACAACACCCGCAGCGATTTCCCGGCTGTCTCCGGCAGTGAATTGCCCAAATCATCCAAAACAAATTGACTTTATGAAAGAGTGCTTATCCTGAAATACACATATTTATGTATAGTTATCAAAATAATGGAAAACTTTTTAAAAGTAGTCGACTCGTAAGTTAAAGTGGTTTCTCGTTGAAAACATTTGGAGAAAATGTTTCTTTGCGCCGGGGTTAAGACGAGCAAGAGAGACAAACCTCGTGAAAAGGGGCAACTCCAACACAACGCCGGGAATATCGCGTGCTTTAAGTTTTAAATTAGAAAAGTTTTCACTAGAAAGAGAAGAGACCTATAGGAAAGTTTTATAGGAACATGTGAAAAGTTTTTTAAGGGAATTTTGCTATACCTCAGGCGACAGCTTCCGTTCAAAGAAATTTTTGTCACAGATAAAAGATAAAAAAAAAAAAAGGGACCATGCCCCAAAAATATAAAACTTCATCAAAGGTTTGTATAAAAGCTACTAAAACTTGCAATAATTACTATGATATCCTTCGAATGGATTACAGGTATTTTGCACAGTTCTGTCCACGAAGGTCTCTTAAATAGACCCTTCGGGCATTTGACCAATCTGCGGTAGCACGGGTTTTAGTCGAAAAATTAGCTATGTTTTTTCGAGTTTACAAAAAGAAAAGCGTTTATGGTAAATGGGAAAAAAAAGGTTTTACTAAATTTTATTTAAAATTTCTCTTAAAGTATTACCTTAATATCTTACGATTTTACCAGATGTTTGAAGTCGATGCAAAAATCTAAATGATATTAATGCAATATTTAGTAATGAAAAAATCAATATTTCTAATATCAGTCAGTTTTTCAGGCCGTTTTCAAACATGTACTAAAAATCGTAGGATTCAATAGAATTATTTAATAATTTTTTTTTTGAGGTTGATTCAATTTTTTGTATTTATAAGTTTTTATTTATAGTAATTATTTTTTAAGTTGAGCTTTGTAAGATTTAAATGTATTTTTAATATAGAGTTCGCTATTTTTAATCTTTAACCTCTTACTTATTCTTGTTATTTAAATTGAGAGTAAAAGGCTGCCATTTCGGATACGCATTCTTGAAATTTGAAAATAGGAATTCATAACCTTTTATTTTTAAGTCAGTTAAAATCTACTTAACACTACATTGATCATGGATGAAA
This sequence comes from Dysmachus trigonus, assembly GCA_949715965.1. Lineage (NCBI taxonomy): Eukaryota > Metazoa > Arthropoda > Insecta > Diptera > Asilidae > Dysmachus > Dysmachus trigonus. Next base: position 86,718,172 of record OX454319.1, on the reverse strand, counting down.
TCACATATTTTCATCAAATATACAATTTATTAAATTTAAAATCAATGAAAAAATAGTGTTGAAGTATTCTTCAATTCGCTTTTTTATTCTTTTCCCTGTACCTTATTATTATTATAATTTAAATTATTATCTTTATTGAATAAATTTAATTTTTTTAATGTTATATTTCTCTTAAATAATTTTATTTAATTGTTTATGAATTAACAGTTCAGACTGAGTAAACATACCTAAAAATTGTTTTTCTATTTTTATATATAAAATAATGCAATCAAAAGCAAAGTACACTATTATTTTGTAAACTAGATTAATAAAGATAAAGAAGACAGTTGTTGTCTACAATTGATTTTTGTTGGCTTAATTATTTATTATTTTTCAAATTCTTATACTAATTAATTTTTGATTCTGAAAAAAAAGTTATTAATTTTTTTGTCAGTTGAGGGGTATTAGGAAAAATAAAGTTCTAAACTTTTAAAAAACTTAAACATTAAAAAACAAGACTAGAAGATTCTAGACAAAAGCCAGAAAACTCCAGAGGTAAAACTCGCAGAATTTAATTTTTTGCATTTTCCCTTGTATTTCTGAAACCCTATCCAGGCAAAAAAACTATTTTCCAAAATAGGGCTGCCCGGATCGCGTTTTTTAGCTAAATCGACTCTAAGTAAAATAACTAGATGATTCTAGGCAAAAACCAGAAAATTGAAGAGGAAAAAATCGCAGAATTTCAATTTTTACATTTACCCTTGTATTTCTTCGTAATAATTATTACTTATTAATATTTGATTCTGAAAAAAAAAGTTATTCATCTGTTTGCCAGTTGAGGGGTATTAGGAAAAATAAAGTTAAAAACTTTTAAAAAACTTAAACATTATAAAACAAGACTTCAATGTCTTTATATAAAAAAATTATTTATGCAACATCATTTGCAGTTACCTTTTAATTAATTAAATAAATATCGATAATTGCATATCTGCAGTCACATGTTGTCATACATTAGTTAATCTTATTTGCTTGAGATACGAACTTCTATATGATATACGTACATATATCGTAAATTGGGGAATATTTTCAAATCAATTTTTATTCAAAATCAGTTTAACTGTCGCAGGGAAATGGAAAATTTACTTGCATTGCACATCCCTATATAATATATATATAAAAATGAAAGTTTGTTTGTTTGTTGCTCAATCACGCCTAAACGCTTCCATCGATATTTTTCATTTTTGTCCGAGGGTAGTACATATTCTAACTTAACATATAGGCTTAGTTTTTTTCGGATAATACATAGGATTTCAAAATGGCGGATCCAAGATGATGGCTGAAAATTTTAAATTTGAAGCAATTTGCATGAAAATTGGTAAACAGGGATTTTGCGGAATACTGATTTCAAATCTGCTGTCCAAATTTAGAAATTCAAGATGGCGGATGAAATATGAAATCAAATGTCTCAATTTCAACGGATTTTAATGAAAATTAGTACAATGATTAATCTGAGGCCACGAATTTCGAATATTAGAAAAACTTCCAAAACCAAGATGGCGGATCCAATATGGCAACCAAAAATTCTCGTTTTCAACGGTTTTTAATTAAAATTGGTACAATGATTATTTTAAGGCCACTAATTTTGAATACTATTAAAGTTTGGAAATAAAGGCGTTTTCAGGTTGAAACAATTTCTAGGATATAACAAACTAGAACATTTGAGAAGTTTTTAATTAGAAAGTATTTACCCAACGCCGGGTGAAACCGGGTAACCCAGCTAGTAAATTATATATTTTTGGAACCTTCACATTAAAACCTTTCATTTGAAACCAAACTCGATACATTTACCTAATTTTTATTTTTCATATCCGTATCATATCCGGTATGTTGGATTTAACATGATGTCATTGTTTATGACATACAAAACTCAAAATTTATTATTGAATCATTACTTTGTTGAAATTTAAAATATGTTGGTTACGTCCTAAAGTAATTCTTGTTGTCGAATCAACATCGCGACTTATATTTAATGACTTGAAGTTTAATAAAACAACTGAAGTGTACTTCTTCCACCACTTCACCGCAAATCGAATGAATTATTAAAATCATCCCGGGCAATGTCCTTTGGTTTCGCCGCAAAGATATCACATCCCGACGACTGCTCGACATAATTGCACATTAAGGAGTAGGTTTCAATCCCGCTCAAGTTCAATAATGCTTGGCGGATAATAAACAGAAACAGTGGGAGAGGTCCTTAAAGACCATAAGGAATCGGGTATTTGTTCAGAAGCGTTCACAATGAGTGCCAGGACAGTAAATTTTCAATAATCCGACAACTCTCTACCTCAATACGACTATATAAAAACTTTGTGAATGGTAAGAGAAATGACTGGAAATTCTTTAATTAATTTTCCATCTGGAGTTATCACTTTTAGACAATGGGCGAGGATTATTGGCACATTACTCTATTTCAGCGGCTATTCATGCCTTTTACTTAATTAAAAGTCTTCGTCTTATACGAAAAGAGGATCGGTTCGTGTGTCTTTGCGACGAACTTCGTCTGGATATAATTGACTAAGTGCATTCATTCATTTATTCAGCTATTCAATTCAAAAAAGCCATGTCTAGGGAGGGTCTTAAAAAGGACTTCTTCTCCCAGGAGGAGTAATGATAGCGCGCTCCTTTCACTGTCGCCTCCTAAAAATTCACCAGATTATGGCAGGGACATCAACTTTAAGGATTGAACATAAAAGTAGCCAGAAAAGGCGAGGAGGTGGCGAAACGTCTTTCATTAAAGAGATTAAATTGCCGAGAGACTTCTTCTTCGAATCTTATCTAAAACAGATCGGAGGAGGTGAATCCAATCCACAAAACGTATGTTTTGAATAGAATTGCGAAAAGGCGGTAAAATTCGCTGTGTGAAATGTTGAAATGTTATAGAGCATTGTCTGCAGCGCGACAGGGTCTATTTAAATATTCATAAAGGATATACAAACCATACATACATACATACATACATACATACATACATACATACATACCTACATACATACATACACACATACGATCCCAACTCAAGGACGACGCGTTTTCAAAGTTCTTCAGTTTTAAGATTTAATTTAGATAAAGGATCAAGAAGACATCGGGAGGGAATCCTGCCGAGTATAATGGACAATTATGGTGGCGGTGCTGGAAAGCAGGCGACAAAAATGTCTGGAGACATTTTATCGCAGCGTCAGAGCGCACAAAATAAAAACAAAATTCATGTGGAGCAGACACAGTCATGATATGGAACATGGAAAAGTTGTATCTGGTGAGAAACAGTCCATGGTAAGGAAAATATATATATAGAGGGAAATAAGGGGTCTAAGAGGGTCTAAGGGAGTCACAATCAAAGTTCAGTGCTTCCTCTCTAAAAATTGATTTATGTCCTTATTTACATATCTTGATATATTTCAATAAATTCTGTAATAAGACTTCTGAAGGGGAGGGATTTTCCGACACTTGGATACATTCTATGCTTCAAGAAAGATAGTGTCACGCACTTAGCTCCGGAATGGAATGAATGCGGTTCAGTAAAAACAAGCAGACCAGATAAAGTTGAAAGTTCTAAGAATATCTTTACTAGGGATGCTGTTTTTGTTTTCATATCCTTTCAAAGGGTATGTTTATATACGACTAGAAAATAAGAAAATTTTGAATATTATGCATAGCAAGAAAACAATTGATATGAATGATAAAGCGAAAACTATATAAGTACATTTCTTTTTTTTTTTTTTTTTTTTTTTAATTTATTATTTAAGGTCGCTGTAGAACTACTGTGGTTATTAGCGACCGTTTTAGCAATTATTACTTCAGACTTTCTGATATATTCCTACAGTTGTAAGGAACTTTATAGTTTGATTGCAGCTATGAATGTTGTTCAGCATAGTACTCAGATCATTAGGCAGGTTGGTTGCGGACCTTTCTCGGTGGTATTGATCACATTCTAGTAACAGGTGGCGGACGGTGAATCTACAGCTGCATCGAGGACAGGTATTGGGGCTTGTTCTTTTAATGAGGTGAATGTGGCTAAAGTTGGTGTGGCCGATACGAAGTCTTGATATTACACACTGGTCTTCTCTGGGAAGTTTAGGATATTTATCGAAAATATTGTTGCGTACTTGGTGGAGGGATGTTGGCGGAAGCTGTTGCCAATAGTTGTTCCAGAATTGCATGATTTTAGCGTGGATGAGAGCAATTGCTTCTCGATGCGTTAGTTTAGACTGGTGGTGCATTACTAAATTTGTGGCTACCTTGGCACATTCGTCTGCTTTTTCATTTCCAGGTATTCCTTGGTGTGATGGGATCCAACAGAGTGTGACATTATTCAAATTAATCGCTTGTTTGAACATTACCTGTATTTGTTGTATTAGGGGCTGAGAGCTGAATTGGTTGTTGATGGCCTGCAGGCATGACAAAGAGTCCGTATAGATTACAGACTTGCAAACCCCGACCTTATTCCTGATATATTTAATTGTATTAAGTATAGCAAAAGCTTCACATGTAAAAATGGAGCTGTAGTCTAGTAGGCGGTAGCTTTCGACTATCTGTTCTGTTGTAGTGATCGCATAGCCAGTACTTTCATTAATTTTGGATCCATCTGTATAGTATTCGTCGTGGCCTGTGTATTTTTGTCTCAGCTCTTGGAATAGTTGCTGATACATCCTAGGTGCAGTCTGTTGCCGGTTGTATTTAGTTAGTGTCCAATCGATTGGTATGGTTAATTTCTCCCATGGGGGGTTGTGGTTTAGCGATCTGGTTGCTATAGGGGGTAACGTGAAGTTTAGGTAATCAGTGTAGATTTTAATTCGTACTCGGAGTGGTTTCGGCAAATGTGGTGATGCGGTGAACTGTGAGGCGTTGTAATCTTTGAAGGTATTGTAGTGAGCAGGGTTTCCTGGGGTTGAGGAAATTGTTGCAGCATATTTTAGGCATAATTCTTTCCTTCTTATTCCAAGAGGAGTTTGGCCTACTTCCGCCTCGAGGCTGGTAGCTGGGCTGGTTCTAAAGGCACCCAAGGATAACCGGAATGCAGTGTTCTGGATGGGATCTAGCATTTTAAGAGTTGTTGGTTTGGCAGAGTCGTAGATTATTGCTGCATAGTCCAGTTTTGATCTTATTAAGGCTTTATAAATTGTTAGGAGGACCTCCATGTCCGCACCCCAGTGTATAGATGACAGTATTTGCAATATTCGTAGCCTGTGTTGACATTCGGTTTTAAGATTTTTTATATGTGGGATCCATGAGATTTTGTCGTCAATTGTGAGTCCAAGAATTTTGATTTTGTGTACCTCTTTTATTGGCTGGTTGTTTAGTGTGAGGTTAATTCGTTCATTGTTTCTCTTGTAGCCTCGCTTGATTAGCATAGTTTCGGATTTGGATGCAGAGAACCTGAATCCTCTAGTATCGGCCCAGTTCTGGATCGTGTTAAGGGTTTCTTGTATTATGTTGAGCGTCGTTTCGATATTACTGCCGCTGCAAGAAAATGATAGGTCATCAACGAAGATATAGTGTTTTAACGGAGCTTTGATACAAGAGAGCACAGGGTCTATAGTTAGAAGGAATAATATTACGCTGAGAACAGATCCCTGAGGTAGGCCATTTTCTAGTGAGATTTTATCAGATAGGACGTTTCCTATTCGTACTCTGATTGATCGTCCTGTTAGGAAATTAACGATAAAGGCCAAAAATTCACCTGAAAATCCTAGTTTTTTAAGTTGTTCTATTACTCCCTTAGTCCAGACCATTTCGTATGCTTTTTCAATGTCTAGGGATACGATTAGAAGGTGGAGGTTTGATGCGAGGGAGTCACAAATGTCCGCTTCGAGGTTTACCAGTAGGTCTGTGGTGGATCTCATATTTCGGGAGCCGAATTGAAATGTTGAGATTAGGTTGTTGTTCTCGAGAATCCATCTGAGACGTTTGGAGATCATCTTCTCCAATATTTTGCATAGATTGCATGTCAAGGAGATAGGTCTATAGTTGGTTGCTACTGTGTGGTCCTTCGAAGGCTTGGGGATGGTAATGACGATGGCCTCCTTCCATTGGTCTGGGAAGCATTGGTTGGTCCAGATGTAGTTATATAAAGATAATAGGTGGTCCAAATAGAGTCGGGGTAGGTTCTTGATGAAGGCATTAGGGATGTCGTCTGGTCCAGGGCTAGTGTTATTGCAACTAGCAACAACATTTTGTAGTTCTTTATAGGTGAAAGGTTTATTCATCGGGTCCAGTTCGGGATTATGATTTGAGGAGCTGCTGCATCCGCTATATTCAGCTCTGTGTTTCTTGAATTGTTCAGAGTAGTTGTTATCTGATGAGTTGGCCGCAAAACACTCAGCGAATGTGTTGGTAATGATGTAGGGGTCATTGGTCAATGCTCCGTTAACGTTGAGTCTAGGGGTTGTTGCAGGTTTGTGGTTACCCGAAAAATGACGTATTTTCCTCCAGACAAGTGCTAATGGTGTTTGGTGATTTAAAGATGATGAGAATTGGCGCCAGTGATCACTCTTAGCTTGTTTGACGGCTCTTCTAGCGGCAGCTCTTTTTATCTGGTATGAAATTTTGCTATCCTTCTTTTTTTCCTCATTTGTCTCCTTAATGTATTTCCGATAGGCTTTTTTGGATTCTCTGATCTTTATTTCGCATTCTTTGTTCCACCACGGTACGTTTTTCACATTTTTCCTTAAAGTTGTCTTCTGAATGTTGTTGTTAGCTGCATCAGTAATGAGTTCAGTGAAGTTCCGTAAGAGAGAGTTAATAGGTAAGCTGTGGAATGCACTGGGGTCCAAGAGTTCTTTGGAATTACGTATTAATTCCTGCTGGAATAAGATCCAATCTGCCTTGTCGATTAACCACTTGGGATGGGCTGGTGGGTTGTGGCTAATGTCCTGGCGTGTATCTTCAATGATGATTGGGTGGTGATCGCTGTTGTGAGGGTCCTCCATGGTCATCCACTCGAAGTGTTGAGCTACGTTGCTGGAGATGAGTGTGAGGTCAATAATACTGTGATTGCCAGTACTGCTGTTAAAGTGGGTGTAGGAGCCGTCATTCATTAAGATGAGGTTGTTGTTTTCAATAAATTCTCCGACGATGTGTCCGCGGGTATCTGTGGACTGTGATCCCCACATCAGGTTATGGCTGTTGAAATCGCCCAGAATTATAACAGGAGTCGGCAGTTGGTCCATGATTTGCTGCAAGTCTGTTGTGTTGAAATTTGTGCTGTTTGGGAGATATATATTACATATGGTGATAGGAGTGTTATTTTTAATTCTTATTGCTGTTACTTCAAGCTCGGATTCGATTGCGATTTCTTCGTAACCGTGATTTTCAGCGATATAGGTCGCAACTCCGCCACTGGCTCGTGTACTATTGATCCTATTCTTAAAGGTAGCGTTGTAACCATTAATGCTAGCGTAATGGGTATCCTTGAAGTTTGTCTCTTGAAGGCAAATACAGTCGAACGGGGTGTTAGAATTTAGAATCTGTAGAAACTCGCGTCTTGCATAGAGGCCGTTAATGTTCCATTGTAGTATTCGCATAGTATGGTGGAAGGAGTTTTCGCACGCGGTCGTGAGCGAGATTGTCTTCTACATCAGTGCTTGCATCTGTGGTGTTGCCGTCGCCGGATTCGCTTGCTGAATATTTTCCAGATTCAAGTTTTTTAATAATTCTGGTGAAGCGATTTTTCTGTTTCCTTAATGTGAGTGCTGGGTACAGTTTCCTCATCATGAGTGCCAATGCGTTGGGATTTAAATCGAGATCTAGTAATGTATCATGGATATTCTCTTTGCCGAAAGTTTTTTTCAAGAAATCAATTAATTGGAGGTAGCTACAATAATACTCGCTTGGATTTTTATTCATTTCGGCCTCTATCTCAGGTAGTGTTAGCGTCTCATTTTCCGTTGTGGGAGGGGTGAGCGAGATTCTCCTCTTTTTGGGGATTTGTTGGGCTGATGGCTTAGGTTTAGGGAATTCTATGTCTACTATTGAGGCGCATTGGGATGTGGAGGACGTGGTGGAAGTGTTAGATAGTAATCGTTTGGGTGTGGTTGCAGGGTTTAAATTAGTAGATGTTGGGAAAGCTATATTCACTTGTTGGTTTGCAATGTCGTCGGGTGCTCCGGCTGCTGGTTCCGTTGGTTCTGCATTTTGGGTTGTGGTTGTTTCGCTGAGTTTTGGGCATGCTCTAGCAATGTGGCCCTCTTCTTTGCAGATAAAGCATGTCATATTATCCAGTGAAGGGTAGATCCAATAAGAGGTGTCTTCGAGATCGATTTTCCAGGAGGCGGGCAATTTATTGACGTCGTCAGGATGTATATACACCTGACGGCGGAAACTCAGTATGTGTTGGTATCCTGGGATATTTAAGCCGGCACGGAGTGTGGTTATGTGCGAAGCGAGGGTGATGTTCGATTCCTTAAGCTTCTGTTCGATAATCGAATTCGGTATGATTGGTGGCACATTGGAGAGAATCAGCCGTTTGTTGCGTGAAATTAATGGTCTGATAGGAACATCACGATCGTTTATTGTGATTAGCTTATGTGCTTCAACAAGAGTGTCAGCTATCTCTCTAGTTGCGACGTATATGCATATGCGATTGTTTGATATTCTAGAAATGTAGCGGATGTTTTCGGGGTCGACTATTTCTCCGATAGCCTTGGCATAAACTTGAATTTGCACACCGTCAATCGCATCGAGGACGATCGCTTGTTCTTTTGTAGGAATGGCCTCAGATTGCAAGGCTTGCGCGTAATTCATTTTAGTCGACATGGCACTAGGATTCACTTGGAGTTTAACGAAGCTCCCTGTAGTCAGAGAGTTATTACTAGAGCGCAACCACTCAAACTCGCGGTAAGTATGGGCGCAGTCGAAGTGAAGCGTATAGAACTAGCACTTATTGATAAGGCAGTGTTAGGCACTGGTAGCGGTAACATTAACAGTTTTGGTTAATTTGCCACTTAACACGTAGACGAGTGGAAAACACGTCCGGCACGTCCAACTGCTAGGCGGGAACTGGTACATTTCTTGTTTTGGTAGAAATTGAGATAAATGGATAGATGAATTGTGCATTAACATTAAACTTTTGGTGAAAAAGGTCACTCACTTATAGTTGATAAGGTCTTTTTGTGACCTTCTACCGGTTGAAAATAAACCGAGAACAGGGTATTTATACAAATACTTCAATTTTAGGACCCTATTATGGAAGAAGATTTCTCTTGACTCGACTAGAGAATATACGCATTTTTTTGAGCAATTTTGAATATGAATCTTTGTAAGTCAAGACGAGCGATATTGATAGGGCCCTAAGTATTTATTGTATTGTCAAATCATGAAGTTTCTTTATAAATAAAAATTTCAATAAATAGAAAGTAAATTTTCAGACTTACCTAAATTAGACTGGTCTGTAAAAAAAATTTTTACCCCAAATTTCATTTTCATTTTCATTTATTAATCCGAAAATGAAAATGTTCCACCATATCACGTTTTCAAGAAAATTAGGTTTCAAATTGGAAAAAAAACGCTTATTTGAAATTTTAAAAATTTCTTAAGAAATAAAATAATATAATTTTAGCTCGAAATATAGTTTATGTGGATTATAACGTCCCCTAAATACAACTATTAGTTATTTGTTGACGTTATTAAAATTTATTAGAGAACAAGTTTTTCATTAGTCTTTCTTTATGAACTGAGAAATGAATGAACTTGTCTCTCGAACAAACCTTGATAAAGCTTACAAATAACTGATATTATTTATATATATAGTATATATATTAGGGTGCTTTTTTTTTTTTGCGACTATTTTTTTTTTCCAGTTCCACGTCGAAATTTTGTGGCAAATACCTAAACAAAAATTTCCTGAAAATTGGAGCCCTTAATATTAATGTTAAGTACTAGACCAAGGCGTATAAAGATTTCCTATATAAAATACACGTAAACTTTGATTATTTTTCTTCAAAACTCTACAGCTCAGAGGCATTTTATGGTATAATCCTGGTCAATGGTAGGATTTCTTCAGAATTGAATGCTCTACAAAAGTGCCCATTGCGGTGTAACTCTAACTCCCACCAGCGAGGTAGTACGGGTCACTAACCCCAATTTTTCCATGAAATTCTCGATTTTTGCCCCTATCTTGTAAACGACAAGAGGTACAGTAAAAGTGGATATGACAAACTTGTAGCAAATTCAATTCCCTCAAAAAAGTTCTTGAACACCAAACCGCTAGCTTCGATATTTCTTGAGATATTGGGCTTTGAATTTGAGGTAGTGTGGAACTTTCATGGATTATTGAGCTAAATTGTACAAACACTACCTCAACTTCAAAACCCAATATCTCAAGAAATATCGATGTTAGCGATTTGGTGTTCTAGAACTTTTTGGAGGAAACTGAATTTCCTACAAGTTTGTCATATTCACATTTTCTGTACCTCGTGTTATTTACAAGATAGGGGCAAAAAAAATGAGAATTTCATGAAAAAATAGGGTTAGTGACCCGTACTACCTCGCTGGTGGGTGTTAGGGTTACACCGCAATGGACACTTTTGTAGAGCATTCAATTTTGAAGAAACCCTGCCATTGACCAAGATTATACCATAAAATGCCTCTGAGCTGTAGAGTTTTGAAGAAAAATAATCAAAGTTTACGTGTATTTTATATGGGAAATCTTTATACGCCTTGGTCTAGTACTTAACATTAATATTAAGGGCTCCAATTTTCAGGGAATTTTTGTTTAGGTATTTGCCACAAAATTTCGAGGTGGGACTGAAAAAAAAAAAGTCGGGACAAAAAAAGCACCCTAATATATATATATTGTATTCAAATTTTTTAATTAAAAATAAATTATAATTTTTTTTTTCAAAGAATGTAAAACTGAATATAATTGAATAACTCATGGGAAAATTATAAAATTTTTGTGAGAGAAGTTTATTTAATAAATATAAGCAATTTATTTAGTTTGGCTTTTTTGATGTACGGTTAGTTGTATGATCAATCAACAGATTTGGGCAAATAATTTTTTAATTTAATTTCTTTTTAATTCCTTGGAAATCTGCTATAATGAATTATAAATTATACCAATTAAGATTTAAATATTTCGGAAATTGTTTAAACATTTAAATTCTTTTTTACAAATTTTGAACTGGTATTCAAAACTGACCAATAAAATTCAATTTTAGAAGAAATTATTCTTGTAAATTGTAATTAATAGAAAAGGTTTAAGTACGGTAGAATTTAGTAGAGTTTATTTTTTTAACGCTCTCTTTAAATATCAATATTTAATATCCTGTGTAAGAAGTTCCAGAAAGCGCTTTAATCCAAAATAGGGAATTTTATAAAAAATAAGGAGAAGACTATACGCAAAATCCTTTACAATCAATAGAAATAATTATTTCAAGTCTTAAATATTTTAATAAAAATGTCTAGGTACTGTGGTTTTCTGCAGATAATATACTAAGGTAAGATCATAACGTCCTGAAAATTATCACGTCGAATATTTTAATCTGGATAACAAAAATGCTCATCATAAAATTGAACAATTTTATTTGGGAGTAAACTTGGGACCCGAAAAAAGTAATTCACTTCTTTCATAAATAAGAAGAACCCCCTTTTTTTACATAGACCTAAAGATGAAGAGTAGGTTTTATCGTAAATTATTAAAACCAACAATATGTTTGTCGTTTCATAGGTCTTTGAGGGTGCTCAAATCCTTCGCGTTCAAAAAAGGTCAACCGATTAAATTGAAATGTGCTCTCAGTTTGTATGGGTGTTGGGGTTGAACTTATTTTACAATTTTATACATTTTTGATTTATCTCCTTTAATATTAAGCACTTTTAAAATTAACATTTCTGCAAGTTCTCTTTAATTAATTCATAGGTCAACACTAATTTTGCAAATGGAAAAGCGATACATCATTTCTAAAGGATATTTCCCACAGATTACGAATTCATAAACGAAAATTGTCTATCACAACATGGTTTTGATAAAAATAGGGGTAAAATGTGCAGAAGACTATATTTTAGCCATTTTTGAAAATTCATTAACAAATAACAGATTATCATAGGGACTTGTAACGATACTTAAATAATAGCTTAAATCTATTGAATCTATTATTAAAAAAAATCTATTAGAGACTTTAACAATTTCTGAAATATTTCATGAAATTCGTTTTTTTCCATAAAGCGATTATTTCATATAATAGAAAGTGAATAAATATAAGAACTGGTGCATTTTATTGAAAAACAAATACCCCAAGATGCTTAGTAAGTTCTATAGAAAAGTGGTATTTCATACAATATATCTAGATACAATTTCACGCTTTCTTTAGAGTTATGTAAATTTTCAAAAACTGGGCAAAATGCGGTCTTTTGTACTTTCCAGGCCTATTCTGCCATGATGGGACATTTTCATTTACGAATTCGTAATCTATGTAAAAAATCCTATAGAAAAAATATTATTTGTTCCAATGGACAAAACCATTTAAAAAAATTGTTGTCTAATGAATTTAGGAAATATTTAGTATATTTATTTTAGTGCTTAACATATTTCATATGCCTGTCTTTTATTTTGGTTCACGAAAAATTTGTATAAAAAGCAGTTTATAATTTTTTTCTTTTTTTAAATTTCCATCTCAGTGAGGATTCCGAATTTATTGTGGTGCCAATCGAATAAATAATAATTTCAAAATAGCAGACTGTAAAATTTTATACTTTTTCCGATTTTCTTTAAAATAAGTACATGGGGGTTTTTGGAGTCACAGATCACTAATCACTAATTTCACTCTTTCAAGATGGCGATTGGTAAAATTCTAAACATTATCTCAAGTAAAAATGAGCGGTGGCTGCACCTCGGTTGCACTAGGGCCGCACTATTTCTAGACGGCGCACGCAGCCGATAATGTTTGCGATTAAAAATAATTTGTGAAAAATTGTAATAGCAACAAGTTCGGTCTTATGAGGACCGAATTTGAGTACAAATTACAACGGCTGCACCACAGTATTATTTATAAATTAGTTCAGTAGATCGTGCGGCCTTGGTAGTTGGTATAGGGGAATTAAGGCTTCAAATTTACTAGTCCCATTTTTGATATATTTACTATAGCTTGTGGCCGTCATTCGGTCTACGACAAATGATGTGCAGCCGCGGTGAGGTCGAATAAAAAATTCAAAGTGCAGATATCGTGGTGCCGTGTGTTCTTAAAAATTTTATATATTTTTAGCTTATTTAAAATTTACTTTCAAATTGTACAAATTCAAAACGGTGGACTGTCAAATTACTACCATTCTCAACTTTATTTCATTATGGAAATTATGTGGTTTTCCACACCATCTTTTTTGATTGAATTGCATATAAATTATTTTTACTGTATACTTACGCGTCGCTACCTCAAAGCGATTTCAATTAAGATTCAACAATATTGTCCTTTCTCTGGGATATATGAAGGAAAAGAATTGCTTTTACATCCGCTACTCCATCTCAGTCACATCCTCATTACCGCCGATGGGAAATCCCTCGGCATACAATATCCGGCCTCACCCGCCGGCTCGTCCTTCCGCAGACTGCACCGTACATGTCCTCGATAAATAATGTAAGTAAGTTAATTTGATGTAAATACAGGAGCGGTACCTTTTGCTTCGTTGATTATTACGAATTGCTCGTAGGCAAGAGTCCCGACGCGCAAAGGACGTCCCCATCTGGCTCAGCAATTTGTCACAAATTAAATTTACACCTTTGGCAAATGTGTGGTTCGTTCCCGTAGAATTTGTCAATGTGAACAGGTTTATACCTTTCATTTATTCAGCTGAATTGCGTAGACCACACGCTGTACCCTGATTTAGAGAGATTTTCTATTAGGTGGGTACGTTTGATAAATTCGAAAATGTTTACGGGACAACTGAGAGAAATTTGTTACTTTTCCTCCTCCAAAAGTTATTGCAATAGGACAATTTCATTGGTTGGCAGGTAATTATTACATTTTGTACCACACCTTTACTATTTTGTGGCCTTACAACTCAGAGGTATTATGTGGAAATAAAATTCGGTAGTAAAAACCATTTTGCACATATATTTTATATTTTATTGACAATATAAAATCTATGGCACATTCATCTGACTGTAATTTTTGGCGGGAAATTGGGAATTATATTTCGCTATTAAAACTGGATTGCTCACAAAATACTTTAGAACAAACAATTTTATGAGAAAAAAAATTGAGCTAATTGCAAATCATAATTTACCTTTTTAAAGTTTTATCTGCAAATTTCAAGTCATCTTGTTCTGTCATATTGAATAAAAGGTGTTTTTATCAAAACCACATTTTTAAAACACTGCATCTAATAATGACTCATCGACTCATTAGCTCCATTTATTTTCAATGATCTGATCTGGATCTCTAATTTTCCTCTGAATTGAAATTTCTGAATACGACTCTTTTTACGTTAAAAAATTAATTAAATAATTTTTTGAGTTAAACATTTGAGGTTTGAATGGGTATTTGGCTTCGTTATTTGCTAATTTTTATACGTTATTTGCTAATTTTAAAATTATTATTGTAAGTAACGGTTTAAACAATCCAAATCAATGTCAGGATCAAGATCAGATCAATTAAAAAAAATGTAGCTATTATGAGACGTCTTAATATGATGTTCTGAAACACTTTGCTAAACTTGTTATAATTGAAATTTCTACATTGCATTAAAATATTATATTCCAGAGAAGAAATTTCTGAAGAAAAGTATTTCTTTCTAGACAACCAAAATTAAATAATTCAAAATAATTCAAATAATTCTTTCATTCAAAATTCTTAACTATAATTTTGACATAGTTTTACTTAATATTGATCCAAACACAGGATTAAAGTAGAAAAAATCTTAATTTGTTATTTTAGGCGTATCTAAATTTATTTATTTATTTTCGTATCAACAGGTTACATAAACCATCTGGTTCGATGACTAGCAACATAAAGAAAATTCTGTCCTCTAGTAGAACGCGGTCGGGAATTAAAATTAAGGAGACTCAGCATGTTAGGGGAGTCTATATGGCCAGTAACAATGTCATGCATAAACGTGACGCCTGCCACTTGCCTGCGCCTGGAGAGCGAAGGCAGATTTAAAAGCCCCAACCTATCTTTATATGGGGGGAGGTTGTAGGGATCACTCCACGGTAAGTCGCGGAGAGCAAAGCGTAGAAAACGTTTCTGCACTACCTCAACACGATTTATATGTACATCGTAGTGAGGCATCCAAACTACGGACGCGTACTCTAATAGCGGACGGACGAAAGCACAAAACAAGGCTTTAAGGAGATACGGATCGGCAAGATCCTTAGACCAACGCTTAATAAATCCAAGTGCTGAGTTAGATCGACTAATAATCCCATCAATGTGGTTATCAAAATTGAATTTTGCGTCAATAGATACGCCAAGATCCACAACACAATTTAGGAGGTTAATTGAGGATACCAAATTTTTTTCGGTCGCTATTTTCATACCCTATATTTTATTCGAATAAAAATTAGCCTCTACTATATGTTAAGTGGAAATATGTAGTACCTTTGGACAAAAAAATGAAAAATATTGAAACAAGTGTTTTGGCGTGATTGAGGAACAAAGAAACAAATTTCCGTTTTTATACATGTATATAAGGAGTGGGATAACATTTATTATTATATTATTTTACACATTTATTTTGTTCTTTATAATAAATAATGTAAATTTCTCTCTTTTATAGTAAAATTTCCGTGCGCATCTTATGGTAATTCAATTCATACATAGTTAAAGTACGACACCTATGTTACTCGAATTTAATTAGCATTTGATCAGATTTTTGTTGCTTTTAATGAATAAATAAATAAATAAATAAATAAATAAATATAACAAGTTTCACTTGGATATGACTCTTGCTTTTTAATAACAAAAGTGCTGGAAAGAACACATTTTCTTTGGTGCTATAAGTTTGAGATTTATGATCTACTTCTTTAACTTTTATTTCAAAGGGTAAATGAGAAAACAGTGGGTTATGATTTTCCTGAACAAAATTAATTTTGAATTTGGTCATTTAAGTATTCGTAAAATATCTGAAAGACCAGCGGCCAAGGACCCAGGACTATCTTCGCGGTTCGAGGGTCCGGAATTTGTGGACAATTCTGTCGCCTGTAGAACCACAGAAGCCCTCTCTGTATATTTCCGAACATAATGTTCTGTCTGTTAATGGCACTAGGACTAATGTAAGCAGAAATGGAATAATGACCTAAAAAGTTCGGGCCAACGCGAAACTTTCCCTCTATAAGTTATTCCGTAATTACCATGGGACAATCGTTCTGTGAAACAAAGGCCATTCGATTCGAAAGTTTTGGCGCTCACTGTTTCTTTCCCGAATGCTGCTGCTGTGGCGGCTGCGAGGACTTGAATGCATAGTTTGAATTTTTTTTTTCTCTTTCACTTTAATTTCCTTTTTTTCTTTATATACATCTCTATATTTTCACCCTTATTTCAATTCAAAGGAGTCGAGAGAAGGAAGTTAATGAAGGAATTTAAATACTTCGTTTATTAGCTTATAAACTATTTGCACTGCTAAAACCTTTGAAATTTCTGAGTTAATTTAATTATGGTGGTAGTGGTTTTTCTCGGAAATATTTAAGCAGAAGAGCCAATTCAGTGCAAGTTGCTTCGGGGGTTGTATGCAACCTCTCTTTGCTTCAGATAAATTTCAAAAGGACTATTTGCATCAAATAATTGCTTCACTCAAAAACATCACTTCAGTAAAATATTTTATGTTTTTCAGTACGTTGGAATTTTTTCATTATTTTTGTGTGCGATGTTTTTTAAATAAAAAGAAAAATTGATGGGTTCCAAGTTATTCAATTCGTAATCGGATTGCAAGAGCGCTCAGATTGCTTGCTAAAAATTCCATTAGTGCGTGACATGTTTTATTCAGTGTAGAGGAAATATTTTTATTACTTACTAGCTTTGGCCGCGACTTTATTCGTGCTTACCTGAACATTAGTTTGAATATATTTGTAACTATTGCATAATATAGTACACCGAAATCGAACTTTCAATGCTACGGAATCTTTGAAATTGGAACATTTAGGATAGTGATAAAATTTATCAAAAATTTTAACCCAGGGTGTAAGTTACAACTACGTTAACTTTCATAAAATTGCATCCAGTAGATTTTGCGTGATGCGTGCACCAACAGACAAACAGACTTTGATCCACCACTTCGAAACCCCGAAATTCCTTTTGTAGTACATTTCATTAAATCCCCTTTAATTTTTGAAATTTTGGTCGCCATATTTGATTAGCCATCTTGAAATTTAAAATGTTGATGGTTAATTTGATCAGTGCCCTCAAGAACTCCCAAGTACCAATTTCTATGGTAATTCTATGAAACATAAAATAGTTGGAAGCTAAGTTGGGTGCGTCATTTTGAGACTCTATATTTAATCAAAAAAGTAATAATATCCTTAATGTTAGCCCATGCCATAACCTATAACCCCGAGTTTTTTTAAAATCAATATTATATGTATAGATATAGATAAATGAATATCTCTAATATATTAACTCCTATAAGGAATATCGTGATAATTCCAATTGGAGATAATGATTAAGCCTCTGCATAAAAGGGCAAAGTTTCATTAAAATTTGTTAAGTAGTTTTTACGTTATACTGGCATAGACGCAACTCTAGTTATCATATTATTATATATATATAATATAATTAAAGTCTCTTTTTTCGATGATATTTTAATCGTTATTTTGCATCAACTTCACTGAATTTTCTTAACTCAGGACATTCTTAATTAAACATATTTATTTTAACATTTGTTCTATAAATGCGTTTTAATAGGCTGAGTAAAATATTTTATTTTTTCCCACAACTCACTCGTTTTTATACTCTAGAACTAAATTGGATCGAACGCAACTATTAATATACATTTTCATTAAATTAAGCACCATTCTATTGTAATAAATGTTATTTATGCAATTAGATCTTAATTAGTCAAATGGTATTTTCAAAACAGAAAAAAAAAATAACTTGTTATTTCCTGGTTTGTTCATGCTCCGATTAAAATATTTTTGGTGTTTACATCCCACTTATACACTCATTAATTTCTAAACATGTCAGATACTTCTGGTAAAATTAGCACTATAAAAACCGAAATAATACTCGAATAACACTCAACTTTTTAAAAATGGTATGTATAAATAGAACTCTTGCACGAATAGAATTTGCGTCTGGCACATATTTTATTAATTATTTTTATACAGGTGTCCAAAATGTTCCGAAACCGTAAAATATCTCACAGATGTTGAGTTTCTGATGCAAATGATTTAGACAAGAATTTCTAAACTTTAAAAGAAAAAACTTTTGTCTGAAACGTTTTTGCGTCCTACTTAAATAAGATTTTATACAAAATAAATGCATTTTTCAAATCGGAAATTTTTTTTAAAATAATTCTAAGCTGTCAAATTTTAGAGAAACATCAAATAAAATTAAATAACATATACAGATAAAATTTCGCTAGTATTTTGTTATTTTATACCAAGCTAAGGTTTGACCCAGAATTGGGGAAGATATTTGTATTTATTATTATTATTATTTATAGCGGGTCGATAAGGTACTCTAGGTGCCTCTCGATTAGACGCCATCCAAGTCAAGGTCCTTGAAGTAGGCTAGATATTTGTATGTTTTAGGTAAAATGTCTTAGTCATTGAAGGCAAGAAGTTTTCAACATCCATCTATCACTAATAAACCACATTGAACAAAATTTATTGCTTTTGACTACTAAAATCTCCAAAACTGAAGTTATTCGCGCCATATGGGCTGAGTTCCCGAGCTGCGCTGCTCTAAGTAGGATACATAATTTATTTTGTATTTTACTGTAAATAAATAAATAAATAAATAAATAAAGTTATTCCTCAGATAGTTCGCAAATTTTCACAGTGGGTGCTACATAAAAAGCAAAGCTTACTTTACCAAACTTCGTGATTTGGAGGATTTATGACAACGGATAATCGACGTATGCTCAGATAACACCAGAAATGGTAAGGAATGCAACTGACAATTTTTATTTCTGGGGTTAAGATTCCTTAAAGGTTATGGTCAATGTTTTATCCAAAGTCACCATCAGCCATTGGCTGGGAAAGCATACAAATTTTGTTTTTTAAGTTTTCTTTCCATTCTAGAGTTTGATATCGATATGACCTTCAGAAGTCAAAGGTCCAAGTTGGTCAACCTCATATCTGAATCATATCTGGTCATATGTATGTAGTCCCATTTGAGAAAATCAACTTGACCTCGCAATGATCTTAAATATCATGGTCAAGGTCAAATCCAAGGTCACCACTAAATAATCAGTCGTACAACTTTTATTTAAAATACAAAATAAATAACTAAATAATTAAAAAAGTGAAAAAAGTTGTAAAATGTTTAAGCTAACAAAAAGATATTTTGTTATTTAGAGATTTATATATTTTTTTCAGGGGAAATTAAAAAGTTTAAATAATGGTATTTGTCTACTTAGTTATTGTTTTCTTTATCTATCTATACTTTTACCTTTAAAAAATGATAGAAATGGGATAGCTTTAAATGTTCATATTGTCTATTCAGAGACCTATTACCTTTGGAAGTATATATGGGACATTCCACGTCAACCGGGCCACCTAAATGACCAAAAATCATGGAGACCTAGAAAATTGTTTTTGGGCTTAAATTTTTGGTCTTTCTTTACTCTTCAGAAATTCACCTGGCGTTTTGAAAAATTCAAAATGGCGGATCCAATATGGCGGCCAACTTTTCAAAAATGAACGAAATTTGAATAAAAAAAATACTATGATATTCTGCATAAAATTCTAAGTAAGAAATGTCTTTTGCAAATTTTTGAATAAAATTGCCGTTATTGAGAAAAAAATTCATGAATTTTAAAAATTTTTATATAGGAAAAAATTCACATTTGGCATATTAGAAAGATTTAAAAAATACTCAGGTGTTAGGAGGTTGCTAGTGATGAATGCAATGTCAGATGTCAAAAAAAATCAAAATGTCGGATCCAATATGGCCAATATGGCCAATATGGATTTCATCAAGATAGAAAATTTTTAAAATTCATGAATTTTTTTCTCAAAAACGGCCATTTTATTCGAAAATTTGAAAAAGACATTTCTTATTTAGAATTTTATGCAGAATATCATAGTATTTTTTTTATTCAAATTTCGTTCATTTTTGAAAAGTTGGCCGCCATATTGGATCCGCCATTTCGAATTTTTCAAAACGCCAGGTGAATTTCTGAAGAGTAAAGATAGACCAAAAATTTAAGCCCAAAAACAATTTTCTAGGTCTCCATGATTTTTGGTCATTTAGGTGGCCCGGTTGACGTGGAATGTCCCATATTTTTTCATAATTGTTATTAAATTAAATTTAATTTTTAGTGTTTTAAGCTAACTGAAAAATTTAGTTGATAAATGGACCTTTGAAAATTTATCGTATTTTGATAAAACATACAAAATGCTTACAAAAATCCTTAGCTTCTACTATAAGATTGCTCTGATATTTTTAGATAATTTTCCGAAATTGTTAGGTAAAAAAATCACCGGTTTCGCTCAAATTTATAGCACATTTAGGGCTTGGCAACAAATGAAAGTACCCGAAGTGGGAACTCCAGATGGCCACGAGTTTACAAAATAATAGTATACAAAAATTTTCACGCGGCTCTAAATCCTATTCATTGTAGCACATCCCCAAAGCGGCGGTTGGTGCAATGGTGAATACTTGGGCTTGGGATTCGGAGGTCACGGGTTCGAATCCCAGCGTGGGGATGCTTTTTTTCGGATTTTTGCCAATTTTTATAAGATTCGAGTCCGCAATTAAGTGAAGTGATAAATTTATTATTTTTTTTATTTATTTATACGCAAAAGGCATAAATAAGTTTGTACATTAAAATTCAAACTTTTATTATGTTTTATGATGAATTACATTTGGCGGGGTGATATTGATTATAAAAACAGGGAAAACAATAATTATTTCTGCAAAATTTACTCCAACTCATACTTGACTGATTTTCTTAGTCTTTATGTTTTTTTTTTTTTACAACAATTATAAGCCATTTCGGACTGTTGTAACGACAACAATATACTGAAGTGCCAATTTTCATAACGACTGCAATCTTTGTCACGCTTCTTATTATCCTCGTGCATGAATATTATCATTAACGTTTACATAAAATATCTTACTCCTTTCGGTGCTCATCTTATCTCAATCTTATGCTTCGGGATGCAAAAATGTCCTCCCCCACTATCCAGAAGCATCTCAGATTTAAGAGAGTCTTAAAGTGAAGATGTAAGGAATAAAGGATACATTTCCCAGCCTCCTCGTGGAGCAATTAGAGACACCGCAACCACTTAACAAATGAAAGCGGCGATAAGTTGATTAACTCAGCTAGCACGGAGGTAGTAATCATATGATAAGAGTCCCTGCTCACATCCTGCGGGAGCTTCAGGACTATCAATTATTCACAGTTCCCTAGTTCGGTCTTGGCCTCAAATTGAGTTAGTGCAATTTACGCAGAGCAGACACAAAAGAAGCAGCGAAATTTCAAAGTTCCAGGTGGTGATTAGCTCCGGGGGGAGTGAATTAATTTTTGTTACCGCCAATAGGTGGTGCTTTCTGGGGCCTCCCTGGGGCTCGTGAATTGCAGGAGCCAGGACTTGATGATTGGGTGGTTGAATAATTTAAGGGATGAGCCTCAATCTCTAGAATATAGCCATTCTTAATCTAGGCCAGATCGTGCCCTTAATGCTTTTATGTAAATATCTCTCAGCACCTGATAATTTTTGACACCTTATGGCTGCCGTAGTTTTTCTGTTTATTTTGAATAAATAAGAATTCCACCCCTCAATTTCGCATTCAGAATTCCCATTTGGAGAAGAAGAAGAAGAGTGTTTTGCGTAATCCCTGGATCTATCGCGATCCCCTCCCGAAAATTCGTTGGGTTCACTAAAATCTAATTAATTCACCTGCTGAGAGAAGTTACCTTCTTTTCCTCGACAAGAAGAAATTTTGATTTCTTTTGATGTTTTCGAAGGAAAAGGACTTGCTCATTTCGACCCGGCAACGGATTATGCCAGCGAGACGAACCCTGGAGTATAATTGGATTTATAAATTCACTTGATGCCAGGCCGAGTTGGAAGATGAGATTTAAGTGGATATAAAAAAAAATTTCGAAAAAAAAGAGCACGTGATTGTGATGTTTCATTGCTCTTTTATTTTTGATTTTCCTACCTTTTTCCTTCAGGAATTATATTTTAATCAGAGGACGGTACTTGGTTTAGTTACTTCTTTAAATAGTGGTATTTTATTAAGTAGGTATTATACAGGGTGTTCAGAGGTGGGTGGTCAATACTGAAAGGGGTGAAAGGTCAGACCGAGACAAGCAAAAAATCGTATGGGTGGGGGGGGGGCATCTCGCACCGTTTGGCAGTTACAGGGTGATTCGTAAATCAGGATTTTGCCTTATATGGGAACCGCTCTTGTATTTTTATCTTTTTTTCTACGCATCGCAGTGGCCCCAAACTGATTTCAAAAAATCACTATTTGGAAGCCCTTTCCAAAAAAGTTTACACCACCCCCCTATCCCCAACCCCTTGGCCACAATCCCCCCTGGAAGTTGAAAAAATTAACTTTTATTTCACGATTTTTCTCCTTTCGCCCCACTTATCTCCGAAATTCATGTTATTAACATACCTACTTTTTATTTTTTTTAAGTTGCCTATCTAATTACCTTACCAAAAAGGTGCAACATGCCCAGGTAGAAAAGGGTTGCAAAAGTCCTGAAATTAAAACATCCTCACAGGTACCTAATTACTTTATTGCACTATAATGGAAAAAGTCGTTAAGTAAACAATTTTTATGATTCAAGTTCGGAAATGTTTGTTTAGGAAACAGAGGTAGTACATTTTTATTATTTCAGCAAAACAGTAATAAAATAATAAATGTAATCTCGTTAAATAGCGTTATAAGTTTATTATATCCAGCATTGACTCTTAAGTATCCTGACGCTCCGTTTCTAATACCTCCTGTAACTGCCAAACGGTGCGAGATGCCCCCCCCCCACCCACACGATTTTTTGCTTGTCTCGGTCTGACCTTTCACCCCTTTCAGTATTGACCACCCACCTCTGAACACCCTGTATAATTAGTAGATATTATATACGCTTTATTTTTCCAGGAAAAAAATAAAAGTTACCTTCAAACTTTTATTTTTTCTATGAGATGTGAATTGCTAAAGGGAAATGTTAGGAGATGGTAGCAGGTAACAACAAATAAACACACGATAATAAATTGAGAAGATTTATTATTCCGCTCGGGGTAATATTTTACAAGTGTTGTATACGTTACGGCTGCCAGACAAGGGCTGAGTAAAATGGTGGAAGAGAAAGTGCTGGGTTTGTTTGTAGTACTACTATTAACATAATTAATAAGCTGGAAAAAGATCCAGATTCACTGGCGGTTTATTTCCACAAGTGGCAAATTAAAACCAATATAACCAAAACATCTTGTGCATATTTTAGCAGAAAAAGAAGCCAGAAACTAGTACCAGATAGACCACTAAAATATAATACACAAGATATACTCTGATCAAACGGCATAAAGTATAATTATTTATATATAAAATATTTTTTTTTTTTCAAGTAGTGCCCTCATGTGGCCGCCTGAAGTGAGCTTTATTTTAAACTGGCATGTGTATATATGTATAGAATAATCCCTGAAATTTTCAGCCCAATCAGTCAAATAGTTTTTTCAAAATCATGCACGCCAGGTCAAAAACACGTTGTTTCGAGAAAAACATTCAACAAAATTATTACACGACCATACAAATACAATTGATTGATTTTGTATATAAAATATATTCTCTAAAAACCTTAATAGATACAATAACAACGAAATATTTATGTTAATAGCCAGAGTTTAGATAAATTAATATTAACCTTAATAATTAATTAGGTATTTTAGGTAAGTTTTAAATCTTTACACTTGATATGTGGTTTTTGAAATTTCCCTCAAATGAATTTCTATTACTTAAGCCGAATGTGTTTTATAGCAACTACAATTTAAATAGGAAACCGTAAATAACATGTTCCTAACACGAATCAAACTCTCAGGAGCATAAAGCATGAATAATGAAAGCAGTTCTGGACAATTAATTGTATACATTAATATGTCACGAACGAACAACGTGGCAGCAACCTTTCTTCGCTGAGAGAGGAAATCCAAATCAATAAGTTGGCACCGAGCATTATAGAGAGGAAGAGAAACATTCCAATTCAGCTTTCTCAAAGCGAATCTAGTGAATGATTTTTGAACTGATTCAATTCTATTTATGTGTTTTTAGTTCGTATATAACAAAACAAATAATGGAAACATATTCAAGAAAAGATCGAACAAGTAAGCAAAATAAAGTTTTTAAATTATAGGAATCAAAGAAGTTTTTTAATAAAGTCAAGAAGACAGAAAGCATTAGGAATAATATAATTAAGGTATTTGTAAAAGACAACTTAGACTGCAGTGAAAAACTACATAAAGATCCTTGTAATGAAAAAGCTTCGTATTGGCTTTACAAGGAAAAGAAATTTATTTATATTTGTAATTATTAAGCAAAAAGCCATTATTAACACACCAAAGTACAAGGCTGTCAATGTCACTAATATTGGGGCTAACAATTTCAAGTCGTCAGCATTTAAAAGACATTTTACATGCATATTTAAAACAAACATCAACATCGTCGATATCCATTAAAAATAAGAGCGAGTTTAGGTGGCTTCCTTGAGGAACTTCATGAAATAAGCAAAAGAGTACTCGAGTCGAACTTTACCTACGGTTTAAATACTGAGTAAGAACTTTTTACACTCCATAGGCTCAATAACTATTAAAAATTCTATAGTAGTGAGAATTAACATCTTTTTTGAACCTCAAAAAACTATCTATACTATTATGAGATTCTAGTTTAAATCTAAATATTTTGCATTTACAGAATTCTTAACATCTAATATAGTACTTTTTTGTTCTTCATAAACTTGGTAACCTCTAGTGATTCTATACAAGTGGAGATTTCATATTTTTAATATTTAACATATACTAATTAATTTCTATATATTCTATCTATATATTAGAAGAAGGCAGAATAAATAGGACTTAATAAGTTTTTTTTAAATATATTTAGGTTTAGAGATAGCGTTAATTATAAATTTTTAATGCCTAAACAACTACTGAAGATGTGACTTTTTCCGGTAACCGACTATTCGAGGTTTTGTGGTGAGGTTATTTTCATATAGAAAATAGAGTATATCTATGTCGTTTAAATTCTAAAAAGTAGAATCTTTAACTTTTGAAATGCAGCCAAAGTTTGACTCGGGTAAAATGAAAGCCTAACCTTATTGTAGTATGCATCTAACATTTATCTTCTATTTCTTTATCTTCTACGTACCAATGAAGTTCGAAGTTAGAACTTAGAACTAAATTGGTAGTAATGGATCTGTCTGAGAAAAACTTATGCTGATCCTGTGATATATGTTCCTTAACCAGTAGAAATAGAATTCGATTTGGATATTCCTTTGCAATTTGAGATATCATTCTCGTTTCCAGTTTTGAAGATTGGAACAACGTAAGAGACTTTCAATAAATCAAGAAAGACATCATTGCTTAAATATTAAGTTTAAAATAGTACATCAGGAGAAAGCTAGGGAATCAGAACAATTTCTTAGGATAAGTGATTGAATTCCGTCAGGACCACTATTATAGCCCATATGAATTAATTTTAATTTATCCAACACATAACTGTAAAATTCCAATATTTAAAGAAGCATTACGGCAATCAGGATCGTCAAGTAGAATATTAGATTTTAAATTGTTACAAATTGGTTTTCACAATGATTTTGTTAAGTGGACTAAGTCATACCTTACTAATCGTTCGTTTAATGTTAAGTTTTCTTCTGCTTTTTCAGTCCCTGTCTCAGTTCTCTCAGGCGTGCCTCAGGGCAGCCATCTCGGACCTTTATTATTCACTCTTTTTATAAACGACTTGTTTCCCTTAATTCAAGATTTACATGTTTTAGTTTATGCTGACGATTTGAAAATTTTTCGACTGATCGAATCTCTCCAGGATAGTCACCGCCTTCAAGACGACCTGATAATTTTTGAAAAATTGTGTTCGAATAATCATATGAAGTTAAATATTAATAAGTGCAATATTATTTCGTTTAGTAGGAGGAGCTCCATCTTAGAGTACTCTTATAAAATCCATAACATGTCACTATCCAGAACGGATAGTGTTGTTGACTAGGCTTAACTATTGATACTGCATTTAACTTCGGAAAACACATAGACAACATAATAAACCGAGCAAATGCTACTCTTGGATTCGCCAAGCGTTGGTCTAAAGATTTTGATGATCCCTATCTCCTTAAGGTCCTATTTTGTGCTTTTGTCCGTCCTATCTTGGAATATGCGTCATTTATATGGAATCCTCACTACACTGTGCATATTGGACGAATTGAAGCGGTTCAAAAACGATTTCTCCGCTTTACCCTTCGTCGTTTGCCTTGGAGTGATCCGTATAACCTTCCCCCATACGAAAATAGGTTAAAACTTTTGGGATTGATGACTCTTTCGAAGCGAAGAGAAATTGCAGGGGTTATTTTCATGCACGATGTCGTTACTTGCGCTATAAATTCACCCAATCTTCTTAGCCTTATTAATTTTAATTCACGCCCGCGAGTAACCAGAGGACAAAACTTTCTTTATTCAACAGTTCACAGAACAAATTATGGCTCTTTTGAACCAGTGTCAGCCATGTCCAAAAATTATAGTACTTACTTTCCTTCAATAGATTTTAATTGTGACAGGGTTGAATTGAAAAAGCGTTTACTTGTTACCTGACTCAGAGTCTATCTTTACGGCTTTCATTATACTAAATATATAAATTTTTTGTCTTAAATATTAGTTATTAGTTATATTATTTAACTGTCAGATGGTGTTATACCTGTTGATAATAATAAATAAATAGAACTGGCTGAAGCTAGTGATGAGCATAACAAGACCAAGACCAAGAGCAAGACTATATTAATACCAAATCTTGGTCTTGCACACTTGGTTTTAGTCTTGAATTTAGTGATGAGCAAAATTGGTCTTGGTCTTGGTCTTGCAGAAATTCTAAGACCAAGACTAGTACTACATACACCTGCGGTAGCATTACCAAGACTCGATTTGCAAGACCAAGACCATGTTTGCGAGACTTCACCAAGACTTGCTGATTGAAAAATATTTCCTTCTACTTTAATCCCTAGTTTTAAGAAAATTATCTATCTGTAACACGCGGTTTAGTGAACTTTTATTAACGGAACTGATACTCCAAATTTGAAAGTATTTAGTTCTACAGTTTTTGACACATTGTACGGGCTCTTATGGGGCAGCCTTAGTCTTGTTTTGCTCATCACTAGCTGAAGCGTACACGTCCTTAAGAAAATCAAATCAGTTGAAGTTTTATCATTAAGGATGCCCACATCTCTTTCCTTTTTTTAAGAAAATAAACCTACCAAAAGCATTTCGAATCACTCTTAATATTTAATGGACATGATATATTGTATGTAGTTGTTGAAAAGCCGGGGAAATAGACTTTTTATGTAGTATAATTTATGGACTTTTTTATCTGTTTTTCGAACGAAGATGACCTTTTGTTAACCAAAGGATGCGTGCTAGGAACATTATTTTTAATCTGCACAACGAGTTTAAATCCATCAGATAGCAGTGTAGTAAACCATTCATAAATATATTAAAAAGTTATACGAAATAGAAAAATCAGTATTAACCTTAATAAAATCAAAAAAAGGAAGAAAAAGCTAAGATTAATTAAAACAAAAACATTATGATATAAATCAGTAGGAACTAATGAATTATTCATTATTTCAACTTCAGGAAAAATTTCATTATCCACAAAAATAAATCTGAAAATTCTAATCAGAATATTTACATGAAAATTAATTTTTAGAAATGAAGAATTTATTAGAGTAACCTCAGTTGAAGAGATTTTTTAATTTGTATCTTTATTTATATTAAAATACGCTATTTTATGCAAAAAAAATCCACTCTACTAGTCAAATTTTAAAAAATCAATTTTTTTTCTCACCTGTAAAAATCTTGACCTGCAAAATTGGAAAATTTTTGAAAATGATAAAAAAATCGGATTTATCTCGGATTTTTTTTATTTGTATTTTTATTTATATTAAAATACGCTATTTGGTGCGAAAAAAGCCACTCTACAAGTTAAATTTTAAAAAGTCATATATTTTGACCTGCAAAATTGAAAAACTTTTGAAAATGATAAAAAAATTGTTTTTATCTTGGATTTTTTTTATTTGCAATTTTATTTATATTAAAATACGCTATTTGATGCAAAATAGTCCATAAATGTCAGAACAGATTAGATACCAATTTTAGAATTAATTCCATAAAATATTAGATACGTAAAAATCCCCAAGAATACAGGTGTGTTGTTGTTTACTACAAAACCTCTAAACGATATTGCCGATTTTCATGACATGATCCACGTGTACAATATATGGACTAAATTTTTCCATAAAATGCTACCTGACCTAATTAGAGAAACAAATATAAAAGAACACCTAATATTTAATAATATTCTCTATTTCTGTTCACATTTTAACTTTAACGTTTATTGAATTCAATAGTGCATGGAATATAATTGGCCATTATATTATTGTCAAAAAATATTTTCCACCTGAGAGATATGAAATTTTGTAATATATATTTTAAAATACTCATGAAATTGAGATATTTCACTTTTGGTTTACTTTCAATATTTTCGATATGTGCTCAGTGACAAATAAATTTAAATAAAATACATAGAGCTTTTGTCATATCTAATCAATCAATTCAAATATTACATGAAAAGACATTACTTGTGATATACAAGGACGCATGATATTAGTGCCTTCGGGTGTTCAGTTGTTCAAAACGACATTTCATAAACATATGTACGTGCATAATTAGGTGAAGAGTGACACGGAGAACATCAACCGCAGGGCCCAAGATTTCTGCTGGCAGGTATTGTGATGATAGTGCATGACATCCCCTAGGCAGATATTATCTTGTTAATTGTACAGATTTAATGCAATTCTACAGCCATTATTGGCTGCTTTCAAAATTCACTTATATTATTTTTATGTCGGTTGATGATAAATCATATAGGGTTATATATGTTTTGAAATATTTTTAAAAGGTGTAAAAACTAATTATTTTAATGTTCAATCATTCATTAAGAGGTGTAGAGAATTTTTGTTCAATTTCCAAAAGGAATGCAAAATACGTGAATATGTCGTAATGCACAACAGTTTAACCTCATATCACCGAATGAATAAAATTGCTGCCTTTTTTTCCACTCTGTTCACGGATGTTAATTTTATGATAAATTTTATTTAATTAAAATCTTTTCGAGCTTTTATTCCAGGGAAAACACACTTTAATATTATCACGATTGATGTAAGCAATAACAACAAAAATTTCAGAAAACACGGAAGTGGAAAGTGGAAATGTATTAATTAATATTTTTAATTTCTTCGCTCTAGGGGATGGACATTGTTTACAATAATGAAAATGTACATATTTTAATATTTCAACGAAAATTTGCATAAAAATTACAATAATGCCGTAATAATCATAATTACTGCTCTGGATTGCAACATAAAGGTGCATTTTTCAGATAAAGGGAAAAGTGGAAAAGTTATTTTTTTTTTTTTTATATAGCTTGAAGATATGTTTCCTGACTCATTAAGAAAACCACTCCTATTTTTTGTGTTAAAGAATATTTTATAAGTTCAAATAATTAAATTAACACTGAGAAATTTTTATGAAAATTTTAAGTTTATTGGGTATAATTAATTTAAGTATTATCGTAGATGACTAAGATTTTATATTTACATACTTAAGGGAACTACTCAATAAATTCGTCCATACGGAAATAAAGAAATCTGAACAAATTATGTGTTATACGAATAATTCAATTTTTGAGTTTTGAAAAAATTCGTCCAGTTTTATTATTCTCATTTTATGAATAATTTACGAAAATTTATCAAGGAA
This sequence comes from Dysmachus trigonus, assembly GCA_949715965.1. Classification (NCBI taxonomy): domain Eukaryota; kingdom Metazoa; phylum Arthropoda; class Insecta; order Diptera; family Asilidae; genus Dysmachus; species Dysmachus trigonus. The sequence goes on along the minus strand of OX454319.1, from coordinate 86,688,012 downwards.
AATTTTGAGAACCATTAATTTACAAATGCTGATTTTTTTTTTTTTAAATTTTAAGTTGAAATCCCCAATAGTTTAGATACTACAGGTCGGTAAATAAAAAAATAAAATTATAATTTCAGACGCGTTTTTCTCGAAAGTAATTTTCTATCATGAGCGTCCCGATACAAAACTCAAATTTTAAGATATTTCAAAAAAATCTTGCTATATTCTGCTTGTCACTATAGTCGCTATGACCTTATCCATAATTATAAATTTTGATTCAGTTATTTTTTTAAATAAAAAAAAAAAAAAAAAAAAAAACCTATAATTTTTTTTAAATTTTAACTTTAATTTCATGTGAAAAATTGAAAAAAATCTTTTTTTGCTTTCATAGTGGATAAGGCGAGAGCTATATTCATATATTATAAGAATTTACTTAATTTTTTATTTTAAATTAATCTCTCACGAATTCTAATCGGGGCGACCTTCTAACACCATTTTTATGGGGAAATCAAGAAGATATCTGCGTTCTTCTTTTTAATAATAATAATAATTTTGGCTGTATAAATAAAACACCAAAGGTGTTTTTCGATATGTCGTATAGTTTTTATAAAGAAAATTCAAACAAATAATGTTTCATTTAAGCAATTTAAAGGGAGAGTACCCTTAAACTGCAACGAATTTGACACTATATTAAATTATTTGCATGCAAAATAGTGGTCGCTAATTTTAAATAATGTGTCTAATTAACCCAGTAATGCGCAAAACGAGGATTTTGTATACGCAAGTTCAATTGTACGATTCGAATAGCAAATTTGGGCGATTTTCTTCCAAATTCGTATATAACGGATTTTTGGGGATGCTCTTTCAGAATGTGGCATTTGTTTTGCATAACAGCTTCAAAAACCCTATTATTTTTTGGGTTTTTTCAAAAAAGTGCTAATTTTTCTCCTCAAAGTTCATTATCTTGTCGTTGCTGCTTTTTAATGATCATATAACCACCAGAAATCGCGGTTCGAATGTCTAAAGTTTGTCAAACCATGATTTTGAAAGTTTTTTTTTGCTTTGGTTTTTGCAAAATGGCCATTTGTACAGAAATGTAATAAAAAATTTCGCTATTTTTTTACACGAAAAGGATCAACTTTCCAAAAAAAATTATAAAACAGAAAATGTTTCAAATTAGCCAAGGAATACATGTAAATTTTTTCTGATTTTTTCTGGACTACTTTTGGTTTTTTTGATCTGGCAAATTTTTGAAAAATCCAAAAATCTCTCAAAAAATTCTGAAAAAATTCACACTTGTTCTTTGGCTAATTATAAGTACTTTTTGTCATATAAAATTTATTCTTATAATTAATCCTTTTTGAGTAGAAATATCACAAATTTTTTTATGATGAAATTTGGTGATATTTGTACTTAAAAAGAATCAATTATATCAATAAATTTTATATGAAAAAAAGTGCTTATAAGTACTATTAGCCAAAGAACAAGTATAAATTATTTCAGGACATTTTTAGATTTCTCAAAAATTGGCCAAATCCAAAAAACCAAAAATAGTCGAAAAAATTCTGAAAAAATTCACACGTTTGCTTTGGCTAATTATAAGCATTTTTTGTTCTACACTTGTGTTGTAAAGTTTATCCTTTTCGTGTAAAAAAATCGCGAAGCAAAAAAAAACTTCCAAAATCATGGTTTGACAATCTTTAGACATTCGGACCGCGATTTCTGGTGGTTATATGATCATTAAAAAGCAGCAACGACAAGATAATGAACTTTGAGGAGAAAAATTAGCACTTTTTTGAAAAAACCCAAAAAATAATAGGGTTTTTGAAGCTTTTATGCAAAAAAAATGCCACATTCTGAAAGAGCATCCCCAAAAACCCGTTATATATTAAATTTCAAGATTCTGAGTTCACGGGAAGACAAACAGACGGACGAATGACAACAAAGTGATCCTATAAGGGTTCCGTTTTTTCCTTTCGAGGTACAGAACCCTAAAAATAACATTGCTCTGCATTTTTCTTGTATTTGTCTGTCTCAAACCATGTGGTTGTCTTTATAGCTTTTTTTCCCGTAGATTGTAAATCAGAAAACGAAAATGAACCAACATATATCATTTTCAGGAAAAATAGGGTAAAATAGGAGAAAAAAACATATATTGACCGTTTTTCTGAATTTATTAAAGGAATAAATAATCGAATCCCGAGGCATAACTCAAACGAAAGTTTAACTGCTTAACTATATTTATGAAATATGAGTTATTTATAACCTTTATCAAGATTATTTCAGAACGTCCTCGTTCATTAATTTCACATTATAAGGCGAAGGTTCATGAAAAACTTGTTTCATAAATTAAAAATAAAAATTATAATTGCCTGATAAGGATTTAATCTTTCATTTGAGTTATGTTTTAAGATAATATAATGTTCCATAAGTTTTTATGAAATTCCACATTAATAGGCTTATTTTTCTCGAAAAATGGATGTAATGTAACATTTTCATTTTCAGATTCGCAAACTACAGAAAACATCCAACAAATTTTTCTAGAGCAGTGTATTTCCTATTTAACACTGAACTCTGCTGAAGCAATTTTATCTTCATTATTCTAAATATGCTGTTTTACCTCTAGGTATACAATTTTTCATTCATTAAACATTCGCCTCATTATCATGTAGCAATTCTTGCTTTTTTCAGTAATTTAAAATTACTCCTTGATTAAAAAGAATTTCAAGTTGCCATCTCTATCTGAGGATCAATATAGACTCAATACAGCAATTAAAGTAATGCAAATTTTCCTTAATTTTAAGTCTCCTGAACCGAGCCAAGTCCTCATTGCGGCAAGGAAGATAAAGGATAAATTCGTCCATCCCACAAATCGATAAATTGTTTCACCATAATAATTTTTTGAAATTAATAACCAAAGTTCCAGTGGCACTGAGACCGTCATTGAAACGTCGGTTACGAAGTGTAGGAGTATGGCCCCGGGGGGGTCGGTACAAGTTGTATTTTCAAAAATTGCAATTTGACCCGAGAAAGTTTACATTTCTTGTTGAGTGGAGTTCAATCAACGAAGTCGGCGAAGCATTAAAACCAATATAAGATGGAAGTAATTTATTCAAGTCTAATTTGTTTTTCATTTAATCGTCATGATTAAAAGTACGCGAGCTTCGCAGGGCGGCCCCAGGTCGGAGTCCGGTCATCCGGGGAGGGGGCTCCAGTTCTGGGTCTGCTGCTGCTGCTAAAGTTGAAGATATTAAACTTTTGTTTGAAATAATCTTGGAAAGGAAATTAACCCGCACGTCCTTTTGAGGGGTTAAATTATCTCCGCTCTAATTACGTAGTTGGCACGTAATTCCTTAACACGGAAACATGAAAGCGGGGACAGAGTTCCTCTGCACTGCATTTGCGAGATAAAAACTCTAACAAAAGTCCTCAGTTTTTTTTTTTATATATTTTTTTTTTATTTTAAGTTTTTTATTATTATTCTCGTTGTTGTTGGTGCGAAAACTGAAATGGACTTAAATCTCCATAATTTTTTTTATGGCTTTAGTGTGTCTCCGGTTCCTTTTACTTATTCCACCGACGTTTATTCTCATGAAAGGGAATATAAACAGCGAAGATTTTTCAAGACGACAGTGTTGTATTACGTGTCAAGTGGGGTTTAAAGCCTTCAAGGAATTCCTCTTTTATTCCCCTTTCCGGATCCGGATCATACGTTGCTTGTTGCTGCTCGCTGATGCGGTCCGGAAAGGTAGTGATTATGAGTGTTAAGGGATTTTCTTCAGATCCGGACCCGCCCAGTTCGGCTATAAACTTGGAATTATTGTTCCCGGACTTGGGCGATTTCGTTTTATTTATCGTCAAAGTCCCCCACATAAAAACGCCATTGATTCTTCAAGATTTTCAATATAGTTATCCCCTCTCTTGGATAACATATACAATGATGACTGCAATTCCTTGAACTAATATTTCACTTTTACTAGCGTTCTTAATTTATGAGAGATAAAAGCCGAAAATTCCTATACACTATTCGAAATAATTTATTAAGGGGTTAGGCTAAGCCAAAAGTCCGGAAATTATGCTAGGGATTTATTCAAAAACTATAAGACATTACTCAAATAATACCGTTTTCATTAATTTTTTAATATTTAAGGGTTTGCGTTTGAATCAATTTAAAAATATTGGCAAAGGCTAATTAACCCATTAATGCGCAAAAAGAGGATTTTGTGCACGCAAGTTCAATTGCAAATTGGGGCGAATTGCCTCCAAATTAGTATATGAGGGGTTTTTGGGGGTGCTCTTTTAGAATCTGGCATTTGTTTTGCATAAAAACTTCAAAAACCCTATTATTTTTTGGGTTTTTTCATCCTTTTTGAGTAAAAATATCACAAAAAATTTCATCATAAAAAACTTGGTGATATTTTTACTCAAAAAGGATCAATTATACGAATAACTTTTATATGACAAAAAGTGCTTATAATTAGCCAAAGAACACGTGTGAATTCATCAGAATTTTTCGGGACATTTTTGGATTTTTCAAATATTGGCCAAATCCAAAAAACCAAAAATCGTTCAAAAAATTCTGAAAAAATGTACATATTTTCCTTGGCTAATTATAAGCATTTTTTGTCATATAAATTTTTTTGTAAAGTTAATCCTTTTCGTGTAAAAAAATCGCGAAATTTGTTATTACATTGCTGTATAAAATGGTCATTTTGCAAAAACCAAAAAAAAAAGAATTCAAAACCATGGTTTGAGAAAGTGTAGATATTCGGACCGCGATTTCTGGTAGTTATATGATCATTCAACAACGACAAGATGATAGACTTTGAGACGAAAAATGACAAAAAAAAAAAAAAATCGGCACTTTTTTTAAAAAACCCAAAAATAATAGGGTTTTTGAAGTTTTTATGCAAAACAAATGCCAGATTATAAAAGAACATCCTCAAAAGCCGCTTATATACGAATTTGGAAAAAAGTCGCGACAATTTGCTATTCGAATCGTACAATTGAACTTGCGTGCACAAAATCCTCGTTTTGCATTATGGCACACCGTTTAGCTATTAAATAACGAGCATTATGTTGTGAAAAAAATTTAAAAAAGTATTTCCATTTTCTCAATCTCTCAATTTGTTTAAAAAAATAACGACTATACCCTGTATAAAGTGTGCTTAGTTATGTTGAATAGAAGTAGAAGTTTATTACGTTAAAAATGTCCAATTACATTCCAACAAAACAACATTTGCTGAAAGCGTTATTTTTATATTTTAATCAAAAGTGCCGCTGAGAGTCATCGCTTGTTTGTGGAAATTTACGTTTAATAAACTCTGTCGATTCCAAACAAGATATTGAGCGAAGCCATAGCCAGAAAAATATTTCGGGGAGGGATTTGTGGGTTCCCATTTACTAAGTAGTTTTTATATTCGTTTTCAAACAATTTAATACAAAATTTATGCTAAAGTAGTCTTATTATAATTTATTTTGAAATTAAAAAGATACATACAGAGATGTAACTATTATAAAAGCAAATTTAATATCCGAGCCTTTTTCGCTGCAAACAAGTCTACAATTTCCAATGTATTGATGTCGATTTGCCGATGAGTTGGCATTTATCTTTTCTCGCCGGTCGATTATAATGATGAGAATAATGACAAATATAATAACAATATTTGTAGTACAAAATATTTGTTTTGAGATAAGTATGTCGTTGTTTTTCTATACACTGAGAATAACAACTACTTATGGCAAGGGATGACTTTTCTTTTTCTAAATTATTGTAGAAAAATACTTTTCCTTCAAATTATTCATTATTTTGAATTGAACATTCTCGGAAAATGCCTATCTATTCCACGAAAAAAAGTAAAAAAAAAAATATTGGCAAAATGTTTGTTCTTAGTTGAATGAAATTCTAGAAAGTAAAAAATTATGATTGAGAAATCATTGTTTTCTCTGAAAAAATTTGTTTTGTCCATTTTTATTATCTAAATTCATAAAACTCTGGAATTATAAAAAAAAACGTGAAATTTTCCAATTATCCTGATATTCAATTCTTGGCTCCTCTTTGTCCTTTTCGATTTAAAAATTGCAGAACATAAAAACTCAAAGATGAAACTCTAGACTGCAGCCTTGATATTGAAAAAAAGGCGTTTTAAAACCTCTTATTATAATTAAAAATAATATTAGGAGTTAGGGATATTGATTCTAATATGTACATTTTAAGAAGAGTTTTACATTAAAACATTGACAAAAATACTGAATATATTCTGCTATTTCTGTTATGCTATTTTTGGGACCACGAATAATTTTCTACGTATCAATTTTCAAAAACATTTTTAGGGAAACCTGTTTAAAAGTATCTTTGAATTTTTAATTAAAAAGTATTATTATAAGAAATAATATGACCACATAATAATAAGGAACAAAAAATTAATTATTATTAATTATATTAAAGACGGATGGATATTCGTATGTCGGAAAATTTTAATAGATTATACGAAATTAAACAAAAATAAATACAAAATTAAAAATGAGTTTCATAATGAAATGCATGAATGAATAAAAATTGAAAAACAATAATAATATAAAACTGAAAAACAATAATGATAAAAAATTAAATTTTTAAATAAACAATAAGTAAATAAAAAAGAAAAAGTAATTAAAATAATTAAACAAATGTTTCCATGGTTTATAAAAGCAGGATTTCGTGGAGTTACTAAGATATTAGGAGTAAATAAAATTTGTTTGCTGCTCCGAAACGTGTCATTGTAACTTGCATGAAATAATTTTAGCTGAAGATGTTCAATAAGTTCTACTTTCACGATTTTATCAAATTTTTTAATACAATTTCTCCATTATTACAGGGCAAAGATACATTAAAATAAAAATATGTGATATGGCATGTTTCATTACAATTAAAAAGATCTATTCGATCACAATTCAATTCAATACAATTTGCAAATTTTTCGCGTTGACTTTCACGTTCACCCACTTTACAATTTTTCACGATTGTTTTAATAAATACTAAAAGCGCTTTTCTGAAAAATTTCATTGTTCCAACGTTTTAAGAAATGGACAGACGGCCCACAAAACAATTTGGAAGACCCAATTCTTATGAAAATTTGATATAGACTTTTAAAGCTCTTATTAGCTTTTCATAAAGAAATCTTTCGTTTAAAAGATTTATAAAAGAATAATTTTAAATTACATCTAATAGCGTATTTAAATGTTTCCTCCCTAAGAAATGATTCTTATATTATTTTTAAATGCATTCGCGGAGAATTTACCCTTGGTTGACTTTTCAGTACACTTGTTATTCTGATTACAGTCTTACACTCTTACAATAACTTTGTGTTAGTGTTTTATAAGAAAAGTAAGAACACATTCTTGTGAAAGTTTAACTTAAAACGTTTTAAGAACAAATTACTACGATCTTATATGATCGTTATAAGAACGAAAGGCATAAAAGATCTATTTTAAAAGCCTTATGAACTCGTGACTTTATATGAAATTAAAGTAAGATTGTTATAAAAATAAAGATCATTTTGAAAATATTTAATTAATTGAATTAAACATAAAAATCTTGTTGTGTCATATCATGTTGATTTATTTGAAATATTTTGAAAGCTATAAGCACATTTTGTAGGTATCCCACCAAATTTTATCGGTGTTATTTCTTTGCAGTAATATTCCCATTGGTAAATTATAATACAAATTATAATTTCAATAATCATATAAAGAGACCAATATATCGGAGACGTATTTTTACTTAAAATTGTTTATAAAGCTTTTTTTAAAACTATGTATAAAAATTAATATCATGTATGTAACAAAACATACAATCTTATTTTAAGTTCATTGTATAGATAATACTCTCAGTTTTGCTTTTGACAATTCTTAGAACTGATCTGACGAACTCTTCAGGAAATCTTCTAATGCCTTAACAGATTCATTTAATACGCAATTTCTTGGCTATTGTTTTTAAGAATCCTTAAGGACTTATTTGTTGGAGTTGTCTACATGTAGATCTATTTCTTGAAGGTATTATTTTAGCCAAAGCCCATTTTAATTCTTATATAAGTCTTGGATTGCTTTATAAGAGAAATATTGTTTGTTGGGAATGAACATGATTAAATTAAAAGTCTTCATAGTGTCAAATATTTAAACAAAAAAAAAAGGAAAGAAACAATTTAAAAGCAAATTAATAACAAATTTAATGGATTTTATTAAGGTACTCATAAAAATGAATTATTATTTTATCCACAAGAATAAATGTATCTTAACTATTGCTGAATATGCATGAAGGTTTGGCCGAATTACAATATATTACCATTATTATTAGAAGTACAGAAGACTGATTCTGACTGAATGATAATTTATTTTTCCATAATTCATCCTCAGTGGACAATAATTCTATGCAATGTCTATGATCTAATGTACGACATCTCCGCAATAATTGCAGGAACAGCAGAGCACAGCATTCGCATAAACGGAAATTTATTTGTTTCGTGTTTATTCAAGTGATTTATAATTCATTGGGAATTGATTACCTGCACTAAATTGGCAATTTCGAGGTGATCAACTTGTGACTCAAGGAGACGGAAAAGTCTAATCGTGTGGACATAACAGCTGTTTCAGAGTCTCCCCGCCCCCGCTCAGAAGAGGACCTTCCCTTGTGTGTCCTGTGCGCCCTTTCAAGAGGTTCTCGCCCTCTCGAAAGTACCAATGGTCCCTTACCTTTTAAGATTAATGACAGCCAATCAATTACAAAAATGTAATAGTCGATCGATAAATGTCCCGAGCACTCTGGACCAGGATGACCTATAAATTCCGTTTATGCCAGCAAAAGTGTTCCCTCTCGTTCATCTCTTGACAATTCATCATAAGATATTGGTCCGAGTTGCGATGAAAGGGCGCACTATATCCGCTGTATCTTTCAGTTCAAATAAATTTGACACCGTTTTGCGCGGAGGGGGAGAGGTTGGATTGATCAGTATAAGGGATATACCCTCCCCTTCCCCCTCTCCCTAGTGATTCCCTACAAAGAAACTGTCTGTAGTAATTAAGGCCTTTGTTTTGTAAGGACGGGAAATGAAATCTCTCCGTACAGAGAGTTCGCTTTCATTTTTTTGCAAAGTTCAGCTGAGTTCCGCCACACCGAGGAGAGGAAGGTCGATGAGGAAAAACCCTACAATAGGGGAATTATAGGGGATAAACTTCTTTAATGAATTTCTCGGTACTGTGCTGCGATACGAGGACGGAAGCAAGCAAGAAACTTGCCCAAGCGTCTGGAAATAAGAAGAATTATTGATCTTCATTTTGTTGGCAACGATGAATAATTTGTTAATGCCCTATCAACCCAGTTCTGCTTGAGTCAAAGTAAATAATAAGCGGGCTCAGTCTCAAGGATCTAGTGTTTCTTTTTCTTTTCCTTTTTTTAAGAAAGCAGTTTTAAGTCCTTGGCCTATTGTGCTCAATTGCGCCAAATTTCACATTGATGGCTTGGCTTATGAATGCACGAATTGTTTTGTTCGAAAGAGAATCAAAGGTCATAGGGGGATTGCACGGGCTAAAGTGCTCCCACGCCGATTATGACCGTTATATATTTTTTCATCGTTTTGTAACACAAGTAACAATTTGGCCAAGTTTCATCCCTTAATAATTAACCCCCAAGGGGTGAGAATTAATTTTTAAAGATTTGTAAAACAATTAATATCTTTTGAACGTGTGGAACAATTTGGATTTCAGTGAAACTGAAAACTGGATATAACCTAAAAAACCTTTTTTTTTTTTTTTTTTTAATAAAACATTTTGCAGCCATTTTGAATTTTGGTACAATCACCAAAATTTTGTCATAGCTTCCTAACATTGTTTTGGTATAACATTTGTTTTTTCCAGATTTTTGTTCCATCGGCGTGACACCTAAAAAAATAAAATATCGATTTTTATTTGTTTTTTGTAGGTTATGACTGTACGGTAAAATCGCCAAAAATTGTTTGAGAACTTCTGGCGTAGTTTGTTACAATATATATTTTTTGCTGGGTCTTTAATCAGACTGAGAATTGGGAATACACGGCTTATCTACGAATATCTCCTACGCCGCCAAGACCAACCACTTTGCTTACACTGTACATAACCCCTCACAGTTACCCACAATTTAGCCTCCTGTCCCAAATTTCTTAGTTACATTTCTTCTCCAAACCTCAAAATCCTATTTCATCCTAACTTTTTCTGTGACATCTACAACATATCAAAATCCCATCCAAAGCGGTCAACGCGTTCAAAAGATATTAATTTTTTTCGAAATTTTTAAAATTAATTTTCACCCCTTGGGGGTTAACTTTTAAGGGATTAAACTTAACCAAACAGTTACTTGTGTTAGTCCTGATGATAAAAAAAAGCCCCCCATGGGCTTTTTGCAGTTTTGGTATTTTTTATTAATATGGTGAACAAAATGCATACATTTTAGAATTTGGTTTTTCTTAATCAGATTTTGGGACACTCCAATGTTGAAGGAAATGAGATTGCTGGTGAATTAGCTAGGGAAGATTAACAACTCGATTCAAAGGTCCTGAGCCCTTCTGCAGCATCAGCTGTACTTCGATCAAGGCTGTGATAGAAAAATGGGCCAGAAATCAACAGTCTACACTACATACTGGCAAAATCTCCCTGGTAAGCTAAAGAACTTCCCGTGTCGAACATTTGCTACTTTTCGAAATCTAAAGATTTACTTTTTAGAATTTAAGGGGGCAGTACACTTCTTTTTTGCATTTTTTAAAAGTGTTGTTTTTTTTATAGAAAAATTTATTTAATCATTTGAAAATTTGACACATTAAAATATATGTATCAAAGAAAACAAAAATATTTTTTTTCAAAATTTCTGGCGTTTGTACGGCAGTAATATGGCTGCCTAAAAAAAAATCCCTTATAAATTTGGTTGGTCAGCTCTGGAACGTCTGAAACAAACAATTCAAATCTCATATTAAAATATAAGTCAGCTGCTATCGTGTGAACCACGATGAAGAATTTTGGCAAAAAAACAACAAAATGGCGGAATTTTTAATTTTTTAACGTTAATATTTTTTTTTTTTTTTTTATTAAAATATTTATAAAAAAAAGGGTTCAATATTAACCTATATTAATAATAATGGTTCACACCATAAGCAAACATATATGGAATAAGTCCGCAAAATTTTAGCCCAATCAGACCAGTAGTTTTTTCAAAAAAACTGCCAACCAGTTCAAAAAACGTAGTTTCGAGAAAAACGCGTTTAAAGTTTTTTTATTCAATTCGCAGATAATTCTGCAAGAAAAGTATCTTACTCTTATTCGGCAATGCCTTTTTAATCGATTTAACATATTGTAAACTACTTTTGGAGGTATATAGTATACAAATTTGATGTTTGTGAAAACATCGATTTTTTAATTAAATTAATAGTCTTGAAATAGTTCATTCAAAAGAAACCAAATTTTTTAATTATGAAATGTTGATTTATTTTATTTTTTATGGTCCTTGGAAAACAATTTAAAATTGAATCTTGAAATAATGTTTCTATATTGAAGTCGCTTAAGCATATTACTTAAGCATATCTTTGTTGGTTTTGAACCCTATTCCCTATTTAGAAGAAAAAAGGAACAACACACATTACACCCCTTCTCATATACGTATAAACAAAAGCAATGTATATGAGAAATAATTATTTATTTATTAAGTTTTAGTTATGTACATATGTGAAGTAACTTTGTTAAAAATATAATCCCAAAATTCTTTTAACCCAAAATTCTGTCCACAATAAAAGAAAATTGTGTAATAATTCAGATGTATTTCCTTGCAATCAATCCAAACCTACACTTTTAAAAAATTCTTTGTTTAAGAACTGCAATTTCTAAAGTTTCTGCTTAATTCAACGATTGCTTTTCTCAAGCTGAATTGAAATATTGAACTTTAGATATTATTTATTTTTTTTTGCTGCTTTATGGAAAGGTTCTTTTAATACATGCGGTCTAAAATCGTCAACTTTGATGCCGCCTGTGCCCTCATTTGAAATTTAATTAGATAAATTTTATAATCGAATTCTATACATTTTACTATAAAATTGTTTGATCTACTAAAGTAGGTTTCTTTTAAAAAATACATAAGGTTTTTTTATGTGGTATAATACCTAGACGCTACATATGTACATATTTTATCCCTCGAAATAGTGATGATTTTCATGAATAAGGAAAATCTCTCATACTAGAAACATTTCCTTGACTACCATGATTTAATCATTTAGATTTCAGAATTCTATGCTCCATATTCATTCATCATTCCACCCGGAAGAAAAGTTCAGCTCATTACAAGAATCCAAGAAAAATCTGAAGATTTGACATTTTTTTCACTTCATACAAGGTTGGACTTCCCCCTAGCAGCGTTATGTCACTGTCACATGAATAATAGGAGAGACGTAAGCCAATTTAATAATAAGTCGAGGAATTTTGAATTAACTTTCTCCCATGTACATGGGAGTCGTAAAATTAATAGACTCCCCCGCTATCCAATTTCATAGGAGATTAACTTTTATAGATATTGACGAGCAGAGACGATGAATTTAATCATTATTTATAACTGCGAAAATATCACTGGGTGAGCTGAACGAATGAATCGAGAGTGCCCAGAATTGATGGAAATTGATACAAAGTAACTTTCGATGCCCGAACATCCCCGGGAAAAGCCCTTTCCTCCCTTTTCCGAGGGTGTCATGCAGGTCGATTTCAAGTTCTGGCTTACCACGAACAGATATGTGTGGATAGATTCGCCGATGAGACGAAAATGAACATACTGCTCGCAATGGCTTTTGCGCTGTGAATCTTTGATTTATGTATGTCTGTTTGATTCCAGAGATCCTGAACTGGACCATAATTTTTTTGATTTTTGTGATGTCTTATTCGGGCGAAAACTGTTTCCTCATATCGGTTCGAATTTATTTGATCTTTGAACCTTTAGCAGTCAATAAGTAAGGTAAGAAATTTATATTAGTATTTTTACTTTCATATACTCAAGATGAAACATACTCACCTACGTGAAAATATGCTAGAGAAAAACATGTAAAAAATTAAATCGAAATTATCGATTTACTTTGATCAGCTTAATTAAGTTAACTAGGAGGAAAACGATGCTTGACACATAATTTTGGGTCAATATTTAAATTTCCAATTTCTAGCAATTCCAGCAAGTCGATATCTAATCAAAAAGCTGTGTAAATTATCGTTTTTGTTCACGATATCAAACTTTGATCACAATTAAAAAGAAATTTTTAAATCGACGTTGACCAGTATGTCACAAAGTAGGGGCCAGTTTGTTCTTTTCTATGTTGTATGTTCTATGTCGATAAACAACATTTTTGGAATATTCGGTATTTAACTTTACACTTCCAATTTCTTTCTACATGGCGTTTTTTTAGAGGTGTCTGGATTTTGAATTTAAATAGAACACACAAAAATTGAGCTAGTAATTTCATTTTATTCAGAAGACAATGTTTTAGCATTTCATATTTAAATTCAATATCTGGCATATGAACATTATTTCTGGCAGTGAATCCTATCAGTCCAATTTGTGACCACTTTTTCGAGCATTTAGGGAAATATAAGTATTTCCAATGGGACATCTTACGTTGACTTCCAATGCATTAATCGAAGTTGTTTTATCAGCATAGACTAGATCAGACCATAACATATCCCCACCAAAAAATAGTCCAAACAGTGACAAGCCATTATCATGACCTTGGTAGCCAGTTGACAGACACATTTCTTGAAATAAGATTTTCGTCAAATTGTTCTTACGATCGATCGATCGATTGTTTCGGTCGCTGTATGGCACGTAGCGCTCTCCTGTTGAAATCATAAATCGTTAATATCAATGGTCCAAAGTTTTGGAAACAACATTTTAATTAACACGACGAATAGCACGGTCTGATGGGCGATTTTGCAATCATTAAAATTCATGAAGTGCATTATATGTTTTTATAACTGAGCTCTGATTTCAGAAACAAATTTTCTTCCTTAGGTATAATAGTATGAGTTGATTTAAGGGGCAGTACACTTCTTTTTTGCATTTTTTAAAAGTGTTTTTTTTTTTTATAGAAAAATTTATTGAACCATTTGAAAATTTTACACATTAAAATATATGTATCAAAGAAAACAAAAATATTTTTTTCAAAATTTCTGGCGTTTGTACGGCAGTAATATGGCTGCCTAAAAAAAACCCTTTTCAAACTAGTTGGTAAGAAATCTTAGCTCTGGAACGTCTGAAACAAAAAATTCAAAGCACATATTAAAATATAATTCAGCTGTTATCGTGTGAACCACGATGAAGTATTTTGGCAAGAAAACAACAAAATGGCGGAATTTTTAATTTTTTAACATTAATTTTTATTTATTTTTTATTAAAATATTTATAAAAAAAGTGTTCAGTATTAACCTATATTAATAATAATGGTTAGCACCATAAGCAAACATATATGGAATAAGTCCGCAAAATTTGAACCCAATCGGACCAGTAGTTTTTACAAAAAACTGCCAACCATATCAAAAAACGTAGTTTCGAGAAAAACTCGTTTAAAGTTTTTTTTATTCAATTCGCAGATAATTCTGAAAAAAAGTATCTTACGCTTATTCGGCAATGCCTTTTCAATCGATTTAACATATTGTAAACTACTTTTGGAGGTATATAGTATACAAATATTGTTTTTGAAAACATCGATTTTATTCAGAAAATAGCAATGTACTGCCCCCTTAATAGAAATTTTATTGAAATAAAAAATAAATAAATTGTACTCGTTTAATAGCAAAAAGCTTGCTAGTATTGTAAAATCGTAATTTAATATTCAGTCATTCTATATTAATTTATACTGGACAAAGCACTTTGAACTGAGGATTGTTGTGAACGCGACTTTAAAATTTTAAATTTTATGGAATTTTGACAAAAATCGAAAATGTAGGTATGACGAATTGTAAAATATTTGACTCTATAATTACATTATGGAATTTTATTTGAAATTGTCAGTAGAGGATTTTCGGGGAAGAAAGTATGAAATACGTATATGTTGCATCATTTTTTAACTCGAAATATAATAGTTAAGCTTTTCACTTTTATAGAATGTTATTAAATCTGAGATTTTCAGAAATATATAGTTTTTTTTAAATATACATATGAAAAAAAAAAAATTGAAAATTAATTAGCCTTATTGCGATTGTTGTGGGGATTGCAATTGACTGCTTCTTCTGTCGTGAATGAATCATTTTGTTATTGTTATAAGGAATGGAATTGAATTTAATGTATTGTTATGTTATATTATTGTGAAATTTTAATCAACAATTGGGAATTTGAATAAATGTCCTTTTAAGATTTAAAGCGTTAAATTTGAATAGTGAAATGACCTCCGTGGACTGAACCAGTGCCAAATATTATTAAAACTTGCGGCTGCTATGAGTTTTTTTTGTTTTGTTTGACAAATGAAAAAGAGGTGGACAAAAGGAGATTTCAATATTTTTTTAGCTCAGCCAACGATTTCATTGTTGATTTTTGTAAGTTATGTGTCTTCCACAATCATTGCCATCCCTCGAAATCACGATTTGCAGGTCCCAAACTATTAAGTTCCCCTGCAAAATGTTACCACCGGTTTTCTTGAGGTCTATTTTAATATCATTTCCCGATTTAATATAGCTGCGAGCAATGTCGACACTTTTTTCCACTAAATCAACAAATTTTCCAAATTGTTGCCTGGTAGTTATTTTCGCCCTAAAATATTCAAATAAGCAAAATAATTGTACCAGAACTGTTAAGTATGAAAGTAAAATTCTTATTTTTGATTTTCATGATGTAGATATATAATTTATACATATTTTTATGACCGCCTAAAATTTTCAATAATAGTAATACTATTTTCGCTCTCAATTACTGTTCGTCTCTGAAAATGATAATCACAATAGGGCCAAATGTTATGTTTCCCTTGTTTTTGTAATTTGATAATTTTCAATGTTTGAATAGAAAATTTATCGTATATCAGTTTTATTCGATGTCGATGTAATGCCGAACAAATGTAACTTAGAGCTTGGGTAGACATAACTTGTGTAATGACGATAGCAATGATCATTGCTTCTATGATGTGATGACACATGGTCTATTCAATGATCATTCCTGCTCAAGTGATCATTGATATGTCCCGTCTGTCTCGGGTATTATTCGATTGATGTTTCCTTCGATGTTGACTTGCATAAATTGGTCCGGGATTTTTTTGATAAGAAAATACTATTAAATTTTTCTTCTTTATTCATTATTATTAATTTAAAAAAAATTAAAAGTTGTACTACTTTCTTTAAGATATTTTATCAAATCTGTTTTTCTAATAATTCATGATTACATCCTTAGGCAAAAAAAAAGAAGGCATAACATCTTTTTAGATAAGCTTCCACAGTTTTCAGTGACCTTGTTTAGTTTAAGATCCATAGAAAAATGCCAGACAACTAGGGTACGCCTTTTGCTTCTAATGAAAATAAATCAAGATATGCAAATACTGACATATGTAAATCACTTAAAATTTATGGAGTAGTGATAAAAAGCAAGAAAAGAACGAATCAAATACCCTGGCATAATTTATGCAAATATTTTTCTCCGTGAATTTTTCGTTGCGAAAAAGTGAGGACATGCTTCTGATATCTCTGAAAGGCGAAATACAATGAAAAAAAAAAAAAAAAATACGAAACGAAAAAAACACGATAGCATTAGGAGATATAAAAATACTTTGACCGTAAATTCCTTTAGAGCCAGAGTGTCTGGTTCAGTTCCAGTCAAATGGCAATGCTTTTTTAGAATTTCTATTAGAATACTCCCGGCATACATTATCTAGGGTAAACATGGGTGGGACGCGCCTTAGGGAATGTCGGGAATTTCGGCTCTATCGCATGACGGTTAGCCCCAAAAATTCAAGACATTCTGTCAGTCAACTCAGCAATTATAAAACTAATTGTTTACATTGCTCAGCACCCTTTTCATCCACTCGACGCGACGACGGTAGAAATGAAAATGTACCTGAATTTGAATATTAAAATATTTGGCCCATCTTTTTCTTGACGTTGGTACTACTGACTGTAATGTGCATGTCAAGTTTCAGCTATATTGGGAACATAAGTTATATTAAATTTATTAACAACTTATTTTGATATGTACATCGGAAACAGTAGTCCCAAAGCAAGATAAAACGAATGACGTAATCGCGAACAAATTTTAAAATATTCGTTAGTATTTATCAAATCTCTTATAATAAAATTTTTTTTTTAAATTCAATTTTAATTATTTTCAAGAAACAAAATAAGTTTGTGTATAAAATTTATTAATTGTGCTCCGAACTGCAATCTTATTTCTATTATTCTTAAAATTTAGGCCCTTATGATATCCTATTTTCTGTTGTTATAATTTAACGAGCAAAAATAAAATTTGTGTTATTTACGTCATGTTAAGAGTAAAATATATCGAATAGAGTTACATAAAGTTAATTCACAAAAACTCGTGTGAAAGACAAAATCTCGCCTCTACACAATTCCTCGTTAATTAAGATGTTAAACATTAAATTTAGAAAAGTATAGAACAATAGAGCCATCCCTGCAAGGCAAACGATTTTGGGGTATACGCTTTGATTGCAAGTGGCCCTTTTGTTGTGGGCCCCACGAGGAGCTTCCATGTAGGTCCCTGTAGGGCTATGTGTTTGAACTGATTTATGCCCTAAAGTGTCGAAGTTGTAATCTTGCAGCGTTCGTACCGGCCGCCCCGAATTTGCAGCGAAATTACTAATAAATTTCGGCTAACGAGGTGTCTTCGTACGTAACTTAGAGCAATAATTCTTGAGCTTGTACCTTTGGCGGCATATTTGGGGCTTTCAATATGAAAATTATCGATGACCATCGGGGTATGCCTTTTTAAGGGTAGAATATCGAGTACCAATGCGGGATGAATTGGTGAACTAAGTAGCAGGGCTTTTAGCGATGCAATACAATGCAGAGGATAGTAGAAATCACAGCACGTTTGCTATATTCAGCGTACCTCCTTTTAAATGAAAGTAACTCAGCATAAACTAGGAAATTAAGTTTAAACAAATTGTTTCCAGTTGTTGTCTGTTGAAAAGTTCCTATTTAATATTATCAGCAGCTCTTTTTAACATTAATATGTGTGAGTTTTCCATGCCTTAAAAAGAAACAAACAATAGTATATTAAGAACCCTATAAAATTAAAACATTTAAGAAATTAACAGCTTAATGATAGACCATAATAGATTCAAAGTTTTAACCCTTAACGGACCATGGGCGCCGTATAGGCGACATGGTACTTTTACTTACTGGGTCCAATGGCGCATATATTGCGCCAAAAACTATTTTATTAATTTTATTACAATTACTGTTGCTATATTTACAAGTGACGTTAGGAAGTTTAGTTTTGCAAAATAAGTTTGGATTCCTCCAGAGAATGAAATATTTAATTTTCAACCTGAATAAATTAAAAGCAAAAAAACCTTTTTTAAAAAAAGCTTTTATTTAAATGCTCTAAAAATAAGAAAATAAAATTTTCCCTTAAAATTTTAACTATCAACTTATAGCCTCATTATACACAATTTATATGATCATAAAAGCGTTTTTTGCTTTTAATTTATTTTTAACTTTTTAGTTATCGCTGGCTAGGTTTCTGAGTCTGTTCATCTCATTCAACGCATCATTGTTGCAAGGTCGTTTGCCGGTTAATTTCAAACAGTCTAGCTCTTCAATAAGGAGACCTTCTAATAATTTTACCCTACTTAAGGCCACGTATGCTTGACCAGCAGCAAAGAGCTTCGAGCCTAAGTAAACAGTACTACCTGCATTTTGTGTACTGTGCAAGTCCAGCATAATACAATTGGCAGCATTGTTCGTTGTGCGGTTCCGTGCCTATATTTTGCTGGAAATTGCACAGACTTGGGCTGAATGAGGTGAACACTGTCTTTACCGAAGTCTATACGGACGGATGGTATATCAGTGTGATACATTTGTGGTCTTCGGAAGCAGGGCCATATATGTAATTTCTGTAATATGTCCAATGGCACCATTCACCAGACCTTTGGACACATCTACATTGTAACGCAACATCACCTTGGCCCAAATAAATATTTCTAGCTCCTTAGGTAGCCCGCCTGTCTTGTTTATATCTGATGGTATAATATTATTTAGATCTAAGTTGTCAGTTTTTCGAGTACAATCTACTAGACTATCCTGTGCTATGGTTTTGTTAATAGTTATACCACGAGCTCGGAAATGTTCGAGAACAGTTTTGTTGTTCAAAAGTCCGCCATATTGGATTAAGAGTGATATCAGAATATTTGTCTAATTACTCTCGGCAAGCCCTTTCATTTGATACCCATATTGCAGAATTGCATAAAAAATAACTATTCCGCCATTTTGGATGTTCCGCAATATTGGATTTAGAATGACGTCACATTATTTTTCGAGTTACTCTCAACAAGCCCTTTCATTTGATACCCATATTGTAGAAGTGCATAAAAAATAACTATTCCGACATCTTGGATGTTTTGCCATATTGGATTTAGAATGACATCACATTATTTTTCGAGTTACTCTCAACAAGCCCTTTCATTTGATACCCATATTGTAGAAATGCATTAAAAATAACTTTTCCGCCATCTTGGATGGTCCGCCATATTGGATTTAGAATTACGTCACACAACTTATCGTGTATTGTCATCCAAACTAAACGTGTATACAAAATTTCAGCTCAATCGGTTGAAGATATCTGCTTCAAAATTGAGTAGCAAGATTCCACCCGAACAAACATACATATATATGTACATACATTGCAAGTTAAAAATAAAAAAAAAAAAAAAAACCTTTTAAAAAAAAATATCAAAGACGCAAACGCGCGCCCTATAATACAATAATTTTTCAGAATGACTCCAAGAATGACATATTTCAAGGGCAAAGTCATCGAAGAGTAGGACCTTAACCCATTAAGTCCCAAATGTCAGCTTTTTCGCCGCTGCGTTCGGCCGCTATATTTTTAGTGAAAATATTTTCACTAAAAATATAGCGGCCGAACGCAGCGGCGAAAAAGCTGACATTTGGGACTTAATGGGTTAAAGTGAATAATTACCAAAAAATGAATAAATATTAGATGGTGATGATAGCAATACGTAGGTTGTCCAGTGTTCGGAAAAAATAAGGGAAACCAATTGCAGAAGACGAATCATTCTCCACCACGACAATGCAAGCTGTCACACATCAGCTCAAAATGTGAATTTAGCACTCAATGATTTCTTCTTATTCCCGCATTTCAAAAATAAATTGCGAGGTAAAATTTTTTCGAGGAGAATATTTTGAAAAACAATAAAGGCATTTTCGATTATAAATATTTGTTTTTACTTGGCTATCTGAAAACTTAAGTAGTCATTCTACAGACATTTTAAAGGCATTTTGAAAACCTGAAATTCTGGAATTCTGAAATCCTTTCCACATCTTATCTTCTAACTTAAAATAAAAAATAATATCTCCATATATTTTAGTTTTGGTGAAGCTTTTTAAAGAAAGCTTGGAGAATATACAAAAGTTTGCATGTATTTTGTTTTATCGTGCTCATTTGATATTTAAAATATGCTTAACAATTATAAATAAAATAATTAATTAATGAAATTTTCTCATTCACGCAAACATTCGACTACTTATGTTTTAGTTATTATATTTCCCAGGGACCGTAACGGTTATGATATTTTCGGTAAAAATCAGATCTAAAAAATTATTTCCTGACTGTTATTTTTCTAGCCAAAAGTAAAAATTATTTTTTGATTTTTATTTCTAAAATCAGAAATAAAAATCAAAGTATATATTTTTTTTTTTTTAAATCGGAAATAAAGATCAAAAAATTATTTTTATTTTTAAAATCAGAAATAAATAAAAAAAAAAAAATGAAAAATAACTTTTGTTTTTAAAACCTATATAAATAAAATGTAAACAATTAAAATTAAAATCTATATAAATAAAAATGTGTTCGTTTGTTCAAAATCTTAAATCTCTGAAAGTTCTTCATCGATTGCTTTCAAATGTTGACACAACGTTGCATTAGAATAAGCACGTATTTTTATATATCCATTTTTAGGGTTCCCTAGCCAAATGGCAAAAAACGGAACCCTTATGGATTCGTCATGTCTGTCTGTCTGTCTGTCTGTCCGTCCGTATGTCACAGCCACTTTTTTCCGAAACTATAAGAACTATACTGTTGAAACTTGGTAAGTAGATGTATTCTGTGAACCGCATTAAGATTTGCATACAAAAATAGAAAAAAAAAAAAAAAAAACAATAAATTTTGGGGGTTCCCCATACTTAGAACTGAAACTCAAACATTTTCTTTAATCAAACCCATACGTGTGGGGTATCTATGGATAGGTCTTCAAAAATGATATTGAGGTTTCTAATATCATTTTTTTCTAAACTGAATAGTTTGCGCGAGAGACACTTCCAAAGTGGTAAAATGTGTGTGTGTAACTTCTAAAATAAGAGAATGATAAAACTAAAAAAAATATATGATGTACATAACCATGCAAACTTCCACCGAAAATTGGTTTGAACGAGATCTAGTGCGTAGTTTTTTTTTAATACGTCATAAATCGTAAACCGCAATTTACCTTTCATCAACTCAAATATAAAAAATAAAAAATAAAACATTTAATTTCATAAACATAACCGTGAACCATTTTTTTCTAAAAATAACAAGAACTTTTATATTATGTTACTTGCTGCTACGGTACCCTTCATGGGAGAGCCTGACTCGCACTTGGCCGCTCATCCGTTGATTGTGATAAAAACACACGCAATACTAAAAACCATTTCCTGATTTTTTTTTTTTTAATTTAAGAGTAAGAATCATTTCCTAATTTTTATTTTTGGTTTTAATAGTGAACATCATTTTTTTATTATTTCGACTTTTGATATTAATAATTAAGATCTGTTTTTTGTTTTTATTTCTGATTTTAAAAATAAAAATATTATTAAGATTTTTAATTCAGATTTTAAAAATATAAATCATTTTCTGATTTTAAAAATAAAAATCATATTCTTATTTTAATTTTGTATTTTAGAAATAAAAAGCATACTCTGATTTTATTTTAGATTTTAATAATAAAAATCATTTTCTGATATTTATTTTGGATTTTAGAAGTAAAAATCATACTCTAATTTTTATTTTTTATTTTTATGAAACAAATCATTTTCTGATTTTTATTTTCAATTTTAAAAATAAAAATCAAATTCTGATTTTTATAATAAAAATCATATTCTGATTTGTATTTTGATTTCATATTTTCGTTTTTATTTTTTATTTTAAAAATAAAAAATATATTCTTATTTTTATTTTTTATTTTAAAAATAAAAAAGCAAATTAATTTATTTATTTATTATTATTATTAATTTTTTTTTTTTGTTGTTATGGAAAAGATCACAGATTTAAAGAGCACATATAATTTTTAAAGCCCAGGCCATAAGAATTATAATGCTACATTTGACCCAATTTTCTCAAAAATTTGTCTAAATGATTTTTTGGTTTGAAAAATTGAAAATAATTGTTACTTTCAATCCCTAATATTTTCTATCAGAATTTTAGTACCAAATTAAATTCCCTTTTGATTGTTTAAAGTGTACTGAATTACTAATACAAGTAAAAAAATATATATACAAAAGAACTTAAAAAAATAAAATATATAGTATGATGTTTAAGAAATAAAACCATACCGGCAGACTTACAATATTACAATATTTTTCCTGTTCAACGCATCTTCTGAATTTTAACTTACAGAACGACACAATTCGCGACAGTGGAACTCCTTTTAAATAAATGCCTTCAAGAAGTTTTTACAATGCTCGTTGTTGTGATGTTCTCCTTAAATGTTATCCACTCGGCGCTGTTTTTTAATATTCCGTAGAAATCTGTGGCATATTATAACTTACATCCTCAATAGCAACTCTACAAAAAGCGCCAGAATCGTTAGCGACTCTAAGCAGGCAGCAAATTGCTTTCAGAAAAGTTGGCAAGCTCCTTCACTCGCTCCTTATATTTCGCACGGCCTGTGTATAGTGTACGTATGTGTGTGTGTGTAGCTGACAGCAAAGTTGCAATACATTTTCTTGGGAGTGCTCTCGGTTTTTCTAATAAGAAGAATGCTCCTATTATTGTCTGTTTTTACGCTTAATTTAGCACCTCCCAAGGAAAAGCCTCAGCTAAAAAAGGGAGGGAACTGTGTAAATTTTTAATATCAAAAAGTGGAACAGTTGGGCGTTTCCCAGAAATGTTGTTGGAGTCGAATTTAAATCTTTAAGATGTTGTTTTATTCTAGCTACTTTGATTCATAAATAAGTAGAGAAAATTAAAAAAACAAGCTAGCTGCAAATTTAATCCACCTGCTATTACTATTAATAATTTTGTTTTTAAAACTCCCTATACAAGCGAAGGTTTATTAAATGTCTATTTTTCCATTTCATAATTCAAAGCTAGGTAAATATTTTATTCTCAAAGATGTTCTCTATTACACTACTCGTATCTATTCAAAGGACACTTTAAATTTTGACATTGAAATCGTGATTATTGATATTGTGTTGTATTATTTAATAGTTTTAAGTAGTTTTTATTTTATTCTTTTTTAAAAGCTGCATTTTTTTCGTCTATCCAGAACATAGGGAAATTATGCCATGAATTAAAATTTCTTGTGAGTAGGAGAACACCCATCATTTAAATTTTTTTTTAAAAATAACATCAATGGATAGCAAGTAAAACAAAATTGGATAAAACCAATTCTAAACAGGTATCTGATTATTTTAAGTTACAAATTTTGAAGAAAAAAAAAACATATTTACGGGTTTTGTAAAAGACATGCTAACGAGTTTTTGATTCTAATTTAAAGTCAGTGGGCGATCATATAAACGGGAGAGATACGAATTTAAAATTATGTAGGTACATTCTCAACAATTTTAAAATTCGATATGGGGGTCGTAAATACAAAAACAATTCAACCAGAAGTTTACTTTAATAAAAGGTCCCTGCAGAGCCTTAAATTTATTACCGATTTCTACAAAAGAGATAAAAATCTATTCATCTTGGCTTAAATTATACTTAATGTTGTTTAAAATAAGGTACAATGAGTTATAAAAGGAGAAAAAAAGGCTTTAAGGGGATATTCTCATTCGAAGTGAAAAAAAATCAATTTATTTTTTTACATAAAAGTATTCCTTAACATCATAGAAATGCTGTCCTCAAACCGTTCTGAGAAATTCGAAAAAAAGCAAAAGTTATAGCTATATATACGTAACGATATATACCGGTTTCTATAGATTTGGAGCGTTGCACAAAAACTTTAAGGTACTATTACCGTCTAGAATGCTAAAAATTGACATACATTCAACAATTTTTTTTTCACTTTCTTTATTATATATGGTTATCAAACTTTTTTTACAGTATTAAACAGTTCTTGAAGATTACAAAAAAAATTTTTATTTTCTATTAATTGTACATTTAATAGAGGGCGCTCAAATTTTCTTCTCAAAAAAACACTGCTTCATGGCGGACAGTTAATCTCTGGAACAGTAAGTCTGAAACATAAAATTCAAAAAGAGTTACAAAAAGGAAGTGCTCTTACGTGATAGTTTACCAGAAAAATTGAAAAATCATTTAAAATAATAAAATTGCGGACATTTGAAAAAAATTTTCAAAAATTGTCTTTTTTTTCGACCTTTTTTCAGACTCAAAAATTTTATATATATTTTTTTTTTTGTGGTCAAATTGTGGTAAACTATCACACAAGATATAAAAACGAACAAAATGCTTCAAAGTTTATTAAAATCGGCCCAGTAGATCCGGAGATTAACTGTCCGCCAGTTAAAAAAACCTAAACTCGAGAAAAACGCGTTTAAAGTTTATTTAGTAGAAAATAGAACAGCCGAGAGCGCGCTTCAATTGAGTCGTTATATCTCGGCACTGGCTTCGAATTTCGATTTAATATTTTATTTCAATAATAACTGAAGGTATAAAGAATATAAAAATGTAAAAAAAAAATTTAATTTTTTGAAAATTCTAGACGGTAATAGTACCTTAAACGCATTTTTCTCGAAACTACTTTTTTTCACCTGGTACCAGTGATATCTCAAATTCTGCTCGATAGATTTAAAAAGATCAAAAAGTATTGGACTCACTAACATAAATACTAGGACACAGAACTTTAAAAATGCATAAAAGTACCCCACCCTCTTTTTTATACACATACTTTCTCCCAAAAAATGGGCAATTTTTGAAATTTTTAGAAAAACATTCCTAAAAATAATTTAGCAAATTAAAAATATCATTTTTAAAGGTCTATGTTCTAGAAAAAAGTCTAAAGAACAAAACCCATTTTGAATTTTGTCTTTATCTTCTCCAGGAAGACCGCAGGTACTGGTACCAGCTAAAAAGGGACTTTTCGTACAACACCCTCTATTGCCGCAAAACATAACAAAACAAACAAACAAATATTTTTTGTATACTTCGAAGCCTATATATTCATATGTGAAACAAGTTTTTTGAATAAATGCAATAGGGTTTAAAAAAAAAAATTCCAAAAAAGTTGTTTTTTGTCCGTTTCGAATGAGAATGTCCCCTTAACCTTTTAAGGACGGGGAAAATTACGGTAAAATTGACATTTTATTAGACATGAATATTATAAATAAATTCAATGAACTTCTTATGTGGAGTCCCCCACTCCTTGCTGGTCGATATATCGACCAGGCCCGTCCGCAACGGAAAGTCCCATGTAAAAAACTTGGCGCGACGGCTTGAAAGTATTTTCTAGGTAATTTGACGGGCTGAATACGGGAAAAATCGTGAAAATATCAATTTTTGACCTTAAATTTACCTTGCAGATGTGTTTCGCGATTCGTGGTATTATATTTTTCGTAATCAGTACATAAAAAAAGGTAGGTATGCCAACTTTCAGGGCGAAATAGCAAACAAAAATTTGACTTTTAAATAGGAATTTTCAAGGTCAAGGCTGCTTCCAGGAATTTTTACACTATTTTTCCCATATTCAGCGCATCATAAAATGTAGGTATGCCAACTTTCAGGGCTAAATAGCAGAAAAAATTTGACATTGAAAACCGCTATTTTCAAGGTCAAGGATGCTTCCAGGAATTTCTATACTATTTTTCCCATATTTAGCGCATTACATTTTCCCTGAAAAAATCAAATATTATGTGTCCTCTGACTGGTCCATATATCGACCACTCCCGTCCTTAAAAGGTTAAATACATACATTTTTTGAACTGGTCGAACAGATAACTTCATTAAATTTCGACCAATTTACGTGACATTTTAACTGTAGCTTTAATAATAACTTTTAAATTTTTTTATTTATGAACAATTCGTAATTTTTGATTTAAACATATTTTTATTCCATTATGTGGTAATTTTACAAGAAAAAAAAAATTATGTTTTACTTTCACTACGTGATGCTGAAGATAGTCTTATATGGAATTTGGAAAAAATTGAAAATTTTATTTCCAATTCATTTGTTTGAGCTCTTTACCATACACTCTTAATAACATGTACTACAAAAGTCTTTAGAAACGTAAAAGATCAAGGAGGGGTACGGTGCTTTTTCGCATATTTAGGGCTATATCTTTGTAATAAATTCGCCAAAAATGTTGAAACAATTTTTTTTGGTATCCTTCAAAATATTCCTCAAGCGATATTCCAAAGTCTTGGTTTTGAGGGGCCCAACCCACCACAATTAAAAATTGAAAAAAAAATCCGCTTCAAGAAGACCTAACATTCTGTCAAATTTAAAATTCACTCGCCCCATCGTTTTCAAGCAAAATGTCTGTCATAGACAGACATAACGACGTAAGAGTGATCTTATAAGGGTTCCTTTTTTTCCCTTTTCAGATATGGAACGCTAAAAGTGAAAAACTAGGGAATGTAAATAATGCTTGTACTTATTTTAGTATAGTAAGTACAAGCAAAATTATTATTTTAGGATAGTATTATTATTTTTTGCTTTTTAAATAACTCTTATTCACTCACTAACCCTTGACTTAATAACTTTATGTGTGAAAGTGACGAAAATGTGAAATTTTGGGAAGAGTTTAAGGTGGGGTTTATTGCTTTAGAATGACTCAAAAGGGGATTTCCGACCGGGTACAAAAGTTGTTTTACGTTTTTGGGGGTTTTGGGATGGGCATTGGTAACTACTCGAGTTGTCCAATTTCGGCCGTGTGGAATAAGTAATTGAAGGTCTTGCTGAGTGCTATTAAATGGCACTTTTTTTTTCTGTAAAAAACTTGATAAGACACTTTTTTCAACCGAATATCGTTAAAATGTGTGATGGTGTCAGGAGGTTAGAAGTCCCCCCCCCCCCCCTCCCCCGAAATTTTAAAACTTAATTAAAATTTACATGATTTTTTAGGAACAGAACAAGTGTTGAACAGTCAGATGAGTAAAACTTCAGCTCTTTTTTTTTCTTTGACAATTATGGTATGTTAAAAACATATTTGTATCTTAGGGAAATTATTTTTATTCGAATTTTTTTAATTTAGTAAAATTAATTAATTAATTTTAATGAAAATAGTGCAACTTTTCGACATATTCAGTTGACTTTTATTTACATTTTTAATTTTGTAATATTTAATTCTATAAAATATACTCTTATATGTATGTATATTAGGGTGCTTTTTTTTTCGCGACTATTTTTTTTTTAAGTCCCACCTCGGAATTTTATGGTATAATCTTGGTCAATGGTCGGGTTTCTTCAGAATTGAATGCTCTACAAAACTGTCCATTGCGGTGTAACCCTAACTCCCACCAGCGAGGTAGTACGGGTCACTAACCCCAATTTTTCCATGAAATTCTCGCTTTTTGCCCCTATCTCGTAAACAACAAGAGGTACAGAAAAAGTGAATATGACAAACTTGTAGGAAATTCAATTTCCTACAAAAAAGTTCTGAACCCCAAATCTAACATCGATATTTCTTGAGATATTGGGCTTTGAAGTTGAGGTAGTGTGGAACTTTCATGGATTATTGAGCTAAATTGTAGAAACACTACCTCAACTTCAAAACCCAATATCTCCAGAAATATCGATGTTAGCGATTTGGTGTTCTAGAGCTTTTTGGAGGAAATTGAATTTCCTACAAGTTTGTCATTCACATTTTTTCTGTAGCTCTTGTTAATTACAAGATAGCGGCAAAAAAACGAGAATTTCATGAAAAAATAAGGTTAGTGACCCGTACTACCTCGCTGGTGGGACTTAGGGTTACGCCGCAATGGACACTCTTTTAGAGCATTCAGTTCTGAAGAAACCCTGCCATTGACCAAGATTATACCATAAAATGCCTCTGAGCTGTAGAGTTTTGAAGAAAAATAATCAAAGTTTATGTGTATTTTATATGGGAAATCTTTATACGCCCTGGTCTAGTACTTAATATTAATATTAAGGGTTCCAATTTTCAGGGAATTTTTGTTTAGGTATTTGCCACAAAATTTCGAGGTGGGACTGACAAAAAAAAAAAAAAATAGTCGCAAAAAAAAAAAAGCACCCTAATGTATATATGTATATACAAAAGGTAACAATGGTAAATTGTTGCTATTTTACATACAATATTAAAGTTAGTATAATTTCTATATCTTTTTAAATTTTTGAAAAATAATCAGTGATGTTTTGCTCATACCACAAAGGTAAGTAGCATTTAACTTTTCAAGAATCTTTAAAAAAAAAAAGCTTTGTCCTACAAAAAAATTGATGTATGAAAAAAATGCCATCGGAATAAAAAAATAGAATACTTCATATACCTCGTCACAAAATTAATTAGCATCATCAACATCATTAACAATGCTAAAAAATAATAGGTCCTATCCTTTAGGCAATAAATATTGGCACTTTTAATCAATATGAGACTAGTCGAATATTATAAATAGTACATTTTAAAATAATTCTTACTCTTTCTTTCGCTGCGAAAAGTCGAAAACTAGATTTTCTTTTGTGAAATCTTAATTTTTTTTAAGTTTGTAAAATATCTTTTTCAAAAAATTAATTGTTTTAAAAAATTGGAGCCTTTATTTTGTATTTTTTAGTAAGACTTAGTAGTATAAATATTTTTAAAAATATTTAATTAAATATATATTGAAGATGTAAAAATTAAACTTTATTTATCAATTTAGTTCAAAAATGTAAATAACCCCCCCCCCCCAGCATGTCTTACTTTGTAATGAAACTTTTCTTATGTATGTAAAGGGTCATCCAAATGTGACGCCTAGATGTCAGCACTACATAATTTTTACACGTGACATATTTTCAAATGACATAAGCCATTTTGTTTTATTAGAAGGTAGTACAATTTTAACCATGGACAGGTACACATTGCAACAACGCGTTTACATCATTCAAACTTTTTATGAAAATGGGCGTTCTTTGAAAAATACCCATCGCAAAATTCGTGATTTTTTTGGTGTAAATAATCGGCCAAATCAATCTTCAATTCAAAGATTAGTGAAAAAATTCGCAGAAACTGGTTGTGTTACTGATAAACCAAAAAGTGGAAGACCAAAGTCTGTACGCACAAATGAAAATATTGCTGCTGTTAGTGAAAGTGTTGAAAATGAACCGACAACATCAATTTCGCGTCGTTCGCAAGAATTGGGCATATCTTATGGCTCCTTATGGAGGATTTTGCATAAAGATTTGCATTTACACGCTTATAAAATTCAATTAACCCAGGAATTGAAAGAAAGAGACCATTTACAACGTCGTAATTTCGCTAGTTGGATTATTGAACAACGAACGACAGATCCATTGTTTTCAAGCAAAATTTTGTTTAGTGATGAAGCTCATTTCACAATGGATGGATTCGTCAATAAGCAAAATTGTCGTATCTGGGGTGATGAAAATCCTCGTGTTATTCATGAAAAATCTCTACACCCACAAAAAGTTACTGTTTGGTGTGCATTTTGGGCAAATGGAATCATTGGGCCATTTTTTTTCGAAGATGATGCTGGAAATGCTGTTACTGTGAATGCTGAGCGATACCAATCAATGTTGAGAGGCTTTTTATGGACACAGTTGAGTCATATTGATGTGTCTGACGTCTACTTCCAGCAAGACGGTGCTACATGTCACACAACTCGAGAAAACATTACGTTTTTGCGATCAAAATTTCCTCAACGTGTAATTTCACGAAATGCAGATTTCAATTGGCCTCCAAGGTCATGTGATCTAACACCATTAGATTTTTTTTTGTGGGGTTTTTTGAAAAGTCGAGTGTATGCTAACAAGCCACAAACAATTAATGATCTAAAGAACAACATTCAAGTTGCAATTCGTGAAATAACACCAGCAACATGTCGGAAAGTCATTGAAAATTTCGATATTCGGATTGATGCCTGCAGACGCAGTCGTGGTGGACATTTGAATGATATTCTATTCCACTTATAATTGTAATGGATCATACTTTTAATAAAAAAAAACAGCTTGAAAAAATTGCAAATAGTTTGTGTTTTATTTAAAAGAAACATGTAGGCGCGTTTTTTGGATGACCCTTTATATCACTGAGATTTTATTTATAAACTTTTATATAAAAGATTTTTTAATATATTTAAAAAGCTAATTTGGTTTTTTCTTACACTAATAGCCAACGCCCAAAAAATTTAAGGTTGCTAATTTTTTACCTAGGATTTATTGGACTATGAAAGCGTTAAAAAAATTTGTATAAATTCAATTCTAAGGAAAATTATAATGTGCTAAAAACAGGTTCGGAAAAAAAAACCTCCATTGATTTCGAATGGACAAACAGACAGAAAGATAAAACATTTTTTACTGAATTTTTCTTAATTTGATGTTGTAAGAAGCTAGGGTTTGGTAAAAGAAAAATTATATACATTTTAAACGAGAAATACAAATTTATATACAAATTCCGATATCAAAGAGCACAAAAGTGTGTACATACACATATATGGGAAGATCTAAACATCGCAATTGATTTTAATTTTCATTGAATTTTTTAAATTCCTTAAGGATCGTATTAGTCGAATCCCGAAGGGATAAAACGTCTACTTGTTGACTAAATATTTCCCACCTTAGCGCAAGCCTAAGACGGTAACGGTGGCTAATCTTTCCTTTAAGTAAAAGGAATTGAACTCCGAAAGAACGTCTCGAGATTTTTCAATATTCCTCTCTTCTTAGTCTCAGCTAACCAAAGGCGACATAAATCCATTTCAGTGCGAATTAAATTCCATTTACCTGAAGATGTTTTTAGAGAAACTGAAAGCAATTTTGTATTTTAAGACCGAGGGTTGGGAACTCGGAGGAAGGTAAAGACGAATATAAAAGGGGAGAATTGGAACAGCTGATAAGATAAGACCGACACTTTGAAATTGGATACATTCATTTTCAATTTATTTCTACAAAACTCCTGTTCGAGGACGGGCAACCTTCCCCACGTAGCCGGGAAGCTGCCGTCGACGTCATATAGATTTCCGAGCTGAACAAATAGACTCTGAGTGTCGATTGATGCGCGCCCCCTACTTTCTTTTTTCTTACCCCCGAAGAAAATTTCAAAGGGACTTACGATTCTTTCCCATTCTGAGGTATATATTGGATCCGCGTCCCCGTCCCCGCGTCGCGACGTCCAATATCGCCATCACTGCCATCGCCACTACCACCGCCGCCACTGTCGTCACCGCGAAGGGTGAATCGGTGGGGCGGGGGTAAAATTGTAAGACTGTCGTCTCTTAAGAGTCGACATGCTCACATCGGTGGCTGCTAAATCTCTATGAAAGTGCTCCTTCAACGCTCGGCTCGTTCGAACCTTCTTGAGCCCCCCTCCGTCCTTCTGAAGCTCC
Organism: Dysmachus trigonus; assembly: GCA_949715965.1. Classification (NCBI taxonomy): domain Eukaryota; kingdom Metazoa; phylum Arthropoda; class Insecta; order Diptera; family Asilidae; genus Dysmachus; species Dysmachus trigonus. The sequence continues at coordinate 86,656,121 of OX454319.1, read as the reverse complement.
TTTTCTTTATATTTATCTGTTTACATTTTATCTAGAAAATTCAAGTCCGACTTCTCGCTTATGATAGCATGACGATGAGCGTTTGGGGCGCCTCTGCCGGTCGCATCGCAAAGTGCGAACAAAAAGTTATTGCTAATTTATGGCTCTCCTGCGTAGTGGAAAACTGGGTTAGATCAATTCTGATGCCGGCCATAAATTCACTGTTCTGCCTATTTAGCTTGGCCAACAATCCATCTCTCCGGCACCGATAAATCACTGGTAAGACAATGCAATTGGAGGGCACGGTTCATCGAAATCTAAAACTGCGCAGATATACAATATGTATTAAATTTACAGTGTGCGGTACCAATGGTCATTTGGTTACTACTACTTTAGTCATTAGCCGCATCTGGCCTCATTATCTTTGGCCGTAAATCACATTGTTAAAACAGCAAATTGAATAATGATAATGACATATCACGGAGTCCCTGATTTAAATCTTTGTACGCTAAATCCGCATATCAACTGATGGCTTTGTCGGGGATTCCCCCCCCTGCCGTCATTCGGAAAGACCCCCACTCCAATGCAATCTGTATATCCTTTAGGGACATTTTCGACTGAAATTTATACTCGCGTTAACACATCTGTGGTTGGTCCTATTCTTTCCACAGCTTTAGTGGTCAAATTTCATGAAATATTCGAAAAGATGCTCTAGATGCATTCAAATTGACTGCAGTTGAATTTGCCGTCAGTGAGGAGTGGCTTTATGGGTTCACATCGCAAAGGTGCGAGTGCCTGTGATTTGGACAACTCTGTTTTTTTTTTGTTTGGGTCCTTTCAATCACCTTCGTTTCTTTGTGATTTCGCGGCTTACTGATTATTTGGTGTTGTCACTCAATTCGTTTGATGTACCAAAATCTGTGATGATTCCTGCAACAGAGGACATGTCATGCAACACCATTTAAAAGTGATTTTCTGTAGTTTGTACTAATTGTAAGAGCTAGTTAGAGGAACAATAGAGATAGCAAGGGTATTTTTATATAAGGAAAATTTATATTATATAGAGTTTTACATTCAGGTTACACTACAGACATACATATGTGATTAAGTCCGGAAACCACAAATTGGGAAAATTCAAATCTTTAAGTATTTTTTCAAACTCTAACCTCTATAATAAAATTAGAAATGTACAGAATATGTAAATAAAAACTAAAGTATTTATTGGGAAAATGGCAACATCTTGAAAACTTCAGGACTTACACTTTTTGGCAACTGAAAAATATAGATTTATGTAAAAAAAATGTGTATGTAGCGCACTCCATGCCAAATCGAACAGTTTAAAACATTTTTATTTTTGATTTCCTCAATTTGTTGCCATTTTTTTTGTACCCTCGAAAAAACTTCAAGTTAAATTTTGAGATTTTTTTTGATCATCCGTTCAAAATATATCAAATCGTACTTTTTTCGGTTTTTTGTCCATAACTTTTTGAATAATGGACCAAATTAGCTCTTTTTGTTTTTTTTTTGAGAAAGTCATTCTTCAAGTTGTGCGGCTCTTTTTAAAGTTAAAAAATTAATAAAATTTCAGAATACTAATACATTATTCAAATAAGAAAAGAAAACTTTATAACAAAAAATGGCATCGAAAACATAGTTTCAAGAAATTTTTAAAAAAAATAAGCAAATACATGCAAACTTTTATTACTATTGTTTATAAACAGACTTAACGACTACTTATTAATTTTAAACTCCTGCTAACAATGAGAAAGCGTACAAATTAATTCAAAACAAATAAAAAAATGAAAACACAGTGACAAAAATTGGTATTCACAATAATTATTAGAGAAAACAACATTTTCGAAATTTCAAAAAATCGCAAAAAAAAATTGTAATTATAAAGTTCCCACGATCAGGCCGCGCTTAAAAGTTTTTAAATGGATAGTAGTTTGCGATAAAAAAATTCACAAAAATCAGAGTATGCACTCAGTTTAAAAAAAAATAATTTATGAAATATAAACTTAAAAATCACGTAAAAAATACTTTGAAAAGAATTTGTTTTTGCTTTTTTTTTTTTTTTAAGTACATAAAAAACGAAAATTCTGAAAAAAAGAACTAATTTGGTCCATTATTCAAAAATGTATGGCCAAAACACCAAAAAGAGTACGATTTCTGCCGAAATTTGATATCTTTTGAACCGGTGATCAAAAAAATTTCAAATGTCAAAAAATGTAGGAAACAAGTCTGGTTCAATTAGTTGTATATATTCTAATAAACTCATTACGTCTTTTCTAGTTTAGTCTAGTAGATTTATATATTTTTTAAGATACTGTTGTGTGCCTATTTTTGTTTTTTATTTCAATTACATGAAATGTAGCATTCTTTATTATATTTCTAGTAAATTAAAAAAATTTTTTTTTCAAAATTTAATCTACATAGTAATATTTTCATTATTCTCCAAAAAAGTATTAAGATTTAAAAAGAAAAATTTAATTTTTATTTCAAAATTTATGTGAAAATATATTTATTAAAAGTGAATGTTTTCACAATGGTTTCTGAAATTATTATACACATCAACATATTCAGAAGCCATAATAAAAATACCCTTCTACCGTTCTGAGTAAATCTTTTTAATATTAAAATAATTTTATTTATTCAATTAAAATTTACAAAAATCACAAAATATCAAAAAATGTACTTAATCAAATTGGTTTCTGAGCCGCTTATATAATAAAAAGACCGCTCACGTTTATGTAACTGTTAAGGAATAAGTTTAGCTGGTTTCGTATTTCGATCTCTTTTCGTCGACGTGTCCATTGAACTGTAGCAACTTCAGTGGATCCATTTCTGCAGCCAATTGTGATAGGAAAAATCTTGTAACAGTTCTGATAACTGCTTTATATATTTATAAATTAATAAACCAGACACGAATTGAAATAGGAATTGAATATTTAACATTTATAAATTTATTTCATTTTATATTATTGCAAATGGGATTCTTGTTTTAATTTCCTTATCTTGACTTTTTAAAATTGGCTATTTAATTTCAAAATAGGAATATTAAAAACGCTCACACCAATTTTTGTGAGATTGAAGTAAAACTTAGCATTAAAAGATTGTCGTTTTCAGCCCGAAGTATTCCAGTTTTCAATTTAAACCTTGGTGGAAATTAGCAATCCCAAAAACCCTTTTTACAATGTTTTTATGAAAGTTCAAAACAGCAATTTTCGATTCGATATAATGGATTTTGAACACGAAATTTGAAATTGGAATGTACGATTTCTATGAGATTTCAGAAAAATATGATACCGAAAACCATTATTTTGCACCAATCATAACGAATTTTCAAAATTGGGTTCTGAATTTGAAATCAGCAGGCTAAAAATAACTACATATATATTATTATAAGGAGAATACCATTTAGCATTCTACACTTTGTTTTCTATGTATCGAGCTCCGGATATGACATCAGCGACTATAAAAATTCAAGCATACGTATAATTCAATTTTGGGTAGTTACTATATTTAATAAAAAAGAATCGTCCTAAACAGTTCAGATGGTCCAATAATAATAAGTATAATAATAATAATTTATTTATTTCGAGTACAAAATTAGGATCTTGAGTGTACAAAGTTCATATGGCAAAATTAGGCAAGAAAAGTAAAATAAATGAACCGATTAAATAAAGAAAAGAAAAGAAATAAAAGTATGTATTTATTATTTATATATAAATCTAACAAAATAAGAGTGAAAGTGAGTGGAAATGAGAAACTAAATAATATGTAAGTTAATTAAATCATTCAGTGCTTAAACTACCAAGAACTACCAAGACCGGTTAAATTGACTCGTACTCAATGTCTTTCTTGAATTAATCATATTTTTAACCGACGAAAAAAAGGAGGAGGTTCTAGAGTCGACGCATAACTTTTTAAAGAGCAGCCCGATTTCGATGATTCTTTTTTTATTGGATAGGGTATACCTTGAAGTTGGTCCCGTTTATACTTGAAGGAAAAAATTCTACCCCTAAGTAATAATTAATAGATTTTAGCCACAAAAGTTTAAACCGACGCAAAAAGAAACTGAAAAGCGAAAAATAAAATAAACCTTTTTAGTCTTAATAACTAAACTCCTAAAAATTGAAAATTTTTTAAAAAGGTCTCATTTGAAGTTATCTGTCGAAAGTTATACCAAATCTTATTAAAGTTTAAGATTAGCACATATCGAAAACCTTTTGCCATTTATAATTATTAATTTAAATGTGAAAACATATCGCTTTAAAGGAGCTGTAAATATGAAATTATTAGTTCTAGTGTTAAAGGCGTTTTTACATATTAGAAGAGTTTACAGGACTGAACCAATTTGTAGAATAATCAATAGGACTTCGTTTTTCGAATATTGACAGACAATTGATAGTTATGTGGACAATAAATAACAAAACAAAAATTGATACTAATACATATTATATCAAATAGTTCTTATACCTAACAAAAGATTCTTCTTTTTCAGAGTTTTAATACTGCTTTTCACGGAAGGAATCAAACTTCTTATAAGTATTTATATTTAATATTAATAAAGTAATTTAAAAACATTTTAAAAGAAATGTCACCATCAAAAAGATACGGTTAGTTACGAACCAATTTTTTCCAGTCCCCATATGGCATTTATCCCCAAAAAAATTACACACCGCAGCAGTGTCTTGAGAAAACCCTAAGTTTCTTCTTGATTGCACCCAGGTACATACTTTCCTGAAGGAACAATTTCAGGAAACTTTCATCGATCTAAAGTTAATCAAAACCAGGAAATTGCAAAAGTCTTTTTGCTCCTGTAGAGCCCTCAATAAATTCGAGTATATGTATCTTGTACGAAGGTGGGACACATGTGTCCTCGGCAATTGCCACCATGAACGTCTTCGGATGGACTTGCAGAAAATATTTTTTTTTTTTTTTTTTGGTTGCGGTGTGGTCAGCAACCCCGTGTGCGGGGGTGACTTTGATATTTATTATTTACACAATCAACTGACAAGTCGGGGAGTTGTGTCAGGACGTCCTGTCACATCCGGCAGAAGTCAAGTGAACCGGCGGGAATAGCGCACAAAGGCACATTTCTTTATTAGCTCTAGGATGTGTCAATTACAAGGACGCAGGGCAGCAATAAATCACGGGACGATGCCTGCGCTCTCCAGCACATACGTCCACTTCACATACACAACACAACCGTCCGTTCGTCCCCAGCGCCACCGCCGCCACTGCACGCTTCCCGGGGATTCCCCGGCTGGCGCTCCTTGCCCCTATATATATATTTTTTTTTTGCTCGCAAGTGGAGCGGAAGCTTTTAATAGTGCCACTGTAGCGACTACTTGGGGCACATCAACTTCCGCCCGCAAACACGAGCTTCCTCCCTGGCCCGTCAAAGGGGGCGCGCGGTGGGCGGATCTGGTCCTGTGAGTCCATTAATCATAATATTTGCTGCGACCCTACATGAATATTATAATGTAATTTTGCCCAGCACTTCCGCAGCGCTTTGTCAAAACGAGCCAAGTGGGCATTACGCGAATTAAAAAGCCAAGGGCGCGCACTGTCCGGCTTAGGGCTGTCGGCGGCTATTTCTTTCTTTTAGTAATATTTCTTTTTTCTATTTATGTGCTTCACTGTCTGTACCATATTTAATAATATAATGACACTTTACAAATTGTATTACATGAACATCTGAAATACAAAACTGCGCTATTATGAATACACACATGTTAATTAAGATAATATGTTGGAGCAATAGCTGCGTTTTTTTTACAATGTGATAATTTATGAATAGTTAACTATTGTGAAAAATTTTAATTTTGCCAAAAGAATATTAAACTGCGTTGATTTATATCCATTATACGTCAAATCAAAATTTGAGGTTTGGATGGATAAATGTCATATCAATTCGTTTTACACAAATTTTAAAACCTTGGTACATATAGTTAACAACTAAAAATGTTCAGTTCAATGCAACACTTGCTATTTAATTCAATCGAGATCAGGTCTAGAAAATAAAAAAATAAATATGTCTATCTTAAAGGGATTTTTACCGGGAAAAATATCTATTTTCAAAAAATCATAAAAATAGATAGGCAAATGTAACACAAAATTTTCTCACCAATTTTTAAGGCCACGAGAAGTTTGTGAAGACAATGATTTGATTGTTGTCGGATGTATTTTAATAACTCTCGAAGGAACTGATTCGAAAAAAAACGGACTGTGTTTGCCACGTTACGTAATAATTTTTTTGAAATTTTTCAAAAATTATAGTGTATTTCATTAAGGGGGTACATGGGTCTTAAATGACTAAACTTTGGACACATTTTTTAATGGTGCAATAAATACAATTATATTGAAACTATTATTTATTGAAAAAAGCAACATTTGAACAATATTTTGTGAAATTTTTGTTTGGAAATTTTGAAAATTGACCCTCTAGTGGCTATTTTTCGAAAACTTGGTGAAAATGCGGTAGACATGATATCTTGCTTTAGATTTATCTGAAACAAAAAAAATTTTTTTTTTCTTGTAGTATACGTGTATAGCTCGGGGATGAACGAAGGATTTGTTAAAAAATCGAAATTTGAATTTTTGGCGGCGTTGCGCGCTAAAAAATCATTTATTTATTTAATTCGCTTAATACAAGCTACAAAACTTAAACTAAGCTTAGACTAAAACTAAAACTAAACTAAAACTACAACTGATTAAAAGGTGAGAACGGGGGGGGGGGGGGGGGGGCAATAATTATGGTGGTGGGTTATGCTGGTAAAGGGCATGTCTGAGGGAGGTTTTATCTAAATGGAAATTGAAGGCGGGAGAGTTGTTAGTTTTGCGTAACATTCTAGTAATAGGTTCGAAGTGTCCGTAGTTGGTGCGGTGACTGTTTAGACGAAAGAGTGGAAAGGATCGTACGTTGCGAGGATTGGTGTTGATGGATATGTTATGCAAAATTTCAGGACAGTCAATGGAACCGGTTAGGACCTGATGGATAAAGATTATATCGGCGAGGTCACGGCGCATTGCTAAGGGTTGGAGGTCAATCAGTTTCAAACGGTCCTCATAAGGAGGAAGATTAAGGTTATCAACCCAGGGGAGGCCACGTAACGCGAAGCGGAGGAATCTGCGTTGCACTGATTCGATTCTATTGATAATTGTTGGCTGGGAGGGTGACCAAACTTGGCAAGCGTATTCAAGTAGGGGCCTGACAAAGCAGATATAAAGAGCTTTAGTGACATAGGGGTTAGAGAATTCCTTAGACCAGCGTTTAATAAAGCCCAAAGCTGAGTTGGCTTTGCTTATGATGTGATCGATGTGAGAACGGAAATTGAGTTCACTATCACAGATGATGCCCAGATCACGAAGGGAGCTGACTGATGGAATGGGTTCGCCAGAAAGAAAATAGGTCCTAGGAGTGACGGAGAGACGCTTGCGGGAATAAGTGATAGATCGGCACTTGGAGATGTTCAGGTCAAGGAAGTTTTGTAGGCACCAGATAGAAAAGTTGTTTAAGGGGGGATATACATTTTGAACGAGAAAAAAAACTCATTTTTGAAAATTTTTTTTCAAGGGGAAGTTTTTATTCAAATCAATCGAAACTTTTTGGCAATTATAAGTGTATCCAGTAGTATAAAAAAAATAATTTTTTTAATTTTTTTCAACAAAATGGCGGCCGTTAGATGGTGTTGAAAAAGTCGTTGTATTTTGCTTGTGACGGTTCTCCTGGCCGCAATTTTGATGAGAAATCAAAAAATCAAAAAAATTTACATTAATTACATTCACAGTTAGTAGATGAATTACAAAAAAAGTGAAAAAAAAAAATTGCACTTTTGGCGTAACTTTTTCGAAAAAATCAACAATTTCTCCGCCATTTTATCACATTTTTCCATATTTAGTAATAAAATATTACAATAATTTTTAATTCATATAGAACGTAATACTATAATAAAGAAATCCTATAAGTTTCAGCTCAATCGGATAATTAGTTTTCGAGTTATTAGCGCCATAAACTACGAAAATGCTGTTTTGAGAAAAACGCGTTGAAAGTTTTAATTATCGAAAAATCGTACTTACATTTTAATCAGCAATTCCGGGAACGATGAAAAAAAAAACACTTGGAGTTCGATTTTCGAAAAAAGGGTTTCAGGAGCGTATTCTACGGGAAATTTACTAACTTTTTATGCAAAAAAAAAAAATTGAATTTTTTGGTCATTCAAAATGTATATCCCCCCTTAAGGGGGTAGTCCAGTGAAAACGACTGTTTGACATATGATAGTACAACTTTTAAAATACACAAAAAAAATTTTTTTTTTGTTTTCGATGAGTCATCCCGACAAAATGGCCGCTCCAAAAAAAAAATTTTTTTGTTGGCGGACGTCGAATCTCTGCAACGGTTCATTTGAAACAAAAAATTCAAACGAGGTCTTAATCTGTAGAACATTGGCTATCGTCGGAACTAGAATTATTAATTTTCAATAAAAAATAACAAAATGGCGGCATTTCGAATTTTTCGGGTGTTTTTCGGGTGCTTAATTTGTTTATAACTTTGTAAATAAACAATGGATTTTAATAATTCTAGTTCCGACGATAGATACACAATCAAGAAATATACAACTAAATTTTTAGATCAATCGGAGCAAAAGACTCTGAGATCTGACGTCCGCCGAGTCAAAACATGTTGTTTTCAGAAAAACGCGTTTAAAGTTTTTTATGCGGAAAAAAGCTAAAAAAAATAATTTTACCTTAGTCAGTGATGCCTGCTCCATATATAACGCGATGCCTCCTCCATACATAACTAACCTTAAATACAAAGCAGAAGGACCTAGACCGTTATAAACCAAAAAAAAATGGGCGAAGCAAACAGAAATACAAGAGTCCTCCTTGCTCCGAAACACGCCAGGGGACCTTCGAGCGCTCGGATTACACGTCTCTCGAAAACTCTCTGTATCTTTAAAACTATTCAATATTTTGCTTAGATATTTTAAGGGAGTATTTTCTAGGTGTAGTAGAGTAGATTTAAGCAAAAAAACAAAAAACGAAAAAAATTTTTTTTTTCACTGGACCCCTTAAGTCATCTTGAAGGAATGCCGAGTCAGATGCGTTGGAGATTCGTTTGGAGATTTTCATATCATCAGCATAAATTAATATATCAGAATGTTTGATTACCAACTCAACGTCATTTATGGATAATATGAAGATTAATGGACCCAGGTCACTGCCCTGGGGGACACCGGAGAGGGATGTAAAGGGTTTAGAAACCGTTGAGTCAAATCTAACCATGTATTGCCGATTATCAAGGTAGGATTTGATCCAGGAGATAAAACGAGGATGAAAACCAAGGATACTGAGCTTAAAAACAATGATTTGATGAGAGATTTTGTCGAAAGCTTCACTAAAGTCGGTGGCAATAACGTCAACTTCGTCACCACTTTCCATAGCTTGCAGCTTCGTGACACAAAAACGATCAGATTGGTAGTTGTGGATCTCCCTTTAAGAAACCCGTGTTGTATAGGGGAAAGAAGAGACTTACAGTGGAAAAACATGGCGTCGTAGACAAGGCTTTCGAAAAGTTTGGGAATGCAGGAAAGTTTGGCTATGGGACGGTAATTTGAAACATCGCTTTTACAACCTTTTTTATGGATTGGGACAATATATCAAACTTTCCAAGAACAGGGAAATACACCTTCAGAAAGAGAAAGCGAGAAGAGGGTAGAAAGAGGTAGTGTTAAGTAGGCAGCGCATTTTTTTAGGATAATGGCAGGAATTCCATCGGGGCCAGGATTGTAATCGTCGGTGAGAGCGTTGATTTTGGCGGCAACAAGAGCAGGATCGATGTCAATGGAAGTGAGGGATGTTTGAGGGCTGTTTTGCATGTAACGAAAATAGGTGAGATCAGGATCGGAAACTTGATCGCTAAAAGATTGACTAAAGAAATCAGCGGAGAGATTGACGATGGTAGCCGGGTCGGATGAAGAGGAATCACCAAGTTTTAGGGTCGAAGGGATCCATTAGATTTCTTTTTCAAATTGATAAAATTGTAGAATTGCTACGGGTCGGAGATGAGTTTAATTGCATCATTTTTCGGTATAAAAAATCAATATATTTTGCCACATAAGTAAAGTTGTAATGCACCAAAAAGAAAATCCTTCGCTCACCCCCCAGAGAATACTATGTAGAAGAAGCAGTGGCGGACTAAGCCCGGCAGAGGTCCGGGCGGCAAAGCTGAATGAGGCCCCCCAGCTTTAGAAAAAAATGTAGTTTTACAAGCTTTTTATTCAGTTCACATTTGTATGTATAAATAAGTGTTTATATTTATTTCGTTAAAATCTGGCAAGTGAAATTTAAATTCGAATTAAATTATTTAGGCTAAATAAACATACATACCTACAATATGGAATGGATATGGATGAGGAAAAAAAATAAAAATTAGATAAAATAAATTAAAGATAGTTTTTTTATTTTTTGTAGCGTGTTATATGTGTTTTCGTGCCTTCAATTTACTGAACTCCTCAATAACTTCTCTGAAATCAATTTATTTGGAAGTATTTCAAGAAGTATCAACGTCCATACTCGTATCGGTGGATTTTACATGCATGCGGTACCTTTTTATTTCTTGGGAAACTTACTCCTTGTCAAATTCATCATAAATTTGTATCAGATTGTCAACTGCTACAGCTAGAGCGTCATCTGAAGCTTCTAGCATAAACTTTGTTTCAATAATTTGGAAAATATTATTGAATTGTAGACACGATACGGGGCCATGAACCGTATCGTGTCTACAATTCTTGTATAAATCGGTCTATTCATTATGATATGCATCAATATCAACGTAATGAAATTTAATATATTTTAAATGAGACCAATGTTTATTTTTCGACGTAAATAGAATGTAGTGAATGTAAATGTAGGCGTACAAGGGGAAGTATCCGCTACAAGGACGGGAATTCCCCAGCGTATTGGACGCGTTTAGCAAAGTTAAAAGAATATTAGTACCGCGTAAAAAGTCTAGATGGCTGTAGTGTTTTGATCTTGATCAAATTATGTAGGTACTAAGCACATTTTTAAAGTCTTGTTGAGGATTTGATCAGGGGAACGCGAAGGCATTTGGGGGCCCCCAAGACCGGAGGCCCGGGGCGGGCCGCCCCTTCCGCCCCACTGTTAGTCCGCCACTGAGAAGAAGTATGCAAAATATTAGGATGATCGGTGAATAGTTTTTAAGTAATCGTGGCTACCGACTTAAAAAATGTGTTTTCGAGAAAAACTGGACTGGAAATGAAGAAGAAACCAGCGTTGTGAATATACGGTTCGAGCAGGTGGTAGAGCTTAGTGGGGGAAATCGCTCGCTCTCTTAGAGTTTTGCTCCGATCGATTTGAAACTTTGAGAAAATATTCTTGTTATGATATACTTTAAAATGAAACAACAAAAAAATCGATTTTTTCAAATTTTGAAACCCATGTACCCCCTTAAGTTCACATTAGCTGTGTTTTTTTTTTCACCTAAGTGGAGCAAGCAAATTTGGCATAAAATTAGAATTTAAAAGCGGCTTATAGCAGGTATTTTAGATTGTCTAACAAATGCATCAAATTCCCATGATTCGGACACTGATAAAATTTTAACCACAAAATTGTTGATTCATTTTTTGACGGTTTGCATAGGTATGACTCATGGCAATTTAATTGGTTTTTATGGGAAATATAAAATAATAACTACAAGTAATTGCTTTTAAATTCAAATTTTATGCAAAATTAGCTTGATCTAAATCTCGAGTTGGATAGGCGAAAAAAAAAACAGCTATTTTCGAGTTTTTTAAGCAAAATCATGCAAATCTGTTAATTTGGCAGGCCGACGCTAGTTTCGCCAAATTTGAAAAAGTCGGTTCGAGAAAAACGCATTTAAGTTACTTTGCTTTTAAGCGGCCCATAGACGGTCAATGTTATTGCACAATAATTGTGTTTGTGCAATAAATTGAATCGTATGGAGGCGATATTTATGGTTGTGTAATATTTTGCGCAATCACGGGAACAGACGTACGATGTACTCGGCAATATATTGTCAGTCTGCACCTGTACCACTCTTTTCAGCATAACGTAGGTAGAATAACTCGTGATATGCTTATCTGAAATCAAAAAAAAACAAAATTTCTTCTGTTTTAGAAAAAGTGATATTTCAATTTTTGATATCGTTTATAACAAAAAATTATGATTTTCGGTGAAATTTTTTTTATATTATGGTAATTTTCTACTTATAAAATGAGATTCAGTGAACAAAAACAAAAATCTTTCGTTCAAGTGCAAGTCAATACTATGTAGAAAATGTGTGCAAAATTTCAGTAAGATCGGAATGTTAGTTTTTGAGAAACCGTGCGTGCCTACCATCTTAAAAAATGTGGTTTTGAAAAACCAGCTGTGAATGGCTTAATTTCCATTTTTTTTCGTGAATTTTTTTCCATAATATGTTCAAATGATTTACTTTTATATGCCAAATCTTAGAATGAACTAAATTTATTTATTTTGTGAAAAAAAAAAAAAAATTTCAAAAAGTTGTGTTTTATTTTATTTTTTTAAGCCCACGTAACCCCTTAAGGGAGAACGTCCTACAGTTCGCTTTTTTTTCAAATTTTATTCTTCCTTGCTTTTGATTTTATTTGTTTCGTGCATCGATCTGTTATATGATGTTTCTTCTTTCCTTTATATATTCTTTTCGCTTCCTGTTGCTTTTGTTTTACCATTACTATTTCTTGTTGATGGGCACTTTCATCAAATTCGAATTCGAAATCTTTGAAAACGAAGAAAACAATCCGAATCAATATAATTAAATATTTTAACTTTTAATACTGAACTGCTACTTACCATACCTACATGGAAGGTATTATTTATTTTCTTAAACTTTTCCCTTTTAGTACTGGGTGGTGAACTGACAACTTGAATTTAAATTTGACAACTCTCCACATATTTGGAAAATTCAGTAGAAATATTAGGTCTGTCTGGTAACTTTCGGGTAAAATTTTCTCTGGTTTAATCTGGTTAAAAATTTCATATGGTAGGGGGGATAAACATTAAAGGTTACCAGACGACTTCAAGTAAAAATTGGGTATACCTTACATGTGTATGTAAATTGTCAAACATGATTAAGATATCAGAGGAGCAACTTATGGATTTATTAAATAGTTTCGACGATTTTGTAATATGTTTTTGATTTATTTAAAAAAATTTTCAATAAATTCTTCTTTTATTTAAATCGAAACACAAAATTTAAACACGCAAATGACAGATTACACTTTGACAAGCAATCGGTAATTTTACCCAAATTTACTCGATCTCGCAGCGTCAGTAAAATCTGATAAAATTGGGTAAGAGGAGAAGTGCTGTCAAGAGCTCAAATTTTCCCCTCCGTGAGGTTAATAGACGCTTTCAAGTAAAAAGTTGTACCCATGAGTAAAAACTTTAGAGTTAACAGCCAGTCCTTATAAGTTCGGCTCAAATGACTGACTGATGATTAACAAACGTCACTATTTATGTCAGTTTTTTTTATTAAATATTTATATTCAAAAAACAAAGTGATATTCCAAAATAGTTGGCTACTTTCGCCTCATAACATATCCAGCGAACGTCCCTGGTGTGATTTATTAAGTTACTCAGAAAAATCAAGAAAGTCCTTCTCCAACGGGCGAAGTGTGTTTTTCTCATAAACTCTGTGTGTAAAAATTTGTGGAATGAGATGGGCCCCTGAAGTGGCAGAGCCCGTGGTCGACGGCGTGTCCGACAAGAGGGCGAATGAACACTTTCGGGGATAATCCGCGGCCGGGTCAGCCGGATGTCTGTGCAGAATACAAATTCGGATTTCGGGGCGGCCGCCACCAACGCCGCAGATAATGTTCTGCCCGAAATAAATTGCTGCTGCGGCGGAGGCGCGAAAACAATTTAAACAGGGCGAAGTGTTCTTAGCGCTTCACGGAGAAGGTGAATTAATATTTCACTGCGGGACTCGTTTGTAATTGCCCACTGACAGGGACCAATGTAATTACATCGCCGCGCTGCAGGAAATTAACTTTCCATATGCGGCGCCCGGCCGAGTCAATTTTAATATTGTTTGCCGCGTTTTCGCGGAGTACCCCAAAGGATTGGGGCCAATGTCCTTAATGTTTGCATTTCCTCGTAGTGAACTGATTTAAACTTTGTTTTTGCGAGTGCGACTTTAAACTGCGCCATGCGGCACAGAGGGACAAGGCCTATTAAAAAGTTGTCAAACAAATGTAAGGATGCAAAACTCACTTAAAAATACGTTTTTGATAAAATTTTGCGCAGATTTCGGGGTGTAACTCGGCCATAACTTGACGAATGTTGTATTTTAAGGGGTCTTTCTGGGATAAAAATTTCGATTAATTTTTTTTTAATACTTGTTTTCATAGAAAGAAAAGAGATCTCATTTTGAACGGTAACAAATTTTCCGAAGTTTATCCGAATTCCCAACCTCAAAAATCGATTTTTTCTTTAAACTGCCGACATTTTGTTATTTTTTGGTAACAAAAAAATGATTCTACTTCGGACGATACCCACTTCAACAAAGAATAATTTGCCACTTTATCTTTTTTTTCTATATGATCAAGTCGCACGTTTTTAATGGCACAAAGAACCAACGAAAAAATCCAAAGAAAAATATGGATGTACTATTTAAAGTTAAAATACCGGAAAAACTTCTTTTTATAAAAAAAAAGTTTCGACAATTTTTTCCCAGAAAAACCCCTTAAATGCTGTTTGTGGATTATCCGCGTAAAGAGGATCTCTTGCGTAGCCTTACAAAAAAAAAAAAGATTAAAGGTTTTAAAATTACATGATCTCGAAGGTCAAAACTGGTTGCACTGTGTGGCGTGTGGCGCTTGCTTGTTGAAAGCACATGTGCTTTATGTCAAAATCTTCAAGACCAGACCTAAAAATACGTCATAACGAGCCGTAAAATAAGTCCAATATCGGAAAAACCGTGAAATCGATAAATGTAGCAGCGCGTTATGACAGACCTTGACACATCTAAAACACTTCAATTTCCTCAATATAGAACTCAACAAAATGAAGATCATGCCAACATATAAACTTTGTTTAACTACGTTAAGAAATCACGAATTTACAATAGTAATGTATCAATATTGTAATGTATAAATGCCTGATAAAATATCCAGTGCTCAGGAGACAAAAACTCTTTATAAATGAATAAATAAGTATTATCTTAGAAATACACTTCTTTTACATTTCATTCATTTCATATAATAATTGTTGAAACTATGTAGCTTTTATCAATTCATTTGATTATAGGCTATATTTCAATAAAGTTAAACTATTATTACGTTATATATATTATATAGTGAATTTAAAACAAGATAATAACAAAGCAGATTTAAATACTATAGGTTATTAAGTAAGATATTGACTTAATTGAACTTATGCTTACAAATCCTTTTGCGTACCATAGAATGATTAACATACATATTTAGACCAGTTTTTTTAACTATAAAACCAACTTATGATAGACTATTCGATTTGTCCACAAGATCAATCATCTTTTGTATACAGGGTGTCCAGGAAGTAGTACGCCAAAATAAAGGGAATGGTAGCTTGGGT
The DNA here is from genome assembly GCA_949715965.1 of Dysmachus trigonus. Taxonomy (NCBI): domain Eukaryota; kingdom Metazoa; phylum Arthropoda; class Insecta; order Diptera; family Asilidae; genus Dysmachus; species Dysmachus trigonus. The sequence continues at coordinate 86,640,518 of OX454319.1, read as the reverse complement.
CATGACTTACCAGAATATCAAAATATGACCTTAGTGAAAACCTCACCGTTTTCGAGATATTTGGGTTTTTATGAAAAATTAAATTTGATTTAAAATGAACATGGCAATATCTTGTTATTCATGAATAAAATGGGTGATTCTGAAATCTGCATTAATTAAGCAATTTTTTGAATTGCTTTCCCATCACTGCCTAGTACATTTTTTTTCACCAGTGAAGGTCAAAGTAGAGTCAAATAATTTTGAACAGCGACGGTCTTTTATTAGTAATAAAAAATGACATGCTTACCAGGTAGGGCAACTTATCTAGAATATTTTAGCAAAAAAAAAAATTAATAAAATTAGAACATGTCTTTTTATGTGCACCAACTAGTCAATAATCTGAAATTTAATTTTTCATAAAAACCCAAATATCTCGAAAACGGTGAGGTTTTCACTAAGGTCATATTTTGATATTCTGGTAGGTCATGACCCAAGCTAAGATCCCCTTAATTTTGGCGCACTATTTCCCTGTATGTAAAGATGTAATTGTAATGCAAATTTTTATCTTTTCTTTCAAAATTATGCCTTTCAACATTTTATTAAATTTATTAACCCGTCAGTTCCCAGTGTCACCTGTAGGTGACAGCAGTTGATTTTTTTTTCCCCTATTAAATGATAACATAACTCAAGAAACTTTTTACTATTAGGATATTATTTGGGTTTTTTTTTTCCACACTGATGTCATGTCAGCTGTCAAATAAATTAAATTATTTCTAACGGTATTATTATTATATTTCTAATTTTTTGGCGTGATAGTGACTTGCAAAAATTGAAATAAAAAATTTCAAAAGCCTGAGTATTATATTTTTTCTTACCGCATGTAATCTACACTAATATTATAAAGAGGAAAGATTTATATTTTTGTGTGTATGTTTGTAAAGAATAAACTCAAAAACTACTGTGCCGATTTCAAAAATTCTTTCACCATTAGAAATCTACTGAAGTAGACATTATTTTTTATTATTTCTTTTATCTACTTCAATTAAAATAAATTAGGAAATTATACGCATAAAGGACCCCGCAAATTTCTTATGGAAAATGGGTTTCACTGAATTTTCTTCAAACTTAGCATAGTGATAGTTTTCAACGTGCTGATCAAAAGTCTCAATGGGCACGAAGTCATCCTATGATTAGTTGCGGAGATATAGAGGGGTGAAGCGTGAGACATTTGCTGTACACCCAAGTAATAAAAAAATTTCGCGATTTTTTTACACGAAAACGATCAACTTTACAAGAAAATTCTATATAACAGAAAATACTTTAAATGAGCCAAAGAACACGCGTGATTTTTTTCAGAATTTTTTCGACTATTTTTGGTTTTTTGGATTTGGCCAATTTTTGAAAAATCCAAAAATAGTCTGAAAAAATTCACGCGTGTTCTTTGGCTCATTTAAAGTATTTTCTGTTATATAGAATTTTCTTGTAAAGTTGATCGTTTTCGTGTAAAAAAATCGCGAAATTTTTTTATTACTTGGGTGTACAGCAAATGTCTCACGCTTCACCCCTCTATATCTCCGCAACTAATCATAGGATGACTTCGTGCCCATTGAGACTTTTGATCAGCACGTTGAAAACTATCACTATGCTAAGTTTGAAGAAAATTCAGTGAAACCCATTTTCCATAAGAAATTTGCGGGGTCCTTTATAAATTCTTTTTATTTAAGATAATATTTTATAAAATTTAAATAATGCTTCTCCTTTGAAAGTCCACATCGAATTAATTATTTTAAAAACAAAAACTAGCTTTCTATCTTTTTTACACGAAAGTCAAAGGTTACTTATTTAAGAGGGTAACTTTGATTCAGTCGACGATTAGTGGACTGGACGAGAGACGAGTGAGTCGCACGAGTTAATCGCCACACTACATTCACCCTGAGTTACATAGGCTATATCCAATTTAGAAATTCAAGATGGCGGATCCATAATGGCGACCTATATTTCTCAATTTCAACCGATTTTAATGAAAATTAGTACAATGATTATATTAAGGTCACTAATTTCGAATATTATTTAGATTTGGAAATCTAAGATGGCGGATCCATAAAGGGGTTTTCGGGTTGAAACAATTTCTAGGATATAACAAATTAGAACATTTGAGAAGTGTTTAATTAGTAAATATTTACCCAACGCCGGGTAAAACCGGGTAACCCAGCTAGTTTTTTAATAAATATACTAATATAATCAGTGCATTTTGTGTGAAAAGGAAATTCCAAAATATGTGTTCAATTTTCAAGTGTCATCCGTAGGTGACACGTTTTTTATAAAACCCCTAAACATTTTTTTAGAATAATTTTACTATTCTTCTTGGGGATGTCTAATCAAAATAACAAATAAATGTCTAATCAAAATAAGAGAAAAATAATATTATTTTTTCTATTAATCTCGTCATTGGAATTGAAGGATTAAATAATAATATTTCTCTTTTACGTGTTTAATCATTATATTTCCATAGAATTACCCTATACAGTGATATTTGTGCTATTATATGTATGTATAATAAATACTATTGCAGACATTTCTGTTTCATAAGGAATATTGTGCAATGAACTAGTTGTTTAAGTGCAACACTAAATTTTTTTTTTTTTAATTTTTAACTTTTTTATAGGCTGTAATTTTCAAAATTTTTTTATTAAAATAGCTACCGACTCACAATAACTTTTTACAATGTTGAGAACACTTTAAGAAATAACTATTATAAATTATTAAAGGAGACATAAGCTATAAAATTTAAAATTGCTTTGAAAATGTTGAGTGTGTATTGCGTATTTCTACGGCAAATAATATAAATATTATAAATTAAAAAAAATAATCAGTAAAAGAACATTGTGTAGGTAATGGTCTACACCAGCAATTATTATAAATTGGGTGGAAATATGGTCAAAATGGCGCATTAAGAGGACATTACACCTCAGTACGTTTAAATCGTTTTTAATCCGACCATATTCCCGGGTGTACCATTAAATAAATAAATTGGGACGGTAATCATCATGGTGCTTACTATACCGATCGTTCAAATTAAAAATTATTAATCTCTTTTTATGCGATAAAACAACAATGAGAGCGGTACACCGATAAATTTTAAAGCTATCTATAAAAATTGTCTGCATTTGCGGCGGCCTGGGAAACAATCATTTGGTAATCCCAGTCAACGAGCTTATTAATCCTTGCAAAATCCCTTTATGGTGCTAATGCCTTGGAAAAGTATGGAAAAATGCTGAATTCATTTTCAGCTTGGATGAAAAAACAGATTGTGGCATGCGCAAGACAAACTTGTAGAGTAAAAAAAAAAAAATGTAAAATATTTTTGTACTGCCGTGGAAAATGGCTTTAAAATTGCCTGAATTTTTTGTGAATTGGAAGTTGTTTTACGTTCGATGGCACACGTTCGGCTTCCAATTGATTTGCAAAAGAAGAGATTTAGATGCTGTCATACGGCTTAAAAAAATTGTGATTTTTGGTACTATTTTATGCAATGAAAGATGCATTTTTTCTCAAATATAATGTTTATTCGATAGTTCAAACAAAGAATTTTATTTCAGTATTTTTGTATTCATCTATGTAGAAGGGTTTAGTAAAATATTGATATTTGTAAAATGATATTTTAACAAAAAGTTCACTTTTTGGCTTTATATTCTATTATATATAAAAAAAAAAATTATGGTTATGGTTTGAAAATGACTTTTTAAGCACATTTTTGTGAATTTTTTTTGGAAGTATGGCTACATTATTTTATTTTTAAATTAAATGGGCTTTTTAAGTATAATTCAAAGAATAATTATATGAATTTTCAAGTAAAAATATTAAGAATTGTGGCAACGGTAGCCATTTTCCGCACACACGTCCAAAAAAAAATGAATTTGCGGTGGACATCAGAACTCGTCACTGGATCATCTGAAACAAAAAATTCAAAAAGATTATGTTAGTTTAAGAGTTTCTCGAGGGAGTGACGTCGAGCTTTTCAATTTTTATCGATTTTTGAGTTTTTGGCATCACTTAGAAGTCAAAAAAACTAAATTTTTTGTAAAAAAAAGTGCGAAAATCAACATATTTATTATTGTTTATAAAAAAATATGCATAAAAAAAAATTATCTCGACGTCAGTCCCTCGAGAAATTCATAAACTAACATACTCTTTTTGAATTTTTTGTTTCAGATGATCCAGTGACGAGTTCTGATGTCCACCGCAAATTCATTTTTTTTTGGACGTGTGTGCGGAAAATGGCTACCGTTGCCACAATTCTTAATATTTTTACTTGAAAATTCATATAATTATTCTTTGAATTATACTTAAAAAGCCTATTTAATTTAAAAATAAAATAATGTAGCCATACTTAAAAAGTCATTTTCAAACCATACTCCCCCCCCCCCCCCCCCCCCCTTTAAGGGGTAAGGATTTTCAGAAAATCGACTTTTGTTTTTATTTTATTTTCGTAATGTACATATATTTAAGGGGGGGTTAGGTTTTCAGCATGAAAAAGAAACACTTTTTTTTGCGATTTTTTTTTAGAAATATGGTTTGAGCAAATTTATTGAAATCTTTTGTATATTATTAAGTATGATTTCAGCAATACTCAGTAATTTTTTTATGCGAAAATATCGACAGACAAGCCGGTGACTGAACTTTTTCAAAACCACTTTTTAAAATTCCGTGTACACTGCTATTTAAAAACTACATTACTGATTCATTTCAAACTTGGTACACACTTTCTATATATAAAATACCTCCCCCCAACGTTGAGTTTTAATTTTTCCACTTACAAAATGACGAAATTTTTCGTAAAAGATAGCAGTTTTTACTTTAAATGACCACCAAAAATTTATAAATGAAAAAAATAATAATCAGAGAACGTTGGGGGGAGGATTGAATGATACCTGACTAAATTTTAAAGGTTAAGTACACTCACAGAAAATTTCATGTCAATCCGGTGAATATTCTCGAAGTTATATATTTGTAATGACGTGTCCGAGTTTTTGTACTATATGTAAAGTGCTCAAAACTGTGTTCTTAAAGTCGGTGAACAAGATTTCTCGGAAATGGCTGAACCGATCAGTTTCAAATGTTAACACAAGCTTCTTAAGCATATTTTTTAGTAATTAATCGACGATTTTTTCTCACCGATAAATAGTTTCAATTTTATAAGCAATGTAGGGCCAAAATTGTTGTTAAAAATCGATTTTTTTTTTTTAAGAAGCCGCTATTGTGTCAAAAGTCCTTATTTTGCTTATTCCTTCGATTAATTACAAGATAAAACAATATGTTAACGAAATATTTTTGGTTTTTTCATTTTGGATGATCCAGTCCAGAGATATCGTGCTCACCGCAAGACGCCTTTTTTTAGAGTTGCTCCCGGAGATCAGCGGTAGCAGCTTTTAAAATAATTATTTTTACAAATAAAAAACATTAAAATACACTCAAGAGTTAACATAATATGTTTACAAATTGTTACATTAATAACTTAAAAGGTCATCTCAAGAAACATTCTTCAATAAAAATCGACTGTTTTGGGCCTCCTGACTGTATATAACCCCTTAACAAAAATTGTGACAAAATTACATGTCAAATGTAAAAAAAATATTAACACTAGAACTACCGGCGCTCAAGCTTGTAATTTTGATAATTTTTGGCACCTTTAAAGTAATATGCTTTCACATTTAAATTAATAATTATAAATGGAAATAGGTTCGCGATATGTCGTAATTTTAAACCTTAATAAGATTTGGTATTACTCTTAAGAGATATTTTTAAAAAATATGATTAATTCAAGCAAGAAATTTAGTACCGGTCAATTTGACCGGTCTTGGTAGTTGTAGTGTTAAAGAGCAATGAGCCATGAATTGCTCAATGTAAAATTACAAATTTGTGCAGTATTAATTTAATTAGTTAATTGTAAAATTATACATATGTATAATAGAATTTCACTAATTACATATATAAAAGAATTCCCTTGAGAAGCGTAAAATGAAATGTTCATTGCTAAAGTGTTAACTGATGCACTCGCAGGATTGTAAAAGTCATTTTTAACTTCGTACATTGCGAATACATGTGTGAAATTAAAACATCTATATTTTTCAGCTGAAATTTTGAAACGTAAGTACATTTAAATTATACCTACAGAGTGAAATCATCCATAAATATTTTTGTTCAATAAAGACGTTTATTATCTTCTTATAGGTGGAAAATAATCTACATTTTGTTTTTATAGTTATAAAACTAAATGGTAAAAATTTTAATTTTCGTTTCATTCTAAGTTTTGTTTTAATGAGGTAGAAGATTGCTTTGTAGACATAATAATATGTTATTTAAATAAAGAAACGCAACTGTCTGTGATGATTGTTCCTAATAAAAAGTTTTTTATTACGCTTGTTTTTGTTTGTAACATTGCATGCAGTGTAACAACCAGTCCCCTGGTGCGGGGTTGAAAGTGACAGGCTTCCTTTCTCAGAATTCGTTCATTTCTGTCTAATCTGATCGTTTGGTATATAAAAAATATTTTAAATTTTAATATTGAATAGTTACTCAATCAAACAAATCTATACTCAGGTAAAACAATCAAACAAATAAAAAATTATGACACTTTATAATTAAAATGTCATAACCAGTCCCGGTCTCCTCTACTATAATATTCCTCTACATAAATTACTACTTCTTAATCAACATTTAATTAAATCCCAGAATTTTATTTTATTTTATGAATTCTGGTTGTAAATTTTATATGATCTCAATAAACTATTAAAAAAAAAAAAAAATTATATCAAAATATCCTAGTTTAAGTGCTTTTCGAATATATATTGTACAATGTACATACTTAAATTTCTTAACTACCTGATCTTCATGGTATGTTTCTTTTCTTTTTCCAGAAATTCACTCGCTTCATTTTGAGCAGGTATAAAATCAAACACAACAGCCTTTGCTTTTTCTGATATGAAAATATTACCTACATTTTGTTGGTTTTTATTTGAATGGAGCTTTATTTATTTTTGTTTGGATTTTATTGAATAAAAGTTATTTAAAATCTGTTGTTAATGATATATTTATTTTTTTCATATTTTGATGCAATAAACATCCTCTGTCAAGCAGCTCAGAGGAAATCGTAAATAAATGACTTTGCAGAGCACTTATGCGACTTGGGATAATTGCTCAATATGGATAAGTGCCTCAATAAGTTGACATTTTTGCATATGCACTTTTTCAACTTCCACTGTACTATTTAATTAAATATATATCTAATAATTTAGTTCAATGCAACTTCGTCAATTTTGCTCCAATCATGAATGAAAAACAACCAGCAGAAATTATAATTTTTCGAATTTAATAACCCTTAAGATACATAGTATTCGTGTTTTCTCCCGTCAAAATGGGTTAAGGTTATCTAAATTCATCAAAATCCCATTCAATGCTGGTCTTACAAAACATGCTTCTTGAGCGGGGATTTCCCTTATTCTAATATTATTCGACATGTTTCGGAGAGCCCTTCTTTTGTGGAATTTCCTTAAGAATTTACCTTTAAACAAATCCCACCGAAAGGAGTCAGGAGTCGTCATGAAAAGGTAAACAAACTCCTTTCCGTAAAACAGCAAAAGAAGCTAACACAAAAGCGCGCAATAAAAACTGATTCGCCCTCTCGGCAAGGGTAGGTATAGAGTCGGCATTTTCAAATTTATTTAGTGGAAGATTATGTGCTTTTTATGCGCAACTTAAGGGGGTAGTCCAGTGAAAAAAAATTTGTTTTTCATTTTTTTGTTTTTTGCTTAAATCTACTCTACTACACCTCGAAAATACTCCCTTAAAATATCTAAGCAAAATATTGAATAGTTTTAAAGATACAGAGAGTTTTCGAGAGACGTGTAATCCGAGCGCTCGAAGGTCCCCTGGCGTGTTTCGGAGCAAGGAGGACTCTTGTATTTCTGTTTGCTCCGCCCATTTTTTTTCGGTTTATAACGGTCTAGGTCCTTCTGCTTTTTATTTAAGGTTAGTTATGTATGGAGCAGGCATCGCGTTATGTATGGAGCAGGCATCGCTGACTAAGGTAAAATTAATTTTTTTTAGCTTTTTTCCGCAACAAAAACTACAAAAACTTTAAACGCGTTTTTCTCAAAACAGCATTTTTTGACTCGGCGGACGTCAGATCTCAGAGTCTTTTGCTCCGATTGATCTAAAAATTTAGCTGTATATTTCTTGATTGTGTATCTATCGTCGGAACTAGAATTATTAAAATCCATTTTTTAATTACAAAGTTATAAACAAATTAAGCACCCGAAAAACACCCGAAAATTTCAAAATGCCGCCATTTTGTTATTTTTTATTGAAAATTAATAATTCTAGTTCCGACGATAGCCAATGTTCTACAGATTAAAACCTCGTTTGAATTTTTTGTTTCAAATGAACCGTTGCAGAGATTCGACGTCCGCCAACAAAAAAATTTTTTTTTTGGAGCGGCCAATTTGTCAGGATGACTCATCAAAAAAAAAACAAAAATTTTTTTTTTTGTAGTTTAATAGTTGTACTATCATATGTCAAAAAGTTTTTTAATAAAAATTAATTGCTAATATGAAAAAAAAATCATTGAAAAAACAGTCGTTTTCACTGGACTACCCCCTTAAACACCAAACTACCCTCCGATGCGAGATTCCACAGAAAATGACATATGACAAGGGTCAGCTTTGTTTATAATAAAAGCACGGTCTCGGCACGGGCCACGGACCCAGAGAAACCCACCTCATGTAGGGTAGTTAATTTTCCTGCGGGGACAGGGGGCGGAATACCAGAAAATGATACGTTTGCAAGATATGGGGGATCGGTCCCGAACCGAAACCCTTTCCTTTCTCGAATTAAAAGACCGTAGCTCGACTCGGGAATTAATGCGGTTAATTCTATTTTTGCCTTTCGTATAAATATACGAGGCAAAAAGCGAGCGAAACCAACATTGCATGTGTAATAGCCGCCTTATCCCACACACGGTGGGATTTACTCTTTTTCTGCTATTGTCACGGCAGCTTAACTCTGTGAATTTTAAATGAAAGTAAAAATACAAATTTACTTCGTTAAGTAGTGCTCAGGTATCCTCTGTTTACACACATTGAGCATGAGGATCTATTGCGGAATTTTAATTTTGCAGTCAACATGGCTGACGCCGCGCACTGAAAGTGCCCGAGGAGATTAAATACGGGCGAAGGATTAAAATTTTCAAAATTTATTACTGCTGCAATTGTGATAAAAGTGAAAATGAACCCTGACAGCTCCTCCCACTCTGTTTGAATGCAGAGCTTTATTCACCGGCTTGAAATTGCCTTTTTGAAATGATTACACACCTTAACTCGGCTATAATTAAAAAAATTGCATATGCATTTTCCCTGTGACATTTTAAAAAGAATCCTGGCTTCAGCAGAACCCTGCGGCTTTCTTTCATTCGTTAATCAGAACGGAAATGAGCAGCAGGCAGAGGTTCTTTTTATTTATTGGAGAGTGGTTTTAAATAGTCAGGATAATAATTTCATATTTTCAGCATTTTTGCAATTTTTTAATATTGATATTTTGATGTAATAAATCCGAAATAATAAAGAAACGACTGAGTCTGAAATTAAGTTTATTGTGCTTTATTGTTATTGGTATAATTATATTTATTCATTTTTGTCTACCTCTGAAACTTTTTATGAATATAAATTAATTACGTTGGGATGATCGTGGTAGCATAGTATGAACCTATGGGGTTTTTACTTCTCTAAATCATAATCATTAATATTAAAACACTTTTAAAATGACAATGTTTATTTAGGTTTTTAAAAAATTGCATCGTTTTGTTTTCGTTCACGATTTCAAAGTTAATCTTTTGAAATCCAAAACCATTATTTCTTCAAAATGTATAAATTTTCCATTAACTTTACAATAATTCAAATTTTTTGAAAACTCTACACCTTACCACTTTCCCCAATATAGAGGAGCAATTTGATCAATAGCAGTTAATATTTGACTTTTACCTTATATTAGTAAATTAGTAAAATTCATAAGGAATGTTATAATAAGAATTAACGAAGCATTTGGCTCTTTTAAAAAGTTTTAACAATTTTTCAGTTCTGTCTTATAGCCTACTGGAGGTAAAAAAAAAATGATTTTCCGAAATTCGGTCTATAGAAATTATTTTTCCGCGTTAAGTAACGTGGTTTTAAATAAATAAATAAACAAATGCAAAATCCCGAAATAAATCCAACTTTTTTACGATTTTTAACAATTTTTCAGTTTTGCAGCTCTGGCCTACTGGAGGTAAAAAAGTGATTTTCTGAAATTCGGCCTATAGAGCTGCTTTTTTTACGTTAAGTAACGTGGTTTAAAATAAATAAATAAACAAACGCAAAAAGCCGAAATAAATCCAACTTTTTTACTATTTTGAACAATTTTTCAGTTTTGCAGCTCTGGCCTACTGGAGGTAAAAAAGTGATTTTCTGAAATTCGGCCTATAGATCTGCTTTTTTCACGTTAAGTAACGTGGTTTTAAATAAATAAGTAAACAAATGCAAAAAACCGAAATAAATCCAACTTTCTTACGATTTTTAACAATTATTCTGTTTTGCAGCTCTGGCAATGGAGGTAAAAAATAGATTTTCTGAAATTCGGGCTATAGAACTAGTTTTTTCGCGTAAAGTAACGTGGTTTTAAATAAATAAATAAACAAACGCAAAAAGCCGAAATAAATCCAACTTTTTTACTATTTTGAACAATTTTTCAGTTTTGCAGCTTTGGCCTACTGGAGGTAAAAAAGTGATTTTCTGAAATTCGGCCTATAGATCTGCTTTTTTCACGTTAAGTAACGTGGTTTTAAATAAATAAATAAACAAATGCAAAAAACCGAAATAAATCCAACTTTTTTACTATTTTTAACAATTTTTCAGTTCTGCAGCTCTGGCCTACTGGAGGTAAAAAAGTGATTTTCTGAAATTCGGCCTATAGATCTGCTTTTTTCACGTTAAGTAACGTGGTTTTAAATAAATAAATAAACAAATGCAAAAACCCGAAATAAATCCAACTTTTTTACGATTTTTAACAATTTTTCAGTTTTGCAGCTCTGGCCTACTGGAGGTAAAAAAGTGATTTTCTGAAATTCGGCCTATAGAGCTGCTTTTTTTACGTTAAGTAACGTGGTTTAAAATAAATAAATAAACAAACGCAAAAAGCCGAAATAAATCCAACTTTTTTACTATTTTGAACAATTTTTCAGTTTTGCAGCTCTGGCCTACTGGAGGTAAAAAAGTGATTTTCTGAAATTCGGCCTATAGATCTGCTTTTTTCACGTTAAGTAACGTGGTTTTAAATAAATAAATAAACAAATGCAAAAAACCGAAATAAATCCAACTTTCTTACGATTTTTAACAATTATTCTGTTTTGCAGCTCTGGCAATGGAGGTAAAAAATAGATTTTCTGAAATTCGGGCTATAGAACTAGTTTTTTCGCGTAAAGTAACGTGGTTTTAAATAAATAAATAAACAAACGCAAAAAGCCGAAATAAATCCAACTTTTTTACTATTTTGAACAATTTTTCAGTTTTGCAGCTTTGGCCTACTGGAGGTAAAAAAGTGATTTTCTGAAATTCGGCCTATAGATCTGCTTTTTTCACGTTAAGTAACGTGGTTTTAAATAAATAAATAAACAAATGCAAAAAACCGAAATAAATCCAACTTTTTTACTATTTTTAACAATTTTTCAATTCTGCAGCTCTGGCCTACTGGAGGTAAAAAAGTGATTTTCTGAAATTCGGCCTATAGATCTGCTTTTTTCACGTTAAGTAACGTGGTTTTAAATAAATAAATAAACAAATGCAAAAACCCGAAATAAATCCAACTTTTTTACGATTTTTAACAATTTTTCAGTTTTGCAGCTCTGGCCTACTGGAGGTAAAAAAGTGATTTTCTGAAATTCGGCCTATAGAGCTGCTTTTTTTACGTTAAGTAACGTGGTTTAAAATAAATAAATAAACAAACGCAAAAAGCCGAAATAAATCCAACTTTTTTACTATTTTTAACAATTTTTCAGTTTTGCAGCTCTGGCCTACTGGAGGTAAAAAAGTGATTTTCTGAAATTCGGCCTATAGATCTGCTTTTTTCACGTTAAGTAACGTGGTTTTAAATAAATAAATAAACAAATGCAAAAAACCGAAATAAATCCAACTTTCTTACGATTTTTAACAATTATTCTGTTTTGCAGCTCTGGCAATGGAGGTAAAAATTAGATTTTCTGAAATTCGGGCTATAGAACTAGTTTTTTTCGCGTAAAGTAACGTGGTTTTAAATAAATAAATAAACAAATGCCAAAAACCGAAATAAATCCAACTTTCTTACGATTTTTAACAATTATTCAGTTTTGCAGCTCTGGGCTACTGGAGGTAGAAAATTGATTTTCTGAAATTCGGGCTATAGAACTAGTTTTTTGGCGTTAAGTAACGTATTTTTAAATAAATAAGTAAACAAATGCAAAAAACCGAAATAAATCAAACTTTTTTCCGATGTTTAACAATTTTTCTTTTCTGCAGCTCTGGCCTCCTGGAGGTAAAAAAGTGATTTTCTGAAATTCAGCCTATTGAGCTCGTATTTTATCGTTAGTTAACATGGTTTTAAAAAAGTAAATAGCCAAATGCTAAAAAACAGAGATAAAACCAACCTTTTTATGATTTTTAACAATTTTTCTGTTCTGCAGATATGGTCTACTATACATAGAAATAGAACCTATTTTTTTCTAAATAAAGCCTATATAGCATTCAATTATACATATACCAGCTGCCCACTGTTTGATTCTATAGACATTTTATTTTTAAATCCATTTTTCTTTCTTTTCTAAACATGAAGAGTAAAAAATCCATATTTTAGTCAACTCCAGTCTTTCTCTCATTCTAATCAAATTAGGTTTCAGCTCGGGTTTTTTGTGTAAAAAGAAAGTGTACTCTTGCTCTTAATTAACATGATTACAACAATTGCATACAAAGTATTAAAAATTGAGAATGCGATAAAAACAAGTATAGAGTTTTTCGAATCTTATGGAAGTGGAATTTTTAGCCCCAGACTACAGTAAAAGAGGTTAAACGAAATTTAATTTTTCAACAGAGAAGAAATTCTCAGTTTCCTCATAAAATGTTAAGGATTACTTTTTTCGGGAGGTACCTATTATCACATTTCAGCAGTTAATATGAAATCACAAAGATATTTAAATTGGAACCACAATTTAGGTTTATACCGGTTAAACTAAATCGGAAAATACTTTGCCTAAAGGCAGTGGCGTAGCTTGCCCTAGACAGGCCCTGTATCAAAATTTATCGGGGGGCCCTTCTACCCGACTGCGGTGAAGTGTAAATGGAGGGTAAAGATTTTTCACAAAAGAAACGCGCGCATTGCATAAAATAAATATATATTTTTTATAATTACTTACAATTAATGCTCCTAGGAGCCAAGTTAGCAAAACATATATACAGTGTGCCATAGGAATGTGTGAAAACTTATGAGCCACTATTTTTTAACAAATGAAAGGACATGCAAAGTAAGAATGTTTTTTTATAAAACAATATTGTCATTTTTATTTCATGTCCATTTTATCTCAAAAAGTTTAGTCTATCTGATACAAAAAAATAATTTGGAAAAATACAGTGTAAAATGTGAGTCATTAATGATATAGGTACATTAAAGATCATTGTTATGAAAAGAATCTGAAAACAGTAGAGGACCTTATTAAAGAAATGAATAAGATCGTCAATGGCATTTCACATGAAACATTAGAACGTGTTTTTAATAGTTTCAGAAAGCGTTTCGATATTTGTGCTAGTTCAGACGACTCTCATTTTGAAAACATACGTCTATATTATTAATGACTCACATTTTTCACTGTATTTTTCCAAATTATTTTTTTGTATCAGATAGACTAAACTTTTTGAGATAAAATGGACATAAAATGACAACATTGTTTTATAAAAAAACATTCTTACTTTGCATGTCCTTTCATTTGTTAAAAAAAAGTGGCTCATAAGTTTTCACACATTCCTATGGGACACCCTGTACAATAAAAAACAATTATTGTATATAAACTCTTCTCGCCTTTTTTTCGGTAAACTTATTTATGATCATCTTAGTTTTTTGAGATTTTCTGCTCTATAGACAGTACTGACAAGTCCGAGAGCCGTTCTTGGCCCATAGAAGTCCTAAAATAATTTTTGATCAGTTTTAATTTCGAAAAGCTGTTGTAGTTGTAACCGGAAGGGCCAAAAATAGAAAGCATGCTGTTATTACCTCCGGAAAACTGGATGCAAGGCTATTTAATTGTATCAGTAATAATTCTGCGAGAATTTTCTGAATTTCAGATTTCAAGCATATTTAAAAAGCAATTAATTGTTCATACAGATCAACTGACATATCTTTACTATACTTAGCAGTCAGTTATCCGGCATCATTTTTTATTACTTCGTTTGAAAACGATAAGAGTTTCTCTGGTTGTAACAGTTCGAACGTATACCTCAGATCACACAGGATCTAAAATCTTTGTTTAGTTTGAGAAATTAATATATCTAAACAGCCATAGTACACATAGATTTTAAAGTACGATTACGGGTCTGAAATTCTCTCATCTTCTGATAACTCAACAAAAAAATGTTTCGTTATCTTCCGTCTTTTATTTTTGAAAACAGTTTTTACCGCCCACTCTTTTGCTAGATCTCTAGAGTTCTTTAACAAATCATGAAATGAATTTTGATTTCTTATTTTGCTCAGTCTATTCAAAAGATTACTAAGTAAAATACTGGCTTTCTGTAAGTCATTATTTTCATGCTGTAAGCGGTTACGTCTATCTTTCACCGCTTGTATTCAACAACAGTATTCAAATGTGTCTGTCACCTGTGCGGTTTACCTTAAACCGATTAAGACTTTGTCATTTTATTCTGCAGTGTTTGTGTGATGTTTAGTATCTATTCCATGTTGAATATGTTTTATGGTTTAGCTAAACGCTAAACTAATATCTTAAATTCTTTTGATTGTGTGAAATGATTTTTTATTAATCGTTTTCTTTTATAAGGAAAATCTTAACTATATGATAAAATATGAAATACCAATTAGTTTTGCGTTACTATTTAAGCTTTCTTTTACTAGAACATAAAAAAATCGGCTGCCTATGCCTGCCTACACAGGGGTTTTAAGAATTGTTTTCACCATAATTTATGTCATTGAATAGGAAATGTGTGTTGTTGATATAGTAACCATAGCATATGTTTTTTTAGAATATTATTCAAAACTAAAAATAAATTTTACCCAATTTAAAGTGACTTTTAGGTATTCTACTAAGAATGTGAATTTTAGTCATCATTAATTTCTTTACAAAATTCAATATTTCGAGTTTATAATTTCTCTTAACCTTTTCATAATTAAAAAAAAAATTTTCATTGTATTATCGTCAGGAACACTAATTGTCATGAAACTAAATGATTAAAAATTACTATAAGCATAAATGAATTTTGTCCTCCTAGATCTTTCAAATAAGATGTCGGGGCCCCTGAAGCCCGGGGGCCCCATATCATTGATACGGCTGATACGGTGGTAGCTACGCCCCTGCCTAAAGGTCATACTTCTAGTTTTAGTTTTGATTTTAATTTTCATACGTCTTGATCTATAAAAAAAATATCGAAATTGTATATACTACATTTTTCCAGCAAGCTTGTTGAAATTAGCCGCGGACTAGTTCGGAAACTTTAATTTTTTAAATCGTGCGGAAGTATAGAGCGGGCTGCAATCGTTACATGTCTGCAGGGCGAACCCATTTCAATTGCTTGCTCAAATAAATTACGTTTTTTTTACCTCGAAAATATTTTAATTTCCCTTCAGTCCAGGGCTATCGATTGCCAGCGGTCAGCAAATCTATTTCCCTTTTGAAGCTGCAAACCCTGCGAACATGCCCTGCCGCGGGATGGTGGCGCCCTCCCCGCACTTAGTGAAACTTATTCAAACTGTGGATTTCAATTTTTTCCCAATTTGAATTGGCTGTGTGCGCCTTTTACATGAACCTGCTGATTTCTATTTTTACCCGGGATCGTTTCAACCCTCGGGGTCTCCTCTTTTTCCCTGATAGCCCCGCGATATTCTTAACGAGCAATTAAAAGCCAGACGTGCTGCTGCTCGGCTTCGCAGAAGTGTTATTTCGTAAATGAATAACATTTTCAATTAGAAGACAAATGAGTTTCACTATGTACATACGACCGAATTTTTGATTTTAATTGAATACCTGATGAGGTTGAAATATTGAAATGTGAATGAATGGCAACTCTTAAGAGGTTATGTGTAGTCAGAGGGTAAAAACTGATTAATTGAGAGTCAAACTTGTGCATGAAGCTTTGATAATTCTCATTCAATCTATGGTATACCATATAACTAACATTTTCGATTTTTTTTCATAAACGAAAAGTTTCGAATATTCATAAGAATAAATTTTTTCTTTAGCTTTTTAAATTGTATCTCTTATGGGGTTAGGGGTAGTCAAGATATTCAAAATTTTGATTTTTTTTTTGCCTTTTTCTTAAAGTATGATGTTTCAAAAATATTGTCTGAAAATTTCAAGTAAGATTTAATATAATTACTGAAGGGCTCTGAAGAAGCTGCAAATGGAGCGTTTGGGTTTTTCTCGTAACTACACCCATGGACAACTAATTAGAAACACATATATGATGTTGAATTGAGTTGGAAATTCTCAATTTTCTTGTTTCATATGTACAAAAAGGAGCTAAATTAACATTCTCTGATTTACAATGTATTAAAACTTATAGTTAAATTTCAATTGGTTTTTTAAACATTTTGAATACAATGCCATAATATTTCCAATACATAAATTTCGCCGGACAACTAATTAGAAACACTCGTTTTGGATGGAATAAAAATTGTTTTTTTCCAATATTTCGTAGGAAAACCTGTTTGTAATATTATTTCTTCGCATCTCTTCTTTATTGAAAGTATAAGTCGGCTACATCTCCTCACAAGTATATTATCCCATGCTAATTTAATTTCAATAAAAAGTTCGTCAACATTTTTGAAGTTTTTTGAAGAAACTGATTTCTATACGTCGCCCCACAGGTATTCAATAGGATTGAGGTTCGCATTTGATGCAGGCCACTCCAGCACACTAATAAAGTTGGCTTGAAAAGAGTTGTTGGTGTGCTTTGCTGTGTGCTTAGGATCGTTGTCCTGTTGGAATGTCTAGCTCATAGGCAAATTTCCCTCAGCACATGACAACATTACGTTTTCAAGTATGTCGACGTACTTGTCCTTCATCAGGGTGCCTTCTATGCTATGAATGGGATCAATTCCATACCAGAAGAAGCAGTCCCACACGTTGATCGATCATCCGCCATACTTTACAACAAGAGTAGTATACCTCGAATCAACTGCGGCGGCTTTATGTCGACGAACAGACCTTCTACCGTCTGGACCCGTTCTATTAAATTTTATTTCGTCGCTCCCTAACACATATTTTCATTGGTTTGTTATCCAGGCCAAATGAGGCTTGTCAAAATTCAATCCTTTTTTTCGGTTGTTTGCAGACACTAATGGATTCTTCCGTGAAAATCTGCCGTGCAACCCAGCCTTAGCCAAACACATTCTAACGGTTCTCGCTGAATCTGCCGTTACGTTATCACCGAAAATGTTGCGGTAGATGTCAGTAGAATTCTTCCTAGTGTCCTTTTTCGTTTCTCTGATGATGATGATGAACAGATCGACAGTTAGCTCAGACATTTTCCGGGATCTTAGAACATTTTCTATTGTTCCATGTACTTGGAAATGTTTTACTGCTCCATAAACAAGTTTTAAAGAGCATATCAATTGGTTTGCAATTTGGCAATAAGACATTTTTGCTTACCAAAGACGCACTACTTCCATGTGCATGGAAGCGTTACAATTTTTTTTTTTGCCCATGCTTATAAACAATGTATTGACAAAAATAGTGTCTTAACATGAATATTTAATGTAACTTAAATATTTACCAATACCAATTATTCAGAGAAATAAATTTTTGTTTAATAAGATGGAAAAATGAATACTGTTTCTAATTAGTTGTCCACGTAAAATAGCATTCACGAGAAATTATATCACCACAGGATGTTCGGTGGGCACGAACTACTACTAAAAGTGTAGTTTTTAAGTAGCACGTGGTCGCTAGGTTTTCGCTGGTATCATACCGTTAGATTTGAAACTAAGGAGAAAGAAGGAGAGTGCACAAAGCAGTGCTGATCAAACTGTTTCTAATTATTTGTCCATGGGTGTATGTTGTAAAGGTTGGTGACAGCTGTAATTCAAAAACCACTCAAGAGATTTAAATGAAATTTGTACAGCTTATTGAAAGCATAAAAAACTAGTGCCTGATCTAAGAATTTTTAATTTTTTTTAATAAACTAATTTTTACTAATTTTCGAAGTGAAACTTCTTATAGCAAGGTGACTCAAGTTCGAACTCAAACGAAGTTTTCACATGAGAAAGAGGTAGAAAGCTAAAGAGCGAAAAGGAGCACAAGTTATGCGTATAAGATGTGCATAATAGGAGCACAGAGAGATTGAGTATGAGGCAAAATGTGACGAAGTAAAAATTCCCTTAAATATAAAAGAGACAGAAAGAAGACCGGAAGCGATAGAGTTAATATGATTACAAGCATAGAAAAATAAATACAAGAAGTTTCATCTAGAACAATAGAAGTGAAACACATTTTTTTGAAAGCTCATTTCCATGCGATGCCTGCAAATGAAAAGCTAAGCTGTTCTACGATTTGCCCTACGCTGCCCTATGGTATGCAATTTCAAAACATTTTTAAGTTTGGAGACATCGTATAGAAATGAGCTTTTAAAATTGCGTTTCTTTATTTTTCTGTATTTTATAAGTCACAAGTACAAGACATTAATGGAAAAACACAATTTCATCTTTTACATCAGCTTGAGCTTTGAACCAAGAAGAATTCAATGTGACAACTCAAAACTGTAGTTAAAAATTGAAGACTTTCCTTGCTTTGGTGATCTCTTTTATTCACCTCAGCACGTTATATGACAATGTCACTTGATATGTGGAATGGTATATAACTCTAAACTTAATATTTATATTGTGACAAGATGCATGACATGACGTAACATGGGATGACATCAGACGTGACACATGACGTGACATAAGACTTCGCACATGATACATGACATAGGGCATGGAAGAAGATGAGAAGTATGACACAAAAATGTATTATTATATTATATTATTGAAACTAAAGTATCATTTGGTTTTATTATATAAAACCACATATGTTACACCTGATTAAATGTAAAGTAGGGAAAGTGGACTTTTGGGCCTTGGGCTTTTTCAGGAATTTTCGAGCAATCCTAATTCTAAAACGCATACATTGATTATATTTCGATTTATAACTTAGCTTGTAACCACATAAACAAATATTTTTTTTTTACCTTTTTCAGTAGTTACGGATAGGCAAGTTCTTTGACTATAAAAAATTTATTATAGATATTATCAGAAATCTACGAGGTAATTGATGGTGAAATACATATAGACGGACGGATAACGTAATCAGACAAATAGGGTTGTGTTTTCTTCCTTTTTGGAACTTAGGTCTTGAAATTATAAATGTTTGAATTCACTCTTTAATGCGCTTTCATTTTGGAGTATCAAATGGCATTTTAAAAAGGACATTGATTTTGATTTGAAAAATAACTAAATTTAGCTAACCTTATTAAAGACAACTGCCAAATCAAACTAGAGAACTGGTTGCGGCCTATCATGATTTCGTTTTTTTGTTAATATTATATTTATTTTATACACGGGTTGATTCCAACGATATGTCAATCGATTCTATGGAATCTTCCCGATCAACATTTGTTCCGACATCCCTCCTCTGAAATGTATCATTTAGGAGCTACTTCCAGTCTTACGTGTACGGATACTTTTACATTCAACACCCTATAATTTTCTTAACGTATACCTTACGAACCTTTTTGATGTTTCAATTGATAAAGAACTTTTTTCCATTCTAATGAGTCGTCAATTACTTATGTACGCTGTTCCCATCACGAGTTTCAAATTGCCAAAATTTAAAAGTGATAACACTACGCAACAAAATTTAATTTTTAAATAAAAGCTTAAAGATTTAAAAAACCCAATTTTCTATAACACTTACTAAGCATCTTGGGCTACGTTTTTTATAAGTTTACGCGAGTTGTGATGATCATTCACTATCAATTGTATAAAATAATAGGTTTATGAAAAAAAGTGAATTCCACAGATTATTTTAGAAAATATTTAAGCCTCCCGTATTAATAGCCAAAGGTTCAAAATGTTATTTGACCTACGTTATAAGTTCCTATGATAATCCATTATTTTAAATTAATTTTACAAAATTCCCAAAATATGGTTTTTTATAACTTTAAAACCTGTTTCTTTCATATAACTTGTTCGGTGAAAAAATCCGTTTTGCATAATGTAACATTAATGTAAAATTAAAGTTCTTTTTTTTCGAATTTGATTATTTTTATTTATTAAGTTGGAATATATCGCTACGAATCACCCTGTATAGTGTTAAGCGGCCTGTTACTTGGAACTTATTTATTTTATGGTATCTTTAAGAAATAAGAAAATGTTGTTAGCTTATTAGTTATATAATAAGCTTAACCTAAGTTCTTTTAAACAAAAGACAGAAAATGATAGTATAATTATGTATTTAAAAGAAAATGACGATTTTGCATATATAGCATATAATCATTCAAATACTACATATTTATTTATTTATTTATTTCATTCAAATACTACATATATAGAGGAACAAATTTTAGTAATTCTGGAATACTAATTTTATGTATTATGAGAATTTAACTTACCTACAAATAGCAAATTTTATAAATGATTTTCGCATATTTTTTTTCAATATCTGAAGCATAAATATAATCAATAAACCGATTTATTTCTACAATGCATAAGCGGACCGCCCTTAACCGATCTTGTTGATAATTTTTTAATTTAAACTTTATTTGTAGATGTGTTACCACTATCCCTTGAATTCAAAAATCAATGCGAAAATAATTGTAAATATGATAACAATTTTTGAAATTAAAAACAACTGGGAATAATTTTAGAGTTGACTAATCTTATAGGTATATGGTACGCAAACTACTTAAATATCGGGTTGGCTAATAAATAATGAGCGACATACATGACTTTATGTTTGTATTTATTTATTTAATAATTTACTATTAATCGTTAACAATATAATCACCGTCGTTATCTACTACCATCCGCCAACAATTCGGCAAAGAGTGGATGGCATCCCTGTAAAACTTCGCCGGTTTTGCTTTGAAGAATTCATCTATGTATTGTTGCAACTGATGTTCATCATCGAAGGTTTTTCCTTGTAAATGATTACTGAGAGACCGGAATAAACTGAAATCCGTTGGGGCTAAGTCCGGCGAATATGGAAGGTGTGGCACTATCTCCCAGTTGAGCTCCAGTAGCTTTAGTCGGGTACTCTTAGCGATGTGCGGCCGGGCATTGTCGTGAAGGAAATATAATTTGTCATGTTGTGGACGTTTACGATGGAGTTCAAGCTTTAGATTTTCAAGTTGATTACAGTATACTATTGCCGTCATAGTAGGAAGAATTTCCCAATATATTACTCCATGTATGTCCCACCAGACAGAGATCATCACTTTCCGAGTATGAGGATCTTTTTTTGGCGTAGGTTTACCTGGTTCGATGCGGCCCAGCCACTGGCGCTTGCGTGTGTGGTTGATATAGATAACCCACTTTTCGTCTCCAGTAACGAGATGGTCTAGCCAGCTAAATGTGCGACGGAACGATAAAAGGTATGCACAGATATCTGCACGGTAAGTCAGTTGATCTTTGATCCACATTTGTACGTCTTCCCCAAATCGTGCAGATACTTTTCCACCGTGCCATGAGAGCATCCGAGCTTAAGAGCCAAATTGCGCGTAGTGCTTCGAGGATCTTCTTCAATTAATGCCTTCAGTTTGTTTATACCTATTTCTACCGGACGCCCAGACCTTGGTTGATCGATCAAGGAATAGTTCCCCTGGCGGAATTTTTGGAACCACCGCTTTGCTGTAGCCTCGGAGACTGCATCATCAGCTATCCTCTGGCATATATTACGTGCAGCTTCTGCAGCCGAATGCCCAGATTGGTACTCGTATAATAAACAGTGCCGAATATGCGTTTTAATATCACTCATTTTTTTCGTGGTTCTTTACGCAATGACAACCGAAACATTACTGTCGGCATGCTCACGACTCGCTCTTTATATACCCCCTGCAACAGAACGTTCTCGACATTACCCGAAATTTCCAGAAAATAAAAACTGAAACGCTCATTACTTATTAGCCAATACGATAATAGAGGTGCAAGATGACTACCTTGTGGAACACCGGAAGAGACAAGGATTTCTTTAGAGAAAACGTTCACAAATTCTAATAAATTGTGTTCGATCATTTAAATATCTTTCTTCATATCGGATTACGTTGATTTTATATTTATATGGATTTTTTGAAGATGTGCCAATAAAAAAAAAGAGAACTTTAAGGAAACGCGACCTAAAAATGGTCGAATTAAATCCATTCGCTTAAAAGCAACCGGTGAGGAAGGGACTATCAAGGGCATTTTTTTTTTTTAAATCACCTGCAGCAAAAAGGCTATCAACTTAGTTGACTTTGGGTCCCTGTAATGTGGCCCATTTACATCCGCACAAAAAGATTTTGTACTTAAAATGAAAGCCGATTGTGCCCGATATCCCTGTGTCCATATGTAAATAATGTAAAAAGGCAACAATTTGACCGTCCAGGGATCTAACTTCGTAGAAAATCATCCATTTTCTCACTTAATGGAGCATACGTAAAAGGGTATTCGAGATTCCCTAGAAAAGCGGCAAGGCAATATAGTCGAGCATATACGAACTTTTTTAGGAATCCTTCCGTTTTGCATCCCTCGCCGTATACACTCTCATTCAAATTGTGTCCGTAGAACCAGGAGTAAAAATACATGAGGACTGTATTTTTTTTTCTGTTGTTGTTGTTGTTGTTGGTCTTGTCCTGGTTCTGTTGTAGCACACAGAAATTTTATTTAATCAATTTTAGATCAACGAGGGGAGGCCTCGTCCATTATTGAATTTCGGCATTTTCCGGGGGCAACAACGCTCAACTTTGCTATGATTTCTAGGTTTGGTTTGACACTGGTTCTGGTACTCAAGAGGGGGAAAGGAGAGGCTGTTAACAAAATTGAAAAGTAATTGAACCGCCCACTTTTCTTCCCCCTCCGTACCCCCAGAACAAAATTGACTTGTATGCCGAATTTCGGGTGGAATTAAATTAATTTGATTAATTACCCAATCCAGGGACAGAGTCTGGTAGCGACCCCAAAACCGTAAAAGAATTAACAATTTCCCTCCGAGTTGCGGTCAAATGGGGAAATTGACTAATTTGGGAGCCAAACTGTATTCTGGATTAAAAGTTGGTGGAAACAGCTTTAAGTACAAAAACCCTCAGGATTAAATTAAGCAATATTTATTTCATTAGGAAAATTTCGTTAGCATTAGACAACCATTTCTATCATTTCTGAATCATCCTATCGAATTTCAATAGACGGAAAATGCAATGTCCAAGGAATTGTATTTAATAATAATAATTTATTTAAAAATCTGTACAAAGGACTAGCCTTACAGAATATATTATATTTAAAATTAAATGAGTTTCTAAATTAATTTCTACATTAGATTTGTAGGTCCATTGTACACGTAATTACAGTAGCTGTACTTGTCGCTATATTGGAACTACAATAGAAAATTAAAAAATTATAATTAGGAACAAAATGGCAGCTTTTTTAGAAGGAAATTCGAATTTGAGTAACTTTTTTGCCTTTGGAGAGGTAAAAATATCAACCGATCTTAAAAATTGTAGTTCCAATCATAGACAGAAGTATTACAGAGAGAATAAGCACTTGCAACTTCAAATCAGTTAAATAGTTTTTGAGTTAGCATGTACAAAGTTGTGAAAAAAACAATTTTTCAGGAGAATCGTGTAAAATTTTAAGTATACGTCTATCAATAAATCATTATAACTCTTACAATTTTCAAGGTTTTAGAAAAAAATATAATACGCTTAAAAATTGAAATAATAATATAAAAAGTATTGTATTTTTAAGAAACCAATAAAGTAAAATACGGAAATGTCTTATTAATTAACTCTTGAATGCAAAGTTTTTTGTACATCTGCCTAAATTGATTCACGCTTTTTGATGTTCTACTAGAAGGGAATTCCACAGTTTCGCTACACAAAGAAATGAGCACTTCTATGAAACTCGTATAACTTTATATGTATATGGCAGGTCATCTGTTGGTTTCTTTTTAAATTATATGTTATTTTGATACAGACAACTCTCTCATGCTTACTAAATTTACTAAAACACAGTATCATATCTCCGTAGTATGAAATTAATAGGTTTATGCTTCAACAACGTCGGGAAATATTGAAAACTTCTTTCCAAAGTGAGTGCGGTGTTGCCGAAACAGTCTGAATTTTGATATGAAATTTTGGTCGACGTTGGACTTTTTTTTTTGACAATCCAGAAACGAATCAGCAACTTAAGCATAATATTGATCGAACTATTCGTGAAATAGGGGCAAAAACTATTTAAATAAATAATCTAAAGTCTTCTAGGGACTTTTGTCGCCCGATTTAAAAATAAAAGTCTTCTAAGGACTTTTACTTTTAGATTTAAAAGTAAAAGAGTTCCAGGGACTTAAGTGGATCCGTTTCTTAAATTTTGAAAATTACTAATTTATATGCCTTTTGAACGATGTATTTTCTGAAAAATTAATTAAAAAACGACTTTGCTTAATAAAAACGACGCTTATGTAGATTGTGAAAATATTTGAGATTGAAACACGTCATAGTTAACGATCTAACCGTTGAAATGAGAATTTTTTGTATAAAGGTTAACTGAAAAACTGATTAAGCATAGAAAATTAATCGAAGGAAATTAGAATTAAGAAATTCAACAATTTGCAATAAAAGTGTACTGAAAAAATAAAAGTGACCAGTGGATCAACAAAAAATTCACTTTCAAACAACTGTGATATTGAAAACCTTTAAAGCAACCAAGAATCTAGTAGTAACGGTTAAATATGCTTGTTGTTTCATTAAAATAAATCTCAGTTTAATATTCAATTACCATGATTTCTAATTAAAAAACGAAGAATATGTTATTGTAAAATTCACATGTGTTTGCGTTATTTCGATAATTCCTTAGTAAAATTAACATGAAAATTGTTAGCTCAACCACGTTCTAGTTGATTCAAACAGATAAATGTAACCAGATGAATCACTGAGTTTTCATTGTTGATTCAACTAGAAATATGGTTTCCAGTGTAGAAGAAATAACGACAACATAGGTTTTTGCTATTGTTTCTTGCCTTGGAGTCGCAAAAAAAAAATTTTAAAATGTCTGCCTTCTCTATCGAGGAGACTACGAGCCGCCACTATTAAGTAGTGATTTTTATCCAAAATAAAACAGAAATTTGGCCCATTACAAAAAAAATTTAAAATTCTGACGATTCCGGCCACATAATATTGTCGCAATTTAATGAACTGTTCAGTGAATTACAGCGTTCCTCTAGAGTTGAGGACGCAGGGCACAACAAAGGTTACTTGGGGAAAATGGCGAGAAAATATTTAGGCTCAGTGCCAATATCATGTGTTAATGGGTTTTGGGCCTTACCCAGCACCCCTGGAAAAACTGGCGAACATTTTTACATAAAATTCGAATAACTTTTCACTTCATCCGCACAATGAAAATGGAAACCAGTGTCGCTCGGTGAACTGCATTGCAGGGTACATGCGGCCATAAATTTTCACCGGTTTTTTTTCACATTCTCGTTTTTTGCAAAAATAAAATTTGATTCCAGAAAGAATAAAAATTAAGCCCCGAGATAAATAAAGCGGTATTGGATGAATCGCCGCCTCTGCAATGAATGAGGTGGCAGAAAGTATTTTATTGCATTCCATACACCACCACGTTCAGTTTATTGTTCATGACGAGAACTTCCCCAGAGCGCTAAAGCTGTGCAATTAATTTTCAACCGACAAAATATTTTTACCTATACTATATATTGTAAAATAAATGTATATATATTTTATAACTTATATGAATATGCATGCAATTCATGACAGAATCAAAAATTTCGCTCACTTTTGGCGTATACATCATCGAATTGAAAAGAAGCCGCGATTTTACTACCTTTTATTTATATCAACTTCACGGAAAGTGGATTTCATAACTGAAACGTTCTGATTAATAACCACCCTCAGAGGACATTATCGATTGATGGAATTATTTTGAAACTTCACAGTGCCATTGGATATCGCGAATTTCAGTTTTTTTGTCATATAGTGTAATGGATGGGTACAATTTAATATTGGAATCGTTGACTTCAGTAAATTTACGAAAAAAATTGTCGAATTTAAGACAAGTATAAAGTTATTGGTAACTCTTTAATTTATCATTCGTGATATTATCACCTGTCCTTTTTAATTGGATACATGTGAGAATAAATATTTTGGGTTTTTTTTTATATTTTGAATCCCATCAATAAACGTACAGTATACATATATAAAAGTTGTGAAAATTTGAGGTTTCGTTTTAAATTATCCGACATTTATATATTTTTTTTTTATAGTAGAGTCAAACAAATGCTTCATCACACACAACTATTTGAAATATCGTTTCTTAATTTTTCAAATCCGGTTCAGTACAAGATCGAAGAAGTAAAATGTAATAGTAGTCGTTCACAAGGAAATATGAAACCCCAAACACATCAATTAAATTAAAATAAATTAAATTTACAATATTATTCAATATTTTGCATAAGGATCTTCATCTAAAGGTTTACAAGATCTAGTTAATTCAAGAATTGAAGCCAACTGACCATAGATTACGCTCATTTCCATCTTTTTGGATATGTTAAAAAATAAAACTGTCGAACCTCAAATGAAGAAAATCCACGAAAAATATTGGCAAAACTTATGTAAACAGAAAAAGTAACTGTCTGGTTGAGTGATATGACCTTACTTTTTGGAAAATGCAGATTGAAAGGAGGAGGCTATTAATATAGAGAATATTTGATTTCAACAAGACGGCATTACGTGACATACAGCCACTGTGACACTCTATCTTTTGGAAAAAAATTTTGGGTTTTTTGTTTTGTTTTGAAGACTAAGATTTATGTAACTATCCTAAAACAATTCAGCAGCATAAACTAAAATTGAGCCTTAATCATCTAAAAATGTCATAGGTAACTTTTTAACAACTTTTATATCTGATTTTCATCTTACTACAAAATTAGTTAAAACTGGTACTACAAATTTATTCAAACTCTTCATAAAGTTCGATTATAATTTAGCTAGCTAATTTATTCTTGATGTAATAAAATGTTAAAATTAATTAGTTAAAATGATAAACAATGTACTCAACTAAACAAATTTTTAGGTAATCCTTCCCCATAAATTAGTCCAGACGATAAAATATGTTATCAATTATTAATTAGTAAAGGCTATAGCGGGATGAGGTGGTGAAAATTGTCCCCAGCGGAATCGCTACGACGGATGGCGCTTTCGATAGGTTGTGTCAAAAGATGCCCCCATGCCAGTTTTTAGCCCTCTAAGTCTACAGTTACCCGTAAAATCGGTTTCGTCCCATTTTTTCGAAAATAAATTCTTACGTCCGCAGTTTTTATCCAAAAATTCTGAAAATGTCCACAAACCTTTATTTTGATGTTGCCAATAATCGTGGATTTTTGCAGATTTTTACCTTTAAAATTGAGGTCAAGAGAGCCATTTTAATTTTTCAAATTATTTTTAGGTTAGGAACCTTATTTTTCGCCAAGTTTTAAACCACTGTTTTTTAAGTCCTTTTTTCCGTTCTTTCGAACGGCGGAATCAAAATATAGAATTTCGGGGTGCGTCATTCCGAAAAATCGAAAAAACCGTTTTTTTTTCCATTTTTTCCATTTGTTTAAGGCATAACCTCAAAATTCAAGGGCGCAATACTTACCCATACAACCAAAAATAGTCCAGGACTCATTTTCAGTTGAAAACATGATTGCAGGATCGATTTTAATGTTTTAAAAATCTACAAAACTAATTTTTTTCGGTATTTTAACCATTTACTTGATATATAACCTTGAAATTAAAGAGCGCAATGCTCACCACACACTCTAGAACTTATTTTTAGGTGAAAACATTCTTTTAGTATCGATTATTACGTCTCAAAACTAAAAAAAATAAGTTTTTTTACATTTTTGCCATATATTTAAAGCGTAACAACAAAAAGGCCTAATACTTGGCGATACGACAACGTTTAAGGTCTCATTCTTAAGTGGAAAAATTATTTAAGGTAAATTTTCACCACCTTATCCCGCTATAGCCTTTGAGATAATTTCTTGCTGCTATATTTTTCTTCTAAATTGCATAGCTTTCTTACCTACAAAAACCATGCCATTATTCGGACGAAACTTTTCCTAGAACCCATAAAACCCTTCATAAAATCTCTAAATCAATTACCAAAAAGATTTTGATTTCGTACTAATGAATATTAGCGAAAACACTAATGAGAACGAATATATCTAATGCGTTTTCACAAATTCTTTAGTGTGTATTCGTGGAGAATTGCATTGAAATAACTTCGTTCATACAAACATTTTCCTTTTTTCAAGAGAATTTGGTACATGTCGTTTAAAAAAAAAATTTTGAATCAAGATTAGACCGAAATTTAATACCTTAAAATTTATTGCAATATCAAATACACGACAATTCCAATCATTAATCGATAATTATTACAAAAAACTTAATATATGCACAATTGTTAAAAAAAAACTGTGTTGCATACAAACATTGAATATTTAAACGTCATACCCAACAGAACCTATATTTGAAAGTAGTTAGATACTATTCAATCGATTCAAATTAAATAGAATTTTTTGTTGATTTAATGATTTGGCATGAAAACTGAAATACTATTGACAAAGTGGAATTATTTATAGATTATATACTGACTGACTGACTGAAAATTATTGTATTTAAGTCAATGATTATATATTATAATATTATATTATATAAATTCGATTCTATAAAGATTTGCTGATTTTACAACCCCCAAGTCAAATATCAATCATAAGTATATATCATACAGCAGTTGTTAATCCTACGCATCAAAAGGTACATTGACCTGCTTCTTAAAATGTTTTAGTTGATATGCCCCATCAGATAGTGGGGTCAAAACGTATAAATCAAGTTTAAATGATGATAATTAAATATCCTCAAGGTAAAATACATACCTATTCATTAAGAAATATTAAAAACTAATTAATTATCCTTTTAATTAAATTGTTTCCCCACTTTTACGTTAAAAATTTCCATGTACAAATATTTTCTTCCCTTAATAATTTCCGATAAAGGATAACGAATTGATTGTTGTTTATTTTATTTGGTAAATATGATAATTTTCTCCGTATTATAGAAACATGAATATACCTGTAGCTGTTTTCGTTGATTCTCAATGCTGGAGGGCGAAACATCATTTAACACGGAGAAAATTATCAAAATCCAATTTTCCGCCTTCGTTCAGGAACGTGAAGTGATCAGATTTCTGCTTAATTACTAAACCAATGGTACAATGAATTTCGTGCAATTTTGTTAAACCTCTTCATCCTCTTTATGTTATATAACACGACATTTGTGAGTTCAGAATTTGAGGAAATTAAAATATTTAATTGCAATCAAACACATTACGTGTTTTCGGGTCATGTGTGATCAAACTTTAAGAGGTAAGTAAAAAGTAGATTTACCAATACATAATATATATAATTATATAAAATTAATATTTTTATAATAATCTCTTTTAATCGTGATGTGTGAATTACGGAAGCGACAGCAAAACCTTCTACTTGGCTGAAAATGGTCACGTCAATCAATTGTGATTCATGCTTTACCTAGAAAATATAAGTATATTATATTAATTAAAATTCGACCTCTTTGACTTCTGAATAATATCAGATATGGATATCTTCCAGAAAAATATTTGAAACACTGTGTAGCAATGAATATCTTAACATTATTTTGTTTATTAAATCAAATAATCCTCAATTCGTACCTTTTAAGCGCTTACAAGGAGAAGGCACCTAGTAATCATCACCGATTTCGCTCTAATTTATAGCACATGTAGGGCTTGGCAACAAATGAAAGTACCCGAAGTTGAAACTCCAGATAGCCACGCGTTTACAAAATAATAGTATACAACAATTTTCACGCGGCTCTATATCCCATTAATTGTAGCACATTCCCAAAGCGGCGGCTGATGCAGTGGTGAATACTTGGGCTTGGGATTCAGAGGTCACGGGTTCGAATCCCAGCGTGGGGATGCTTTTTTCGGATTTTTCCCAATTTTTATAAGATTCGAGTCCGCAATTAAGTGAAGTGATAAATTTTTTTTGGTTGATGACGACAAGGTGCCTTCTTCTTGTTAGATAAAAAGTGGCCTGCCTTATAAATCAACTCGATGCCTCAAAAAGTATTGAGATTTTTAATCTTCGGAAATTAAACTACGAATGAATAAAATTTTACAACGCAGGAATAATGTAAGAAGGGTAAATAAAAGTCAAAAGGCAAATTTTATATATATAAAGTTTTAATGTTTCCTTAACTTTATTCAAAATTTACATTTACTATGTACAACCGGTTCCTTTTCATATTAAATTTAAATATTGAAAACTGAAAACAACTATATTACAGGTAATATAAATTATCTCCCATTAGACTAATCCGAAGTTTATTCAGTTTCATATATGCATTCATTTGTTATTCACATCGAAAGTAACGTAATAAATAGTTTTTTTTTCTTGTTGTTCTTATTAAACATTAATTCATTTTTTTCCATTTTTTTAAATAAAAATTCATATTATCTTTTTTTTTTTTTTTATTGAATAAGCTCATTCTATTCATAAAATCCTTCTTTATCTAAATTTCTCTATAACTCATTTTCATTAGTTATACAATTTTTTATTGACATTTTTTATTTTCTCTGATAGTACAAAACGCTTTCACCTTTCCGTTTTTTCTTATTTTTTTTTTATATAACAACAATAAATAAGTAACAAATTTCATACGTTTCGATTTACATAGTTTTGTTTTTCTTTGACTTTTACTAGGAGATTATATCTCATTTAAACTAAAAAATTAAAAATATAACCAAATTGGAAAAATGTCTACAGTTAAAACAATGTTTATTTTTCTGCTTTAATAAGTATATTTTTAATAACAACCTTGATTTTCACTCCACAGTACGTAGGGTTCATTCGTTCCTCCTAATTGTTGATGCTTAGTGACGACTGTCGTTACAAACTGAACTTCTTAAATTAATTTTAGGTCTCACGCATTGATAACGAGTTATTATTTTAATTTTAATTTAATTTTAATTTAATTTAAGGAATTTTAATCATAAATCACGAATTTCCTTGAAATAAATTGGAGTTAAATGGCTTTTCAAATTTAAAGTTAAGTAATATACATAGGAGAATTTCTGAAGCAGAAAATTGACTTTTTTTAAAATTTATTTTCGTATATATGGAATAAATGCGGAATGGAAATTTTCTGTTTTTAAATAAATATTTGTGGGAATGTTCGTTTAAAAAAAACAACAAGTAAATATTATTCATTGAGAATAAACTCATGAATTTCTTGGAAAATTCGCAGGTTATACCTTTACAGAGTTATTATACCTAACAAAATGTATAAGAAATGAATTTAAAAATAACATTTTATTATCTTTCACAAATTGTTTATGCAAAAATGCATAATTCAAGTCAAGCTTCATTATTCATTCAAGAGAGAGAATGTTTAAATATATCGATGTATGCGCAGTCGTAGAAAAATCAGCCATAAAGTATTATTTCATAATTTTAATAAAAGTATACATAGAAATACAAATATTTCTTCTTAGCGATCACTGACCCGTATGTTGACATGGAAATTAAGTAGTTAATTTCTTCTATCGGCAGAATATTTTCTTATTTTGCAAAAGTTTCCAAATATATCTATGAGTTTTAACTGAATTTATTTTATTTATTATTATTGGGTTCAAAAAATAAATTAGTTTGATGTCTTGTTGTTGTCTAGTTGTTTTTGATTGTAAACTACTCTAATTTTTTTCTATTATCCCTTAGTAGTTACTGCGTAAAGCTTTAATTAAATAAGGTAATGGTTACCTATTTTTCTACACTAATTTAAACGAGACCAAAATGCAATAATATGGAAATTGACGAAATCGAACGTATCGATGTTTAAAAAAAAATAGTTAACCACACTGTAGCCAAAATTCGAAATTGATTTTCAATTGCTATTAATTTCTGCTTATATATGTATGTGGTGTGATCGCGGTTAATATATTAAAAAAAAAGAAATACCTTCATAACTTTTTATTTTTATGGTAGACTCTTTTCAAAAGACTTTTGTGTGATATGATGGAAGCAATCATGAAAGTACAGGGTGAGCCATCTAACGCTTGGAATTAGAACTATAGGTTATTTTGACGTTGGAAGGTTTGATGACATTTCCGATGTGACAGAAAGTTAGTTTTATGTTTGAAATTTATAAAATGGGTCGCTTTTCGCTTTAACAAAATTGGGAAATATTAAAAACTTATTTCCAAAGTGGTGAGTCTTCTACTCAAACTGTAAGAAATTTACGGAAAAAATTTGACAAAAAGGATGTGCCAAAAACGCAGTTTGTGGATCAATTTGTGAAGCGAGTTCGTGAAACTGGATCGTTGTTGGATAAAACAACCCGTGTACGTACTCGTCCAGTGCGCTCAACCGAAAACATCGCTGCTGTTGCTCAGAGTGTGCGTGAACAACCATCAACATCAACTCGTCATCGTTCTCAAGAATTGAACATTTCACGCACTTCTTTGAGAAGAATTTTGCATAAAGATCTCGGTATGAATGCGTACAAAGTTCAATTAGTGCAAGAGCTGAAGCCGCATGACCATCCGATGCGTTTTCGGTTTGCTCAATGGGCCGAAGACCGCTTGATCGAAAAATAGTATGACATAGACGACATTTAGTTGCAACAGGACGGCGCAACGTGCCACACAGCCAACGTAACAATCGATCTTTTGCGCACTGTTTTCGGAAATCGCATAATCAGCCGAAATGCTGATGTCAATTGGCCACCTCGAAGCTGCGATTTTACTCCATTAAAGTTTTTTTGTGGGGAGCCGTTAAGGACAAGTGGAACGCTAACCATCCAGAGACGACTGACGACTTGAAACGTGAAATCAAAGTTGCCATTGACGAAATTGAGGCCCAAACAATCGAAAATGTACTGAAAAATTGGACTGATCGAATGGGGTATTATAAAGCTAGCCGTGGCAGTCATTTGAATGATGTTGTCTTCCATTCCTAAATGGAAAGGTTCAGTCTTTCTAATAAACTCATAACTTTGAAAAAATATTCCTTTGTTTTTTTTTTATAGCCGATTCAGTATTGGGGCCGAAAAACACTACGAGCATTTAAGCTGGCTCGAGCTTTAAACCAATGAAACTCAATATTGCAGCTTGAGCTTCTCAGCTAGCTTTCTGACATTCTATTTGTCTGAAATTCTCGGAAATCGTAGCATGTTTCTTGAAATTTACCGCTTTTCGCATAGTTATTAATTTGTTTATCGTATTAAAATAATTCATCGTTCACCTTATCACCGTTTATTTATTTATTTCAACAATTCATCAAGTACTGATTACTACAAGATGTACATAATGATAAATTAGTGTAACGTAGCCATAAGCCGACTCTTCAACCCGGACCTAGGTGCATTAAAATCAATAATGTTGGAGTGCTTATTGAAGAGACGTGACATTGACATCAAAGGCTCATGCATAGCGTAGTTTGTACGGTGATGCGGAAGATGGAGAAGGTCCCGAGATCTTAAAGAGCGAGAAGGAATAGAAATATGAGTTGACGACAGCAACTCAGGGGAATTGATTGAACCGTTCAGGATATCAGACATCATAATAATTCTGGATATATTACGCCTCTTTTTGAGTGAATCCAGGGAGATCAACTTCAGTCTTTCAGCGTAAGGAGGGAGATGTGAGCTATCAAGCCAGGGTAGGCCACGGAGTGCGAACCTGAGAAATCTCCGCTGGATTGCTTCTATGCGGTTTACGTATAATGCATAGAATGGTGCCCAAACAGGAGAAGCATACTCCAAAATAGGTCTGACGAAAGTGCAGTAAAGAAGTTTGGTAATGTATGGGTCGTCGAATTCTTTGGACCATCTTTTTATAAAGCCAAGGTTTGAATTGGCTTTACTTATAATCGAGTTAATATGGTCATCAAAGGAGAGAACAGAGTTCACTAAAACGCCTAAGACTTTGGCTTTGTCAAGTCTATGCAATCCACAACCATCCACTGAGTAATTAAAATTAAGAGGAGACCTTTTTCTAGAGAATGACATAACTGTGCACTTATCAACATTTAACGGCAAACGATTAATAGAGCACCACTTGTAGAAAGTGGCTAAGTCAGATTGTAAAAGATGACAGTCGGAAACGTGAGAGACAGCACGAAATATCTTTGCATCATCTGCATAACAAAGAATTCTAGACGAAGACAGGAGCAAAGATACGTCATTAATATATATTATAAAAAGAAGAGGACCGAGAATACTTCCCTGTGGCACACCGGAAGTATTATTAATCTGTGCAGAAAGGGCCCCACGGAACAGGACTACTGTACGGTCAGTTAAGTAAGATGACAGCCAGTCAACGAAAATAGGGGGGAAGCCGAGCAACGAAAGTTTATGTAGTAAAATTTTATGGTCAATACGGTCGAAAGCCTTACTGAAATCAGTAAAGATGCAGTCGACCTGGCAACCCGCTTCAATTGTAGGTATGCAGTAATGGACGAATTCCAGCAAGTTTGTTGTGGTTGATTTACCCTTAGTAAAACCATGCTGGAACGAGCCCATTATAGATTTACAATGAAAGCGTAATACGTCGTTAACCAGTGTCTCAAAGATTTTAGCTAGGTGATTTAAGTTGGCTACAGGCCTATAGTTAGTTATGTCTGATTTATCACCTTTTTTATGTAGAGGACGAATTACGGAGCATTTCCATAACATAGGGAAATAGCCACAAGACAAGGACAAATTAAATAAATAACAGAGAACGTGGACGAACATTGGACCGCATCTCTTTAAAAAACAAGCAGGAACACCGTCAGGGCCAGCAGAAAAGCTGTCCGGCAAATTGGCCAAATGTTCCAAAATTGACGACTCGTCGAAAACAAGGTCTTTCATCTCCAGGGAAGTGGATGGAAGCTTCGTCAAGTGGATAAAATCATTAGAACTAATATCACAGACTGGATCACAAAATGCAGCACCAAAGAATTCAGCCAAAAAATTAGCGACTCGGAGGGGATCACCACTTACGGAATTACCAAACTTCATGGAAGAAGGAT
The DNA here is from genome assembly GCA_949715965.1 of Dysmachus trigonus. NCBI lineage: Eukaryota > Metazoa > Arthropoda > Insecta > Diptera > Asilidae > Dysmachus > Dysmachus trigonus. The sequence continues at coordinate 86,604,928 of OX454319.1, read as the reverse complement.
ACCCGTCAGAATTACGTTTAGAGTTTACAAAATTCCAGAATTGCCTGGGGTTAGATCGTAGCTTAACAGCCATGTCAGATAAATACGTGTGATATGATGCCTCAAGCCCCGACGAAAATTGTTTGCCTAAATCAACAAAAGTTAAGTAGTCAACATCGCTTCCCGAAATCTGAAACCTTCTCCATGCTTTGTTCCTCAAATTTTTCAAGTGTTTCAGGGAACTATCCAACCAAGGCTGTGTAGGGTAAGAGCTTTTTGAAGCACATAAAGGTACACATTCACTGAAGCAAACCTGCAAGTTATTATAAAATAAAGCCAAGCTATTGTCAATGTCACGTTCATGAAGCACTTGCGTCCAATCATAAGTTGAAAGGCAGTTATTAAGTTTTGAAAAATCGGCTTTACGGAAATTGAAAAAATAATTGGAGTAATCGAATGTACAAAGATTAACCGGGTCAATATTAAGAACGACGTGTAGCGCTGGATGATGATGTGATTCTGGAACCAGAGGACTCGTACATCTCCTAACAAATGTGTCGTCTTATCACCTTAAATCAAGAAGGAAAATCAGAGCGCGCTATAGCAACACAGTTGAAGTTATCCATGACTTGTGTGCATCAGACTATTGACCGCTTTAAGAAGACTGGCCAGTTTACAATCTTACAGTCGATTAGGAAGGCTCAAGGTTACAAGTAAAAGTGAAGATCAGTAAATAATTGTCACTAGTAAGCGAAATAAACGTTTAACTGCACCAAAAATACGCGCGAAAGTCAATGAAACTCGGATAAAATCCATTTCTTTGAATACAGTGAAAGAAGTGCTAACTTAGTAGGACACTTAGCACTTCGGAAACCGCTACTACGTCCAGAAAATAAGAAGAAACGCTTACAGTGTGCCTTAAATCATCGCAATTGGACAGAGGAGGACTTTAATAACGTGCTTTGGACAGATGAGTCGTAGTTTGAACTCTTTGGTTCAAGACGGCTTATTTTTGTTCGACGAAGGCTTTGTGGGTGACCTTCTGAAAATTGATGGAATAATGAATAAAGAGATTTATAAAAAGATTTCACAGAAAAATGCTATCCCATCTGGTTTTCGTTTGATTCGCAATGGATTCATTATGCAGCAGAACAACGATCCGAAACACAGTTCTAAATTATGTATAGGTTTACTAGAAGCAAAACAAACAACTGGAGTTTTCATTAATATGGCATGGCCACCGCAATCCGATTTGAATCCTATAGAACTTTTAAGGAAAGAGCTGGATAGAAAAATTCGAGATCGCTGCCTGTCTTCAAAAGAAGAAATGTGGAACTTGTTACAGAGTAGTTGGGACTTTATTTAACCAGGTACAATTAAAAAATTAATAGAGAGAATGGCCAGAATCGTAAAACAAGTGATAAAGCGTAAAGGTGTTTTTTTTTTTCACGAAAAGACTGTTAAGTTATACTAATCGTATTTTTCTGTTTGTATTAATCCTGGTGACAGATTCTCTTTGGTATGTATAATTATCACTATAAATAAATAAGGACATTTCACCACATAATTTCTATTTTAATTTCATTTTTCCTGCAACTATTAAGATGGTCTTAAACTTTTGGCCTGCAGTGTATATCTTTGAGTTTTAACTGAATTTATTTTCTTTAGCTATCTTTTAGAAATCTCATGATGTTGATTCAAAAAAGAAATTAGTGGACATCAAAGAGAACTACCTATAATTCATTAAATTATATACTCTTTCTCTAAAATTGTGAACTACTCTAATTTTTTTTCTCTTATACCTTATTAGTTACTGCGTAAAGCTTTAATCAAATAAGGTAATGGTTCCTTATTTTTGAACATTAACTTAAACGAGATCAAAATGCAATAATTTGGAAATTGACTAAATCGAACGTATCGATGCTCAAAAAAAAAAACAAAAATTTTTTTAACCATACTGTGGCCAAAATTCGCAATTGATTTTGAATTGCTATTAATCTCTGCTTATGTTTTTATGTGGTGTGATCGCAGTTAATATATTTAAAAATAAAAATACCTTAATAACTTTTTATTTTTATGTTAGACTCTTTTCAAAAGACATTTGTGTGATATGATGGAAGTATAACGTTAATTAATCTGATTATACTTATTTTTAAATAAAAATCACGATCGAAATTTCTAAGTGTGTTTAATGACGTCACAAAATAACATCATATACATCGGAAAAATCATCACAGCCTTAATTGATTAAACTAATTCAATTAATTAATTATACTAGTCAAACAAAATAAATCCACGTTTTTATTATTATTAGTAATTTGTTTGAACATTAAGTTTGACTTGAGTTAGACTCATAGAGTCAACCTCATTTAGGATTGATCAAAATCTTATAAAGTAAAGATCAAAATCCAAGTTATTTCTTTAAAAACAATTTTTGTTCTCAAAGGACAAAATCTATTCTTTAAACATTAACCCAAAGAACCTAATTTTTTGTGCAGTTTGAAACCTCATTCTTACAATTAAAGGACATTTATTTTCCAATAAAAACCATGAATCTTACTAGTTTTGAGTGTGCTCTTTCAGAATCTGTCGTCAAAATTGAGTTTTTTCTAATAGGAAATTAAATATGGCGACTTTTTCGAAAAAAAGTATCAAAAAATTTGAAATTTTGTTTTTTGTAATTTTTTTCAAGTCCATAGAATTTTGCAATGAAATTCTTACTATGATCAACGGTGATCGGAATGTTTGAACTTGCAGAAAAAAGTTTTTTCGCTGATCGCAATCACTCATAAACTTTTCAAAATGGCGGATTTTCTATAGTGCAGATTCTGAAAATCTGAAACTCTGAAAATCGTACAGATTTTCGTGAAATTCTGTACCAAGGGGTTTTTATCGTCACTGATTATGAGATTAAAATCAGATTTTTAAAATTCAAAATGGCAAATTCAATATGGCGGACAACATATTTTAAAAATCTCACAGATTTTCATGAAATTCAATATATAGGAGTTTTGGTATTCGCTAATCACAAATTTAACATCAAATTTTGAAAATTGAAAATAAAACTAGTAAGATTCATGGTTTTTATTGGAAAATAAATGTCCTTTAATTGTAAGAATGAAGTTTCAAACTGCACAAAAAAATTAGGTTCTTTGGGCGTTAATGGGTTAAAGTGTGAGCCACCGGCGGTACACACTGACATCAACATGGAAAAATTTAGATCAGGCTGAGAATATAAAATGTATTAATTTATATATTTTTTGTTATATGATAATCTTTCACTTTAAATTTAAATGCCATCTACTGATATATAATTTGTGGTATATTATCAGTAAATTTATGGAATATTAGCTTAATGTCGAAATTGAATTGAAATTCTACTCGACTATAAAAGTTAGTGGAATTAAATGTCCTTAAATTATGTAAAATTCTCTTAAACCAATGCTGTTTCCATGGCAGAATAAAATTACTAATGAAAGCCTATTATTTTTTCTCCCACGTAAAAGTACTTTAATTTCTTGAACATTCTAAATAAATGTAATGTGAAAATGCTGTTATTAAGTGAATAACCTCAATTTTCTGCAATTACGGCCTGGAAATAATATGAAATGTTATGAATTTGTTGAATAAAAAATTAAATTAGTCAGCTCTAGTCTGAAATTCAAATCGAGTGGGAGTTTTTTGTATAACGCCCTCTATAATAAAGAAATATGCTCCAATCACGACTTTTCATCAATTAAAAGCGCTAAAGTTCAAAATTTTATGTAATTTTTCCCCCATCATAAGGATCCAATACATTTGCGGCATGTGGGAGTTTAATTTATCGCTCGAGTGTTACATCCTCCCGTGAATTGCAATTAGTCGAGAGCTCGCTGTCCTCCCATCATTTTTATTGCGCTGCCAGGACAGATGATTAATTATGTGAACCTCGATCCGGAAAATTAGGTCAATCGAAGGAAATATAAGTATATGGTGAAGACAGAAAGCCAAAGTAGTTCATGTTTGCAGGCTGGCCTAGGAAAACCCTACCCCTTCAATACCCTCCCCAACCTTACCGAATCTTCTAGTCCCATAGGATGGAGTGGGGATAACATGGGGATAGATCAATTCTCAATATTTTTGACGAAAGTTATCAATGCGTGAGTGCCAAATTTCACGGGAAAAAGCTTACCGTCATCGATTAATGGGCAAAACTATTATCTATAGATTTTGTTTGTTTGTCTGTATTAGCGCATGGTAGAAATATCCGTTCCCATTTTATTTTATCTTTTTTGTTTTTTCGTTTTTATAAAAGTATAATAGCAAAGTTGTTTTAAAATTTATTTATTTTTGTTGTTGTTAAAAACGTTGAACACTTACTAAAACGCAATGGCCATTTTGCTCTTCTGACTTTTCTTCCTGACTTTGATGTCTATTAGTTGCTAAAAATGTTTTTACTCTTCTTCTTTTCCACACACATGCATATGTGTGTGCGTGTGTGTATGTTTGTGTTTTACTTGATTATCTGGATTTTAGGTTCAGCAACAAACTTTCGGAAATTGGGGCACACAATTTTGTGGTTAGAACATCCGAAGATGCAGTTGACTAGTCTGGCGGGAACATTTAAATTGCTGGGATACCTCCGAATTAACGTCAGAATCTTGTCGCATGATTTATAGTCCTATCCTTTGGTTTGTGTATATCTTCGGTATTGGAACTTTGACTCACTTCTTCGGGAACTGTTTTCAGTAGGCTCGGCGTTGAATTCTGTTGGTAGTAAATTTTTTATTGATTAGTTAAATTTACAACGTAGATAGCAATTTTTCAAATTTTTTTGCAAATCAACATACAATAAAAAGCTTACAAAAATAAATATATAACTCAGGGAATGCGGTAACAAATAAAGAAGAAGAAGACCATTAAATAAATTTTTCATATATGTATCACAATACAATTTATAAGATAATTGATAGCTTTAATAGATCTATCAAATCTGATTGTGGACACTTTTATGTAAAAGGAATTATTTATGTATTCGCTTTTTTTTTAAATAATATTTTTAAATACAGTGCCATATATAAATTTACTATCTGCTTTAAAAAATATAAAATATATAGGAAGTCAAAAAAGAAGATTAGTCGTTCTTTATCGAGTAAATAGTTAAATAAAAGAATTCATTTAAACACTTTTAGGTACACTAAAAATAAAGAAAATATGAAAAATTACGAAAAAATACTGGAAGTTTTCCCATAATATTTTGAAAAAATTCGGATAGTGACGACTTGCCATGACCCTATACGATTTTTCTGATTACTGGAAAAACGTGGTTATATATGTAAATTACGAATTTAAATACTACTGCAACGAATAGGGTCCGATCAAAATGTTAAAATACACCTACTCTTCGATTTACATCGTAAAAAAGTTTTCTCAGAAAATCGTGTAAATTGAAATCGGAATATTTCGTATATGTAAACCCGTGTAAATCGAGAACAGACTAAAATGTGTCTAATTCATTAATTTATTTCAACGTAAAATAAAAATAAATCTATTTTGAAAAACATAAAATTACCAGTCTATAAAATTACTAGCATATAATTAATTTTATATATAGAAAGATGAAATCAAGTCCTTAAAAATTTTCTTTCTAATCTTTTCTTCCTGATTGGTGTTGTATAACTTTCATCATTCGATAATACTTAATGCGAAACTGGTTCGATGTAGAGAAATAAAAGAAAATCTCGCATCGGCGAAACTTTATATTGAAATCCGTAATTACAAATTGTAAATAAATAAATAAACTCTTACTTACAAGGAAACGTTCTGAGGTGTGTCACACCGATTTTGATGAAATTGAAATATGTTATAGAGTATCGAAAAATAAGAGACAAATTTTGTTTACATACGTTTTTCAAATATAAAGTTGATGTGTTTTTGGGTTTTCCTAACAAAAGCTCCTCAAGGTGGTAAGCAACCCCTAACACAAATGCGTAAATGATTTATATTTTTCAGACATCAGTTTTTTCGTGAAAACCAGTATTAAGGGGTTTTTGGAGTCGCTGATTACGAATCTGATGTTAAATTTAAAAAATTCAAAATGGCGGACAAACTTTTGAAATATACACCAATTTTTATAAAAAAAAAAACTATAAATAAAAGTACCCCCTAAATGTGCGTATCCGCAGATAAGAAAAAATACGTGTCTGTTATTTGTCGATACTCTATAACATATTTCAATTTCATCAAAATCGGTGGGACACACCTGAGAACGTTTCCTTGTTAGACGGATTTAATTGTGAATGGAATATTCAATAATGGCAGTAGCAATGCAGTTAAAATGTTCATTTTCACCTGTTTTTAGGGTTCCGTAGCCAAATGGCAAAAAACGGAACCCTTATGGATTCGTCATGTCTGTCTGTCTGTCCGTCCGTATGTCACAGCCACTCTTTTCCGAAACTATAAGAACTATACTGTTGAAACTTGGTAAGTAGATGTATTCTGTGAACCGCATTAAGACTTTCACACAAAAATAGAAAAAAAAGGCGGCCAAGTGCGAGTCCCCACACTTAGAACTGAAACTCAAAAATTTTTTTTTCATCAAACCCATACGTGTGGGGATGGATAGGTCTTCAAAAATGATATTGAGGTTGCTAATATCATTTTTTTCTAAACTGAATAGTTTGCGCGAGAGACACTTCCAAAGTAGTAAAATCCGTGTCCCCCCCCCCCCTCCCCTGTAACTTCTAAAATAAGAGAATGATAAAACTAAAAAAAATATATGATGTACATTACCATGCAAACTTTCACCGAAAATTGGTTTGAACGAGATCTAGTGCGTAGTTTTTTTTTAATACGTCATAAATCGTAAACCGCAATTCACCTTTCATTCAATCAACTCAAATAAAAAAACAAGCCTATATGGGCTCGCATATAGTTAGATCTAAATCCCATCATTTAGGTACCTAATTATAATGTTTACTTATCAATAACTTAATTTAAAACAAATACACTATTATTAAAACATCGATCAAAGTTACAACAAACTACAAGGACTTTTATATTATGTTACTTGCTGCTACGGAACCCTTCATGGGCGAGTCCGACTCGCACTTGGCCGCTTTTTTATATATCTGATTTTAAAATCCGTCTAAAAGCGAAATCGTTAAAAAATAAAATACCGTGTAAATCGGGGGAAAGGGGTATGTCCAATTAGAAATTATACTCTTTTTGAATAGGAATATTTCCCACCAGAAATTATTAAATTTTGTTGCGGGCGTAGCATATACTATATACATGGAAGGCCTGCATGGTCAGCCACTAAACCTCAAGTTCTTCGTCAGATTTTTCAAGCAAAACTTTGGTCTGGCCTTGCCGTAATTTTGAGAAAGAAAATATATGTTACACAAAATTTAGCAACACTAAGCTAGGTTATTTATGAACCCAATTTTTGAAAATCTTAAGGGTATGTGGTTACTATACTCATCGAGGACACATGACTATCAAGCTTTCCATTTTCAATTTTTTCTAATCTATTTTCCAGGGATCGTAACTGTTATAAGTTATATATAAAAAATCTAAAATTAATTATTACTTTGTAACTTATATGACAAAATGAACCAATTATATTTCACTAAAAATATTTTAAGTTATTTTTAACTATAATCTTCGCCTACTATTAGTTTAAATCTTTTAAAACTCTTATGAACGATTTTTATTTTTTTTTTGTTAAAAATTATGATTTACAATGGACTTTTATTTTTTAAATTAAAAATAACTGTTAAAAAAACTTTTATTTTTTTCTGTCTTATATAAAAGTCTTTTTAAGATTTTTATTTTTTCAGTTTTTTATAAAAGTCTTTGAAGAATTTTATTTATAAAATATAAAAATAAAAGTCTTTGAAGACTTTTATTTTTAAAATATAAAAATAAAAGTCTTTTGCAGAAGATAAGCAAAAAAATCATCGTGATTAGGGAGTCACACTATAAAAGCAATCATTATATTGTACTTAATTTGAACAATTAAGTACAATGTTAAGATTTTTTTTATAGTGTGATTTCCTAATCATGATGATTATTTTACTGATCTTCTGCAAAAGACCTTTATTTTCGTATTTTAAAAATAAAAGTCTTCAAAGACTTTTATTTTTATATTTTATAAATAAAATTCTTCAAAGACCTTTATAAAAAACTGAAAAAATAAAAATCTTAAAAAGACTTTTATACAAGACAGAAAAAAATAAAAGTCTTTTTTAATAGTTATTTTTGATTTAAAAAATAAAAGTCTTTCCATAACAGTTTTGAACGGCTTGAGAAAATAAAGAACAAAAATAAGTGTCTTTAAAGACCTAAAACTTTTTCAGTTAATTTTAACTAGTATTTTTGATTGAAATAAATTGAAATCTATAATAATTATTAAGTTTGACTTTCATAATAAAAGTATAAAATTTAAAAATGACCATGTCATCGTAAAGTACTCGTCATATTGGGTATCATGTGTAAGTTTTATGCAAATCAAACAACTCTTACTACTTGATTTTTTACATCAAAAATATAAAAATAACAGTTATTTACGGTCCCTGCTATTTTTTGAAAAACTATAAAAGTCGTTGTCATATTATAATAATTTTTGTTTGCAAAAAAATCACTTTTAAAAAGAATTACTCTAATTGATTTTGACACATATCGTTTAATAAGTACAAGGAGATTTCTATCATTATCGAGTTATATTAAAGGCAGCCAGCAATTTTGAAAAAATCGATTTTAGGTTTGTAGCATTTTTTAAAGTGTATACCATTTATACCAAATATCTTAAAAATGTTCCCTGAAAATGTTATATTGAACCGATGAATATCTACAATAATACGCCGGGTACTACAATATCAGTTTTATAATACTTGAATCTTTAAATGCTTTTTCCTCAAAACAACGTTTTTAAAGTCAGTATTCACTATTTTTCAAAAGCAATTAATATGAAATTTTGTTGACATTATATTTTTTTTTTTATATATGGTATACAAAAACTGAACATCGTTTTCTCTTAGAGTTGATAATTCATACTGTTCGCCTCATATTTTATTTAAAATCAATTTCTTTTAATTAGCTTCGTTTAAGCACAAGATAAAATAATAATCTGAACTAAATTTCTTTGTTTCTTTGATTTAAGGTCAACCAGTTCCGAGTAATAGGTTTCTTAAAAGTCCTTCAACCTTATATCGGATTACTCCATTAAAAGGATACTACTTTAAGCCAAATTGTTGAATATTCATTAAATGTTAGTGAACTTCTAAAATATACTTTAGGGAAAAATAAAATAAAAATGTTTGCTTTATTAAAAAATATTATTTTAGTCTTATGGATGTAGTGAAAGTGAAAATTAAAATAAGGTTAAGGGCAATTTCAGTAAAAAAAATAAACTTCGCAAAATTGCCCTTCCTCGATTAACTCATACATTTATTCTTAAAAGTAGTTTAGATTTTAGTTTGTGTTTTTAAATATCTAAATCAAAAGTGTATACTCGGAAATGGTACAAACCTCTAATTAAATAATTTTTAAATTTATATTTTAAGAAGTAAACTTTAAAATGTGCATTTACTGCGTGTTTATGAAATTGATTGAAAAGCTAAGACACATGAAATTTTGCTTTGAATTATTATATGTTATTATTGTGTTATTATAATTCTAACTAATGTAATTTTCTTATAAATTACAAAAAAAAGGCTACGTTTCTTTACTGAAATCTAATAAAGAATAATATGCCTTCTTTCACACCATAAAATTTCAGCTTTGTAGGTAAGATGGGAGATATTTTGTTGCCGTGGAAGCATCAAAACGTAAGAGAATGATTCTTGGAAACCTGCGAAACTCAAAGTAATGATCTGTTGTTTTCCGCATGAAAAAAAATTTAATCAAGAAGAAAATGAATGAAAACAATTCTTTGAAGGGTAGAGTAACATTAAAATCTTAGCGAAATGAATAATTCTTAGAAGATAATCCTTGAAACATTAATGAAATGAATAATTCTTAGAAGGTTGATGATATTTTTATTAATTCCTGTAGTGCTAGAATCTTTAGAATTAGTCACGCAATTAAATTAATTCTGAAAGGGATTATATGTATGTATTTTCAAGACTATTTCATTAACTTGGCATACTTTTAAATCGGAAACTGCAATTAAAAGTTTTTTTCAAGTTTGCACTGTTATGATATAAAAATTTCTCTGCTCATTCAACCACAATAAATATCTGAAATTTTAGTTGTTTTCGAGGAAATTTACTTTCTTTAAGGGGGTAGTACACTTCTCTTTTTTGAAAAAATCGATTTTTTTTTTATTTCATAAATGTGCTATAATATATCACAGAAATGTTCTCCCAAAACCGTTTTGAGAAATTCGATATATAAAAAAAGTTATAGACACATTTGTAGCGGTGCCTTACGCTTATCGCACCTTAAAATGATCGAATAAAAACTTTAAACGCATTTTTCTCAAAACCACGTTTTTTGACCTGGCCGACATGATTTTGAAAAAACTATTGGTCTGATCGGGCTCAAATTTTTATGGGATACTCTATACATGTGTAGTTCTCGTCCGAACTAGGATTTTGAAAATCGGTTAATGTTTAACCCTTTTTTTAAACAATTTTTTGCAAAAAAAACTGACAGAAAAATTAAAAAGTCCGCCATTTTCTTGTTTTTTTACCAAAATTTTTTATCCTAGTTCGAACGATAGCGACTGATCTATATTTTAATATGCACTTTGAATTGTTTGTTTAAGACGTTCCAGAGTCGAGATATCATGCCGGCCAGATTAAAAAGGGGTCACCTTCAGGCAGCCATATTAGGGCCCTATGAAGAAAAAAAAAAAAAAAAAAATTTTTTTTAATATTCTTGAATATTAGTTGTATCATATATAAAAAGTTTGCAAGATCAAAATAAAGTTAACTATAAAAAAAAAAATCTTTAAAAAAAGGCCTTAAGAAGTGTACTACCCCCTTAAAGCAGGATACTAAAAATTAAAGGATTTTCTTTATAATGAAAAAACAATCCAAACTTTGAACTTTGCCACCGAAAAAGTGCATATTTTTAAAACTATAATTTTGTACATCCAATAAATTGTCTCCAGTTAAATTTTTATTAAAAAGGAATACCAATATTTTGAAAATTACATATAAAACAATGGAAGTTCAGAAAAATGTTGGAGTCAATGGTCGCCTCGAAATCCAATTTATAATTTTTGCGTTTTCCTCAAAAGTGGATCAGCTTCATAAAAAAAAATGGACTTACTCATTTACGGTTAAGATAAAGGATCGTAATCAGCATTCCTTGAATTAATTATATTTTTCAAACTTATCTCTTATTCATGCCAAAACTAAATAGGTTCAAAATTACGATATATTTAAAAATCTTTTCCATATATGTTACGAAAATGTTCAAGTAGCTCTCATTTTGGAGAAAAGTAGCCTTAAAAAGTGTAAAAGACCATTTTTTAGCCATTTTGGGAATAAACATTAAAAACTCACTGATTATCATAGGATTTCATAATATAAATACTAATAGACCTAAGCATCTTCTAAGTTTTTCATTAGAATCCGAGTGACGTAATCAATTTATGGAAAAAATGATTTTGAACAGAATTTTTTGTAAAGTTTGAAAGTCTTTCGTATCCATGGGGGTCATGATCCCAGACTCAAGTGTGGGCACTTTGTTTTTTGGTTTGTTTTGGAAACTAACTTTTATTTGAGCCACGTTACTAGTTCCTATGATAATTCAATAATTGTTAATTAGTTTTCAATAATGACCGAAATATGAAATTTTATACTTTAATACATTTACAAGCTTTTATTTAACTACAATCATTCGTTTCTTAGCTGTTCAAAATTAGTACTCCAATTTTAACTCACTTCCTATTAATCGATTTTGATGAAGTTTGGCAAACTTACGTAATTCTTCTGACAATGCAATATAACATATCTAATATCATTCCAAATACAATATGGCGGATGCCCCAAGATGGCAGATTACCTTTTTTTCTTCATAATCACCATGAGTATCAAATTGATATGGGTTTAAACAAGATAAACATTTTCTACAAAAATAAAATGGGGTCTTAATGATTTGAACTAATATTAAAACAAATAATAAATGAACAGATTAATGCTATTAAAACTGAGATTCCCCTTTTTACCAAAATCTTCTTATTTTCTTTGAATAAGTCTATGATAGGTCTAGAAGACCTTATAACATTTAAAATATACGTCCAAACAGAAGCCATGAAATTGAAGGTTTTTCTGTGTTTTTCTCAAAACAAATCATACCTTTACGAAAACTCACCTGTACTCTTTCAACAACTAATAAAGTCAACAAAAACAGCATTTGAAAACATCCTTCGACAAGTTCACTCTGTTCGAGTGCTTTAGAAATCCAGGGAAAGGGTTGGTTTTGACACCACCCAAGGGGGGTGGGTGGTTGCGAAGCGCCTTCATAATTTTGTGACCTTATAGTGCTTCTGAGTAATAAATAGTTTTGTTTAAAAAAAAAACGTATATTTTTTCCTGGGGTGAAAAGTTAATAATTCACAACCAGTGCGAGTTGTGGGTGAAACTTTGCTCAGTTGTAGAGTTATAGTTAGTAGTGAAACGTCATCGTGGTGGCATTGAACAAAAGGGTTGTAAGCACAGTGGGGATAGTGGTGGTTTTTGTGCAGTTGCCCGTAGGTCGAATTATCGAAGAACAGAAAAAATGTGGTGGAAAAAAACTCTTAAAAGGAATTGACACTGCGAACAAAAAATTGTTTATCAGAAAAAGGAGGTGCTTTGGCTGTGTGGTATTAAAGCGTATGCAGTAAAGGAGGTGTCGCACTATCGTTGCGAGTCAGAAAAAATATGCAAAAATAGTAAACAAGCAGCCGATGATGGTGGGTACCGGATTCATAAGTGGGGTCTGTTTGGATTGGTTGGTTTAAAGCAAATAAAATCGAAAGCGAAAAAAGAAAAATATAAGGCTTATATGTGATCGAAAAGCCATTTACCGCCTCTACAAAACAAGCCGGAGGTGAAGAGACCGGGTGACCTCCAGGCAGTGACGTCGTGGCCATCGTGGACGAGGGGCCGATCCCGGGTGCAACGATGCCAGGCGGAATCGCTGCAGAACCAGCAGCAGCAGCAGTTGTTGTTGCCGCTGTAATTTTTGCAGAATTTATGGCCGGTTTATGCGCAAATATTGGCGGTGGTGGGGGGAATGTGGCTAACTGTGACGGATGGGACATTGTTACGCCGGTGATGGTGTTCGTGCCATACATAGAACTCGTCGAGTACATGGGGTGGTGCGCTAGGTCAATCTATGTACATTTACGCATGTGTATTTGTTATCGCAGCATTCAGTCGCCAGCAGGTCCCAAGGGTTGCACCACCAGAAGAAAGCAGTCGAAAGATATGAACGTTCGGTGGAGAAAGAAAAATCGGATAAAAGTATTAGAAATGCAAAAAATTCACAACATTTTCTTAGTAAACAATGAAA